>CM060111.1:38996328-40231328 GCA_030522415.1 Channallabes apus
CTCGCAATGCATGGCTGAGGTTGAGACGACCAGACTCTTTACACCCCCCGTCTCCTTTAATGACCCTCCGAATACATACACACGCGTGTGCGTTTGTGTGTACGCAAGTTATGTGAGGTCTGGAATTATACACACTCTCAACAACAAGCACGTCGCTCTTGCATATAATCACAATATTCCTAAGACTACAGTGTGACTTTAAAAATAGCGAAGGAGTGGGGGGAGTTTTCTATTATATATATGAGAAACTCATGCCAGAATCCCACATGCACAGGTAAAAATATACCTGTATTGTGTCCATTATTTTTACCTGTGCATGTGGGATTCTGGCATGAGTTTCTCAGATAAAATAACACCCGGTAAAATGATGAAATAAGTTGTAGATCAAGCATCACACTAAACACCCCGTGTCTCACCCAGTTAAGACCCTCCTAACGTTGTGATGCTTTTGTGATACACAAACATCAAGATGACTCGAACGTGTCCACTGGTCCACAATGTGTTTTCATTTGACATTGTATTGAGCCGAATTGTTTGAGCTTGACGTGTGGATTAAGGATTTATGGATTTAATTTAATTTATGGATTTAGTCCAAAAGACTAAAAGCTACACGAAGGCAATAATACATACAATCGGCAAAAGGGTTACTTTTTCCACAAATAAAAAAATAGAAACTTTTCTGTATCACCTTGCTGTGCTTCACGGAGCCCACTTTGCGGACTGTGGATTTAAGGTGCATTACCGGTCCTTAAGGACCATCAACTCACCATTAAAATGTCTTATACTCTAAGAGCAAATTAGTACATTTTGATCATTAAACATGTTTCTTTATGTCTGAATGTGCAGTTTTTGCAGCAAATAAACAGTATAGTTTGGATAATATCTGTGATTTGAGCATAAATAAAAAAAATTCTGGTAAACAATATTATGGAAACAACATATAAAAGAAATCTACCTTACTGTAGAATGTACTCCTCCCATACAGCCCCAGTCCCGCCCACAACTTTCCAAAGAATAATCAGCCCTACAGTGTGTTATGAATAGAGCTACACTGTAAATAACATCAGGGTCAATGAAAAACCGAAGAGCGCCACTGGGATTTCTCTAGTCAATTACAATTATTGATAGCATTTTTTCATCCTCGCCAAATCGCATACTTTATTTAGTGATAAGTACAAAATGTATTCAGCAGATGTTTATAACAGCGTTCTGTAGCTAATACAATGGACAGGCCGATTGTTTAAATTTTCAGCGTTTTTAGCCTGTCAGTTCCACCTGTGTTCGTCTTCTTTTCCTTGTAAGGATTTTTCTCTCTCTCTCTCTCCCTTCCCCCTCACTCTCTGCTGCCAAACAGACCTTTTCCCACACATAACTAGGTCATTTGTATCCATTTCCCCCCCTGTATATCTGTAATTGGTTAAATAACTTTAAAGAACATGCGAATGATTTTCACATAACTTTTATTATCTCACTGGAACCATTTGAAGTTTATTGTCTACATTTTCCTGTCTATAGCACGGTGAGATTTATTGCTTCGAAAATCACCCTGTTTTATTTTTATTTCATTTGTTTTGTAAAGTTAGCAACAGTAACAACAAACACTAATTTATACACTGGAATGCTTTTCTATATAGTTTTCTATTTTCATTTAAATACTTATCTCAAAATGAGGCAATTCTATTAAAATATGTTTAAAACAAATTATAATTATAATTATTAAGGTCAATTTTAGACACGTTAATTCTCCAATTGGTAATTGATCATTGTAAATAGGATTTCCACAATATATTTAAGTACAATATTAGAATATTTTTTATGATGATGATGTTTATTATTATTATTATTATTATTATTATTATTATTATTATTATTATTAATAAAAGGTTATAGCTTTTGCGTGTGACGCCGACACTGCTTTGTGGTTTCCTTCCTCCGGCGGCACTTGAACCTCCTTTATAGCATGAGTTCATTTTTTTTCTTTATCATGCTGTCCAGTTTTTTGATGAGGTAATGACTGTTAATTGCCCACTCCTCCTTTAGGTGTCATGTGAGGTCTTTGAGAGTAAAAATCGAACGTAGTATCAAGCCGAAAATTGCGAAGCCGGTCCCCATGGCCTTTAAGCTAAACTGTAGGACTTGATCTTTCACAGCGGTGTAACACAAGCAGGCAGTTTACTTACGAGCTATAATTAATCATACCGAAAAATGGAGGCCTGATGGCTCCTGAAAGAAGATCCTCACCTTCAAGCCTTTTCTTAAAAACACTTTGCCACCGCAGAGTTTCGTGAACACGTCATCTGAGATTGTCAGAGTCGGAGCTTTATGTAATTCCATACAGCAGCCTACAGGCCATATTTTAATACAGTAACTGGACAAGTTTTGATTGGCACAGCTTACGACAACGAGAAGGGTTTCCTGGGATTCACAAGATGTGAGATAGGTGTGATTATCATTTTTCATATTATTATTTTTTACTAGTATTTAATTCAACCTGTTTCTTCAGATTTTTATTTAACTTACTCTTTGGCTCATAATTTAATGCATATATTTAATATACATAAATATATATTTGTGTGATTAATCTCAATAGTGAGCGAAGTAAAGGTTAAGCATAAACAGACAAAAAACATCACCTGGTCTGATTTTGATTCACTGATCACTTCACTGTTCTTGGCTGAGAGGAGTGAAACTGCATGTTTCCATCTGCTGCTATTGTAGCCCCTCCACCTCAAGTTTCATTGCGGTACTGTATGCATTATGAGATGCTTTTCTGCTCAAAATGGATGTAAAGAGTATTATTTTTTATTTATTTAATTGCTGGCATAATTTTCATGTCGATTTTGCTGTTTTCCTGATTACTCTCATCAATTTTCAAAGTGTTTTCTGCATTTGTTGGGAATAGATGAAGGTTAAGAGCCTTGCTCAGGAGCCCAACAGTGAGCTCTTAGTGGTACTGTGGTTTAAACCTGAGAGCTTGCAGTCATTTGTCCAATAACTTACCCATGGAGCTACACTTGCCCCTCCAGCTATACTGATCCAGCTGTACCTGCTGGCACAAGCAACCATGCCATGTCATTTTCTATATATGTTTTCTCCAAGTATCTCTTGACCTGTAAATGCAGAATTCAATTCAATTAAATGAAATTCAATCTTTATTGCTGTTGTTATAAATAACAAATTATAAATAACATTGAGATATCATTAGGCATCTTCTTTCCCAGCATGTAATAAAGTAATAAAGCATTTTATACAATGTGCAGATGATGATTGAATAATGAACAAATAAATTGTACAGATGTTCCTGTAAATGTGGTCAGTAGGTCATTTATAGATCGTGATCAGTTTCATTAAATTAAGGGAATCAAATCATCCGCAAGTCATCTTTCTTTTATTTCTGGTAAGGATGAAGAAATTACCGTTTACTGTTCCGTCAGTTCCACATCTGTGAGCACAATCACAGCTGGTGACTTTTATTTAGAATTCAAAGTAAATAAGTAAAAGTTTGCACAATAATTTTCCTTATGGCTATAAGAATTAAATCAGTTTTCACATGATATTGCCATGTGTGATCAAATCACTTAAACAACTGGTTCTTAGAGTTATAGAACCCTTAATATGGCCATTCTCCTATGACCTGATTTTCATGTGCAATCAAGTGCCTGATGTTTTTCTGATGATGATCAATAAATTCCCCATTTTGATGTTTTGGTAATGAATGAAGCTCTTGACTTGATACTGTGCATCAGTACATGGTACTGTTTTTTCGGCATCTGTTACTGTCATAAATGTATAATTGTAATAATAACTAGTATTATTATTAAGTGTCAAGTTGTCTTAATCTTGTCCTGCATTATGCATAACAGCAGATGTTAAATGTTGGACTGTTGTCCAGACCCAGGCCAAGGAAAGTACACAGCCTGGTCCAAGAAAGTAACCGTTTGGATTTAAATAAGCAAATACTTAAGTGCCTTTGATTGGATAAATACGGCATTGGATATTATGTTTTAGCTGAAGACAAAATACTAATTGATGCAGTTATCTTCTCATATCTTAAACAAAGTTTAAAGACATTTCCTTTGGTCATGAAGAAGATGCTACGGTGTTTTAGAAGGGTCAATGGACCAGCATTAAATAAATTGAGCTACAAACTGTTCTGTACATGATTAAAACCTGGAAGGCTGAACCATCAACTTCACAAAAATAATGCCATCAGAAAAAAGTCATCAATAACCAGAAAAGTTTGATTAAGTTTCATTGTAAAAAAAAAAAAAAAAAAAAAATCAACAGTAGCAATCACACCTTTGTTTAATAGTGAAAGTAATAACACTCCCATGCCATGCACAAAATGAAAAGAACTGGGACTAAATAGCTGTGTGGCCATAAGAAACCAATTGAGACTAATCAGAAAAAAAGGCTTCCGTTTGCTAGAGAGCATAAATCATGTGATTGTTAAAAAAAATATCACTCTGAAACTAATATTGAGCAAGCAAACATTTGCAAAGGAAAACTACAAGGATAAGAGTAATGTAATGTATCAGATTATACAAGTTATTTCTAAATAAGTATTTAACGCTGAGACAATGTAACCTTTATTAAAAGTCTAAAAGGTGACTAAGTGCAGTACTTGAATAAAGTTTCTTGTTACTACCCTTTTGGGAATTTCATACATATGCAGAGATTTACAATGTCCCAACCTCCAGGTTATAACTGTAACAGACACTTCAGCCTAGGACACCCTACAGATATCTAAAGCCAGTTGGATGAGTTTTCTTAATAGTCTGTTTATGCAGAATAGTAAAAAAAAAAAAAATGTGTAAGCGTGTGTTCGAGATGCTTTTCTGCTTTCCCATGGATGTGAATTATGGATACTTTTACCATAGTCTTCTTGTCAACTTAAACCAGTCTGTTGATCTGCTGTTTTTAACAGCAAAATGTTTTTTCTTTTTCCACACCATTCTGTAGACTCAGAAGATCAGCAAGGTGTTTTTTTCTAGATACTCAAACCAGCTGCTCTGATACCAACAACAATGCGATGGTAAGTGTTTTGAGATTTTTTTAATAGAATTCTGTCATTTGATTTTGATAAAAGGTCTTGACTTGTATGTGCAGCATTCCTTGCATTATCCATCTATCTAGTAACCTCTGTAGTCCAACTAGGAACTGTGCAGGTAGGTGGTAGGACCTCTGGTCAACACTCACATGCACTTTCACACTCTTCTGGCAATTTGGAAACGCCATTTAACCTAATCCTCATGTTTTTGGATTGTGTGAGGAAACCTACAAAGGACGGGGAGAACATGAAAAGCACTTTCCCTCTGGGATTAATAAAGTTCTTTGAATCTTGAAAACTCCATGCACACGTACCCCACGTGGGAATCAAACCCAGTACCTGGCAGTGCCAGGCGACAGGGCCTACCACTAAGCCCTCATTTGCTGCCGCTATGCATTATAAAGATGGTTAAATATTAAATAAAGGAACAGGTTTATAGTTGGTCAGTGTGTGTACAATATATCAGTGGGTAATTTTAGACATTGATCACTAACTTAACAAAAAAGTAAATATGGGAGCACTATTTTCTGAGAAGTTCACAGTAAATTAAACAAACAAAAAAAACTGCCTTTGTTCATGATCATAAGGACATCAGACTTAGTGCCTTATTCCATCATATTCCCAAGGTGTGATGGAGGCAAAATGAAAGTGTGTCAAGATATACTTGTGCCTTAGGTGTTAGCAAAATGATACAGTGCACTACATATAAATCTAAAGCAATCTATTGAAGAGAACTTCCCTCAAGGCTTCAGATCATCTTCAAGATAAATGTCGGGTATATAAAGCTGTTTGCACTACTTTTCTCTTTTAAAAATTCATGCAGGGTGTTGCTCTCATATACAGTGGTGTGAAAAACTATTTGCCCCCTTCCTGATTTCTTATTCTTTTGCATGTTTGTCACACAAAATGTTTCTGATCATCAAACACATTTAACTATTAGTCAAAGATAACACAAGTAAACATAAAATGCAGTTTTCAAATGAGGGGTTTTATTATTTAGGGAGAAAAAAAATCCAAACCTACATGGCCCTGTGTGAAAAAGTAATTGCCCCCTGAACCTAATAACTGGTTGGGCCACCCTTAGCAGCAATAACTGCAATCAAGCGTTTGCGATAACTTGCAACGAGTCTTTTACAGCGCTCTGGAGGAATTTTGGCCCACTCATCTTTGCAGAATTGTTGTAATTCAGCTTTATTTGAGGGTTTTCTAGCATGTACCGCCTTTTTAAGGTCATGCCACAACATCTCAATAGGATTCAGGTCAGGACATTTTGTTTTTCTTCAGCCATTCAGAGGTGGATTTGCTGCTATGTTTTGGGTCATTGTCCTGCTGCAGCACCCAAGATCGCTTCAGCTTGAGTTGACGAACAGATGGCCGGACATTCTCCTTCAGGATTTTTTGGTAGACAGTAGAATTCATGGTTCCATCTATCACAGCAAGCCTTCCAGGTCCTGAAGCAGCAAAACAACCCCAGACCATCACACTACCACCACCATATTTTACTGTTGGTATGATGTTCTTTTTCTGAAATGCTGTGTTACTTTTAGGCCAGATGTAACGGGACACGCACCTTCCAAAAAGTTCAACTTTTGTCTCGTCGGTCCACAAGGTATTTTCCCAAAAGTCTTGGCAATCATTGAGATGTTTTTTTAACAAAATTGAGACGAGCCTTAATGTTCTTTTTGCTTAAAAGTGGTTTGCGCCTTGGAAATCTGCCATGCAGGCCGTTTTTGCCCAGTCTCTTTCTTATGGTGGAGTCGTGAACACTGACCTTAATTGAGGCAAGTGAGGCCTGCAGTTCTTTAGATGTTGTCCTGGGGTCTTTTGTGGCCTCTCGGGTGAGTTGTCTCTGCGCTCTTGGGGTAATTTTGGTCGGCCGGCCACTCCTGGGAAGGTTCACCACTGTTCCATGTTTTTGCCATTTGTGGATAATGGCTCTCACTGTGGTTCGCTGGAGTCCCAAAGCTTTAGAAATGGCTTTATAACCTTTACCAGACTGATAGATCTCAATGACTTTTGTTCTCATTTTTTCCTGAATTTCTTTGGATCTTGGCATGATGTCTAGCTTTTGAGGTGCTTTTGGTCTACTTCTCTGTGTCAGGTAGCTCCTATTTAAGTGATTTCTTGATTGAAACAGGTGTGGCAGTAATCAGGCCTGGGGGTGACTACAGAAATTGAACTCAGGTGTGATAAACCACAGTTATTTTTTAACAAGGGGGGCAATTACTTTTTCACACAGGGCCATGTAGATTTGGAGCTTTTTTTCTCCTCCCTTAATAACGTAAACCGTCATTTAAAAACTGCATTTTGTGTTCAATTATGTTATCTTTGACTAATAGTTAACGGTTTTTGATGAGCAGAAACATTTAAGTGTGACAAACATGCAAAAGAATAAGAAATCAGGAAGGGGGCAAATAGTTTTTCACACCACTGTATATTGTAACATTATTGAAAGGCAAATGTACAGTATATATACAGTAGGTGACAGACTGTAGATAAAAAAATGGGAGCATTATTTAAAGCTAAATATTCTTACTGCTAAATTATATTATAACATTACAATAAAATAAAATGATTAAAAGATAAAATTAAAACGTGAATAAAGTGGATTGCTTACTTAAACTTCACCTCTTGTCACCCATCAAACAATCCCTCATCCCTAATACATTCGGCGGAAAGCCTGAGTACACATTGTCCAAATGAAGTACAGTTTACACAATTAAATCTCTATTTGCTTTGTTTCAATCTTTGTTTACCATGTTTGGTTAGAATCAATGCAGTCAATCTTTACGAGTTGGAAAGCTTAAAAAAAGCTTAAAGCAGTAAAAAAAAAAGTCTTAACATCAAAACTACTGATGAGTGAAATGAATAAAATTGAGGGATGGCATATTAATAATTCTCAAAGTAGCCATGTTGGAAGAAGGGAAAATGGCAAGCATAAGGAATAGCTTTGACAAGGATCAAATTGTGATGGCTAGATGACCAGGTCTCCAAAAAGGTAGGTCTTGTGGGTTGTTCCTAGTGTGCAGTGGTTGATACCTACAAAAGCGGTCCAAGAAAGGAGAACTAATGAATCTGTGACCAAGTCATGGCTGCCCACTACTCATTGATGCGCGTGGGGAGCGATGGCTTGCCTGTCTGGTCCAACCCCACAGAAGATCTACTAGACCAAAATTGCTGGAAAGGTTACTGTGGCTATGATAGAAAGGTATCTGGACACACTGTATGCTGTGTACAGGGTTGCATAGCTGCAGATTAGTCAGAGTGTCCATGCTGTCCATCTTATAAACACCTACAGGGCATTGAGAGAAGGTGGTCTGGTCGACTAAGTCACATTTACTTTTTCAAATGTACTGTATTTTCTAGCAGTTGTCAATGGCCTTTTCTATTTTAAACAAGATAATGCTTCTTACCAAACTGCAAATATTGTTCAGGAATGGTTTAAGAAACATGAAAAAAATTATAAAGTTGTTTGCTTGGCCTCAGAATTTCCCAGATTTGTATCTGATCGTGTGTATTTGAGGGCTGTGCTGGACAAACAAATCCAATTCATGGAGGTCCCACCTTGCAACTTACAGATGTTACGAGCCCACTTATTTTTATGTCTACTGTAGGGCGAAATGCCACGCAACAAAATAAAGCAGAAGTTGTGTGTGGCAGCACCGCTGACCAACCATCAACCTTCATAGGTTAAAGAACAAATTAAACACATTACAACAAATATAGGAGAAAAAAAAAAAGTTTATTGTTCGGAGGCTATAAACAGGGTTTTAAAGACTTCAAGAGGGGGCTCAGACCAAAACACCTATAACTGGTGTTCAGAATCTAACCTGCCAAAAGAAAAAAAAAAACAGAAGTACATCGAACTACCCTAACTCCTTAACTAACAAACGAATGAACAGACTCATGAACAAAAACAGCACCCCCTCTCTACTAAACCCCAAACTAAATGATCAATTACAAAAACTTAAGGCCTCATCACAAACAAATATACAATGATTATTTACAAACAAAGTAGTTTTCTTAACTATCAGGATAAACATAGCTCAGGGGTAAGACACAACTCTGCTCAGTAACTTAACAAAAGTACAAATCACCAAAAGCAACAAGAGGATTCTTAGGACCAAAAAGGTGGGAAAGGATCCTTGCCATCATGCTCTCACACACAAACAGTCACCCTGGGCCTGTCAGCAATGCTGTTTAAATCCCATTGGCTCTCTCTCATCCTCCAATCAGTGGGCACAGCCAATCAATGATGTCAGGTGGTAGCCATTTCTTCCTACTGGTGAGTAGATAGATGAAAGAGAAAGAGGGAGAGAAAGATAGAGGAAAAAAAAAAAACTTCCAAGGTCATAACACAGAATTTTAAGAATCTGCTGTTAATGTCTTGGTATCAGATACCATAGCACAACTTCAGAGGTCTTTTGGAGTCCCTTCCCTAATGGGTCAGAACTGTTGGTGCAAGGGGGACCTACCCAATATTTGGCAGATTAGATGCAGGTCAAGAGCTTCATTTTTATGTCCACATCAATCAGTAGAATGAGGAAAATATGACCGTCTTAGGTTAGAGGCGAATTGCCAGATTAGTTCAAGATGACAATAAAACTACATTAACTCAAATAGCCATACTTCAACATAATGGTGGTGAGAAAAGCATCACAAAATGCATAGCATGTCAAACCACACTTTGTTCCTCATCCTATCAGGAAATATTAATAATCTGTTGTGTGTTATAACAGACAAGTGGGAAATAACTGGGAAATCTGTCCATGTGTGTCTAAAATGACTGTGCACAATAAACACTGGATGATTTCGTATATTCATAGCCACTAGATGTCCCTATATACCCAAAGTACAGATCTGTGATTTGCAATACAGGATTTCAAACAACGGTGAGGAGAAAATAAATATAGTAATGAATTGCTTTTATTAGATTTATGAATGTATTCATGAGACCACCTCTAAAACATTATATGAAATAACAACACAATGCTTCATTCTAGCCATATGTGAATAGTATTAAGCAATTGCTTTAAGAGGTATTAAGATTGGAAAAAGGTTATATTGCGTACGTTTTTATTTTATTTTATTTTAAATATAACAGTAGTATCCAATTAATGATAAACAAATTCAATAATTGCAAAGGTATAATCTGACCTCTTGTTCAGGATAGAGATTTCATTTTCCCTGCATGAAAATCAGCTTATTGTCTTTAATGATCAAATTTAATATGACAAGATATGGATTAAATCTGCATTTCAGTAAATCAGATGATCATGACCTCAATATATGCTATTTAAATATTATTAGCAGCTTGGACACAGATCTATTGTTTTCTTTCTTAGCCAACTTATTTCTTATTACCATGTTTAGATATAATCTGTTTTATTTAACTTTTGTTTTGTTATATACTTTTTAATATTAATTTAATTAACTTGTTGTCTAAATGTGATCTAACCTGCTTACCCAGAACTGCCTGTCCACGCCTAGCTCACTGATAAATCTTATATAATATCGCCCCCTGCTGGTGAAACACAGTGTGGCGTCCAAATCCTGTAACCAGAAACAAAACTTGAAAATACTGAAAATTATTCATTCATTCATTTGCTATACCGCTTAATCCTGTGTTCAGGGTCGCGGGGGACCTGGAGCCTATCCCAGGAGACTTCGGGCACTAGGCGGGCTACACCCTGGACAGGGTGCCAATCCATCGCAGGGCACACACACCCAATCACACACTACGGGCAATTTAGGAACACCAGTTAGCCTAACCTGCATATCTTTGGACTGTGGGAGGAAACCGGAGTACCCGGAGGAAACCCACCAAGCACGGGGAGAACATGCACACAGAGACGGGACTCGAGCCTGGCCGGGGAATCGAACCCAGACCCTGAAGGTGCAAGGCGACAGTGCTAACCACTACACCACCGCGCCGCCACTGAAAATTATACTGTCTATAATTTGGGTTCAAACCCACAACCAGGGAGGTGCAAGGCGACAGCCCTAACCACTAAGCCACTGGTGCTGCCTTGTCTGTAATTCCATGATATCTATTAAATTCCTGTAGTTTGATCCTAAGATTCATTTCATTCATGATTCTGCCTTTTGAAGGTTTACATGTACAAATCACATAGGTTCTTCAACTTCATGTGCTGGTGTGAATTGAGGAACTAAGGAATCCTGGTGGAACTTTGCTTGATTTCTAATTCCAGATGTAGAAAACATTTGCAAAAAAAAACAAAAAAAAAATACGTAAGAAACATAACACGAAGCATTCCAATTATGTTCCAATAAGAGTGTGAAAATGTTTAAAATTGAGAAAAATATAAATCCACAGCAATTTGGCATTGATTAAACATTCTATTTATTAAAGAATTAAAGAAAGCAGCAGATGCTCTCAAGAATCATAATTCATTATATAACTTAACTTCATGGATTAAGTGCTGCATTGTCAAAGGCTTAAACTGATCTCAGATGCTTGACAGTGTTAGAGAGAACATAATGTGTTGGGGAAAAAAGCTATTGAAGAGATAAGAAGAAATCCTGTCTCCCGTTTCAAGAAGATGCCAGGGATAAACAGATAACAGGACATTATCTCTCAGTGCCGTTCCTCTCTGTCTTTCCCTGCGGCTCACTTCACAGTGCTGCTGAGCTGCCTAGTCATTCATTCACATGGGTCTGAGAGTGTGTGAGAGAAAGATAAATAATCATACTGTGCTTCAGGGAGTAGATAAAATGCAAGAATAGAAAGACAGTATAATGTGGATTATAATATGTGGTCAAGAAAAGTAAGTTTTGACTTGTATAGTGCTGTGAAAAAGTATTTTCTATAAACTTCTGTTATTTTTTTTGGCATATTTGTTACACTTATTAAACCAATGTAAATATTACACAAAGATACTTTGAGAAAATGCATTTTTGCACTGTCACCTTGCACCTCCAGCGTCCGGGATAGATTCCGGCATCTGTGTGCATGGAGTTTGCATGCTGCTGTGTGGATTTTCCAAATTGCCTCTAGTGTGTGTGTGTGTGTGTGTGTGTGTGTGTGTGTTGACCGGAGGTCCTTCCACAGCATTGAAACTTTCACATCACTGTGGAGGAGTTTTGACCCAATCTTCTTTGGAGAATTGTTTTAATTCAGCCACACTGAAGGGTTTTTGAGCATTTTAAGGTCATTCAGCATCTCAATCAGATTTAAGTCCGGAGCTATTGTCCAATGGCTACGTTGACTTTAGATTTGATAAAACACAATGGAACAGCACCAGCAAATGACAATGCGCCACAAATCATCACTATGGAAACTTCACACCGGACTTCAAGCTACTTGAATTCTGTTCCTCTCCACTCTTCCTCCAGACTCTGGGACCTTGATTTTTGAATGAAATGCAAAGTTTACTTTAATCTGAAAAGAGGACTTTAGATCAATTAGCAAAGGTCCAGTTATTTTTCTCCTCAGCCAAGGTGATATGCTTCTGATATTGTCTCTGGTTTAGGAGTGGCTTGATACTATGAATGCAACAGTTGCATTTTCTGAAGACATCTGTGTGTGGTGGCTCTTGATTCACTGACTCCAGCCTCATTCTATTCCATTTCACTCAAAGCTCACCCAAGTTTCTGAATCTGATTTTCTTGCTCATTTTCTCAAGCCTGCTACCATCTCATTACTTGCACCTTTATCCAGCACATTTTTCTGTTCCAGTCAACTTTATTCTGGGCCTTATGTGGGTTATCCTACATTTAGAGGTTGTCGATGTCATCGAACTGTCATGTCAGCAGATTTCTCCATGTGTACACAGAAATAGACTGAGATACATAGAGTATTTATACTATATGAATATTAATTTACTCTAACTCAAAATAAAATATTCTAAAAGTAACTTTGGGATACAGGATTTTTTTCATTGAGTATAAGCTGTAATCATCAAAATTAAAGCAAAAACAGTATTAAAAAAACAACATACAGTGAATGTATAACATATGATAGTTTCACTTTTTAAATTAAATGATGAAAAAAATTGAACACACACTATTAGTCCAAATTTTGGACATACCTTCACCTTTAGTGGCTTTTGTTTATTTTTTATAATTTACAAAACCTTAGATAAGAGCCCACATAAATGCTTATCGGTGTGCAAGCATCAGACATATTTCAACATCCACTGTTCAGAGGAGACCTTCATGGTTGAACTGGGGCAAAGAAACCATTACTTTGAAAGATCAACAAGCAGAAGAGACTATCTTTGGCCAAGAAACACAGGGACTGAACATTAGATCAGAAATCTACTGTCCTTTGGTCTGATCAGTCCAAATTTGAGATTTTTGAGATGTCTTTGTTTGCTGTTGAAAGGGTGAACAGATGTCTCCTGAATCTGTGGTTCCTATTTTGAAGCATGGAGAAGGAGGTGTGATAGTGTTTGGGTTCCACACGTAACAGTACAATGACCTCAAACACACCTCTATTCATCATTTATTTAACAAGGAAAAAAAAACACATGTGGGCAATTCTAAGTACCCACATGACTCAATAGCATGTAGATCCTCAATCCTGTATGAATTTATTAGTCTCTTACATTGGTAATTTTTGGACCATTTGCCTCTAGAATACTCTGGTATGTAGAGGAGTTCGTCTCGGGTTACTTTGCTGTTACCCTGTTCCCTGAAAAGGCGGGAACGAGATGCTGCGTGAAAATGCTATGGGAACATCATGTCATGTTGCCGGTTGTGAAGCATGTGTGTATCAAACACGCCAAATTTTGGCTTATATAACCACATTCAGGTGACGTCATCTGATGAGACACACCTGAGGTTATAAATAAGAGTGAACCGGAAACATTCCTCAGATTGATTTGTGTGAACGGACGTCCGGTCACACAGGCAGTACGGCATTGGGACGCAGCATCTCGTTCCCACCTTTTCAGGGAACGGGGTTAAAGCAAAGTAACGAAAGACGTTCCCTTTCAAAGGCTACACTTGATGCTGCATGAAAACGCTATGGGAACGAGAGTACCAACTCCGCCGCACTGCAAGTGTCTGGACCCCAAGGTTGTGTAGCATGTGTGCACAAGGCTGAGAGGGTCTCAGAACTATGCCTGGGCAGCTAACTCAGGGACCCGTGAGCCCGGAGTAGCATGAACATACAGACTATAAATGCAACAAATGTGTGTGGAGAGGACCAACCCTCCGCGTCACACACTTGCTGCAGGGGAATACCTCTTGCTAGTGCAATAGGTGAGGCGATTCCCCTGGTTGAATGAGCCCTGATTCCTAGAGGCGAAGTGAGCCCACGCACCTCATAGGAGAGGGCAATAGCATCTCTCACCCAGTGTAGTGGCGGCCGCATCCCGCGGCCCCAAAACATGTAAAGGCTACTCTGACTTACACCACTGGCTGATGCGGTGGACGTAAAACTGAAGAGCACATACTGGACACAGTAAGTGAAGTCTCTCCTGCTCCGAAGCTATAAAGGCGGAGGACAGAAGGCTTCAAAACAATAGAGTGCATGTTGAGAATGGAACTTTCGGAAGATAGTTCAGTGAGGATGCAAAATGGCCCTGACTAGCCCAGGGGCAAAGTCTAGGCAGGATGGGGAGACTAACAGATCTCCAATCCTCGTAGAGAGGTAGCGGCCATTAGAAAAACCATCTTAAGGGTCAGAAACCTGGGGCAATGACTCTAGTGGTTCAAAAGGGGTGTCAATTGGACCTTTGAGCACGATAGATAAAACCCACAAAAGGGACCGTGGCTCTAGTGGGTGGCCTCAACCATTTAGCTCCATGAATGGAATGGGTAACTAAAAGGGTGTTTTCCCACAGTAACCCCGTCGATCAGGACGTGGCAGGCTGAAATAGCATCTATCTGCTTCGTCATGCACCAACTTTCAAACACATTCCTTTTGAAGGCATAAGATCTTCTAGGGGAGGGTGCCCTAGCACTTAGAATAGTCTTAATTACGCTGGCTGGAAGACCAGCTTGACTTAATTGGTCCCATTCAGGGACCGAACGTTCATATGCCCTGGAATGTAAATCTCCCTGAGGGAGAGGAACCTGGTGCGCTAGCTATTTAGTGGCGCGAGTACAGTCTGCCCTGGCGGTTAATATATGGGACTGCCATAGTGTTGTCCACCCGCACTAGGACATGGTAGCCTCTCAACTGCTGGAGGAAGTGCTTTAGGGCCAAAAATAGAGCCATCCTTTCGAGGCAATTAATGTGCCTCTCGAGAAGAATATGTGCGGGTGAGAGAGCTAGACCAAATGGAAGGACCCGATACTGGTAAGTTTCGCAAGTGTTGTGGCAATATTTCTATAAGTAAGCGTCCTTCAATCGATTGTCACAAATCAATCGCTTGGTAGGCCTCTCGAGAAGAAGGCCTCTCCTGCTCCCTTGGGCTGGACGGTCATCTAAGACCGCACCCCAGCCCGTGAGGGAAGCGTCTGTCGTTAGCATCTGCGACAAGACGGACTTAGAGTGGGACCCAGAGTCAGAAACCGGGGTCTGAACCACATAGGAAGGGGACGAAGCACCTGGCACATAACCCTTATTGGGATTGGCCCTAGAGTGAAATCCCCTGTCTTAGCCACAACTGAAATGCTCTCATGTGCAGAAGGCCCAAAGGTGTCACCGTGAATACAGCTGCCATGAGAGCAAGATCTGTGAAAGTGATGGTCACTTTCTGGTCTAGCTCGATTTCCTTGACTTTTGTTGAGAATGGATTCGACTTTTGGGTCTCAATCCTAGAACAAAGATGAGCTAGGACGACATGCTGATGTCAAAGCGCTAGCTACTGAGACTGGGCCAGCCAGTCGTCTATGTAATTCAAATACGGATGCCCTGGAGTCGTAAGAGCCAGAACTACATTCATGCATTTTGTATATGTGCGGGTGAGAGAGCTAGACCAAATGGAAGGACCCGATACTGGTAAGCTTCGCCCCCAAAAGTGAACCTCAGTTACCCCCTGTGTTGTGGCAATATTTCTATAAGTAAGCGTCCTTCAATCGATTGTCACAAATCAATCGCTTGGTAGGATTTGAGAGTAATCACTTTGACAGTCAACATTTTGAAACTGTATTTATTTATTTATTTTAGATAGCAGTACAGCCCATGAAATCTAAAAATTGTACGCAGCCCCCGTTCCTCTGGGAACCAAGAAATACCGTCTGTAGTAGCCTCACTCACTGTCTGGTAGGGGAACATGTTCCATTCCCCAGCAACTTCTGTCAGCAGATGCGCACTTTCCTGTTTCATGGAAGTGGAGACCACGCCATTGAAACGCGGAGGGTGATGTGGAACTGAATCCTGTAGTTTCTCTCTACAGTGCTTAGTACCCAAGGAGATTTACTTGGC
Organism: Channallabes apus; assembly: GCA_030522415.1. Lineage (NCBI taxonomy): Eukaryota > Metazoa > Chordata > Actinopteri > Siluriformes > Clariidae > Channallabes > Channallabes apus. The sequence continues at coordinate 39,012,720 of CM060111.1, forward strand.
AGTAGCTTCCACGCTGCCAGTTTCTCAGAAAAGGGCAAAAGTTTCGGCGGCTTGGTTAAATAGGGGGGATGTTAGATGTTTGGCATCCTGAAACATGGCAGGAAAAAATGAAGAACTAACACTTTATTGGAGACTTGTCTTGCCCGAAACACCAGCAGTGGCGGGCAAGAACACCAACCTCCTGGGGGTGTCAAGGAGAACACTTCATTCTTGAAAGGAATTCTGCATGCCTCTCCCCATTGGGGGGCCACCCCCATGGTCCTGGGCACATGAACCTCAGGGCTTCTTTGTGAAGAAGACAATATACCAGTCTGATCTCTTTTGAGGCGGATTGTGGGCTGCGTCGCACCCCAATCTTTACAAGGGGTGGCCGGCTCGAAAACACACTCCTTGTGTTTCACGCCTCGCAAGAATCAGACCCGGTTGAGACTGGGTGGCCGACAGTCCCGACACTTGAGCATGGCGGGGAACGAATTTCCCGAAGGCTTGTTCATATAACTTCGCCTCATGAACCTAGTGGCGACCGAGTTAACGATATCGCCAGACAGGCCGGAAGGCGAGATAGGGGCATCCAGGAGGAATGCACGATCCTTATCCTTGATGCGCCTGCGATTCAGCCACCCTGCGAAAACCATCGCGGCCATAAAACGGCAGATGGCACGAGCCGTCTGCTTTGTTGCACGAAGAGACAAGTCTGTGGCCCAGCGTAATTCCAATACGCCCTATCTTGAAGAGCCCCGCCAGTGCCCAAGTCTCTCAGCAGGTCAGCCAGGTAGGCCTGCAAAACTGCCATGGTGTGCAAAGGAGCATCAACCTGACCTGCTGCCTGAAAAGCTTTTCCCTCCAGGGAAAATGAAAGTCTACACAGCTTGAAAGGAAGTATTAGCTTTTCAGGAAGGATGATGTCCCAGGAGAGAGATAGCCTGGAAGCGTCTCTTCTATCTGGGCGTCATCATATAACTTCGCGCTTCCACATCAACTATATTTAAACAAATAAATAAGTTGATGGCAGGAAAAACACGGGATTAATACAGCTTACTCCATGAAAGCGTTACTTTATATGGAAATAGCTAAGAGGGGGGAGAGTGTCGTTGAGGCTCCGCCCCCCCCCCCCACCGGCCACCCGACAGAAACTGCCGTGTAATGTTTTCCAAGTGATTGGAGGCTATTTCCATCTCCGTGGAAGCAAGAGAGGTTGATTTGTTTATCCTTGCCCATCCTGAAACATGGCAGGAAAAAATGAAGAACTAACACTTTATTGGAGACTTGTCTTGCCCGAAACACCAGCAGTGGCGGGCAAGAACACCAACCTCCTGGGGGTGTCAAGGAGAACACTTCATTCTTGAAAGGAATTCTTGAGAGGAATTTCCCGATCCAACGAGGAAGTGAGAGATAGGAGTTTTAACTCTGTCTCTCACAGCTCTGCCGGATACAGTTTTATGCGTCCACCGTTAAATGCAATAAATACGTTTATATTTTTGTTTATTTGTATATGTATATTATTAATATTAATTTATTATTATAATATATAAAAATCTATTTTTTTGAGCAGCTGGGATGGTGCCCCCCTGGGAGTTGGTGCCCTACGCAGACTGCATACTCTGCATATAGGGAGCGGCTCCACTGTGTAAGGCACTATTCTTGAGCTAACCTAAAAGCCACATGAACTTTGAAGGTCTGTAGCTAGTGACTGTGTAGAAAGTTGATGACCTCTGTGCACCATCCTTTGTCTCAGGAACTGCTGACCCTGCTATGTGATTTTATATATATAAAAAACCTCTGCAAATAACTCAACATACAGCCATTATTGTAAAAATAGCTGGCAACAAAGGTGAGTTTACATTTAACATATATATATTTAACATTGCAAAGTCACTGAATTATCAGTTTGTAAGCTTGATAGGACCATACAAATTTGTGGGATCAATAGGGTTCAGGTTTGGAGATATACTATGCCACTTCATCACCTTCACCTTTAACTTCTGCAGTTGTCATCTTGGTGGTGTATATTTATCATGTTGGAAAACTGCTGTTTGGCCTAGTTTTTTTAAGGGAGGGCATCATGCTCTGCTTCGGAATGTGACAGTATATACTGGTATCCAATTTTCCCTCAATGAGCCACAGCCCCCCAGTACCAGCAGCATTTATTCATCCCCAGACCATAATGCTACCACCATCATGCTTAACTGTAGGCAAGAGAAAATTTTCTTGGTACTCCTCATGAGGGTGTCGCCACACATACTGGACACCATATGACAGATAATCAAGTTTATCTTAGTCTCATCAGACCACAGGAAAGAGTTTCAAAGTAATTCATGCTCTTGGACAGGTTGTCATCAGAAAACTGTTTGTGGTCTTTCTTGTGAGCCAGCTTCAGAAGAAGCTTCCTTCTGGGATGACGGGCATGCAAACCAACTTGCTACAGTGTGTTGCATATGGTTTGAGCACTGACAAGCCACTTCTGCAACCTCTGAAGCAATGCTGGCAGCACTCATGCATCATGCAAAAGAAAGATGATGGCGCCGGTGAGGTCGGCTGCCGACACGACTGCTCCGACCACCTTTTCCTTGTTTTTGTTTTTTAAGTTAGTTTTCTTTGTTTTAAAATCGGCAAAATCATCACCATTGAGTACATTAGGTATGATAGAGACACTCTTGTTTCTATTGGTATACAATGTACTCACAATTCGACGTTTTTAACTCCGGATCCGAGCTGGCCGAGTGAGATCCTGAGGGAGAACAATGGACGCGACGTGAAGCGGAGGCCTCGAGGGAGACGAGCTGGCGTGAGGAACCGGCTGAGAACCCGTGCACACCGCACACCTCTGCCTAGTATCCTGCTCGCCAACGTCCAGTCACTGGAGAGCAAGCTCGATGACCTCAGGGCCAGGATAAAGTTCCAGAGAGACATTCGGGACTGCAATCTCCTCTGCTTCACCGAGACATGGCTGAAACCAGCGGTGCCAGAACACGCCATACAACCAGCCGAGTTCTTCTCGGTTCACCGCATGGACAGGACGCGGGACTCGGGGAAGTCAAGGGGAGGCGGCGTGTGCTTAATGGTGAACAACAGCTGGTGCAACAGCGCGAGCGTTGTTCCTCTTACACGCTCCTGCACACCAAACCTGGAACTACTGTCCATCATGTGTCGTCCTTTTTATCTTCCACAGGAGTTCACATCGGTCATAATCAGTGCCGTTTACATCCCACCACAAGCAGACACTGACACTGCCTTATGCGAGCTGCATGAGGCGCTCACACAGCACCAGACACAACACCGGGACGCTGCGCTCATTGTGGCGGGGGACTTTGTGCCGAACTTTTATCAGCACATCACCTGCCCCACCAGGGGCGAAAGGACACTGGACCATTGTTATACCACGGTCAAAGACGGTTACAAGGCACAATCTCGTCCAGCGTTTGGTAAATCTGACCACGCCGCCATCTTCCTCATGCCAAAATATAAACAAAGGCTGAAACAGGAAGTGCGGGCTCAGAGGGAGGTCGCGCGCTGGACAAACCAATCGGTGGCCGCGTTACAGGATGCACTCGATGACGCAGACTGGGACATGTTCAGAAACAGCTCCGATGATGACGTCAGCGTGTTTACGGAAGCGGTTGTGGGATTTATTGGGAAGCTAGTAGACGATACGGTGGAGAAAAAGACTATCAGAACGTTTCCCAACCAGAAGCCGTGGGTGGATAAAACCATCCGCGACGCTCTGAGATCTCGCATAGCTGCCTACAACACGGGACTTGCGTCGGGGGACATGGAACCGTACAAGGCTGCGTCATACAACGTCCGGAAGGCGGTGAAAGAGGCGAAGCAGCGCTACGGGAGAAAACTAGAGTCACAGCTTCAACAGAGTGACTCTAGGAGCCTGTGGCAGGGACTGAGAACAATAACGGATTATAAAGCACCAACATCTGGTATGATGAACGTGGACGCGACTCTGGCAGACGAGCTCAACACATTCTATGCTCGCTTCGATGCTGCAGCTAAAGACGCTAGCGATGCTAATGCTTGCGGCGCTAATGCTAACGGCGCTAACGACTGCAGACAGGAAGACACTGCCAGCACCGGAAACGCGCTCATCATCTCCGAGCACGATGTGAAGAGAGCCTTCAAGAGAGTGAACACCAGGAAAGCAGCAGGACCAGACGGCATCTCAGGCCGTATCCTCAGAGCCTGTGCAGACCAGCTAGCACCTGTGTTCACTGAGATATTCAACATCTCTTTATCTCAGTCGGTGATCCCCACATGCTTCAAAGAGTCCATCATTGTTCCTGTTCCAAAGAAACCTCATCCTGCCTCCCTCAATGACTATCGCCCTGTAGCCCTCACCTCAGTAGTGATGAAGTGCTTTGAACGCCTGGTCAGAGACTTCATCATCTCTTCACTACCGGACACACTCGACCCACTACAGTTCGCTTATCGTCCGAACCGTTCCACAGACGATGCAATCTCAAATCTCCTCCACACATCTCTCACCCACCTGGACACTAAGAGGGGAAATTATGTGAAAATGCTCTTCATCGACTACAGCTCTGCATTTAATACCATAATTCCCTCCACACTCACCACCAAGCTGGAGCACCTGGGACTCAGCTCACCCATGTGTCAGTGGATCTCCAACTTCCTAACTGGCAGACCACAGGCAGTAAAGATGGGCGGTCATGTCTCAGCCTCCCTCACACTCAGCACTGGAGCGCCCCAGGGTTGTGTTCTGAGCCCCCTGCTGTACTCTTTATACACCTACGACTGCGTGGCCACTACCAACTCCACCGCCGTCATCAAGTTTGCTGACGACACTGTCGTGGTGGGCCTGATCACGAACAACGATGAGTCGGCCTACCTGGAGGAGATTGGGAATCTGGAGAACTGGTGCCAGAGGAACAATCTCCTCCTGAACGTCAGCAAGACAAAGGAGTTGATAGTGGACTTTTGTACAAAGCAGGAGAGGAACTACCAGACACCCGTCATCAACAGGAGCCCAGTGGAGAGAGTGGACAGCTTCAGATACCTCGGTGTTCACATCACGCAGGACCTGTCATGGTCCTGTCACATCAACACCGTGGTGAAAAAGGCCCGGCAGCGTCTGTACCACCTCAGACGTTTGAGAGACTTCAGACTGCCCTCCAAGGTGCTCAGGAATTTCTACTCCTGCACCATAGAGAGCATCCTGATGGGAAACATCTCGACCAGGTTTGGAAACAGCACCATGCAGGACAGACGAGCTCTACAGAGGGTGGTGCGTTCAGCTGAGCGCATCATCCGCACCAAGCTCCCTGACATGCACTCAATCTACACCAAGCGGTGCTGGACCAAGGCCAGGAAGATCGTGAAGGACCTCAGCCATCCCAACAATGGACTGTTCTCTCTGTTGCGGTCAGGAAAGCGCTTCCGCTCCCTGAAGGCCAACACAGAGAGACTGAAGAAGAGCTTCTTCCAGCAGGCAATAAGGTCTCTCAACCATACCACATTCACACCACAAACACAGAACTAATACAACCTGTTAATGTCAACGGACACTATGGACACTTTCATGCACATCTACACTGACATTGGAACTCATATTTATGTTTACGTTCTAGACCCTTGCACAAAGTCACTTTAATAAGGCACCTTAACACATGTTTCTATGCAAATTAAAATCTCTATTGTACAGTATATCTCTATTTTTATTTCTATTTTATGTACAGTATACTTTTATTTTTAATTTAAATTTTTATTTTAGTTAAGTTAAAATTTTCCTATTGTATTTCTTTATTCATATTTATTCCTTACTGTAAGATTTAATTCTCTTTTTAAGGTCACTGGCAGTCGTGTAAGCATTTCACTGCATATCGTACTGTGTATGACTGTGTATGTGACGAATAAAATTTGAATTTGAATTTGCATCTGTTTTTTTAAAGCCAGCTCATGCACCACACGCACAGCACAAGGACTCAACTTCTTTGATCGACCCTTACAAGGCCTGTGCTGAGTGGAACCTGTCTTGGAAAACCTCTGTATGACCCTGGCCAGTGCACTGTAACTCACTTTTAGGGTGTATCTTCTTGTATCCTAACCTATCTTTGTGTGTGTGATAGTAATAATTCTATTTCTCAAATCCTCTGAGAGTTCTTCGCCATGAGGTGCCATGTTGGTCATCCAGAGGTCGGTATGAATGAATTGTACTCAAAGCACCAAATTTAAAATGCTCTAATATAAGATAAGCAAATTTGTGTAGTCCTATCAAGCTGACAAACACATGAACATGATAAATAGGACATGTGACTTTGCATGGTTAAACAATGTGTAGCTGGTATCACTTAGGGTGTACTCACTTTTGTTGAAAGCTATTTTGACCAATAATGGCTGTATGCTGTATTATTTTCAGAGGACAGTAAATACAGTGGAAAAGTATTCGGCCCCCTTGAACTTTTCCACATTTTGTCACATTACAGCTACAAACATGAATCAATTTCATTGGAATTCCACGTGAAAGACCAATACAAAGTGGTGTACACGTGAGAAGTGGAACGAAAATCATACATGATTTTACAAATAAATAACCGAAAAGTGGGATGTTCGTAATTATTCAGCCCTCTTTGGTCGGAGTGTAGTCAGTTGCCCATAGACATTGCCTGATGAGTGCTAATGACTAAATAGAGTGCACCTGTGTGTAATCTAATGTCAGTACAAATACAGCTGCTCGGTGACGGCCGCAGAGGTTGTCTAAGAGAATATTGGGAGCAACAACACCATGAAGTCCAAAGAACATACCAGACAGGTCAGGGATAAAGTTATTGAGAAATTTAAAACAGGCTTAGGCTACAAAAAGATTTCCAAAGCCTTGAACATCCCACGGAGCACTGTTCAAGTGATCATTCAGAAATGGAAGGAGTATGGCACAAGTGTAAACCTACCAAGACAAGGCCGTCCACCTAAACTCACAGGCCGAACAAGGAGAGCGCTGATCAGAAATGCAGCCAAGAGGCACATGGTGACTCTGGACGAGCTGCAGAGATCTACAGCTCAGGTGGGGGAATCTGCACATAGTTGGCCTTTATGGAAGAGTGGCAAGAAGAAAGCCATTGTTAACAGAAAACCATAAGAAGTCCCGTTTGCACAGCAAACATGTGGAAGAAGGTGCTCTGGTCAGATGAGACCAAAATGGAACTTTTTGGCCAAAATGCAAAAACGCTATGTGTGGCAGAAAACTAACACTGCACATCACTCTGAACACACCATCCCCACTGTCAAATATGGTGGTGGCAGCATCATGCTCTGGGGGTGCTTCTCTTCAGCAGGGACAGGGAAGCTGGTCAGAGTTGATGGGAAGATGGATGGAGCCAAATACAGGGCAATCTTGGAAGAAAACTTCTTGGAGTCTGCAAAAGACTTGAGACTGGGGCAGAGGTTCACCTTCCAGCAGGACAACGACCCTAAACATAAAGCCAGGGCAACAATGGAATGGTTTAAAACAAAACATATCCACGTATTAGAATAGCCCAGTCAAAGTCCAGATCTATCCAATCGAGAATATGTGGCAAGATCTGAAAACTGCTGTTCACAAACGCTGTCCATCTAATCTGACTGAGCTGGAGCTGTTTTGCAAAGAAGAATGGGCAAGGATTTCAGTCTCTAGATGTGCAAAGCTGGTAGAGACATACCCTAAAAGACTGGCAGCTGTAATTGCAGCAAAAGGTGGTTCTACAAAGTATTGACTCAGGGGGCTGAATAATTACGCACACCCCACTTTTCAGTTATTTATTTGTAAAAAATGTTTGGAATCAAGTATGATTTTTGTTCCACTTCTCACGTGTACACCACTTTGTATTGGTCTTTCACGTGGAATTCCAATAAAAGTGATTCATGTTTGTGGCTGTAATCTGACAAAATGTGGAAAAATTCAAGGGGGCCGAATACTTTTGCAAGCCACGGTATGTACTGTTACGATATACGAGATGCACATTGACAGCTCTAAAATATATCCAAATTTAATTTCTATAGTATTGCCCTTTGAGAAAATATACTAAAATGTTTATATATATATATATATATATATATATATATATATATATATATATATAGTGGAATCTAGGATTTCGAACATGATCTTTTGCAGAAGCATGCATGTATATAAAAAATTGTATATTAAAGCAAATTTCCCTTATAAGAAATAATGGAAACTCCTTTGATTCATTCTACAACCAGAAAGATTCATATAAAAATAGTTAGTAAGAAAAAGTATAAAGAAAAATCTAACTAATTATCCTCCACTTTACCTTTGAAAAGAATCGTGGCGTTATCAAGTAGTTTAGCGGGAGTTCATGAAAAAATTTTACTCGTCTTGCAGAACAATCACAAACAAAGTTACTCACAATTTGAGGTTCCACAATGAGATCGAAATCTCTTCATTCTCTTCTTCACTGTTTTTTGTTTATGATGGCAGATTTCAGGTTTTCTGGCTCTTTACTTTTAGTTTTATAGATCTAAAGATAGTAGCCATACCATATCCCAGATAGCACTGCTTTGTTGGCCCAACGTTGGCAAAATGTTGGTAACCTTTTGTCAGTGCTCTGACATCAGCCCAATGTTGGGCCAACGGCAGTGCATACGTTGGGCTCATGTTGGCATCAGTGGTTGGCCCAATGTCATTTTGTCTGTTGGCCCACTGTTGGCCTATTGGTGGGGCCAAAGATAGGTTGGCCCAAAGTTGGTTCAGTAAATAATGGGCTGAATCTAATTGCAAATTAGATTATATTGCTTTAGCTTTGTGCAGCAGGCTGTCTCAATGAAGCCATCACATGAAGGTTATATGAGCCATCACAAAGGGTTGCTTACCAATCTAGTTCATAAATAACATTGAAAGAACTATGTACAGTATCTAACTCAGTGGATGTTTTCTAAATTATAAATGTTAAATTAATTGTGCTTTGTGCTCAACTGTGAACAAACTCAAGCAGGTCACTAGATGGCGCTTATCGCTAAGGAGGAAACTAAAACTCCACAGAGGCCAGGTGCTGCTGATTCAGTCCTGAACTCAAGCTAAACACAAGCTAACGTTTTGTGCCTCTTCCATATTCCTCCAAATGATACTTAAATACCCTTGAGTAAGACATAAATGTGTTGAGAATCTGTGGTGGTAATATGAAAAGCATGCAGTTATTAGTTTTGCTATAATGTGGTGAGAAAAATGTTTAGCTATGTATGCACTATTATGGTAGGCTAATCGACCTGTTACCAGGTGTGGCGACGGGCTTACAGTCAGTGCACACAATAAGGAAAAACCTCCTCGCTCCCCTAAGAACAGTCATACCCAAACAAAAGCCACCAGCAACCAGGCGATGTTCAAAAAAGGGGCGGGGCGCCACCATTCACTGGCATCGGCCCCAGGAAGGAATCTACCCTCCACCTGTCGTTCCAGATGAAGGGACCCCGACGGCGTGTGCCGGTGAGGGAAGGAGATATGTTGCGTATTTTCTTGTATTTCGTTACTAGATTCTAATGCCAATGGGAGCTATTGTTCGCAGACACCAGTGAGAAGAGATCTACGCTCGCGTACACCTGCCGCCTCGCTAGGCCGCGCACCCGCTTCGACCCATCGGGACTCACCTGCGCCCAGGTCACCGTCTACAGGCTGGGTCTTCTGCTCCCTACTTCCTTCCTATCTGTCCAACAATGCTTTACATTGGTGGAGAATGCGCGCACAGACCAGGGACCCGGAGGGACGAAACCCTCCTGAACATTATTTGGAACACCTGCTTGAAACTAGTATCCAGCAGCAAAACATCTTGCAGCAGCTTACACAGGGTCTTCAAACCACTACTGCAGAGCTTAAGAGGATGCAACAGTGCGGAGGATGTGATATTCCCCTCCCAGACCCACAAATAGAGGCCCAACACCTTCTGCTAAAGCTCACACCTCACGACGATCTTCAGAAGCTTGTCAGAACCACCGAGCTTGAAGGATGGCCAAAACGGGAGTAGACCTCCATCCAGGTTCCATTTCTTACAGGAGAGGCCCTCTCCCCAGACGATGCGGAGGAGTATGACATACTCAAGGTCGAAATTCTAGCACGCTGCGGATTGTTGAGTACCCAAGCGGCTATGGAGTTTCACCGTTGGGCATATGAACAAGTTTATACAGGTTGCTACCCGGTGGCTGCAGCCAGGACAGGAGACGCTTTCCCGAAAAGAGCCCGCCATGCCGCCCCTGCGCCGCGAAACTTTTCAAAGAGCATCATGTCTAGGAAACACCACAAGATGAACCAATGGCCACCGAGCCAGATCACACCTGGTCCTCATCTTCTTGAGGTCTCTGGGCAGAGAGTCACAAAGCAGGAGAGCTTCCCCGCACCCACCCGCTGGGTCAGAGTCGGCGGGGCCCCTCTTCCCACGCTAATCGATACCGGAAGTGCCGTCAGACGTCCCTCGGCCGTCCCAGCTGCGGCACAATCCTACAAGTCCCTCCCGATTACCTGTGTGCATGGGGACGTACGAGAGGTTCCGGCAGTCCATTTCACAGTGGAGGACCAAAAAGGGAAGTACTCCATTGTCGCGGGAGTTATGCCTAACCTACCTATTCCTCTTCTTCTAGGCAGAAACGGGCCCAGACACATGGCAGAAAGAAAAAAGGAGAAGGAACCAAGAGCTAGACCAAAGCAAAAACCGAAGATGGCCCGACCGGCATGGCTCGTGCAGACCGCGGAGGGTGAAGTGGATGTTGAAACAGAAGGTGAGCTGGGTTTTCACACTAATCTCTTTCTTCCCCTGTCTCAGCGGGTGCAGGGAGGTGGCAACTTTGCGCGGCTTCAACGCGAGGACGCACGGCTTAAATACTGCTGGAGGCAAGTATGACAGGTAGAAGGAGAAATGGAGAATCGCGAAAGTGTACAAACCTCGTCATATTTTCCCTTAAAAAACAGATGAGGAGAGGAGAACCGGTGGATTTATTAGTCGTCCCACAAGAAAAATTGATGCGGTTATGCACCTCACACACGCACACCCACTTGGAGGACACCTAGTAGAAAGAAACGCGATCGCAAAAATCAGGGACAGATTTCACTGGCCGGGACTTGCCAGTTGTAAATTCCTCGCACGCTGGCAGGGACCCTATACAATCACTGAGCGCGTCGGGCCCATGAACTACCGTCTGCAGCAGCCGGGTAAGAGAAAGTGTACCGAGCTATACCATATCAATAGATGTATTGAGCTGTTACCACGCATTTCAGCTCTTGCCGCTCTCTCTCCTCCAGCTTTAGGGCGCAAAGTGGTACAACGCAGAGAGGAGCTAACTGCCGCCCGTCGCCGTGCCATTGAAGCAGAAATAAAGAATATGCTTCAGAACGGCATAATAGAGGAGTCCAGCCTTAGTCCGTGGTCCAGCCCCATAGTAACAGTGCCCAAACCCGATGGTTCGATTCATCTTTGTAATGACTTCCGCCGCCTGAACCAGATATCGCAATTCGATGCATATCCGTTGCCACGAGTGGATGACTTAATCGACCGGCTCTGCAAAGCTAGATTTATTTCCACTTTAGATCTAATTAAGGGCTACTGGCAGGTGGCCCTAACACCGGAGGCAAAAGAGAAAACTGCATTCAGTACTGAACAGCGACACTGGCAGTACAGAGTCCTCCCCTTCGGACTCCACGGGGCACCCACCACCTTTCAGAGACTGATGGACATCGTGCTCCGACGTCACCGCCCATACGCGGCCGCATATCTAGATGATGTGGTAATCCACTCAGGTAGCTAGGATGAGCACCTATTCCACCCTCTAAAAAAACAATCCTAAAAAATGTTTCCTGGGGCTAACCGAAGCACATTACCTAGGGTACCGAATCAGACGAGGCCTCCTTAAGCCCCAAGAAAAGAAGATTGAGGCGGTCTGTAAATACCTACAGCCCACGTCAAAAAAACAGGTATGTGCTTTTATGGGACTTGCAAACTATTATAGGAGATTTGTGCCTAACTTCTCTATTGCAGCACCCCTCACAAACCTCCTAAGAAAAGGACAACCAGAAAAACTGCACTGGACACAAGAGGTGGAAAAAGCATTCAAACATCTAAAAACCCACCTCACCAGCTCCCCCATCCTCCGAAACAGAGACTTCGACAGGCCGTTCATAGTGCACACAGATGCTTCGGAGACAGGGTTGGGAGCCGTTCTTTCACAGGAATTTAATAGGGAGGAGCACCCGATCTTGTAAGTAGGACAGATCTTCAGCAGAACAGAAATACGCAACCATAGAGCACGAGGCCCTTGCCTCCTCTACAATGGGTGGTAAGGGCTAAAGACACAACCCCTCGCGTCACACGCTGGTTCCTCTCACTACAAGATTTTTCTTTCTCATTACAACATAGGGCTGGTGCACAGCATGGCACTGCAGACGGCCTGTCCAGACGACACGCACTCTTTTCAGGAATGAGCTCAAAGCTGAGGGTGGGTGGGTGCTGTGACGACGGGCTTACAGCCAGTGCACACAATAAGGAAAAGCCTCCTCGCTAACCTAAGAAAAGCCATACCCAAAGAAAAAGCCACCAGCAACCAGGCGATGTTCAAAAAAGGGGCGGGGCGGGGCGGGGTGAGGGAAGATACAGTGGTGTGAAAAACTATTTGCCCCCTTCCTGATTTCTTATTCTTTTGCATGTTTGTCACACTTAAAAGTTTCTGCTCATCAAAAACCGTTAACAATTAGTCAAAGATAACATAATTGAACACAAAATGCAGTTTTTAAATGAAGGTTTACGTTTAAGGGAGGAAAAAAAACTCCAAATCTACATGGCCCTGTGTGAAAAAGTGATTGCCCCCCTTGTTAAAAAATAACTTAACTGTGGTTTATCACACCAGAGTTCAATTTCTGTAGTCACCCCCAGGTCTGATTACTGCCACACCTGTTTCAATCAAGAAATCACTTAAATAGGAGCTACCTGACACAGAGAAGTAGACCAAAAGCACCTCAAAAGCTAGACATCATGGCAAGATCCAAAGAAATTCAAGAATAAATGAGAACAAAAGTAATTGAGATCTATCAGTCTGGTAAAGGTTATAAAGCCATTTCTAAAGCTTTGGGACTCCAGCGAACCACAGTGAGAGCCATTATCCACAAATGTCAAAAACATGGAACAGTGGTGAACTTTCCCAGGAGTGGCAGGCTGACCAAAATTACCCCAAGACCGCAGAGACAACTCATCCGAGAGGCCACAAATGACCCCAGGACAACATCTAAAGAACTGCATGCCTCACTTGCCTCAATTAAGGTCAGTGTTCACGACTCCACCATAAGAAAGAGACTGGGCAAAAACGGCCTGCATAGCAGATTTCCAAGGCGCAAACCACTTTTAAGCAAAAAGAACATTAAGGCTCGTCTCAATTCTGCTAAAAATACATCTCAATGATTGCCAAGACTTTTGGGAAAATACCTTGTGAACCGACGAGACAAAAGTTAAACTTTTTGGAAGGTGCATGTCCCGTTACATCTGGCGTAAAAGTAACACAGCATTTCAGAAAAAGAACATCATACCAACAGTAAAATATGGTGGTGGTAGTGTGATGGTCTGGGGTTGTTTTGCTGCTTCAGGACCTGGAAGGCTTGCTGTGATAGATGGAACCATGAATTCTACTGTCTACCAAAAAATCCTGAAGGAGAATGTCCGGCCATCTGTTCATCAACTCAAGCTGAAAGGATCTTGGCTGCTGCAGCAGGACAATGACCCAAAACACACCAGCAAATCCACCTCTGAATGGCTGAAGAACAACAAAATGAAGACCTTGGAGTGGCCTAGTCAAAGTCCTGACCTGAATCCTATTGAGATGTTGTGGCATGACCTTAAAAAGGCGGTTCATGCTAGAAAACCCTCAAATAAAGCTGAATTACAACAATTCTGCAAAGATGAGTGGGCCAAAATTCCTCCAGAGCGCTGTAAAAGACTTGTTGCAAGTTATCGCAAACGCTTGATTGCAGTTATTCAATTCAATTCAATTCAATTTTATTTATATAGCGCTTTTAACAAAAATTCATTGTCATTGTAGTCATTGTCTCAAAGCAGCTTCACAAAAATTAAAGAAATTTAACAAAAAAAAAAAAATAAATAAAAAAAATAAATAATAATAATAACTATTATAGAAAAGAAAATAATTGGAAGTGTGAATGTGTGAGAAAAATGTGCAGATAATAATAATGAGACGAATGGATGAAATTTCTCTTATTGCTGCTAAGTTATTGCTGCTAAGGGTGGCCCAACCAGTTATTAGGTTCAGGGGGCAATTACTTTTTCACACAGGGCCATGTAGGTTTGGATTTTTTTTCTCCCTAAATAATAAAACCCCTCATTTAAAAACTGCATTTTGTGTTTACTTGTGTTATCTTTGACTAATAGTTAAATGTGTTTGATGATCAGAAACATTTTGTGTGACAAACATGCAAAAGAATAAGAAATCAGGAGGGGGGCAAATAGTTTTTCACACCACTGTATTGTATGTTGCGTCACTTACTGTATATGGTTTCTCTTGTATTGCGTTACCAGATTCTGACGCCAGTGGGAGCTATTGTTCGCGGACACCAGTGAGAAGAGATCAATGGGCCAACGGTGGGTCACCGGACAAAATGACATTCGGCCAACCACTGATGCCAACAATTTCAACTCAATTCAATTCAATTTTATTTGTATAGCGCTTTTAACAATTGACATTGTCTCAAAACAGGTTTACACAATCAGAAGAATTATTTAAGTTTGTATGGAATGTGAATGTGTATGAATCAAAATGGTCAGATAGTCCCTGGTGAGCAAGCCGCGGGCGACAGTGGCAAGGAAAAACACCCTGAGATGGTAATAGGAAGAAACCTTGAGAGGAACCAGACTCAACAGGGAACCCATCCTCATCTGAGTGAAACAGATAGCAGGAAATTATCTGCATTTATACAGTGTGTTAGGTGGCAGGCAATTCAGCTATAATAGTTGATGTTAATTGATGTTAAAATGGAGTCCAGGTAGTTATTGGAGACTCAGATAGACTTGTAGAAAGTTCCAGTCCTGAACTATCGAATTGTCAAGTCCTCAGAGAAACAGCTGCCAACACCAGTCAAGGCCAGAACCGTCTTCTATGTAGAGAGAATCATCCCCAGACACCAGACGCATCCCAAAGAGACACACGGGGCATCCATGTGACGAGATCTCCAACCAGAAGCGGGGCACCAGGATGGGTCAGACAGGTCCGGAGTGCAGAGGGAGTCTGGATCACTGGCAGCTCAGGAATGACATGTGTAGCTCGACAGAGAGAGAGAGAAAGAGTGAAAGGGGGAGACGGGGGAGAGAGGAAAGAGAAAGAGAAGAAGAGGAGAGATGGCAGGTAGGTATGGTCACAGTCACAAATGTATAATGTGAATGTATATTTACTGTAGAGTGCAAGCAGGGACTCCGGCAGGACTAACTTTGACAACATAACTAAAAGGAAGAGCCAGAAGGAAACACAAACATGAGGGCTCCCTGAGATGTAAAGCAAACAATCACCTCACCGTCAACAAACCTGAGTGATCAAATGAGAGTGAGGAAGACAGCATCTAAACATACCAGTTCACCATAATACTCTACGTCCATGAGTCCCCCAGATCTGCTCCTTTACCTAAGGCAAATCTATTTATAAAAATGCTTGGCAAAATAAATAGGTTTATAGCCTAGACTTAAACACTGAGACTGTGTCTGAGACCCGAACACTATATGGAAGACTATTCCATAATTTTGGGGTTTTGTAAGAAAAAGCTCTGCCCCCAGCTGTAGTTTTCATAATACGCGGTACTGACAAGCAGCCTGCATCCTTTGATCGAAGTAGGCGTGGCGGATCGTAAGATACTAGCAGTTCGCTCAGATACTCCGGCGCGAGACCATTTAATGCTTTATATGTCAAGAGTAGTATTTTAAAATCAATGCAAAATTTCACAGGGAGCCAATGCAGTGAAGATAGGATAGGGGTGATGTGCTCATATCTTCTGGTTCTAGTGAGGACTCTCGCTGCTGCTTTCTGGACTAGCTGAAGCTTGTTTATGGACCTAGCTGAACAACCAGACAGTTACAATAGTCCAACCTAGAGGTGATAAAAGCATGAACTAGTTTTTCTGCATCGCTTAGCAACAGTATATTTCTTATCTTGGCAATATTTCTGAGGTGAAAGAATGCTATCCTGGTGATATTATCTACATGAACTTCAAATGAAAGGCTGGAATCTATAATCACGCCGAGGTCTTTTACTGTTGCACTTGATGGAACAGAAAGGCCATCTAAAGTTACGGTGTGATCTAAGATTTTACTCCTAGCTGTATGCTGTCCTATGACTAGAACTTCTGTCTTATCCGGATTAAGCAGAAGGAAGTTAATTAGCATCCAATTTCTTATGTCCTGCACACATTGCTCAACTTTACTAAGCTGGTTTTTCTCATCAGGTTTTGCTGATGTAGCAGGGTAAGTGGTTGTTTATTTGTGATTCAGCAGGGATTTTGGGTTTTCATGAGCTGTATGCCACAATCATCAATATTAAAACAATAAAATGCTTGCACTACTTCAGTTTGTGTGTAATGAATCTAAAATATATGAAAGTCTAATATTTATCAGTACATTACAGAAAATAATGAACTTTATCACAATATGCTAATTTTTTTAGAAGGACCTGTAGGACTGGGAGACGACTTAGTGCCTTTGTCTATATACTACTGAGTCTGTGAAATTGTTTGTTTATATTCTTTCTTTTGTTTGAAGTGATTATTGTTCCATGTGGATTGTGTACACTTTGTGTTAGTTCTGTGTGTGCATGTTGGTGTTGTGTTCTTTTTCTTTCCTTATTGTTTTGATCAGGAGCCAGGCACGGTGCAGGACAGGGGAGGCTGGCTGCATGCGTTTGGGGTGTGTCCTTCACCGATTGCAAGTGTACCAACACAATCCTTTCTTGTAGTGAGTGCATGGCATTTAATTTGATGTGAATTTGGGTGGGTTTTGGATGGTTTTCTGAGCTGCAGCCGGCCTGCCTTTTCCTGTCAGTCTCTGTTCCCTTTTTCCCTTTCCCTCCCTTTTTGAGGAGTGTTTTTATTATGTAATGGCAAAGTAAAGTGTGTATTGCTTCTGTGTCTTTTTGGGGGCAAATAGTGTTGTCTGTTTTTAATAAATAAAAACATCCTTTTTGTATTGATACCCACGTCTCGGGTGATTTTTATTCTTGCCTTTGATAGTTGGGACTTACCTGTGTGTCTTTATTGGGAGTATTCCCCTGGCGCCCACCAGGGTGGCGTAGTAGGATTTAGTTAATTTAGCAAAGTCCTGCCTTTTGGGATATTATAATTGCCACATTTTGGCGTAGTCGGCAGGATCCACCTGGTAAGGCAAAGAATCTCTTTTATAAGCAAAACAGCAGTGCGCGTTAGATTTCGTGGGCAAGTATGGACGATGAGATGCAGGGGATGTGAGAACTGGTGGCCCAGTTGAGGACGGACAATGACCGCTTGCGTCGTGAGCGTGAGTTTTCCAGCTCCAATACTGTCCCTGTTGCTGCTGTAACGACACGTGGCCCATCCGAGCCAATGGAGGTCGATTTTGTGGTACCAGAACGGTTTGTTTTTGTGCCTAGGGATCGGCGGTGTCCAAAATTTTGTGGCAAATTGGGCATAGGCATTGAGGAGTGGTTGGAAGAGCCTGAAGCCTGTATACGGGTTCGTTGTTTGTCTAAAGCTGAAAAGGCATTTTTCCTCTTTGACCACATGGAAGGTGAAGCTCGGGAGGAGATTAGACATCGTCCCAGTGGGGAACGGGGAGATCCGGACAAGATTATTGTGATTTAACGTGAGCTGTATGGTTACTCCCAGTCGTATGTAGTTTTCCAAGAAGCCTTTTTCTCCAGGAAACAACAGGATGGGGAATCTTTGTTAGAGTTTTCCCTGGTCTTGATGTCTCTCTTGGAGAGGGTTAAACAACAGTTGCCCGATGCTATTCCTAATTCCGACATTGTGTTGCGTGATCAGTTTGTGGAGTATGTTGCCGATAGCGCTCTCCGCCGGGAATTGGAATACCTTGTTGGAGGTACGGGGGGAAGCAATTAGGTGGGAACGAGAAGGGATGCCAGAAGGGGCGAGGGGTAGGAGTCAGTCTGTCCCGATGGCATATGGCATCCAGTATGGAGTGCAAGGGCATCCTCAATCAGAGCTGAGGGAGTTGCGGGAGATGTTGAAATCGCAGCAGCAGCAGTTGGATCGACTTACTCGGAGTGTTGCAGATATGCGATTTCCTCAGCAGGCTCGCCGGCCCTCCCGTGCTGAAGTGTTAAAAACCAGGTCACTTTGCCCGTGAATGTGATGGGGAACGTGTTCTCTCCCCATCCCTAGCTCGCCACGAGTCGTCACCTTCGATGAGGGTGGGACAGACTTTTGTTCAGCTGTCGGAAAACTAGGTCCCACCGAGCTGCGGAGTCACCGTTCGGTAGGGAAAGATCATGACTCAATGACATTAGCTCCCTTGCCACATTTAATGGCGTCATGTCCGCACCTTGTTGTTTCTACGGGAGGTGTACGGGTGCCCTGTTTGATCGATACTGGCTCTATGGTATCTACGATGACAGAAAGTTGTTTTGTGGAACTATTTATACCATTGGTCCAGGATCGTCTCAGGGCATGTCATTGGTTGCAGTTTCAGGCAGCAAATGGGTCGTTAATTCCATACGTTGGTTATGTTGAGTTGTACGTTGAGCTTTGCGGCCAGGTAATTCCAGGGTGTGGCGTATTGGTTGTTAGAGATCCCTCTAAGGGCACTGGTGCTCGAGTCCGTGGGATTTTGGGGATGAATGTTTTAAGTCTGTGTTACCAGGAGCTCTTTGGGTTGCACGGTGCTGCCCTTTTTAATGCACCATCTGTGTCAGGGGCCTCTCAGTTGGTGGTCCAAGCATTACAACATTGTTATGAGGTAGATGCCACCCCTCAGGAAAGCGGGATTGGAAGGGTGCGACTGCGGGGTCATAATGCTTGTCGTATTCTAGGCGGCACTATGAAGGTGGTGGCTGCTACCTGTTCTGGGCACTTTGCTGGGGAAACCGTGTTTTTTGAACCTCTCGAAACTGGGCTGCCTGCCGGATTGTTGGCATCCGCTGCCTTAATTCGAGTGACCCTGGGTATGGTCTATGTACCTGTCGTCAATGTAGGTAAGACTGATGTAATGCTTTTTCGAAACTCTGTTTTGGGCACCTTGCATCATGCATTTATTGTAAGCTTGCCCCGTGGTGTTTCTGAATGTAATTCAGTTTCTGTGTCCATGAATTCACAGACTTCTGTTGTTCCTCCTTCAGTAGCGGACCAAATTAAGAGTCTCAATCTGTCTGTGTTGTCCAAGTTTGAACAGGACCAGGTAAGATCTCTGTTGTTGAAATTTCATACTGTTTTTTCTGCGCATGAAGGTGATTTGGGATGTACCCATATCCTTTTTCATGACATCCCCTTGACAGATTCGGTCCCAGTTCGTCAACGGCACCGGATGCCGCCGTCAGAGTACGATGTGGTAAAAACACATATAAACCAGCTACTAGAGACTAACATTATTAGAGAGAGTTGTAGTCCGTATGCCTCTCCCATTGTGCTGGTCAAAAAGAAGGATGGCACACTGCGCATGTGTGTTGAGTACCACCAGTTGAACGCAAAAACTCGAAAAGACGCCTTTCCCTTGCCATGGATAGAAGAAACCTTGGATTCACTGATGGGGGCCCGGTGGTTTTCTACCATGGACCTCGCCAGTGGTTACAATCAGGTTTCTGTTACTGATGCGGATAGACATAAGATTGCCTTTTGTACACCCTTCGGTCTGTTTGAGTGGAATTGCATGCTGTTTGGGCTCTGTAATGCCCCAGCCACCTTCCAGAGGTTGGTGGAGAGGTTGTTTGGGGATCAGCAGTGCCAGTCCCTGCTTTTATACTTGGACGATATAGTGGTATTTTCTTCTTCTGTGGCACAACATCTAGATAGGTTGGAGGTCTTTTTGAGTCGGCTGGAGCGAGAGGGGCTAAAGGCTAAGTTAGTCAAGTGTGCATTTTTCCAACAGGAGGTAAGTTATTTGGGACATATAATCTCAGCCAAGGGGCTGTCGACAGACCCAAGTAAGATAGAGGCGGTGAAACAATGGCCATGTCCTACGGGGGTGGCAGAGCTTCAGTCGTTCCTGGGGTTTTGTAGAGGGCTTTGCCAAGTTGGCAGCCCCTCTACACCGTATGGTAGCTGAGTTTACAGGTCGTAAGTCCAGGGTTCGAGCAGAGTCGAGGTTTGGGGTGGCTTGGACAGAACAGTGCCAGGTGAACTTTGAGGAACTGAAGAGCAGGCTCACTTCTGCCCCAATATTGGCTTATGCTGATTTCTCCCTTCCCTTTATCTTGGAGGTAGATGCTAGTCATGGAGGTTTGGGAGCAGTTCTGTCCCAGGAACAGGGAGGGAAGATGCGGCCTATAGCCTATGCTAGTCGCAGCCTTAGGCCTACTGAGCGCAATATGTCAAACTATAGTTACATGAAGTTGGAATTTTTGGCGCTCAACTGGGCCATGACTGAAAAGTTTAGAGAATATCTGCTGGGGCAGAGATGTGTCGTCTTTACTGATAATAACCCCCTCACCCACATGGCTACCGCTAAGCTTGGGGCCACAGAGCAGCTGTGGGCTGCGCAGTTGGCCTCTTTTGATTTTGAGCTAAGGTATGCGGATGCTCTTTCGCGACAGGGTCCCTCCAGTCAGGGTGAGTTGGCGGAGGTACTGCCTGATACGGTGCTTTCCACTGTGGTACAGCAGGCTGGTGAGATGGGTTCTCAAGCAGCAGTCATGGTGCTTCCGGGTTTGGCTGTGGATATGCAGTCCTTACAGGATGAGGACCCTGTTATAGGTGAGGTGCTAAAGTTTTGGAGGCGAGGAGCCCCACCTAATTTAGAGGAACGTCGACAGTTACCCAAGGCTGTGGTGACTCTTTTGCGACAATGGGGTCGGCTGTGTGAGCAGGACGGGGTATTGTACCGCCGAGTGTTTCGTTTGGATGGGGGAGAAGAGGTGTTGCAAGTGGTGTTACCCACACTATTGCATCATGAGGTACTGACAGAGTTACACCAGGAGCACGGGCATCAGAGGGTGGAACGCACCAATGAGTTGGTGTGACAGCGTTGTTTTTGGCCTGGCTTGACAGCCGATGTGGTACAATGGTGTCGAGAGTGCGAGAGGTGTCAGGCTTCAAAAGATACACAACATCTTCCCAATAGCTTTATGGGCCATTTGTTGGCCTTGAGGCCGAATGAAATATTGGCCCTTGATTTTACTGTGTTAGAACCCACCCGATCATGATTGGAAAATGTGCTGGTAATAATGGATGTTTTTACAAAGTATACATTGGCGGTACCTACACAAGACCAACGGGCAGAGACAGTGACCCAGGTTTTGGTGGGGGAGTGGTTCTACAAGTTTGGTGTCCCCAGTCGGATTCATTCTGATCAGGGTTGTAATTTTGAGTCCTCCTTGGTACAGTAGCTTTGTGCACTGTATAAGGTGGAAAAATCTCATACCACTCCTTACCTTCCGGCAGGGAATGGGCAGTGTGAGCGTTTTAATAGGACGTTGCACAATCTTTTGCGTGCCCTACCTGTGTCCACAAAAAGGGACTGGGCCTCATGCCTCCCACAAGTGCTATTTTATTATAACACTACCCCTCATCAGACGACCGGTGAATCCCCATTCTTTTTAATGTTTGGGCAAGAACCCAGGCTCCCTGTGGACTTCCTCTTGAGTAGAGCCCAGGAGGTTGGAGTTGGTGTGTCATGAGTGGATGAGGGAATATCAGGCTAGCCTTCGGGTGGCATTTGAGGGGGCACGGGGCGACTGGAAGCTGCGGCAGGCCGTCGTAAGGCACAACATGATGCCCATGTCCATGATGCCACTGGGGGAGGGTCAGTTGGTTTATCTGCGTGAATATGGCACCAGAGGTCGTCATAAGATTCAGGATCTGTGGAGCCCTGTGGTGCATCAGGTGATAAGGGCCCCCAAGGAGGGTGGGGCAGTATATGCCATCTTGCCAGTGGATGATTTGGGGAAGGTTAGATGTGTCCATCGGTCTGCCTTGAAGCCCCGGATCCGGAAGGATGGTTCGGTTTCAGTCTCCACCCGTTCCCCCCCTTTGGAGAGTAAGGTGCCAACAGCAGAAGTTTTAGGGGAAGAAACTGATTTGTTTATGGTAGTGCCAGAATTTCCTCCGGTACAAGTACCCCAGGTACAGGTTCCCCGGGATACTATTAGGTTACCAAGTAGGCCTGTAAGTGCTAACGAGGGGAACATAGTTATTGGGTGGTCTTGAGGATCCTAATTCTGTAGTAAGTGCATCACCGGGGCCTGTGTCAGGGAGTCAGTTAGGTGGTTCAAGTACTTCTTTGCGGAGAACAGGGCGGATTACTGCGGGCCATCATTCAAATCTGCATCGGTTACCACGTGCTGCAGCCGAAGGCATGAGGACTGCTATAACACCAAGCCCTGTCTCAAATAAGATTTGTGTTTGGTTTAGGCCATCAGACATGGATACGGAGTAGTCTAAGGTTATGGGTCACTTAGTCATCGTTGGGACGCTGATTAAAGAAAATAGGGGATAGAATGTAGCAGGGTAAGTGGTTGTTTATTTGTTATTCAGCTGGGGGTGTGGTTATTAGATTAATGAGGGGACCCTTACTTTGACTGTGGTGTCTGGGTCCTCTTCAACCTGGCGTGTCCCTTTTCGTTCCTGGTTCCTGATTGTTAAGGTAGGCTTGGATTCTGTTGATTATGTAGCTAGGTGAATAGCTTAATGCTAATCGACACCATTTACAGTTTCATTCTAGTGGAGTTGGCGGCATGGGTGTGTGGATTATTCGTGGCGGAGTGCGCTTTTAGGTATGCCGGTATTTACAATAAAATTCTTTATCACTTTGGCAGTAAGCATATTTAGTGTATTGTTATAGTGACAGTGGCGCTAGCAGGATGAGAATGCCGGCCGGTAGATTGAGCTGCGGCATCGGCAGTGAGTAATCATGCAGCATCACGCTTCATTGTCTAACCCAAGTAAGTATATTTATTGTGTCTCTTCTTTCCATGTGGTCAATATATTGAGGTTAATGTGGATATTTTTCTCGTATTAGGAGTGAGGTGGAACATTATAATTTCTTCGCCTTATTCCTAGTTGAAATGCTAGCGGCGACACCATTGCTGTTTTGCTTATGTGTAAGAAGACTGCTTGCTTGCGACTCGGCTGCTTTGTAGGCCGTTGGGCTGGTAGCTACGGTGTGCTGGTTGTTAAGTTTCTTTTTGTTTTTCTATTTTTATTTTTGATTGGCTTTTATTCTTGTTTTGTGTGGATGGAGTTGTCCTTCTTGGCTGATTGTTTTGCATGTCTGCTTTGTGTATTATGTTTTGACGGTGTGAGTGTTTGTGTTGTTGTTGTCTCTTTTTGTTAAGTTAATTTGGTGCGTTTAGGCACCGGTCTCGGTCGTATATAGGACTGGGAGACGACTTGGTGCCTTTGTCTATATACTACTGAGTCTGTGAAATTGTTTGTTTATATTCTTTCTTTTGTTTGATGTGATTATTGTTCCGTGTGGATTGTGTAAACTTTGTGTTAGTTCTGTGTGTGCATGTTGGTGTTGTGTTCTTTTTCTTTCCTTATTGTTTTGATCAGGAGCCAGGCACGGTGCAGGACAGGGGAGGCTGGCTGCATGCGTTTGGGGTGTGTGCTTCACCGATTACAAGTATACCAACACAATCCTTTCTTCTAGTGAGTGCATGGCATCTAATTTGATGTGAATTCGGGTTGGTTTTGGATGGTTTTCTGTGCTGTACCCGGCCTGCTGTGTCCTGTCAGTCTCTTTTCCCTTTTTCCCTTTCCCTCCCTTTTTGAGGAGTGTTTTTATTATGTAATGGCAAAGTAAAGTGTGTATTGCTTCTGTGTCTTTTTGGGGGCAAATAGTGTTGTCTGTTTTTAATAAATAAAAACATCCTTTTTGTATTGATACCCTTGTCTCGGGTGATTTTTATTCTTGCCTTTGATAGTTGAGACTTACATGTACCTGTGTGTCTTTATTGGGAGTATTCCCCTGGCCCCCCACCAGGGTGGCGTAGTCGGATTTAGTTAATTTAGCAAAGTCCCGCCTTTCGGGATATTACGATTGCCACACTGAGACATATAACTGTGTGTCGTCAGCATAACAATGAAAACTAATACCATGCTTACGGATTATGTTGCCCAGAGGAAGCATGTAAAGGGGAAAAAAGCAGTGGGCCTAAAACTGAACTCTACAGAATGCCAAACTCCACTAGAGAACATGCAGAATAATCACCATTTAAGTCTACATAAGGGTGTACCCCGCCTAGTGCCCGAAGTCTCCTGGGATAGGCTCCAGGTCCCCCGCGAACACAGGATTAAGCGGTATAGAAAATGAATGAATGAATGAATGAATAAGTCTACATACTGATAACGATCAGTCAAATAGGATCTGAGCCAGGAGAGGGCTGTACCCTTAATTTCTACTACATTTTCTAATCTGTGAAGAAGAATAGCATGATCAATAATGTCAAAAGCTGCACTCAGGTCGAGTAATACAAGTATAGTTACACAACCCTGATCAGAGGCTAATAGGAGGTCATTTACTACTTTAACGAGTGCTGTTTCTGTGCTGTGATGAGGCCTAAATCCTGACTGATACAGTTCATGTATGCCATTTCTATGTAGATATGAGCATAGCTGCTCCGCTACTATCTTTTCCAGAATCTTAGAGATAAAGGGGAGGTTTGATATTGGCCTGTAATTGGACAGCTGACAGGGGTCGAGGTCAGGTTTTTTAATTTTTGGTTTGATGACTGCTAATTTAAAAGATTTTGGAACATTACCAATGCTGAGTGAGGAATTAATTATTCTCAACAGCGGTTCTGTTATTACTGGTACTATCTGTTTAAGAAAATGTGTCGGTATAGGATCTAATATACAGGTTGATGAATTTGCAGAAGAGATGAGTGAATATGCACTGCCATTTGCCCAATGTTGGCCCTTCAGTGGGGTGCTTTCTGGGATGTTAACATCATATTTTTTTAATTCTAAAAACAAAACCAGTAAGATATTCTTTACTTTTTCAATAGTTTTCGGTGATGGTAAACATCGTAGTAATGAGAACTACGGTGTAACATAGAAAAAGAAGTGTTAAAAGGTTGTGTTTAAGGGTTAATTGGCAGTTTAGCCATGCTTGTATGGAAACCATTGTTACCACTTACCTAGTGGTGCTCATTATTAAAGATTATGATTTTCAGTGCTTTTCCATTTTTATTATTTATGCAATAACAATTATTGCCTCATAAATAAGAATCATTTGAAAAGAACACACATGCAGTTCAGGCTGTTTATATTCCAAGTGCGCTAGATATCTATTTTCACTTATGTAAGGTATTTGTTTTGAATTCTTGACTAGGCCATTTCTTTATTTATGGACATAAGTGAGTGCTCCAGCTGTGCCATATCGTTAAACTCCTGGGCCTTGTCGTATTATAGGCAGAGTTGCATTTTTAAATAGAGTCATTTTTCTTGGAGGAGAGAGGCTATGAACTTTTGTCTTCATTTTTAGCCTTTGTTTTGTACATCTGGAGCTCACTGAATTGCATGATTTCATGAAGCCTCACATAGTGAACTGGCTCAACTGGTGGTCCAGCGTTAAATGTACATGTATTTGTGGATTTTTTCCAACACTGACATAGATTGTTTGTGTGTGTGTGTTATTTTTGGAGTGGAGTTCGGTAACCAGAGAAGCCTGCAGGTGGGCTCTTGGTTGTGGATCCGTAAGGGAACTGTCATATTGGACTTTGGAAGCTTAGAGCAGAAACATTCCTCTTTAAACATACAGTACTAACCACAAATAGCAGCACATAAGCAAGAAGCCTGTTAGAATTCGTGACTGGACCAAATCTGTGTCTTATCTTTTTCTTAATCTGCTTGTGATGCACCTCTCTGCTTCTCCACTCAGTAAACCATGTTTACTTGAGTTGTATTTAGTGCCTTTTGTTTGGAAACGAAAACAAAACACACTGTCTTTGCAGTAGTAGGGAAAAACAATCAAACATAGTTAACACAGAGGTGCTCTGCGGGCATGATGTCCTCAAACCTTGGCAGGGGTGCCAGAATGACTATGACAGGACAGGGTTATGCTGTAACATCCCCTCAAATCTAAGCAGGGGTACCTGCATGATACCGTACTCAAAAGACTCAGGTGCGCTGCAGGGGACATGTTTTCAAAACCTGGCAGCAGTGCAAGCACCCTCTGCTTAAAGCCAAGTAGAGGAAGAAATACACCAATTTCAAGCACAGTTGACAGAAACAGCAATACATCCACTGCCCCGGAGGACGCTACTGAGCTAAGCACAGATGGTGCATTGTTTGGCTAAGGTGAAATAGGGTGTGGCTAAAGAGATGCAGGGCATGGCTCAGCTGTTTCAGAATGTGTCTCAGGCAATGCAGGGTGTGGCTCTGGCAGGGCATGGAGAGCTTATGCAGTGCAGTGACAGCACAGAGCCCCAGATATGGGTCAACAGCGCAAGAGCCTCTGGGGGAGGCAGAGCCCCAGAAGTGGGTCAAGAGTCCAGAACGAATAGATGAGCTCAAGAGCGAAGAACCCCTCGAGGAACCTGACAGCACAGAGTACCAAGAGGAAGTCAAGAATACAGAGCACCTGAAGGAGACAGGACAGCGTCCCAGGAGGAGGAGGGCACAGCTTTGCTCCCAGCCATTCTGTACGGCTTGAAAGCCACCATGTTTGCATCACCACCTATCTTTTGAGACATTATTCTAGCACCAAGAGTTCCCCAAAGGCCCATGAAGCAGTGTGTCTTGTTACCACAGTGCCTGTGCCAGTTTCCAGCTTAGAAATCAAAGCTTAAAAAGCTTTGAGTTGGAGCTTGGCCTAGTGCCCATCCCAAGCTCCAACTCAATGCCAAGTCCCAGCCCAGGACCTGCCCATCCTCTGGACCACCATGCATACTAAGCGCTTGCCCAACACTCGTACCACCTCAAACAATGGCACTCTACCAAGCTCCAACCTAACACCTGTGCTAAGCCCCAACTCTGTCCTCATTTTTGGTTCCAGTCAGGTACTGATACTATGCTCAGGCCAACTAACCTAAGGGTGAAATCTGCTACATCCTGCCATAGCCTCTCCTTCAAATAAGCTTACATGGAAAGGTGGTGTAGCTGGTAGATGTTCTGTAATAGTGGTCCCTGTATTTGTTTCTATTTTTGCATTTCCTTTGACTTTTGTGTTTTATGGGACTGTAATGTTGGTGTTCATCATATGTAGCCTGAACATTAAGTGCCTGAACTTTAGTTTAGTCTCTGCTGTTCTCACAAGTTTATATCCTGTTGTAGTCATTAGTGCTTCCTGATGTGTTTAATGTCTTGTCTGTTTTATTGTTAGCTTTGGCCTTAACCATAGCTATAGTATGTTACTGTTTGTATTTCATGTTTTTGGCTTATACGTAATGTTAAAACTTCATGACATTCAAAGAAAGGATGCACTGGCATCCCTTTATGACAATAAAATGTAATGGAAGCAAGACTTTTCTTATCAGTTTCTTATGAAGACAGTTCTTATCAAGACTTATGCCTGATGCCCTAAATTGTTTAAAAAATGTTTATGGTTTTCCTCAGGAACAGCTTGACCATAAGGTTATCTTGCTGGGTTATAGTGATGGGTTGTTCAAGAATGATTCATTCTTTATGAACGAATCTTTAACGTGACTCAGAAGAATGAGTAGTCTCGGAGAGTGATCCGTTTATTTTTTTTGGGGGGGGGGGTTCCAATTTTTCTCCCCAATTTAGTCGTGGCCAATTCCTCCCCGTCGCTAGGGGGGCTCCCACATTAAGGCTACCACTACCACTCAGTCGGGAAGGCGAAGACTATCACGTGTTTCCTCTGAACCGCGTGACGTCAGCCGACCGCATCTTTTCGAACTGCTTGCTCACGCACCATTAGGGGTGGAATAACACACTCGGAGGAAAGCGCTATCCGCTCCTTCCACGTGCGCGAGCTCACAGACGCCCCTGATTGGCATGGCTGGCCATGATTAATGTGGGAGCACAATTACCTCTCATCCCTCTCTCCCGCTCTCCTGAGAGAGCTTGGCCAATCAGCTCTCTCTGTGCCTCCGGCTGTGAGAGGAAAACAGCATCACCCGGGGTTCGAACCAGCGATCTCCGGATGATAGGGCGAGCACTTTACCACTGCGCCACTCGGAGGCACGATCCGTTCATTTTCTAAATCATCGCAAAACCTCCTTAGGTTATGTACAGGAAACAGAATTGACCGATTCTTTCTCAACTCGTTTGTTCTTTTGTCACGTGACTCCCATAGACGCTATGAAGCAGATACACAAGAAACAGAATTGAGCGATTCTTTCTCAATGACTCTTCTACTCTGAGTCGTTCGTTCTTATGTCACGTGATTCCCATAGACGCTATGCAATGCAGTACACAGGAAACAGAATTGAACGGTTTTCAATGAATCTTCAAGTCCAAAGTCGATTGTTCTTTTGTCACGTGACTCCAATAGACACTATGCAGTGCAATAGATTCAAAACAATTAATGACTCAGACTGGAAGATATGAAAGGTGAGCTACACATTCTGTTTATTATAATATGTACTTAGCTGCATTGTAATATTTTCATTACTGGAACTATAGCCAAAATTTGGGGGTCTTTTTATTGAAAATGCAACATTTTATTTTATTTCTGATCAAAAGAATGAAATGAACTAAACAACTCCAAAAAAGATTTGTTCATTTCGATGAACGAGATTAAAAGAACCGTGTCAGTATGTGTACAGTAGAAGTAGTTTGCCACAAACTAGATTTTTCTCATTTTTTTTACTGGAAATGGTCTGGTATGTGTGTATTATAATTAACTGGAGTATTTGCGATTTAAAGTAATTGAATAAATGGGCCAAGATGGAATCAGTGCTGTGCTGCATCACCTACTGTAGTCTTGTGAGTGAGTGAGTGAGTGCAGAAAATGAAAAAAAGGCCTTCAGGACTCCTCCAAATTGGCATGAAATTATGTCCCCTTCCCAGTGCTAGAGATAGCAAATGCTTCACTTTTTTGCACGACTCACTTCCTTTCCCCAGGCCTTTTTATAGAGCAGAGTTACTTTGCAGTTTTAGCACGTTTGCAAAGTGAGTTTAAGAAAAGTTCATTTCAAAAAGCAAGTGCCCCTTGTCCCTCTTTACCACTTCACCGTCATAATGCTGATTGGTCACACACAGCAGTGCTTTGATAGGCGAAGAACAGCTTGCCTAGATGCTCTGTGGAGGGATCGGCATGTCCAGGACAAATCTGTTTATTTAGAAAAGGGTTCTTGGCTGTTTAGGGCCACGATGGTGCAGATTGCTAGTAAACTGTGTCAAAGGTGAGCTTCGAAATCCAGAAAGTTCTGTTGTAGATGTAATTTTTTTCACCATAAACAGCTACACCAAGTTCAGAAACATTTCAGTGTGGGTACTGAAAAAAATGGAGATTTGGAGTGATTCTTCTAAACAGTGACAGATGTTGAAAGCAGTAGTCAAATTTTTTTTTTTTTTTTAATCAAAATAAACTAAATGTGTAGTAGTTCTGAATTCTATTGTCATATAATATAGGGCACAAAATAACTGACAGATTAAGAACCGTATCCTTGCAGAGTTTTTTTTATTATTAAACTAGACAATATAATGAAATATTTTGATTTATTTTAGATTTTTTTTCCTGATATGACTGATATCAGTGTGATTGTAAAGACATTTTTTCCCCATTAATAATTTCTATTAATGAATCACAGCTTTAGCTTTTAGATAATTAAATATGTATAGAAGAACATTTTTGTAGTTATATGGTAAGAAAAAAATTATTATTACTTTTATTATGGTGGGACATAATCTTTTGCATTGTGGGTAAGGAGAAATCTGTCTCTTAACAATTTGCTAATATGGTACTATTATTATAGACAGGCAGAGACGGTAAAATTGGAGTTCAAAAGAAATATAAGCCACAAATTATTCATCCAATTTGAATGCAATATCCAATACCTCCCATGCAACAGCTTTATAAGACAGGTTACTATGTTATAAATGTTTGCTAATATTATACAACCGTTAGTTCCAACCAAGTAATCTGACTGGATGAGAGCATTCCATGAGTGGTCATATAGGGCATGACAGCACAGGGATGATTAGTTATATGTATCACTCCATGTCATATTTGTTTATGACAATCGGTCAGTCACAAGCTTGGGTAAAAGTAGGTCGATACAGTCTGCAGTACTGAGGACAGAGTAGCTACATGCCAAAACCCACATTCAAAACCAGTGACAAAGGCACTTTCAGCAAGAAAAAAATATCTGATAACATTTTGTCATATTATAAAAAACTTTGTCTGCTTAGTAATTGCTTCTAAGTCAGACTTTTAAGTCTGAACCATTCGTGTTCTGTTCACAGCTAACACAAGACACACCAAGGGTACTACTATGAATAAATGGAAATATAAAGTAAATCTTGCACGTTTCTACAGACTGTCCACCACCTTCATAGTTTATTCTCCTCAGCTTTTGGCTTCATAGTGCTGGTGTCAATTTAAACCTATTTTCAACTTTAGTTTCCAACTCATGACTAGTTCTAGTTCATAACTGGTTAAAAGAATTGGAAAAAAACAATCTGTAGAAAATAAAAGGTTTTTGTGGAAATGTTCTATAAAAGCAATATCGCACTCGATGTCATACTGTTGTACTGAATATCAACATGGCTGAGATATCTTTGGCACTTGAGCACCTCATGACTAGAACTACATCATAGCACGACCTTGAGTGTGAACTTGATTAATTATTAAATTACCGGAACAGTTTTGTCTCACCATTTTTTTTTTAAAAACAAGTCCTCATTCACAACTCCATCTATTGAAATACTAATGACATCTTTTGTGTGATGAATTATTATAATTTTTTTTATATAAAGCAAATTTTCATTCATCCGCTCATTATTTTATGATCCAAAATGGGATCCACATCAAGCAATTATAATGTCCCATGCTTGGCCTGTGAACAATTTCATTTACATAGGCGCAGACAGGATGGTTAATTAGGTTGCCAAATTAGGGGAGTTTAAAAGTCTTATTTTATAACAAATAGTTGGAATTAAATTTTAAATACTATGAATTACGATATTTTGTAAAGATTGGGAGAGGGAAAGGAGGATTATGGCGTGGATAATGTCTGTATATGAGAAATGCATGTTCACCATGGAGACCTTGTTCTTCATGAAAGGACTTAGGAACAAAAAGGAAAAAATATGTCTTTGCATGTTCATGTCTTTGCATGTTTTTGAGAAATTTGGCTGAAGCTTGGCAAACACACTTGTTTTACTGAAGGTACTTTAGTTGATCAAAGGTACATTTTTAAAAGGATCTTAAGATTAATAGCAAGATTGTATCCTGGATGTTAGTATGTTATTGCTTATAACAGTCCAGCCTGGCTTAAAGAAATAGTCAACAAATACAAATATCACAACACGGACACAACGTGCCTGATATGATCATAGTTTATTTCTACACAGTAAAAGACACATAGTTGATGCATTGGAATCTTCCTTTACCTGTAAGCACAGAGAAACCCATCACATATACTCGAGTGTATATAAGTGCATGGGCGAATAATAAAGTGCAAATCAATCACAAAGTTCTATCATGCGTAACATTAGGGACATCAGAACAACGAATCCACTGAATGCCTTGCAAAAACAAATTTACCTGCTTATTTTGGTTTTTTTCTTTTTTTTTTTTATCTTGTTGGCTACTAGGCAAAATCAACTCCGCAACAAACAAAAGGGAAAAGGAAATTAAGTGTGACAGGATATCCAAATAAAATACATCAATGAATATAATAACAATATAAGAGAGATAAGTGATTTCAAGTTTTGAGAAAGTACCATTCAGTTTAATGGCTGATTAAGCCTAGCTTTTTTTTCTTCTTCTTTTTTTCCTGTCTTTAGTGCCCTGGATTAAAAAAAAAAAGAAATGACTCCAGTTCTTGGTGAATTAGTGATAAAGACAAAATCCTAATAATAATAATAATAATAATAATAATAATAATAATACCAACCCTATGTTTAATTTAGTATACTTATTGTCTAGCAATTGGGAACTTTAGTTACTTGGATATGGGCACAAATTGAACTTAACCTAAAACATTTTTACCTTCAACTTCTGCCATGCTTTAACATACATTAGATTAGCTATGTGGGGTTTTCCAGTAATTTGGGATTTTTGAGAACGGATTATCCCCTGCTTTTTTTAAATGCTTAATTAAGACAGTAATATTGCAGTATTTTTTCCTCCATTATTAATTATGGCACATTAAAATAACTAGAAAACTGTGATTAACCTTAAAGGGCCTCAAACAGCCCGACACACCAATTCACTTTTAAAATAATTACATTCTTGCTTAAATCATTTGCAACTGATTTTGTAATCAGTGTGCAACTATATAAGTAGTAGACAAAACAGATTTAAACAAAAATAGAATACAGATTAATCCACAAGTGCATTGCAGAAATCCAACCAAAGTTCATTAATATATGTATGGGGCACAATACCCCATGACGTGTGTGTGTGTGTGTGTGTGTGTGTGTATCATGACTACACACGTTCTCCAAAGAGCGACCATTTTCTCCGATATAGGTCGGCCACTCCTTTTTCATGAATATGGTGAAATGATGGCACCATTAGTACTATAAAGATCAGGGGTCTCATTTATCAACAAAGAATGCTTGACATTGTGCAAATACATACTAAGAACTACTCCTGACCATACAGTATGTAATCAGAAATCCTACCTAGTGGTAGAAACATGTAATCGCAGCATCGTGGTGAACTGTTTTTTAAGCTGCGCAGAAATATCATTGCT
The DNA here is from genome assembly GCA_030522415.1 of Channallabes apus. Taxonomy (NCBI): domain Eukaryota; kingdom Metazoa; phylum Chordata; class Actinopteri; order Siluriformes; family Clariidae; genus Channallabes; species Channallabes apus. The sequence continues at coordinate 39,045,678 of CM060111.1, forward strand.
GAGAGCGCTGAGCAGTTCGTTAAGTTTGCCAAGTGCAAAATCACTTGCGTCAGGCACGTTTAAATGAGAGACTGTACACATGTTTGACATCTCCCATCCAAATATATTCCCTAGTACAAGAAGGAAAACAGTCAATATTATATCAGTGGGAAATTATAGCAAATGATTACGCATCACCTTTTTGAAGGAAAGTTTTTATCCAATTTTGGGAGGATTTCTTGTATTAGGAAGAAAGAAACATTTGTCAGAGAACTTTTGTTGGGATACTTCAACATTCATTCATGTATCCATTCAATAATATATACCAAAGTTCTAGAATGTAGTAGTGGTTCTTAGGCAAAGACTTATTCTTAATCTATTCACATATGACAACTAATCAGAGTACAATTAGGCTGGGAGTTGCTTTCTTTGAAACCTGCAAAGCCAGCCCACAAAGTTTTTCCAATCTGCTCCACGTAACACATGGTTGCGTAATGCTAAGCGGAAAGTGCTATCCACCATCTTTCTCATGCGTGACCTCACAAACATCAACAATTGGCTAATGTCTTAGAGACTGTAATGTCATCCAGACCAATTTCGCTCTCTTTGTCTCCTGGCTGTCGACATCCAAACCCCCAAATCCCCAATGATAGTTCTTCGCTTTTCTGTTGCACCACTCAAGAGCTCCTACATACGCACACTCTGATGAGAAAATGAGACCCCAGATGTTATACATATTAGACATTAGAATCCTAAGAATCCTTTGTAGCAACACAGTGCTCTCTCAAGGTAAGCACAACTGATCAAAAAAAAAAGAAAAGAAAATAGTTGAAACATAACACAGTGGGGTAAGAAATGGTTTAGCAGCAACTGTTTGGTACAGCAAGTTCCTTGGTGTTTCATATACAGAGATCGCGCTTAAGCCCAAAATCAAAGAAGAGACTTTGAGCTCTCAAACAAACGTCACTCACACTACATCCCTGGCTACTCAAGTATACAACAGCTATAATGGTCTCTCTAGCTCAATGTTGAAACGTTGAGCCCAACCTGCGTAAGGTAAAAGAGTTTAGATTGTTTCAATGCCCTTTTATTAGTGGTCCGAAAAGATGGAAAGAGGAAAGTGCATATAGAGATGCATAGTCATGCGTCTCTTACTACATACACACACTGATATTTAAATTACCATGGAGAAGAAACAAGGAGAGACAGGGAGAAACTTGGGACTGGGGAGTTACATTGCCGTTCATATGGGGGAGGGAAAAGGCTCTACCATAGTCTAAAAGTCAAGTGGCCTTTGCTTTTACTCAGGCCATTATAATGTGGAATTCTTTAAGCATGAAACCTTTATAGGAATTATTGCATAGTTTGGTGAGTTTATTTTTAAATGTGCACATCATTTGGTTTAAGAAAAAACAGTCATTGCCACTGCCAGTGTTAATTTTGCGGATGAGAAGAATGAAAACGAGCATATGACGACGTAAAGAAAAAAAAAATATATATATATATATATATATATATGTCCAACTACACTATATAGGGCTAACAAGCCCATGAAGTCAACATAAAGTCTGGCAGCATTTCGCGTATGCAAAAAGTCAAATCAGTGATTTGACTTGAGATGAAATCTGAAAGGGCTGGCAAAACTAACATTGCATCCCGTCCTTGGATCTTTTCATTTTATACATCTTCGGGCCTAATTGTATCAAACTGCTCGAGCGATACAAAACCACAATGGCACCGTTTCTCCATTAACAGCTAAGCTTAAAGCATTTTACATATCAAAACCTGACCTTCATCTTCATTGGAATGCTCTATTTCTTCAAGTACATCTAATCGAATGGAAAAACAACCATAGTGGTTTGGTGGCAGTTTTATTATATACGACCCTAAGTCTTCAAGTCTTCCCGAGCTTTGCTTCTAACAACTCACCCTCCCCCCTTCCCCAGTCTTACTGTAGTTTATCTTCACTTCTCCACAAAGCACTTAAACAGAGATGTCTACTCTTCCACCCTGGTTAAACACTCCGAGAGAAAAAAAAATAGGCCTTTTCATAAACATTGTATATTGCATAGTGTCAAGAATGGCTCCAGAAAACACTTTGCAGTGACTGTTCCAGCTTGAACTGTTTGTGCTAACTGTAGGTGTACTATAGAACAGCTTAAACCCACCCTGCACATTAAAAAAAAAATGCTTTGAAATACTGGATGTTAATTATGTTAATGCCCAGTAATTAATACTGGATGTTAATAATTTTTCCCCCTCTAAGACAGGCAGATTTTTCTTAAAGCTGAAAATATAACTCTAAGCAACAGTCTATTGTTGACCCTGCACAAAATACACAGTAAGTGGCAATGCTCGCAACACCTTTTTTTTCTACTTTTGTTTAGTCTGTTATAGTGGTCCCGTACAACACAAAGGTGAGCTGACTCAAATGACCAACGTGTTCCCCCATGACCAGCACAGAGTCATTACATGGGTCTTGTCTTGAAGAAAATGAAAGAGAAAGGTCCAAGAAATAGAATATAAAAAAAGAAAGAAATACGACAAAGAAAAAAGAAAACGAGGTAAAAGAGAGGAAAAAAAAACACACCTAGCGGAGTCATCATAGCATATCTACAGAAACATAATAAAATCAACACTTAAATAATATAGTAGGAAAATAAATATGAATAAACCCAAAATTCTCTTTTCTTAAATAGACATCTTGGTTTGCTGCGCAGCACTCACATGCTCGACCCCACCTCTGTACGTCATATTCACCAGGGAGCAAGTTGTTCATCTGTCCATCACGTCTGGCTATAATTTCATAAATTCATGTGACACTAGCATTGCACTCGAGGGTTAGCAACAAATGTTGCTTTATTTTTTTTTTTAATAGAAAAATAATCTAAATACAGTATCTACCTAAGGATCGCCTTCTTTCAGATTTCTAATCAATGATGTAAAAAAAATTATTTTAATCATGACACCTAATGTTGCTGCATGCAGGGTCTATGGGATATGGCATCTGGAGTAAATCTTTTTTTTTTTTTTTTTTTTTTGGTCTGTAATGAATTCCTGCAGATTTTCTTTTTAAAGATATCCCTCACCCTGTGAGTGAGCTTTGACAAAAAAAGGCTAGTGGCAATTTAAGAACTAGTGGCAATTTAACATCTAAAAATAGTAAAATATCTGTTAATAAATAAATAGTACACTCTCATATTTATAGCACATGCCAACTATTTCACATTAACAATATATTCAGTATATATACTGTACACAAATTTTCTTTGTTGTAACCTTTTTAAGATAATATTGGTTGTATAGATATATAAATGGTTCTATTGTATGGTATTATTTTCATTTCTTTTCTTTTAAGATATTTTTCATGAAAATAATATATCTTTTTTTTTCTTTTTTAAATCTATTTAAGAACTCTCTACACAATGGCCTGAATATTTTTTTACACTGAGCTTGTAGGAGAGACTTTAACTGTGCTTAGGTCAGTCTCTAAATATGAAAAAAAGAAAAATAATAATAAAAGCTTAGCTGGTAAACTAGTCCCTTGAATTTCTATGACAATATAAATCAAATCTAAAGTTGACAAACATAAACATTTGACATTCAAGCTATTTTCATATAGGTGCATTTTTTCCCCCCCCCCTGTCCAAGAGAACTAACATTATTCCTGCATTCTGATGGTGAACGAGCCACTAATATGTTTTGTTTGTTTTCATTTTGCAAAAATTGTGCACAACCTCTAGGTTTGGACCAAGAAACATGGTCCGGGTTAAGAGCTGTTATCCATGTTGCGTTTCTTGCTGAAGAGATTGGCTGCATCCCTGTTGCGTAGATGAGGCTGGTTCTTGTGTGGATGGGGACTGGCGGGCCAGTGCCAACCTCCACGAGTCTCCGGCCCAGTGGGCACAGCAGTGGATGGGCAAGGCTTGTTCTGCAGTAGCTGGAAGAGCATAGCAATCTCGGGCCCCAACCGGGCCATCAGATTCACCCTCAACAGGTCGACTGTTTCCTCGTCACAGTTCATTAAACTTTGCAGCAGCTTCCCATAAAACCTGCAGTGAGACAAAGAACACTCCCACTGAGCCCAAGCCACAACAGTTAAGAGTCGTTTCAGTCGAAATACATCTTACACTCCCCAAAATGATGGATTTCTTACCTACCCCCAATCATTTTGACTGCTTTTCCATTTGTGTTAACCCCTCCTTTCCATACATGACATGACGTAATAGCTGGGTGGCTTCGTAGCTTAGTGTTTGGAGAAGTGTGATAGGCAGTTTTTTTTTATAGTGTAATGTGGATTTCCCCTTCCCACTAGTAGACATCACACTTCTCATTGCCATTGACGTACTAAGTTTGGAGCAGTTAAGCACTCGTCTTTCCTGTCTTTCTATACATTTTCAAGTATTGGCTGGAACTCTTACTTTGTTAAATATACTTGTTTTTGTTGAACCCATCTATGTTTTGACCAGTTTTAAGAATCAAGTTCTGGGGGAACTTTGAGAAGCTAAATCAAGCTAATGTTAGCTATCAAATGTCTCCTGAGATCAGGTTGTCTATTTTTATCTAAATGAACAAAGAACACTTCTTTGACATAAAAGGTGTACCTGATCTGGGAAGGAATCATATAAAATTGGACTGTAGGGGAATTGCGTTTACAGCAGCTATCACTTTCCTGCAATGTCGTTTCGACATGTTTACTTCAGAGTTTGCACTCTGAGTCACATCTTTGGACCCCAGTGTCATCTTAGGCTCATTGCCACAGGTGTGAGTCACCAGTAGTAGTTAAATGGGGGGGATTTCCTCACCTCTTCAGTGGCGTCTTCAACACCATAAATGGTATAAGGCCATTGTGATGGGTTAAAACAACCCAGCGCATTAGGTTCTGCCCGTAACCCACCCACACTCTGGTCAAATTAACTCAGTGTGTGTTCTGTTGTATATTCCCTCAGCCTTTAATTACAGAAATGACTCAAATCTTGTTAAATTGAATTAAGCATTTTTAAACACAAAAACATGTACACTGGGATGAGCAACCAAAAACTCACAATGAGGATATTGATCTATAACAGATCAACTAGACAGTTGCTTTAATGGTACTCTGTACAGTATGTGATCACAACTGACTTGGATTTACACCATTATATTCTCACAGTATTCATTCTGTTCTAAAGACCCAGGCAGACAGCAGTTCTACAAAGACAAGTCGCCTTACAAATGCGCCTTTTCTCTTGCTTAAAGAACTGATGAGTCTTACTTGTTAGGAAAGTGGCTGGGCAGTTGAGCTACCTCCGCAATGGCTTCTGGGTTTGACCTGGCCACAGTGCAGATGTCCAACTTGGCGTAGCACTCCTCCTGAACCTCCGAGATCATCCGCTGGAAAGTGGAACAACGGCGCACAGTAAGAAAGACCTTGGAGGTGATGCCATTGGCGATGCACTTCAGGCTCTCCTTCACAAAGGCCTTTCCCTGGGAAATAAACCAAACAATAGAACTGATTAAAAAGAATTCTTATCTTCAAGGATATTTAGATGTAGGACATATAGAAGGAGCCAGTCAGTTGTAAGGAAATACAGTGGTGTGAAAAACTATTTGCCCCCCTCCTGATTTCTTATTCTTTTGCATGTTTGTCACACAAAATGTTTCTGATCATCAAACACATTTAACTATTAGTCAAAGATAACACAAGTAAACACAAAATGCAGTTTTTAAATGAGGGGTTTTATTATTTAGGGAGAAAAAAAAATCCAAACCTACATGGCCCTGTGTGAAAAAGTAATTGCCCCCTGAACCTAATAACTGGTTGGGCCACCCTTAGCAGCAATAACTGCAATCAAGCGTTTGCGATAACTTGCAACGAGTCTTTTACAGCGCTCTGGAGGAATTTTGGCCCACTCATCTTTGCAGAATTGTTGTCATTCAGCTTTATTTGAGGGTTTTCTAGCATGAACCGCCTTTTTAAGGTCATGCCACAACATCTCAATAGGATTCAGGTCAGGACTTTGACTAGGCCACTCCAAAGTCTTCATTTAGTTTTTCTTCAGCCATTCAGAGGTGGATTTGCTGGTGTGTTTTGGGTCATTGTCCTGCTGCAGCACCCAAGATCGCTTCAGCTTGAGTTGACGAACAGATGGCCGGACATTCTCCTTCAGGATTTTTTGGTAGACAGTAGAATTCATGGTTCCATCTATCACAGCAAGCCTTCCAGGTCCTGAAGCAGCAAAACAACCCCAGACCATCACACTACCACCACCATATTTTACTGTTGGTATGATGTTCTTTTTCTGAAATGCTGTGTTACTTTTACGCCAGATGTAACGGGACATGCACCTTCCAAAAAGTTCAACTTTTGTCTCGTCGGTCCACAAGGTATTTTCCCAAAAGTCTTGGCAATCATTGAGATGTTTTTAGCAAAATTGAGACGAGCCTTAATGTTCTTTTTGCTTAAGTCGTTTGCGCCTTGGAAATCTGCCATGCAGGCCGTTTTTGCCCAGTCTCTTTCTTATGGTGGAGTCGTGAACACTGACCTTAATTGAGGCAAGTGAGGCCTGCAGTTCTTTAGATGTTGTCCTGGGGTCTTTTGTGGCCTCTCGGATGAGTTGTCTCTGCGCTCTTGGGGTAATTTTGGTCGGCCGGCCACTCCTGGGAAGGTTCACCACTGTTCCATGTTTTTGCTATTTGTGGATAATGGCTCTGACTGTGGTTCGCTGGAGTCCCAAAGCTTTAGAAATGGCTTTATAACCTTTACCAGACTGATAGATCTCAATTACTTTTGTTCTCATTTGTTCCTGAATTTCTTTGGATCTTGGCATGATGTCTAGCTTTTGAGGTGCTTTTGGTCTACTTCTCTGTGTCAGGTAGCTCCTATTTAAGTGATTTCTTGATTGAAACAGGTGTGGCAGTAATCAGGCCTGGGGGTGACTACAGAAATTGAACTCAGGTGTGATAAACCACAGTTAAGTTATTTTTTAACAAGGGGGGCAATCACTTTTTCACACAGGGCCATGTAGATTTGGAGTTTTTTTTCTCCCTTAATAACGTAAACCTTCATTTAAAAACTGCATTTTGTGTTCAATTATGTTATCTTTGACTAATAGTTAACGGTTTTTGATGAGCAGAAACATTTAAGTGTGACAAACATGCAAAAGAATAAGAAATCAGGAAGGGGGCAAATAGTTTTTCACACCACTGTATATGATGTTTTTTCTAGTTTTATCCCCAATTTAGTCGCCCATCAATTAAATCAGCTAAGCTGCAGTTCATACTACATTACATAGGAGCATAACACACTCAGAGGAAAGAGTTGTCTTACTTCTTCTGCATACACAAACTCACTGAATAGAATCCCTCCAATCTCACTGCCAATTTTTATCCTTTCCTTCCCAACCAGGTATGGCTAAGACATTTCATGGTTTGAAGATTAAATGTGTTGCAATGTTTTTGGCTGGCACAGTGATTTAGTGGTTAGCAGTCACCTTACTCTAGGGGGCTTGAGTCGTGCCTTCAGTCAGAGTGTGCATGGAGTTTGCATGTTCTCCCTGTGCTTGGTGATTTTTATTTTTGCATACTCTGGTTCCCTCCGACACTCCAAAGACATGTGATGTGGGTTGATTGATGTTTCCAAATTGCCCATAGTGTTTGATTCGGTTTGTAAGTCCATGTATACCCTGAGCTCCCTGGGATAGGCTCCAGGCCCCATGTGGTCCCAAACAGGGGTAATGGTATCAGTGATGGATGTATGGATGTATGGATGTAATAATACTTGTTTCTTGAGATACTAAGCAACAAATCCTGGAACAATTAAAGTTAACATTTTTAATCTCAATAAGATGGGAACATTCTACAAACCTGAGTGTCAAATTTAGCAGCGCTGTAGAGAAAGGACTTGCAGATGTCATGCATTCCATCTGTGTCACACGTCGAGTTCTCCAGACAAGCGAAGGCACCACAACCCACTTGAAGGGCATTATTCAAACAGCGCACCACATCCGCTGGAAAAAAACCCCAAAACAAAACAAGATACAGAGTCCATAAGGCATTAATGTATACTTTTTTGTTTAAGGAAATATGTTAAGATATGACACCATATTTATGGATTTTTTTTATTGCCAAATTCATAATGCATGGTTTTGAGATGATAGTTTTGCCAGCTCATACTGTAGCTCGCCACCTTGATCCTGAGCTTGTTCGTAAGACAGTTTGTGACCATGTAGCTTCCCATTATATTGTTCATTTTTCTCTCACCTCCCTAAACATGTCAGTAGTTAGATTGGCTAGATGAAATACCCACAAGTCTCCTGAGATTTGTGTTGTGCCCAGCAGTGGACTGGCCTCCTATCCAGGATATATCCCTTCCTCACACCTAGTGTTCCTGGGATACCCCGAACTGCATAAAGCCATCACAAAATAAGAATAATGAATGAAACCATGCTAGAACATACATTATTGGTCTAAGAGATGTAGAAAGCAAAAGGATACATTAACATTCTTAAGAGGATTAGTAAGTATGGACCACATATTCATTAGTCTCATGAGATGATTAACTAGCATTTGGAGGGGAAAAACAACAAAACTACCGGTCAACGTGGGTTAGTGCAGCTTTGCTACGACTGTGGATGATCTAATGTAAATTTCCATTTCTTGCTAATGCCAAGCCAAATTCCTTCATGCATAGATTTAATATGACAAATAACAGCATGCTTGACTGGCCACTGGACGCCTTAAAATATATAAGGCTGGGGCACAATTTAGCATAATTACTCTACATTTCTAGCATTGGCAGTAGAGTTTATGAGTATTCCAGTAGTTGCTTTCAGTTCTTGGAACTGTATTTGTGACCTACTGTGCTGAAAATACCAATAGCTGGCCTCCTGGGGGCTTTAAGGCAGTCTGGGTGCTGTGTGCCCTGCATTTGCCCCTCATAAGAAGAGAGGGGTTTATGAGTAGGGAGGCGGCGAGGGGATGCGTGCCATACGGTGTTGGGTTCTGCTGACTGTCGCATTTGGCACAAGACCTGCTGCTTCCATTACGCTCACATGTGACAAGACAATAACGCTCAGCTCCACGGGCGAGCTTGCCAAAACCACCTACAACACTCCAGTGCCAGGGACTATAAACACTTCACCATGCAGACTTGCACTGTGTATTGGGTCACTGTGCCACCCCACATTAAAGATGTTTTTCATGGCAGCACAGTATGTGTGTGTGTGAATGTGTTTACTGTGTGAAAGAGAAACTGGTGTTGCATCAGACCCATTGTTTTGGGGCAGAAGAGGAAAAAATAGGTTGTGTGTTGCTGTGTCAATGCAGCTGGCAGAAAGGTAGACTTATGCAATAACCAGAAAGCCCCTAAATATCATAGGATGAATTCGTCTATTGTCTATAGGGTCAGACGTGAGCAAGATCTCGAATGAAGTTACTATAAAGAGCTTATCAGAGTCTTATTCGGTGTGTAATATGAGCTCATTTCCTTGTAGACGTCTGTCAAATCTTTTAAGTCTTAACGCCATCAATGAAACGTTCAATGAAACAAATGTTTACTGTTCTTCACCACATGGCTGTTAAATGATCTTATCTGACTGACAGGAGGTGCTGATGTATTTTCTTAAACAGCAACCCAGACAATAATGCTTGTGGAAGTACAAATGATAATGTGCTATATTTATATTCACACGACTTATTCAACTGACAGTCTACATAATCTAATGCTAATGAGGAACCTGTTAAATATATGCGGTTATTTAAAAAAAAATTACAAATTCTTTCATTTTAAAAAAACTCATTTCATGCAGGATCCTCCACGCAATTTAACTCGAATATTAAACTAATAATTTTTTTTTATGTAACATTAATGAAATAAGTCTTAGTTGTCCTAGTAAGGAGTAACAGTAAGTTTTCCAGCATGGGAACATCTTCAGCTTGTTGTTTAATTTCAGTTTCGCATTTTGATGTTCATTTTCGCCCATAAAAATCACCTCCCAATCAATTTTGCACTTGTTTATCCAACAGCGACTCTGGTACCGCTTGGCTGGATTAGAACAGCAGTGTAAATGATTTGACTTGCGGAATCTGCATCACGACAGCACCATGAGTTTCAGCAAAACTCTCTGACCTAATCTAATGAGGAATTAACACCTGTGGTGTGTGACGTTAGCAGCAGGGGAAATATGTTGTCGTTTCCTTTCTTCGAACTGTTCCGGTTATGATTAGTAAACCTGCCATGGGAAATCTGGTTATGAAGTAGCCGGGCCACCAGGGAAAGAAAATTCGCAACGTGACTCACCATGTAGAGGTGTGAAATATCGATTTTTTTTATTTATTTCATTTATTTTTTATCCCCAGATAGGGCTCTTATTGTGTGAACGCGAAACCCAAGCAGTGGGCTTGGATGTATTATGACTAAGGAAACTTGAATAAAAGTGGGCTTACTCTCCCGCAATGTGTACAGAGGCCCTGACGGCAAGTTCTGACAGGTTTGAGCCGACAATGAACCTTTTTGTCTTTGCTCTATTTTCTCGTTTTGTCTCTCTGTCATGTCTTTGGCAAACACTGCAATGACGACAATGTACCCTATCGGGATTTTTTATATATATATATATATATATATTTCGTTTTATACTTGGCACTCACATAGTAAGCTATTCAGATTTCACCTAGCAAGGTTCATGACCCTGAATTGAACTCGGTTGCTCTGCAGAATCTTAGGATTATGTCATAGTTTTTTTTCTTTCTTTCATGTGAAGAATGCCCTCATTGCCTACTGTTTTGCACCACACAGTTGAATAGTCTTAAAAATACCTATAATGCATATAAAAGCACACCAAATAATACACTGGTGTCCAGACTAAAAACAGAAATAAATGGTCTCTTTTTGGGCTCAGAAATATATTTCTGAAAATGATCATGTTTCTGCAATATGACACCTTGCAATTGTGGTACCTTGTGGCGGTCGAATGTTTATTGCAAGTACGTTTGCTCTATTTTAGTTCTGAGTGCTTACTGTAGCACCACTGTCTCTTTGTCTATAAAACACTGAGTCAGTACATGTCTCCCCTAGCAACTAAGTACAACAGGAAGTTATGCAAATACCAAGTGAAGCCCTTACAAAGGTTTTCCTGAGCAGAGACACGGCAGAGCTGAATGTCCCACACTGCACACAGATCCACTTTATTCATCTTGGCAAGCTGGCGTCACTGCATGGTAATTACTTTCTATTTAATATGCTTTTTAGACATTAAAGTCAGACTTTTTTTTTTTTTTCAGGAAAGTTCAAGTGACCTGCAGTTTACATGAGCTGGCACGCAAAGCCAATGCAGCCAGTAGCATAAAAGGATGAGCCATTACGGCCAAAGCTTTAGCTATTGTCATCCAGCACACTGATTTTCACATCGGCAAAAGAAAGCAGGTTTAACAGTGCAATCTGGCGCCATTTTCTGCCTGCACGACCCACACAGAAGCAGTCTGTCCACAGCAGGAGGCTACCATTGGGCTAAAGCCTTGGCAGGAATAAATGAATCGACCGCTGAGGTGACAAAGGTTGCCCTACAAAGGTTACCTTATTTCCCAGCAGCAGCACTCAGCTAGGATACATGCACTTGGAGCTCTTATTCTGCCCAGAATAAACACATTCATATCATTCATATCTCTATGACCTCCGTGGACTAATTTGCAAAACACAAAATTACTGCACATTTTTACAATATACAACATCACTTTTATACCACCTTTATTCTCATGAACCAATTAGTCAGGAGATCTTCCTGTACATTTTTAAACATTAACAGATTGATCACTCTGCCATGATTAACATTAGATGTAAGGATGAACTCTAGTGTCTGTCAAGAGCTTTATTATTAGGGATGAGAAATGGGATAATAAGAATAATCTTTTTTGTAAAATTTGCCAGTTTCCAGTCTGGGTTAGAAAGAAATCAGCGCCAGCCTCAGTTCTTCAATCCATTCTGTGTGTATAGCTATTGGTGGTGCTGTTGCTCTTGGTTCCTCTCTCTCTCTCTCTCTCTCTCTCTCTCTCACACACACACCACACACACACACACACACACACACACACAAATATAAAATGCAGACATTTCTTAACACCAAGTGATCTGGTACCGATGCCAAAAATATTGATGTCTCTTTATGTTTGAAAGACTGCCCAGGCATTTATACCAGCCACTCCTGAGAGGAGGGTAAACACAGAGCAAATGTTTCAGTAGGAATTCTCTTGACCTTGGCAGCTATAATTGAATTTCCTTGGTGAACTGCATGCTTGAGTTCCTTACACCACGTCCCGAGTGATATAGGTTTGCTAACAAGTCAGCTCAGTGAAGTAACATGAGATACTACACTTACAGATGGAACAAATAGTTGGAAACTTGTATTTTGCACATGTACATTCACTTTCTCTTGCACACGATGGACCACCTGCAGCACAAGGCGCAGTGAGGGACAGTAGTAAAACAATTGACCTTGGCAGCAAACACAAACATTTCTTTGGCCACCGGCATGATCGATTTCCTTCAGAACAAGTACTTAATGACTTGGACTTGCAAGTCGGCTAGCTTGAAAACTACCAATATTAAGCAACTTGCACAAGATCATGCATATTAGGAATTTGGACACTATATCGCTGCCAATGTTCAACAAATGTGTACAAATTAGCAAGCAGCAGGAATTAGCATTATTTATTATTTTTATTGCAGCAAAAAATTTACATGCAGCTGATTAATTCATATCGATTACCACAAACAGTTTTGTGTAAAAGTTAGTACACCCCCTTTTAATTTTATGTTGTTTGTTTGATGTATGACATTAATTTTGTAACAAAAATGAAGCCCAAAAGATAAAGACATCTGGGTAATACTAAGTACTGATCAGGAAAGACCCCTGATTCAATAGCTTGTACTGTACATCCACCTTTAACAGAAATAACTTGATACAAGCACGTATACAGTAGTAAGTATGGAACAAATAGGACTGATAAAGTCATACTGGAAAACTTCAGTTGGGTTGAGGTCTAGGACTTTGACTATGACATTCCAAAACTTAATTTTTTAAAATATTAGTAATAGGTTGCATTTGCCTGATGGTAAGAATCGTTATAATCAGATGATTTTTTTTTAAAATTATGTTTATACACGCATGCGCAAAAACATACAATTGAAAGAGGGTGTACTAACCTTTACACATGACTGTACCTATAAAGGTCACACTAGCTTTTAAGAATTTTATTGAAATGGTTCAATTATTTTATGGGAAGAGTAGTGGAATAAAGAGTTTAGTAATGCTAACTTTCTGTAGCTAAGTGGGGTTCACAAAAAAATTTGTTGTGGCATAAATTGTACTAAGTATAGTAATTTTATTTTAGCATCTAGTCAAGTTTCACAATTAAATTATAAAATGTCACAGAACTAATAGCTTCACTGGGGTGAGCTTCTTTTTCTTGATATTTTGTACTGTAGCTACAGTAGGTTCTTATATTCCATCATTCCATCTAGTCCAATTAGAGACTGTTGAGGCCAGTGATGATTTCCATTTAATTTATTGCCATTTTTATAACTGTGGTAGAACAGGTTCTTATATTAGGAGCTACTATGCCAGTTGGTGGGCACTTAAAACAATAATTTTGCCAGTTTATGAATGTTCTCAGGCAGCAATGTGACTTCTTGCCTTCACTGACTTATTTTTAATCTTTTTTCAGTCCTTCGTTCATGATATCAACTTAAATGAAATTTAATTATTTATTTGCATCGCTGACAAAGTCATTCCCATTAAATGGGTTTTGTAATGAGAACTTTAAGATTGATTTATATTTTAACCTTAGTGATACTGTAAAAATGTGTTGGAAGCCACAATATGGTTGTACTACACAGAAAAACTTTCCAAATCTACCAATAAGTAGACCAGTATTGATTGATTCTTAAATTTAGAGTACACAAGGAGGATCCTTTAAACCAAATGCCAAATGTAGGTTGATTTTTTTTTTTGGTATATGTCAAAATTTTATTTTTGTTTAGACTAATTGTAACATCAGTTTGAAGTATTGTACAGTAGTAAGAGTATGATGAAGTGGGTTATTATCAATTCAGTACTGACAGTATAACAGTATTTAACATAAATCAGTCAACAGGTAGCTCAGGATGCTGTATATAGTACCGTATAGTACATCATCTCTCTAGTACATCAATATATTTGTTCAAAAGGAAACTGGCAACTGATACAGTGGACAATCAGCACTGTGATATCTGTTACCTACTTTCGGATATTTGGACCTGAGTTGTTAAAACGACTACCGGTTTTGTAATCAACTGCTGTTCCGAATCAAGTGCAGCATGGACGAGTTAAAATCGCAGAAGAGAAGCTTCCTCGGGATCAGAATGCAACCTATTAAATAGCACACACATGTTGCTTGCTACTGTTGCACAGCAACTTTTATTCTAAGTTTAGAGAGCAGTATGTCCATAAGCACATAGTAACCAAGGTAAAGAGGATAGGGTTTAGTATGCATCCTATAGAGGGTTTTTAGATTAGTGCGCTCCAAACTGTGGAGGGAGAAATTCCATGCCGGCTTCAGAAGGAAGAGAAAACAAATCAAACAAAAACGCCGTTCATAGGCCAAGGAATGCTGCTGAATTCAGTGCATCCTAGATGTGCAATGCTGAATCGAGACAAGTGCAGGATTGCATCCTGTATAACGGTGCACACAGCAAACGGCTTGCATGTCTGATTCTCAAACCAACTCAAATCAGACGGGGTTTTTTTTTTTTTTTGGTTAAGTCACTTAAGGCACAATATTTTTAGTCTATGCTGCAAGTGCATGTGCAAGACATTTGGCCAGACAGTGAAACAAACATCCAAAAGCAATTCATTGAAAATGTGATAGCCGATGCCAAGCTTGTGGCTTGGATGTGCAGCGCCAAAAAAGCGCTGCGAGCGGAGGAGGATTAAGAGGAGGAGGATGCTACTTACCGGGGCTGTTCGCGGAGGCGCGCGCTCTCCGCGGCGAGTACGATTCGTTCACGTCCTGCTCGTGCGCCGATGCGACGACCAGCAGCCCGAGCAGGAGCACGAGCAGCAGCAGCAGCAACCAAAGTCCGCTCCTTTTGGGCATCTCTTGAGCCTGGATTTTTTTTTCTCTTTCTCTTTCTCTCTCTCTCTCTCCCTCTCTTTCTCTCTCTCCTTCTCTTATTAAGAAGAATAACTGCTCGAGATTCTCTGCGTCCCTGTGGATCTGGCAGATGTTGCAACGGTGCAACGATGCACGCTTCAAGAACAGGAATTAATGCAGATCAAAAACAAAAAATCGCCGACCAAATTCGTGTCGTGCAGCCGGCAATCATCAACCTTCTCTCTCTCTCTCTCTCTCTCTCTCTCGATCTCTCCCTGTCGCTCTCTCGATCTCTGTGCATGCGTGCGTGTGTGTGCGCGTGTGCAGATCCTGTGCTCGCCAATTTCCCTTCTCGCGTGCATGACAGGAGCGCAGGTCGCCCTTTATATAGCCATGCACAAGCATCTAGAGCCCAATCACAACCCGGCATCCGGGCATTTAAAATGCACATCTGAAACTTTTTGCCCTCCCCAACACCATCACCGCCGCCACCACCACCCCTTTTCCACTGTAGTTAAGCAACGCATCCCTGGTGTAGCCTCGCGTCTGTCATCGATCCGTGGAAATCTAAATAGGCAAAAGCAGGATGAGATGGAGATGTTGCTCGCTTTCCTGGTCTCCTGGTTTGCCTCAGCCTATGTTGTTTTAGCCAAAGGAAGGTTTGTCATCATCATCATCTCACTACTACATGGGTATCACTCACTAGACTATGAGGTTAAAATGTAGGTCTATGGTCTTGGATTTTTATTTATTTATTATTTAAAAAAATATATTTTTTTTATTTTAAATCATTAAACGCGCACTTGCATCCTTTTGGGCAAAGTTTATTCCGATTCTCATGTATTGTTTCATGCCAGATCTTCATTCAGCATATAAAGTTGTATCAAATGGACAATTTGCATGGCTGACAGTGTAATCTCTATCATCTTGCATGGTGCCATATACCAGCTCGATTCATTATTATGCTTAACAAATGAGTGACTCTATACCCCCCCCCCCCCTTGTCAACCGAATCCTTTTTGTTTCATTCATCAGCCTGAACCTTTTATTGTGTGTCGTGCTTATTGAGTCAAATCTGTTGCGCACGTTTGTGCTGCCATTCTGTCATTGGGAAAAAACAAGAATAAAATGTAAAGAAGAATAATAAGCATTGTAATGGTAATGCATGTATAATATAATGTGTGTATACTGTGTGTGTGTGTGTGTGTGTATATATATATATATATATATATATATATATATATATATATATATATATATATATATTTTTTTTTTTTTTTTTTTTATATATATACACACACACACACACACACACAATATGGCATTTTCCAGAAGTTCCAACACCTTTTTTTAAAATCAGAGACAGGTACTAAATGGCCACTGGAGCTGTTCATTAAACATCAACACATCTGTACGCATATATGCATGTACATGTGTACATTGTAACTGCACGTATAATATAATGTATGTGTATACTAATATACACACACACACACATACACACACTCACACACAATATGGCATTTTTCAGAAGACCACTCCTAGAGCTGTTCATTAAACATCAGCACAACTGAAAACATATTGGCTACTGTGATTGTGTTGCAACAAGTTGCAGTACATCCTATCCTATTCTACACTTTTTCTTTTTATTCTTTTTTTTTAATCCGCCCATACCATTTATTCACCCTCAAAAATCCAGCAACCAAACTAAAATTGGACCAATGCAGAGGGGTTGACGCCCAATCTGGCAACATGATAAGCCGCGAACGTGCGGTAGCGCACGCCAGACAGTGACGTGACGTCTTTTAACCAGTTTAGAAATAATGGCTCAGGGTGATCCTGTCAGATGATCCCATAAGACAGACCCTTAAACAGGAAAAAGTGTTCAACTTAGGGAGTGTGAATACCCCCCCCCCCCCAACACACACACACACACACACACACACTTGACATCCATCACACACACTTGACATCTATGTAACTTTTCATTTTGTCTAGTGATTATCTTTCCTATACACAATTGTTGGCACCTCATGGCTGTTCAGTGTGCAGCCCTGAGCTTAAAAGTTCTCCCTGTGTCTGTATGGCTGTCTTCCGGGTTCTCAGATTTCCTCTCACCAAAGGTAGATTATCTATGCTAAATTGTCCTTCTTGGTGTGAATATGTGTGTGTGTGTGTGTGTGTGTGTGTACGGTGCCTTGTGATGGACTGACTCTCCATCCAGGGCGCATTCCAACCTCCGGACTGACCTTGAACCAGAACATGATAAAGCGTATGAATGAGTTTGTGTGTTTGTACTGTATATGGACTTTATAAGCACAAAACTCACACATTGTGGAAAAAGAAAATCACTGCACTTACTTATTTGTACTGAATATGATAATGATTATTACGTGCAGTAGATGGGTTTTCATTACCTTTGGATACAAAATTTGTAACATTGTATGCCATCATAATAAAGCATTTTTCATAAAGACAAATCGTTTTCATAATGTGTAAATGGAGCGCCTGATCTTTTAAAATCAACATATAACCTTGCAGAAGAGACGCATTTGTCTGTGGGAACTGTACATACAATTCACTAACACCACTTGCACGTTACAGGAACTCGGCTGGGAGTTATTGCTACGTTCCCCGTACAGCCCTGACCTCGCACCAAGCTCTTTCCACATGTGTGCGCCATTGAAGGAGTTTCTGGGAGGCCAGTATTTCAGACATGAAGCATGAAGTCCAATCATGGCTCTGGCATCTTGAGAAAACATTACGAACCTTTATGGTATCCAAACACTAGAGAAACACTGGGATAAGTGCATTAGTGTAACAGGGGATTATATAGAGAAATATAGGGAGTTTTTATTCTCAAAACTCTCTCCTGTTATTCTGCACAATCAAAAGTCTCAGTTTTACTCGAACGTACGTTGTGTATGTATTTACACCGATCAGCCACAACATTAAAATGCAAAATCTTAACCTTGGTATTGTGTACGGTAGGTTCCCACCACCAGCACCTGGGCAGCTCTGGTCCATCGTGGCATGACTCCAAAAGACCTTAGGGTGTGTGCTTTGCTGTGCTTCAGATCTTTTGGGTGCCTCCTTGGATCAGAGTTGTTTGTCCAGTGCATTCCATGGATGCTTGATCGGATTGAAATCTGGGGAATTGGAGGCCAGATCAACGACCTTGAACCTTTTTTTAAATTTGGGTTTGGACCAGACAGACTAGCCTTTGGTCTCCATAGACATAGATGAACCTTCTGTGCCCATGATCCTGTCACCGGTTTACTGATATACGTCATAATCAGTGTTACCATTATTCTAAATCTGTTTTAAAGCTGGCGGCATGGTGGTGTAGTGGTTAGCACTGTCACCTTGCACCTCCAGGGTCCGGGTTTGTTTCCCGTGTCAGTGGAAGTTTGCATGTTCTCCCCGTGCTTAGTGGGTTTCCTCCGGGTACTCTGTTTTTCCTCCCACAGTTTGGCATTCCCAAATTTAGTGTATGTGTGTGTGTGTGCCCTGCAATGGATTGGCACCCTGGCCAGGGTGTTCCCTGCCTCGTGCCCTAAACCTCCTGGGATAGGCTCCAGGCCCCCCGTGACCCTGAATACAGGATAAAGCGGTAAAGAAAATGAGTGTTTTAAAGCTAATAATATACTGATTAGAAATATTCTTTAACACGATTGATTTAATCATGATAATTTTAAAGCTAAATTATTTATCACTCACAGGGAAAATGTTTAGGATGTGCATTTCACATGTTCATAGTGACATCACAAGCTGCTTATTTTTATTTATTTTTTGGTCTTTTACGAGAGTCCGGTGAGAGAATGACTGCTATAAACTAAGTGTTAATAAGAACTCACATTAAGCCTAACTTTAAATAGATAAAAGGGGCAATGTGAATTTAATTAATAAATTCGAAAAATTTAATTCTTAGCAAATTGCTGTGCTATAAAAAACAGAACACTTCAAGATGTGCTGTTATAGGGGGAAAAAATGCACTTTATGGTATTACCTGACTACATCACACCAACCTGTTGTGGATCACTTTCCCTTAAAGGCACACCACCAAGTGTTTTATTTCTCACTCATGTACAACATCTACTTAGATCATCATCTGCAGCCTGGGTAATGTTTATAATTATGCTAAATTTAGCTTTATCTACTTCAATATGCTTGACCATAATATATTGTTAGAGTTGAAGGTTTTATTAATCAATGGACTTTTAATTCTTACTATGTCTATATACCAATCCTGTACAAGTACCTGTATAATCACCACTCGTAATTTAACGTTTACAATAGATCCTTGATTTGAGAACTCAGTGATCTCATAATCATATTTCAAAACACAGAACTTTCTTACCTGCGTTACACAAAGACACTTATACTTAGCATTTTATAACAATTTTTATATGGAAGGATATCTGGGATTCAAATGCAAAGGTAATTTAATTTCCTGATATTTCGGACAGTTCCTGTATCAGACATTTAAATGGATGTTTAAGGTTTTTGATAGTATCATCATTCTGCCAAGTTGATTTAAAATGGATTATGCTTTAGATAATGACTATATTGCACAAAGGTATACATAGGAAAGGAAATCTGTAATGATTCAGTGGCAGCAAGGTGGAATTGGTGCAATGAAGTAAACACACTGGGCCGGAAAGCTTATGAAAATTACCATGCATGCTTTCGGTCGGTCCAGGTCGAACCACAAGAAGGAAAAGGGATTGAAGCCGAATGAAGGTTACATGAAATGAAGTGTTAATTAGTTCAATATAGGATTTATGAAGAATTTTATGCTTCATAGGTGAAAAAACGAAAGGGAGTGTTCTGGCAGGTTCACATGGATGAATACAAAAGAATACTTCTTCAAAAACAGCAGGCAACAAGTTACAGTTGTCACATTATGATGGTTGTTTGGCTGCGTCCCATTAATGATGATTGGCTTGCCGAGCGTTTACTTACTCTGGCACAAAAAAGTATGCAGAGTGCCACGTTTTTGTCAGGGCCGCTTGTTCATTTCACATTTTAGCTTGGTCTTCGTGAATAGCACTTTTGTGTCCACACCTGTGATGGCCTGCACAGGAAATTAAAGCTTTATAGCTTTGTAAATCTGACTGATTGTACCTGTCATACACACAATATTAGTTTGATCCTTAAAATGATGCTGTTTATGAGTACACATGCAACAAACAAAAAAAAAAAACAGGTCATAATGAGGTGTCGGGCCAACGCTCGTTACTAGAATGTCTTCAAAACTCATTTGATTATATTGAACAAGTGTCTGTTATTGTACTGGAGGGATGAACACTGTCTTCTGAATTATATTCACTTTGTTTTGTTCTTTTAATTATCTTTGTTTTTTATGATGGAGGAGGTGTTGTCTAATGTGTCTCGCTAAAACCTTCAATATGATTTAATTTATTATTTTATCAAAGCATTCAGGGAACACTCGTGCACTATGGCTAGCCATAAGGACATACTTTAAGAGGTCACTCCGATTAAGAGAAAGGTGATCAGACAGAAGAGGACAAGAGGACTAACATCAATAACATAAATAAAAAAAAATTGGGTAAATGGGGACTTTTAAACATAGGTTAAATCTAGAACCTTAAGGCTCCTTAGTGGGACCCTATCATTGCAAGATTGTGCGGGATTACAATTGTGAGACTTTCAAACTGCCCTCTTGACAAAGCACCAGCATGCTTCACCCTTCCCGATTGGTTGCTCTAATATGATATGTGAAGGGAAAAAACCCTCAATCTCAAAGAATTTTAAATTCCTCTTCTACTTCTCTGCAGATTAACTACAGTTCCCAAGCTTATACTTGCGTGTGTGTGCTGATATGTGAAATAACTCTTTGCTCTGATTGTTTGGCCAGATGGCATCGCAAATGTGGTTGGTGGGAATTTTTTTTTTTATTGAGATTTTTGCCTGATCCAGGTCAGTCAAACAGGGCGACCCGAAAACAGAACCAAAACCAAATGATTCAAATTAAATTCTCAAGGCTGAGATCAGATTAAAGAGTCAGGTAAATATGATTTAGTGATGCGCAATTACTTTCTAGCCATGTCAACATTGCTGAGTAGCCTGTGCTGCCCAATGTCACCGCACAGTGTACAATTATAGCATAATGTTGGATAATCAGGTTGAAGCTCAGCTTCATGATTATCCTGGAACTGATAGGACGTGTGGAACTTGCGTATAATAATAATAATAATAATAATAATAATAATAATAATAATAATAATGGTTGAATATTTCTCACCAAACAGATAGAGGTGTTTCTCACTGAATATGAAACATGTTACTAGAGCAGCCAAATAAAGTGTTCTGCTATACTCAAGAGCAAAATTGCCAGCTATATTAGATGGAGTGAAATAACCTTTTAAGACATTAATGGAAAAATCCCCAGTGCTGAAAATATACCGACATAAAGGCACATCTATGAACATTCATTTGTCCCTAAGCATGCTACTTAATGACTTCTGGAAAAAAAAAAAAAAAAAAAAAAAAAAAATATATATATATATATATATATATATATATATATATATATATATATATATATATATATATACACACACACACACATGTTTCTTGATATTCTATGAGGGGCATTAAAGTCAAACCTGGACTTGATCACTAAAACAGATTGACATTTAAGAAAGACTTCAGGTCCTCTTTTAAAGAAAGCCATATGTACATGAATGACCATCCTCACTGCAGTCGTTCCTGTGAACGTTTTGAGAGCATTCTGCTCATTGAAAATCGATAGATACCTTGGTGTCAGCTTGTGGAAGAGATGCATGCATCTGTGGGAACTGTACACACAATCATTCACCAACACCTAGAGTTCAAGACCCCACATTAAGGGGTCTTGAACTTGGCTGGTTGTTATTGCTACATCTCCTGTACAGTCGTGACTTCGCTCCAAGCCATTAAATGAGGTCCAGCGATTAAGCAGGCAGTCCCATCATGTCTTTTGGTGTACTTTGATAATATACAAGCGTTCTACATTGATAATATGCAAACGCTAATGAAACACTGGGCTTAAGTGCATCAGGGGATCATATAGTATAGAGAAATAAAGGGAGTTTTTTTTTTTACTCTCATAACTGTATTTTGTTATTCTGCACAATTAAAACTCCTGGTATGACTTGAACACGTGCATTATAACTGAAAAAAAAGCTAGTATAAAAACTCTCACGCTGTCTCGAGTGTGTTGCTTAATGTTCTAGTAAAGCAGTGATTGTCCTCTTGTGCAGTGGAGGAAGCACATGTTATCCTGTATGTTATAGCGGGTAGAATCTGGTATGATAAATAGCAATAAAGAGACTGAGAGACTGGATGAAGGGGTAAACACATTAATAAGGATATATATATATATATATATATATATATATATATATATATATATATACAGTGCTGTGAAAAACTATTTGCCCCCCTCCTGATCTCTTACTCTTTTGCATGTTTGTCACACAAAATGTTTCTGATCATCAAACACATTTAACTATTAGTCAAAGATAACACAAGTAAACACAAAATGCAGTTTTTAAATGAGGGGTTTTTATTATTTAGGGAGAAAAAAAATCCAAACCTACATGGTCCTGTGTGAAAAAGTAATTGCCCCCTGAACCTAATAACTGGTTGGGCCACCCTTAGCAGCAATAACTGCAATCAAGCGTTTGCGATAACTTGCAACGAGTCTTTTACAGCGCTCTGGAGGAATTTTGGCCCACTCATCTTTGCAGAATTGTTGTAATTCAGCTTTATTTGAGGGTTTTCTAGCATGAACCGCCTTTTTAAGGTCATGCTGCAACATCTCAATAGGATTCAGGTCAGGACTTTGACTAGGCCACTCCAAAGTCTTCATTTTGTTTTTCTTCAGCCATTCAGAGGTGGATTTGCTGGTGTGTTTTGGGTCATTGTCCTGCTGCAGCACCCAAGATCACTTCAGCTTGAGTTGACGAACAGATGGCCGGACATTGTCCTTCAGGATTTTTTGGTAGACAGTAGAATTCATGGTTCCATCTATCACAGCAAGCCTTCCAGGTCCTGAAGCACCAAAACAACCCCAGACCATCACACTACCACCACCATATTTTACTGTTGGTATGATGTTCTTTTTCTGAAATGCTATGTTACTTTTACGCCAGATGTAACGGGACACGCACCTTCCAAAAAGTTCAACTTTTGTCTCGTCGGTCCACAAGGTATTTTCCCAAAAGTCTTGGCGATCATTGAGATGTTTTTTAGCAAAATTGAGACGAGCCTTAATGTTTTTTTTGCTTAAAAGTGGTTTGCGCCTTGGAAATCTGCCATGCAGGCCGTTTTTGCCCAGTCTCTTTCTTATGGTGGAGTCGTGAACACTGACCTTAATTGAGGCAAGTGAGGCCTGCAGTTCTTTAGATGTTGTCCTGGGGTCTTTTGTGGCCTCTCGGATGAGTTGTCTCTGCGCTCTTGCAGTAATTTTGGTCGGCCGGCCCCTCCTGGGAAGGTTCACCACTGTTCCATGTTTTTGCCATTTGTGGATAATGGCTCTCACCCAAAGCTTTAGAAATGGCTTTATAACCTTTACCAGACTGATAGATCTCAATTACTTTTGTTCTCATTTGTTCCTGAATTTCTTTGGATCTTGGCATGATGTCTAGCTTTTGAGGTGCTTTTGGTCAACTTCTCTGTGTCAGGTAGCTCCTATTTAAGTGATTTCTTGATTGAAACAGGTGTGGCAGTAATCAGGCCTGGGGGTGACTACAGAAATTGAACTCAGGTGTGATAAACCACAGTTAAGTTATTTTTTAACAGGGGGGGCAATCACTTTTTCACACAGAGCCATGTAGATTTGGAGTTTTTTTTCTCCCTTAATAACGTATACCTTCATTTAAAAACTGCATTTTGTGTTCAATTATGTTATCTTTGACTAATAGTTAACGGTTTTTGATGAGCAGAAACATTTAAGTGTTACAAACATGCAAAAGAATAAGAAATCAGGAAGGGGGCAAATAGTTTTTCACACCACTGTATATACACACACACACACTACCGTTCAAAAGTTTGGAGTCACTTTCTAACTCCATGATGATTCCTGATTTTTATTTCTTTCTACATTGTAAAGTTTTGCTGAAGGCGTCCAAAAAATGCATGAATCTCCTTTGAACAGTTGATATTGAGATGTTTCTGCTACTTCTGCTCTGTAAAGACTTCATAACGCCTCTAATCTGAGCTGCTGTTAATTGGTAATTTTTCAGGCTGATAACTCTAAATGAACTTCTCGTCTGCAGCAGAGGTAGGTTTTGGTCTCGTCCTCCTGGGACGGCCTTCATGAGAGACAGTTTCATTATGGTGCTCGACGGATTTTGCAAATGCACTTGACACAATACTGTTCTTGCAAGAACTATAACAACTAACTGTTGTTTTTTGTTGTTGTTACATAATTACCTAATTCCATGTGTTATTTTATAGTTTTGAAATCCCCAGTATTGTTGTAGAATGTAGAAAATAAATCACTAAACAAAAACAAAGAAATTTGCAAGTGACCCCAAACTTTTGAACGGTAGTGTATGTGTATGTGTATATATATATATATTTATATATACAGTACAGGACATGTACTTGGACACACCTTCACACCATTCATTGTGTTTTCATTGGTAGATTCTCACTGAAGGCATCAAAACTATGAATGAACACATGTGGAGTTATGTACTTAACAAAAAAAAGGTGAAATAACTATATCAAAACTATTCTGAGTTCTTCAGGCGCCACTATATATATATATTTAGTGGCGCCTAAAGAACTCAGAAGGAGATATTATATAATAAACAAGATATTATAGAATATTACAGCATGGGGGTGAATTATCTCGTAGAATCTATTTCATCTACAGTAGCTTCCTCTCTCTCTCTCTCTCTCTCTCTCTCTCGCTCTCTCTCTCATTTGTATTTGTTTGTTGACTTTTCTTTATTACTCCAATTTCATTCTTTGTTAGGTGAAGTGGTGACTGGATAATTGCCATCCGTCCATTCAGGCTATTTTTACGCATGTACGCATGACATAGATGATATGACTGTTTTTTCATTAATGGAATATAATTATAATTGAATCTAAGAATGGCTTTTCTTAGGCTCTATTAGTGTAAATGGAGAAACCATCAAGTACGCAATAAGCAACAGGTACTCTGTGTGTGTGTGTGTGTATGGAGGGCTTTGTGTTAGGTCATACTGTAGATGCACAAGATGCAAACGATACTCCGTGTGTGTGTGTGTGTGTGTGTGTGTGTGTGTGTGTGTGTCTGTGTGTGTGTGTGGGAGCCGGGTTCAAAGGCAGGGCACGATGGCCAACGAACGCGAGTAGCAGCTTTGCATTGCTTTGACTTCATGACAGTAGATAAAAACATATTATTTTTAGTGCCAAATCTGTTAGCTTGTGCAGCATTTTATTGGAAATTGTTGTATTCAGCTTCTTCTCACTTGTGCATTCTGTTGTAAATGAAATCCAAGCAGATTATGAGGCTCAGGTGGAAGAAATATTAGAGGAAATCAACAAAAAAAAAAGAAACTTATTAGGTACCACTAAGCAAGTGTCTGATTTATTCAGACATGAATTGCAGCAAGACGTACTCTGTAATTACACTGGTGTCCACTAGAGGGTCTGTCAAGAGTGTGTACTACTAGGCCACAGGTAAGAGACATGGAGCGAGAGAGTACGATTGGCAGACAGAGAAGGCAGACGACGTGCACAAATAACAGTACGGTAGTATTAATGGAGTCGTGAGAGTTCGCCTGCTCCAAGTTGCATCTTCCAGGAAGGAGAAAATGTTTTTCTTAGGTCCTTCTTTGTTATTGCCTGCCAAGTTGCACAGGAAAACCAGGGCAAAATTTATGTCCGAACTTGTTCAACACCTTTGTTGGCCGGGATGTTGAAAGCAGAAGATGCCAGGAACATTAA
This sequence comes from Channallabes apus, assembly GCA_030522415.1. Lineage (NCBI taxonomy): Eukaryota > Metazoa > Chordata > Actinopteri > Siluriformes > Clariidae > Channallabes > Channallabes apus. The sequence goes on from CM060111.1 coordinate 39,071,715, forward strand.
ATCTCTTGCTTTCTTGACTTTTAAGATGGAGATCTGGAAGGTCTGGGATGAAAATTGAGGCACGAATAGCTTATATCACATCATAAAATAGAGCAGATCCAATCATACGGCTCTGGCCGATTATTGTGCACTGAGGCGTGTGATTGCATTTTGGACCCATGAGCGAGAGAGAGAGAAAGAGAGAGAGAGAGAGAGAGAGAGAATATAGACAGTTCAACAAATAAAAAAAGATTTTTAGCGTAAGACTATTTTCTTCTTTTCATCTGTTATCTAGTTATTTTTTTTTGCAGTTTGCAGAGCTTTCATGCACTCCTGATTCCTCTAGATTCCTGTTCTTGACTGACTGGGATAGTATTCACTGATGTAGACAACCAGCTCAAGGTCTGACATGTTACAGGTTTCTTTTCTTATTATCATGATCATAAAGAGTGATGGTTTCAACTGTTGTGTGGTTTGTTTCACTCTTCTGTTCATGGTAATCCCTGGAGGTCCGAAGCTTCTGATAAAACTTAAAACAGGCAACAATCAACAGTCTCACATTTGATTTGAACAAACATTTGTATCTGCATAATTTTATAGATGGCAAAAAAATTGCTACATTATTGGTGGATTGGATAAAAAAGTGCATGACAACAAAAAGCCTACTTGACTTGAATGAGCAGGTGCATAGGTGTTCCTAATAAAGTGGCAAGGAAGCGTATATTTTGCACGTAATACCTTACATATAAATGCAATGCAGTGTACTGTACATGCGATATTAAAACACTATTAGCCTTTTAAAATTTCCAATTATTGAAGCAGATTGACGCTGATTATTCCTGCTATAACATGAGTAATAACACGATTGTTACCCCAACCGGCCCATGACGATATTTCCCAGGACCCATAGAAAATAGTCATATAAAAAGACATTTTTTTTAGAATGACGCATTAAAAAAGACTGTATCATTAGGACAGATTTTGTGGCTCACGCTCTGTGCCCTTGCAGACCGTTACTATTAAATTCTGCGGACCACGCAGGAGCTTTATGGAGCAGATGTTTTTTTTTTTTTTTTTTTTTTTTTTGGGGGGGGGGGGGGTATTTTTAGCTCTAATTCCAGAGATGGGTGTTGAAAACCAGAGGTGCATTTCAGTCTCAGGGCCGAGTGTTAAAATGTGCGTCACATATGACTCACGCGGTGCACTGAGATGTCTGGAAGGCATCACGCAGCAACTTTGCGCAGCATGACAGCGGCAATAGCCGAGATGGGAGCAGATATGAGATCCTAAATGCATTAAAGCAGACGGGTGAGTCAGTGAGGACGCTTTGAGAGGAATCCAATTTCTTGTCCGCATGAGGAATCTCAAAAACCCAACAATTTGTGGATAATTTGAGTAAGCATGTTACAAACTATAATCAATGCAGGAACAACAACCTTTATTTTTGTTGTTGTTGAATGGAAAGGGCCGCAGCTTGGTTTTATTTGGTTCAGTTTTTCCGCACGGTCTGTGTTCATATCAAAGGCTTATCCTTTCCTTTTCTTTTTTGTGTTTGTGTGCTGTTGTGCACGCACACCTGAGCAAACGTCATGACACGGCAATCCTACTAACAGTCTCCGCATGTGACCCTGACATAATTTAGCCTTATGTTATTTATACATACGAGCGGCGTTCAAGTCAAAAATGGACTTGCTGACATTTCTTTACTGAAATTTAAAGCATAGCACGGTGATGAGACTCTTAGACATAGTAAAACATTTAACTGGTGCGGATATTTTAAAAGAAGAATGAAGAATGACAATCCTGGCCGAGGTGGCTTATAGCCCACTGCAGTCGTTCCCGTGAACATTCAGCGAGTGGAACGCCTGTTTCTCTATATAATCGTTCACCAACACCACTTGCACATTATAGAAATTCGGCTCGGAGTTATTACCACATCTTGTCATGATTCACGCCCTGTCTGCCGTCTTTTTCCCATGCTGTCACTTCTCCTAACGTGCTCATGTTTTCTCCTAGCCAGTCATGCGCATTTCCCACGCCCCCGTTTCCGCCCCGTCTGCTCACCTGTTTCTCATTCCCTCCACTGATTACTCCAGCGATTTAAGCAAGCACTGCGCGCTGCTCAGATCGCTGGATTATTGTGTGTATTCGTACCTCTATTTTCTCGCGTTTCTTTTCTCTTCGGATTTCACGTTTCCAAGCTCGCTTCGTTTCTCGTTTTCGCTTTCGGTTTCTCGTCTCGGATTTGTTTGCCTCGCTCTTTGATCTCCCAGTTTTGACCCCACGCTTCGTCTTCTGGTTTTCAGCTCCTCGTCTACGCTTTTGGATTAAACGCCTTGCTCTTTGATCTCCCGGTTCCCGAATCGCCGCTCTCCCCTTTGACCACGCCTCCCGCCTTATGTTTTTGTTCTGACGCTTTGCCACCTGACTTTTTGTTCCGACCTTGCATCCGCTCCCTGACCACGCCCCCTCTGTCTGCCGTCATCTTCCTGCGTGTGGATCCATCATGTTCCAGATCACCCCGTGACAGAATAATCCTGGCACGCCATGGATCCAGCGGATTTTGACCGCATGACATCAGCACTGGAGAGCTAGGGCGCTCTGCTCGGAGCACATCAACAGGAACTGCTCACTACTAAGCAGTCGCTCGCTGACGTCACAATCCAGCTTCAAAGGCTCCAACTCTCTCTAGCACAAGACGGAGTCTCTAGTAAGCAACGAGAGCCACGCCTCCCCGCCCACCTACAAAGGAGATCCAGGTACCTGTCACTCCTTTCTCTCCCAGTACTCACTGATCTTCGAACTCCAATTCTCCACTTTCACCACTGAACGCTCCAAAGTGGCATACGTCATCACGCTTCTCACCGGACGAGCCCGGGAATGGAGTACTGCGCTCTGGGATACCCACGACCCTTGCTGCTCCAATTACCAGAGCTTCGCCCAGGAAATGAAGAGGGTGTTTGACCGTTCATGTCATGGAAGAGAAGCTGGACGTAAGCTGCTGAAACTCAAACAAGGCACGCGCTCGGCCTACGACTACGCTATTGAATTCCAGACCCTGGCGCTCTCCAGCGGGTGGAATGACCAAGCCGTGTGACGTGTTTCTGGAAGGCCTAACAGAGGCACTCAAAGATGAGCTGGTCCCCCAAGAACTACCTTCATCTCTCCAGGGCCTTATAGACTTGGCCGGTCGAGTTGATTCACGCCTCTGCCTTCGTAGATCTACCTGGGCTTCTCCACCCAGATTTCTAACTCGAGAATCTTTTGGACAGGACCCACATCTCTCCTGAGGAATGACGATGACGCAGAGTGGAAGAGACCCGTTTCTACTGCGGAAGGCTCGATCATCTACTCAAGTTCTGTCCAGTAAAGAGGAGGAACCCTCAAGTTCGACTGGGGGTCTCCTGAACAGCGTCGACTACTCCCGGTATTCCTTATCCACAAACAGCAGTCTCACCTGGTGAAGGCATTAATCGATTCAGGCTCTGACCGTAATCTAATCTATGCAGCCTCAGCCAAGGCCCTGGGAATCCCCTTCCTGCCCTTGGAGACCCACCTCAAGGTCCAAGCCATTGATGAGAGCCACCTTCATGTTATCACCCATAAAACACCTGTTCTAGGCCTGCAGACCTCGGGGAATCACATGGAAGGATCACATGGAAGGATCCCATGCCACAGTCGTGCTGTGCCTGCCTTGGTTGATCCGCCATAACACACATGTTGATTGGGCCAGGAACGCCATCACCGCCTGGAGCCCTTCATGTTCCACGACCTGCTTGCGAGCCGCCGCCACGCCTCAATCCTGTCACCCCGGAGCAGCTGCCCGACCTCACCAATGTGCCCACTGACTATCATGACCTCAAGATGGTTTTTAGCAAATCCCGCGCCACTTCTCTTCTCCCCCACCGACCTTATGATTGTGCCATAGACCTGCTTCCGTGCACCACTCCTCCCAAGGGCCGCCTTTATTCCCTGTCATCCAAGGAACATGAGGCCATGGAACACTATATCACGGAGTCCCTCGTGGCAGGGATTATTCGTCCGTCCTCCTCCCCGGCAGGGGCTGGGTTCTTCTTTGTGGGTAAAAACGACGGGTCCCTCCGCCCCTGCATTGATTATAGGGGCCTAAACGAGATCACAATTAAGAATCAGTACCCCCTTCCACTGATGACCACCGCCTTCGAACTTCTCCAAGGAGCCAGGCTTTTCACCAAGCTGGATCTACGCAATGCATACCACCTTATTCGTATTCGAGAAGGTGATGAATGGAAGACAGCCTTCAACACCCCAACAGGCCACTACGAGTATTTAGTTTGGCCTAACTTCATCCGCTACTATAGCTCCATCGCTAGTCCCCTAACAACCCTGACCTCCCCTAAGACATCATTTTGTTGGAATCAGGAGACCGAGAAAGCCTTCTTGGAACTCAAGAAACGGTTCACCTCAGCCCCTATCCTCATCACGCTTGATCAGTCACGTCAATTTGTCGTTGAGGTTGATGCCTCCATCTCTGGGGTAGGAGGTGTACTCTCCCAGAGGTCCGCCCACGACAATAAGTTGCATCCCTGCTCCTTTTTTTCACGCCGCCTAACCCCTGCCGAAGCAAACTATGGCATCGTTGACCGAGAGCTCCTAGCCATCAAGCTGGCCCTGGAGGAATGGAGACATTGGTTAGAGGGATCTGAAGTCCCGTTCCTGGTTTGGACCGACCACAAGAACCTTGAGTACCTACGAGGTGCCAAGAGACTCAACTCCACGTTGGTTGCTATTTTTCGCCAGGTTTAACTTCACCCTCTCCTATCACCTTGGGTCCAAGAATTCCAAGCCTGATGCCCTTTCCAGACAGTTTTCACCTTCCCAAGACTTCACTGCCTGTGCCACTATTCTCCCTTCTCCTTGCTTGCTTGCAGCTGTCGAGCTGGACATTGAATCCAAGGTCAAGCAGGCCCTGTCCCATGATCCAGGGCCCAGTAATGTACCCATAAATCGCCTCTTTGTGACACATCTCCTGTACAGTCCTGACACCGCTCCAAGCCATTTCCATACCGTATGTTTGAATCATTAAAGGAGTTCCTGGGAAGTCAGCGTTTCCTGTTCCTGAATCAATCCAAGCACTAGCGAAATGCTGTGATCAATACATTAGTGTAGCATTGGATTATATTGAGAAATTAAAAGATTTTTCCTTATTCTGCACAAGCTAAGTTCCTGGTTTGATTTGAGCACCCCTCATAGAAAAGGAATCTGGGTGCTCTGTTATGCATATTATTGCATATTATTGCTACCATAGTTTTAGTCTAATTTTCCTATTAAAGAGAAGCAATATTTCAACATCATGCATTCTTTTGATTAATAACCTTCATCCTATGATGAAATATTTCCATTCTGACGGCCTGACGTGGTCTCTTCCAGGATGACTCCAGTCTCATCAACAATGAAGGCATGATTGCTCACTGAATGGTTTCATGAGGATGTTGAAATGATGTGTTCTCCATTACCATTATCACCAGGTTATTTATTTATTTATTTATTTATGGACAAATGGTGTATTCATAAAAAGTGTACACACAGTATAAAGAATGTCTAAGCTTTAGATAGCTCAGATTTTCTCCAGCTTAGTGGATGAATTATGGTAATGATGGTTTGCTGTACCATCAGAAGTACACTTGAAATTATTAAAACTGTGGCTTTATGCTTGTTATATCTCAATGATATCCATTTGTGTGGATTCAGAGGTTGTGAGCTTGGACCATAGCCATGCATTCCTAAAGCCAGAACATCAAACTCTGTTGCACTGCCACGCACACTGAGCATTTAGCTGTTCAAGTGCAAAACCTGTACACTCTCCTAAATTATTGCCACCTTTTTTTCCAAGCTCAAGCTGTGAGCATGACCTGCCAAAAAATGTTATAATACAATAATGCGCATAGAAAAATAACAGAATGTTCAAAGCAGGCTCTGTTGTCAGGTCCGTACAAACTACATCGCATGCACATGTTATGCTTTCATGGCCTCAGTTTAATCTCTCCTGGCTTTAAGTTGCAACTTTGAATACAACCCTATAGTCACTGATATTAGTGTAAGAATAAATATATATTTTTAAATATTTACATTTACATTTAGGCATTTGGCAGACGCTCTTATCCAGAGCGACTTACAAAAAAGTGCTTAAAAGTTTACACCACTGAATACATACTTACACTGGGTTAACTAGGTTAATAACTAAGTGCCATTAGTCCAACACAACTGGGAAATTTGTATTTTTTGGGGGGGGGGGGGAAGAGCAGCCAGTGAAGGGAGCCAGTGCAGGGAGCGGAGGAGTGGGGTGGTGTGGGAGAACTTGGGGAGGTTAAAAACGGGACATGCTGCTGCATTCTGGATCAGTTGCAGAGGACGAATCGTGGACAGAGGCAGCCCTGCCAGGAGTGAGTTGCAGTAGTCCAGTCTTGAAATAACAAGGGACTGAACAAGCACCTGAGTAGCCGGTGAATATCTAGTGAATATCTAGTGAATGGCAGTTCCCTGGGCAAAAATGTCTTGTTGATGCCAGAGATCAGAGGAGAACCGGTTTGCGCTGGTAGGAAGGCAACAGTATCTCGAATAACATCAGGTTAAATCCTAGGTATACCGAAGTATCCATCAACAATATTCAAATAGTCTGCAACAGACACGGTATTAGAATGAATTATATTTATACCATATATATGTTTATAGTATTAACAAGCCCAAAGCATGCCAAGAAAACATTCCCTACACCATTACATCACCTCCACCAGTATGGACTGTAGACAATGATTCATCTTGTTGGTGTCAAAGTCTGACCCTACAGTACCATTTGTGCGCTTGAGCAGATATCCAGATTCATCAGACCAGGATATGTTATTTCAGTCTTCATCTGTCGAGTTTTGAAACGCCTGTTCCCACTGCAATCTCAACTTTCTGTTTATGCCTGACAGATATGGAACCTTACTCGGTCTTCTGCTGTGGGAGCTCAGCTGGGCCTTCTGGGATGCTTTTCTGGTCACCGCAATTGTACAGAGTGTTTGGCTGTTATTGTACCCTGCAGGTATTTCTAGTAAAGTGTTCCGTGATTATTTTGGTCCTTGCATGGTCCATGACATTCAACAGCACAATTGTTCTTATCAAAGGTATAGGAGTTCCTCAGGTACTGCACTGAAAACATTAGGGTCAAGGGACAAGAATGAAGAATCAACAAAAAAATTGTCAGGGCCAAATATGGATTATCTATTGCACGTCATCTGGCAGGTGTAGGGAATCTTCACATCTGTTAATTGCTCAATTGACACTCTTGAAAAAAGGGGAACAGGTTAATGTCTGTGGGTGAATGAATGTGGGAGGCTGTCCAGGATGAAATCACTCTCAATTTGCCAGCACCTCTTCTCAACCAGGAACCAGATTGTGGTCTGAAAATCAAACCCAAGAACAGTCTACTGAAAAAGAAATGTGCTGTTTACATGTGCATGTCAAGAACCAGTTGAGGTCTTCTGATAAATTAGAACAAAAGCCATCATTCTTCGATCACTCTGACAGATATAAATTCTTGCACCTGTTTAATGACTAATCTTTTTCCTATTTGGAACTTGGCTGCCTTTATGGAAGATCTAATAGTTTGTTTCGACCGAATACCGTTTGGCGTGTAATTCCGTTCATGTAAAATAAACAGATTCCAAAAGCTAAACACACAAGGTAAAAAAAAATAAAAAAATGGATGCATGAATGAAATGTCTAAGAATAGCAGTAGGAAAAGTCGTAGCTTCAATTCCATCTTCCCAGGCTTTTATTGTGTCTGTGTTGTTCTTTCTCTTCTCCTTGGCTTGGTCAGCATCCATTTATCCCGTGGGCTCTCGTGCTGCCTTTCCATGAGTGTTTCCAGTCATTGCATTTGGATCTTGCTTGCTTTTACCACGACAGTTTGGGCTTATTAGAAACATATTTGATTTAATGCTAAACTGAATTACAAAGTGAAATAGTTGAAGCACACTGATGTTGTCTTATATTGCGTGAGCCACTGAGCTTCAGATCTGCACTGTGTGCCGTTTGAACTATTAACTCCAACTGGGAGCTTTACTCAGCATAGGTGGCCAATAACGGAGAAAAATGAGTCCTGACAGTTTAAAGGAGTCAGGGCATCTCTATGTAAGGTCGCATAGTGACATATTGGATATTGGAGTAAATATTGCAAAATGTCCAGTGTGAAAACAAAAAAATGTTGGCAGCTGTATAAGAATTTACTATAAAAACCTACCAGATGGATATGTTTCCACTTCTGTTTCTCTATGCTCTATTTTTAACCTTTTTTCCACAGACCACACAGCTTCTGCCCAACCTGGTTAGGTTAAAACATCAACAACACATGAAGATGAGTTGAAAAAGGCAGTGGTTGTTCTGGTTAAATTAACGTGGTTGCTAGAAGACATGAAGACTTCTACAGTATGTCACATATACATTTTCTGTGCTTAACAAAACTTGTTGGTACTTTACGGTGAATCGCATCGCAGTCATGATAGTGACTCTCTGGAGAAGGTTAAGAGCCTTGCTCAAGGGCAATCCAGTGGCAGGTTGAAACCCTAACCGTCAAACCATTAACCCAGTGTGTAAGTGACTTTGACGAGGGCCATTTTAATGGCTAGAAGACTGGGTCAGAAGATCTCCAAAAGAACAGATCTTGTGGGGTGTTTCTGGTTTGCAGTGGTTATTACCTTCGAAAGATGGTCCATGGACCATTCGACCATTGCATCACTGATGCGCCTTGGGAGCAAAGGCCGGACTCTCTGGTTCAATCCCACAGAAGAGCTACTGCTGCACAAATTTCTGCATATGAATGGCATAGTTTGCTGCATAGATAAAGGTGGCCTGGTCTGATGAAATTTTGGTAATTAGATGTCAATGGGGCGCAACGGTGGTATAGTGGTTAGCACTGTCGCCTTGCACCTCCAGGGACCGGGTTCGATTCCTGGCCAGGCTTGATTCCCGTCTCTGTGTGCATGGAGTTTGCATTTTCTCCCCGTGCTTGGTCGGTTTCCTCCGGGTACTCCGGTTTCCTCCCACAGTCCAAAGATATGTAGGTTAGGTTGATTGGTGTTCCCAAATTGCCTGTAGCATTGTGTGAGTGAGTGTGTGTGTGTGTGTGTATTGCTACAGACCTGGTGCACTCCTTCATGGCATCTATATTCTGAAAACACTGCGGCCTCTTCGAGCAGGTTAAAGTGCCCTGATACACTGCCAAAACTCTCTCAGTGAGGTTTCAGAAATGTTTCAGAAATGTTTTAGAAGATTGACTACACATTCCCTGAGGTGTGTGTATGGTGCCCTGGGATAGCCAGCAGTATCCTTGTTGCCATGTTATCTCTAGAACCAGTAATACGGATCAGCCTTCTCCAATGGAAATATGTTTGACGTCCCTGAGTCTTTAAAGTAAGGACAGTTCCTGGTAAGATTCCTGTGGTAATAGAACAGCTATTATTGGCTTGACTTTATTTGACGCAACATATTTTAGGTGAATCACTGGTGGTCTTGGACTTGTCATAGTGCAATTAAAATAAAATAAAAAAAACAGTGCAGCATTTCGATCATTTCTTGATTAGATATCACTGTTTAATTAGCAAATTTTAAGGTTTAGTCATGCTTATTGTCAAATCTCTATAAATAACCACAGTTGTTCAAAGCATAAGCAAACCACCTGACCTATCATGTATAGTAAGTGTGTCAAGAAGCTCTACCTGAGGCCTGTCCTGACTCTTTTTAGCCCTCACTTGCCTTGGCCAGCTGGTTTTAGTTCTCGGTCCATCTGGTTCCATCTCCAGTGCAAGAATTTCAGGAATACGTCCTGGATCTGTGCCCACATCCGTTCACAAGTGTCTTCAATTAAAAGGCTCTGAGAAGCTGGTGTTGTGTGTATGTATGTGTGTATACGCGTGGCCATGCGTGGGAGTACGGACGTCTGAGTCATTGATTCACACCACAATATGTTTTTAATTAGGTTGCTTTAAATGGCCATGAAGGACATGGAGGCCAGTGTGGAGGCAGAGGGATGAGCAGGAGTTAGTGGTAAAATGCTACTTGAAAGCACTTAGGCTCCATAAATTAAAAAAAAAAACAATGGCCCTTGTTGTGTGTGTATGTGTGTGTGTGTGTGTGTATCTTACATACATTACCAGTCACACACACTAAATATCATTCTAACATCCCTTTATTGACATAATTATTAAGTACGTAAATGTTAAATGAAAATAAAATCACTTTAGTATCATCTTTCTGATACCCCTGTCCTGGTGGGTGCATGAGGAATTGGTTGGGGTTAGACAAGGATCATTGTGCTGGAGTGATGCGGAAACCTTTCGTGATGGAAACAACGCATTGCACAGTTGCAAAATCTTTTTGGGATGGAAATATATTTATATTCTGTGTGTCTGAGTGGGTCTGTAGTCAGGATGTACTTGTTCATGCATTTACGACTGAAGCAGTCACATTGTCTCAAAATCACAGCTTCATTCAGTGGTTCATTTTCCAAACATGACTTAGAATGAGTAAGAGTTACTGATCTGGGTTTTAAATTAATCACTAATCTTTTTCTTTAAAGGTGTTTGTTTTTTTCTTACTAGTACAATTTTAATACATCATAAAAATGTAAAAGCAATGGCTTTTTTTTTTTTGTCTGTATTTTCATCGTCTTCCTGTTGGTCTTTTAATAGACACTCGTCGATGCTCCTTCAATCCCACTCATCTCAGTCTGTTCGGAAAGGAAAACATGGCTGAATCCGGTAAGTGCCCAAGTGCAGCCAGATACTTTTACACCACCTTTCCAAAAAGTATAATGACTAGAACTGTAGTAAAACTAGAACAAATATTGGTAGTGTTTTTCCAATGTGGAGGGAAATAATACTCGCGAAGGGGATGAGATTGAACATTGGCTTGCATTTAAACAAAACACAATCCTTATAAGCATTTGGACTGTTTGAATAGCCTGCTTAATGGATGTAACACTCGTGGGAGCTCGTTGTGAAGAAAAACAGGATGGCGAAGAATGGTTCCCATACCAGTCTCATAGCCGCAAATAAAAGAAGGATGGGTCGATTTTAACTAGAGATATACGTTGTCAGGTGGTGGCTTAGTGGTTCGCACTGTCACAGAGTCCGGGTTTGATTCCTGGTGTAGTGTCTGTGTGCATGGAGTTTGCATGTTCTCCCCGTGTTCTTGGTGGGTTTCCTCCCGCTACTCCGGTTTCCTCCCACAGTGAAAAGACATGTAGATTAGAGTAATTGGCGTTCCCAAATTGCCCATTGTGTATGAATGATTGTGTGTATGTGCCCTGTGATGCATTGGCACCCTGTCCAGAGTGTACCCCGCCTCATGCCCTAAGTCCCCTGGGATAGGCTGCAGGCACCCCGCGACCCTGTACACAGGATAAAGTGGTATAGATGATGAGATGTGAGTGTGAGATATAGGTTATCGATCACCTGGTGAAACAAATGGTTAGGGTCAACTGCAAAAAGCATCAGCTGCCTTCAGCACAGGGGACAAGGGAGGTTCTTGCCAATCCTGTTTATGCTATGTTAAGTGATGACACGATGCAATCAGACTAGCTTGTTTGGTGTACATGACTGATAATCATACTGAGGCAGGTTCAAGGATTAAGAAAAAAAAATTCTGTAATATGAGACTTAATTTTCAAGAGCTCCAATTTAGATTTCTCCATCACAAATTGCAAAAAAAAATTAATAAATAAATTATAGTATTTGGTAGACTTTGGTTTTATTTACGTCTATTCATTTATTTTGTTAAGTAACCACTTAATCTGGATCTTATCCCAGGAAAGTTGTGCACAAAGTGAAAATAAACCTTGAATGAGATGTCACTGCATTTAAAACCAAATATATATAGCGGTGGATAATCGAGCCATATCACATTTAAGATTGTGCCTATCACCGCAACTGATATGCAGCACAACAGCACAACCTCGAGGGTTATATTTCTTTATACCCCACTTCACATACAATGGATAATAAATGGTGTTTAACTAACTATGAGTGGTAGAGCTGTCAACTAACAATTATTGACCAGCAGTTGTTGGCGTAATTAACAAGGGTAAGAAGAGTTTTAAACTTTTACCAGAACTTTTACTATGTAGTTAAATTGTAAGGAGAATAAACCAATGAAGTGAAGGATAGTCTTGTACTGTACATTTCACAGATTCTCATTAGACTTCTGAATATCAGCCCTGTTGACATCTGGGTTCTGGGGTTAAATCCCAAATAACTCTAAATGATAAGCTAATGTACTGCTTGTTCAACACACCAGGTATGCCGTTGATTAAAGGTTGCAAAGTGATCAGACTTGTATCAGACTTGTATTAGAAGCTAGTTAGCTTTTTAGCATGTCTTACCTGTAAAAGAAAAAAAAAGTGTCAGTTCAGAACATCTTAGAAGCAATTACTAGGTAGACAAAGTGTAGTTTGAGATGACATAACGTTATCAGATGTGCTTTCTCGCCAAAAGTGCTTCTATGACTGGTTTTGAATGGTTACTGACTGGTTACCGACATACTTTTACCCATGTTGGAACTGGGTGGCAGTATGTATAAGAACAAACATCTAAACTTGGTTTTCTCTAGTCATTATGTTTTATACTACTATCTACACACAGCTAGTTAATTATCAAATTTCACGCTAGCTACTTGGCAAGGGCAAATGTAGCGCTACCACGGTGAGAACACACAATTATGTCTAATCTTGGAAGCTAAGTGTGGTTGGGTCTGGTTAGTACTTGGATTGGGTACCACCTGCGAATGCCACGTTCTGCAAGAGTTTTTACCCAGATGATTACAAGTTCACCTTTTTAGTCTGGTTCCCCTCAAGGTTTCTCCATCATATCATCTCAGGGAGGTTTTTCTTGTGAACTGTCACCTCTGGGTTGCTCATTAGGATCTAAAACTACAACTACAATTTCTGCAAAGCTGCTTTAAAACATTGACTATTGTTACAACCACTATACAGATCAAATTGGACTGCATTTGCAGTCTATTTAATGTAATTATCTAAGTAGAAATCCACTATAGAGCTACAGGTACTTTGTTCTTACTGACAGCAGGTGGTTTTTGATAAAAGTAATAATAATAATAATAATTAATCACTACCCTCTGTCCTGTTCCAGCAGCTATGCGTGCAATGTAGGCAGTATTCTCTTCCTGGTCATGATGGGAATTTAATCAGGTTTGGCCTGTCCTCCTACATTATTCCTATAACCTCCCTCAACAATATTCCAATAAGACACACGGTCTTGGATCGGTCATGTTCACACCGAGACTGACGTTAGTGCTAAATTTCACATTTGACGCTTACAGCAATGGCTGTGAAAGACTTGCGTCACACACCGCTCACTCAGCGAGGTGAGGTGTCGTGTCATTCATACTGATTTATGAATGAGGCCAGCAGTAATATCTGTTCTAATGGATGTTAGAGACAGGAACTTGACACCATCTTTGCTCTCACAAAATAAATATATTATAGAACTTTTAACTTGAGATTGCACAAAGTTTTTCATTCCATGCTCTGTGAACATAATCCAGGTTCGGAATTGCTTCTGAATGAACTGAAAATCCAAAGAGTATCCAAAAAGGTTCCAAAGCATGTATTTCAGTAAATACTACTAATTATTAGCTTATTTATTTTATGTCATGAATGTACAAAACTCGATGTGGTAGGAATCCAAGAAAATGTGCAGCTATTGGAAAATTGTGATTTTAATAGATGGTTTAACCTAATCGTCCGTGTGGGTACGCAGACTCTTCAGCAGGCCATGTGTAGAAGGTCTTTAAATCTCAAGACTAGTTAAGGGTCTAGTTAACCAAGTAATATGAGGCTTAGAAATATTTTTCATAACTTTAATGGATTTGTATAGTCCTGAAGATCCTGCAGTGGTATCTGAGAAGAGCACTTATAATTAAGACTAATTATTTATTTTAGTGTTTGCCTTCCACCACTCCCTACGTACTGTACCAACACAGTATACCCAAATTCATAAGAATCCACACGACCCAACTTTTATGAAAAGTTATAAACTGTTCAAATTAGGGCAAGGGTGGAGGAGTTCAAAATAGTTCATTTATATAAAATCCATCAAAACCCCTTTTGAATTTGGTTTGAGGTGTGGCTGCTTTGGTTTTTTGGTGATTGGGGAGTGTCTCTGAGGTTCTGTTCTCATTGTGAGTTCTGTGTGTTGACAGCTCTGTGGAATATCATTTGCTTTGTAGAAAACTGTCATGCCTGCAGTCACTCCACCCTGTCTACTAGTCTAGCCATGGTTGTAATATCACTTCTTTTTAATCGTCAGCACTAGCTACACCCTTTGTTCAGTCAATTGTGGCGTCCTGATTCATTTTCTGTCTGATTATTTGGGTTTGAATCCTGTTTACTTTGTGCGTGGTTGACTTTTGATATGTATATCTGATCTGCTCTTTTCACTACCGCATCCAATGATGATCATAAGATGTATCATCAAATACTAAAATATATCTGCTTTTCATTGTTGTTGTTTCTGTAAATTAGTTGAACTTTTAGTTTCTATTAATTAGATAATAATAAATTTTAGAGATGGACAAATTGCATCCAGGAACAAACCGATCACATAATCATTTTTAATTCAGACATGTTGCTATCACAGTTGACATTTTTTTTAAAAATAATAAAAAAAAACTTTATTCTTCAACAACCTTAGGAACAATTTATTATTAATTAAAATTAATTAATTATGGTTTGTTAACATACAATACACAAGTATTTTTGTCTACAGTATCTATACTTACCATAATATTGGAATTTATACAATTTATAAATTCATTCATTCATTCATTCATCTTCTATACCGCTTTATCCTGACAATTTATACAATTTATACATTAAATTAAATATAGAATTTAAAGACAATTAGTTGTTTATGTGCCTGGCGATACGAACTTGGCAGGTGACCATATTGGGGAGTAAAGTGAGGATAAATAGATTTTCCGAAATAGTCTGAAGTATTTCACGGCAGCTGAAATGGTTGCATCTCCTGAACTTTTGCTTTTCAGAATAGCTCACTGGGTATCGTGTTGGTGCCATTTTCCCCAGGAATTCAAATGCTTGCTTATTTTTCATAGCCTGTGTTTAACTTAGTTAATTAGGCATAATAATCTGTTAGGCAATCATTAACATGGAAGACTTGCTAAGGAATTTCTTATTTATCTACTGTACCAATACACATTTCATGCTGACTACTGAGAAAAAATTCTCTAAAACTAATTGACAGTTAAAAAATGAGAATATTGTTGAAAGGTTGAATTCAAAACATGAAAAAAATTTCAAGCCATATTTTTGTTTTTGTATCATAAAATATATTTATATTTCCTAAGATAAATCAAAACTATAAAAATATAATATAAAAAAATAACTTCTAAAAAGTATATTAATTTACGCTTTCAATTCTTTGAGGTTAGGATTGTACACCATTTCCTTCAGGTGCCTATGCAGGTGGTGGCTCTTGATGCACTGACCCCAGCCTCACTTCATTCCTTCTGAAGCTCTCCCAAGTTTTTAAATCACTTTTAAGTCTGCAATCATCCCTGTTGCTTATGCATTTTTTCCTACCACACTTTCCCTTCAAGCCAACTTTCCTTTAATATGTTTTCTTTTTTTTTTATTGGGTCTTTCCCCAATATTAGTCATAGCCAATTCCTCCACGTCACTAGGGGGCTCCCACATTAAGGCTACCACTACCACTCAGTCGGGAGGACCAAGGCTATCCCGTGTTTCCTCCGAACCGCGTGACGTCAGCCGACTGCATCGTTTCGAACTGCTTGCTCACGCACCGTTAGGGGTGGAGTAACACACTCGGAGGAAAGTGCTAACCGCTCCTTCCACATACGCGAGCTCACAGATGCCCCTGATTGGCTGTAGAGCCGTGATTAATGTGGGAGCGCAAGTACCTCTCATCCCTCCCCCTTGAGAGAGCTCGGCCAATCAGCTCTCTCTATGCCTCCGGCTGTGAGAGGAAAACAGCATCGCCCGGGGTTTGAACCAGCGATCTCCGGATGAGCGGATGAGGGCGAGCGCTTTACCACTGCGCCACTCGGAGGCATGAATATGTTTTCAATAAAGCTCCTTCTGTGGCTTATCTTCCTTGTGGAGGGTATTGATGAGTGTCTTCTTGACAACTGTTAAGTCAGTAATCTTCCACATGGGTGTACTGAACTTGACCAAAAGATACATGATATTTATACTGTATGAATAATAATTACCTCAAACTCAAAATTAAATATTTTGTTTAGGATATATTGGATTTTGTAAAACATAATTGAAATTAAACAGAAAATGCTTCGAAATATTTTACTTGACCTATAGTAAATATAAACATATTTATAAACATAAATATACAGTATACATATAAACAGTAAACATGCAGAATATTGGAGTTTCACTTTTTGCATTAAGTAAAAACTTTTCCACAAAATTACATTTCTTTAAGACTGACTGTATGTATTATATTTATTAGAAATGTAAGTATTACTTTTAACCCTTAAGTGATATATAAGTTTTTTTATATTGTGAGTTTAATTTTGAGATACATGTATGGGAATTTAGAAATATTTCTAATATATTTGTTGTATATTTTATAAATGTTATATCTATACATGTTATATTGGTTTCATAACTTATGCCCTTTTTCATCTCTCTGGGGCCAAGCCTGTACTATGATCATATATATTGTCAGTGTTGTTGGAAAAAAAAATAACTGACCCAAACAGACAAAAAGGCTTAACGCAGACAGACATTAGTCTGTGTCTTGTTCCATTCAACAAACTGTCAGCATTCGCAAACACCTTTCCACATTCTGCGACAGCTAGCAGACCAAACATGAACCGCTTGCAATGTTCTGAATTTACACAGTCCAGCATCTCCCATCTTCAGCCCAGGTGCTCTGCACTTCTGGAACAAGCGTGCACAGATGGAGTTTTGCCTAGGCATGGGGAAAAAAATGGAGCGCCTAAACACTGTAATGAAAGCATGATGGGACAGAGCAGAGCCGTGAGTGAGAAAGCCTCCGGGATAGGAAGATGTGCTGCAGTGTGCGTGCTGGAGGCTGGACCAGAGCCCACGTTGCTCCACGAACATGAGCTCAGCTGGGCCAACAGAACACGTACCTCTCTCGTTCCTCCTCCTTCTCCTCCTCCTCCTCTATATGAGCCACAGCTTGGGGAAGCAGTCAGATTTTGTAACCGAGACAAGCCAAGAACCATGGAGGAGCATAAATCTCCATAAAAAGGACATCTCACGAAGATGTGGCATGCCAAGGGAAAATAAAGGCTAAAGGAGATGATGCATGAGGACCGCTTTAACACTCCAGGTGTTGCTATTTAAAAGATTAAGTTCTGATGTCAAACCTTTGTGCTCACATGCACGTCTCTGTGTATTCAAGTTGTGCGTCATAACGTGCAATTCAAACTCATTTCTTTTTTTTGGAGAGTTTCCGCTATAATTGCTTACGCACAATGCCGAACGTCTGACAGTACTACTCAGAGGTTCTGAATGTTTAAATGTAACACTTCAAGCTGACCCACGATATCAGGTATCATTACTCAATATCCTTATCAGCTGTACACAGTGCAATAACGTAAGCAACTGGTTTATAGAGACATAAAATACATAAAACACTTGAGATAAAAACATTTTGAAAACAAAACTGAGTCATGAAAAAGGGCTTTATATTACAGAATTTTTTTTATGGCTGCTTTAGCATGATTTACAGACAGGTTTCAGTTCGTCAGGACACAAACCATGCACACAAACAGCCCAGATACGTAAGTACCAAAATGAAACATTACATTCAAAACTACATACAGTAATAGTACATAAAACCCACATTTTGCTCACACTGTTCATATGGTGTGATTCTCTTTAAAATAAAAGAATCTTTAACTTTTTAATGATATAGTCGTGAGTGTATGTGTGTGTGCCCTGCGATGGATTGGCACCCTGTCCAGGGTGTACCCCGCCTAGTGCCCGAAGTCTCATGGGATAGGCTCCAGGTCCCCCGCGACCCTGAACACAGGATTAAGCGGTATAGAAAATGAATGAAAAAAAAAAAGAATGATATAGTCCAGATTTGATGAATAAAGTTAATTATAGGAATATATTGACCAAATACTGCGACAGGATGACATAGCACTTTTGCCGTGCACCTCCAAGGTCGAGGGTTCAATTCCCGTGTGCATGGAGTTTGCGTGTTTTTTCTGTGCTCTCCGGGTACTCTGGTTTCCTCCCACAGTCCAACGACATTAGGCTTACTGGTGTTCCCAAATTGCCCATAGTGTATGTGTCTGATATAGTGCAGATTTGATGTTTAAAGTAAATTATAGGGTTATATTGACCAAATACAGCGGCTTCCACTGCAGTTTAGTACCGCTTTAGAGTGGGCGGGATTATTCACGTGTCGTTATAGTTGCGGCGCGGCTACTGCCGTGACATCATCGTAAACGCGCCACAAACAAACACACAACAATGGAGCATATCGACGGCATGGCGTTCTTCATTCTCGGCATGTGGATGTTTTTAACAGCAAGACGAAGGAGTTTGTTTCAAAAGAGGCTGATGGCAGCCAAAGAAAAATTTTGGTTAATACAAAAAGGTGCGTCCGATCCTTCGCGGGCTGTTCTAAATATAGCGGTTCTGTTGTGTCTCGTGTCGCAAGTTCAGTGACGCAGTAATGACGATTTTCTCCGGCCAATCAGAGACCAGCAGAGTTTACACGTCATGTTTTGGTAACGGTTCGGCACGCTTGGAACCTCGGCTGAGGTGGTACTAAAAGAAGGACCAGGTACCAGGTACTGTTCCCAGTGGAAAACCCCCCAAAAGTAAGCTGAACTGAACCGTGTCGTGCCGTACTATGCAGTGGAAAAGCGCCATAAGGCTCATTCCCCCTGTGACACTGTATACAGGATAAAGCAGTATAGAAAAGTGAGTGAGTGAGGTGATTGATTGATTGATTGATTGATTGATTGATTTTGACCAAATTTGTGGGTTACCAGTTTGCTTGGTGGTGATGAGGAAGGAATAAAAGGTGAGAAGCTGGAGGATACTGTCAAGGTAAAGGTTCACGATATTCACATCCTGGGCTACATGCTGTCTCATCAGACATTGAGGAATTCTTCTTGAATGGTGCATCCACCCATCCATCCATCTATCCATCCACCCATCCATCCAGAGGCCCTGCATCTATTAGGTCACATGATTGGATGAGGGATATTTTGACATTTGGCTATTAACTGCCATGCCACAAAAAGAAAAAAAATCTTCAGCAGGGTTACGGAGGAGAGAGTATAGTGGGAGATATTATGTTGAAAACATTGCAGGCGGATGAAACCATCTTTGCACCAGAGCAGATCAGTGGAAAGATCCATTATTCCAAGTGACAGTGAATCTCATCTGCTCTGCATCTATTTAGTCTTCTGGTGTAATGTTGTTGGACCTAAGTTCCCACGCCAGTGGAGGACTCTGTTCCGCATAACAGCAGTGCACATTTTGATCATACCATCATGTGGGCCCCAAAATACCTCGGTGGCCAGTGATGTTTATGATAGTTACGTTGTTCCTCTGAGAATATTCCGCCCTGACGTCATTCAACCCACAGACGGCATGTATGGAGGAGAGGCAGGATGCAAGTGCAGACAGTTGTTTGTGGAAGTGGAGCTTACAGTACACATTTCAAAAAGACATTAACAGGAACTTGAAAACTGAGACTAGGAATTTTAGGCTAAGGCTAATGCTAGCACTAACAACAACTAAGGCAAAGACATGGGTAACATTAACAATGAATATAGCAGCAGTGAAGCAAATCTAGCCTAAACAGATGCAAAACATGAGAGAAAACTGACTTTAAATAGACAAGTAAATCGAACTTAATGAAGTTCAGGTAAATACAGTTGTAATAACGTGGAGAACTGATGTCTGGGGAAGTTACAACCTACAAGATCTGAAACACAAATATGTCAAAAACAGAAACCAAGGACAAAGACGGGACATCAATCCTGTGCAGATCAAATGAATTACTGTAGATGTAACATGTCACAGGACCGTGTACAAGCAGTTTTTTGAGACATGGAATGCAGTGGATGGGTATCAAGAATTATAGATGTAGTGCAGATACTGTAGTAGCCTACATTCTACTCATACTGTATGCCCTAATTGATGTTGCTTGTATGTATGTAAGATTTGGAAGATTTCCTTATCCAGAGAGACTTACCAAAGTGATTTCACATCTCCATTAATAAATGCATCCTGACACTGATTCACTAAGAACTTTGCCAGACTAAGAACACTGGTTTCATACTGTATCGCTCAAATCTCATCTTTATCCTCATCTTGATTCTTCACATCCTCCTCCAGGTCTACCTCTTACCTCCTACCTCCTATTTCATTCCCTATCTCTTATCCTATGCATCCGCCTCCTCTCATCCTCAATCTCCGTCGTCATCGTCCTCTTCCTCCTACTCTAACGTTGCTATGCATTTTTTATTGAAAACAGGCAAACTCACCTGCTGATTGAGAAAGTGCCTGCAATTATGCAGATCTGGACTGAGGTTTTACTCCTTGAGCGTATTTTAGTAACATAACAATGTTGATATTAATTGGATTCATTTCCACTTCTTTTACAGCATGAATAAGACCATTATTCCAATGATGTTCTATCAAGTCTAATGCTTGTAGTTTGCTTCTGATATAATAGATTATTATTAACATCACTATCTGGTCTAGATAGTCTTTAAACCCGAAAAGAAAAATCTATATTAAATGTATGAAAGCAAGACACATTTTTAATGACCATTCATTAAAATAAACATTAAATAGGACTATGTAGTATATTGCTGATATATTTCTGCAAGAACAGTCCTATTAGTAATATTCATGTTATTTTTCACATGTATTTCCAGGTAAAAACAAAGCTTTTATTGCATAACCTCGTGGGCACATTAAACTGCTTCTGAATAGAATTTGAGTTAGTAGCTACTGTATGTCCAAGGTCTGATGATGATGTCCTCAGTTTCAGTATTCAATCTTCACTGTGCATGCGTAACACAACTCTGAGAATGTGTTCTGGCCTGCCTGCCATATTAAATCCCCTGAGATCTTATGAGCAGAAATGTGTGATTTTTGCATGATCCTATGTTTTATATATATATATATATATTAAAGTTGATAATTAAATGGTTACACCGCTATAAATTGCATAGTGGAAAGTAAAGACCACAGTGCTGAGACCAAAAAATTGTAAACCTTAATATAATATAAAACTTTAAATTATACATAGAGATAGCAAACGTTACCCAGCATTTATGCAAAAGATTTTTCATGATGAAGGTAAATAAAGTAAAAAATTCAAACCTAGAGAATGATCACATTTAATGTTTTTTGTATAGAAACGTGCAATATCTTTTGAATGCAACATGCATTTGCAACCCAAAATGGAAACGTCTGAATTGATGTGCTGGTATTTTAGAAATGAGCATTTGCACAGCATTTATATGAGTTTTCTGTAAACTCGAATAAAGCAGTCCAGGTTATACAGAAGACAGCACTACTCCTCATTATACTGATATAAGTAACTTCATATTTTTTTCTAATCTGTTTCTTCATTTTTTATTTATTTTTTACTAATCTGGATAGATAACATCCTAAAAATACATTTTAAATACATTTTATTTTGATTGCCATACACCATTTCTCATCCGCAGTAAACATTTCCATTTTCAGTTAAATGCAATATGTTCCTGGATTTGCTTTCAGGTTTTTTGGTTTTCCTCCATTCCCTGCATTTATTAACTGTTTTTTGGTTTTGTGATTTTGTGTATTTGAATTCTGTTTCTTTTTTATTTCCTGTTTGTTATTGTATGTTTAGATTTGATTTTGATTTTGATTTCCTGTCATGCTGGAAAGGAAAATTTAAAATTAAAAAATTTAAAAATTTTTGTTGTTTTTTTTATTTGCTATTTATCTTTTGATCTATTGTTACTGTGTGCTCTTCATTTTGCTGTTATGATTTGATTTTGTTAAATTTCTGCATTTTCTGTCATGTTTTTTTTTTATCAATTGTGTTTTATTGTTTATTTGTTATCATTATGAATTTGCGGTTGTATGTTTTATTATGGGCGGCGTGGTGGTGTAGTGGTTAGCACTGTCGCCTTGCACCTCCAGGGTCTGGGTTCGATTCCCCGGCCAGGCTCGATTCCCGTCTCTGTGTGCATGGAGTTTGCATGTTCTCCCCGTGCTTGGTGGGTTTCCTCCGGGTACTCCGGTTTCCTCCCACAGTCCAAAGATATGCAGGTTATGCTAATTAGCGGTCCTAAATTGCCCGTAGTGTGTGATTGGGTGTGTGAGTGTGTGTGTGCCCTGCGATGGATTGGCACCCTGTCCAGGGTGTACCCCGCCTAGTGCCCGAAGTCTCCTGGGATAGGCTCCAGGTCCCCCGCGACCCTGAACACAGGATTAAGCGGTATAGAAAATGAATGAATGAATGTTTTATTATGTTCTGCTGTTCAGCTTTCTTTTTGTCATTGAGTAGTTTTATAATATGTTTTGCCATGAGTTTTTACATTTGTTTTGCTTTGTTTTTCATTTTGCTGTGGAGCTCCTGAATTTCCCTGTCTTGCTTTTAAATTGTCTGTGGTGTTTTTGAATTTGCAAGGTTTTTTTTTTTTACCTTTTTCTTTTTTTTCTTAATTTTATTTAGCTTTTTAGAGTTTGCTTCTGTGTTTCTGATTTTGCTGTAGCTTTTCTGAAATTCCTAGCATGTTTTTATTGTTATATAATGTTTTTGTTATTATGTTTTTTTGAATTTGTAATTTTCTGATTTGCTGCTGATTAAATAGCGCACAATAGCACTCTGATTAAAGTATATCTTATAATTCCACAAATCCTAAGCAATCAATGGCTTCAAATTAAGTTCACACTCATTCTTCTGGTAATCCTGTAGCAATACATGAAGGTTTGAGATAAAATATTTATTCATGTTAGATTTACAAGCTCAAGCCAAGATGATAAATTGCTTGGATGCCTCCAAGAAATGCCTTTTGTCATTATAGGTTTAACAGGCTGAGCTGCATGGTGTGCTTTTAATATATTAATTACTATAAATGTTTTATCTGGTATTAAAGTGTAACACACTTGTGCAGACTCTTCATTTCAGAGTAGCTTAAAGTGGTAAACCATAAGGCAATGCACCATAGCATTGGCAGGTTATAAAAATTTCCACCATTCATTTTATAGCACCAGCATTGAACATTTTTTTAATAAGGCATAGCAAATCTCCATCTCCTTTAATTCTGTAATGTCAGCAGCATTCAAAGAGCCTTTTCACACAGTGTCCTTGATGCTCAGGTGTATAATGCCTCATTCCTCTTATAGAAGAAAATCC
Source organism: Channallabes apus (assembly GCA_030522415.1). Taxonomy (NCBI): domain Eukaryota; kingdom Metazoa; phylum Chordata; class Actinopteri; order Siluriformes; family Clariidae; genus Channallabes; species Channallabes apus. The sequence goes on from CM060111.1 coordinate 39,095,150, forward strand.
TTCAAAGATTCTAAGAATTGCTATTTAGTCGCTGCTGTAAAATGTGAACTATTGTCGTTCTTCAGGGCTAAAAATACTGTGGAAGGTTGGCCACTTGTGCACTATGGTACATGGTTGTGGATGAAAATGACCTTTCATGTGTTGTATTTCTTTACCTACTCTGTTACTCATGTTTCAGTTATGACAGTTTTTATGGTGTCCAACCTTCAGACAATGTTGTACTAATAGCAATGCTGCGATTGATTTACAGTATATATTTGGTAACATGTGGTTTCTTTTAAATGCCACTAATGCAGTAAACCAACATCCTAGAGCCTTATAGCCACCTGAGCTCAAGACTATAATAAGAGTTTATTCCAAATCATACATATTGTATCTACAGTACATACTGTATCTTTTCGTTGTGTTTCAGTAAGGTGTCCTATAGTAGTAAATCTTCACCTGTTCATTAGACTAGAGGTTCACATGAAACCATAGACTGTCCAATTTGCTTGTTTCCTGAGGCATTTTTGTTATTCTACTCACTTCCCGAGCTCATATTGTGCTGCTATATCTCTCTTCAGTTCCCTGATTTAGACTTTTCTAAAGGAATGTTGTTGCATATGAAAATATTTCTAGTATTTTAGAGGGTTCAGAGTTCTTACAGATGAATAACAATCTAAATATTTTGCATTGCGGAATGGTTGGGCTGTAGTTTATTCTAAGCAATTATAATAAACCTTTTACTTGTATTACAGGAAATAAAATTAAACATTAATGGTTAAAAAAATATCACTATCACAGCATGAAAGAAATTGCATGCATGCCGGGTATGTATTTATCAAATAAATTAATGTCAAAGGTAATTAGCATTTGTATCAAATTTGACATGGCAGTTTTCTACAGTATTATATCATTAAAGGCATGCTGACTAAATGATCTGAAAAATATAAATATGTGGAGAGGCATAAGATTGCAAAAGCTTTCAAATGGGAAATCAGGCATGCTTTTAAACCGCATTTCCTAATGTATTTTGTAAAGTAGCACTGACAAACAAAAGGCTGTGTAGATACTGTAACTCCATGATGTGCCTGATTTTCTTGAAATGTTTGTCTTTAAGGTCTAGCGACACACAAACTTAAGTTGATTTTCATAACCTGTTGTTCAAACCCTTTGGTTATGCATATTTTCCTTCATGTATTTCATATCTCTGAGGTTGCCAGTTTTTTTTTTCTTCAGTAAATGAATCAGGTATGGGCTTTAAAGTAATACATAAATGCCCACCTTTAAACACAAACATTGTGTGGCCCTTAAATGTGGAAGAAATCAAAAATAGAAAATGTGAGCTGAAAAAGGAAAATGCTGTGAATCTTTTGCTTTTAAATGTAATATGATGTTACGTACAAGAAAAATCTATTAAGACCATCAAGAATGAAAAATAAAAATACTATTATGATAAATATATGACTGTGAAAACACGAGGGGCAAACAGGGACTTTTGATTGCATAGAATAAACACAGTTACGGGAATAAAAATTACCTTTATTTCTCTATATACAGTAATTCCATCCTACAAGTCAAAGATGCTCACGTGAACAACTGCAGTGGGCTCCGGGTCACCTCTGCCAGGATCACGGTTCTTGGACATATGCCCTTCTTTAACATGTTCAGATGTTTTACATTCTCATCACCGTACTACTGTATGCTTGAAGTCTTCTGTAAATATCCATCAGTTTTACTTTTTCAATAATGCGAAATTACATCACAAGTCCCTGTTTGACTTGAACGGCCCTCATAGAAAGGATATACTGTATAAAATGTCCTTATTATTATTATTAAGTGTCTTATAAAATAGCACTTGATCCAGCACATACTTTTTATTTCATGTTTTTGTAATAAATGTTATGATCACTCAAGAGACTAAATGTAGGTCATAAAAAATATTATTAGATAAATATAATCTATTTTATTGTGCTGTTAAATCTCAATTTTGACTTAAATGAACAAAATAATGCCATTGATTCAGTTTATTCAGTGTATTCTCCTCCAAATAAAACTTCCCCACAGTTTACAGGATAATCTGACTGAGCACCCGTTTGTCAGGAGTCAGAGACGGTGAAAACTGCAGGCTAAGAGAAGATGGATTAACTGCGTGGGAACCAAAGAAATAAACCAAACACCCAGAACAGAATCATAATCATAAATATTATTTCTATATTAGCACACTCTCCCATTAAGATGCCATCTCCTCCCATGCCCTCTATGCAAAAACAACTAATTATGACTAATTACGACTAATTACAACTCGCAACTTAAATACAGTATGTGAGTACTGTATGTGCCTCAGGCATGTTTAGAGTGAGATTTAAGAACTAGGTTGGATAATTGCTACTGATTTGATCATTGGTAAACTACATAATATAATTGAATTTATACGACCATGTATTTACTACGTTAAGTGTCATTGCTTAAACAAAACCGTGGGCAACTGTGGTTGATGATTTTCCTCTTCATGACGCATTATAAAGTACATTTTCAATAGGGAGCTGCATCCAGTCTGCTTGCAGACACACAGAAGAAGCCGCCCTGTTGTAACATGTGCAGAATGAAGTCTAGCCTTGTCTTGCTGAAATAACCATGATGTCTCCTCGATACAGTATTTCTTTAAAGTCCCTATATACACCACAGCACATAAGCGAGTCACCCATGCCGTGGGCACTGATGCATCCCCATACCATGACATCACTTGTTTATAACAGTCTAGCTGGTCCATTTTAACTTTTCCACAAGGAACTCGATGTCCTTCTCCTTCAGCTAACTAATCTTACAACAGTACATGTTCCCACTGTCTTTCAGTCCATCTGACATGAGCTCAGTCCCCCCGCCTCCCCCATTGCATTTTTGCATAGAGTTGACATATGGTATACTTCTTGCATAATAGAGTTTCAGGTTGCATTTCCAAATGCATCAGCAGACTGCGTTAAGTGACAACAGTTTTCTGAAGTACTCCCGAGCTCATGAGACTATATTTATCACAGTAGCATAAAAGTTTCTCATGAAATGTCATCTGACGGCTCAAAGGTCACAATATCAAACAGTGGTTTGCGGCCTTGCCCCACACAGACTGAGATGCCTCTGGATTCCCTGAATCTTTTCACAGTATTTTGTGCTGTAGACACAAGCCTTTAGCTGCTCAACAGTCTGTGGTTGTGTGGTTGATGTTGTCTGATTTTCCTCTTCATGACGCACCATATATTTTCAATACGCGATGGATCCAGTCTGTTTGCAGACGCACAGGAGAAGCCGCCCATGCCGTAACATGTGCAGAATGAAGTCTGGCCCTGTCCGGCTCCAATTCTTTGCAATGAGAAATGTTGCTTTTGAACTGACAATTTGGCACAAAGGGATGAGCCACGGATTTTTTGCTTGCAAAGACTGAACTTTGGGTGGATGATCCTTTTATATCTAGTCCATCCATCTACTGTAGGATGTACCTATGTAGTCCATCTAGGGACCGTGGAGGCCAATGGTTTTTGTCCAAGTCCCATTTTTTTTTTAGGAATGTTGAAAGTACCAGATTTACAATGTATCAACTTTGTTCTTTTGCTGTAGAGACACTACCTCACTTGAAGCACATAACTAATTAAAGGGGTCATCCAGTCCCAATTTTTCATAAGTTAATATGATTCTTTAGGGTCCTAATGAAAAGTTTGTAATATACTTTAATTAAAAATTCTCAATGGTTGTGTAAAAAAACACTACTTTTACCTGGTAAAAAGTAGCTCTGTTCTCAGCAACCTATTTCAGTACATGCTCCTTTAAATGCCCCAGTTCTGTGGGGCGTGTCTTCACAACACACGTGGGGTATAGCTTTGACAACCGTTAAGGGTATCGTTTGATGGAAGTATGGCAGCGGGAGGCTTTGAAGACACATCTGTGCAACCATATCAATTTGGCTATGTTACATAATAGTAGACATTTTACTACAGTGAAAAAAGAACTTTTAAGAATTACATAACAATCATTATTGACAAGTACCACAGAAACTGAATAAATTATTTAACACTATTCAGGATCTGGATCAGCAAACCTGTGCTTTTGCGATGAGGACGTAGAGTTGTTATTGCCAGCTGGGAGCCAACTGTGCACAGTTGTGGTGTGTCTGTCTGGCAGGCCACATGTTGCACCTTGGCTAGTACTTAGCCAGTGATTGGTTAACATAACTAACCCCGTCGTAATGTTGACTTCTTAATCATTGACAGACACCGTTATAAACCATCTAACGTTACAAAGGTAAGCATAATATAGTTTTCCGACTATGTACACAGTTTGCAACTAGACAATCACCTTAATGCATTGTTTATTATAAACGTGCGATTAGGAATTATATAGAGACAGATGTAGATAGAGAAGACGACATAACCATGTTCTATGAGAGTGTAAGTTAACTTACACTCCGCATTCATCGTGATTATTAGAAAAGGCAATCTGCAAAGATGCATAGGAAAAGAAATTACACTCACCGAGCCTGGTGAAGATGAAGCAGGAACACGAAGCGTTGGTACAGATCCCTTTTTCAGGAGCAGCTTCCTAGCAAAACCTGCTTTATATTGACCCTCGTTTATAAAGCAGTCTGGTGAAAAATGATTAGCGCAAACATGAACGCATTTAGGTAGATCGGCGGGGACGTTAGCTTCAAAAACACAATTCAACCACTGCGTCCTCAGCGGCTCAGATGTCGGTAGTGAATGACGACTGCTCTGTTCGCTATTACACCCAACAACTGTACACCACACTCGTTTAGGCGACATGTTGCTCCAGCGTCGAAACAATGGCCGATAGTGATGGGTCGTTCATGAACGATTCGTTATTTTTTTAATGAATTTTTAACATGACTCAGATGAACGAGTCGTCTCAGAGAGTGATTCGTTCATTTTCTATTGGGCACGCATGCGCAAAGCATCGCAAAACCTCCGTATGTATGTACTCCAGGGGTATTTTTATTGAAAACGCAACATTTTAATTTACTTCTGATCAAAAGAACAAAATGAACGAAATGACTCAAAAAAAGATTTGTTCATTTTGATGAACGAGAATCAAAGAACCGAGTCACTAAAATGAGTCGAACTTCCCATCACTACTGGCCAACGGCTTTCTTCTCACTCGGGGCGGGTCTTTGCTAAAACACCAGTGTCAATCAACAATAGTGGGAGCGGCCTCTGTTGGTGTGACGCCACACCGACAATGCATTTGAGATTGGCCTGATTTCAGAAGGGGCATCTTATTTTAATAAAGGAAAAGAAAATCACTGGGCGGCTCTTTATCATTGTAGAGTGGTTGTGTACACACTTTCCTAACACACATTTCAGTCCAAACAGCTTGAAAAGGTGCATGTAGGACCATATGACCCCTTTAAACAACAACATTTCAGAATCAAAATCAGAATCAGGTTTTATTCCTCAAGTATGAAACTATGAAAGGCAATTTATAACGGTACACTTGTATTTAATGAAGACACAAACTAAGTATTCTAAGCCCTGACTTTTTGTTCTCTGATGTAACCCACTGTACCGTACACATGTTAATGTATCAGTTGATAAGAGATTGTACGTACTGTATTAATGGATGCCCTGCTGACAACAACGCTATTTACACGTTTCAATTATAGAAAAGCAAGTCCAGCTCCGGACCTACAGTATGGACCACAGAGAGTGAATAGAGGAATAATAGGGGGTTGCTGTACATTTTCCATCAATCCATCAGAGCTTCAGCTATATCTGGTGAAAAGCAAAAGCACACAAGCAGGTCTGTTCTGCTGTGCAAATGCTTTGTTTAGCCCGGATATTAGACAAGGAGATAAGAGGGTAACATATGAGTGATTCAGATGAACTGAAACGATGCTGAAAGAGTGCTTTCCCAGTTCATTTCTCGTTTTAAAGAGACATGGATTAGTTACAACGAAACGATAGTGGGATGTTTTCCAAAGTAAACCAATTTCTCTGCCAAACTTTTTTGCTAACTTAAAAGGGATATACAGTACAAAGTGCTGCTACCTTAAAACTAGGGAACTATACACATATAAAGAAATAATTAGCAATGATTCCGGGGGGGTGGGGGCAATAGTTCAAACCATGCCAGGTTCTGATCCAAGCAAAGCAATTTTCCCAGGCACTTTTGTTGTTGTTTGGATAGGACTTTTAACAGTGGAATTTTCCAATCGTCATTAGATCCCGATCAACCCATTAGACTGGGAAGATCTAAGCTTCATTTCGTTAGAATAATTTTCATAATTTCATCATTATCCAATGGAGTGGATTGTCAATAAGTGTACCACCCCATAGGAAAAACAGGTTTAGCTAGCCAACTTCGACTTCACTACCCCTCGCCACAATGAATAAACAAGTGAGCAGACTTTTTACATTAGGAATATTCTTTGTTTAAAGACAGAACATTACATTCTTGTTGTTGTTGTTGTTATTGTTGATGAACCTAGGTCATGTTGCTGCCCTGTCAATTAAATGCGTACTTTATAGGATGTAGCTTGTAAGTTATGTGAGCTATGACTTTATTGCACCTTGCTAGACAAGATAAATTACAGGAGAGGATTAGAATAAAAAATATATATTTTTGATTATGATTTCTTAGAATTCTGATTTTTCTTCTTAGCATTGTCCAAGATGTCCTGGTATGCTGGTGCAGTAAGATTGCCCTTCACTGAGGATAAGGGGCCTGATTGAAACAATTCAATGTATCAAAGTAACTGGTTTGGACCAGTGGTGCCAAAAGTTTTCACATTCATTACTTGAGTAGAAGTATAGATACTAGGGTTTAAAAAGACTTCTTTAGAAGCTGAAGTATCAACTCAAGCTTTTTACTCAAGTAAAAGTGTAAAAGTACTGGTTTCAAAACTACTTAAAGTATAAAAGTAACGTGAGGGGGAAAAAAGCATTAAGGATAAAAGCTTAGGCTGTGCCACGGGCCTACTGTATATACTGCACTAACACGTCATTAAAAAAAAAGAAAAATGTGTTGTTGTTTTTTTGTTGTATTTTTTAACGGCCATAGTGATTTGGGATACTGTATATGACAATTCAAAAAGAATGCATTTTAGTACAATGCAAATAACCATATATGTGTACTACTGAGCATTAACATGTTCTATGGAGAAGAAGATATGATAACTAGTTGCCTATAAGCATTTTAATGGTGCAAAAAGTCAAACTTCAGAGGCGTGTCATCAGTAACCTTTATTGGAATATAAATGTACATCCAAGCTTAGCTGCAGGAATCTGTGAGGGCAACATACAAGAAAATTAGTGTACCCAGGGCAGGCTTAGTAACAATTACCCTTGTATGGTTGTCTACAATAAACATAAGTGCTGTCAGAATGAATGATTCATTCATATATATATAATTCCTATTACCTTCCTCGCTGGTGCTTGGTTGTGACATTTCGCTCGAATCTTAAGTCTCTATCACGGACATCTTCGTCTACTTATCACAACAACCGAAAATGCTATTTTAATCAAACGTCTTTGCTGGAGTGAGTGATGTGACGTCATGTGCAGGTGCGATGGATCACGTACCAACCAACAGGGTGTCGGAATGGTATGTTTATACTTCTCATCCAACCACAATCAAATTCGCTCCATCCGGATGGCGAGATTTATCTGGATGTTTTTTGTTTGTTTGTTTGTTTGTTTGTTTTTTGAATGACAAGCTGAAATAAAATAGGAGTAACAAGGCTATTTTTAAAATGTAAGGAGTAGAAAGTACAGATAATTGCGTGAAAATGTAAGGAGTAGAAGTAAAAAGTCGGCTGAAAAATAATTACTCCAGTAAAGTATAGATACTCAAAATTTCTACTTAAGTAAGGTAAGGAAGTATTTGTACTCCGTGACTTGACACCTCTGGTTTGGACAAATACTTTGGTTCATGTACTGTGTAGATCTTCATAAGCAGGTGTATAAGAGTGAAACAATGTTAAACTATTTATAACAATATAATGGTAGCAGTTAAGAGAAGTGTTTTTCGGTGCCTTCAGAATGAGAGGAATACAGCTAAACTCAAACAGGAACGGGGAGAACCATGTTTCAAACATCTCATGTAACCTCTGCTCCTCCAGTCCACAGTCTACGTGAGTAGATACTGGCAAATGCTTTTCATTAAGCTTGACGTTTGTTGCTGGCCTCTCCGTAACCATTTCACGTGTTTTCTATTCTGATATTTGCCGAACTCACGTCCGCCAGTTTGTTTTTGCCAAACCTTCGCATGCGTCGAGATGGCCCATGGCTTCGCCTGCTTTGTCACTGAGCGCTTGATTGATGGACTCCGGAGGCATGCGGGTGGATGAGAGCAGATTTTGGTGGAGCGTGAGAAGCGGGAAGCGTGTAGACCGAGTGCGGACTACTCGAGAAGGTAATGGAAACTACCCATGGATACGGCCCACCTCCTTGTACAAAGCAAAGGTCCGCTCCCTCCATCACAACCATTTACGTCTCGCTGGATATGTTTTTAATTTCTTATGGTTGGCATTTTTGAAGTGGCCTAGAGAAATTGTCAATCTATCAAAATTTCAAAAGTTCTGTGCTCCTTTATATACATATATGGAAAGAAATCACACTAACCAAGCAAGGCCGGGTCATCTCACAGGAATCCTTAGTGTAAGGTATCCAAAAATCAACTTATTCTGCTCCTGAGAGTTCCTGATTTCATAATGTCCTCTTTTATATTAACCTTATTTACTGAACTGACCCCTTTAAAATAGGAGACACAGATAAAATAGTCTATTTCAAATTGACAACAGATAAAATTTAGTTAATAATTTGACATAAGATCAGTGTTTTTTTTCTTCATGAAAAGTATCATGATCCTGGCATCAGTCACTTCAAAAAATATTTTTTTTTCCACTTTGGGTCTGTCAACATGCAGTAAGAATACACAAGATGTTTGGTTTATACTGCTCAGTTCTTGCATTTCTTTCTGCTGTTTTTTGAGATAGAAAGGATGGTTCAAGAATGCTCTGCTTGGAGTCTGTGGCATACACATTGTCAGTCATAAACCTCAGGTGTTTTTTTATTATTATTTTATTTTTTAGAATGAGGAGGATGGTGTGCGCTGTTCCCAGCAGCCTTGATCAAGGATGTGTGGAGCTTTGATCCGCTGCCACAGCCATAAATAGATTCATTCTAAGGGCCCACACCTGCTGCCTTCTTTTTTGTCTGCTTCTCCCTTCTGGAGATGTTTTCTGTGTGTGTGTGTGTGTGTGTGTGTGTGTGTGTGTGTGTGTGTGTGTGTGTGTGTGTGTGTGTGTGTGTGTGTGTGTGTGTGTAGCGAACTTCATCAGGGAGCGTGTTCCCACATGAAGACAGATGATTGCCCCAATGCTTGACCTCCTGAACACTGTCAAGGAAAGCGTGCAGATGTTTGGGTTCTAACCCGCAAGCCTGACATAGCCTTTGATTCGATAACCAGCTGAGAGGTTTTGTGCGTTCAGCGTGTGGTGTAATTGCTTCTTTGAGAAGCACTTTGATCATGCTTGTCCAGAGTGGTGGTAAAGGACACAACCAGCTCCCTGCATGGAAAGCTGGCAGATTTGAAGTCATTAGGTTTTAAAGAGCCTTTTGATGGAACATAAAAGCACGATTGTGCCAGTCATCATTCTTCAGCGCACGCAGAGGGTCTGCAAGTCACGAAGAACACTTGTATTAAATACATGTGCGACTTTACTGTACTGGTCATGCTTAGTAGCCGACAAATAAAATCTGTTTACTGACACGAGCATCCTGTTGAAGTCCTTCCGAGCTCCATGGTCACCTGGGTGCCATGACCACCACCTTCCACCAGGTTTTTGTCATTAGAAACTGAATTCTACAAACTCAGGCTTGTGGATCAGATGTAGTTCCTGACCTTCTATCATTAACTTCTGTACATTATGTTTGGATTTAAAATGCAGCTATCTGCAGGTTGTGTATGATTTTATTGATGAAAGTCATCCACTTTGTTTCTAACTGAACTAACACAATGTTATGGGTTATTTAAACAGCATGTACTCTTAATGCATTATTGTAAAAATGCGACCCATCACATCAAATCAGGTATTAAGTCACATTTTGGATATGTGAATTTTTAGATTATTCATTCAATAAGCTCCATTTAGATACCAAGTTTGTTTCATGGAGGGCCTCAGCCGAAATCCTATTTTATACTACTTAAATCATGTCCTATTACTTAGGAAATAATTTATATAGTCTAACTATTTAGGATTTCTCTGCTATCGCTAACAATATCTTTATCAACAACACAGTTTTATATCAAAATGCATGTTCTTCGAGCACAACTGGTGTAACCAGCTTGAATAGCATTCATTAAAGTGCTTTAAAACAATGTTTACCTTCTTAATTCTGCCAAAGGACCAGGAATATAAGGTATTTATCAATTTAATATGCAATGGCACCTTGGATTGCGAGTAACTTGGTCTGTGAGCTTGTGTGTGTGTGTGTGTGTGTGTGTGTGTGTGTGTGTGTGTGTGTGTGTGTGTGTGTGTGTGTGTGTGTGTGTCTGTGTGTGTATGTGTGTGTGTGTGTGTGTGTGTCATCCTATACGGTAGCCCCCTCCCTCCTCCTCTCCTCTCTCGTATTATGTCAGCTTCACAGACACACACACACACACACACAAACATTATTGTGTGCAAACAATTATGCGTGCACAAACAGATACACTTCCCTGTCTGTATTCTTTTCCAAGGTAATTTGCAGGTTAATTTGTTTCATTTTTACTTCACATTTTGTATTCATTATTTTTATAAGAATAGTTTTGGGTTGTGGAACAAATCATCTGAATTTTCATTATTTCTTATGGCAAAATTCACTTTGATATACAATTGTTTTTATATACAGTACAGTACAAGCACGCTTCCGGAATTATGCTCGTATTCCGAGGTTTATCTGTATTTTTCCTACTGCACTTCATTGGCAATAACAACTTAATACATGACTTGATACATGGCAGGTCACAAATATGTCATGATTCAGTGAAAGGCACTTCCCATACTACTCACCTATAATTGCTCCCTATTTATTTATTTATTTATTCATTTATTTTTGCCAGTTTGCTCTAGCTATCCCTTATCACACTGCTAACTGGATTGGTTAGGATGGAGTTTATCCACATGCCATCAGGCACATTGGGACTCACAGCATTATCATTATTCAATTCAATTTTATTTGTATAGCGCTTTTAACAATTGACATTGTCTCAAAACAGCTTTACACAATCAAAAGAATTATTTGAGTTTGTATGGAATGTGAATGTGTATGAATCAAAATGTTCAGATAGTCCCTGGTGAGCAAGCCGAGGGCGACAGTGGCAAGGAAGAACTCCCTGAGATGGTCATAGGAAGAAACCTTGAGAGGAACCAGACTCAACAGGGAACCCATCCTCATCTGGGTGAAACAGATAGCAGGAAATGATCTGCAATTATACAGTGTGTTAGGTGGCAGGCAGTTCAGCTATAACAGTTGATGTTAATTGATGTTAAAATGGAGTCCAGGTAGTTATTGGAGACTCAGATATACTTGTAGAAAGTTCCAGTCCTGAACTATCGAATTGTCAAGTCCTCAGAGAAACAGCTGACAACACCAGTCGAGGCCAGAACCGTCTTCTAAGTAGATAGAATCATCCCCAGACACCAGACGCATCCCAAAGAGACACACAGGGCATCCATGCGACGAGACCTCCAACCAGAAGCGGGGCACCAGGATGGATCAGACAGGTCCGGAGGGCAGAGGGAGTCTGGATCACTGGCAGCTCAGGAATGACATGTGTAGCTCGACAGAGAGAGAGAGAGAGAGAGAGAGAAAGAGTGAAAGGGGGAGACAGGGGGAGAGAGGAAAGAGAAAGAGGGGGAGGAAGAGAAGAAGAGGAGAGATGGCAGTTAGGTATGGTCGCAGTCAAATAATGTATAATGTGAATGTATATTTACTGTAGAGTGCAAGCAGGGACTCCGGCAGGACTAACTATAACAGCATAACTAAAAGGGAGAGCCAGAAGGAAACACAAACATGAGGGCTCCCTGAGATGTAAAGCAAACAATCACCTCACCGTCAACAAACCTGAGTGATCAAATGAGAGTGAGGAAGACAGCATCTAAACATACCAGTTCACCATAATACTCTACGTCCATGAGTCCCCCAGATCTGCTCCTTTACCTAAGGCAAATCTATTCATAAAAATGCTCGGCTAAATAAATAAGTTTTTAGCCTAGACTTAAACACTGAGACTGTGTCTGAGTCCCGAACACTATTTGGAAGACTATTCCATAATTTTGGGGCTTTGTAAGAAAAAGCTCTGCCCCCAGCTGTAGTTTTCATAATACGCGGTACTGATAAGCAGCCTGCATCCTTTGACCGAAGTAGGCGTGGCGGATCGTAAGACACTAGCAGTTCGCTCAGATACTGCGGCGCGAGACCATTTAATGCTTTATATGTCAAGAGTAGTATTTTAAAATCAATGCGAAATTTCACAGGGAGCCAATGTAGTGAAGATAGGATAGGGGTGATGTGCTCATATCTTCTGGTTCTAGTGAGGACTCTCGCTGCTGCATTCTGGACTAGCTGAAGCTTGTTTATGCACCTAACTGAACAACCAGACAGTAAGGCATTACAATAGTCCAACCTAGAAGTGATAAAAGCATGAACTAGTTTTTCTGCATCGTTTAGCGACAATATATTTCTTATCTTGGCAATATTTCTGAGGTGAAAGAATGCTATCCTGGTGATATTATCTACATGAGCTTCAAATGAAAGACTGGAATCTATAATCACGCCGAGGTCTTTTACTGTTGCAGTTGATGGAACAGAAAGGCCATCTAAAGTTACGGTGTGATCTAAGATTTTACTCCTAGCTGTATGCATTATTGGGATTCGAATTTGCAAATATTTTTTTGTCCTTATGATAGAAATTAATTTCAAGAGGCAAATTATTTTTCCATTGTTTTGTTAACATTTCTGTGGTTTCGCTATGAGATTCTGGCTTGCGTTGCCCTAACTGTAGTTTTAAGTGCCAGAAAATAATCCTCATCAAGAGTGCCATGAAGGTAGATACCTACTGTAAGGTGGATTCCAAAGTCAGAAAATGAAAAGCATTTTATTTGTCAAGTTTGGGGGCCCATTAAATTGGGTTTTCAACCCCCTCCCATCCTCCACATTACCATTTATGTTAATAGATGTTAAATAAATATATAAATATATATACACATATGCTCACCAGCCACTTCACACATGTTCAACTGCTTGTTAATGCATATATCTAATCAGGCAATCACATGGCAGCAACTCAATGCATTTAGGCATGTAGGCATGGTGTCAAGACTATCTGATGGAGTTGGTAGAGTCTGATGGAGTATCAAAGTTGGTTCAAACTGATAGAAAGGCCATAGTAACTCAAATGACATCTTATTACAACCGAGGTATGATAAAGAGCATCTCCAAATGCACAACACATTGAACCTTAAAACAGATGTGCTACAGCAGCAGACAACAGCAGGAAACCGAGCCTAAAAATCACAGGGACTCACCAATACTGGACAATAGTTGATTGGAAAAACGTTGCCTGGTCTCACAAGTCTTGATTTAATTTGGATGGTAGGGTCAGAAATTGGTGAAAACAACATGAAAGCAGGGATCCATCCTGCCTTGAATTAACAGTTCAGGCTGCTGCTGGTGGTGGTTTAATGGCGTGAGGGATACTTTCCTGGAACATGTTGGGCCACTTAGTACCAATTGAGCATGGTTTAAATGCCACAGTCTACCTGAGTATTGTTGTCGATCCCTTTATGACCACAGGACAAATGGCCTCTACAGCCACCATCTCTCAAACCAGTAGAGCACCTTTCACATCATGGATGTGCAGGAACAGTGTTGATGCTATCATGTCAATATGGATGAAAGGACTCTATTCAGCACCTTATTGAATATATCATTAATATTTCAGTTCTGAAGGCCAAAATTGATCCAGTCCAATACTGGAAAGGTGTACCTAATGAAGTGGCTGGTGAGTGTAATTCTACATCCAAATCTATTGTCTTACAGATGCATATTATCTATAAAAATGTTAAGCCAATTTCGCCATTTGCATTTTTTTTTCACCCTGTATGGGTCCAAGTTCAAGTCCAAGTATAAAAGATGAGGGAAGATCCATACAAGCATGCATAACAATTACACGGCAATTTCCAGATACAAACACTGGGCCTGCTGCATCCATTACATGCTGGTATTTGTTAACAAAATTGTTTGCATTCCTGCTTGAAATGACTAATAGGGAAAATAGGCTCTGGATTTTAGAAGGAATGCGTGAATGGCTTTTATCTGTGTCCCCACTGAACTTTCAGAGACTAATCACAAACTAATGCTGATAAGCACGCACACACACGAACTGACTTATGGATGAGCTGGTGAATGATATACAGTCATAAATGTAATAACTGTGTGATTAGAATATAAGGGAACTGTTGAAAGAGGTAGATAATGAACACACATTAAGTGATGACATGACTCAGAGTACAGTAACCCCCCTCCCCCCCACCACCACACACTCACTCATTGATGAGTCTCACTTACTGTACATTGTATTCGTCTTTTTGTTCCTGCTGCCAGTGTTTGCTTTAGGTGAGTGTATTACCGGTACATTAAGAGCTCAGCAGTTAAAAACTGTAGAATCGTTATGAGTCACGTTATGGCCAGTGCAGGTGCAGTCTAAGCCCATATCATGCTTAGATCCAGGGTGGCATGGTGGTCAGCACTGTCATCTTGCACCTCCATGGTTGGGTTTTGATCCCCGCTTGGGTCTGTGTGCATGGAGGGTGCATTGATGGGTTTCCTGGGTACTCCGGTTTCCACAAACAGTCCAGAGATGTGCAGATTACGCTAATTCCCAAATTGGCCATAGTGTGTGTATGAGCACGTTTGTGTGTGTATGAGTTCTTTGATGGATTGGCACGTCCAGGGTGTACCCCACCACAAGTCTCTGCAGATAGGCTTTAGTCCGAAACGACCTCCCCCCTACCCCCCCCCGTGATGACCCTGTACAGGAGAAGCAATATAGGTGAAGATGATGTTTAGATCCAGTTGTGAGTTAACAGGTTTTCATTAGGATGAGTATAACATGTACAAATATTTTGTTGAATTCTCAGGACTGATTGGTTAGATTAATTGTCCATCACTGCAACTCTGAAAGTACTGACTTGATCACATGGTCTTGTACAGCAGATTTTCAACATATTGTAATCTAAGACTAAGACTAATAAGAAATGGATTTATGGAAATAGTCCGGAGTGTAAGCACTTTGTAACAGTCAGTAAGGTTTTCACCATAGGGAAGGGTCTTCACGATATTGAATATCTTATAACCTTCGAGAGTAAGAGAGAAAGCAGAGGGTGGTTATCATATACTGTACTGTAAGTATACTGTAGCTAGCTGCAATAGCATAAGCCCTGGATTTAAGCCCTAATTTATTACAAGCCATTGTAGACATTCACCTGGGTGTAAAAAGAAAGCAACAAAAAAATTCATTTAAAATAAATATCTGGTTGTTGTTTTTTTTTCTTTGTTTGTTTGTTTTTTATTGGCCAGCTCTTAAACAAGCCAGTTGGACTTTCACCTTGATGTGACCTCATATAAGAAAAGCCCCTCCCCTGGCTTGTTGCTCTGCTCTGGCAGGGCTTGGCTCAGCAGGAGCTAATTTACACAGACACTGAAATGTCACTTTCAGAAGAAATTGTTTTAGGTATAAAAAATTTATCTGGGGAGCAATTTATATAAAACTAAAAAACATAGTACAATATGGGACCTTGAACAGGAAGTGATAACAGTAGGTAATTTATTTTGGATAAATGAATAAAACAGACAACTTGTTTTTTTTTTAATACTAAAATACAATCTTTGTCAAATTAGTGTGAGATGTGGTATATAAGCAATAAACACATTGGGGGATGTTGTTATAGAAAAATAATAAACCACATGGTGCTAACAGCATCACACCGGCCTGGCATTGATTATTTTAAGATGGCATCATTCCACCATCAACAAACCGATTCCTTAACTAATGGGTATGCAAATAGATTTGTCAATGAAATTTAATGTCACTGGTTCACAGAAAAAAGAAAAAAAAATGGGTAATTTTTTTCAAGAATCTTTTTGTCTTTATTCTTTTTATATTTAATATTTGAGGTGGAGTCATTTGCAAATTAAGAAAATATTTCTCTCCTATTCTTACTAAAGAACAATATAAATTGAATATAAAAAAAGTATTGAAACATCTGTTTAACAACCCAAATAACCTCAAATAAGCTCTTAATGAAGGCAATTTTTATTCTATCTACATCTGAACCTGTTTTGAAAACAGCAGATTAGATATCGTTCCCAGAATCCGTTGATTTCCTCTAGGAGATCTTCATTTCTAATTTCCACAACTCCATCTTGATTATAGACCTTATTTAATCAGAAACCTGAAAACAATGTTCAATAGTTATTATTATTTTTTTTTTATAGCAACACCTACAGTATACAAAGCTGTTGGGTTTTTTATTTGGAAAAGACAAGGTGAGACAAAAGAGGCAGAGTTTTGAGCCTCTGATGGCCGGTTTGTGTGTGTGTGTGTGTGTGTGGGGTGTGTGTGTGTGTGTGTGTGTGTGGTGGGGTTGATTTTCCATAGTGAACATTATTAGCTTGTAAACACTAGAGTGTCTAGGCTCAGTGCAGTTATGAGAACAATCTAAGCAGTCTAGGTGAAAGGAGGAATGTGACTGAGATGCAATTACATAAGGTGTTAAGGGGAGTCTAATAAGCTCACTTGTAAAGTACTTCGCAAAGGACTTGAGCTTCATTTTTTTTATACTTTGCTTCCAAAAAGCCTTTCTTGGAATTTTTATGTAGTCTTGAGGAATAGTTCTCCAGGCTTTCTGAAAGACTTTTGTCTCTCATTTTCACTCTAGTCCCTACATCCAAGCAGTTTCAGAGCAATGTTTTTTGTTTGTTAACAACACAGTAACCTACTGTACAAATCATTCAAGTATTAACATTTTTTTAATTTTTTATTTTATATTAAGCATGACCCCTCCTTGAACCACCACCTTATCGTGGTGGAGGGGTTTGCGTGTCCCAATGATACTGGGAGCTATGTTGTCGGGGGCTTCATGCCCCTGGCAGGGTCACCCATGGCAATCTGGTCCTAGGTGAGGGAACAGACAAAGAGTGGTTCAGAAGACCTCTTATGATGAGTAAAACCCTTGGAATACGTTTTCCCTCGCCCGGACGTGGGTCACCGGGGCCTCCCTCTGGAGGTGGGGCCCGATGCCGAGCGCCTGGTGGTTGGGCCTGCACCCATGGGGCCCGGCCGGGCACAGCCCGAAGAGGCAACGTGGGTCCCCCTTCCCATGGGCTCACCACCTGTAGGAGGGGCCAAAGAGGTCGGGTGCAGTGTGAGCTGGGCGGTGGCCGAAGACAGGGGCCTTGGCGGTCTGATCCTCGGCTGCAGAAGCTGGCTCTAGGGACGTGGAATGTCACCTCTCTGGTGGGGAAGGAGCCTGAGCTAGTGCGTGAGGTTGAGAAGTTCCGGCTAGATATAGTTGGACTCACCTCGACGCACAGCTTGGACTCTGGAACCAGTCTCCTTGAGAGGGGCTGGACTCTCTTCTACTCTGGAGTTGCCACCGGTGAGAGGCGACGAGCAGGTGTGGGCATACTTTTTGGCCCCCCGGCTCGGGGCCTGTACATTGGGGTTCACCACATTGGACGAGAGGGTGGCCTCCCTCCACCTTCGGGTGGGGGGACGGATCCTTATTGTTGTTTGCGCTTATGCGCCGAACAGCAGTTTGGAGTACCCGCCCTTTTTGGGGTCTCTGGAGGGGGCACTAGAGAACGTCCCTCCTGGGGACTCCATCGTTCTGTTGGGGGACTTCAATGCACATGTGGGCAATGACAGTGAGACCTGGAAGGGCGTGATTGGGATGAACGCCCCCCCCCCCCCCCCGATCTGAACCAGAGCAGTGTTTTGTTATTGGACTTCTGTGCTCATCACGGATTGTCCATAACGAACACCATGTTCAGGCATAAGGGAGTCTATATGTGCACCTGGCCGCAGTACGATGATCGACTTTGTGGTCGTGCCGTCGGAGTTGCGGCCACATGTCTTGGCCACTCGGGAGAATAGAAGGGCGGAGCGGTCAACTGATCACCACCTGGTGGTGAGTTGGCTTCGTTGGTGGCGTAGGATGCTGGTCAGGCCTGATAGACCCAAACGTATTGTGAGGGTCTGCTGGGAACGTCTGGCAGAGTCCCCTGTCAGGACGAGCTTCAACTCCCACCTCCGGCAAAGCTTCAACCATGTCATGGGGAAGGTGGGGGACATTGAGTCCGAATGGACTATGCTCCATGCCTCCATTGTCGAGGCGGCCGACCGGAGCTGTGGCCGTAAGGTGGTCGGTGCCTGTCGCGGTGGCATCCCAAGAACCCGTTGGTGGACACCGGCGGTGAGGGATGCCATCAAGCTGAAGAAAGAGTCTTACCGGGCCTTTTTGGCTGGTGGCACTCCGGAGGCAGCTGATAGGTACCGGCAGGCCAAGCGGAATGCAGCTTCGGTGGTTGCTGAGGCAAAAACCCGGGCGTGGGAGGAGTTTAGGGAGGCCATGGAGAATGACTTCCAGACGGCTTCGAAGAGATTCTGGTCCACCATCCGGCGTCTCCGGAGGGGAAAGCAGTGCACGGTCAACACAGTGTATAGTGGGGATGGTGCGCTGCTGACCTCGACTCAGGATGTTGTGGGTCGGTGGGGGGAGTACTTCGAAGACCTCCTTAATTCCACCAACATGCCTTCCGATGTGGAAGCAGAGTCTGGGGACATAGAGGTGGACTCTTCCATCTCTGGGGCCGAGGTCGCCGAGGTGATCAAAAAGCTCCGTGGTGGCAGGGCCCCGGGGGTGGATGAGATCCGCCCGGAGTTCCTCAAGGCTCTGGATGTTGTAGGGCTGTCATGGTTGACACGTCTCTGCAACATTGCATGGACATCGGGGACAGTGCCTCTGGACTGGCAAACAGGGGTGGTGGTCCCCCTCTTCAAGAAGGGGGACCGCAGAGTGTGTTCCAACTACAGAGGGATCACACTCCTCAGCCTCCCGGAAAAGTCTATTCAGGGGTCCTGGAAAGGAGGGTCCGTCGGATAGTCGAACCTCGGATTCAGGAGGAGCAGTGTGGTTTTCGTCCAGGCCGCGGAACAGTGGACCAGCTCTACACCCTTAGCAGGGTCCTGGAGGGGGCATGGGAGTTTGCCCAACCAGTCTACATGTGCTTTGTGGACTTGGAGAAGGCATTCGACCGTGTCCCTCGGGGAGTCCTGTGGGGGGTATTCCGGGAGTATGGGATATTGGATTCCCTGTTAAGGGCTGTCCGGTCCTTGTACAACCGGTGTCAGAGCTTGGTCCGCATTGCCGGTAGTAAGTCGGACCTGTTTCCGGTGAGAGTAGGACTCCGACAGGGCTGCCCTTTGTCACCAATCCTGTTCATAATTTTATGGACAGGATTTCTAGGCGCAGCCAGGGTGTTGAGGGGGTACAGTTCGGTGGGCTCAGGATTGGGTCACTGCTTTTTGCAGATGACGTTGTTCTGTTGGCCTCATCATCCTGAGACCTACAGCTCTAACTGGATCGGTTCGCAGCCGAGTGTGAAGCGGCTGGGATGAGAATCAGCACCTCCAAATCTGAGGCCATGGTCCTCAGCCAGAAAAGGGTGGAGTGCCCTCTCAGGGTTGAGAGTGAGATCCTGCCCCAAGTGGAGGAGTTTAAGTATCTCGGGGTCTTGTTCACGAGTGAGGGTAAAATGGAACGGGAGATCGACAGGCGGATCGGGGCAGCATCTGCAGTGATGTGGGCTCTGTATCGGTCCGTCGTGGTGAAGGAGCTGAGCCAAAAGGCAAAGCTCTCAATTTACCGGTCGATATACGTTCCTACCCTCACCTATGGTCATGAGCTGTGGGTAGTGACCGAAAGAACAAGATCGCGAATACAAGTGGCCGAAATGAGTTTCTTCTGCAGGGTGTCTGGGCTCTCCCTTAGAGATAGGATGAGAAGCTCAGTCATCCAGGAGGGGGTCAGAGTAGAGCCGCTGCTCCTCCGCATCGAGAGGAGCCAGATGAGGTGGCTTGGGCATCTATTTAGGATGCCCCCTGGACGCCTCCCTTGTGAGGTGTTCCGGACATGCCCCACCGGAAAGAGACCCCAGGGAAGACCCAGGACACGCTGGAGGGACTATGTCTCTCGGCTGGCCTGGGAACGCCTTGGGATCCCCCCGGAAGAGCTGGAAGAAGTGGCCAGGGAGAGGGAAGTCTGGGCATCCCTGCTGAAGCTGCTGCCCCGCGACCCGACCTCGGATAAGCAGAAGAAAATGGATGGATGGATGGATGGATGGATGGATGGATATTAAGCATGAACCAGTGAGAAACAGATGCAGATGATGAGAGGCCGGTTGTTAATACACTGCTAATGCTGAATACTAAATGGTTGGAACAGACAAGAGGGGAAATGAGGTTGCTGCTGATGTTGTTACGTACCTTGTTCAAGAGCTCAACTATGGCAACCAGGTGGAGCTGGGGCTGGAATCGCCAACCCGATCAGTAACTTACCGCCTTAACCCCCTCTGAGCTACCACTGCCCCAAGGGACTGTGTATTATCCCGTAAAGCACAATAGAGTAAATAATCCCACCTGTTCCTCTTACTGTATTCCACATGCGCTTTCTTATACCCTTATCTCACCTGTGCGGTTTGACTCACGGTGAGATGCGGTGTCGGGCACCGTGAGTTGCCACGATTGCCCGCCGACGTCCCACTGACGTTCCGCGAAGTTCGCCAAGGTCCGCAAACTTCCTAACAACGTACTCACAACACCAAAAACTCGCGGTGAATCATAATGAACCGTATTTACGGCCACTGCGCGAAACCGCATAGGTGAGATAGGGGTATTAATCCTTGATCACATCGACTGGGCGTGTCATTCTAATATCGCTAATGAATGTGCAATCTGGGCTAGAAAGAAATCAGCCCTAGACATAGTTCTTCACACAATTTGTCCACTTTAAGACCTCTAAGAAGACATTTTAAGATCTCAGACCAGGCCATGTGGAAGTTTAGCATCTCTTTAATCTTTACTTCCAAAAAAAAGGAAAAGAAATGCAACTCTGCCCATTAAAGCGTTATTTTCATTCCCCTCACCTCGTTAAAGTAGTCAAGTCTATCCCTGTCCCGCATGCTCAGTAAGTACTTTTGGTTCTCCTTAATCATTCTGTACTGTATATTAAGAGTCACATAATAATTTACCACTACATTGGATCCATGTAAAGAGCTAATGAGAGTATTTGGGATTCTTGTCGACATAAAAGAAAGACAGAGAGAGGGAGAGAGAAAGGAAAGAGAGACGGCAGCTGTTTCTAATGTTATGACTGTGGGTTGATGGATTTCTTTACTGAGGTAATTAAATGAGAGCAGCATGTTCTAGTGTCTCCTTTCACACATCCTCTCCAATCATCAATCTATCTCTCTCCATTTAGAGGAATGAAATGTGCATGGCATGAATTCCTAGACTAATTTAAAGGCTTATATCTGTTTAATTTCCTGGTCAGTAATGCAAAAATCATGTTCGAACATCCACGAGGGTCGTCCTGTCCAGTAATAATCATCATCATATATACTGTGTCTAACATGAGACTAGTGTTCAAGTCTGACAAACTAAACCATGTGCATTCATCTAGGCCGCATCCGTCTTTCTGCTCTCTCGTTCCCATTAACCAGGTAGATACAGTACTGTAGGTGAAATGCGATGCAGTTGTGTTTAGTCTCGCTCGACCACAGAGATTGGTCGCTGGGGAAGTTTTTCCATCTCACGTCTCATGTGGTCACATCTGCTCAAACAAACTCTGACAAACAAGCCAAAGTTAGCAGGTTGCTCAAGAATGTTCGGGAGAAACAACTGACAAACAAACGTGTCCAGTAGGGGAAATTTTCAACAACAAAAAACCTATTCCAGCATTGCCAAACAGGTGTTTTATGAAAGCGGATGCCAGAACTTGTTTATAAAGAGCTGCACAGGGACAACATTAATGAGAACATGTGGATTTGAGGACAGATATGTACAGAGTTTTCATTGCTGGTGATTTAAGTCTAACAAGCGTGATGTATTTTGCTAAACCTGAACACTCTGAACATTTAAAATAATTCACAAGACAGATGTGTTTGCGTTTGTAAAAAGGTACCGTGGCCTTTTTAGTACAACTCATTATTAATTGAGCTGTGGTGGGGCTGGAAGACTTGTAGGCGCTTTGCCACAGGTGTCCCAGCTGTTTGAACTGGAATAACTCCAGGAATCCGGTTCCTTTGGCATAACAAGCTGCATGTTTCTACCGCAGAGCCGGCATTGCTTTCTTAGACGTGTCTGGTTTGCATCCAGCAGTAAAGCTCTTATTGGACCTGAGTTTTATTTCTGCTTGTTGATATTCCCTTGTACAGAGCGTTTTCACAAAGAATTACTTTACGGATTTGTTTGTAGCACTTCTGGGTGTCTATTTACTTTCTGTTTAGACAAATTGTATTCGCCTATCTTTTTTCCCACATACTTGATTTCTCATGTGAGCAAAAAAAATATATATTTTTTTTAAAAACACCATGTTCCTGAGTTTCGGTTGTAATAAATGTGCTATTAGTTATTTCCAAAACAGGCCAAAAATTGTTACTGGGTCTCGATATCATAATGAAGCAATGAGTTCATCATATGATTTTCATTTTGCGCTTGTGTTGTTGTTTATTGTTATTAATACTTGTAGGTATCCGAATCTGTTAATAATTTCTTGTTCCCAAACATGCCATGATAAATTCACATGCTACTTAAAAAGGTGTTCTTCTAAACCATGTTGCTGTTAGATGGTTTTGTTGGCTTTCCTCTCTTCACGCACCAGAAGCAACATTTGATTTAATGGTATTTTTATGAAGATGTCTACATATTGACACCTGAATATATTATATATATATATATATATATATATATATATATATATATATATATATATATATATATATACTGTATATAGTTAACAGGCTGTTAACACGGAGGGTTCAGACATCAAACTGTGCATTTGGGTTTTTGGATACAGTATGTCGGGTAGAATGAAAGTTTATTTTTTAGTTGTCGTAGAAACAACTGAAAACAACCAGAAAAGCATGTGATCATGTTTATGGGCTATGTCGCCCTTTTTTTCTCAGTCATATTATGTAATGAAATAAAATTCTGTTAAATCATAATTAATTAATTAAATTCATTCATTTATAATTCATTTAATCAAATCATACAGTATTGCCTAAGTTGCTGAGAGATAAATCTAGATCAGATTAGAGATAAATCTAATCAGATTGTTCATAGGCTTTATGGAAACAACATTAAAGACAACCATAGCTTGGTATCAGTGTTAAAAAGAAAGTTTTTCATAATACTTAATGCTTCTTATCTCCCGATCCATGTTTACTTTTTTTGTAAAAATGCATACACATTTATATATTTTTTTTATCAGATAACAAGAAACACATTTGCTAAATACAGTTACATGCACATTTATGTAGTGTCTAAAATTTTTAGATTCGGTTCTTAAGTTCTTGATCTTAACTGCCACTTGGATGAAACTTGGCTAGTTAAGATTTCACATGAAAAAGTGTATTATTCTAAAATGCACAATTGTTAAGATTTGACACGGTTACAGACGCTACAGGTTTTTTAATCAACAATTTTTACAGGTCATGTGCTTCTAGAAGCTTACAGTACATCAATTTTAAACAAAAATAAATAAGAATCATTTTGCATTTTAAATGATTTAAAGCGAGACAGTGTAATACTGTCGTGAAATTTTTGGGCCACATATAAAATAATTTCTTCAAAACAACTTATTCATTCATTAATTTTCTATACCACTTAATCCTGTGTTCAGGGTCGCGGGGGACCTGGAGCCTATCCCAGGAGACTTCGGGCACTAGGCGGGGTACACCCTGGACACGGTGCCAATCCATCGCAGGGCAAAACAACTTATGTTAACTTGATTTTTTTTTTTTTTTAGGGAAGCAGGATTGGTCACTTCCATGTTGCGTAAACTTCAAAAGTAGCTTCTTTGGTACACACATTTCCTGTATTACTGTATATGTATAGCATTAAAAAATGCACTTTCTGCAAATCAGAAATGTCTATAACTATGCAAGGTAGTTTCGAGGCTTAATGAGACTTGGTTGTGGGATGTGTAGGAATGTTCCTTTGTTTCAGAGATCTGGCAAACCTTTCCAATAATTAAAACACCTCATTTCCAAAAACGACACATAGCAAGCTAATCTTTATCAGTTAGGAGGCTACTGAGAGGAACTGTCTTGTTGACCTAGCCTGTGTGAAGTTGGTTTGTACAAGGAGGTGTGTAAGGCTTTGAGCAGTGTATGTGAATGTGTTAATGCCCAAGGCCCGGTTTCTCGAAAGCTTCTTATTGCTAAGTACAGTGGTGTGAAAAACTATTTGCCCCCTTCCTGATTTCTTATTCTTTTGCATGTTTGTCACACTTAAATGTTTCTGCTCATCAAAAACCGTTAACTATTAGTCAAAGATAACATAATTGAACACAAAATGCAGTTTTTAAATGAAGGTTTACGTTATTAAGGGAGAAAAAGAACTCCAAATCTACATGGCCCTGTGTGAAAAAGTGATTGCCCCCCTTGTTAAAAAATAACTTAACTGTGGTTTATCACACCTGAGTTCAATTTCTGTAGTCACCCCCAGGCCTGATTACTGCCACACCTGTTTCAATCAAGAAATCACTTAAATAGGAGCTACCTGACACAGAGAAGTAGACCAAAAGCACCTCAAAAGCTAGACATCATGCCAAGATCCAAAGAAATTCAGGAACAAATGAGAACAAAAGTAATTGAGATCTATCAGTCTGGTAAAGGTTATAAAGCCATTTCTAAAGCTTTGGGACTCCAGCGAACCACAGTGAGAGCCATTATCCACAAATGGCAAAAACATGGAACAGTGGTGAACCTTCCCAGGAGTGGCTCGCTGCTTTTTGTTTAAAATATGTTTCATTGATCATTAGCCATTATCCATGACTTTATGGACTTTTCTTTTGACACGTTTTATTTTAATGAAATTTGATTTAGTTAAATGAGAAAATAATCTTGGGAGTTTCAGACCATGCATTCATTCATTTTTCTGGGTGATTGTAATGTTTTTATACCCCTATTCACTTATCCAGTTTGACTCGGTGTGAGATGCGGTGTTATACCCCTATCTCACCTGCATGCGCGGTCTCGCGCTGTGGCCGTAAGTAGGGTTCATCATGATTCACCCCGAGTTTTTGCGCTGTGATTACGTTTCCATCTTTTCCGCGTAAAAAATTAAACGTTTAATTTTTTTTGCTGGTCCTCGCGGAAGCTTGCAGAACTTCGCGGAACGTTAAAGGAACGTCGCGGGCAATCGCGGCAGCTCATGGAGATGAGTCAGGCCGCACAGGTGAGAGAGGGGTATTAGGCACCGCGATCCGCCTCGAGTGACCGGCGCCCGACGGTCTGCAAAGATCTACAAGATCCGCGAGCTTCCACATGTTAAACATGTTTAATTTTTTTGCGTGGTAAAATGGAAACGTAATAACAGCACCAAAGCTCGCGCCGAATCATAATGAACCGCGTAGGTGAGATAGGGGTATTAAACCTCCACTCTGTCATCTCATCGTATACATTCCATAAGTGCGCTATGCAACCCCAACAACTGACATGTTTCACATTGTTTCTGAAGCTGGTGAAGAGCTCTTCACTAGTGTTATCAGCTGTTTGTCCATCAACTATGATTGTATACCCGATTCGTTTCACGGCCACATGTTACATGAAAATATTAGCGACAGTTTGGTGATTTAATTTATATATTTGTCTATTATGGCATGTTATTGATAAGTTAACCCATGTCGAAATAAACGCTATTAAAAGAATTTAGTGCAATGTTTAATTTGCATAGAAAGTGCCGTCTTTCTTAACACTGTCATGAAAAAGGAGTGAAACATCGATTCCTGAGCCACCGATGTCCGCTAATTCAGGACCTTCACTGTAGACAGCGCCGCGTAACGTCAGACGTAAGAGGCAGCGACTTAAGAAGACTCCTAAGAGACAGTTCGAGAAATACACTTAGAAAAGTTATCACTTAACGTAAGATATATCTTAAGAGTCTTCTTAGCGCGCGAATAGTGTGCGTTATCGAGAAACCGGGCCCAAGTCATCAGTGCTAATCACCCGCAGCTTTCCCAGGAAGCCCCTGAACTTCCTATTCAACTTGACCCCATTTCCTGTCCAGGTCATGTAGCCGTATTGTTTTCCCCCTGCATCTCTTCCTCTGTGTGCTTATTCCCAGCTCACACGCAAAATTAATTCACTATTAGGGTGAGAGAAAAAAAATAGATCCGATTCCTAGCATCGACTCCTGATTAGCTGTGTTGACAAATAGACGCTTAACTGTACATTTGACTCCATTTCCTAATCACTTTGATACTAATTTGATTATCTGTACGCCCGGTGATTAAATCCTGTTATTCGCCATCACAGAGCTAGATCTGTCCTACTCCTTATTTAGAACCCTGAAATCCGGTCCCGAGTCAGTTTTTGTTTTGTGCCTCACTTGTTCACACTTCCCCCTATTTATTCAGAGCGCTTCTTTCCTCACCAGCTCATATTGAAATCCGCAGCTTTGTAGTGTTTTTAGTGTCCACAGCTGGCCTTTCCCCACTTAAAATGCAGTCAGTATTTGTAGCCCTGCTGTTTGCCGTGTGCTGAAAGCATCACTCTTGTGCCATGAAGTGTTGAAAGTGGGATTTAGCGTAGTAAGATTCAGAGATTATTAGGATTCCCTTAGGAGTGTGAGCAAGCACATGCGTGTGAGCATGTGACAGAAAACGGCATCTGACTTTGCAACATACAGTACACGGCCAACACACTGTATCGGTGCAGTTTTTTATTAATTTGGTCAAGTTATAAATATAATACAGAAAATGTGTGAGACTAAGAAGCTCCTTCTGAAGTTTATGCAACATGGAAGTTGCTTCCCAAAAAACTGCTTCCCTAAAAAATTCACCTTCTGTTGTTTTGGAGAGATGATTATTATTTTTTTTTTTCAATTTTTTCAACTGTCTCGCTTCAAACAATAATCATTTTAAATGCTAATTATTCTTATTTCTTTATGTGTATTGGTAGTAAAATCTGTGTAAGCTTCTAGAAGCATATGACCTTAATAGCTTAAAAAGTAAAAAGTCTGTAGTGTCCGTAACCATGTCAAATTCAGGTTGTAAAATCTTAACAATTTTGCATTTTAGAATAATACACTTTTTCAGGTTTATATCTTTTCATGTGAAAATCCTGAACGACAGTTTTAAAGAAAGATTTAAATTCAAATAAAATACAGACACTTAAACATAAAAGGTCATAAGTTTCTATTTACCAAATATGTTTCTTTTCATCTGATAACAATATAAATGTGTACTGTATGCGTATTTACAAAAAAAATGAAGCATGGATCGGGAGATATGAAGCATTAAGTATTATGAAAATGGTGTTATATAAATTCACTTTTTCAAGACAGTTTTAGCACTGACGCCATGTTTTGTCCCCGCGTTCCACTTCCAGCATAAATGTTCTTTGACATTATAATATTCGTTCAGCATTACACTTCATCCTCATTAAGCTGTCACTGTTACGTTAATTGTCATTTTCTCAAATAGCCGAACCAGGAAACGCGGATCGATCTGACATTTGAAAGGCGATCCTGCTGTTTACGCACAATTGTGACGCTAATCAGCATGTCGTCAAGGTGCTGCTCAGATGTGGATAACAATAGCACAACCCAGTTGTCTACATCCTTAGATTATATACACGGTTAAGTCCTAGTGTTAAATTAAACCCTAATTAAATCATTGCAGATTTGTTCATTTAAGTCTGGGATAAATAAAGTTAAATCAACCCTAAGGATTTTGCCGTGTACCAGAATGGCCTGTTGTGTTGGACGAGGAAGAGAGTTGAATGACGTTATTATGGATCTCGGGTTCTCCCTCTGTAGGGTGGGTCCGGTAAGAACAGGTCGGATTTCCTCTGAAAACAACACACCTCCTTGTTCTGCTTATCCTGAAATTTTGCCCAAAATTGTTTTCAAATATCATTATTAACACTCCAACACAATCCAGCCATTCACACTCGCTAATGCTTGCTTCTTAACAAAACAGAAAAAAAAACACTGAGGGTTCTCTTTTTTTTTTTTTTTTTAATCTTGGCAAAATGAGCCTTCGTGAGCGTAATGAGTAACTGGCGAATCGGGATCGAAGCCAGCGTTTCTCTCCTGCTCCTTTCATCATCGTCCTGCAACACACAGGCCCCAGCATCCCTGTTGAGGCAGGAAGGTGGATGTGGTTGGAAAGCAACAGGGATGTCTGACTTCCCATAGGTCACATGAAAGGGAAGTGACTAGAGAGTGTGGGTGTGTGCCGGAAAAAAAAACAAAAAAAAAAAACATGATTCTACAAAGAGATGTAACGCAAATTAATACTAGCTATCCATTTGTGTATTTTTGTTTTTAATTCAAACAGCAGGATAAGTAAACATAGTGTATGAATTTTAGATGAATTCTTTCCATGTACATGGTAGTGTACTGTATGTTTTTAAACTATTCTTGAAAACTGGCCACACAAGAACCGGTGGCTAAATTGACAGCTGTGTCCTTCCTTCCTGATGCGGCCTGGGGTTAGTGTCCTCTACATGACCCCTGACTGTCAAAACAGCTGTCTACTTTTAAATATGCAGGTAAAGTTAAGACATGTGTCCTGAAAACCTTTGAAACAGGCAAAGCTTATTCTCATGCTTATGCTGATGCATTTGCCTTTTTCCAGGTGTCACACGTTTGTTAACATCTCTATACACAAGATATTTCACTGCATCACAATATTAACCTCTGCATGTTCTTAAATGTGTAATATAGTCGAGTTCCCGCTCCTCCAAATGAATTCTATAATAATCCTGTGTACAGATAGGAATTTGGTTTCGTTCACAACTTGGATGTTGTTTGCTCTAGAGCACGTTCTGTTGTTTTCCCATCTGCGCTTCCCAGACCTTGGAAAGGGCTCAAGAATGTCTGTTCACCTCTGAGCTAAATTTAATTAATCCAAGAGCTAAAAATAGCAAAAAACGACGCAAACAGTGATTCACAATTTCCACCATTGTTTTGAAGTCCCTAAGTGGACACTGATCCACAATGTGTGTGTACAGTACATGGATGTGCATGCACACCCACATTCACCATTCACACACACACACAAATATTTCACATGATTGCTGTACGCAGGCATCACATCCTGCTTTTGCTAGTCTGCTAGACCACTTCTAAGAAGACTTTAAATAAAAGGATTTCTCTGTACTCCGTCCTCTCTGTATCTCAGCTTTGTTCAAGTTTTTTTTTTTTTCATTCAAACTAGAAATGACCGAACAGCATATGGATCCAGTGAACAGTCTATACATTTGATGTAAAAATCCATTTTAAGTTGAATTAATTAAAATCTATTTATTAAACATGAATCAGTAAAATAGTGTTTCAGCTATTGCTATTTCTGAGATTTATCTCATTTTGCAGTGAAACCCATTAAACACATCCTCAATTAAGTCCTGCGTTTAACTCAGAGGTGTATTTTAATTGTATCACTTTAAAAAATCTACCAAATCTGTATACTGTAAACTTTCCATTATTCTCCTTCAGCTTTACCGTGTGCAGATGGAAGCAGGCTGCCAGAAATTAAAATTATAGACATACAGTAATAAGGTTCTTAATAGTTACTGTTCTTTGCATTAGAATTTTTTCCCCTTGTGCATCACAGGAAATTTCAGTGCCGGATTTCATGGCAACACAAGACAGTGCAAAACAAGTGCCATTTACTGTTTTCTTCAGTTTTTTCATTGGGGAAAAAAATCGCATCACTTCTTTCTGTCACGTGATCAGTGAAGTGAGTCTACAGGTTGGGCAAAAGTCGCTGTAATTGAAAAAAAAATGTGTGCAATAGATTTTTGGAGAATGTTGAAGCTCCCCCAAAAAATGTTGCAGTCTGTTGACTTTCATTGCAGTTTCCCCAGCAGTCATAAACTTTTATAATAAATTGATGTCATCTGCTAACAAAGTGGTAGAGGTGATGATGATTATGAACTGAACTTCTACATTATTTTTAATGTTTGTCATGATTTTTAACAATCTTCATAATGAAAAAGATTTTTGGGCAAACTACAAAAGCACAAAGCATGGGTTTGAAATTTTTTTATTTTATTATATAAACCTCCTTAACCCTTAAGACCTCCAACACCGATCGGTGAATAGGGCAATGAGTGTTCTCTATTTTAGAGAATTTTTCGTTGTTTCTGCAGCGGTTGGGTTTTTACGGGGCGGGTTGCTAGCCCAAGGCCCAACTCTTCTCCTTTCTCATCCGGCACTTGGGAAGTTCTAGACCTCCGGCTGCGAGAAGTTACAGCCTCACCCGGGAACCGAACCAGCGATCTCCGGGTGATACGTAGGGCGAGCAGTTTACCACTGCGCCACTCGGAGGCCCCTATTATATAACCACAATACATGAATCATTGATACTAAATTGCATATTTCCAAGTTGCATTTGTGATTTTTAACACTTGTGACACAAAATAAAACATATACAAATATTCTCTATTTATTTGTAACGTTAGCACAAAAACATGTTTTTCATCAAGTAAAATGGCTTTATCACATTTTGCTTTGAAACGCATCAAACATCATCTTCAAACTGAGGGGTGTATTTTAATTGCATTACTTTTATGCATCTGCCAAATCCATTTTGTTAATGAAATTATCACAGATCAGGTGTTTGATATACTCTGTTTAACTGAAACATGGGTTAAACAGGACGAGTATGTACTGTAGCTATAAATGAAGCTAGTCCTCCTGGATACAGCTACATACACCAGCCTCGGTTAACTGGTAGAGGAGGAGGCGTCGCAGTTATTCATGATGATAATCTGTCTATCGTACAAAAATACGGACACAAATTTAACTCATTTGAAATTCTTTATAGTAACATAAGTGTATTTAAGTATATTAAGTCAGCTCAGTCGATTCCACTAATTATAATTTACAGACCTCCAGGGCCGTATTCTGAATTTCTTAATGAATTTGCAGATTTCATCTCAGACCTGGTCGTTTCTGTAGACAAAGCGTTAATTGCTGGAGATTTTAACATTCATTTTGAGAATCCAGAAGACCCTCTGAGAACAGCATTTATGTCCATACTGGACTCCGTAGGCGTAAATCAGTGTGTAGTAGGACCCACTCATAAAGCAGGTCACACTTTAGATTTAGTAATATTCTTTGGATTAAGTATAAGAAATGTATTCACAATTCCACTGTCTGAAATTATCTCAGATCACTATCTTGTCTCCATTCAAGTGTGTCACAGTGATAATGTACGCACAGCACCGCGCTACCGTATTAAACGTACATTCACATCAACTACCACACAGAGTTTTATCAGTAATCTCCCAGAGTTACCAACTTCGATTAGGTCACCGTCTGACCCCACAGAACTCGATCAGGCGACTGAATATTTAGAGTCGACATTTCGTTGTACCTTAGATAATGTAGCTCCAGCTAAAAGAAAAATTATTAGAGATCAGAAACTTGCTCCCTGGTATAATGATCACACGCGCACTTTAAAACAGACCGCTCGGAAATTAGAGCGTAAATGGCATCAAACTAAATTGTTAGTATTTCAAATAGCATGGAAAGAGAGCATCCTGAACTATAGGAAAGCTCTTAGTGTAGCTAGATCAACGTATCTCTCCACTCTTATAGAAGAAAATAAAAATAATCCTAGATTTTTATTTAATACCGTAGCCAAATTAACCAGAAATAAGACCACTACAGAAATCTCCACAACAACATCATGCGATAGTGAGGACTTCATGAACTTCTTTAATAATAAAATTGTAAATATCAGGCATAAAATTGAGGCTTTGAAACTGAACAATGTACAGTACTTGATACAGATGTTAACCTAGCCATGTCAGATCGGAACCTAGAATACTTTACTCCTCTTGAAGAGAATGAACTAATTTCACTCATCTCTTCTGCAAATTCATCAACCTGTATATTAGATCCTATACCGACACATTTTCTTAAACAGTTAGTACCAGTAATAACAGAACCGCTGTTGAGAATAATTAATTCCTCACTCAGCATTGGTTATGTTCCAAAATCTTTTAAATTAGCAGTTATCAAACCAATAATTAAGAAACCTGACCTTGACCCGTGTCAGATTACAGGCCAATATCAAACCTCCCCTTTATCTCTAAGATTCTGGAAAAGATAGTAGCGGAGCAGCTATGCTCATATCTACATAGAAATGGCATACATGAACTGTATCAGTCAGGATTTAGGCCTCACCACAGCACAGAAACAGCACTCGTTAAAGTAGTAAATGACCTCCTATTGGCCTCTGATCAGTGTTGTGTAACTATGCTTGTATTACTCGACCTCAGTGCAGCTTTTGACACCATTGATCATGCTATTCTTCTTCACAGATTAGAAAATGTAGTAGGAATTAAGGGTACAGCCCTCTCCTGGCTCAGATCCTATTTGACCGATCGTTATCAGTATGTAGACTTAAATGGTGATTATTCTGCATGTTCTCTAGTGGAGTTTGGCGTTCCGCAGGGTTCAGTTTTAGGCCCACTGCTTTTTTCCCTTTACATGCTTCCTCTGGGCAACATAATCCGTAAGCATGATATTACTGTGTTTTTCATTGTTATGCTGACGACACACAGTTATATGTCTCAGCAAAACCTGATGAGAAAAACCATCTTACTAAAGTTGAGCAATGTGTGCATGACATAAGAAATTGGATGTTAATTAACTTCCTTCTGCTTAATCCGGATAAGACAGAAGTTCTAGTCATAGGATCGCATACAGCTAGGAGTAAAGTCTTAGATCACACCGTAACTTTAGATGACCTTTCTGTTCCGTCAAGTGCAACAGTAAAAGACCTCAGCGTGATTATAGATTTCAGCCTTTCATTTGAAGCTCAGGTAGATAATATCACCAGGATAAAATTTTTTCACCTCAGAAATATTGCCAAGATAAGAAATATATTGTCGCTAAACGATGCAGAAAAACTAGTTCATGCTTTTATCACTTCTAGGTTGGACTATTGTAATGCCTTACTGTCTGGTTGTTCAGTTAGGTGCATAAACAAGCTTCAGCTAGTCCAGAATGCAGCAGCGAGAGTCCTCACTAGAACCAGAAGATATGAGCACATCACCCCTATCCTATCTTCACTACATTGGCTCCCTGTGAAATTTCGCATTGATTTTAAAATACTACTCTTGACATATAAAGCATTAAATGGTCTCGCGCCGCAGTATCTGAGCGAACTGCTAGTGTCTTACGATCCGCCACGCCTACTTTGGTCAAAGGATGCAGGCTGCTTGTCAGTACCGCGTATTATGAAAACTACAGCTGGGGGCAGAGCTCTTACAAAGCCCCAAAATTATGGAATAGTCTTCCAAATAGTGTTCGGGACTCAGACACAGTCTCAGTGTTTAAGTCTAGGCTAAAAACCTATTTATTTAGCCAAGCATTTTTATGAATAGATTTGCCTTAGGTAAAGGAGCAGATCTGGGGGACTCATGGACGTAGAGTATTATGGTGAACTGGTATGTTTAGATGCTGTCTTCCTCACTCTCATTTGATCACTCAGGTTTGTTGACTGTGAGGTGATTGTTTGCTTTACATCTCAGGGAGCCCTCATGTCTGTGTTTCCTTCTGGCTCTCCCTTTTAGTTATGCTGTCATAGTTAATCCTGCCGGAGTCCCTGCTTGCACTCTACAGTAAATATGCATTCACATTATACATTATGTGACTATGACCATACCTAACGGCTATCTCGCCTCCTCTTCTCTTTCTCCCCCTCTTTCTCTTTCCTCTCTCCCCCTGTCTCCCCCTTTCACTCTTTCTCTCTCTCTCTCTCTCTCTCTCTCTCTCTCTGTCGAGCTACACATGTCGTTCCTGAGCTGCCAGTGATCCAGACTCCCTCTGCCCTCCGGACCTGTCTGATCCATCCTGGTGCCCCGCTTCTGGTTGGAGGTCTCGTCGCATGGATGCCCCGTGTGTCTCTTTGGGATGCGTCTGGTGTCTGGGGATGATTCTATCTACTTAGAAGATGGTTCTGGCCTCGACTGGTGTTGTCAGCTGTTTCTCTGAGGACTTGATAGTTTTGATAGGACTTGATACTTGACAATTTGATAGTTCAGGACTAGAACTTTCTACAAGTCTATCTGAGTCTCCAATAACTACTGGACTCCATTTTAACATCAATTAACATCAACTATTATAGCTGAACTGTCTGCCACCTAACACACTGTATAAATGCAGATCATTTCCTGCTATCTGTTTCACCCAGATGAGGATGTTGAGTCTGGTTCCTCTCAACGTTTCTTCCTATGACCATCTCAGGGAGTTTTTCCTTGCCACTGTCACCCTCGGGCTTGCTCACCAGGGACTATCTGAACATTTTGATTCATACACATTCACATTCCATACAAACTTAAATAATTCTTTTGATTGTTCAAAGCTGTTTTGAGACAATGTCAATTGTTAAAAGCGCTATGCAAATAAAATTGAATTGAAAATTTAAATGAATAGTTAATGCCTTCCAGAGGAAACATTTTGTAGTAGTATGAGACTACATTTCAGAGTAGAACATGATTTAACTACTGATCTGACTTCCATCCATCTCCTTAAAACTGTTTACAGGACATAGCATTATACTGAACAAATACTAGAGAACATTTTATTTATTTATTTTTACCAAAGGCCAATTTTCTTGTGCACTTTGTGAGAGAAACAGCACTTTTTATAGGCTTTTCTATATACAGTACAAACTGAAACATGATGTCTGCAAAGAGAATTTTCTGGAACAGGCAAAATAAAAATAAAAAAATACCTGATGTCAAGGGGGAATTACATCAGTTACAAGGATTTTAGCTAAGTTTTATGGGAAAAAATATTTTTAAAGCAACATGTTTTAATTGAATAAATTATAAAGATTTTATTTCTCAGTCCAAAGATTCATAGCCCTGCTATAAGTTATTATACGGGACAAGACTGGGTTAATTGGTATGGCCCTGTGCAGGAGGGGCGTGTTTCCAGTTACGGGTTGAGCCAGAGGACTGTTTGCCTCAGTTCTGTCTCTGTAGGGCTGTTTTGGATCTACCTGATTTGCAGGGGCATAATTAACCACACTAATTAAGGCCAGGTTATGGGGGAGAATGTTGGATAACAGAGACTCACTCTGGGCTGCTCCCAGTGGGAAAGTAGGTGAGAGAGAGTGTACGGGCATTTGATTGTGTGTGTGTGTGTGTGTGTGTGTGTGTTCATGCACTGGGGGGGGGGGGCAGTTTCCTGTTGCCTTTCCAGAGGAAAATAGCCTAAGGCTTTTAAAAGCATGCTCCTTTCTTCTGCTGCTTTACTACCCTACTCTGTTACTTTACACTCCTCTAAAGCAGGTTTAATAAGCCCCAATCAGCCACCAGATCTACAGCAGGAGCTAAAAGGTTCTCCTTTAAAAAAAGACTACTGTCACCGACTGAGCTGCCAGCACTTTTCATGGGAAAGTTGCTGCACGAACATTTGCCAAAAGCCACCAGATGATGTCATTTCATGTTCATTGTGTTACATGAACAAGGAAGTTAGGATATAACAGAACAGTTTTATTGCAGTAAAATATAGTAGGTTTTTGCACCTATAGATCAGAATACAATTTTATAAGAATAGAGTATCATTTCATATGCACTGGAATATATTGTTATCAAATTTGAATCAGAACAGGATTATCAGAAGAGACTGTAGTATTAGTGTAAGAAGGATAGAATAGAATAGAATAGAATAGAATAGAATAGAATTTTGACATATGCAAACTATTTCTGCATATGCATGTCACTTGTCATTGGAAACAGTGGTGATCAGTGATTGGTCAATGAGAACAGTGGTGATCAGTGATTGGTCAATGGGAACAGTGGTGATCAGTGATTGGTCAATGAGAACAGTGGTGATCAGTGATTGGTCAATGGGAAGAGTGGTGATCAGTGATTGGTCAATGGGAACAGTGATGATCAGTGATTGGTTTTTGGCAACAGTGCCAAAATTTGTGACATCAGTGACAATTTTTTTTTATTTGTTGGGAAACAATTGTCATTAGTAATTATAATAGTTATTGGGACAAAATATTAATTAGTTATTGGCCATTGCAAGAACTGGTAATCAGTGATTGGTTCTTGGAAGCAGAGGTGATTGGATATTGGGAACAATGGGAACTGGTTAATGGGAATACTGGTGCTTAAGAGCTTTACAGAATACAGGACCGTAACTACAGTAGCATGATCTAAAATGCTGCAAAATATACAATATGTTTGTGATTGAATAAATAAAGAGTAATTTAATTTTATGATAGAATTTTATGATTGAAATTTTATGATAGAAATTGTACTAAAACTATTGTTTTAGTACAATAATGCAAATATTTTACAGAAACAATGCTTGGATCCCTGAAATGATTTGTCTCCCCACACACACACACACAAACATACACACACACACACACACAAAAAAAAGATGAAAAATTGGTACAAAGCTTATCCATCTGACTAAATCCATTATGTATTCATAAGGATATAATTCAAGTATTTGCTGTAAACTGGAAATGAACCCTGTGATCTTTTTTTGCAACAGTTTTGGAAAATGCTTGGTCAGCAAAACACAGCCAGCCTCACGATGCTTCTCAACTGGAGGAGACAGCTGTGACCAGGCTGCTTGGCCTTCTACTATATTGCAGTCATGCCATTTGTATGCAATAATGCAGCAGGAAGTGACCCCCTGCACGCATACACAATCTGTCTATGTGTCAGTCATTAACCTACCCTAGCGGCTCATTAAATATTATTCTTCCCCTGGGATTGAAAAGCCTGACCTACTGTAAGGTAGAGCTAAATTAAGATGCATAAGAGGTAGAAATGAATCATTCCCGGTTCCAAAGAACTTTCGCTAGCCATTGTTAGGAGGTCTCGCTACCCCAGCCAGCTTGTGTCTTTGGCCTGATCTTTAATATTAGTCAGTGTTCAAGATGCTGTGAGATTAATTGCAGCTGTTCTTCATTCCTTTTTCCATTTCCCAAGCGAACCAGTCTGTATGGCGTCCACACAATGTTCTTAGGTGTACTGTATGCGTGCAGTCACTTAATGCTGATTGAAACAAATTGACATTAAATCGAGCTTTATAATGAGAATACTGTCGCCATTCCAGCACTATTAGAGGTCTCGTGTTTGCCATGCTTTTAATATCCTCGAAAGGCTGGAAATCAGTGACAAACAGCAATATTTGTTTTACCGTCATTTATATTTTAAAACTGGCTGCTTGTCTGATGCAAGTAGTGCAGTAATTAATTGAACAGAATTCCCTGATGTTTTCCACTCAGTATCAACACCTCACAGCAGGACTTGTGGCTTGTCCTCTGCTTTCCAATACTTTTGCTTCACAGGAACAAATCTTTCTACTCCATAATCTGATTTAGAAAGTCTCATGTCCAGGACATTTACTGTACCTTTCTCTACTCCTTGTACTTCTTCTACCACTTCTGTCAATATCTGTAAACAATGTTCATAAACCAATGTTACAATGAGTTCATTTATTCATTTATTTATTTATTTATATTTTTCTGACTGTATGTACAGTATGATAATATATGATTACTAGGGCTGCACGATATTAGAAAATATCTGCGATACTGCGATAACGATATTTCTTGCGATATAACATTTCCCTAGAGAAATGCATTTTTTTATTATTATTATTGCCTATTTTTTGTATTATTTATTTATATGTAATGATCATACTAAAATAAACAGGTAATAGATATTCGTCTGATGTAATTAAATCTAATTCAGGCTAAAAAGAAACTATATGTCAAGGAAGTTGCAAATATTTAGACTTCAAAACACTATGAATGACTTAAACCCCTCAGCAGATATTCTGACTTCTGGTTTGCTGTTACTATAAACCTGCCAACACAATATGAATTACTTTCAAATATGACTTTTTATTTACGTGTAACCATACACTCATCAATAGTGTCTTAAAACAAGAGCATCTTTTAAACTAAATATTCTCTTTGGCTTGCCTGTTTTTTTTTTTATAAAAATAAATATTACTAAACAAAAATTAAATTAAAAAATACTATTTGTCACACATGCACGCACACAAACACTCGCTCCGCGACCGGCACTAGGACCCGGAAGTAATGCGGGCGCGAACCCGGAAGTATAAGAGGAGTAAACAAGCCATTGCATAGAGCTTAGTCACTGTGTTCACGCATGTCGGTTCAGATTGTTTACTTTCTGATTCGAGTGTGTGTTTATAGGACGCGGGTTAAATGTTGCTCCTTGCTCCCCTTCTGTGAGAGTCCTTAAACTAATTCGCGTGGTTATCCTGTTGACTCGCTTGATATATATATATATATATATATATATATATATACAGAGGTGGAAAGTAACGAATTACATTTACTCGCGTTACTGTAATTGAGTAGCTTTTTTGTGTATTTCTACTTTTTTAAGTAGTTTTAAAAATCTGTAATTTTACTTTTACTTAAGTATGTTTTGTTTGAAGTATTGTAATTCGCTACATTTTAAATCATATTCGCTACTGAGTAAAAAATAAATGAATAAAAATGCTAAAATAATGAAAATATAATGCTTTGTATAAATGCTCCGTTGCGCTCGCGTGTGTGTATCATGTCCTGGTCGCGCGCCGCTCCAGACTCCACTCCAGGTTTTCTGACATCGGCAGCTACCTGACCTTCCACACGGTCGCTTCCGCCCTGAGTGACGTCATCGACTAGCGCGACCATGTACAGTAGAACCCGGATAGAGGCGCGGGAAAGATGAAAGAGGTTGTGATTTTGGCGTTTGATATTTGGTTGTGTATTCTGGTTTGACTTTTTGCCTCCAATTGACTTTGATTATTGCTTTGTCCCTTTGGTTTGGTTGGTCTTTGTATATATTTGTAGATAATTTCACTGTTTTTGGTTTAGGGAGTCCGGGAAGGTACCTGTATTTTTGTTTGTGGGTTTTTTTTGTTGTTGTTTCTTTTTGCAGGTAATCTAGCTACTAAATATAAATACCATTTTGTTTGTTATTTTGGCCTGGGTCCATCCTGAATCTGATCCTCCTCCTGGTGTGTGTGTGTGTGTGTGTGTGTGTGTATATACAAACCTCATTATTTCATCAGTTAATGATTGGATCTAGTTCTTTCTGCCATATACCACCATTTCCATACAGTTTAAAATAGAACCCTGAACCATTCTTTTGCTGTTTGGCCCTAGACTGGGACGTAACACCATATTTAAGTGACCACTTTATTATGCAAAGGTGTTCCTTCAGTTAAAAACAACTAGTTTGAGATTTATATCTGCTCATCTTTTTTGAACTATGCTAGAATGCCTCATCCCACCCCCGCTGTGTGTGTTTTTATTTTTATTTTTATATTTAACAAAAAAAAAAAAAAAAAGCAGAGCCAGATCAGTATACAATCTACACCCACAGCAAACATTTAAAAACAAACAATAATCTGTTAATATAAGAGTGAACATGGAAACACCCAAGGGCAAAACAATTCAGCAAAAGAATCACCCCCACTATTAAAAAAATTAAAATAAAAAAGTAACTCGGTAACTTTTACTCTGAGTAAATTTTTTTATGAGCTACTTTTTACTTTTATTTGAGTAGATTTTTATAAGAGTAACTTTACTTGTACTTAAGTAAAATTTCACTGAAGTAACAGTACTTGTACTTGAGTACAAAATTTTATTACTCTTTCCACCTCTGTATATATATATATATATATATATATATATAAAAGATATAAGTGGGTATAAACATAGTAAGGGCCCATCTGATTGGTCAAATTTGGACACACAAATGCTTGGCAAATAAAGTATTTATCGCAACTCCTTGCGATATGGTTATCGTGCATGCCATTATCGCGATAACGATATTTTTTCAATATATCGTGCAGCTCCTTGCGATATGGTTATCGTGCATGCCATTATCGCGATAACGATATTTTTTCAATATATCGTGCAGCCCTAATGATTACTATTGCACCACATACAGTATTCTCCAAGTTGTCACACATGTTTAAGCGTACATACAGTATGGCTACTCTTAAAAAAACACTTCCATACAAGAGTGCGGTCACTGATGCAAGTAATTTAACATAAAAAATACATTGACCATTTGAAATGACCAAATAGTAAATAAACCATGGCATTTCAAAAAAGGGACATTGCCAAGACCTGATGATTTGTTATTTGAGGAATTAATTAAACAATGGGTAGAAGTTAAAATGGCCCGGCATGCTCTGACGGGTCATAATTTTTTTTTTTCTTTAGGGTATTTTCCAGTTTCAGCACATTCTGTAGTATTTAATTCTTCTTATAACACAGCAATTTGCCAACAATTAAATAACAAATAACAATTATTTATCTGTTTATTGTTACGTTGAATGTTGTGAGATATTTGATTAAATACTTTTGTAACTTTTATTTTGTTTATTATAGTAGCTATCTATAGTCAGTCACACCGTTTTTCCATGTTTTTTATTAATAATACTACAAATAACAAGCATTTTGTCATGACAAAAAAAAAAAACCTGGAAAGGTCCTCTGTCCTGAAGACTTTCCCATAGTGTAAAATACAGCAGTACCTCAGCATACAGTATAAATGTATTCCGTTACTGATTCTTAAGGCAAAATTTTGTATTGCAAAAGTGATTTTCCCATAGGAAATAATGTAAATGCAGATAATCTGTTCCAGCCACTCTAAAATTACCGATATTTCCAATTTCCAACACTATAATCATATTTTTGCATATAAAAACAATCAAAACATTTAGAAAAGACATTTAAATTAAATGAAATAAATAGACATTAAACCTCACTTAATCTTAATTTATGATTCATCTTGGCAGCAGCTGCTTTAAAAACAAAACTGAAAGTGGCTTCTGTAGATGCGGATGGCTTATTTCACTAGTTTTGACGCGTAGCTAATGTCTTAAAGTTTCACTCACATGACAGAAGTCCGATCTCTTTGTCTT
Organism: Channallabes apus; assembly: GCA_030522415.1. Lineage (NCBI taxonomy): Eukaryota > Metazoa > Chordata > Actinopteri > Siluriformes > Clariidae > Channallabes > Channallabes apus. The sequence continues at coordinate 39,136,427 of CM060111.1, forward strand.
TTGTCGTTTATTTGTCAGCATCAAAGAATCAACACTTCATACAGTCGTCTTGAGTAAATCCACTGTTATTACAGACACCAGTTGCTGCATCTTGCAAATCTCTGAGTTTTACAACAACCTGTTTGCTGTATCTTGTAGATCACAATCTTGGCTTGGGTATATAACAACACTCTTGTTGTTTCTTACTTTCCCAGCTTACGTTAGCTTACGGTTACAACAACCTCGTTGCTGTATTTTACATTTCTAGCTTACCGGGAGCTCTCACTAGCTGACGGTTACAACAACCTCGTTGCTGTATTTAGCATTTCAAGCTTACCGGGAGCTCTCATTAGCTGACGGTTACAACAACCTCGTTGCTGTAGTTAGCATTTCTAGCTTACCGGGAGCTCTCATTAGCTGACGGTCTAAAGCTTGTGTTTCCGTAGCCTTCCAAATCTATACTGAGCTTTCTAGCATATCACAGTCACACAAATGCATGTAATAGTAGAATGACATCACAGACCAACCTACGATTATCAACTTATGATGCATGACTAAGAAATTTAAAGCTTATGGCTTATGTAACAAACTTAATGCTTAATGCTTTACTAATGAATAGGACAAGGTAGAAATAATGAAATAACAGCAAGTAAAATAAAATAAAATAAACACAACAACAAATTCATAAAAAGTGCGATATGGCACTTACATTCCAGCCCCTAATTGACAGGCATGGAGACTGACAATTACAATTTTGTGTTTTTTTTTTTTTTTTTGATAAGGCAATGAAATCAAACATTCTTAACCTTCTAAAACGTTTTAAATCTTTTAAGTGTGTAATATTCATCTCAGGTGTTTACATTTGCATATCAAATTTCATAACATATTACCACACATTTAACAGTCCATTTCACATATGAGGCACAGCTTGTCGATGGGTCTTTCCAGAGTGTTGGTCTTAGTTTTAACTAACACACGTTTCACCAGTCCCCCTTTGTTGGGGAACACTTTCGTGATTCTTCTCATGACCCATGAATTTCTTGGAGATGACTCATCAGTTATTAAAACTATGTCTCCAATCGAAAGGTTTTTTTTGTTTTGAAACCACTTTTGCCGCCCCTGGAGCAAGGGCAAGTATTCACGTACCCATCGCTTCCAGAGCAGGTCTGATCGATGCTGGATCTGCTTCTCCCTGCGACGTGCATAGATGACAAATCCAGGTGGCAGGTTTGGCTGTTTTTTCAGCAGCTGCAGGTGGTTTGGTGTCAGAGGTTCCATTTTGGGCGAGCAGCTGTTTCTTTTCACAGTTGCCTTTCGTTTTTGCTGTGTGCGAATTCCCTGTTTGAATTCTGCTGCTGCTTTACCCTTTTGCAACGTGAGAAGTTCTTCCTTAAAATTTTGTCTTTGAGTGAACTTAATGATGTCGTTTTCTGCTCTTGTTAGGTCTTGCGCTTTTAGAGACTTGTGATTTTCTGTCTTTGGGTTATCTACTTGTGTTTTAACCCTTTCTGTTTTTTGTTTCAGCATGTCTCTGGTGCGAAGGATCCAGGCAACGGATCTTTTTAACTTGTGCCAGTCAGAGTGATGATTAATCAGTTTACTCACTGCGTCTGTGTCTGTGCATTTTGTAATGCTCACAATATTCACTAAAGCTGAGAGCTTAACTTCATCAGCATTTTCATCAAAATTTTCTTTTATTGATGTGTCATGAATATTTTCAGGCCATTTGCACTCTGCTTCTTTGAGGAGGGAGGGACCTTGGATCCAGTTGACATTTTTCATGAACTTTTCACATGATACCCCCCTGGAGGCAGAATCAGCTGGGTTTTGTGAGGTATTAACGTACCTCCATTGCTGTGGCTTGGTTGACTCTCTTATAATGGCGATTCTGTTGGCCACGAAGGTTTTAAAACGAAGTGTTTCGTTATCAATGTATCTCAAAACAGTTGTACTGTCAGTCCAGAACGTAGAGTCCAGCAATTTCAATTCTAGCTGTTCTTTCAACATTTTGTCATTTTTTACAGCGACCACTGCCGCAGTCAGTTCCATTCGTGGAATGGTGGTTTGTTTCAGGGGTGCTACACGGGAATTCCCCATCATGAATGCACAATGTGTAAGTCCATCAGCGTTTACTAACCTGAGGTATGAGACAGCTCCGTATCCCATTTCACTTGCATCCGAGAAGTGATGGAGTTGTGCTGTAGCTGTAACTCCGAAGTCGGCTGGTTTTATGCACCTTGCTATGCTGAACTTGGACAGTCGGTGCAGCTTTTGCAGCCAGGTTTTCCACGCCGTTGCAAACTGCTCGGGAATGTCATCATCCCAGGCAAGTTTTTCTTTACATAACTGTTGCATTAGGATTGTAGCTGGCAGTATGGCAGGTGGGAGAAAGCCTAACGGGTCGTAAGTTGAGCTAGTGATTGACAGAATTCCTCTTCTTGTCACAGGTCGTTCCTTTAAGCTAATCTTAAACTTGAACATGTCTGAGTTAATGCACCACAGCACCCCCAGAGCTCTCTCTATGGGCAGTGCATCGTTACTCAAGTCTAAGTCTCTCATGTCTTTGATCCTTTCGCTCTCGGGAATAACAGTCAGTAGGGCACGGCTGTTGCTTGCCCATTTAGTGAGGTTAGACCCTCCGCTTGTGCAGAGACTTGTGAGATCATTGTATAGGGCGACTGCTTGGTCATGACTCGAAACAGATTGCAGGCAGTCGTCTACATGAAAGTTTTTAAGCACTGTGTTAACTGCCACAGCAGATGCATTGCTGCGGTTTTCTTCTGCTGTCTTTCTGAGGGCGAAGTTAGCACCACTAGGCAACAATTTTACACCGAACAGATGAACTACCATTTTATTTTCAACTAAGTCTTGGTTCACATCTCCATTCGGCCACCATAGGAAGCGCAGCAGATCAGTGTCCTTCTCTGGGACTTTCACGTGATAGTACATGGCTTCTACTGTGTCCTTTTTCTTGGACTTTATTTTAACGGGCACAATGGGGAGGATGCAATTACCTCCAGCCCCAGTGAGCGCATTTGATTCGTGACACTCTACCGGTGGTGTATTTTTTGTGTCACTTTCGGTTTCGTTCTCGTCAGCGCGTGTACCTGGCTGCGCCGTGACTTGCACTGCGCTGTGTAACATGCTTGGATGTGACTTTGAACACAATGAACATACAATTTTTCTGGTACAGTCTTTCCACAAATGACCCGTTCTTAAACATCCGAAACAGAATCCGTTTCTTTTTAAGAATTCTACTTTGTCTTTGTGTGTCTTATCATTAAATTGGAAGCAATCGTCTAAGATATGCTCCCCTTTGCAGTGTGCGCACGGGTTAGTAAAAGCGCTGACAGGTGATGTACCGGCATTCTTCATTGTAATCAAGTCTTTGTGAATTTTACCAACCTGTCTATCCTCGGTTGCGACGCTGACCCTGGGTTTTCCTTGGCCCGTTTGTTTGGGTCCTTGAAGGGATGTGTGACAGGGTTTTCTGTCGCTGATTGCGGCGTCCAGGTCCGTAGTGTGCGCGCTCAGGTGCGCGTTGCTCAATGCGCTCGGCTGTTGCATGTTGAGTTGGAGAGGTGAAAGTGCGCGCTGCTCGGGCGCGCGCTGCTCGATTCAATGAGTGCGCTCTTGCTCTTGGGCGATCGGCTGTCGTATTTGCGATCTTGACGTTTATTTCCAAATCTTTCCTGCAACAGTCTCATTGCCTCTGCATAACCACACTGATCTGGCATAAGCTGACAGCTCATAACGAGGTCTCTAGCCTCTCCCTTAGTGAACTGCTCAAGATAACACAGCTTATCAGCATCACTATCTGTTTTGTCAACAATAACATGTTTAAATGCTTTCATGAAGGACGTAAACTCAAGAGGGTCACCATGAAACACAGGAACATTGCGCTGAGGTAAAAGGGATTGCCGTTGGCATTTCATGAGCATTGCTGTGATGTCAGCCTGCTGTTGCATCATGCTCTGTGATTCCAAAGTATAAATGTCATGGCGGGTGTATTTATTGTCTTGGGTAGACCCTTCATTTAAAGTACTTTTCAATTTTGGTTCAAAACTTACTGGTGCACTTGGATGGGCTGTCTTGAGATGTGATGGCAGTCCAAGGTCTTCTATCGACGCGCTGCTCTCGTAAAGTTCGTTGTATTCCAGTTTGGGAGCGCGTGCGCCACTTGGTTCGTTGACTGTGCTCTCTTTTACCGGCTTTCGGCGGCTGACGTATTCAGGTTTGTGGCCCGTCCAATGCGGGCTGCTCGAGCGTGTGCAGCTCGGGTCGATGACTCCGCTCTTTGATGCAGGCTGTCGTTTTTTACAACTCTGATAAACCTGTAATTCAGCGTCGACAATTGCGAGCGCAGTTTCTAATTCCAACTTTTCTTTATCAGCTTTTAGTTGCTCTGCCTCAGCCTTTAATTCTGCTTCTTTCTGTTCTAACGCCCGCCGTTCTGCTAAGGCTGCTGCTTTAATCAACAAGGCTGCTCTGTTGGCTTCCGCTTTCTTTATTAGGGCTGAGGATGATGTAGAAGTTACGGACCTTTTGGATGCTGCCGTTGTCTGTGACACGCTGACGCCCGGCGAGACACCTTCGCGTAGTCGCGACGTCACAGAGTGGCTCTTAGTGTCCTTGGTGTCCGCTTTCCAGCGACCCACCGTAGATATGAATTCTGTGCGGCCTTGAGCCTCAGGTGCGCCGCAAGCGACTTGATCGCGTCTGTGTTCGTCTTTACGAGTGTACATAAGCACATCAACGTTACTTCTCATGAAGTTCTCTCTTCTGCACTCAGTTTCAACGATGTCTAACTTACGTGCATAGTTCATGGGTGTCTTTAATGCATTAGACGTTGCATTCAGTCGAATTCGCTTGCCTTTTCTTGCAACCAGCGCCTCGTTGAGGTTTTTTCTGTTCGTCTCGTGGAGCGCCGTTAGGCTCCCCAGCCAAGTGCCGGGAGCGTCGTCCTCGTTGTTCGGCATGGTGAAGTTCGACGGCTATTCTCTTTCACCTTCCATTTCAGTGTTCACTTGTTTTCGTTCAAACAGCGGAAAAGCTTTAGACTTTTGTAGATGCGGATGGCTTATTTCACTAGTTTTGACGCGTAGCTAATGTCTTAAAGTTTCACTCACATGACAGAAGTCCGATCTCTTTGTCTTTTGTCGTTTATTTGTCAGCATCAAAGAATCAACACTTCATACAGTCGTCTTGAGTAAATCCACTGTTATTACAGACACCAGTTGCTGCATCTTGCAAATCTCTGAGTTTTACAACAACTTGTTTGCTGTATCTTGTAGATCACAATCTTGGCTTGGGTATATAACAACACTCTTGTTGTTTCTTACTTTCCCAGCTTACGTTAGCTTACGGTTACAACAACCTCGTTGCTGTATTTTACATTTCTAGCTTACCGGGAGCTCTCACTAGCTGACGGTTACAACAACCTCGTTGCTGTATTTAGCATTTCAAGCTTACCGGGAGCTCTCATTAGCTGACGGTCTAAAGCTTGTGTTTCCGTAGCCTTCCAAATCTATACTGAGCTTTCTAGCATATCACAGTCACACAAATGCATGTAATAGTAGAATGACATCACAGACCAACCTACGATTATCAACTTATGATGCATGACTAAGAAATTTAAAGCTTATGGCTTATGTAACAAACTTAATGCTTAATGCTTTACTAATGAATAGAACAAGGTAGAAATAATGAAATAACAGCAAGTAAAATAAAATAAAATAAACACAACAACAAATTCATAAAAAGTGCGATATGGCACTTACAGCTTCCTTTTCTTCTTGCTACCATCCTCGCTAACCCATTATGCTATGTCTTTACTGAATCTTGCACAAAATGCAAAATACACACACACACACACACACAAAAAAAAAAAACATGTAAACTTGCTTCAAGTTTTCATCGGCTCCCAGATGTACAGTATGTCCAACCGAAAATGTTCATACAGTATGCAGAGGTACCACTGTCTCAGCTTTACCTCTGACTGTTACAAAGCACTAACACTAGAGATTTCTTCCCAAAATTATAACATCATGTTAAGTTTCCCAACATACATTAATGTGGCTGGGAATTACTTGTTAGAGCTGCAGGTATTCTTTAAAAAATTACTTAAGACCTTTTGTTGAATTTCTACAGTTTTGAGAAAAATACGTTTTTACAAATGAAGCAAGAAGTACTGCAAACTGATTGAGAATATTTTGTGCATGATTCCTATAAGTCAAAATCAATATTTTTGAGGGTTTTAGTTTGGGACAAAATTGTTGTGGTTTTATCAAAGAGAAAAAAATTATAATTGTATAATTTTTCAAAACGCTATAACTCCATCTCTCATTTATCTCACTGTGGATAAATCAGCCTGCAGTTGTGTTTGAGGTTGTTTAAACCTGCAGTTAGTCTCAATAATGTGTTGGTTAAGTTAAAAAAAAAAAAATATATATATATATATATATATATATTGCAAACTCATGCTTTGATTTTCTTTTTATAGTGAGTCCCTGGCAGCAAATTAGATCTAGGGGGGAAAAAGTGTTGAGTGCATTTTGTTGCACACAAAAACTTTTTAATTACAAACATTGTTCATGATAATGAGAACCATTAAAAAAAATACACTTCAGTTTACAGCTTCATCAGCCCCCTCCTGAGCCAGTTTTAGTCAGTATTTGAACACAGTGCTTTATCAAGGATGAGCTGTATAACATCCATTCTTGCATTTTCCCCTAAGGTTACAGTATAGTAAAGTTTCAGTGGAGAATTAGAGTAGGGTCATAACCTACTCACTTAACAGACACAGCAGCTTCCCACACACAGCACCTGTATGTCATGTCTCTTGCACACAAAGGATCTTTGAAGTGTTGAAACGTTATCCCACTGATTTATTTTCTCTGGAAAATATTACAGTAAGCACATCATGGCTCCCAAAGGCAGCAAAACCAGTGCTAGTGATCGCTGGAGTAAGTGGAAACAATAAACATTTCAATTTGGCAATGATGCAGAAGTTAAAAGTACAGCATCCCCATAACTTTGTTAAGTGGATAGTATGGTGTTCGCACAACGTCCAAATCAAATAACATCATATTTTACAGAACACATCATTGATTTAACCAGCATTGGTGGCTCAGTGGTAGGTTCCTTGTTCAATTCCCAACCAATTCCAAAACCTCAGCCACTGGATGCAGTGCTGGCAAAAATGGAAGGCTTGCGTCAAGAAGGGCATCCGGTGTAAAACCTGTGCCAAGTTTTGTATGGATCAGATGGTCCGCTATGAACAACAACAACATTGTTGACGTTAAGCTATGCATACCTGTACTCCATTAATGCTGTCATAACCAAAATGGCAATAACAGAATATAAATGTACAGTACTTTTTTTTTCTGACTTCAACATTCTCCAAAAATCTATTTAATACATTTAGTTCACTCGCACTTTCTTTTCACTTCCTCAAAACTAGTTTTACTTCACTGATCACATCACAGAAGCCCTTGCCAGGAGCAGTCAAAAAACCAACAACAACAACTTTCCTGGAAAATAATTTGCCAAAATGAGTCAAAGTTTAAAAATGATGTTTATTGCGATTTGTTGTCAACCTGACCATTTAATCATGCCATTTCAATAGAACTATTTCCTTGTCTTCCTAAAACATTTTACCTCACACCAATCCCTGAAATTACCTCATGCCCCAACAATACAATAGACAAAAGTGACAATTGTTGAGAAACCAGATTCTCAGCTGTAACAGATGATCTGTGTTTTCCACACTAAAATTATGACTTGACCTTATCGTATGTACAGGATTAACTGCATCATATTCAGCAATTCCCCTTCAACAGAGCAGTCCATCGGATTAAAAACCTGCCCTGGGACATACTTCCATATACTTTTACCATACATACTGTATAGACCTCTAACCATGACTAGTGGCTTGCTCTTTTTTAGCCAACAAAAGAATGAGGTGTGTAGAAAGGCATTTCGTCGGTGATATCCGCATTCCATAAATACTAAAACTCAACGTTTCCACCAGTCCTAACCCCGTCATTACAGTACGTCTGTAAATCATGGCTCAAAGCAATGGCCTGCCCTTCACCCGTCATCAAAGTAAATATACTTTGATGACGAGTGAAGTATTTGAATATACTTATAAATAGTATAAGTGCAAAATCCAGATTTGGATATTCATTCTGGATTTGTGTTACTTGCCATTACTTTTAAAGACACATCTATAAAACGGGCTGATGCTTTTGATATTTTGCTGAATCAAGGAAAAGTCTGTCAAGGGACTAAAAGTGTAAAAGTTATTTTAAACATAATATTTACAAAGTAAAATCATGCCATAATGAGGGAATTTAGTGGTATTTCACAGTACCAGAATTGTTCACCACAACAAGGAGAACGCTTGGGTTAATTGTCTTTTATATAAGTGCATTGATTTTGGCATGTATAAATGCTCTTTATTTGGAAAACGAATGGATCGAGAAAAATTATACTGCAGCTTAAAACTAATGTAAGCCATGTGACCATCATTACACGAGTATATAGTTGTGACGGGAGCTTTGCGATGGAGGGTGGAGGTGCGGTTTGGATATGTGCAGGTTTTAAATGCTGATTTGCAGGCGTAATGACACACTCTGGGAGTGGTGGAAAAGTTAAGTAACCTTTTGTTCAAGAATGGAATGAGCGGAATGCCGAGTTTCCATGATGAAATTTCTAATTCACAGACCTTACACATCCGCTTTCCCACACACCTCTTGAAGTTGTTGTGTGTAAACATGAGAGCAACCTGGACATGCATTTTACGGTTGGATTTCTGCATTATTGCACAGTTGTCTAGCCAGAGCTGTGCATGGATTTCTCCATGAAATTTATGATGAAAGCAAGTTAGTGAAAGCTATTAAAACTGCTTTTTTATTTCATGATTGTACAAACCAGGTAATAAATGGCAGGCGTCTTTAGGAATGACCACACCTGAAGAATTTAAACCTACAATTGTTTCTTATTTCTCCCTATTATTTTGTACCCTAACAAGGTTTTCCATTAGTGAGGTCATTAGATCTCATTTGCACCCATAAAGTTCTCAGGCATTGTGATAGATTTTGAAAGGATTGACCTTCAAGAAGACATTTTTGTGGTAAAAGTACATTTGTAAAGCATTATCCCGACAGAGTCACAGTGGCTCTGGCACCTATCCCAGGAACGCTGACCATGAGCCCAGAATGCATCCTGGGTGGCATGCTAGCACAGTGAAGGACATCATGTACGCACACAGGGAGTGTTGGAGGTTGGTGGAAACCAAAGAACTTCAAGGAAACCACTTTATAAAGTAAGCAATCCAAGCTGGTAGTTCTCTCTTGCCATGAACACCCAAACATCCCTTATGCAACATGGCTTAATGAATTCCTTAATCACAGTGTGCAAAGTCAAGACAAAGACTAATTGCCAATTACATTTGAAATTTTTATGTTTTTTTTTTTCCTGAATTTCATTATACACTCACCGGCTCATCTGTTGAACTGCTACTGCAAAGATCTAATCAGCCAATCACAAGGCAGAAACTTTGTGCATTTAGGCGTGTAGACATGGTTAAGATGATCCTCAGAAGTTCAAACCGAGCATCAGAGTGGGGGCATGTTTGTTCGTGCCACCTGGTTTGTATTTCCGAAAATGCTAATCTACTGGGATTTTTCATGTACAATCATCTCTAGGGTTTACAGAAAATAGTCAGAAAAAGAAAAAAAATTGTTGAATATATTGAAAATGCCTTGGTGATGCCAGAGGTCAGAGGAGAATGGATAGGCTGGCTCGAGCTGATAGAAAGGCAATGGTAACTTACATGACATCTTGTTACAACCAATGTATGCCGAAGAGCCTCTCTGAAACACAGTACATTGAACCTTGAAGCAGGTGGACTACAGCAGCAGACGACTTGTTTTTTGAGGCTAAAATTCACATGGACTCACAATTCTTTTTTCAATGAGTCTTGATTTGTACTGAAACATTTGGATGGTAGAGTAAGCAACATGAAAGCATGGATCCATCCTGCCCTGTGTCAATAATTCAGGCTAGTGCTAGTGATGATGGTGTGATGGCATGGGGGGTATTTTCTTGGGATACTTTGGGTCACTTAAATGCCACAGCCTACCTGAGTATTGTTGTCCATCCCTTTATGGCCACAGGCAAGTATGCCATGTCGCAAAGTGCATCTCAACTGGTTTCTTAAACATGACAATGAGTTCAATGGCCTCCACAATCACCATACCTTAATCCAATCGAGCACCTTTGGTATGTGGTGGAACGGAAGATTCTCATCTTAAATGCAGCGTGATGCAAATCAATATGGAAAAATATGGAAATATTTGCATCACCTTGTTAAATATATTCAATCAAACATTTAGGCAGTTCTGTAGTCAAAAGGGATCCAACCCAGTACTAGCATGATGTACCTAATGAAGTGGAGAGTGTATATTTTGATTTGTACAATGAATTTTTCCGTAGTTATGATTTTGGGATTTTTCATCACATCTTTTCTTTTCATCAACAATCCTAGAGCTTGGTTTTCTAAAAACCTGGTCCAAATGAGTATGGCTACCCACTGTAGCATATCCATCGAGTAGCTCTTGAGATCATTTATTTGAGATCATTTATTTGAGATCATTTATACATTTACAGTATAAACATATACCTGAACCAAGTATTCACGTTCCTTTATGGCTTACTAAGAGTGGACAGAGTTATGTGGATCATCTGCAGAACCTTAATTAGTGTTCCTGAAACTTTGGCTCACATATTTTTCATTAAAGAGGTCAATCCAGTTAATGAAAAAAAAATGTCTATGCCACCCCCCCCCCCCCACACACACACACACACACACTCACTTTTAGCTCTGCTTTCTTCATGCAAGCATTCCCTCGACTAATAAAATTGTTACTTAAAAGTGTCAGCACATGCTCAGCAAACTGCACGCACTATAAATAACATAAAAAGTCTCATGGAATTTTGGGAAGTGTTTGGCTTTACCCATCAACTTGCTGGTTTCTTGTCATCACTCTTCTCTCTTTGCATTGCTTGTCATTAGCAGAACGATATTCTCAGAGAAGAATTTTCCATTGGAGAGAAGAAGAAAAAAAAAAGCAAGAGCAGGAACATGACTTTTTGAGACAGAAAGGCGGAGGACTCGTCTTACAAAGTAAGGGAGGAAAGAGAAGGAAAAAAAACTGTTCCTCAGAGTTCTCAAAGCACCATGGTATTGCAAGATTTTGTTTGGGTCAATTAGGTTTTATAGACCTGACCGCTCGAACTTAGCCACCATGACTGAAAGACGGGTTTGACATTTGTGTGAGGAAAGAGTCGTAGTGAAATGCAGACGACGCTGTACTGTCCTACGGGCAAGAAGCGGTTTGACTGTACCACAGCTGGCTGGAATTCTTCGGAATTCTGTGCTCCATCTCGCCACACACTATGTCTTGATGTAGGTGAACTACTTGATGTAGTGTTATTGGAGAGAATTATTTTTGGCAGATGGTGCTATAAAACCAGACTTAATGAGAACACTCCTCTGGGAGTCAGAACAAAAAAGTACATCCTTAATTGTCCTTCTTATATACCACAGTCATTCGCCAGCAATTATACGTTTTCGTATACATTACTGTGGAAAAAGTTTTGAACCAACCCACATTTCTTCATATTATATTCAATTAAATTATATTGCTTAAGGACATAGTAAATGCCTAAAGGTACAATTTAAAAAAAACTTGTTTATGTACCAAGCTCATCAGCAACCTCATTTCCCGTCTCATGTGGCCTGATCGTCATGGTGTCATCGTCCACACCTGTACGTTTTTTATGCTTGAATTATTCATGAGTCACTGTGTGGCTTAACAAGCAAAAAACATTTCTCTCACGCTAGTCTGGCTCTTTGAAAGCCAAATATGAAGGAATGATGGGTGGCTCAAGACTATTGCACAGTACTGTATATTTATGCAATATCACACTCGAGGTCAAAGCCGAAAGCATCCAGCATAACAGCACGACCTCGAGTGTGATATTGCTTTTATACAACAGTTCAACAAATATCATTTATTATCAACAGATTTTTGATTTGTTTCTTTATTTAATCAGTTCTTTGGTTCCGCCAACACATATCCTTCCATGACTGGCAGAAGTAGCTAACCGCGACTAGTGGAGAAGGCAAGCGGAATTTAGTGGAATTAAAAGGGGTGGAAGTAGTTTTACATTCTTACAGTAATACGTAGCCAAAAGTTGAGGATCATAAACTATGGAGGTGGTGGACAATCCTGAGAAACTTCTGGATGGATTCAGGTTTTGAGAAGCTAGCTAGCTTTGGAGCTCACCTTAGGCGTAAATAGTGTAAAACAACACAGAGACAATTGGGAAGAACCTATTAAATAAAGCATTTGCTGTATTACGGAACGTGAAAGATGAGATAACGTTATCAGATGTGGTTTCTTGCTGAAAGTGCTTTCATGTCTCAGTTTGAATGCGGGGTTTGAAATGCAGCTGCTCTCTCCTCAGTCCTGTGGTCCGTATCGATGTACTTTCACCCATGCTGGTTTAGTTAATGATTGTTAGACGTTCCAGTGCTGTTATCATCTATTATCGCAATTCGTAGAATGCCTCTCGTCCAGTCAGATTACTCAGTCAGAGCTAACTGTTGCATGATAAAGAACAAAATGTTGCACCACTTAAAATTTTTAATTAAATACTTAAGTACAAAAGTACAAGTGCTCAAAAAAATTTTTGGAATAGCTATCTGATAAACTGTACTTTAAAGTATTTTAAACACAGTGGAAGTTGATGTTGTTGATAATATAAATGTCTTATAGCGATTGATAGCAACAAGATTTACATTACTTAAATGAATGGCGAGCAGCATTCTTAGCATCTTTCATTACTTTCATTGCTAGTTATTCTTATGGACATCCATGAATACAGTACATTGGTTCCTGTTATAGCTTACTGTATACTGTATATGCTACAGCAGCTAACAATCCCTCACCAAAAAACTGTGTTGGAAAACCTAAACTGACTGTTACAAAGCACTGACATCTAAATCTAGTTAAAATCAATGTCTCCTTACAGACATCTTTATCACGTCAACAAACACCCTTTATTAAACATTTATTTAGATTTATCATCTGCCATACAAGTCCCTGAAAAACATATTAGAATAAGCGCATTAATACAGTATATCCATGTGACATGAAGGATGCTGATATGGAAAATTCACCCTTTTCTGACAAACCGAGAACTCACAGCACAATTGTACTCTACAGGTCTTTATTATCATCAATATTAAAACAATAAAAGGCTTGAACTACTTCAGTTGTGTGTAATGAATCTAAAATATATGAAAGTCTAATGTTTATCAGTACATTACAGAAAATAATGAACTTTATCACAATATGCTAATTTTTTGAGAAGGACCTGTGTGTGTTTTTATTTTAAATGTTAACTAGATTTAAAGCTTCAAATCCTAGCCAGTGTGAATGCATACCCCAAGGAATCATATTTTCCCCAAACATAACGTTAGTGTAATTGGAAAAAGGACCTGATCTCATGAATGAATCAGTTTCTGACATGCAGAAATGTGACATGAATAATCCCATTCTCATTTGATTTATTTAAGATAATAAACTACAAGCGGTGGTGAAAAGTATGTAGAGCTGCAGGAAATTCCCATCACCAGTCACGCATTTCTCACAGGCTCAACCCCGCAAGCATGTATTTAATCAGCGGGATAAAAGACGTGACTCACCGTGATTTAATGCTATCTTAAAGTAACCTATGTCCCTGTGATGTAAGGGTCTTAATTCCGAGGCGTAGGTAGGGGGATGGAAGGTGAGATGTCATTTCCAACATATTGTTAGGATTATGTTTTAATCATTTTCAGTACAACTGTGTCGGGAAGAAGTGACTACACTGAAAACAGTGATTCATATTTCAATATATTTAAATTAAAGCCAGAATTCAAGTTGAACCATAAATGAGTAATGGTTAAAACAGATGTGTGGGTTCAACTAATTGAACAGGATTATTTTAAAGCTTAATCAATTGTAGTATTGTAGCAAATACATAATATAAATATTTAAAAGCTACAATAATCTTTTTGAGTCTACTACCCTATTAATAAAATTTTGTTTTGGGTCATTTCACCAAAACTGTTGTCATTTTGTTTTAAGTTTATTATTAGGGATGGGGAAAATTGATTCAGTTATGTATTCTAATTTTATTTTGTGCCAATGCATGTGTTAAAACACTGACATCAAAATAAATTTTTTGGTTTATACAGTATATGTTTGCATTCGAGGTGCTGAAGTGTTGCAGTTCCTCTATTATCCTACAGGTGTTGCACTCTAAACTATTCACATTTTGGCAGGCTACACAGCACGTGTGTACGAGTGAATTATTTGCTAATTTAGTTTGAAGTTCTTACAAAATCTATATTATTATTATTATCTTGAATCAGGATATTTATAAAATATAGTCGGAATACAAACCGAAACGGCATTTAGGCATTGCGATATCGTATCGGCTGGTCTCTGGTGATTCCCATTCATAATAATTTTTAGTAGAGGTATCATGGAGTTATTTTTGTTTGGAATGCTTATTTACATAATTAAGTAAATTAAGTAATTTAAGATTAATTGATGTTAAATCATGCTTCACCAAAACTAAATGAGCTAGCTATGCCTAGGGGAATTTATAACTTTACAGATCTTGAGACTGATTTTGTTTATATTGAATTTTATCTGGCAGCACGGTGCCTTAGTGGTTAGCACTGTCGCCTTGAACCTCCAGGTTCCAGGTTTAATTCCAGGCTCGGGGTCTGTGTGCATGAAGTTTCCATGTTCTCCCTGTGCTTGGTGGGTTTCCCCCCGGTACTCTGGTTTTCTCCCAGAGTCCAATGGCCTGCAGATTAGCTAAATGATGTTCCCAAACTGCCCGTAGTGTGTGAATGTGAGTGTGTGTACCTGTATGTCCAGGGTGTATGCACCACTTGTGCCCTATGTCTATTGGGATAGATTCCAGTCTCCTGTGACCCAGTATACAGGATAAAGCAATATACACAATGAGTTAGTGAGTGAATATTATTCTTTAAGAGCATCCCCAAAATTAATAAGAGATATTTCTTACTTAATATGTTTTTTTTTCTGTACTGCCAGTCCATATTCCTAATTTATCCACCATAAACCCGAGTTAACAGATGTATTTTTGTCCTTCAGCCTGATACTAATCATTTCTTGCTAATACTTAGTGCAAGAGTCTGACTTTCTTAACAGCAGTAGGAATGTTTTCCCAGGGAAGTCTGGGATCAGAGGACCCTCCCATGAGCACCAAGAGCCTTCAGAACACACAAAGACACTGTCCTCCATCACTATGACTTAATGAGCTTTAGCATTAGAGTTAAGCACAGAATGTACCGGCGGCGGACAAAATGTTCAAGACAGTCTGGCTCGTGCAGACAAAATCTAACTTAATGGATAGATCGAAA
The DNA here is from genome assembly GCA_030522415.1 of Channallabes apus. Classification (NCBI taxonomy): domain Eukaryota; kingdom Metazoa; phylum Chordata; class Actinopteri; order Siluriformes; family Clariidae; genus Channallabes; species Channallabes apus. Next base: position 39,151,923 of record CM060111.1, read on the forward strand.
TCTTTCCAAGGTTTGATTAATATGGTTTTTGTCCACGGTTTAGAGAAAATTTGTACAGTAGGAGCTGAGGGGATTTCAGGACTGATGGTATTAAGTTTCGTCTTGGGCACTGGACAACTTGGGCGAAAGAACAAAGGGTGTTAATTTCCTTTAAAGGCCCAATTAAGAACAGCTCTGAGTGTTTGTAATGAAGTGTTAGCTCATTCTAGCAGCACATAATTGTGACACTTCCCTCTTTTTTAGGCTTCTTCCATCAACTTTTCATCCAACACATGTAAGTACTACCATACGCGCTAGGAGAAAGCAGTTGCTTAGAAATTCCTTGGACAGTTTAACCCTTTCAGGCTCGAATTAAGTTTTGAGGATTTGAGATATTGGATTTGGGTCCCATATTGTTTTTGTTGTTGTTCTGCCACTGAAAAGCACTTTGTTACATTGTTTAGGTAGTTGCAAATCTAGTTGCAAATCTGCAACGCCTGCCTTGAAAGGATTAAGAGTTTTCCTAGAAAAGCACTCGGTTGTAGTGTACCATAATGAATCTTTAGCTTATCCTCCTGAAAATTCTAAAATGAATGGTAAGGACCGTACAGGAAGAGCCAGCAGTCACTTGAATGGAGTTTCAGGAGGAACTGAAAGCAGTTAAAGGATAGATACATGGAGAAGAATGAAGCATCAAAGAACTACATCACAGTAATCACTCTTTATCTTAGAGAAAGAACTGTTGATCCCAAGAGCATCATACTTGCATTATAGTACAAGCAATTGAGCATTATGATATGCTGCTTTTGATGTATTACATGTCATCAAAGGAAAGAGAGTGGAGCAATGTACCAGGACATGTTATAGAAGAAAGAACCTGTATCTGATGAGAAGATGGACTTGGGGTTCCTTTGTTATACGCTGATGAGTCACAACACTAACACCATCACCAAGTGAATTGGATAAAATGTATTATTAGTAACCTGCACTGTAAAAAAATTCTTGCTACTCCAACTAAAAAATTTCTAGTGACCTGTTGCATCTAAAATTTTTAGTTGGCTCAATTTAAGTTGTATAAACTATTTTGTTTTTGCTGTGCTGATTACCTCTAAATGTACACACAAATTGAAATAAAACATTCTGTCAACTAAATGTTCTATGCTGAATAAACATGCCTAGTTAGGCCAACAAGCAGTCTCAAATTGAAATATAATGTTGTGTCAATTAAATGTTCCAAGTTGACTGAAAGGTATATTTTGAATTGGAAATTATGCTTGCATAATTATAATTATATCTTAAAGTTTACTTGAGTAGGTTATTCACTGTGGCCACATTTCAAATAACATGACACATTCTTCTAAATTTGAATATTTTTTTAATGTAAACTTTAAACACCTGTTAAAGACTATCAACATTGATTAAGTGCAATCCAGCTACTCTTTCAACAAATAAACAAATGCTGCATTGTTATAACAAAATATGCAAATAACGTTCCAAAATGCAAGAATGAAACTGTGCCCTTAACATTCATGTTACAAAGCTTACTAATATCACACTCAGTCAAAACAGTATACTGGATAAATAGACTTCTGCTTTGAGGAACAAAACATACTGATATTTCTCAGTAAAAACGTGCAGTGGCTTATTTGAAAATAAAATATTTGCTTTAACTCAGAAATGGTTTAAGATATAAAAAAAAAAATGTTGTGAAATAATTTTGCCAAGCTCCAAGATTGTTTGCAGATGCAGTAAGCACTGTTTCCCAGATATTCTCCCTAATACCTGAAATACAAAAAGAAAAATATATGAATAACTAATTAAGTAACCGTTTGTAGTTCAAAACCATTAAAAATCCTAGACAAAAAAATGTCCGTTTAGCCATTATAACCGTTTTCAGACACTATAAGGTTAATGAATGATGAAGGAGTGAGAACATTAAGCTCCCTCAGTGCCGCACTAACGCGCCGTCTTTTTCAAATAGCCTTTGAAATTATCAGTCATTAAAATGATTAAAATTCATGTAACGTAAGTAAACTTTAGCGGTTTCATAGATTAACATTAATGTCAATGTACATACCATCTGAAAAAAAAAATGCGTTAGGAGCTGAAACGAGTGCATTGCCAGATAACTACTGTAACACTCCAAATTATATACATAAACACTCGAAAATATAATGTTCTAAAGCTTGCTGCTGGATAATATATATGTTATAAAGCTAAAATTGCTGATTACTTTGCAGGACAGTTAGTTTCCATGAAGTACTCACCATTTCGGGAGGAAATAGGGGAAGTTCGAAAATTCTGGAAGAACGCTTTTGCGCATGCGCAGAGGTCCCTCTTGTTCGTCCAACATAAAATTGTTTGTGTGCAGTTAAATGTTTCATGAACACAGTTATACTCGTTGCCTTGATGAAACTTTCGTAGTTGAGTAATGAAATTTATACAATCATTGAGAAAACATATTTTTCTTTTTTGACACCAGCATTATATTAGCCCAACATATATTTCTTTGTTCCAACAACTATTTTCAGGATTTATTTTTTACAGTGTGGTGGCAGGATCATGGGCAACAAAGGCTTATTTATGCCTGTGGGGAGCCACGGTTAGGCCGTCTGATCCCTCACAGAAAAGCCAATGTAGCACAATGTTTGCCGAAAATCATTAATGCTTGCTGTAAGAGCCATATCGTATTTGTTATGAATTTGTAGTTGTGTTTATTTGTTTTATTTCATTTATTTTAAATTTATTCTATGCATTGGTTAAGCATTAAGCATTAAGTTTATTACATAAGCCATAAGCTTTGAATTTGTTAATTAAGCATCCATTTTGACAATCATAAGTTGGTCTGTGATGTCATTCCACTATTACTGTACATGCATTTGTATGACTGTCGAATGATAGAAAGTACAAAGTTCACCCTAACCCAAACCCTAACCCTAACCCTAGATGCGGAAGTCTACGGGAACACAAGCTTTTGACCGTAAGCTAACTGTAATTAGATAGATATAACAAATGTGTTGTTATAACTATGAGGTAATCATAAACCATCTTGATACAGCAACTGGTGTTGTAACCACACTGGATGTACTCAAGACGACTGTATGAAGTGTTGATTCTTTGATGGTGGAAAATAAAATACAAAGTGACAAAGAACTCAATGGACTTTGTGTCGTGAGTACGAACCTCAACCAAAGATACGCGTCAAAACTAGTGGAATAATATGTCCGCATCTACACTTGCCATGTGCAAGCAAGCAATGTGTTCAAGGTTGTTGGTCCTCAATCCAACCAAACATCCATGAAGTGCCAAACCAAGTCTGATCTACAGAGACTCCACTTCGCAACACAAAGGTCCCAGCAGGAGACACCACAGCACACCTGCAAAGGTCTTGTGGAGTCACGTCTCATGGGGAACTCACATAATACCAGGAGTTATGTTTAGGGTTTTAATGTTAGAGTAAGGAAAGATATCAGGACCACAGTACATCACAGCTTGCTGTGTTTAGGGCTTATCAGGAAAAGCAAAAGGTTGTTGATCCGGCCTACAAATTTCCCAGATCTCGATCTGTTCAAACATCCATAGATCCTCTGATCCTCAGAGACTCCACTCCGCAACCCAAAGGATCTGCTGCAAATGTCCTGGCACAAGATAACAACACAGATCCCCAGAGGTCTTGTGGAGTCATGCCCCCTAAGGGGAACCCACATAATATTGCGATTAATGGTTAGGGTTCTAATCTTATGGCTGATAAATGTATATATACAGTATTATTATATCCTTATATATTATATCCTGTTGTAGTAAGATGTTTTCATAGAGGAGAAAGCTGAAGATGCCTTTTAGGTTATGGATTAAAGAAATAGTTTTGGTTTGTTTAATTCACCACCCTGTTTATCATCTCTATTGGCATAGAGAAGTATTCACCCTCCACTTGAACTAAGACTTGACCATACTGAAATGGAAACATCTACTACATTTTGGAATTGATAAATATTCAACAGTTCCAAAAAATTGATTTTATACGTACTAGGTTCATTTAGAATATCTTTATGGCCACTTAAGTTCTTCATCAGTCAACGTGAACAAATAGCTTCTGAAAGACCTGCCACACCTGTGTAAACCATCTCTGGCAATACAGATCAGATAAGGAACAAATAGTTTATTCTACAAGGTGTCACAAGTGCTGCACCTTCCAACAGGAAACACTTAAACACATCTGAGTCAAAGTATGCCAAAAGAGGAAGTTTGACTGGTTGGAATGAGGTGGAGGAGGAGTGCGGCTTCCTGGTTCATATTATCTGGAAATGTGATCAAGGCAAGCCCACACACATAGACGGACTAGTGCGTCTGAATCTGACCTTTACCTGGATTATGGTACTGTATAATTCTTCTCTATCTCAATCTCGATTCATTAGACACTGTGTGTACAGTTAAAGCTGCGTGGGGATGCTTCCCGTTCGAGCAGGTGGAATTATGAGCAGGTTTTAATAGAATGTTTTTATTAGAGCTCTTTAATATTGCTTTACTTGATGTGTGTGTGTGTGTGTGTGTGTATGTTTTGCTGACCTTTTTTACGCCCAGCCCTATGTTGACTCATCTCTGATGTCACTGTGTGCGACACACACACACACACACACACACGCACACACACACACGCACACGGCTGCCCTGTGTCTCAAGGCCCATTAACCTTTATCAACAATAGTTCCTGCTACTCTCTCGTCTCCTGCTGTGGAAGGAAATGAAGAGTCACTCTGACGCTGATATTGTCAGAGTTGACCGGCTGGGAAAGCTTTATACCTATTGGCAAATACACAAGGGCACAAAGGCTAAATCTGATAAAAATGTATGCACTAAAGGCCAGATTGGGTGAGAGGGAGAGAAAAAAAGATTTCACAAGAATGCTAAGATGGGACTAGGAAATAGGATGTGACATCAATGAATTTGAGGGGAAATACTTAATACAAACAGTAGAGACAAAGAGTCTTGGGTTGGAGTATTTGCTTCATCATTTATCAAAACAAATAAAATTGTCAGCCTGTTGATAGTTCTGTAAAATTGAAACGTGTCCCAATATCCTGTTTGCCCACACACACACACACACACACACCAATGCTTCACTCTTTCCGTTGAGGTACATGTTTAACATTTCATTCATACGCTCATGGTTTAATGACTAACACACCGAAACAATTGACCGAAAACAAAAAAAAATTCCCTAACAAAAAATGACGTTGTCCCGGTTGATAAATATAAATTGGCTGATTGTAACAGTTTTGCACAATCCACTGCCACTCATTTATCAGTCTAAGTTCATCAATCAAGTTATGTGTAAATATTTTTGTACCACTGTATTAAAAAGTCCAGCCAGATTTACATACCTTACAGTAACACTGAAACTTCTTCACACTCATGTGTGTATGCGTCCATCATAAAACGATCACATTCATGATGACACAGTGGATTTATACAAAAACATTCGCACTATTGTTTCTGATCAGTTTCGCTAACAAGTGATTTCCTTATGGTTTATATTCTTTAAATATAAATTATATGACAAAAGTATACAAACTTGTTAATTATTGAATTCAGATGTTTCAATCAATCAGGCTCCTTACTCCCAGTGAAGGGCAATATTAATGCTTCAGCAGACCAAGACATCATGGACAATGCTATGCTTCCCGCTTGTTATGACAGTTTGGGGAAGAGCCTTTTCTATTCCAACATGACTGAGCCCCAGTGGACAAAGCAAGGACTATAAAAACATGGTTTGAGGAGTTCAGTGTGGAAGAACTTGACTGGCCCTAACACAGAGCCCTGACTTCAACTCCAACCAGCACCATTGCGACGAACTGGAACGGAGACCTTCTTGTCCAACATGCCTGACCTCATAAATGCTGTGCATAATAAAGGGGCATGAATTCCTACAGAAACACTCCAAAAGCTTGTGGACAGCCTTCCAAGAAGAGTGGAAGCTCTTATAGTTGCATATAAATAAAACTTCATATTGAAGTATACAGTATGTATTGTATATGTATGGATAGAATGTCATTGCATGTTTGAGCAAATACTTTTGTCCATATACAGTGTGTAGCTACTGTATGATCTCCGACCACATTTCTTTCACAAAGTAGACAGTCCAGCACTTTCCTAACAGGTTTTGATAATGTGTTGCTGGGTTCTTAACCGAGTTCCAGTCATTTAAAATCTCCTTAGTTGTTTTCTTTGCTTGACCATAATTGTAGCCCAATAATTTAACTCTTCTGAAATGGCGATTTATTTCTTTTAGCACAACAGTGTATTTAGTGATGCCCATAACTCTGTGAAAAGAAACCTGGTGGCGACTAAGCAGTAAAAGAGTGCATCCCATGTGCTCCGTCTTCCAATAATGCAGCTCAACCACTGCAATGAATCAACCTTAATTGAATATCTAGTCTTATTGCCCTTTACTTTAATAATAAAGCCTCTTGAGATATGAATGGGAAAAAAAAAAAAACTTACTGTATTTATAAAAACAGGCACTTGTTTTTGACTCAAAAATAGTACAAATTAATGTATTCAAAAGCAGCTTGATAAATAAGGCCCATTGTTTTCTGGAGGAACCCTTGGTGGATTGTACTGTACTAGGCAAGGTTACTAGACATGCAGATCCCAGTGTGTGTGTGAACACACCGTTCTGTATTGTTTGTACACATACGTCTACGTGCATGTTCCCATATGTCCGCTCTCGGGCCCGTTCCAGTCCTCTCACAAACTTACAGGCTTTTCTTCACACAATGAGGACATCCTTAGTGATGCTGCTGTTTGGAAGCGGGTTGTTAGGCTGGGGCAATAAGGAAAAGACTTTATTTGCTTTGGCCGGAGAGGACGTTAGTAATTAAATAAATGAAAGTTGAACATGGCGTTTGTCCTTAGACCTACCTTAATGTCTCTTTGCGTTCATACTTCCTTTGACCCTTAACTCCCTTTTGGCTTGTAAACCTCATAACCACATCGTTACATCTATTCATGTGGCAGATGCAGGGCTGAGGGAGAGCAGCTCACAGGAAAGATTGGGATTCAAACTCACAACCGTTTCAATCAGCCCTTGTAAGATCTATAAGTAGGCAGTGTGTGTGTGTGTGTGTGAGGGTTAGGACGATTTGCCAAAATTAATTTCCATATGAGATCAGCACTGCATTATATCTGATTGCACCAGACCTCCAGCAGAGAGTCTGCTCTTTGTGTGTGTGTGTGTGTGTGTGTGTGTGTGTGTGTGTGTGTGTGTGTGTGTAAGCCACGAGTCCCTGGATAAGTCCCTATCTCTGTGCTTTCCATATAGCCTCGGGCTCTGACTTGCCTGCAAGGTGTTTTATAATTTATATCCAATAACATGAGAAGATATGGGAAGGAGGAAGAGCGGCTGAACTGGGTCTCATTTTAATAATTATTTTACATATTTATAATCTGTGTCATACATACGTACATACATTAGATAGCACACCACAGGGCACTGGGCCAGAGGGTGCGAGTGTGTATGCAACATTGATAAGTGTGTGTATGGGTTCAACACAGGGCTATTCTGATTGTAGATAAGCAGTGCTGAGAAACAGCTCCCTGAGGGCAATTCCCCTTTCCTTCTTCACATGTATCCAAAGCAGGATGTTATTCTGTATCAGTGTCATGTAACTGATGGCTACGATGGTAGTTTGTTAAATAATAATAATAATTAAAATAATATTCATAATAATAATATCCACCATGTTACACAGCTTGGTATATTTTAACAGTTCGAAATAAGTGTGCTTAAGAAATATAGCAGTTTATTATAGATAATTTTCAGACAATATTGTGTTTTTAGCACAATAATGAAGTTCAAAGGTCAAACATGTGTAAACAGAAGTGTGTATACTGTATATACACAGTCCCGATCAAAAGTTTAAGACCACTTGAAAAATTTTGCATGGTTGGATCTTAACCTGTTTCCAAGTAGAGCTTCAACATACAACAAGAGGAAATGGGAGTGAGACAAAACATTTTTTGAGGATGCAATTTAATGAAAACAACAATTAAACTGTTTCAAAAGTTTAGGACCACACCTCCAAAAAAACCCATAAACCCCCCCAAAACAGAAATCAAACTACCAAACATGAACTCAGTACTGAGGAGCTCCACCGATATTGTTGATCATTTCAAAAATTTCGTTGCGGCATGCTTTTGCGTTTCCAGATGATGCAAGCGTTTCCATGAGGTGAGCGGGAACATTTCTCCAAGTGGTGAAGACGGCCGCACGAAGGGCATCTACTGTCTGGAACTGTTGTCCATTTTTGTAAACTTCCCTTGCCATCCATCCCCAAAGGTTCTCAATTGGATTTAGATGAGGGGAACAACGCAGGATGGGCCAAAAGAGTGATGCTATTCTCCTGTGGGCATTGTGTACTGTGGCGTTGTCCTGTTGAAAACCCAGTCGTTACCACACAGACGAGGGCCCTCAGTAATGAGGAATGCTCTCTGCAACATCTGGACATAGCCAGTGGCCATTTGACGCCTCTGCACTTCCTGAAGCTCCATTGTTCCACTGAAGGAAAAAGCACCCCAGACCATTATAGCGCCCCCTCCACTGTGGCGCGTAGAAAACATCTCAGGTGGGATCTGCTTGTCATTCCAGTAACGTTGGAAACCATCAGGACCATCAAGGTAAACTTTTTTCTCATCAGAGAATAGAACTTTCTTCCACCTTTGAATGTCCCATGTTTGGTGTCTCTTGCAAAGTCCAAACGAGCAGTTCTGTGGCGTTCAAGGAGACGAGGTCTTTGAAGATGTTTTCTGTTTTTGAAGCCCTTCAGGCTCAGATGCCGTCTGATGGTTATGGGGCTGCAGTCAGCACCAGTAACGGCCTTAATTTGGGTCGAGGATCGTCCAGTGTCTTGACGAACAGCGAATTGGATCCTCCAGCTCAGTGCTGGGGAAATTTTTTTGGGTCTTCCACTTGACTTTTTTGTTCCATAACCCTCATTCAAGGGTGATCATTTAAGAAATTCCAAATGGTCTTACTGCGTCCCAGTCCCTGCTTACAGCAAAATATGATATGGTCTTAAACTTTCGATCAGGACTGTATATATATATATATATATATAAAATACATTTATTCCCCCCCCACACACAAACATATATTAACATCAATTAACATCAACTATTATAGCTGAACTGTCTGCCACCTAACACACTGTATAAATGCAGAACATTTCCTGCTATCTGTTTCACCCAGATGAGGATGGGTTCCCTGTCGAGTCTGGTTCCTCTCAAGGTTTCTTCCTATTGCCATCTCAGGGAGTTTTTCCTTGCCACTGTCGCCCTCGGGCTTGCTCACCAGGGACTATCTGACCATTTTGATTCATACACATTCACATTCCATACAAACTTAAATAATTCTTTTGATTGTGTAAAGCTGCTTTGCGACAATGTCAATTGTTAAAAGCGCTATACAAATAAAATTGAATTGAATGGAATATATTTTTTTCATATTCAATTACATTAAATCATGTATATTAAATGAAACCCATGGGAAGAAATGTTTTGCTGTGAAAAGGCTGCAAAGTGTCTAAAGATACAAATTAAAAAATTGGTTGTTCATATAACAACCTCAGCAGCAGCCTCATTTTCCCTCTCTTCTGTTCCAACCACTCAGCATTCAGCATCAGCAGTATATTAAACTGATCATCTGTCATCATCTCCATCTGTTTCTCACTGGTTTATTCGTGCCTTAAGTTAGATGTCTTTTTTATGATTTGATTCACAGGTCACTACTGTATGTGGGTTACTGTAACAAACAAGAAACATTCCCCATGAAACAGCTCACGTACAGGGACTGGACTGAACATACTGTAATGAGTGACAAGAAAAGATCTCCATAAAGTTCTCTCCAGGGCATCACAAAGACTTTCAGGAGGGTTAAGGTCAGGTGATGGCCAGTTCATGTTTGAAAATGATTCCTCATGACCCCCAGAACCATTCTCACCAGTCTGAGGCCTGGTATACTGTACATGTATGTCTGAGCCATCAGGAAAGAGAAAAAAAACTGCATTGAAATGCATTGACCTTACAGTGGCCACTATGCAGGATGTTGCTTAACATGGCTTCATGTGCTTCCCTTCTTACTCTTCAGACTCAATCTGAACTCATCAGAGCACAATCCAGATGTTTTATCTTTGCTTTGTTCTTTTTTTGTTTTTTTTACCACTCAGTGTATATTTTTAACATTATCCTTACTTTTAATCATTTGGCAGACGCTCTTCTTCATGTTTTGGCTAAGCGGATGAGGGTTAATCGTCTTCCTCAAGTAGCAGTTTGGCAGTAATGGGGATCAAACTAATAACCTTCCGATCTGTAATCCAAAGCTGTAACCGCTAAGCATGTGGCTTGTGTTTGAAACCTGCTAGCCAGCAAGCTATACAAAACGACAGCTGATGAAGCACAGGAGAAGGTAAAAAAGCGCAGATCTGGTGTGTGCACACACATGGAACTGTAAGAACGGGATTTTATTTCCTTTACCCATTAACAAGGCGAGCTTGATTGATGATGGCTCATGCCACGAATAATTACATATCAAATTCTGAACACCACCACCACCACGGCTTTTACTACTGTCTGGCATCCACCCAAAATGCATATTTCCTCCTCTCGGGCCTGAGATGAATTCCTGGCGACACGGCTGGTGCTACGGCTTACTGTGTAAACAGCTTCATTTGAATTTCAATAACAACACTAGCAATAAGATACGGATCCTGTTTATACTGTAATATACCACGGATATACAGTACATCGCCCAAGCCGTGCACATCAAATGCTTATTCTGCTTTATTCCCGTTCCAGAGATTGCTGTGGAAAAGATGAGTGTATGCAAAAGGGTGTAACCGGCTCCTTGTGTGTGTGTGTGTGAGAGTGTGTGTGTGTGTGTGTGTGTGTGCCTTTGGAATAAATCTTCACGGCTGTGCATCAGAGGAAACTGTAAAGTCATCCCTGATGGAAGTCCCACACCCTGGACTTCACATTTATCAGTATTCTATCGCGTTACACACAGCACGGCCTGTCAAACGTCAGGTGAATTATAAATATGTTAGGTAAGTTGGTAGATAACACATATTGTAATGATGGCATTGGGATCCTACCCTATAATACATCACCCTACTGTCTAAGCAATCACTGCCAAGCACAGTATTGTTGTATTGACGTCTGATGGGAATTAATTCGAGAGCCTGTCCTGAAGAAGGTATTATTCAGGTCAAAGGGCATCACTGCTGTCTCGGTTCCTCTCTTCTTCATTTTTCTGTCCTTCCGAACATGCAGCGAGCTTTTGCACTCTCTAGCGTACACTTACAGTACTGCAAAGCCTCACCTGTGGATCTTTTTTTCTTTTCTTTTTTTCTTTTTGTCTGGACAAGGTCTAATATGCAACACAGAGTCTAAAAAGAGACCCTGGCATGTGCATTCCACATGGTAGTTTATAAAATCGTCCCCTGTGCCATGTGTCTTGTTTTCGTTCCGCATTCCGCTAGGATATAATTGCAAATTGCCTCTTTATTAGCACCAAATGAACAACCCATGCTTTTTTTTCCCCCCCTGAGCAAATCTAAAAAGGGTCCACATTACAAGAGGTTTCTAACATGAGCATCTCCCTGCTGTCAAACGGTCATCCGCACGCTCCGAGTCAAATTTGTGTCGGAGGGGGTACATAGTTTTGCATTCGAATGGGGTTGAAATAAAAAAAGATTAGCGGTTGCATGTAATGGAAAACAGTGCCAGTGGTTTAAATTAGGGTTTGGACTGAAACCATGGCATTTTAAACACAAAGCATGCCCGTAATGCTGTTTTATGCACCAATGAGCATCTTTAATCTCTGCATTAAGTGCATTGTGTTTATAAACCCAGAATTTTTTTTTTAATGGTGCAGGAATTAAAAGCAAACGTGACTTCTTTTTTTTTTTGTTTTGTTTGCATGACAATTAGGAGTAACTCTCATTGATGTTGTCAAATTGTCTGACATGTTTCGTACTCGGGCTAAGATAAAGCAGGCTGTTGGCACCAGACAAAGGAATTGATTTCTCGAGTATTGTGAAAGTTCCCATGAGATTTATATTGCATGCTTTATTTATCTGCAGTGTGTCAGAACGTCATCAAGAACAACTGATGAGCAACTACTCGAGCTTTGTCGACAAGGTTGCTCAAGAATTTTTTTGTTACAGAAAGAAATAAAGAATTTAAAAAAGTTTTTTAAAAAAATGCTTTAATCCTATTCCCGTATCATCTAATCTTCTGGATGATCTAGACACCACACAGGCTCATGTCTGACCTGCTTCTATAACGTCTTTGGATTAATGACCCTTTTATGAAGAATTATCCCCCTGGAGTTCCTACACCTTATCCTTACACATCCCTTCCATTGATGTCTTTGAAATCCAAACCTCTTTCGTTTGATCCCTCACACATTTCAGGAAGCTCATGATCCCTGTACCGCCTGTTCCTTTTTCTTCCAGTGCCATGGGTGCTTTCTGCACAGGATCGGGATCTTCGGAAGATGCCGGGCCTGCAGAGCGGAGCAGTTTGGCTCGGGATGCCGGGACGGTGATGAAGCGTGACACAACACTGATGTGGTAACTCCGCAGTAAAACCAGCTGAGCCACGCAGTGATCGAAGGCCACCGTCAGACGCTCGTCGGCCTGGTTTAGCACGAAGGCCCTCAGGGACGGAGCGAGAGAGATTTTCTCGATGAAGCATCTGTGAGATGGGGGCATGTAGCTCCGCATTCGGGTCAGGAAGTTTGCTGAGTGGAAAAGGTTTGTTTAAAGACAGATTGCGACAAGATGTTTCACTGAGAGTATGATTTGTAGTAAGTCTATGCTACAGTAAGTAAGGAAAATATCAATGTGGAAGCATGCTGAAAATAATCAGTGGCATGGTGGCATCAGTTTACAGTCATGCCATGTCCAGATGTCTCTTTGCAATTTTTCAGTTGCAATTAAAAATATTATTTTTAATTAAAGATCACTATTATATGGGGGGCGTTCAAGACAAATTGGGACTTATCATGAAGTTACAGTACATCAAAGTACGGTGATGAGACTCTTAACTCTTAATGGTGAAAACGTTTTAAAGAAGGCCGTGAATGACGATCCCAGCCGAGCTGGCTCTGCAATCATTCCCATGAACAACTTGCATAAGAGGTGTATCTGTCTGTGGGAACTGAACACACAATCACCACTTGAACTTTACAGGAATTCAGCTGGGAGATATTGCTACATCCTCCATACAATCCTGACCTCATGCTCCAAGCCATTTCCATATGTTTGGGTCATTAAAGGAGTTCCTGGGAGGCCAGTGTTTCGGACGCAAAGCAGGCAGTCTGATCTGAGAAAACGTTCTACAGTGGAACCTCGGGTTACGAGCATAATTTGTCCTGGAAGCGGGTTCGTATTCCAAAACACTTGTAAACCAAATCGAAGAATTCCCATAAGAAATAATGTGGACTCAAATTATTTGTTCCACAACCCAAAAAAATTAATACATAAAAATAATTCATGCAAAATATTAAGTAAAAATAAAACTAATTAACCTGCACTTTACTTAAAAGTAAAAATAAATCCCGACAGATAAGTGTTACCGGTTGTGCGCGCAGGCACTGTGTATGTGTGTGGCATGGTGTCCAATGACGCGTCCGCACACAAGACACAGCGAGCAGGCTAAGCCTTGGATGGACTTTTAACCTCTCTAACACACATGTGGTCACAGTGTTATAGTAAACAGTACACACGTGCACAGATGTTGATTATACCAGTAAGAGTCGCGCACTAAGACCCAGCAGGGGAGACGATTGAAAGTTCCACAGCACAAGAGAGAGAAAAAACGTTGGCTCAGTTGTGATCACGTGATGCTCAGCATCAAAACAAGAAGCACATGCGTGATACATGATACTCGGTACTCGTAAACCAAGACTTGTTCGTTTTCCAAGTCAAAATTTATTAAAGTGCCCCTATTATGCCATTTTAAAGGTTCCTAATATTGCTTAATGAGTCTCTTAAAACAGGTTTACATGTATGCACGGTCAAAAAACACTTTAGTTTTCTCCAAAAATAGATTTAATTTTACCCCATTTTTTAAATAATTTTTTTGCTTTTTCTCCCTAATTTAGTCGTGTCCAATTCCTTCCCGTCACTAGGGGGGGCTCCCACATTAAGGCTACTACTATCATTCAGCCAGGAGGACCGAGGGCATTCACCCCAGCCGACCTCTTTTTTTTTAACTGCTCGCACGCATGCACCGTTGGGGCATCGTAACACACTCGGAGGACAGCGCTATCTGCTCCCTCCGCATGCGTGAGCTCACAGACGCCCCAAATGGCATAGAGCCGTGATTAATGTGGGAGCACTAAGTACCTCTCATCCCTCCCCGCTGAGAGAGCTCGGCCAATTTAGCTCTCTCTCTGTGAGAGGTTACAGCATCACCCGGGACACGAACCAGCGATCTCCGGATGATAGGGCGAGCACTTTACCACTGCGCCACTCGGAGGCCCAATTTTACCCCATTTCTAAATGATTCATAAACGACTTGTGTGAAGCAGTTCGAAGATTCAGTCTGTCTAAACCCCTCCTTTCCGTGAGCACTCACTGCTGTGATTGGTCAGATTGCGCGGCCCTTTATGATTGGTCTACCGCTCAGAGGTGGAAAGAGTAATAAAATTTTGTAGTACAAGTACTGTTACTTCAGTGAAATTTTACTTAAGTACAAGTAAAGTTACCATTACAAAAATCTACTCAAGTAAAAGTAAAAAGTAGCTCATTACAAAAATCTACTCAAGTAAAAGTAAAAAGTAGCTCATTAAAAAATTTACTCAGAGTAAAAGTTACCGACAGAGGTGGAAAGAGTAATAAAATTTTGTACTCAAGTACAAGTACTGTTACTTCAGTAAAATTTTACTTAAGTACAAGTAAAGTTACCATTATAAAAATCTACTCAACTAAAAGTAAAAAGTAGCTCATTAAAAAATTTACTCAGAGTAAAAGTTACTTTTTTATTTTTATTTTTTTAACAGCGGGGTGGGATGAGGCATTCTAGCGTAGTTCAAAAAAGATGAGCAGATATAAATCTCAAACTAGTTGTTTTTTAACTGAAGGAACACATTTGCATAATAAAGCTGTTGTCTTTCTTGTGCTTGAAAATCAAAGTGGTCACTTAAATATGGTGTTACGTCCCAGTCTAGGGTCATACAGCAAAAGAATGGTTCAGGGTTCTATTTTAAACTGTATGGAAATGGTGGTATATGGCAGAAAGAACTAGATCCAATCATTAACTGATGAAAAAAATTAGGTTTGTATACACACACACACACACACACACACACACAACAGGAGGAGGATCAGATTCAGGATGGACCCAGGCCAAAATAATAAACAAAATGGTATTTATATTTAGTAGCTAGATTACCTGCAAAAAAAAAAAAAAAACACACAAACAAAAATACAGGTACCTTCCCGGACTCCCTAAACCTATATAAACTATATAAAATATAAACCTAAGCTAAACTATATAAAATTCCTGGCTCAAAAAAGTCTCACAGTCTAATATTTCACTGGATTGTTTTAGCTATGATTAAGCTGTGGGACTGCTTTGATAACCTTATATATATTATGTATATATAATTTTATCACCCCCCCATCATTCCGTACAATAAGGTAGTCAGCTATCTTCATTTTATTGCCACATAACATCCTGAGCAAATAAATTCCCAAATAAACTCCCTCTTCCAAAAATAAATGGCAGCCACGCCCCTGCTACTAGTGAGTGCACAGACATACAGTGAAATTATCTATAAATATATACAAAGACCAACCAAACCAAAGGGACAAAGCAATAATCAAAGTCAATTGGAGGCAAAAAGTCAAACCAGAATACACAACCAAATATCAAAACGCCAAAATCACAACCTCTTTCATCTTTCGCGCGTCTCTCTCCAGTCGCGCTAGTCGATGACGTCACTCAGGGCGGAAGCGACCGTGTGGAAGGTCAGGAAGATGCCGATGTCAGAAAACCTGAAGTGGAGTCTGGAGCGGCGCGCGACCAGGACTTGATACACACACGCGGCGCAACGGAGCATTTATACAAAGCATAATATTTTTTATTATTTTATCATTTTCATTCATTTATTTTTTACTCAGTAGCGAATATGATTTAAAATGTAGCGAATTACAATACTTCCAACAAAACGTACTTAAGTAAAAGTAAAATTACAGATTTTTAAAACTACTTTAAAAAGTAGAAATACACAAAAAAACTACTCAATTACAGTAACGCAAGTAAATGTAATCCGTTACTTTCCACCTCTGGTTACCGAGTTACTTTTTTATTTTTTTAACAGTGGGGGTGGGATGAGGCATTCTAGCGTAGTTCAAAAAAGATGAGCAGATATAAATCTCAAACTAGTGGTTTTTAACTGAAGGAACACCTTTGCATAATAAAGCTGTTTGTCTTTCTTGTGCTTGAAAATCAAAGTGATCACTTAAATATGGTGTTACGTCCCAGTCTAGGGCCAAACAGCAAAAGAATGGTTCAGGGTTCTATTTTAAACCGTATGGAAATGGTGGTATATGGCAGAAAGAACTAGATCCAATCATTAACTGATGAAATAATGAGGTTTGTATATACAAAAAAAAAATACACACACACACAACAGGAGGAGGATCAGATTCAGGATGGACCCAGGCCAAAATAATTAACAAAATGGTACTTATATTTAGTAGCTAGATTATTTGCAACAAAAAAAAAACACACAAACAAAAATCCATGTACCTTCCCGGACTCCCTAAACCAAAAACAATGAAATTATCTACAAATATATACAAAGACCAACCAAACCAAAGGGACAAAGCAATAATCAAAGTCAATTGGAGGCAAAAAGTCAAAACCGGAATACACAACCAAATATCAAAACGGCAAAATCACAACCTCTTTCATCTTTCCCGCGTCTCTCTCCGGTTTATATATGGTCGCGCTAATCGATGACGTCACTCTCAGGGCGGAAGCGACCGTGTGGAAGGTCAGGTAGATGTCGATGTCAGAAAACCTGGAGTGGAGTCTGGAGCAACCAGGACATGATACACACACGCGGCGCAACGGAGCATTTATACAAAGCATAATATTTTTATTATTTTATCATTTTCATTCATTTGTTTTTTACTCAGTAGCGAATATGATTTAAAATGTCAGCGAATTACAATACTTCAAACAAAACGTACTTAAGTAAAAGTAAAATTACAGATTTTTAAAACTACTTTAAAAAGTAGAAATACACAAAAAAGCTACTCAATTACAGTAACGCGAGTAAATGTAATTCGTTACTTTCCACCTCTGCTACCGCTACAGCGTGTGTCAGAAAATACATAGAAATACATAGAAAAGATGGCGTCAGTTTTACCGTATCAATTCAAGCCGGAGTCTGACGATGAAACGGTTGAAGTGGCCCATCGACAAGAAACGCTAGCAGGATGTTTCTCAGTGGTAAGTGTCATATGTTAATGTAACAGACCTAATTTGTTATATTGTGCTAATGTTAGATGCATGGGTGCTCGTGATGTCCATGTGTGTGTGTGTGATGCATTTATCCCCTCAGGGCTTGCCGTAGAACGGCATGCGCACTTCCTGCTCTGGAGTGTCGCGAGTGTTAGCGTTCAGTTTTGGTGAATGGTGGAGAATAAACAGTTAAAAAGGATTTCGTGTGCTCTTGAATTGATTGTTTTTATTTATATTACTTAAAAGTGTTTAAGCGAACCCGGCATGATTGCTCGGTCACATTAACAAGAGTGTGGTAACGTTAATTGTAAGATGGCGGGCAAGTTGTTCGCGACGTAGAACGTGGGCGGGCATCATGCAAATATGTTATGTAGTGACGTGGATCCGTAACAGAGAAATATTAGAATTGCTAACGACTCGTTTAGGCGAATGTGAGCCGACTCTTTTTTTTAATAGACAAAAACTTCATTTATCGTGCACTGCCGGCGTCACAGATAGTGCAGATAGCTAATGTTCACATACAGCTACATGACACATTGCATGAAAGATCATCCTGTATTTGAAAAAGCATAATAGGGGCACTTTAAAAATCTTTGCTTGTCTTGCGGAACACTCGCAAACCACGTTACTCGCAATCTGAGGTTTCACTGTACCTTGATGGTATCCAAGGAGTTTTTACTCTTATATCTGTGTTCTGTTATTCTGCACAAACGAATAAAAAACTGAGTCCCGGTTTGACTTGAACGCCCCTCATAGTCACATTTCATATTTCATATCACTATCACTTACGGTACAGTTTATGAATACAGTTTATCTCTTTAACACTGTCATGTTAACAAGAGACCACAACACTAACATCATTACTTCTGACGGACACTGGAGACTCAATTAATCAATAAAAAAAAAAATCAATTAATTGCATCCTTACCGAATAAACATCCATACCAAATAAACACTTACTGTATGAAGGTGGCATATACATTATATAAGCATGAATGATGCAATGATGCATATTTAGCTTTTATAAGTAATGATATGGAGCTTTATCTCACCACTATGTTCCTCGTGTTTAACGCCTAGCAGCTCATCGAAGCAGTGGAGTAGACTGCTCTGCGCTGCACTCCCTCCTGAAAACTCCATCGGTTCGGTCTGAACTCCCTCATAGACAAGTCCTCCTGTCATCGACGGGTTGTCTTTCCACCTGAAACATGCACCGTCATGCAGGTGTCCAAGTAGGAGCAGATTGGATAGACTTGCGTAAATGCATTAAAGTGTGACCGAAAGCTGGAAGACTCAAATAACAACTCTGTACAACTGCGGTGAGCAGAAAAGCATTTCAAAATGCACAATATGCCAAGGTGGACGAGCTACAATAGCAAAAGAGCATAAAGGATTCCATTCCTGTGAACATGATGCTACGGTGTGCACAGACTCCTTCATCTGGCTTATTCCCGTGAGCCTGTGCACATCAGACTACAGTAATATCAAATACCTACTCTTGCCTGTTAAGCCATGACATTGTTTAACTCTTGCATTTGTACTATAGTTTTACTTTACTTTTACTTTACCACACATTTTTTGCTTTCTAAAATGCTTTTCTGCTCACCATGGTGGTTTTTCTATTTAGTTATTGTCAATATTCTGTGTATAATATCTACCCTGGCTGCACGGTGACTTGGTGGTTAGCACTGTCGCCTTGCACCTCCAGGTCCTGGGTTTGATTCACACGTCTGGTTTGTGTGCATGGAGTTTGCATGTTCTTGGTGGGTTTCCTCCGGGTTCTCCGGTTTCCTCTCACAGTCCAAAGGCATGCAGATTAGTCTACTGTAAATTCCCAAATTACCCATAGTGTGTGAATGCGCATGTGGATGTTGATCAGAGGTCCTACCACGTTTGTACAAATGGGAATATTGTACATATAATGGTTATCATTGGCCTCCACGGTCCCTACTTGGACTACAGAGGTTCCTAGGTGGATGCATGGAATATCTTATAATAATAAGCAAGCCATGGGCAAGTAGGTGCTAACCAAAAAAGGAAGCCAATGCAGCAACAACAAACTATGTTGTACACTGTACACTTACAGTACAATACAAGCTATCCAGCTGGCAAGTGCAGATGTTTGCACCGTGTTTGAATGCAGCGAATGTAACAGTGAAAGCAGGTGGAAATGAAAGTAGTGTAGGTCTCCACATCCAGTAGACGGATTTGTTGGATGATTCAGAATCATGCTGCGATTTAGATCATAACCACAAACCCCTTTAAAAAAAAAGTAGGTCTTTGAAACCTCTTACAAGCTGGCAGCCTTCCCAGTGAGACTGCTACAGTTTTCGCCTTTTCATTAAAAGCCAGCTAATAAAATGCAGGTGAGGTTAATAAACTAGCAAAAAGCCAAAAGACTGACTGTTCACCAGCAATGAACAGGCTGAAAACTTTATTTGGACAATTATGCATAGTGTAAAAACGAATCACACCATTTATAGTCAAAAGATGTTTCCCTTGTTCACCAAACATTGCGGGAGGGCATGAAGGCTTAGTGGTTAGCACTGTCTAGGGTCTGGGTTCGATTCTCGTTTGGCGAGTTTCCAACTGCAAACTAAAAACAGGAAGATTAGGCTAATTGGTATTCCCAAATTGCTCATAGTGTGAGTGTGTGTGCCCTGTGATGGATTGGCACCCCGTCTTGTGCCCCAAGTTTCCCTGGACCTTGAATACAGGATAAAGCGGTATAGACAATGAGTGAGTGATCTCACGCTCATTGAATGACATTTTGAAGTATTAGATAGTGTAAATTCAATACAATAATATTAGTGACTTACCCTGATAAAAAGATCCTCATAATGCCGTAGAATACAGGAGGATCCACGTATACTGGAATATTATAAGAAGTTAATGAAAGTCTAATGTGTTTAACTGTAAATCAGTTTCTACTGTATGATTTGCTTTAACAGTTAACGATGTATCAGCTTTACCATGCATTAGTTTGAAAGCCTCCTTCATGTCACCTAGAGAACGACTGACAACATCCAGACCGCGGGTCACAGCGGACACATCACCATCACAGACACCACCAATGACCTCAGGGATGGCCTGTACAGTATTATGGACACAACTCCTTAGTTTACACTTGAACAATATGACAGCATTTTTCTTGGATTGAGACTCATTTCTCATGAAGACCTTGAGAGCAGGAACTGCAGCCAGTTCCACCAGCAGAGTGACGAGGAAAAAACCTCTTGCGCTTTCCCCACCGGGTAGACTACACACCAGCTCCAAATTCCTTCCAGGAAACAACACACACATTGGTATTGATTGACAGTCTGTCAGACAGCTTGATTGTACATCATTAAAGAAATTAAAGAACAAAACTAAACTCAGCACTTTCAATTGTACTATATACAGTACATGTATAGTCAGTGGTTTCGTATCACAAAAGTTAGAGCTGCTTTTCAGATGCTGCTGTCATAAGAAGAAGGCTCCCTCTACTGGGCAACTTGGATTGAACATTTAATTGGGATTTTTTTAAATAATGGTAAAATAATGTAATGGTTTGACTTACTGCATGTCCATTGGACTGGAAACACCAACAAGGATCCATATATTGTATGAAATGACAAGAAATGGGGTTATAAGTATAGCAGAATGATACAAGTATAATACAAGATAATACATATATGTTTCATTTCTCAAAGCTCAATGTACACTACCTTGCAAAAGTATTCGTACCCACTGAACTTTTCCACATTTTGTCACATTACAGCCACAAAGGTAAATGTATTTGATTTATTGGGATAGACTAACACAAAGTTGCACATCATTGTAAAGTGGAAGGAAAATTATAAATGTTTTTTTTACAAATAAATATCTGAAAAGTGTGGCATGCATTTGTATTTAGTATGGAGACCATTTGTGAACATCAATTTTCAAGTCTTGCTACAGATTCTCGATTGGATTTAGATCTGGACTTTGATTGGAGTCTGCAAACTCTAATAGGTTTTCTTTTAAGATTGGCCTGTATTTGGCTCCATCCATTCTCCAATCAACTCTGCCCAGGATCCCTGTCCCTGCTTCTCTGATTAATACTCTCCTTGTCCAGCCTGTCAGGCCTTAGGTGGACAGCCACGTCTTAGTAGGTTTGCAGTCATGCCATACTCTTTCCATTTTCAAATGATGGCTTGAACATCTGATGCATGAGATGATCAGATGTTGGGATATTTTTTTTATAACCTAATCTAGCTTTAAACTTCTCCACAACTTTATTTCTGACCAGTCTGGTGTGTTCCATGATGATGATGATGATGATGATGATGATGGTCAGTAATGTTCTCTAACAAACCTTTGAAGGTTTCACACGTTTCAGATATTTGTTTGTAAAACAATTTGAAAACCATTAATCATTTTCCTTCCACTTCACAATTATGTGCCACTTTATGTTGGTCCATCACATGTTGGTGCAGTACCACCATAAGAGTGTTCTTATGAATATAAACAGTGACACAATGTTTTGTGTATGATTAAACTCAATGCAAACCCTGTAATGTTTTTTTTTTTTTGTTCTGTACAGTATGTAAATCATTTTATTGCCCTCAGAGGGGTCATAGTGTGTGTGCGTGTGTGTTGGGCTAATACCCAAAGTCCCAATGATGGGATGGACCTTGGAATTCTGGAATGAGAATTTAAATATTAATATAAGATATGGATCTACAAAGGAAGGGGCTCAATGACACCGCTTATGTACAGGGCCTAAAATTCTGTGCTACACCTGTCTCTTTCTTTTTTCGGGGGGTAAATATTTAAAATGTCACTTGTACCAACAAGTCACATTCATCTTTGTTGTTTGACTTTAAAACTGCAGTGCTGAAATATACAGGTAACATACTGTATATGGTTAGTTTTAGACAAAACGGCAGGGTGTGTGTAAAGGGCACACGTCGAGTACTGTACTTGTGCGCGCAAAACCTATGTCTGTTTTTTCAAAATCTCACTCTAAGCTTTTCTGAAAGATTGGCAGCTATGCACATAGAAGTATTCTACCCATCTGGATTTCTTCTCCTCCAGTTGGCCAAGACTCCATCGGCATGAGTAAAGATCGGTGGGAGACCCAACCTCTGTGATACCTCCCAGAACGGTACTGCTAGATTCCGTGGGAGAACCTAACACACACAGGCACACAGCATATACTGTATACTGTAGATGCTCAAATATGACAGATTTACTGTACTGCTCACTTAAGAGTTTTCTAGGTATGATAGTAATAAAAGTATTCAGTGGAAGTGGGAAGCCACAAAGTACATGTAAAAGTAATACGTTAAATAGTTTACTATGAGATGGCTATTTACTCTGACTTGAGTCATTTCTTTTTCTGTTGTACTTCTGCTTTTTTTTTTCTTCCTAATTTAGTTGTATTCAATTCCCCTGTCACTAGGGGACTCCCACATTAAGCCTAATACCATACCAGTCAGGGAGGACCGAAGACTATCACATGTTTCGAACCTCTCACTCACACACTTTTGGGGGCGGTGTAACACACTCGGAGGATAGCACTATCCACTCCTTCCACATATGTGAGCTCACTGATGCCCGTGATTGGTTGTAGATTGACGTGAGAGCACTAAGTGCCTCCAATCCCACTGAGACAGCTTGGCCAATCAGCTCTTTCCAAGCCCCCAGCTGTGGGAGGATACAGCATTAGGCTCGAACTAGCAATCTCCAGATGATAGGGTAAACATTTAACCACTGCGCCACTCTGGGGCCGTACTTGTGACTGCTTGTGAACTTTTGTCATATTAGCTCTTAATTCAGTGTGTTTTAAACTCTTTCCACTGCCGAAAGTACTTTTCACATACTTAAATAACAACCAGTACCTTAACTTTATCTTGCTCCCCTTCCTGCCATACATAACCCATAGTGATGACGCCCAGGGCCAGGTGAGCCAGACGGAGCTCCCGATGGCTATGCAGCAGGTGCGTATCCAACACAGGCATCTGGGTTTTAAGCAACAATTTTTCGTTAAGAAAAAAGGAAGTTGAACAGCACAAAAAAAAGCAACTGGAACAGGTCAAAATGCATAGGGAGGGTGAATAATTTTTTGTGGATTTGTTAAGTTATGGCAGACATTTCACCACTCCCAGAAGTTCAGGAGGCAAAGAGGAGGCATGTGGGCGAGGCGTTGGGTGTGTTAGAGAGAGAGAGCGAGAGAGAGAGAGAGAAATATTGTGATTATAACATTTTTAACTTGTCCTGTTTTTGACATAGGCGGCACGTTGGTGTAGTGGTTAGCACTGTCGCCTTGCACCGTCCGGGTTCGATTCCCCGGCCAGGCTCGATTCCCGTCTCTGTGTGCATGGAGTTTGCATGTTCTCCCCGTGCTTGGTGGGTTTCCTCCGGGTACTCCGGTTTCCTCCCACAATCCAAAGACATGTAGGTTAGGTTAACTGACATTCCAAATTGCCCGTAGTGTGTGAATGAGTGTGTATGTGAGTATGTGTGTGTGCCCTGCGATGGATTGGCACCCTGTCCAGGGTGTACCCCGCCTCGTGCCCTAAGTTTCCTGGGATAGGCTCCAGGCCCCCGCCACCCTGAATAGAAGGATAAAGCGGTATAGAAAATGAATGAATGAATGAATGTTTTTGACATTTAACTCCCATTGACTTTCATTCTGGCTTTGTCATTTTGTTTGGTTGCCTGGCTGTTAGTGAGTATATAGATGTAGATAATACACCTATATAATAGACATAAATTATTTTGGCCTGGGTCCACCTTGAAACTGATCTATTCTTTTGTTGTACAACCCAAGCCTAGACTGAGACGTAACATGCACAAAAGAAAAAATGCATGCATTATGATTTACATTTTCACTTTGTGATAAGTGAACCTACAGTATGTTGGTGAGATAGTCCAGTTGAGTTTCATGGTCTGAGGCCTTAAGTGACGATGTTAGACTTCCTGTAAAATGCTTGGTTATAGTTCTAAAAGAATATATAAACAACCCCATGAGAATCATATATATACACTACATATACAGTGGTGTGAAAAACTATTTGCCCCCTTCCTGATTTCTTATTCTTTTGCATGTTTGTCACACTTAAATGTTTCTGCTCATCAAAAACCGTTAACTATTAGTCAAAGATAACATCATTGAACACAAAATGCAGTTTTTAAATGAAGGTTTACGTTATTAAGGGAGAAAAAAAACTCCAAATCTACATGGCCCTGTGTGAAAAAGTGATTGCCCCCCTTGTTAAAAAAATAACTTAACTGTGGTTTATCACACCTGAGTTCAATTTCTGTAGTCACCCCCAGGCCTGATTACTGCCACACCTGTTTCAATCAAGAAATCACTTAAATAGGAGCTACCTGACACAGAGAAGTAGACCAAAAGCACCTCAAAAGCTAGACATCATGCCACAATCCAAGATGGCGCCGGTGAGGTCGGCTGCCGTCACGACTGCTCCGACCACCTTTTCTTTGTTTTTGTTCTTTAAGCTAGTTTTCAGTGTTTTAAAATCGGCAAAATCACCACCATTGAGTACATTAGGTATGATAGAGACACTCTTGTTTCTATTGGTATACAATGTACTCACAATTCGACGTTTTTAACTCCGGATCCGAGCTGGCCGAGTGAGATCCTGAGGGAGAACAATGGACGCGATGCGAAGCGACGAACCCGAGGGAGACGAGCTGGTGTGAGGAACCGGCTCAGGGCCCGTGCACACCGCACACCTCTGCCTAGTATCCTGCTCTCCAACGTCCAGTCACTGGAGAACAAGCTCAATGACCTCAGGGCCAGGATAAAGTTCCAGAGAGACATTCGGGACTGCAATCTCCTCTGCTTCACCGAGACATGGCTGAGCCGGCCGAGTTCTTCTCGGTTCACCGCATGGACAGGACGCGGGACTCGGGGAAGTCAAGGGGAGGCGGCGTGTGCTTAATGGTGAACAACAGCTGGTGCAACAGCGCGAGCGTTGTTCCTCTTACACGCTCCTGCACACCAAACCTGGAACTACTGTCCATCATGTGTCGTCCATTTTATCTTCCACGGGAGTTCACATCGGTCATAATCAGTGCCGTTTACATACCTCCACAAGCAGACACAGACACTGCCTTATGCGAGCTGCATGAGGCGCTCACACAGCACCAGACACAACACCGGGACGCTGCGCTCATTGTGGCGGGGGATTTTAATAGTGCGAACCTCAAACGCGCAGCGCCGAACTTTTATCAGCACATCACCTGCCCCACCAGGGGCGAAAGGACACTGGACCATTGTTATACCACGGTCAAAGACGGTTACAAGGCACAATCTCGTCCAGCGTTTGGTAAATCCGACCACGCCGCCATCTTCCTCATGCCAAAATATAAACAAAGGCTGAAACAGGAAGTTCCGGTCCTGAGGGAGGTCGCGCGCTGGACGGACCAATCGGTGGCCGCGTTACAGGACGCACTCGATGACGCAGACTGGGACATGTTCAGAAACAGCTCCGATGATGACATCAGCGTGTTTATGGAAGCGGTTGTGGGATTTATTGAAAAGCTGGCAGACGATACGGTAGAGAAAAAGACTATCAGAACGTTTCCCAACCAGAAGCCATGGGTGGATAAAACCATCCGCGACGCTCTGAGATCTCGCACAGCTGCCTACAACACGGGACTTGCGTCGGGGGACATGGAACCGTACAAGGCTGCGTCATATAACGTCCGGAAGGCGGTGAAAGAGGCGAAGCAGCGCTACGGGAGAAAACTAGAGTCACAGCTTCAACAGAGTGACTCTAGGAGCCTGTGGCAGGGACTGAGAACAATAACGGATTATAAAGCACCAGCATCCGGTATGACGAACGCGGACGCGACTCTGGCAGACGAGCTGAACACATTTTACGCTCGCTTCGAGGCTGCAGCTAAAGACGCTAGCAATGCTAATGCTAACGGCGCTAATGCTAATGGCGCTAATGCTAGCGGCGCTAACGGCTGCAGACAGGAAGACACAGCCAGCACCGGGAACGCGCTCATCATCTCCGAGCACGACGTGAGGAGAGCCTTCAAGAGAGTGAACACCAGGAAAGCAGCAGGACCAGACGGCATCTCAGGTCGTATTCTCAGAGCCTGCGCAGACCAGCTAGCACCTGTATTCACTGAGATATTCAACATCTCTTTATCTCCGTCGGTGATCCCCACGTGCTTCAAAGAGTCCATTATTGTTCCTGTTCCAAAGAAACCACATCCTGCTTCCCTCAATGACTATCTCCCTGTAGCTCTCACCTCAGTAGTGATGAAGTGCTTTGAACGCCTTATCAGAGACGTCATCATTTCTTCACTACCCGACACACTGGACCCACTACAGTTTGCATACCGTCAGAACCGCTCCACAGACGATGCAATCTCTCATCTCCTCCACACATCACTCACTCACCTGGACACTAGGAAAGGGAATTATGTTAAAATGCTCTTCATCGACTACAGCTCTGCTTTTAACACAATAATTCCCTCCACACTCACCACCAAGCTGGAGCACCTGGGACTGAGCTCATCTATATGTCAGTGGATCTCCAATTTTCTGACTGGCAGACCACAGGCAGTAAGGATGGGCGGACATGTCTCAGCCACACTCACTCTCAGCACTGGAGCCCCCCAGGGTTGTGTTCTGAGCCCCCTGCTGTACTCTTTGTACACCCACGACTGCGTTGCCACTACCAACTCCACCTCCATCATCAAGTTTGCTGACGACACCGTCGTGGTCGGACTGATCACCAACAATGATGAGTTGGACTACCTAGAGGAGATTGGAAATCTGGAGAACTGGTGCCAGAGGAACAATCTCCTCCTGAACGTCAGTAAGACAAAAGAGCTGATAGTGGACTTTAGCACAAAGCAGGAGAGGAACTACCAGACCCCCGTCATCAACAGGAGCCCAGTGGAGAGAGTGGACAGCTTCAGATACCTCGGTGTTCACATCACGCAGGACCTATCATGGTCCTGTCACATCAGCACCGTGGTGAAAAAAGCCCGGCAGCATCTCTACCACCTCAGACGCTTGAGAGACTTTAGACTGCCCTCCAAGGTGCTCAGGAACTTCTACTCCTGCACCATAGAGAGCATCCTGACGGGAAACATCACGACCTGGTTCGGGAACAGCACCATGCAGGACAGACGAGCTCTACAGAGGGTGGTGCGATCAGCCGAGCGCATCATCCGCACTGAGCTCCCTGAGCTACACTCCATCTACAGCAAGCGGTGCTGGACTAAGGCCAGGAAGATCATGAAGGACCTCAGTCACCCCAGTAATGGACTGTTCTCTTTGTTTCGGTCTGGGAAGAGATTCCGCTCCCTAAAGGCCAACACAGAGAGACTGAGGAGGAGCTTCTTCCCGCAGGCGATAAGGTCTCTCAATCACACAATCACACCTCCACACAGGACTAATAACATCTTTTAAGCTCACAACACTGACTGGACAATCATGGACACATTCATACACACTTGCACTAAATACTCATACATCTGGACACCTACATACATGATGACAGGACATCATGTCACCTTCATGCATATTTGCACAACCACCGACACTTTAATCCCATATTTCTATATTTTTGCAATATTTTATTATGCCCTTATGCACAGTTAATTTTACTAGTTAAATTTATTTCTTTAGTATTTCCTTTTTATTGATTATTTATTTTACGTACAAGCTTTTATTTTCTTTTTTTAAGGTCACTGGCGGTCGTATAAAGCATTTCACTGCATATTATACTGTGTATGATTGTGTATGTGACCAATAAAATTTGAATTTGAATTTGAATTTGAATCCAAAGAAATTCAGGAACAAATGAGAACAAAAGTAATTGAGATCTATCAGTCTGGTAAAGGTTATAAAGCCATTTCTAAAGCTTTGGGACTCCAGCGAACCACAGTGAGAGCCATTATCTACAAATGGCAAAAACATGGAACAGTGGTGAACCTTCCCAGGAGTGGCCGGCCGACCAAAATTACCCCAAGAGCGCAGAGACGACTCATCCGAGAGGCCACAAAAGACCCCAGGACAACATCTAAAGAACTGCAGGCCTCACTTGCCTCAATTAAGGTCAGTGTTCACGACTCCACCATAAGAAAGAGACTGGGCAAAAACGGCCTGCATGGCAGATTTCCAAGGCGCAAACCACTTTTAAGCAAAAAGAACATTAAGGCTCGTCTCAATTTTGCTAAAAAACATCTCAATGATTGCCAAGACTTTTGGGAAAATACCTTGTGGACCGACGAGACAAAAGTTGAACTTTTTGGAAGGTGCGTGTCCCGTTACATCTGGCGTAAAAGTAACACAGCATTTCAGAAAAAGAACACCATACCAACAGTAAAATATGGTGGTGGTAGTGTGATGGTCTGGGGTTGTTTTGCTGCTTCAGGACCTGGAAGGCTTGCTGTGATAGATGGAACCATGAATTCTACTGTCTACCGAAAAATCCTGAAGGAGAATGTCCGGCCATCTGTTCGTCAACTCAAGCTGAAGCGATCTTGGGTGCTGCAGCAGGACAATGACCCAAAACACACCAGCAAATCCACCTCTGAATGGCTGAAGAAAAACAAAATGAAGACTTTGGAGTGGCCTAGTCAAAGTCCTGACCTGAATCCTATTGAGATGTTGTGGCATGACCTTAAAAAGGCAGTTCATGCTAGAAAACCCTCAAATAAAGCTGAATTACAACAATTCTGCAAAGATGAGTGGGCCAAAATTCCTCCAGAGCACTGTAAAAGACTCGTTGCAAGTTATCGCAAACGCTTGATTGCAGTTATTGCTGCTAAGGGTGGCCCAACCAGTTATTAGGTTCAGGGGGCAATTACTTTTTCACATATATATATATATTACAGTGGTGTGAAAAACTATTTGCCCCCCTCCTGATTTCTTATTCTTTTGCATGTTTGTCACACAAAATTTTTCTGATCATCAAACACATTTAACTATTAGTCAAAGATAACACAAGTAAACACAAAATGCAGTTTTTAAATGAGGGGTTTTATTATTTAGGGAGAAAAAAAATCCAAACCAACATGGCCCTGTGTGAAAAAGTAATTGCCCCCTGAAGAAATCAGGAAGGGGGCAAATTCTCTCTTCTGGGCGAGACTCCCCCCTTCCCCCCCCCCCCCCCCCCAAAAAAACAAAAATTTTAAACTGCACATTTTGTACCTACCAAACGGTTTATTAAACTACTCATAACTTATATATACTGTGTACAAACAATTATTATATAAATATATAATTAATATAGAACAAATCACACTAAAGAAAAATAACTTATTTACTTCACTGCAGAACAGAAACCACAAACTGAAACTAAAATCTGACTTTTCTGGCTTTTCTAGATGCAAAGTCATCAATAATGGCATCATATGAGATCTGCTCCCTTATTGCATGATTTATGCTTATGACAGCAAGGCCAGTGAGCCATTCCTGAGACATGGTTGACCTCAGGTAAGTCTTGATTAACCTGAGTTTGGAAAAGCTCCTCTCTGCTTGAGCTACAGTCACTGGCAATGTAAGTGCAATCCTGAGAGCAGTCCAAAAGTTGGGGTAGATCTCAGATAGATCCTTATCGTGCATAAAAGTGATAAGCTCAAAGAGGCTCATGGTTTTTGATGGCAGTCATTAGACACTTTATTAATCTAATATAATCCAATCTAAGGGAGGAACATTTAGCTCCTTGGTTAATTTACTGCCTCAAATTATATGCTTTGTCACGTAACAGAGTTATAGCAAATGTCTTTTAAACTATCTACACATATGTAAATTAAACTGACTATTTACAGTATACTGTAAATACAGTATATTGTAAATATATTGGTTATAGCCAACATTAACATAATAAACAATGGAAATAAATAACTGTACTTGCAACAGTCTTGCTGCAAAGCATAATTTTGTGGTTACATTTTGTGGTATTTAATAGAAACCATTAGAATTTCTGTGATGGTTTGTAAATTATCTTTGACTGAATCAAATTTAATGAAACTTTGTAATTCCTTCTGTATTTTCCTGAAGTTAAATCTGCGACAATAAATTACATAAAAATGTTGAAATGAAAGGCGGCACGGTGGTGTAGTGGTTAGCACTGTCGCCTTGCACCTCCAGAGTCCGGGTTCGATTCCCGGCCAGGCTCGATTCCCGTCTCTGTGTGCATGGAGTTTGCATGTTCTCCCCGTGCTTGGTGGGTTTCCTCCAGGTACTCCGGTTTCCTCCCACAGTCCAAAGACATGCAGATTAGGCTAATTGGCGTTCCCAAATTGACCATAGTGTGTGCATGAGTGTGTGTGTGTGTGCGCCCTGCGATGGATTGGCACGCTGTCCAGGGTGTACCTGCCTCGTGTCCTGAGTCTCCTGGGATAGGCTCCAGGTCCCCGCGACCCTAAATACAGGGATAAAGTGGTATAGAAGATGAATGAATGTTGAAATGAAAAAGGGAAGTTTTGTGCCAGGATACCTCACAAGAGCCATCGCTTTTTTGGGCAAATATAGTTGCCCTAGAAGTGGATGTGGCTATATGCATTACTCAACAGAGCCGATCAATGCAATAGTTTACCGTAAATTCACAGAGTATCTGTTTACTCCAAACAATGGTGTGTAAATTTGGAAAATTTAACCATTGAAGATGTATGGACCGATCATTGTATGTGTATTCTTCCTGCGGGACGTTCCTAAATAGTGGTGCTAATAACAAGCAGTAATGTAAAGCGTCACTCTGATATAAAACACAGGTTGCTATAGAGCAAATATATCTGCAGCAGTCCAAGGTGAGGGTGGGGAAAATGTTATGCACTCAAATCAAAATTTTGTGAAAAAAATTACGTTTTATATATACAGTGGTGTGAAAAACTATTTGCCCCCCTCGTGATTTCTTATTCTTTTGCATGTTTGTCACACAAAATGTTTCTGATCATCAAACACATTTAACTATTAGTCAAAGATAACACAAGTAAACACAAAATGCAGTTTTTAAATGAGGGGTTTTATTATTTAGGGAGAAAAAAAATCCAAACCTACATGGTCCTGTGTGAAAAAGTAATTGCCCCCTGAACCTAATAACTGATTGGGCCACCCTTAGCAGCAATAACTGCAATCAAGCGTTTGCGATAACTTGCAACGAGTCTTTTACAGCGCTCTGGAGGAATTTTGGCCCACTCATCTTTGCAGAATTGTTGTAATTCAGCTTTATTTGAGGGTTTTCTAGCATGAACCGCCTTTTTAAGGTCATGCCACAACATCTCAATAGGATTCAGGTCAGG
Organism: Channallabes apus; assembly: GCA_030522415.1. Classification (NCBI taxonomy): domain Eukaryota; kingdom Metazoa; phylum Chordata; class Actinopteri; order Siluriformes; family Clariidae; genus Channallabes; species Channallabes apus. The sequence goes on from CM060111.1 coordinate 39,183,705, forward strand.
ACTTTGACTAGGCCACTCCAAAGTCTTCATTTTGTTTTTCTTCAGCCATTCAGAGGTGGATTTGCTGGTGTGTTTTGGGTCATTGTCCTGCTGCAACACCCAAGATCTCTTCAGGTTGAGTTGACGAACAGATGGCCGGACATTCTCCTTCAGGATTTTTTGGTAGACAGTAGAATTCATGGTTCCATCTATCACAGCAAGCCTTCCAGGTCCTGAAGCAGCAAAACAACCCCGGACCATCACACTACCACCACCATATTTTACTGTTGGTATGATGTTCTTTTTCTGAAATGCTGTGTTACTTTTACGCCAGATGTAACGGGACACGCACCTTCCAAAAGGTTCAACTTTTGTCTCGTCAGTCCACAAGGTATTTTCCCAAAAGTCTTGCCAATCATTGAGATGCTTTTTAGCAAAATTGAGACGAGCCTTAATGTTCTTTTTGCTTAAAAGTGGTTTGCGCCTTGGAAATCTGCCATGCAGGCCGTTTTTGCCCAGTCTCTTTCTTATGGTGGCGTCGTGAACACTGACCTTAATTGAGGCAAGTGAGGCCTGCAGTTCTTTAGATGTTGTCCTGGGGTCTTTTGTGGCCTCTCGGATGAGTTGTCTCTGCGCTCTTGGGGTAATTTTGGTCGGCCGGCCACTCCTGTGAAGGTTCACCACTGTTCCATGTTTTTGCCATTTGTGGATAATGGCTCTCACTGTGGTTCGCTGGAGTCCCAAAGCTTTAGAAATGGCTTTATAACCTTTACCAGACTGATAGATCTCAATTACTTTTGTTCTCATTTGTTCCTGAATTTCTTTGGATCTTGGCATGATGTCTAGTTTTTGAGGTGCTTTTGGTCTACTTCTCTGTGTCAGGTAGCTCCTATTTAAGTGATTTCTTGATTGAAACAGGTGTGGCAGTAATCAGGCCTGGGGGTGACTACAGAAATTGAACTCAGGTATGATAAACCACAGGTAAGTTATTTTTTAACAAGGGGGGCAATCACTTTTTCACACAGGGCCATGTAGATTTAGAGTTTTTTTTCTCCCTTAATAACGTAAACCTTCATTTAAAAACTGCATTTTGTGTTCAATTATGTTATCTTTGACTAATAGTTAACGGTTTTTGATGAGCAGAAACATTTAAGTGTGACAAACATGCAAAAGAATAAGAAATCAGGAAGGGGGCAAATAGTTTTTCACACCACTGTAACAGTTATGTGCCGGAGTGTATTTGCTGACGAGGAAAGAAGTACGACTTTTAAGACTTTTAAATTTTATTTAAAAAATCTTTATCCATCAACAAAGGATACTAATACTAGTCTCTACTATAAATGGAAAAATAGCTTTTTAAAAAAAATCTAAGTTTAGCGATAAACTTCACCACACAAAACAATTGCGATTCAGAACTAAATAGATTTTCCCCATCTCAAGTTTATAAAAATGGTTAAAAGGTTAAAGCTAAAAATAAGCTGATGAGCTTTAATGTAATCAGTGATATTATTATTATTATTATTATTATTATTATTATTATTATTATTTCAGGTTGAAGTGCACGTACATGTCTGTCTGCCAGAACTCTCTGTCTAACTTATTAATACTAAGAAATCATTGTAAATTAGATTTTTTTAAGATTGAGTATCTTAGGCCTTGTTTACACTGAAGTTGCACTTATTTTGTCGTCACACAAATACATTCCCTGTTCGGTAATCGGAGAGTGAGTCACAGATGAGAAACCGAAAAAATTGAATAAAGGAGTCTGAAGTTTTGTCTTAAAATAACTCCATCACATTAAAATTCACTTTAGCGGTTTTTATTTCAGTGGTGACAATATGAACTAATCCCAGTAAAAATATGTAGCTTAGCTTTTTTAATTAATATCGATTGGTGCAGGTGTTTGTTTGCATTGAGAAAGTAGATTATTAAATCCGGCACATAGCTGTACATAACATCACATTGTTTGGAGCAGGTTAGACTATAGGGAAGATATGTACTGTAAGTTCTGCAAAAGTTCCATTAAATTCTGTCCAGACAGTTTTGCATGATGCTGTGACATAATCTGACACATTAACTTGACTTCTACTCAACATTTTGATTTTAGCGCATTACCCTGGGCTCTCAGTTCAGGTATTTTATACACCCTCATCTTATTTTACACACCTGCTGCGGATACCATTCAATTTAACAAATCCAAGTTGCGTTAGATGAAATTTCCATATGAATGTTATTATACTGTACCAGCACTGAGTTAAAAGTTCTACTTATACTCGGCTCACACTTATGGGTGTGAGGAAAGTGAAGTTTCACACAGTACTCAGTACCTTATGAACAGATGATCGAAGGGAGTGAGAAGAGATAAGCTCACTGACACGTCCAGCGATCTCCAACCAGGGCTGGTAGTACACTGGCAGCTCAACCTTATGGTGAAGAAAGAAATTCAGGATCTATCAAATTATTTCAAAATTTTGTGCCATCAAAGCTGTAAGCCATCACTTCATTCACCAAATAAACATGAAGTTTGAAGCTTTGAATGTCGGATTTATGGATGCTGTGTTAGACAGCTGAGAATGATCACAAATCTGTATGTATATTTAATTAATTATAGTATAATTTCTCACATAAGCATAATGCTTAGGAAAGAAAGAAAAAAAAATAGCTGTAACAATATGACATATACTGTACATACCAGAGGATCATGAACAGCAAATCCATATTCTTCAGATATATGAAAACATTTTAGAGCCAGTGATCTCTCTGAATTTGAATTTGCAGCTTTACTTGCCATATTAATTCTGAGCACCTGGATATGCAAATTGCTATTCACTTCTTTCCCTCACTCTCTCTTTCTCTGTTCTCTCTGTAGTGGGTGGTACCTTGTGTATTTATTGTAGTATACCACCCATCTACCCATGGGTGGGCAGGACTGTTAATGGGTGGAGCCTTTCACCCATCTATGTACCCATTGGTAGGTAGGACTGTCAATTAGTAATTAGGACTGAGTTTTTAAGACGGATGTGGCAGGCGTCATTGAAGCTGGAAAGACTCCACATTTGATGTCAGTGTAGTACAGAGTGTAGTGGCTGGTTTCTGGCTGCATTTTGTATTCTTTTTTTTTTTTCATCCTTTTATCAGTGCAGTAGGGTGGCACCTCCGTGGAGCGAGCTTCTTTTTTTAAATCTTTGTTTCAAAAGTTTTTACATGTTGTTGATTCATTTTGGGTTTAATTTCAGAGTGTTGGCTATATTGTATTTTAAAGGGAACAAGGAGAGAAATAAATTGTAAAAAAAAAAAAAATGTTAAATTTTAAGTGAATTTTAAGAAATTGTAAGCATATTAATTTCTTACCTACCTTGGGTCATATCCGTCTGTTTTAGACTGTAGGCATTACGTAAAAACAAAAAACGTCGTTCTCCTACAACAGGCCTTGGACATAGACCTTTCCCAGGTCATCCACCCCTTTTCAAGGCTTTTCTGAAATTATTTACAGACACCTCTTAATATATTCATGTATTTTATGCGCATACCTTATGGAAATATTCCTAATACCTTTTATTCGTTGTATACTTTCAGTCAAGCTTGATTTTATGTAAGAAAACTCACCCACTGGTATATTTTAACATACATTTAAAAGACTAGTAAACATATTATTATGTATAATAAGGCAGTGGGATTTGTATTTTTTTTTAACACTGAATCAGTGAAAAAGTATATCATGAATGTCTACGTAAAAGCATACAGTACAGTAGTGGGGTACATCTTTGGAGAAATGTGAAAACTTGTAACTACTCTACAGTATATACTGTATGATTTTGCCCTAAGAGTTTACTTATTAGGCAGATTTCAGTAAGCTCTGATTATAAATTAACAGCCTTTTAATCACATCTAAGGCAGATTGACTTTGGACTCTAAAACTAAAAAAAAAAACACACAAACGTATCTACACAGACAATCTAAACAAAATGATACAGAATGTACAGTAGGTGTTTGCCTGGCTGCCTTTTAGACCTACAGTATAGTAGTTATGGTCGTCATTTGCGCAGGTTTTGAGCCCAGTCATTTTTTATTTAGAAGTTTCAAAGGCTGCTCATGAATGCCAACAATTCATTTCCTGAACAGTATTTTACCCCAAAACTTGCAAAGATGATTTGATACAGTCAGAACAAGCGCATTCCTGCCCTGTGCTATGCTCCTCCATTCTAACAGAAATTGAAAAACAAGACTGTGTGGTTATTGTGTGCAACTATATTCATTTTAGAACAATTTACAGCATATGGAATTAAAAAGACCACCTTAACCATAAACAGGAATTCTATTTCCACAATCAAGAGGTGATCTTACATTTCCTCTATCCTTCTTATTCTTAGGTTTTTCAGACCCAATGTACAACTCTGAGCTTGTAAACGTTACAAACGTAGTAGGTTGTCATCCTGTCATGCTTTAAAACTGAAGGAGCATTCAACTCAATCCGAAACTTGATGAAATCAAATTTCAAGAAAGGAGATTTCTCCTGATTGAAAGTGACAAGGCGGCACGGGGGTATAGTGGTTAGCACTGTCGCCTTGCACCTCCAGGGTCCGGGTTCGATTCCCGGCCAGGCTCGGTTCCCGTCTCTGTGTGCATGGAGTTTGCATGTTCTCCCCGTGCTTGGTGGGTTTCCTCCGGGTACTCCGGTTTCCTCCCACAGTACAAAGACATGCAGGTTAGGCTAATTGGCATACCCAAATTGACCATAGTGTGTGTGAATGAGTGTGTGTGTGTGCTCTGCGATGGATTGACACGCTGTCCAGGGTGTACCCTGCCTTGTGCCCAGAGTCTCCTGGGATAGGCTCCAGGTCCCCGCGACCCTAATACAGGATAAAGCGGTATAGAAGATGAATGAATGAAAGTGACAATCTGATTGACATTTACAGAAGTCTTCAAGCTCAGTACAATGATGAGACTATTAGATGGAGTGAAACATTTGAATGGTGCAAACTTTTCAAAGAAATCCGTACAATGCCTGGAATTCATTGGTCAGAACTCATTCTTTCAATGGTATCTTTGCGTTTCATACATTAAAGGACCCGAAACCAGGTATGTCTGCATATCTGTCTGTATGCATATACTGTATTTATGTATGTCTGTCTAGACAGATTTTCATCATGCAATATTGGTTGGATCAAATTGATTGAAACTTTGGCAGTATGTCGGTATTTGTCTGTTGTTTGCCATAAATGAAATCTAAATGTTGAGTAGAAGTAAAGTTATGAGCAGTAATGTGCCAAATGTGCACTTCAGCTGTGAGTTCAGTAAATAGTACAATGATAGATAAAACATGTGCATACAGTACACCATACAGTACCTACTGCCACAGATAATATATCAGTAAATACATCACATTGTACTGTTATCACATTGCTCAAATTTTTCTCATCTCTAGAGATAAGCACAATGTAGACTTACAGTAAGCAGCGCACATGAGAAAGCGAAACCATTACTGTATGTCATAAACGGTGCACCCCTCATGTGTCATTGATTATAAGTAAAAAAGGATGAGTAGGAAAATGTGTGCCTTTGGCTGACATATTGTATGAATGAGACTAATTGGGAATGCACATCTTATCCAACAGTAAAAGTATAAAAGTACAGCCAGAGAGAAACAGATGCTTATGCAATGCTGTTAAATTATGTGGTAAAGTGTAAAAGAACTGGGTACATTACTGCTCACAAGACCTGGCAGAAAATTAGGTTATCAGAATGTGAAGACTTTTTTTATTCTTGTTCTTATTATTTAATGACGATTCACGCTTACTCACAAAAATGTATGGGCTAAGGGCAAGGGCAAAATTTCTTAAAAATTTTAAACATGACTGTGAAAAGATGAATAGTTTTAAACCCTGTAACTCTTCTTCCTACAGAAAGCAAAGTTAAAGACCACTGCTGCCTCACCAGCACATGGACTGACCTGGGGTCACAGGAAAGTTGCCGCTGCTGGTCACCGGGTCGGTGTGCATTGTAAAGCAGTGTATGGTAAGCAGCAAAAACACATGGAAATGCCAGGTATGTACAAACAGAACTGGTACAAATGAGTTTTTTCTATATTAAGGTATAATTCTGTATCCTTGAAAGGTACTGCCTTAGTGACAATGGTCTGTACCTTCATTAGTACAAAACTGTACCCTTATTCACGAGAGTGTAGCAACTACTTGAGAGTCCTGTACTGTAAGTTGCACATATGGGTGCTGTACGACCACCTTAAGACAAAAATATTCATAAGATTGGCTTATGTAGGCTGTAGGAAGGGCCTATAGCAACCTTTTCTCTCAAGAATGCCTTAAATTGTTCTAAAGAATTAAACAGCAGTAATACCAACTTTCCAAGGATACCATAGAAAACTTTGATCCCCACCTACAAACTGTCTATGAACTACATAATTCAAAGAAACAGGGAGATTCGTACGAACCAGTTCTATATGAAAGACTAATAAATCAACAGCAGCACTGGTAGTCTGTGTCATGAGGGCTTTTCCAGGCTGGTAGACAATATTTTTTGCATTTTGTTGAAGTACAATTTCAGATCATTAGGGCAAGGCATTTTAGGCATTGTTGTGTTAATCTACAGTATGAGACAATTATGTCAATTATGATTCATTATGCAGCACAGAACAATTGCAGTAATTAGTTTAACAGCACTTTGTGTAAGTGTAATGAATTTTTATACCTCAGGACTGCTGAATTCTTAAACCTGAGATTTTCTTACAGCTCTGACAGGAGTTTGATCTTTAAATCAAATCACAAATCATATGTTTTATATGAGTTTATATGAACTCATTCATTCGACTACTTTTCCAATTCCATATAAATAGCTTACTCACAGAGGGTCGATACACCACACAATGTAAAATAAAAAATAAACAGTAAAATATTTGTTATTTAACAAACAAAAAAAAAACCGACATATAACTATTAATCAACTGTACTGTTGATTAAATTTTAAAATTGATTGGTTTATACATGCCGCAATATTGTATATAACAAGGAGGCGGTAGCTTAGTGCTTAGCACAGTCGACTTGCACCTGCAGGGTCCGGGTTCGAATCCCACCACGGGGTCTGTGTGCATGGAGTTTCACATGTTCTCACTGTGCTTGGTGGGTTTCCACCCACAGTCCAAACACATACAGCTTAGACCCTGTGTGCCTGTGATGGACCAGAACCCCATTCAGGGTGTACGTTGCCTCATGGGATAGGCTCCAGGCCCCCTCGAGACCCTGTATACAGGATAAAATGGTAGAAGATGAGTGAGTATGTGTTATAATAAGTTATAAAATACACAAAAAAAAAAAAAAAAAATGTTTTGATTCAGAAAGGTGACGTAGGTTTCTTTCTGTCAACGAGTCACCTGAATGAACGAATCAGAAAGGGAATCGGCTCACAAGCACACTTTGTTTATTATGGTTATTAATAATAATAATTATTATTAGCTTTGATGTTGTAGTAATGCAGAGATCCTGCAGCAGTTATGAGTATGGAACTCGTGCGTTAATCGTTAGAGCCTGGTTAAAACTCAGCTCGTGGTGAGTCGAGTGAATCCAAACAGAGAGTCGGCTCAGTGAAATGATTCAGACCAGCCCTCGGTGGAGATGAAAGGGCCGGCGGTGGACGGGGCTTGTTTTTACCTCGGCGCGGTGAACTGAGGGAGCAGCGAGGCTTCATCCCGGGCCTCGCTGACTTAACCTCATCCCACCCTAAAACAAAACACGACCCTACACCAGGCTTTGAATCGATCGCAGGCTTGTTGTCTGGATATGAAGATGAAGCTCAGCGCTTGTCCTCGGCGAGCTCTGACCCATGGATGGCGTTTCCGTCTTTCGCTTTCAGTCAGCTGCAGCCGAGCGGATGCGCAACTTCTCCCCTCTGATGCGGTAAGACGAGTCTCGTGCTTATGGCCTCCCGCGTGCGTGCGTGCGGTCGTGTTTTAACCGCCCAGGTTCTCATTGCAACGCAAGACCTGGACATTATGCAACGCGCGCACATACACACACGCGCCCGCTCGCGCGCGCACACTGTGGCTGGAACGAGTGCACAGCTGCAGGGATATTATTTAACATCCTGCACGTGTTGTTTACATGACCATGTGTCCCGCCTTCAGGGTGCGGGTTCGATTCCCTGCATGGAGTTTGTATGTTCTCCGTGGGTTTCCTCCCTGTACTCTGGTTTCCTCCATCAGTCCAAAGACATGCATGCTCATTGGCGTTGCCAAGTGTGAATGAGTGTGTGTGTGTCGTGATGGATTGGCACCCTGTCCAAGGTTGTACCGCCCAAGTCTCCTAGGATTGGCTCAAACCTGTATGTAAAATACAGTGGTATAGACGATGAGTGAGTGAGTTTTATAGACCACTGACTTTAACTTATTTTTGACATGCATTGGATACGGACGTGTCAAACATCCACAGTTTGCTCAGTACGTTGCCAAAACTTGCAGTTTATAATCTAGCGGTTGATTTAAGACAGTTAAAAGCATGCACAGTACAGTATACGGTCATATACTCTGGCCATATACTCTGGCCACATAATTGCTCATATCTTCACCTATACTCTAAATTCGAACTTAATTTATGGTGCAGGTTTAACGTCAGGCAAATGCCGAAGGACTGATAAAGTTTCATTAAGTTCTGTCCAGCCAGTTTTGCATGATGCTGTGACAAAATCTGGCAGGACAGACATACAGACAGACAGACAAAGTTTTCTGAGACTGGTCTCGGGTCCTCCAATGTATGAAACGTAGAGACATCATTGAAACAGCGGGCTCTGACCAATGTACAGCCGAAACCTTTCTTTTATTTATATATTGTAGATGAATCATTTAAAAAATGCATCAGGCATGCAGTCGGGTTACTTGAGTGCACAGTTGCATCAGCTGGCACGCGCTTTTTTTCTTTTCCCCCCTGACTGTGTTTGAACGTGAAAGTGCCTGCGTCAGAGCCTGCTGATTTATTACCCAGCACTTTTGCTGAATGCAGAGGTTTTTTTTCTCTCTCTAAAACACACACACACACTCACTCCTTGGGGCTTTAAAGCGAAAGACTAAGCTGTTCTACTTCCTGGCTTTAGATCTTTAGCATGTTTCCTCTCATTGCATCAAATATGGAAATCAACACCTTTAGACCCTTATCAGAATATTCAAATCATCTATTACACAGCAAAATCTCTACACCACATGCTAGAGCTGATCTAACACCACACTCTCAGAAATAAAAGTTCCAAGCTGTACTTTTCCAAAACAAAGTTTTTCACCTTTTAACATTCATTTGTTAATCTTTTATGCTGTTAATCTGTTGTACAGGGTTGCATGAGCCTGTAGCCTATCCCAGGAGGCTTTGCGCACAAGGCAGGGTGCACTTCATCGCATTTAATTATCACAATTAATTATCATTAATATTCACTGATTTAAGTGACCAATATTTGTTTTTATTGCACTGTCACATGAATTTGATTAAATGTGCAGCCCTAAAAGGCACATGAGGTCACATGACATTACATTTGTGCTCTCCCCCCATTTTTCCCCCTAATTCCCACCCATGTTCACAAAGTTGACTGACAGGAAGCCCATCCATATACAAACAACCTAACGTTCCAGACCTGGTAATCAGTTGATTAAATAAATTTGTGCTGTGGGTGTGGCTTTAAACAATAGATTAGTTCATGTTTTATGAATTAGTTTATTCTAAAAGCTAATGGATGGTACACTCGCACACACTTTCCCAGGTAAAACATATACACACTTACAGTACCAGTCAAAAGATTTTTTTAGAACAATACTGGAGATTTCGAAAGTATGAAATGACACATCTGGCATTAGGTAATTAAATACCAACAACACAACAGTCAGTTGTTATTTTAACTCACAAAGGTCACCTGTTCTGGAACAGTTGTTGTAAGAACAGTATCGTCAAGTGCGCTCGCAAAACCCATCAAGCACCATGATGAAACGCTCATGAAATAAAACGAGGCGCGCCCAAACTATTGACTGGTGTGTTTAAAAAAAAACAAAAAAACAATGATGACAAGGGATGGGATGTTGAGTAGAATGACATGTTAATTACAAGGTATTTGCAATTACAATTGCAATGTTCATGTGCATCCACCTGACTAGAATAAACACCTTCTCAGAACAAAAAGTACCAAACTACACATTACTTGTACTTGTTCCTTTAAAAGCTCTGTTTAAACATCTACACCATGTACTCCAGGTCTCGAATAAGACATAATCTATATCAATGAAGAGAGGGTTTTCTGGTATTTATAAAGATTATATCTTATCTCTGGGATATGTTACACTGTGTTCCAAGCATATGATACAATCCATATAAATAAATGAGAGGTTTTGTCTGTATATTGGTCAGAACTCGATGATTTCAATGATATCAGTCTTAAAAATCAGTCGCAGAAAATTTTCTGTATGACACATCATCACGCTAAACTGGCAAGACAGAATGGAAAGAAACTTTGGTATTTGCCTGACGTTGAAACTACGACATAAATGACGTAAAAATGAATTAGAGATTAGATAGTAATGTGCACGCGTCAAACTGTGGACGCATCTTAAATCATCCGCTGGACAGAATTTAATGAACATTTTGCAGTACTTAAAGTTTTTTTTAACTGGGATCACGTCAGTGGTTCTCAAAGTGTGGGGCCCCACTAGTGGGGAATACAGACATGACAGGTGGGGCGCAATGAACGGGAGGAAATTAGTGGAAAATAATAGGAAAGTACCTATTCTAATTCATGCTTTTCTTTATTGATAATGAAGAGCGTACTCTCAAAACTAAACAATCACACACAAATAAATGGATCATTAATACAAGTAAATTTAAAATAACATCAGTTGTGGGCCGGGAGAAAAAGTGGAACCATAGTGCAACAATAATGGTTTAACATCGGACCAAACCTGCGCGTTGTGATTCGAGCGGCGCTGCTCAAGTTGTTCCGCGCTGTGCGATCCACCGGGCTGTGTGAATAAACCAGATCATCTCAGATAGTCGCGCTGCGCTGTCCACTGGGCCGTGCAGATATTTGGTTCAATCGGGTACCACGGTTTCGTTCCACTTTTGATGTGTTTGGCTTCACATACACTTCGACAATGGAAGAAGACGCTGCAGCAGCAGTGAGTTTACTTACATGTGATGAAACCGACAACGAGGAGATTGTAAAGAAAGAATGTGCCTTGTCTGTGGTGTGGAACTGGTTTGAGTAGAAGAAAAGTGATACGAATGAGATGAACGAGATTTGCAAGGTACGCAAGTGCACTGTTTTAACAAGTGGTGGAAACACGTCAAACCTTTTCTATCATCTGAAATCCAAACATCCAAACGAATATGGCCAAAGTAAAAAAAAATGCGGCAAACCTCAGCAATTCACAGTTTATATAAAATTACATTGTGTATTATGTATTTCTTTGTGTTTGAATTTTTATTTATGCATTTTCAGATACAAATTGCTATGTTGTGATATATATCGTTATAGAGGTAGAAAATCGCTTCTACCGTGTTAGAAGATTTTGGTTATATCGCCCACCACTAATGAAGCCTATCTTGAGCTTGGATTCATGGTGGTGATGGTGGGGGCAGAGGAGAGACTCGTGTGTGTTTTGTGTCTTATACCGCTGGCAGCAGGCCGCATGAGACCCAACAAATTAGGAAGACACTTAGAGACAACACACTCCAGTCACGTTAATAAGCCACTCGACTTCTTTGAAAGAAAGCTGGCAGAATACAGACAGCAGGAGAATCGCATGGTAACATCTGAATCAGTGGACAGCAAAGCACAAATGGCTTCATTCAAAGTTGCATACAGAATTGGCCAGTGCAAAAAAAAACTACAAACGATTGCTGAGCAGCTAATAAATATGGGGTCAATTATGCAAAGATAAGTGACAACGTAAGCCTTTTATAACAATTACACGTGTATTTTATCTGTTTTGAACTTGGTGTTGTTTGATCTTATTGGTTTAGAAATTGATATTTCAATAAACAGTAAACTTGGCCGATTTCGTTATTATTTTGTTGACAAGTGGGGCTTGAAAATTCGCTCACCCCCTTAAGTGGGGAATGACAGAAAAAGTTTGAGAACCACTGCTCTAAGTTAATATTTTGACTGAATTTTAACGCTCTGGAGTTGTTTTAAGGCAGAATCTTTATCCGATCTACTTTTTTCCATTTCCCATCTGCCCGATTATCGAACAGGAAGTGTATTTGGCTAAAATCCTGGACGGCACTAAAAGTTCATTAACTCCTCCAGGCAGCTCATTCAGCACTGCGTGTGTTTTTTAATTGAAGACTGTAGGGATTTAAAAAGAAAAAAAAATGTCCATAAATCAGGATGTGTTTCCATGAGCCGGCTGTTTTTGAAGGCTGCTCCGGTAATACTGTAGGTGCACATTGTCTATACGCATTAAAAATAACCCAAGTCTGCTGGACACGAGGCGAGAACTCAGGAGCTGGGTCACCTTCAGCCTTCAGCCTCGGAATCAGACGTTTATTTATCTCATTAATATAGTCGCATTTCTCCACTGACAATAAAAACACAATGCGTTCGTATGAATGGGCCGTGCGGTAAACGACAGCCGTGTGTGAAATCAGGTGACGGGTTACTTTTTCAAGATGTTGAATGAAATGATTGAGAGTAAAGAGGCTGTAGTGTGCATCATGGTGCATTGGGTATTTCTGTCGACGATGTGGACTGCTCTTGGGAAGCGGTGTTTCGAGTGTAACTCATTCTTCTCAGCGTGTATTCATAGCTCCAGAAGTCAGGAGCGCAAACGGCATAGCGCACTACACTACAGTGGAGTCTACTCATTGTAACCAGTAGCGACATATTGTTGAGTGTGAGAATATGCGATCCGGGACGTAGCCACCCATCGGACGCGGAAGTCGCACTGGTCTCCATGGAAACCAGAAACCGTGTCGCGATACCAACAACCTTCACAAGCGAGGCACTGGAGGAGACGGACCTCGGCGCTGTCTCGCGCCTTTCAACCGAGCCTTGATTTGCAAGAAGGGAAAGACAACAAAGATAATGTGAGAGTATTCATAGATATATATGTATTGATGTATTTATGTATACTGGATCATGTTCGCCTTCTCATTAACATGTCACAAGGCAGGTCAATGAATGAATGAATGGGTGAAGGAAAAACATGCATGGTGTTTAGAAAGAATGAAATGATCTGCATTTGGTCCGTTTCTCACATGATGTTCAAAGAGAAACACACCCTGTGCGGCACCTTGGTGTTCTCCATGATGAGCGGATGTTCCAGCATGCAGGCTAAACTTGGAGCTGCATCAGAGCTGATTAGAGCAGCCGATAACACCTTACTGGAGAGACTGGAGGGTCTATTGCATTTATCGAACCGCTCAATGGCTGGATTGACTTTCTGGAAGCAAGAATAGCTGAAGAGGAGCTGAACGGATGCAGCGCAGTCATCCAAGGAACTACACAATTTAAACAAAGTCTCGGTTTTGTTAAGATGCAGTCGAAAATCTGCAGTGTTTATTATACTGTACAACAAGGTTGCAGTATCAAATACAGACTAAAATGTTTGGGATGAGTCCTCAGGGACGAGGACAGCACAGCTCAGATTGCTTTGCTCTTGCCAATAGAGTGTTTTTTGATATTTATTGATGTACGTCAATACAAAACGTGTAAGTGTTGCATCTTTTTTAAGTCTTAAAGGTCCCATAAGGTACTATTTTGTTACCCGGTTACCACAGGTCTTAGAGGATGTATGGACAGTACAGTATATATACAGAGTCGGCACAAAAAATATATATACTTCAGGAAAAGAAAAACTTCTACATATTTTAATATGGTCCAACCCACTTAATAAGGGACATTACTAACCAGATGTCAGTGCCAAAACCCGCATACAGTATATAACCAGTCACGGGAGAACTTTCAGCAAGAAAAGATATCTCATAACATTTTCATCTTAAACAACACTTTGTCCCCTAAAAAAAAACCTACATCTCCTACATCATTCCAGAAAGCCTCTTAACGTCTGTGTTGCGATCGGAGTTACAGTGCTAAATAGCTTCTAACGCAAGGCTGAATCCATAATCCCTCTCTAACTCCTGATCAAGGGCACTACTTAGTGTGTGGAACGAGAGATTGTTCCATAGTGTATTACCTTTCCATTTTACACTATTTGGAATTCAACTATGGAACGGTTAATTAGCTATTAATGAGAAAGCTTGAAATGTCAGTGTTTAACATTACCTGCTCATCATTTTATAAGGAGTAAAGCACAGCGTATTTCAAAGCATCGTCTCTTTTGCGACAGAAGCATTGATGCTAACGAACGCCACGAAACTTTTACAGCTCTCATGAACTCATGAAAGGCGGCGCGGTGGTGTAGTGGTTAGCACTGTCGCCTTGCACCTCCAGGGTCTGGGTTCGATTCCCGGCCAGGCTCGATTACCGTCTCTGTGTGCATGGAGTTTGCATGTTCTCCCCGTGCTTGGTGGGTTTCCTCCGGGTACTCCGGTTTCCTCCCACAGTCCAAAGATATGCAGGTTAGGCTAATTGGCGTTCCTAAATTGCCCGTAGTGTGTGATTGGGTGTGTGAGTGTGTGTATGTGTGTGTGCCCTGCGATGGATTGGCACCCTGTCCAGGGTGTACCCCGCCTAGTGCCCGAAGTCTCCTGGGATAGGCTCCAGGCCCCCCGTGACCTTAAACACAGAATTAAGCGGTATAGAAGATGAATGAATGAATGAATGAATGAATGAATGAACTCATGAATAATACCAGGTATAGTTGATACATTATGACTATGATATATGAACAGTTTGTTCAGTATTGCAAAAATACGTTATTGTTAGCGCGACACTTGAGGCAGGTGAATATGTTGAAACGGCACGTTCGTTATCCCCCTGTGAAGTGTACACGCTTCAGTGCAGTCACCTCAATGTGAACATCCACACCCACAACACGAGCTGTGTTTAAACGTATAGCTGTTAACAGTGCGCAGGGACGGCGCTGAATGCAGAATGCAGCCCGAACAGCATTATTGATCCTCTAAAGTGCTGTAACAACACTTCTGTCTCATGTGACCCCTGTTTAGGGAACGATTGCCAGCTTATTACAGAGCTCAGCACGCACAAAGTGACACCAGGCTGCTGGATCTCTGTTTTTTTATTATTATTTAGAAACAGAACAGCTTTTGATTTTGCACACTAACAGTGTGCACAAAATCCTGACCACACTGAGCAGGAAGCATGGTCTTAGCATATCTGTATGACTTTTTATTGATCTTTTTTTTATTTTTTTTATGAAATTGTTTTTAGGTCCCATTTTATGGATTCTGATATGGACTATGAGAGGCCAAATGTCGAGACCATCAAGTGTGTGGTTGTCGGGGACAACGCAGTTGGAAAGACCCGGCTCATCTGTGCCCGAGCTTGCAATGCTACCCTGACCCAGTACCAGCTGCTCGCCACACACGTTCCCACCGTCTGGGCCATAGACCAGTACCGAGTCTGCCAGGAGGTGAGGAAATTCTGCAGTCAACCATGTAACTAGCTTTGTTCCCAACATGCGCTCGTTTATAGAGATAGCGGAAGTGTTAAAAATGCGATTGCAGTAATGACCTGGGTAAATCTCCATGCATGTGATAGGTGTGTTTCTCCAACCAGGTTCTAGAGCGATCTAGGGATGTGGTGGATGACGTCAGCGTGTCCTTGCGGCTCTGGGACACGTTCGGGGATCATCACAAGGACCGCCGCTTCGCTTACGGACGGTAAGATGTCCAGGAACGCCTTTTTTTCAGGCTGCATTTCTGCTCTCGTAGACTAATGTTGCATCACTGCATCCCTGTGGGTGTTTTGCCAGGTCTGACGTGGTGGTCCTGTGTTTCTCAATCGCTAACCCGAACTCTCTGCACCATGTGAGGACCATGTGGTACCCAGAAATCAAACACTTCTGCCCCAGAGCTCCTGTCATCCTTGTCGGCTGCCAGCTGGACCTTAGATATGCTGATCTCGAGGCGGTGAACAGAGCGCGGCGCCCACTGGCGAGGTGAGAGCAGAAAATGCTGTCAATGCTGAGGCTGTACTCCTGCAAATAGCAAAATAAACAGATGTTTTACTCCCTGGACTGGCAACCACACTAATCGATGTCCCGATAACAGAGATCGATGTCATTAGCGTCACCAGTGGGACAGCGTTGATGATCTTTAATTTGACCGAGAGCTGCTAGTTTATTAGTTTTGCAGATCTATTAACCAATACACTGCCAGCTCAGTGTATTTATTAGCCCTGAGTAGATTAGCAACAATTCCTGAAGCCTTTTAAAGCATGTTAATTGTCAGCATTTCTTCATTTCAGGCCCATAAAATCCAACGAGATCTTGCCACCAGAGAAGGGCCGTGAGGTAGCCAAAGAGCTTGGTGTCCCATACTATGAGACTAGCGTGGTTGCCCAGTTTGGTATCAAGGATGTATTTGACAACGCTATTCGTGCGGCCCTGATTTCACGCCGCCATCTGCAGTTTTGGAAGTCGCATTTGCGCAACGTCCAGCGGCCTCTCCTTCAAGCCCCGTTCCTTCCTCCCAAACCTCCTCCGCCCATCATTACAGTGCCGCCTCCCCCCAGCAGCATGGAAGAGCATCCCGGGCGTCTGCTGGAGGACGCGCTGTGCGCCGACGTCGTCCTCGTGTTGCAGGAGAGCCAAAGAATCTTCGCTCACCGTGTCTACCTCGCCACGGCCTCATCTAAATTCTACGACCTTTTCCTGGTTGACCATCGGACTCCCGAGGACAAAAGAGAGAGAGAACGCACCCGCGTGCCTCTGTCCGGCCGCGAGCTGCTGATGCGAGCGGCCAGCTTTGACGTTTGTGAGAGCAGCGACGAAAGGGAACGAGCGAATCTACGCGCCTGCACCAGTGACGGGACACTTCGGGGAGGTGAAGGAAGCCGTCTGCTCCCAGCATTCAGCCGAGCGTTTGTCAGCGTGCGGGAGGAAATGGTGGATGACCCCTTGACCTTTATCTCCAGGCCGATGACGGTGGTGCACATGGATACGTCTATGCAGCTGGGGCCTTTCCGTGCTGTTTTGCGCTATCTCTACACGGGGAAGCTGGACGAGCATGAGAAGGAGCTGATGCAGGTGGCTCACATCGCTGAGCTCCTGGAGGTTTTCGATCTGCGCATGATGGTGGCCAACATCCTGAACGATGAAGCTTTCATGAACCAGGAGATCACCAAGGCCTTCCATGTGAGGCGCACCAACCGCATCAAGGAGTGCCTAGCCAAGGGGACCTTCTCTGGTGAGTCTGAGGAAAGAAACAGCCATCTAATTCATAGGATAATATTTCATAATCATGATTGTATGTACTCCAGAATCATTGGCACATGATGGTGACACACAATTATTTAACTTCCACTTAAACAACTGAAGAACCTATTTATAATTCATAGCTATAATCCCAGGCAGCATTGTGGCTGAGTGGTGAACATTGTCGCCTTGCACTTCCGGGCTCTGGGATCGATTCCCGCCTCAGGTTTGCATGTTCTCCCCATGCTTGTGGTGCAGTCCAAAGACATGCAGATTAGAATAATTTGCATTCCCAAATTGCCCATAGTGTGTGAACGAGACTACGATGGATTGGCACCACATCCATAACTCAGAAGACAAGCAGACTATGCAAGAAAAATAAATAAATCCCCCTTACAGCCACAGATTATTATTAATAAAGAGAGTGTTTCTCTAATTCTCCTAAATGTTCTCTTTCTCTCTGGACGTTTATTGCACTTCACTTGTCGCAGTATGAGGATATTTCATTGCATTAAAAAACAACAACTGAGTATTATACTGTACAGTATATACATTTTTTTTTAAATCTGTTCCCAAATCAAGTCCTTTCATCCTTTCTGCCTTATTGTGATATTTAGCAACTTGTTCCTCCACCTCCCAAGGAGACGGGTCAGCGTTCAATATTTCACCAGCTGCCTTTTTACACTTATGTAATCAGATGTCCATCAGAAGAGCAAGCGATGTTTGGTGTTTTCAGCACATTCGGAATTTATCATGGGGTAATGTGTGGGTCAGGATGTTTCCTCGTACTAGCAGTTTTCTACTGCTTATATAATCTTAGTACCTTAACACCTCTCTACTTCCTTTTCAGCGTTTTAAATGAACATAGGATTTGTAGACCACTATAATAAAAACCTTTTTATGAAATTCCTGAATATATGTTCCCCCCCCCCCCTCCCCCCATGGCAGATGTGGTGTTCAAGCTGGATGACGGCACCATAATGGCCCATAAGCCTTTGCTGATCTCAAGCTGTGACTGGATGGCGGCCATGTTTGGAGGACCGTTCGTGGAGAGCTGTACCAAAGAGGTACATAAGCGCTCTTTGGTTTTTCTCTGGTGGTGTGCCAGTGAAAAAAAAGATTTCTAAAAAGCTACTAAACTGTGGTTTGGATTGAGTACAAGTTCAAGCTGTTTTCTAGGCGTCTCAGGGCTATGAGGTATTTCGTGATCTTTGACCATAGGCGTGGGTTTAAGGGATCAGATGGACATTTTGAGATCACTATTAGCGCACTTTTTTTTTGATATACTGTATGTTTCTCAGGTGTTGTTTCCGAACACAACCCGTAGCTGTATGCGTGCGGTGATGGAGTACCTCTACACCGGCCGGTTCTGTTCTCGCCCAGACCTAGACGCCATGGAGCTCATCGTTCTTGCAAACCGTCTCTGTCTGCCTCACCTGGTTGCACTGACAGGTACTCACTCACACACACACACACACAAACACATTATATAGAATATACAGTATTAAGACTTCGGTTTGTGTGTGCTGGTTTCAGAGCTCTACACTGTGACCGTGCTTATGGAAGCTGCTATGATGGGAGCCGATATCGATGGAGAAGTGCTGGTTTATCTAGAAATGGCTCAGGTAAAAGTTTGAGTACCAGTCTACTGAGAACATTGAGGTTCCGTCAGCTGGGGTAGATCTTGGCATGACCGATGTTGCGCACAGAAATGTATGTTTGGTTTTCTTCTTTCCTTGCGTGGCTGTGTTTTTCTCAGTTCCATGGTGCCCACCAGTTAGCTGGATGGTGCCTCCATCACATCTGCACCAACTACAACAGCGTCTGCCGCAAATTCCCTCGTGACATGAAGGCCAAGTCCGCAGGTATTCGTACACTCCCCCCTTTTTTTTTTAATTCCTCCTCAACATCTGTGTTTAATCGCTCAACATGATCAATGTGCCTTTTCAGAGAACCAGGAGTACTTCGAGAAGCATCGCTGGCCTCCGGTGTGGTACCTCAAAGAGGACGATCATTACCAGCGGACGCGCAAAGAGCGCGAGAAAGAGGACTACCTGTACCAGAAACGCCAGTGTAAGCGCAAGTGGCTCTTCTGGAATCTTCCTTCATCACCCTCTTCCAACTCTCCGTCCTCTCCCGGGTCCTCCGCCGTCGTGTGATTTAATCAAGGCTGTATTGAACTGCCGTTCGATGGAAAAGCACACGCATCAGGAGTGACGTTGATTTTGGCCTAAAAATATACACTTAAGTTCGGAACGTGAGCCAGAGACTGTAAGAATGTTTTTTATTTATTTATTTATTTATTTTATTCCATTGCCTGAGAGGCTGTTCACACACACCCACAAAAGACCCATCAAACTAAACGTGCTCACAGAAACGTAAATCAAATGACTTTTCTGCTACGAAACCAATTACAAAAGGCAGATTATGATTTCAGAGTGGGATTTAAAAAGTTTTTTTTTTCCCCACTACTAATAATAAATCACCAGTGTCATGACGATGTGCTGCATGGACGAGCGTGCAGATTATTACATCTGGCTTTCCCAATGGAACGACTGAGTCGTCTGGCATCACAAGACGGATTGGCTCGTCCTGCTCTTACGGAATGTTAATAGTTCCCCACTGGCCCTGGCTGTGACTTTGACTGCGAATTGTTTTATCTATTTTTTTATGATCCAGAAAAGGGCTCTCGTTTTTCCTCGTCATCTTTGGACCCTTTTTTTTTTTTTTTTTTTTTTTTTTGCTTGAAAAAAAAAAAGTTGATAAAATCAGCCTTGCACATAATCCATTATTCAACACCTCAGAATTAGATGAAAAAACAAAAACTCTGAATTCTCACCGCTGTTCGTAAACACAATACGCAAGACCTCAGATATCTTAAGACCACTATATCACATCAGATCCTAACATTTCGATGCGTACATGTTCAATTATCTATGTAATAGGGATTGTTCCTGCTTTTATTTGGTGAAACCTGCACGTCACACCTTCTTAGACTGACAACTTACGATATTAAAATAGATTTAAATAATACTAGACTCATGGGCAGGCCCATGTCATTTCTATTAGAATGCATTTGCGAACAGTATTGTAGAAAGCACATAATGCTAACGTCTTGATCATTTGAAGTACAAATTAAGTTTTAAGGCTGTGAAGTTACTGTAGAATATAATGCAAGCAAAAATCTAAAAACAAAAAACCAAAAACAACATTATCCTATGAGGTAGCGCTAAACACTGAGAAGAAATAAAATCAGTTTACGGAATGTAAAATGCCATTTTAGGTTCTAGCAAGCTTTCTAAATTCTGCACAGTGTTGTTTACATGGCTTTATCTGAAACCTGTAAGAGATGGAACCCCATAAGCATGATGCATATTAAGTAGCATTGAGTAGAACCACTCGGTTTTCAATTCACGCTCTTTACTATTGCCGATAACTGATGATCTTAGGATGCTGATTTATGTACATAAATGGCTAGGAAAGAATGGATAATCAAATGTTTACCTAAATTATTGTCATATTCTGTTACTAATTATATTCATAAAAAGTGTGTATGTGAAAACTTCAATTTGCAGAGAAAATACAGAAAGACCTAGTACAGGTGTCACCTTAATGCTTGTCAAGTACAAGGGGCGTTCAAGTCAAACCTGGACTATGACAGGATGCAGCATGTCTGTAACGCTGGCCTCCCAGGAACTCCTTTCTTGGCCCAAACAGGTGGAAATCTTTTGGAGCACGGTCAGGACCATAAGAGGGATGTGGCAGTAACTCCCAGCCTGATTCCTGTAATGTGCAAGTGGTGTTTGTTAATGGTTTTGTGTACAGTTTCCACAGACTAATGTGTCTTTTCCGCAGGTTGACAAAAAGTTGTTTTTCAAGATTTCTACTCTGATTCAGCCTGGCCAGGCTCTGCATTCACCGACTTACAGCCTTCCTTTTTTTTTTTTTCTTTTTTATATAAAGGTTTGCACCATGTTTGCACCATTCACATGTTTTACTGTGGCTGAGAGTCTCATCGCCGTCCTGGGCTTGAAGTCTTATGGAAACGTCAATCACTTTTATGCCTTCATTCACATGAAATTTCATCACAAGTCCCGGTTTGACATGAACGCCCTTGGTATATCCTAATAATGTGACCTGTGAAGCATCTGAGATAAATTTTAGTTTATAAAATGTTTTGTTTCAAAGAAATCAAGGTAGTACAAATTTAGTTTACATCAATAATCCTTCAATTTGTGGAAAGAAGTGTCAAGTAGAACCGGATTTTGCCGAGCATCTAATCCACGATGAATGCCTTTTCTAAGATTCTAGGTACAGTACCAATGATAAATTTAGAACACTTTACAGTTGGCTAACCCATCTGTCCCAAGTTGAAGTTTGAAGTGTGATGTTCCAACCATGTGATTATAACCTACTATTCTTTGGATGCCCTGTGATCTATGGAGTATCCGTTACCGTTACAGGTCTGGTACGCTATGGATGGCGGTCACAATTCCAGGTTTATATACAAAATGGGTGCTGACACTTCCTGCTTCCCACCAGGGTATAGTGAGAATACACATACAGTGCCTTGCAATAATATTCATACCCCCTGAACTTGGTTGTCAAGTTACAACCAACAAATGTAAATGTATTTGATTGGGATTTTCTGTGACCGACCAACAGAAAGTGGCACATAATTGTGAAATGGAAGGAAAATGATAAATTGTTTAAAAAAAAATTTCACAAATGAAAATCTGAAAAGTGTGGCGTACATTTGTATTCAGACCACCTTTACTCTGATACCCCTAAGTAAAATCCAGTGAAACCAATTGCCATCAGAAGTCAACTAATATATAGAGTACATACTGTAGAGTCGGCATCATGAAGTCCAGACTGGTCAGGGATAAAGTTGTAGGGAAATTCTAAGCTTGGGATATTTTTTTTATAACCTATCCCAAGCTTTGAAAATCTTACTTGCATCAATACTTTTGCAAGGTACTGTAAGTGTGTGCAAGTATACAGTGAACTTTATTATCCATCATATTTACAGTAAGTCTGCATTTCACTGGATTTCCATACATGATGAAGATTGATGAACTCAAAAAAATATATATATTATTTTAAATTCAGTTTGTTAGATTAATTAATTTGAAGTTGATAAACTTTGGAGTAAAGTACCAGCCATGTTCTTACATAAAAAAACATTTCAGTGGCATTTCATTTAAATATGCTTGTTGATTTTCTCAATCCATCCTGTAATATAGGAGATACTTTTTAACAAGATTGTTTTTTGTTTTGTTTGTTTTTTAACGGCTAACAGGTCATCTGTATATAAAAAAAGAAACCGTTTGAGTGTCATATGTTATTATGGTTGACTATTGATATTGTCCTGGTGTTGTCTTAATGTCCTAAACAGAGATTTCAGTCACTTTGTAGGAATACAGTAAGTATAATTCCGCAGACCTCTCTAAATGTTAATGTGGTATTGAATATAACTTGGCGTTTATTAACCATGAATCTGTACGTGATCAATTCTGAAGGTTGACTGGATCCTGTGAGATTTTATTGATTCATAGTAGTGATACTGAATGTGAAAGTGTACATAATTAAGCATCAGTGTACCGTAATACGTCCATGTTTTTGTCAACAGTCCATCAAATGGTTCAATGTTGTTTTTTTGTTTTTTTTTTAAGAAAGTTTTAAGCTCCTTTCTAAGTTCCAAGTATTGAATGTACAGAATGTACTAACAAAACTAAACACGACAATTGTAAAATGTTTTCTTTGGACAGCAATGCTTTAGACCAGGTAAACACATTTAGGAATTTCTCAGTATTTCAGCTGAACCCGTATGTGCTGCTGCAGTCGAGACACCCCATGCCTTAATGTAAATTATTCTGTTACAGTAAAGGGTTCTTTTCACTCTGTACTGTACGTGTTTGTACTGAAACATGGTGAAACTTTGCAAGTACTAAACATGTTAGACACTGTACAGTATACCTGTATTTATTCATCATGCACAAGTATCCACACTACCATTTCTCTGGGACATACAGTAGTGTTTGTTGCTGTAGTTTTTTTTTTTTTTTTTTAGCAGGCATTATTTAAAAAAAGAAGCAGTTAGATAAAATGTAGTACAATTGTTAATAGCCTTTAAGGCCTTAGGTCTTAACAAAATCAGTTTTCTGCTTCATCTACCCCCATGACAGTCCACGACCCACAGAAATCAGTGCAGGGAATTCCACTTCTAATTCGTCTTTCATTATTACTGACTTGCTGAAATGCTATTTAACACTTCATAGATGCTGCATATGTGTGTGTGTATATATATATATATATATATATATATATATATGTTGAGCAGGCCCCCATTTTTTCCACCATAACAGTAATGCACTGTGTGTTCTAACACCTTTTTATCAGAACGAGCATTAACCTTTTCAGCAATTTTAAGCTCTTCTATTGGCCCGGACTACATGGGCCAGCCTTCGCTCACCTATGACATTATTGCCAGTTCACCAGTTTTCCTTCCTTGGATCACTTTTGGAATGCCCTGACTACTCCAACCCAGGAACATCCCAGAAGAGCGGAAGTTTTGGATTTGCTCTGACACAGTTGTCTAGCCATTACTATTTGGCCTTTCACACAGTAGCTACATTTTCAATATCTCCTTACAATGGCGACTGGAAGTGGGTGGGATATACAGTATTAGGCAGCAAGTAAACCTTTTTTCCCTGAAGTTGATGAAGCAGAAAAAATGGGCAAGCAAAAGGATTTGAGTCACTATAACGAGGCCCAACTGTTATGTCTAGACAACTGGTTCAGAGCAACTTCAAAACTGCACCTTGCGTGGGACGTTCCTGGTCTGGAGAGGTCAGGACCTAGTAGTCTAAGGAAGGAAAACTAGCGACATGGTTATGGGTGGCCACGGCGTAATGTTGCACATGGGGAGCGAAGTCTGGCCCGTGTAGTCCAATATAATAGAAGCACTAGCGTAGATCAAATTGAGGAAAAGGTTAATCCTGGTTGTGATAGAAAGATGTCAGAACACAGTGCATCACTGTTATGGTGGCAAAAGGGGGGCATACTCAATATTAGGCTGGTGGTCATAATGTTATGGTGTGTGTGTGTGTGTGTGTATATATATATATATATATATATATATATATATATATATATAGTAAGGCTAGAATCCTATTATGTGCATGTCATAGACTTTTTTAAAAGGAAGTTTCAGAATCTAACACTGCTTTAGATTTTAATATAAACAGTATAGATATATACAAGCTTAAATCTAAGCACTATGCAGTATATTATAGGCGACTGTATATTATATACTGCACTTGGATGCAGTTTTTGACACTAAAGCAAGCTCTGAATAGGACTATTGATTTTATTAAAACTAGAATGTGCAAAAAAAAAGAAAAGTGCAAACTCCTGAAATGTTTCCCATGTTCTCGGTGCTAACATGCCACCGCTGCAAAGAAGCACAAACCAAAGGGAGAACAAGCACCCCAAGAGATGTGTTTTTGCTGCACAATCACAACGAGTTGCTCTGTCAAGGAGTCACGAATGTTAAAGGGTTGAATACAAAACTTCAATGTTTTCTTGGATTGGGGTGGGTGGATGAGTTGGGGTGTGGGGGGGGGGTGCAATGTGGTGGTGAGAGTGGGTGTAGTTTGTACCATCAGGAAATGGACATCTGACATTGTAGCATGTGTTCTGCTCTAAACGGTGTTTATATAATAAATACTAAATGGCAAATTATGTGATTCACTGTACCTCTGTCTTCACACCATACAGATGCTTCATTTTCTGAGGAAATTAATTAGCAGTTTTTTGAAAAAGTAAATAAAAATCTTGTATTTTTAACATAGTCTCAAGAAATACAGTAGGTCTTTAGGCTTTCTAAAGGACCTTTTTTGTAAGCCACTCATTTCCAGTCCAGCCTCTGTACCTGAACAACCAATTATGTAAATATAATGTATCTTTAGGCAGTTTGCATTTAATAATGCATTTATTCTCTTTTCTTTAACACATCATTTAATTAATTTAATATGAAGAAATGAGGTGGCGCGGTGGCTTAGTGGTTAGCACTGTTGCTTGGCACCTCCTTGGTTTGGGTTCGATTCCCACCTCTTGTCTGTGTTCATGCTGTTTGCCCGTTCTTCCCACCTGGAGGGTTTCCTTTAGGTACTCCGGTTTCCTCCTACAGGCCAAAGACATGCAGATTAGGCTAATGAGCTTTTCCCGTATTGTGTAAATGAGGGTGTACCCCGCCTCATGCCCCAAAGTCTCTTGGGATAGGCTCAAGTCCCCCACGACCCTGTACAGGATGAGCGGTATAGAAGATGAATGAATAAGTGGGAGCAGCTCAATACTATTGCATAACATATTGTACTGTGCATGATCCAAGACTGAAACTGCTGTTTTAAAAATGCATTTTTGAATGAAATAAATATACAGCGTTCAATAAGCACTTTATTAACAGTTAATTTAGTCTGCGAGAACAGAGGTGTTCGCTTTTTGCATAACTTAAAAGCATGCTTGTCTTACTAATGTGCCCGAGCATTGAAAGTATTCTCAATCAGTTAAAAAAATCCATTATTTATCCGTTATTAATATGGATAGCAATACCATGCATAAAATCATGCAGATACATGTTAACAGTTTCCGTTAGTCTTCACATCAAACATTAGAATGGGGAGAAAATTATAATCACTGTAACTTTATCAGTGGCATGGCTGTTGGTGTCAAACGGGCTGGTTTCAGAAACTGCTGATCTCTTGGGATTTTCTCACACAAATGTCTCTAGAATATATGCAAAATGGTGTGAAAAAAAAACAACACCAAAAAAAAAAAAATTCATTCGTTGAGCCAACTGGGAGATCTGGCAACAACAGCAATGCTGTGGTCACAGAGAACATGTTTTTTTCCTCGTATCCTGTTTGACGTGAACATTAACTGAAGCATTGTGCACAAAAAACATGCAGATACACACGACCGGCTGATTGGATACCTACATATTATTATTATTATTATTATTATTATTATTATTATTATCTTGTATACAAGGTCGCAGGGGAGACTTAGGCCAAGCGGGATACACCCTGGACGGGGTGCAAATCCACTGCAGGGCACACACACTATGGGCAATTTGGGAACCCCAATTAGCTTAATCTGCATGCCTTTGGCCTGTTGGAAGAAACTGGATGGCTGGGGTTTGGACAGTGGCTGGGAATCGAACTAGTGCCTTCCGCATGCCAGGCGAGCAATCAGTGTCTTTGCCTTTGTTCAAGACTCATTTTGTTTTCTATTTAAAAGATCAGGCATGAGCTGGTTCAAGGTTGGGTTCATTTCAGGTATTGTAATACAACATAGTATGCAATAGTTTGCTTGGAGAAAGAACATTGCACTCAGTGTGAAAGAATTTACGATTCGATGTGTGCTGCCAGTGAGGCGGCACGGTGGTGTAGTGGTTAGCACTGTCGCCTTGCACCTCCAGGGTCTGGGTTCGATTCCCCGGCCAGGCTCGATTCCCGTCTCTGTGTGCATGGAGTTTGCATGTTCTCCCCGTGCTTGGTGGGTTTCCTCCGGGTACTCCGGTTTCCTCCCACAGTCCAAAGACATGTAGGTTAGGCTAATTGACATTCCAAATTGCCCGTAGTGTGTGAATGAGTGTGTGTATGTGAGTATGTGTGTGTGCCCTGTGATGGATTGGCACCCTGTCCAGGGTGTACCCCGCCTCGTGCCCTAAGTTTCCTGGGATAGGCTCCAGGCCCCCGCGACCCTGTGTATAAGGATAAAGCGGTACAGAAAATGAATGAATGTGCTGCCAGTGATCTCTGCAAACAAAACACATGAGTGAGCGTGCTAGGGAAACAAATAAATGTAATATGATATGTGTATTTAAATACAAAATGTAAGTATACAGATGTCATAACTGCACATCCGTGTCAACAAACTAACCTTGACTTGTTTAATGACGCATGAACATACTAGTGTGTCCAACTGGGCAGGGTTAGTTTCCCAAATTAACTTTGTTATTTGAGATATGTATATATATATATAAGGCCACTGTGATCAAATGTTATTCAGCCTGACTCCTGCAGTTAAGACACAGTTTCCAGGTACAACTGAGGCGGGAAAGCGATAAATACTGATTTTAGTGGCATATTTAGGTTATTATTTTAAAACCTGAATGAATGAAGAACCGACTTTGTGCTTAAATGTAGTCAGAAACGCATTATTTAATAGCTAATTATGTGTGTTTTCTTCTCTCTCTCAGAAACTTCGAGATGTTTTCGCTTTTTCGCGCGCTTTTGCTCGTGATGGTCGCGTGCCTCCAGCGCACGTGCCAGCAGCAACCGTCGGAGCCGTCAATCGGCGAACTCCTGACAAACGATGACCGACGGCGTTTTTGCAGGTACGAGTGAAGAAATAAAACGACATATTTCGACATTCAGAGTGAGTATTTTGACGTCCTCGATATTCAGATGACGCTCAGATGTTCACAAGAATGAGGTGAGGTAAAATAAACCAATAAATAATAAAGTAAGCTCGTGGGCTTTGAATGTGTGGGATTCCCTCAGATTTTCTGAGTCATGGATGCTAAGCAGTTAGCATGTCCCACTCAGAAAGCCCACTCACCACACAGCCCAGCTTGACTGAACAGCTTAACTTTCAAATTGCACACAGCCAGAGTGTCCTTTGGCATACATACTGTACATACTTTGATAATATAACCAGTTCAGTGTTCAAGCCTTTATTTCACATGTGTTTGTGTATGTTTTTTAGTGGAGGGTTAGAGTTAAGCTATCCGGATTTGGACGTTCATTCCTGCTTGATCATCCCTAAGAAGTTCAGAAAGAATATCACTCAAGAATGGGGACCTCCACAGGTTCTGCTGGCCACAGCAGACAAGGTAAGTGGACTGAAACAAACGACATCTTAAAACACAAAAACTATGTTTTATGTTGAAATATTTAATGAGATTACCGATTCTAGTGCTAATTTGTTGCTGGAGTTGTAATATACCTTAAATTGAGTTAAAAAGAGTTACTGATCGGAAGATCGGCGGTTCGATCCCCAGCTCCACCAGGTTGCCATTGTTTGGCCCTTGAGCAAGGCCCTTAACTCTAACTGCTCCAGGGGCACTGTATCATGGCTGACACTGCGCTCTGACCCCAGTTACGCTGGGATATGCGAAGAAGGAATTTCACTGTGCAGTATTGTATATGTGAACAATAAAGGCTTAACTTAAATGTTTCAAACAGAGGATTTTGAAACGCCTGGTGAAGTTAGAACGCTGTTTAAAATGAAAAATTCCAACAAACTCAAACACAAAATACTGGTTTTGTTGTTTTCAATTGCTCAATGTTGTATTTCTGGGTAAATCCAACTGGAAGTGGTGGACGTGCAAATGTTGGAATTGTGAGAGCGAGGATGCAATGCTGTTGCATTGGACTACGGTTCGGAAGATCCCAGGTTCAAACCCCACAACCACCAAGTTGCCACTGTTGGGTCCTGCTCAGATGTATAATGAGATAAAAATGTAAGTCGCTCTGGATAAGAGTGTCTGCCAAATGACAAAATGTAAATGTAATACCATTATCAACATACGTGGAGCAAAGGAGGATTTGAGCGAGCTGGATAGGCTCAAGTGCTAAAGCGCCGCCGCATCGCTCTCTTTGTAATGATAATGTAATTCATTCATCTTCTATACCGCTTTATCCTCTATTCAGGGTCGCGGGGGCGTCCTTTGGCTCTAGCGTCCTGGAGCCTATCCCAGGGGGCTTAGGGCACAAGGCGGGGTACACCCTGGACAGGGTGCCAATTCATCGCAGGGCGATAATGTAATGGTAATTGGTAATTACCAATAGGAAAGTGAAAATATTTTTCAAAACACGTTGAGGAACTCAGCATTTTTTTTAGAATTCAGTTCCATTACAGAACAAATCAGCATTTTTACAAGTTTTTTTTTCCAGATTACAATCATTTAGAAATATAATACAATTTGCATAACCTGATCATTTGACCACTTTATTCTCATCATTTGATCACTTTATCCTCTTTATGATAAAGTATCTATCATATTTCCTTATGTAGACTTCTTTACGTCTTAACCAATTTTTTAGCATGTTTTGGCCAGAAGGTGGCAGAAGTACTCCACTATATAGGACACAGAGGCACGCATATCTACAGAGAAATGTAGGAGAGCGAGCACAAGATTTTATTAAGCGTCACAGTGTTTCTTTTTGAGTGCTGTGAATATTTTTTTAACTTCATTTGAATTCAAGCTATATCTAAAATTACGAGTACTTTATCCTGCTTGTCAATTCTCATAGATTTTATTTTCTGAGGTTATATGAAGACCCTCTACAATACTAACACTTAAATGAAAAGTTTATATTATGTTTAGAAATAATAATTCAGGCTACAGGTTAATGACCATGAAGTGATTTAAAGAAATATAATAATGTAAGATGACCCTTTCATATCAGAGTGACATTATGAAAGCTCTTTATGATATTTGACTTGTGCTACAGTATGATGTACAGGAGCTGATTGAAATAATCAAAGCTATAAATTGTTGAGAATAAAATTCCACCCGGGTCAGTACACTTAATGGAAAAGGCCACTGGATGTGAAAAGATAGGCACTTGCTTCTGTTTGCTGTTTTTTTGCACCAAGCTTACATCTAGGTAAATGTAGTTGTGTGACTTCATGTGCCAGTAGAAAGCAACAGGAAATATCTTTCACTAGAATTGCACATTTATGATCCTGTTAAGTATTTGACAAGACCTGGAATGTAAAGTTGACTATATGCTATATCCAAGCATTTGGATTAAAATAATTTAAAATCCTAACCCATACTGTATGTGTGATAGCTTGTATGTGTTTTCTTTATGCTTGCTCCCTTTTTGTGTTAGAAAAGTTAGAAAAGTCTTGAATGCTGTATATCCGACACTTTTGTATGCATGGGCAGTGAGAGAAGTTTAAAGTCAAGTCTTGGATTTCGGAGCAGGTCACAACTTTTTAATGCTTTATATAGCATTCTTAATTAGCTGTTTGTATTATTAAGCTCAGATCATGCAGTAGAAGAGCCTCAATGTAAATCTTTCAGTTGACAGGCAGTCAAGGTCAAGGTGATTGACCTTGGTGATTATTTAAACAGCAGTTTCTATAAAGCATAAAATTTTTAATGTTCTATATTTGTGAATTAATTGGGTGACATTGTAAATGAATTTCAAGCTAAGATATAGGATTTCCTATTAAAAAAAAATTCCATAGCAATATAAAATGTGAAATCTTTATTCTGGACATTTTCAGTGCAGATTTTATTTAACCAAAAAACTTCAAGCATGTACAGGGCAGCTACACACAGACATTCATAGATTGAAAAGGTTATGCAGCACAAAGACATCTTTCAGAAGGCAGAGGTCGATCAGATCAAGTCTCTGTTTACACTTTACTCTAAATTGAACTACAAAAGTCATAAAAGCTCTAATTGTAAATTTGTAGTCATTTGTGTCTTGGAAAGTCCACCCTTAGGATGACCAACATTCCATATTTAAGGAAATAAAACAATTCTTTGAATTTTTCCCTTTAAGTTGTGCTTTCTGATTGAAATGATAAATATGAGTCCATTTGATCATAAAACTGTAGATGTCTAGTTTTTCTTTCATGTTTGTGTATATTGAATGATGGTGAAAGTACTGTACCGCCATGATGCACTGACAGACACCATATAACCAGATAAATTACTAACGCTTGCCGTGTTGGATCACTTGAGTCACGGCTACGTGCCGGTGTCATGGTAGAATCGCTGCAGTAAACTAAATATAAAATAGGATCAAGGCTAGAGGAGAACAGCAGCAAAGTACTGTACAGTATTTATAAATTGAAAACCAAAATTGAAAGCCACTTCAGTTTTAGGAGCTAGTTTATAAATTCCGTAGCTAAGCAGTCTGGCTTGAAGGTGATCTATCGCCCTAATGTCTCCCGAACCTCAATTGATGTATGGTGGTATTATCTGTTATGCTGTCCTACATGATTCTCTTTTATTGCTGGACTTGGTGTCAGACAGCAAAACGAATTACACGTGCGATTAAATCAATACCAACTTTATTTACTGGGCTTTGAAACGCAATTCTCTCCTTTTTCTCGCTACTGTTTTTTTCCCCCTCTTTTTCTGACTCTTATGAAAACATACGGTAGCTGTAGGTCTGCTGTGAAAATGCAACTCAGCGTGAGCCTGTCGCTGGTCTGCGGTACATGTAGGTCTTCCCTCTCGTTTCGTTTTTTTTGTGTGTGTGTGTGTCCCTGTTGTTCCTCATCTTTTTCACTCGGCTGCCCTCTCGACCTTTTCAATTGGCAGCTGATCACTGCGGAAACGAGAGGCCAAGCGGCAGTGCGGCAGGCACTTGCTGTCACTTTGCCCCCGTGGTGACACCCACCTCATTACCCCGCTGAAAGCATGCTGGGTAATTGAAACAGAGCGGAATGGGCAGTGGTCCAGCATGTCCGCCTCTCAATGGGCTTTCATTACCCAAAACAAAAGCAAAGGGGCATGCTAAACAACAGATTTCTATCTCAGCCCTTGAAGTAATGACTAAACCCTCCACATGATGTGAACTTGGTTTTCACTTTTTTTCTTCTTTTTCTTTTCTTTTTTTTTTTTTTTACTCCAAGCACTCATATGTTATCACAGCGAGTTTAGAAATGATAATAGTGCCATCAAGGTAATGAGTTTCTCTTTACATTTTATATTACGCCCCATTATTGTATATTGCTTCTGTTGATGTTTTATGATGGTTACAGGATACAATTACATTAATTACAAGCTCTGTGAGCTCACAAATTTTTAAATCAACTGATTGATGTTTAGATCTATTTGCTTATTATTATTATCTCAACACATTCACTACTCTTATTTCATTTTTTTCTTTTTAGTTTGAACTACGCTAGTTGAGGGATTGATGCAGGAATTTTTGGGTCACTTTTTGTTGTTTGGGTGCTTCTTTATACAACTTTAACAACTTTTTATTCAACATTTGAATTCTTTAACATCTCTATGAAAAGCTGTCTTGACTCAAACTTGGACTTTCTAAGAATCAGTCTATATGACTTTTGAACCTTCTGAAGGCTTGTACAGAATTCTGACCAAAGTTGGCATTTTTTTTACATGACCCAGAAGTATTCCTACTGTTATTAAACATCTGATAATCTTCATGCTGGATTACCAAAACTAGATACTGCTGGACTAGTTGTTTTAACAAAATAACAGAGCAGCAAGGCAATTACAAAATCTCAAACATTTAGTAGTTAATTTTGTGAAGAAATAAGGAAGCTGGAAAACAACAGCTGGCCAAGACATCAGTTTGACCAGCTTTATAATGAATGTTCAAAAACAACTGTCCAAATTAGTAATTAGTGCTTGTGAAATTTGCCAGGAGGTGAAATGGGTCCCATTGAAAGCAAAAACGCTTATTGTAGAATACACCAGGAAATGTTTTGGAATGATATTGGATTAATCAAAGAGAAGACTTAACAGAATAATGGCCAGGTTTATTGACTTTGACATCGATAAAAAGGTCCAAGTTTACAGAAATAGATCAACAAGACATTCCAGCCATAAAAGAAAAGAATTAAACAACAGAAATGACAGAAGAAAATGTGTATCGCATTTAATAACAATTGTTAAACACATGGATAGTTTTATATTTTCCTCAAGGAGCAATACTCATTCCATCGATATACCTCAAAAGCTAATTTCTCAAAGAGAGGCGCATTTTAATCCAAGTGTCGTAACGTATTTATCTCACGCCAACATGTAAAGCGTAGTCATTCGCCAAAATTTATTCTTCTCTCCATCACACCATCACACATCTTTTCTTTTATTTCCAACTTCTGAAACGCCTTTTCTAGAAAAAATAAAACAAAACAAAAACTATTCCAGGTTTGATCATATGCCAAGAAAAAAAAAAGCAAACAAAACAACGTTAAATGAAGTGTGTGTAATTCTTAGCAGACATGGTAATGTATTAAATCCTTGTTAAAATCTCTTGGTTTGTCTCTTGCAATGATACCACATGTTCTCAGTTTGGGGAACAGATAATTGGCAGCATACTGTGTACCAACACTTGTGGTGTTCCACTTGTGCCATGTTTCAAATCCTCAAATATCTTTGACGCACGGCGATAATAAAAGTGACTTTTGTCAGTTGGCTGTTTTTCACAGTGAATCAGACACTCTGATCTGACATAACCAGTGGAATTAAAGAATTTATGTTGTTCTATCTCTCTCTCTCTCTCTCTGTTGCCTTTAGTTACTACTGTATATAAGCATTATTAGTGCAGTACTACGCTGTTTATTGTAGGAGCTGTAAATAAAACAAAACATTAAAAATAACCTGTGACAGGAAGGAGATTATGGCATTCTCAGTGCATTTTATTGTATCTCTAGGTCAAGTGACTTACCTTCAGCAAAGAGTGTAATGAAGTGAAGTCAAGAAATAGGAAACACAATATACACTTTGTTTTTCACCTTATAATTTTGATCATGTTCGCAATTATTTGAAGCAAATACTGTGATAGCGAAGGTATATTTTCCTAGCACTTGCAATTGCAAATTACTGATTTACCACATATTTAGCCAAAAGCCTGTTAAATTTAAAATAATTACCAATTATTTATTAAGATAAACAATCTTAATAAGCAAGCTCTTTGTGTAATGCGTCACTGCCATGCTACGGGGTGAAACAGCACATGAAACAGGCGACTCATTCTTTTGTTTCATACAGTCAGCATTGGTTTGGTAATTAAGATTTTAACATTCAGTACATGTTTATTTGTTTCTTGTCACAGGAAGATCTTGTCTTTTTAAAATCATTTTATTTTATTTTAATAATTTCTCCCATTTCTACCTTTTTTTCCTGTGAAAAAAGTTACTGCACTTGTCAGGTGCATGATGTCATGCAGTACAAGATATACTGTCATTTGTCAGAGTATATATGGAGGACTAGTGATGTCTGTTTTATGCAAATGCTGTAGAATCAGCACTGTTTTTGAATCTGATCTTGTGTATTGACCAAACGTTTGTAATTACTAATAGGAGTGTAACAATACCTTGTATCTTTCGTTTGCTATGTCTGTGTATGGTAATACAGTCAAAAGTATAGAGAGATGCCCCATGAGTTTTAAAGAAACATGGTTTTCCCTAAGAACAGCCTTATTCACTCCTACTGTATAAGCATCAAGCTTTTGTGTTTGGTCTGGTGTTTGGGTGTGCTATGTCATGACACTGATGGCGCTGAATCTCTACTGTGGAACAAGGATATATATTCACACACACTGATCAGCCATAACATTAAGACCACCTACCTAATATTGAGTCCCCTCTTTGCCATCAAAACAGTAATGCACTGTGTGCACAGACACCTTTTTATCATTAACCCTTTTCTCAATTTGAGCCAGTTTGGTATGTCCTGAACACTGTAGCCTGGGCATATCCCACAAGAGTTGCTGTTTTGGAGTTGCTCTGACCCAGTTGTCTAGCCATTACAGTTTGGCCCTTCTCACATTAATAATAGCGGTGGGAAATACGTAGGACCCAATGAACCAAGGATCAAATTGTGATGCCTAGATTACTGGATCAGAGCAACGCCAAAACTGCAGGTGTTGTGAGATGTTCCTGGTCTACAGTTGGCAGAACCTTGCAAAAGTGATCAAATGAGGAAAAACCAGGGAATTGGTGACAGGGTCATGGGTGGCCAAGGTTTATGTGGCATAATCTGCATCAAGAATATTATAGTCTATAGTAAGCAACCATAATGTTTAATTCATGATTCAGTTTATTCAGTTATTTGTATAAAAAGTTTAAAAATTATATAAATTGTATAAAAATTGTACAATTAATGTAAATACAGATATATATATAGATAGATAGATAGATAGATAGATAGATAGATAGAGGGATAGATAGAAAGATAGAGGGATAGAAAAAAATCAACATATAGAATAGGAAAAGCATAAACATAAAACATTTACTAAACATAAAAATACTCAAAAATCTACCAGACAATCACACAGATTCTTCCAGTAGGCTACATGTCAAAGCTTCCAGAACCTTTGGATAAATTTCATATGAAATATAATGTTTAAAATATGCTTATGAGCTTACAGCTCTTCTGGAGAATGCAGCTCAGAACACAGAAATAGAACTGGATCAGATGGCCAGCACAAACATTTGCATCCATTAACATCTTAGTACAGTACATCCCACCTCACCATATAGCGCAGAGAGAGGCTGGTTCAGCTTCATCACAGGGCTTTCAAGTTCGAGGACTTTGAGCCATAACTGGCGCCAAAGTCAGTGTCCTGAACGTTGTGAACAGACTTGGAGTCGGTACGATGTGGAAGTGTTACTGCTGGCACAACTTCATTTCAGTTTGAAAGCTTCATTCGAACATGACATTTTAAAGTCTCAGAAGTTCAGAAGCGTTTCAAGTTTTCCTCTAATCTCTCATCCTCACTGGTTTTACTGGGTCATTTACTGGGTGCCTTCGACTGAAATCATGTTAACTTTATTTGGTGCCAGTCCCCGCAGGCTGTCGAAAGTCTTTTTCGGCTTTGAAGACCTCTGTCAGGACTACTGTTATTTTATTTGCTTCTTAAGAGATGAGTTTTTTTTTAAACCATTACAGTGATTGGAGCTGCCAGGATGTGATCTCCTGAGCAAGCTTGCTGCGATGGTATTAACTGCTACCTCTGTATCTTTTCTTATTGAAGATTTGTTTTCTCTCCTCTCCTATGTCTCTCTCTCTCTCTCTCTCTCTCTCTCACTCTGTGAATGATTTTATACGCTCTGCTTAAACCTGCGTGGGGGCGTTGAGAGAGCGAGGATTTGAATGTGAGCCCCCCTCCCTCCCTTTTTTTCTGTTTTACTGAATCTCTGCATTTCCTTTTTTCTTCCCTCACTGCCTGTGATTACGACACGGGCGGCATCTTCATCACTAAGCCTGGCAGTGCCCACGGCTGCTAGTCGTCTCTGTGCACTGCTGCCCACTCACCCACGCTACTTTGGCACTGGTGCGGCGTAACATCTGCCATCCGAAGGTGGGGTTCCTTTCCGGAAGACCCTGCGTGTCTTTCCCAGGGAAAACCCACACGTCCACCCATGCAGGATTTCTGAAGGGTCTTTCACTGCTGGGCCACAGTTTAAGGAAAAACAACTTTACTCAGTAAGATTCAGTGGTGTCCAAGGTTTATTTCATAATGAAATGCAGTTCTTTCACATTTTCAGTTTGGATAATCGATCCAGTTCTACTACCTGTTGAGAGCGCAGTTGAATTTGTGTTGTGTTTAAATACAAAGTGAAAAAAATTACCTGTTAACGGTTTTTGATATGAGCTCAGGGTTGAGTTTTCAGAGTACAAAGTCCACATTTCTTCTTTAATCAGAGGTTTGGAATTTTAATTAACTTTTCTCAAAAGCAGCATTAGCTCCAGCTTCATCTCTCCCCAAAGAGACTGATACAGCAGCGCTTTAGTTTTTTAGCATAATGCATGTTCAGAGTAACCTTATCTCTAATGCAGCATTAGTGTGCACATTTTTATTGCATCCTTCAAGTACTTTTCTTATTAACTGTATAGACTGCAATGCAAATTCCCTCCCAGCATACAGTATTTCTGATATATCCCTGAAGATCTGTCAGCAGTGAAGCTTCATGTACTAGTAACATTTGAGCTTTGACCTCCATCACAGATTCCTGCTTTCCATCTCTCTTTCCATGTAGCTCTGACCTCTTCCATGTGCTCTTTTTTGCCTCCTTCATTTTGCTCCTGCTCTTTTCCCTTACCTCTTCACTTGCGTTCCTGACTGTTTCCCCCCCCTCTCCAGTTGCCCAGGGCTTCTGTTTCCTGTACGTTCTCATGTTTTTTTGTTACTGTAGAACATGTCCTTTAGCTACAGTATGGAATGTCAGGAGTACTACGGTGGAATGTTCATTTTATTATATTTACTAAAAGCCATAAATAGTAGAATATGAAAGATGATCTGTAAAGTGTAGTTTTAACAAAGCGATGAGTGTAAGTGTGTAATTGCAAGCTGTACTGTACGTGTAGCATAACGATAAAAGGCCATTTGGACAGAGACGTACGTTTTGTATTTTTTGCTTCTGTTCACCATCACAATAAATTTGTGGACTTTCAGGGGGGAAATTCATGGGATGTAACAATATTATTGCATTAAATGTGTAGGAATTACAGCCATTTTGTTTCATACTGTACAACAGCCCCCCCACCACCTATTTTCATAGCCTTAAAATTAATTGGACAACTTACTAATAGGCAATTTGATGGCCAATTGAGTCCTTGATTCCTCCATGATGCGTACATTCAGCAGTGCTGTTGCTTGAGGGTTTTGAGGTTTGCACAGGGGTATGACCCTGCTCCTACTGAAATTATGATTAGTAAGCACTGTCATGCTGTACCTCTTTGTTGGGGCAGAGGGGGGGGGGGATTGAATCTTGCCTCTGGTCTGTGTGTAATGAGTATGCTTGGTGGGTTTTGTCTGTGTACTTCAGTTTTTTCATGCATTTCAAAGCCATTCATTGTGGATTGATTGTTTTGCCTAGTGTATGGATCAGCAGAAGGTTGGCGACCTCAGCAACATAAATTTCCCTTAAGTTGGTGGCATGATGTCATAGGTCATTGCAGCCAACCACTGGATAACAATAATGGTTTTAGCTAGAGAGCTGTTTCTTGCTGTACCCACCAACAATACTGTTTTTGCTGTAGTATAGCCTGGCTTTAACATAACATGGTTTTTTAATATATATATATATATATATATATATATATATATATATATATATATATATATATATATTTTTTTTTTTTTTTTTTTACCGACAACACCTTACTGTTGCTGGGAAACAACATCCAAATCACACAATTTCTGTAAGTTTCAAAATGCCTAACAAATCAAGACAAGATATACAGCTATGTGTTCAAAGACGATATCTGGGGAGGCGTTTGTAAGAATCGCTGAGGTTGTCTGTGATCTTAATCTCGTGCGAATCGGCCAATTTGTAAAGTAAAAATCCCCCCACAAATAACCTACATCGATGTCCTGTGATGATATTAGTCCCATGTAGGGCTGCAACAACTAATCGATAAAATCGATAATTATTGATAATGAAATTCGTTGTCAACGAATGCCGTTATCGATTAGTTGGGCTGCTCACGTTATTGAGGCGCGCGACCACAAGATGCACAAATACACACACAGATACACAGTCGCTCGCGCACCGGCGGTTACAGAAGCGTCTGCAGGACAAAGCGCGCGCCCCAAGTCCTCCAAGGTATGGGAGCAATTTACATTAAACACCTCTTATCGGGCGTTAAAATCGAGCGTTTTCTGCCGTTCGTAGTGTCCGGTGAGCGCGGATGAAGTGCCGAGGGTTTTCTACACATGTGGGAGCCCCTAGCGATGGGGAGGAATTGGCCACGACTAAGAAAAAAAAGGAGTCAGTGAGAGAGTTCACACGGGCTTTGGTGACGTGCGTTTGTCCGGCTGCGCGGTTATACGGTGTAAAAAAAAAAAAACGTTGCATGCAGCTTTTTCTTTGTGTTCAAACCCCAACGAACGCGAGGAAAACACTTCTAGTTCGTTTTCTTCACGTTCATTTTACACTTCGGCGGACTGGATATATCCCATCATCCTACACGCTATATACAGGGAAATGCGGGAAAAGGGCAAAATAAACAGAGTGAATCCAGTAGCGGCGAGTTTTTTCTCTCCCTACGTCGCCGTATTACGAGAATGTCTAGTATAGCAAAATGTCTATATATATATATATATATATATATAAAATTTTTATTTTTATTTTTTATTGAGACAAAAAAAAAGAAGGATAAAATACACACGAGATGATTGAAATAAACCATGTAAACCGTGAAAAGGATGTAGTAGACACTTCAATTAAAAATAATATCATAATCTAGAAGTCTATTCTTATTATTAAGTTGAATTAATTTAAGAGAATTTAAAATTGAGGTCATTCTTAATAACTGAATGTCAGTGTATTTTTTTAAACTATATATATATATATATATATATATATATATATATATATATACACACACACACAGTATATACACACAGTCAACTTGCCATCTGCAATTACTGTTAAAAACAAAAATGTTGATTTACAAAAAATAAGGTTTAAATGTCAAAATTAAAGATAATTAAACTCTATGTGGCTATTGCATTTTTAAAGTTTACTTTTATACATAAATAATACCCTGATTTATGGTTTTATATAGTTAAGCAAAACATCAAATTAAAGCGTCTAGCTTTTATCCAATTAATCGAGAGATATATGTATTATATGCAGATGGCAAGTTGACAGTGTTTTTTATATATATTCATTCATTCATTCATTCATCTATACCGCTTAATCCTGTGTTCAGGGTTGCGGGGGACCTGGAGCCTATCCCAGGAGACTTCGGGCACTAGGCGGGGTACACCCTGGACAGGGTGCCAATCCATCGCAGGGCACACACACACATACACACACCCAATCACACACTACGGGCAATTTAGGAACGCCAGTTAGCCTAACCTGCATATCTTTGGACTGTGGGAGGAAACCGGAGTACCCGGATGAAACCCACCAAGCACGTGGAGAACATGCACACAGAGTCGGGACTCGAGCCTGGCCGGGGAATCGAACCCAGACCCTGGAGGTACAAGGCGACAGTGCTAACCACTACACCACCGCGCCGCCTTTTATATATATATATATATATATATATATGTGTGTGTGTGTGTGTGTGTATATATATATTTATATATAATTATAAGCAAAACATCAAATTAAAGAAGCGTCTAGCTTTTATCCGATTAATCGATTAATCGAAACAAGAATCGGCCAGAATCGATTATCTAAATAATCGTTAGTTGCAGCCCTAGTCCCATGCAATGAGTCAGTAAATTCGAGTAAAACCGCAGGTGCATAGGTAATACTTATCCCGTGTGAATAGGGCTATTGGCTATTCACTAGGTGTTTTAATGCTTAGAGTCCTGCTGCTAACTAAATTATTAAACAGGTGAAATTTCTGAATTTCATTAAATTGCTTTCTTCCAAAGGAATCAGAGTGATGCTCATCATTCTTTTAGTATGATTAGGGATAAACATCTCTTCGGTTAGTGTTTAGTTTCTGGAAAAAAAATATTCCCTTTCTTGCCTTTAGCTAACAAAATTTTTATAAATGGTGCTCCTGATCTGCATGTGAAACATAATCTCTGCTATGTTGTTGAGTTCTACTACAGTGCTTGGTTCAGTCCTCTGAGTTCACTTCTGGACCGCTGTCCACTAGTTAATGACCTCTGCTTTTGTCATCTTCCCCTGTCTTTTAGCTAAATTTATTTTACACTTCTTTTTTCAGTACAGGATCCGTAATGTTCTCCTGTTAGATTTTCCTGGTCTCTTTGCTGCTGTCTCTATTATCTAGTAGTTTTTTTTAGTCCAGGTTGTCACTTTAAGACTAAATAAAGCAGGTCATTCTTATAGCTTTGGCTGGTCTTCCTGTAATGGGGGCTGTGCTTAGAGTGTTTCAATACAATGCACAACAGTTGGTCTTAAAACATCATTTATTAGCGTCTGTGCAAGACACATCTGTTCATTAAAGTATGTTTTGACATGCCCTTAAGATTAGTGTGGGGGTGTGCAAAATGAGATAATGTGATGAGACAGAGAAAAAGAAAAAATGAAGATAGTAAGAATGTAAGTATGGGGAAAAAAAACATGTACGAAATTTGTTTCTGCGTTAATCTCATGAAAAAGGAGACTTCTCGTCTTTCTGCGCACTTTGAGTGTAGGGTATTTCGAAGTTCACCGAGGCAATAATCAATTCACTCAGGAATATGCCTTTGCTACCGAGGATGTCAGGATAAACATACAGAAATTAAATTTCTATTTATATGAAGCCTGGAAACCGTCAAGCATTTGTTGGAGAATTGCTTCCGTGCAGAGCATCGGGAGCCAGGCTCAAGCAGCCTAAGTAATTAACACTTGCGTTAACTGGAGATGATGGATCATATCTGGCAGAACTGTCGCAGAAATGAGGACAAAATGTCACCCGGCTTCAAGCTGTTTAGGGGGATTTGCCCAATCATATTCAAAATACTTTTCTTTCCTGTATGGATGAGTTAGGTCTTAAATATGCTGCTGTTTGGAAGATGAATTAGATGATGATGATGCAGTTGTCCTGAGTCTACCATTGAGTGACATGTTTGAGGTTTTCAAAACACTTGTTCAGTATACACAGTGGTGTGAAAAACTATTTGCCCCCTTCCTGATTTCTTATTCTTTTGCATGGTTGTCACACTTAAATGTTTCTGCTCATCAAAAACCGTTAACTATTAGTCAAAGATAACATAATTGAACACAAAATGCAGTTTTTAAATGAAGGTTTACGTTATTAAGGGAGCAAAAAAAATCCAAATCTACATGGCCCTGTGTGAAAAAGTGATTGCCCCCTTTGCTAAAAAATAACTTAACTGTGGTTTATCACACCTGAGTTCAATTTCTGTAGTCACCCCCAGGCCTGATTACTGCCACACCTGTTTCAATCAAGAAATCACTTAAATAGGAGCTACCTGACACAGAGAAGTAGACCAAAAGCACCTCAAAAGCTAGACATCATGCCAAGATCCAAAGAAATTCAGGAACAAATGAGAACAAAAGTAATTGAGATCTATCAGTCTGGTAAAGGTTATAAAGCCATTTCTAAAGCTTTGGGACTCCAGCGAACCACAGTGAGAGCCATTATCCACAAATGGCAAAAACATGGAACAGTGGTGAACCTTCCCAGGAGTGGCCGGCCGACCAAAATTACCCCAAGAGCGCAGAGACAACTCATCCGAGAGGCCACAAAAGACCCCAGGACAACATCTAAAGAACTGCTGGCCTCACTTGCCTCAATTAAGGTCAGTGTTCACGACTCTACCATAAGAAAGAGACTGGGCAAAAACGGCCTGCATGGCAGATTTCCAAGGCGCAAACCACTTTTAAGCAAAAAGAACATTAAGGCTCATC
Organism: Channallabes apus; assembly: GCA_030522415.1. NCBI lineage: Eukaryota > Metazoa > Chordata > Actinopteri > Siluriformes > Clariidae > Channallabes > Channallabes apus. The sequence goes on from CM060111.1 coordinate 39,226,087, forward strand.
TTTTTTTTGCTAAAAAACATCTCAATGATTGCCAAGACTTTTGGGAAAATACCTTGTGGACCGACGAGGCAAAAGTTTAACTTTTTGGAAGGTGCGTGTCCCGTTACGTCTGGCGTAAAAGTAACACAGCATTTCAGAAAAAGAACATCATACCAACAGTAAAATATGGTGGTGGTAGTGTTATGGTCTGGGGTTGTTTTGCTGCTTCAGCACCTGGAAGGCTTGCTGTGATAGATGGAACCATGAATTCTACTGTCTACCAAAAAATCCTGAAGGAGAATGTCCGGCCATCTGTTCGTCAACTCAAGCTGAAGCGATCTTGGGTGCTGCAGCAGGACAATGACCCAAAACACACCAGCAAATCCACCTCTGAATGGCTGAAGAAAAACAAAATGAAGACTTTGGAGTGGCCTAGTCAAAGTCCTGACCTGAATCCTATTGAGATGTTGTGGCATGACCTTAAAAAGGCCTCAAATAAAGCTGAATTACAACAATTCTGCAAAGATGAGTGGGCCAAAATTCCTCCAGAGCGCTGTAAAAGTCTCGTTGCAAGTTATCGCAAACGCTTGATTGCAGTTATTGCTGCTAAGGGTGGCCCAACCAGTTATTAGGTTCAGGGGGCAATTACTTTTTCACACAGGGCCATGTAGGTTTGGATTTTTTCTCTCTCTAAATAATAAAACCCCTCATTTAAAAACTGCATTTTGTGTTTACTTGTGTTATCTTTGACTAATAGTTAAATGTGTTTGATGATCAGAAACATTTTGTGTGACAAACATGCAAAAGAATAAGAAATCAGGAGGGGGGCAAATAGTTTTTCACACCACTGTATATACCGTAACTGCATACCTTTGTTTTAGAGTAGCGACAAAAATGGGAATATCGATTACAGAAGTTGTTCAGTAAAACTTTTTTTGTGGATATACTGTAAACTGAAATGTAACCCTACCCAATGAAGCAGTGAAGAAAGGCACTGTAACATAGATGTCACACATGCACATATGCATTCACCTTATTCATTACTTTATTTTTACATGAATTAATTTTCTCCGCAGAGTAGAGTAGAGCCTCCTTCTAAATATCTATTCTTGGCCGACATGTTCTGGCCATAATCTGATTCTCACACGATTCGCTCTATCTCTTATTGATTAGAGATGGGCAACTCTTCTCTTTGCCTCACAGTACATTAGCAGACATCCTACCATGCAATATTCCTCAGTACTGTATATCCTAGGATGTAGCTCGTTCATGAAAAAAACTCTGCTCATGCAGTAGGTTCTGTATGTGAGAATACTATAGGTCTGAATGTTCGTGAATGTTTTTACCCAGACCATGACTACACTGGACAAAAGCCACAGCCAAAGCTCCAAAGCTCAAATGAAGCATCAGCTGTCCGTCTAAGCTTGTTCTCGTCCGTGTCTGCCACAGTTGGTTTTGTTCAGAAGACAACGTTTTACTCACACCTACCAAACAGAGGGAATTAGAAACGCAGGATAATTTAATCACAATATCAGACACTGAATTCGAAGAGGAATCCACAGTGTACGGTGAAGCGTAACCAGAAAAGAGACATTAAGCGCTCCAGCAGATGGATGAACAGTGCACCAGAATAGATTCTAATATTTATGGAAGTTTACCACTTCGACAGCTGTTGTTAGCTTCAGAGTTTTTTTTTTTGTTTTGTTTTGTTTTTTTGTGCACAGCATCTCTCCTCCTCTCATAATCATATTTCCAGAAGTGGGCTCCACATCATTTGAATTCTTTCTAAGGCCGCACAATTGATCAAATTAAAAATCTTTAACCCGATTTTGGCTTCCCACAATTAAACAAACACTGACCGATACTGAAAATGTGTATTGAAAATAAATGTTTTGATTTATTTGATATTTCTATTAATTCCACATTTTAGAGATCCAACCTATGACCTATAAATGTCTTCCCTCCATCTACCCATACGTAAAGAGTAGGACGGAGAAAAACAAATCAAGAACTAAACAGACTTTGGTGTAAAGAGATGGCATCGTTTGTCAGAACATGTAACCCGTCTGTAACCCATTTCTAGTTATTTTTTTGCATTATTATGTTTTAATGAATATACTGTGTATGGAGTCAGGATTGATCACATATGATCACGTGTTTTTATGGTTGGTTTAGGTTGTTTCTGTGACCAAAAAAAATTAAATAAAAAATAATAATAGTAATATGTGCATTTTTCTGGGTTCTACATTTAGATCTGCTACATTTAGGTAGCAGTAAAAATTTACACATTTTAAAAGTACAGTTGACTGCAGAAATATCCGTTGCTAGAATGCCTGTGCATTGTGAAAAAACTTGAATTTTGACTGTAGACAAAAAATGCCTATAAATGGCATTTTTTTTTATAGTTTAAACCCTTAATATGCCCCCATATATGCTCCCAAAACACTTTATTTTATAATTTTAAACTCAGCTTAATACATACAAAAATATATAATAATATATAGGTAAACCTGTATACTTTACAATACTGTACTCTGCTGTGTCTCCCACGGTGCTAGACGTGATTGATGTTAGTAAGCATATTGTTTTAGTACCTCCTTTTAGAGAGACCGAGGTGGATAGTTATTTCATAGCTTTTGAGCGTGTGGCAGCTACATTACAGTGGCCGAGAGCAATGTGGGCTCTCTTGTTACAATGTACGTTGACTGGTAAAGCGCAGGATGTGTGCTCTGCGTTGCCTGTTGAGCAAAGCCTGGATTACGACACGGTCGAACAAACAGTTCTACGTGCGTATGAGTTAGTGCCAGAGGCTTACAGGCAAAAATTTAGGTCCCATAGGAAGGTGGACAGACAAACCTTCGTTGAATTTGCCCGTGAAAAGCAAACACTGTTTGAAAAGTGGTGTGCTGCAATGAAAGCTACCACTTTTGAGGCTCTTAAATAGTTAATCCTGTTGGAGGATTTTAAAAATTGTGTTTTTGAAAATGTCGTATTGCACCTAAATGAGCAAAAAGTCACGTCATTGGCAGCAGCCGCTGTATTGGCTGATGAATTTGTGTTGACACACCGTACTGTATTTTCTCGTACTGCGAGAACTGACAAATTCACTGTCCGTGGGGTTGAAGGGCAGGTGAAACCTTCAGCAGGCAGTGTGAAACCTGGGGGGTACAAGAGGTGGTGGGGGGTACAAGAGGGGGTACTTTTAGAAGTTCTCAGTATCGCTCAGGGGGAGGTAGAGTCTGTTTTTACTGCTTACGTGCTGACCATCTGAGTTCTGACTGTGAGGCCTGGAAGAAGAAAAACACGGCTGTAAAATCAAAGCCTGTAGGTTTTATTAAGGAGCAAGTAAAACAGGTCTTACCTGATCAAACAGTGGCAGTGTATAAACCCTTCATGTTACGGGGGTCGGTGGCAGACAGTCCTGAAGGCGTTCGCAGATCAGTGTCCATCCTGCGAGATACAGGTGCAGCACAGACTCTGATGTTAGCTGGTACACTCTCACTGTCTCAGAAAACCTACACGGGCACCGATGTTATTTTACGTGGCATAGGAGCAGGCTGTGTCACAGTCCCACTTCATAATACTGTATACACCTTGAAACAGAAATAGTGAAGGGGGAAGTACGTGTCGGTATTTGTACCGAACTCTCTGTTGAAGGAATTCAGTTAATCCTGGGAAATGATCTGGCAGGTTGTGTTGTTTTCCCTCGCCCAATTGTGACAGAAAAACCAGTAACTGATGTTAATAAGGATTTTGTTTCCAACATGCCTACAGTATTCCCATCATGTGCAGTTACACGTGCACAAGCACGGAAACTTGACGATGTTGTCGATTTGTCTGATTCCTTTTTGCAAACACCTGTTACGGGAAAATTTTATGTCAAACCAACTGTGTCTGATGAAACTGTTACACCGTTACAAATGAGCCGTTCGCAATTGGCGGCGGCACAGAGGGGCTGATGTAACACTAGCTAAATATTTTAAAGCTGTTTCTGATGAGCAAATGGTGTCTGATAAAAATGTGATGTTTTATCTAGATGATGATGTATTAATGAGACAGTGGAAAAATGTTGATGTTGTTCAACAAGTTGTTGTACCTGTAAACTATCGACAGCAGATATTAAATCTGGCTCATGACCATGTTTTGTCTGGCCATTTGGGGATTACAAAGACATATGACCGTATTTTACGATCGTTTTTTTTGGCCTGGCTTGAAAGCCGAAGTTGTTGCTCATTGCAGATCGTGCCATGTTTGTCAGGTGACGGGCAAGCCGAATCAGATTGTTCCTCTGGCTCCTTTACACCCAATTCCTGTAATGGGAGAACCGTTCGAGCATGTGGTTTTTGATTGTGTGGGTCCGTTGCCAAAATCGAAAGCAGGTCACCAATTTATACTCACTTTGATGTGTGCTGCCACGCGTTTTCCGGAGGCCCTTCCGATGCGCAGTATAAAAGCTAACCTGGTAACGAAATTTTTTCACTGTTTGGGTTGCCTAAAGTAATACAAACGGATCAGGGGACTAATTTTACCTCAAAGTTGTTTTCTCAGGTTCTTCGTGAACTAGCTGTCAAGCATCAGTTGTCGACTGCCTTCCATCCGGAGTCGCAAGGCATGTTGGAGAGGTTCCATCAAACTCTCAAGTCCATGCTCCTGTCTGGAAACGGGAAAGGACTGGGATGAAGGGCTCCCGATGCTGATGTTTGCAGTTCGTGAGACGGTGCAGGAATCATTAGGCTTCACTCCCGCTGAGCTGGTCTTTGGACATGCTGTACGCAGCCCTATAAAACTTTTAAAAGAACAGTTTTTATCACCTGATAATCGAACGACGACAGTATGTGAGTATGTGACTCAAATGAGACAACGTTTAAATCGAGTGTTGGAAATGGCAACGTCAAACTTGGGTGCTAAGCAGCAACAAATGAAAAAACATTTTGATGTTAAGGGTGTGTCACGTAATTTTAAGCCGGGAGATTTGGTCTTGGTTCTCCTTCCTCTTCCAGGGTCGTCGCTGCAGTCTAAGTTTTCTGGACCCTATGTGGTGGAGAGAAAGGTGAACGACACGAATTATCAAATTCGTACGCCTGAGAGGAGAAAGAAAAGTCGTGTGTGTCACGTAAACATGTTAAAACCTTACGTGAATAAGGAAACGTTTGTGAAGCCCGCAGTGGATGTGTCATCAGTGGTGACTGTTTCCCCTCTGTCAAATGAAGTTGACCCTGAACATGATGGTTTGATTAATCATGACAAAATTGCTAGCAATAAACTGTCCAATTCTAATATTTTGAAAAATCTAAAGGAACATTTATCTTACCTCCCGCAGTCTCAAAGAACAGATTTGATGTCATTAATTAGTGAATTCTCTTCTCTCTTTTCAGACATCCCCAGACAAACTCACGTTTTGTTCCACGATGTCGAGCTTTCACAGCCGTCCCCGATAAAACAACACCCTTATCGTGTCAATCCAAAAAAGAGAGATGAGGAAAGAGGTAGAATACCTGCTTACGCACGGCTTAGCAGTTCCTAGTTCGAGCCCGTGGAGTTCACCGTATTTACTGGTGCCAAAATCCGATGCGTCTGTTAGATTCTGCACGGATTATAGAAAAGTCAATAGCGTGACAAAACCCGATTGTTTTCCGTTACCTAGAATGGAGGATTGTGTGGACCGTGTTGGTGCCTCATCATTTGTAACGAAACTCGACTTATTGAAAGGTTACTGGCAAGTGCTGCTTACACAACGTGCGTCGGAAATCTCCGCTTTTGTTACGCCGGAAAACTTCTTACAATACACCGTCATAGCCTTTGGAATGCGAAATGCTCCAGCTACCTTCCAAAGCCTAATGCAAATGGTTTTATCAGGTGTAAAGAACTGCGAAGCGTATCTGGACGACGTAGTCGTTTATTCTAATTTGTGGAATGCCCACATGAACTCGTTGCGCGAGGTACTTTCTCGTTTAGACAAAGCGTCCTTGACGGTTAATTTGAAGAAATGTGAGTTTGGAAAAGCTGTAGTCACTTACTTAGGTAAGCAAGTTGGCCAAGGACAGGTGCGCCCTGTTAATGCAAAAGTAGAGGCAATTAGTGAATTTCCTATTCCCAAGTCCAAAAGAGAGCTACGCCGCTTTCTAGGCAAGATTGGCTATTACCATGCCTTCTGCAAAAGCTTCTCCTCGGTGGTACAGTATGTCCTTTAACGGACTTGTTAAGTACGTCCAAAATCTTCGCTTGGAGTGATGAGTGCAATAATGCTTTTAACGCGGCAAAAGATCTTTTATGTAGTGCGCCAGTTCTCTCCGCCCCTGATTTCTCGAAACCTTTTAAACTAGAGGTGGATGCGAGCGCATTGGGTGCAGGTGCAGTGTTATTGCAGCAAGGTGAAGCAGAAGTTGACCACCCTGTGTGCTATTTTTCAAAAACACAGCAAAACCATAGCACAATTGAAAAAGAGGCTCTAGCTGTGCTCCTTGCTCTCCAACACTTCGAAGTGTATGTTGGTAGTAGTTCTCTGCCGGTAGTGGTGTACACAGACCATAACCCTTTGGTGGTCACTGATTATCCAGGGTTTTAATCTGGAAATACGCCACAAGAAAGGTGCAGAGAATATTTTAGCGGACGCATTGTCGAGATCGTAAATTAATTTTTTTTGTCAAAATAGTGATTTTGACTTTTATGGGTGAGGGTGTTGCGTGCGCGTGTGTGTGTAGTGCACGTATGTGCGCATGCGTGACGGCTGGTGGCGGCGCGTGCGAGATCTCTCCCCCTTTTTCTCTCTCTCGCTCTCCTTCTTACAGGTGGCCCCGCCCCGATTGAACGTGCCGTGACGTGCGCCAGGATTGGTTGGCCCTGGGGCAGCACGTCCATTTAAGCTGGCGGATGAAAGCCGGAAGTGCGCGACTTATACCTTTGTGTGTGACTTACGTGCTCTAAAGATTGTTTGTTGATTGATTACTTGATTGCTTGGTTAATTGGTTGTGTGCTGGAGTGATTGTTGGTGTGTGAATTATTGTGTGTTTGAAGAGAGAGATTGTTGTGTCGCGCCCTGTGCTCTCTCATTTTCTTTTGTTGATTTTCTGTTTTGTTTTTTTTTGTACGCGTGGATGGAAGTGTTCCTCCCGCGATTGTACAGTATATAGTTTACTTTGGGTGTAAATATTGTACATATATTATTATGTAGTCCAATTTTCTCCCCAATTTAGTTGTGGCCAATTCCTCCCCGTTGCTAGGTGGCTCCCACATTAAAGCCCAATCCCAATTCTACCCCTTACCCCTACACATAGCCCTACCCCTCCATTTGGCGCGTTCACGTGAAGGGGTAGGGGTGTCTCATTTCTCTTTTGGTTGGAGGTGTAGGGGGAAGGGGAAAGGCCAGATAGCCCTCCAAACGAAGATTTTTCGGGACCTCACTTCAACGAAGGGCTAAGCGAAATTTATGATGTATAGGTATGATGACCTATAACAGTGTTGTAGTGGTGTCCCATTTCTTAGGGGAAATATTTTAACCCTTCCCCTTTCCACTTCGTTTCAAGGGACTAGGGGAAGGGATAGAAAATAGAATTGTGATTGGGCTTAAGGCTACCACTACCACTCAGTCGGGAGGGCGAAGACTATCACGTGTTTCCTCCGAACCGCGTGACGTCAGCTGACCGCATCTTTTCAAACTGCTTGCGCACGCACCGTTAGGGGCGGAGTAACACACTCGGAGGAAAGCGCTAGCCGCTCCTTCCACGTGAGCGAGCTCACAGAGGCTCCTGATTGGCTGTAGAGCCGTGATTAATGTGGGAGCACAAGTACCTCTCATCCCTCCCCCCTGAGAGAGCTCGACCAATCAGCTCTCTCTATGCCTCCGGCTGTGAGAGGAAAACAGCATCACCCGGGGTTCGAACCAGCGATCTCCGGATGATGGGGCGAGCGCTTTACCACTGCGCCACTCGGAGGCTCTTGGACAGTATATTTTGAATAATGAGAAAAATAATCTATCTTATAATAATGCAGAGTGAGAAATAACAGGTTGTTTAAAATATCGAACTTGTCCTTTTTCATGTCTCATACGTGATTTCATGTGATTACTTACTGTTCTGTGGCTAACTCTGATCTTGCCTAGCTTTGTTTCTTGAAGGGAATGCATTGCATGATAAGAGACAGAGCAGTCATCATGTGCTCGTCATTCCTCTGATCCTGCGTTTTGCACGGGAAGCACTAGAAATGTTAAAGCATCACACCTTAATCCGTTTACGAGGTTTTGTTTCATTTCTCCCTTCCAATTTTTCACACTTTCAGATTTTTCCGCAGTGGCATCTGTGTGTCTCTAAGGAATTTTTTTTTTCCAAACCAACAGTCAGCAGTAAGTCATATACGAGTTGGCTAAATAAGTGTTCAGACTAATTAAGGAAACTTTATTTAATGGTCTACAAGCTATTTTAAGCTGGACGCCTCAAATCTATTTTTTTTCTTTACATCGGAGCTTCAAACAGCAAGAAATTGTAGTGACTTAGATTAAGATTTCAATTTACGAACTATAAGTGTAATCGGTTTGGAAACAGGATGGCAAAAGTACAGTTTCCTTGACGCAAGTTTAGATAGACAACCAAGTCTAATTCAGGAAAGGAAGTGTGAAGGAAGTGTGACCCATGTCTGCCGGTAGCTTCTTTGTTGTCCTAAGGGCTGGCTTTAAAAGAAAATCATAAGAAAGAAGTAGGACGGTCTTACATCCAAGAAGCTTAAAATGCAAAATCTTAAATAAGCCCAATTTCTCTCAGCCAATCAAGCAGCGTTTTCTTTTTTTGTGTGTCGATTATCCTGAGCTGACTCACGAACATCCACCCCTCCCTTCTCCAAAATAAAAAACACTAGAGGTTTATGTACCGTTCCAAAAAAAAAATCTATCTCGACATTTATCCACTTTAATCTTCTTAACATATTAGAGTCATTTGCATTACCCTGAATTGACTGAGATGCTTTTCTGTTTCTCTTCCCCCACAAAACACAAGGACTTGCAACATCATGTGGACTTTTTTCGCGTCTGTAAAAAGAAGACAAGTGGGCAGAAGTTAGCTCGCTTTACTATACATAGCTTCCTTCTTACCCTGCTGAGCTGGGTGTTACTTTTTATTGTTTTAAAAGCTGCACTCCAACTGTTGCTCTGTTGTTTGACTTTTTTATTTATTTTCCCCATCAATAATGTTTCTCTAGGATGCCTGAACATCCTGAAAAGTTACCAAGTCTTGATTTCACTTTAAATAGATGTATGACAGATAACATATTAACAACAACATATTAATAAATCAGATAATTTGTAAGCAAATGAATGAAGTAGATAAATGCAGGGGAAGAATTCTGCACTGATTTGTGGATATTATTTGTAGTGTCGCTAATGAATTTGGAGGGAGTGAATAGATGGAAGTCTATCGTTGGTTAACGTATCGATCTGTAGGAATTTCCCTTAAGGGAAGCAGAGGGTCAGGGAACAGGTTAGTTTCCAGAAGTTCCTCCACAACACCTCCACTTCTTCTGGTCAGATCACAATTACTGTATCACTTAGGGTAGGGGTTTGGATTCCTTAATGCAACCCATTGCATTATTTACATGCTATTAGTCATATTTAACCCGAGGCCAACAAATGAGTAGCCTGACACTTAAGCACGTAAGCAGATTTAGTGTCAGGCTATTAGTGTCAGGCTATTATGGAGAAGTAGGTTTAAGGGAGTATTTTTATCAAGAAAAAAAAAATCAAAAATGAGGTGCTTTATCATAGGTCTTGGTTTAGATGTTTTGTAGATAAAGTCAGAGAGGCCAGATTGAAGTGGTTTGGACGTTCAGAGGAGAGATTGTAAATATATTGGCAGAAGGAAGCTGAGGCTGGAACCGCCAGTCTAGAGGAAGACCAAAGAGGAGATTTATTGATGCAGTGAGAGAGCACATGAAGTTAGTTGGTAAGAGATGAGGATGCAGGGGATAGGGTAGGGTTTGATGGGGGCGGATGATTCGCTGTGGCGACCTATGAAAGGGAACAGCTGAAAGACAAGGAAGGAGATAATACAGTAGGTCTTGGTCAAATTTTCTGTGAAGATTGTCACCCTGAATGTCCCACTGAACAAAATTAAGTTATTTAGTCCAAATTAAACTGTTTTCCTTCCTGGGAACTACCTGTATGGCTAACCGGGAACTAGCCATGTGGCTAACTGGAGATAGCCATACTGCTATTTTCAGCCACGGAAAATTCTTTACTTTGTTTAAAGCGCTGCTAAACCCTTACCTACCCTTTTTAGCTCTTAAAAGTAAATGGTTCCTTCTTAAGCTCTAAAAAGATCATTAGATTTAACTTTTACGGTTCAACTTTTATATCTCTAAATAGGTTAAAGAAGGGGAGAAAAATCGCTTGGGAGAGGGGTTTTGTATAAAGCAGCTATGAGCAGCCTAATGAACCTGCTGAACCCACTCACTGCCAGTGTCCTCCACTTTCTGTACAGGATGCTGGTGGTTTATTAAAACATCACTCCTCATTTACTTATCTAGCTAGAAGATATCAATCTCTATATAGTGAAAAAAAAAAGGTCAACAAATATATAAAAATATGTAAAACAAAGTAAAAACATTGAGAACTAAACACTGTACAAACATTTGTCAGATCACTTAATATTACATTTTTTTTTGTTAAGATCCCTTTCGCTGTGAGAAACTGTGTTTGTCCATCAGTACGCCCTTCTTATTCTTTTTTTACAGCAGCTGGCATGCATTGTATTTATTGCCTCTCAATACATCGCTCTCGCGGTAACAATAATCAGGTACATATTAGCGACAGGGAACTGTCCGCTAATATTTAATTAATCACGGATGACATCGTTCTCCTGGACAGGATGGGCAAAATATACTTAAGCGACTGTCAGTAAACTTGGGTGGCCCATCTAAATATATTTTATGTGTGGGAAACACTGAGCATTCAGCTTCAGGATGCAGGCGAGTCACATTTACTCTTCAGTCCTGATGCAAAACCAGCTGCAAAACTGTAGCTTGTTCAGGAATGTGAAATGCCACCTACAGTACAACTTTGAACAAAACTGCATGAACATTTCCACTGAAAATTAAGTGTCTTTACTTCCTTAGTATTCAAAAGAGAAAGTGCATTGTTTTCCTTAACTGCCAACAACAGAGTATGTCTTGCTTTTTTTTTGTCATGCTGTACATGTCTTATGCTCGACTCACAACACTCTGCTATAGCCAATGCTACTGTATGCTATGGCCTCTCCTGGGTGGAGCAGAGCCCTTAGCCAGAGGAGGGTCTCCAACAACTCATCATCTTTTTTCCTCCTTAAACAATATTAATCCTAGTGAATCTGAACAGAACATTAAATATGAAAGAATGGAGAGACTTTGATAAAAAAGTTAATTTCACATAATTGGGCCTCTTTAAAGAGCAAAACTACATTAAAACGAATAAAAATAAACATTTAAAATAAAATAAAGAGCAAAACTACTTCTTATTGACTTTCTCAAGCATTTTAATTTGGTGTATGTGTGTGTTTGAAATTGTAGTGCACTTCACATTGATACCACCTGCTGCACTACACATCTGACTGACAGAATATGACATAGAGGAAGCTTTTTCCTATGATCAGGAACATTCAGGAAGTACTGAGCAAAATAAAGTTTGAACATGTACACTAATGGGCAAAAGTATGTGCCTATATATCCCCTGGGATCACTTGCAAATTTCTTTGTTTTTGTTTAGTGATCTATTTCCTACATTCTACAACAATAATGGGGATTTCAAAACTATGAAATGAGACATATGGAATTAGGTAATTATGTAACAACAACAACAACAACAACAGTCAGTTGTTATTTTAAATGGTTATTTTTCTGCCTTTCTAGAATAGTTCTTTCAAGAACAGTATTGTCAAGTGTATTTGCAAAACCCATCATGCACCATGATGCAACTGTCTCTCAAGAAGACCTTAACAGGAAATTAAGACCAAAACTTACCTCTGCTGCAGAGAAGAAGTTAATTTAGCGTTACCATCCTCAGAAATCACCAATTAACAAACAGCACCTCAGATTAGAGCCGTTATGAAGATTTTACAGAGCATAAGTAGCTGAAACATCTCAATATCAAATGTTCAAAGAAGATTAGTGCATATTTTGGATGCCATCAGCATTGTTTTACAGTGTAGAAAGAAATAGAAATCAGGTACGACCATGGAGTTAGAAAGTGATTCCAAACTTTTGAGCGGTAGTGTATGTGTTCCTTCCCCAAACTGTTGCCACAAAGTTTCTGGCACATAGTTATACAGGATGTCTCTGTACTGGTGTACAGGAGGATTATCATATTGCTTCACTGGATCAAAGTGGCCCAAACCTGTTTCAGCATGACGATGGCCGTAAGTTCAAAGCAAGCTCCATGAAGACATGACGTGGTATGTCCGAAGCGGAAGAACCCGAGTGCCCTGCAAAAAATAAAAGCACTGACCTCAACACCACTGAACACCTTTGGGATGAACAGGACCTGGAGCCTCCTTGACATTCAGCCAACGCCTGGCCTCTCTGATGCTTGTACAGTAGCTGAATGAACACACAGGAACACACTACCAAAGCTAATGGAAAGCCTTTTTAGAAAAGTGGAATGTATTATAACAGCAAAGAGGGACTAAAGCTGATACAGTATGAGAAGCTTTTCTGGAATCTAAAAATATTGTACATAGCGTACTACAACATCATATCAGGAATCATATCGTGTGTAATACATCTTTGTTATAGCTGAAAAAATATGCTGACAGTACAACCATGTTAGTGACATGTTACTGACTAGCTTGCTATGAATGATAGCGTTAGTTTCGCTAAATTACATTTAGGCATTTGGCAGACGCTCTTATCCAGAACAACTTACATTTTTTTTTAATCTCATTATACATCTGAGCAGTTGAGGGCCTTTCTCAAGGGCCCAACAGTGGCAACTTGGTGGTTGTGGGGTTTGAACCTGGGATCTTCCGAACCATAGTCCAATGCCTTAACCACTGAGCTACACCTGGCCCTAGTCTTTAGCCTAGTCAGTGTCTGAGTAGCCAAAGTATTAGGAAAACTGTGTTTAGTGCATTATGAAAAATCACAGGACAGCAAACATGACTAACACAAAAATGCAAGTAAAGAAAATTGAGATCATCTTTTTTTTAAAGTGAGCCCCAGTTCTATCACATGTATCCATCTGATGATTTTTTAAATGGCTTATGGCCAGTGGAATACCTGAAATAAAATGATGGTTGTATTTTAGTTAAATTCACTGTCAGGTCACAGCTTTTAACCTTTTGTATGGATCACAACGATGCCTAATGATGAAATGGTAAGAGACTGCAGAAATATGTTTATCATCTCTTAAGGGCATGTAGTACAGACAGATGAAATGACACTGTCCAAACATTGTAACTGCCCAAAGTGCTCACTGCTAGTTCAAGTTAATGTCTAAGTGTAGAATTGTTGTGTATTTTTTCCCCCTTATTTTGTATCCCTGTCTGTTTGTATGTGTTTGTGTGTGTGTGTGTGTGTGTGTGTGTGTGTGTGTGTGTATGTGTGTGTGTGTGTGTGAGAAACATTTTGTTATTTGCTGAATTTTACTGCCCTAAGGACCGTTCTAGCACAGTGTGTTGAGTCAAGCTGAAAACCTTGTTCAAAAGAGAGAGAGATACTTGTGTCTAATCACAAATTAACGAGACATGCCTGTATATATATATATATATAAGTATATATGAAAGTCATGATTCACAGTCTTTTCATGTATTTTGAGACACAGTAGTAAGTGCATTAATTATCCCATCCATTTTAAAGAAGTGAACCTGAATCCAGCTACAAGCGGCCTTTAGTGCATACACTATTACACCTGGGTTTTGATTGGTTTCTGTGCAGCTGTTGCTCAGTAGCGAGTGTTGCTTAAAATGACAAAACATTATATTATGTGTTTTCTTGCTTAAAGTGCTTCTCTCACTGGTGTTGGCCTTGCTACTGTATCTCATAGTAAAATCCCTTTTTACCATCCAGAAGTGAGGGCGGTACAGGGCAGTCAGACGTCGTGATGTCACATGCAAAAGGACAATACAGCCAGGTCATGTGCACATGTTACAACCTCTAAAAAGCTGAGCCTGTGCCCACTGGTACTGTAGAAGTGAAACCCAGAGTGTTCGTCTCGGGTTACTTTGCTGTAACCCTGATCCCTGAAAAGGCGGGAACGAGATGCTGCATGAAAACGCTATGGGAACATCTTTTCGTGTGTGTATCAAACACGCCAAATTTTGGCTTATATAACCTCGGTCAGGTAACGTCATCTTAGAGCTGGGTAGTATGACCAATATATCACAGTATTTTTCAAAATTATATCGATGTCACGGTATTTGACGGTATTTTTTTTCCATGCATGATTAGGTGTTAACCCCATTTCCTAATAAATTAGAGAATAATTACTGCAGTATATTGGCTTACATTGACCGGACTAGTATTAACCCAGGTTTGACTGGACTCACAAAATGCTGCTGTTCACAAAGATGTGATGGTGGCACTCATAATTGTAATGAGGTGAAGAAATCAGAATTCATGACTTGCAGTCAAAATACACAATACTTTATTGTGCAAGTTTTGCAACTTGAAAACATCTTTAGGCTACAATGTAAACAATATGTCACCTGTAACTGCAAAATGAAAACTTTATCCACTGGACTTTCATTAAGGCAAAATACCTGAAACAGGTAAATACAAAAGGAGCGAAGGTTCCAAAGCTCTGGCCGGGGATGAAATATTGTCCCCTTACCCATGGTGAGGCGCCGAGGAGAGATATTCGATCCTAGAACCACACTCTGGTCGGCCAACAAGGCGCTATCAATAAGAGGCACAAACGCTGTTGACGGACCCTTGCCAGAACTACCGGGAGCAGAGCTATCGGAGGAAACACATAAAGGCGTAATTTGGGTCACGTATGGGCCATCGCGTACAAACCCAGGGGAGCTGGAAGAGTCAGAGAGTAGTAGAAGGGACATTGTGCTGTCTCATGGGAGGCAAAGAGGTCCACCTCTGCTGCAAAGAATCTTTCCCAGATCTGACTGACTACTTCGGGATGGAGCCTCCATTCCCTGTGTGTCACAGCTTGTCTGGACAGTAAGTCTGCTCCCACATTCATGTGCCCCGGAATGTAAATCGCCCTGAGGCACAGGAACTTGTCCTGTGCCCAAAGCAGAACCTGGTGCGCTAGCTTGTTTAAGCGGCGCGAGTGCAGTCCACATTGTCGATTTATGTAGGAAATTACCGATGTGTTGTCCACCCCCACTAGAACATGGTAGCCCCTCAACTGCTGGAGGAAGTGCTGTAGGGCCATCAAAATAGAGCCATCATTTCGAGGCAATTGATGTGCCATACGACAAGATTGGCCCTTGCATGAAAGCCCCTGGCTCTTAGCCACAACTGAAATGCTCTCATGTGCAGAAGGCCCAAAGGTTTCACTGTGGATGCAGCTGCCATGAAGTCTACACATTTTTGAAAGTGCTGAACAGTCACTCTCTGGTCTAGCTTGATCTCCTTCAGGGGGTTGAGAATGGATTCGATACGAGCGGGGGACAGCTGTGCCCACATAATGATCGAGTCCCATGTGACACCCTAGTATGTTGTCCTCTGAGCCGGAAAGAGAACGCTTTTCGTAGTGTTGAGTATCAATCCTAAAGAATGGAGATGAGCTAGGACGACATCCCGATGTCGAAGTGCTAGCTCCTGAGACTGGGCCAGGATCAGCCAGTCGTCTATGTAATTTAAAATACGGATGCCCTGGAGTCGCAAGGGAGCCAGGACTGCATCCATACACTTTGTATATGTGCGGGGTGATAGAGCTAGACCAAATGGAAGGACCCGATACTGGTAAGCTTTGCCCCCGAAAGAGAAACTCAGGAACTTCCTGTGTTGTGGCAAAATTTCTATGTGAAAATATGCGTCCTTCAGATCTATTGTCACAAACCAATCCCCTGGTTGGAATTGTGAGACATTGATTTTGACAGTCAACAATCTGTACTTCTTGAGATAGCGGTTCAGAGAGTTCTGCAGTTCGAGAGTCAGCAGATGCGCCCTTTCCGGTATCACGGAAGTGGTGACCACGCCGTTGAAACGCGGAGGGCAATGTGGAAACTGAATCCTGTAGCCTTTTTCTACATATCACCCTGGGAGATATGCCTGGCAGTAGCTTCCACGACCCCCTGGGGGTGCCAGGGAGGGCACCTTCTTGGAAAGAATGTTACGCGCCCCTCCCTCACGGTCATGGGCGCATAAGCTTCAGGACGTCTTCGAAAAGAAGACAGTGCGGTGGTCTGATCTCTTTGAGGTGGCTTGTGAGTGGCGGCAAGCCGTACCCCAGTCCTTACAAGGGGGTGCCAGGCTGCTGACGCTTTTCTTCTGCACCTCCCGTCTGGCGAGAATCAGATCTGGTCGAGACTGGGTGGCCGACAGTCCCGACTCTTGAGCACAGCGTGGGAGAAATTTCCCGAAGGCCTGTTCATTTAGCCTAGCTTCCCAAAACCTAGTGGCGACGGAATTAACAGCGTCGCCGAACAGGCCGGAAGGTGAGACAGAACTCCAAGAACTTGCTCCAAGAACGAGTTAATTCGTTGTGGAGGTCGTCAAAAAAAGGGGAGAGATCGGCATTGTGGCTCTATCTCCTGGCCACCCGACAGGAATCTGTCGTCTACTTTAGAACGTTTGGGGAAGGCTTGCTCCTGCGGCCAATCAATGTGCAGCCGCTCGACTGCACGCGTTATAACTTCAAGCAGCTCCTCATACTCTCTATCTACCTTAGAGGAGCGTTCTGAGGTACGTAGCTACTTCCATTTCCACAGAAGCAAGAGTTACACACTCACGCACGCTTGTGAAGTGGAAGGAGAGACTTCCCGATCGGAAGACAGGGCGAGAGAAAGGAGAAGAGAGTCTGTCTTGCGCGCCTTGGCCAGATCGGCTTGTGAACCCCAGGAGTGCAGCGCGACTCGTGGTTCTCTAAAGAACGCGAGGCGCGCGTGAAGCACTTTCATGGGAAGAAGATCACAGTATTTGCAGTCTCCTTGAAGCCCAAGGAGAGCATGCATTTCACCCAAACACTCAAAGCAAAAAGTGTGGAGATCGAACACACTTTGCGAACATCTCGTTTTAAACTCTGCCATTCTATCGGTGAGTTAAACACTTTTCTTTGCTTTTAATTTCCTTTTGACTAGCTTGTATACACATGCGCACAATGCGGTCTGAAGACAAAAAGATCTGAGAAATGTTTCCGGTTTACTCCTATTTATAACCTGCAGGTGCGTCTCATCAGATGACGTCACCTGATCGAGGTTATATAAGCCAAAATTTGGCGTGTTTGATACACACATGCTTCACAATCGGCAACACGAAAAGATGTTCCCATAGCGTTTTCACGCAGCATCGAGTGTAGCCTTTGAAAGGGAACATCTGTTGTCAAGGTTCACAGAGTTCTGAGATGATGTTCTGCTCATCATAGCTGTAAAAAGTGGTTATTTTGAGTTAGCATAGCCCTCCTGTCAGCTTGGCGAGCAACAAGGCATTTGTGCTCCTCAGAACTGCCATTCGGTTGATGTTCGAGATACACAGATTCAAGATCATTTGAAAAACTACATTGAAACTTATCCATTTTTTCTTGCCTTGAGTTTGTGCAGTTTGTGCGAGAAACTGGGCAGTTTAAGAAAGCTGTGTGGGATTGTGGTTTGTTTATTATAAAAATATTGTCCTTACTCATAGGAGATAATTTTTTATCCACTCGAGTCGAGTGCTTTTTGCAAATTACAGTTAGATTTAATGTGCTTTTAACATTTAACATGCTTTAAATTCTTAGAATAATCTGGTAGATGTGGTATTTAAAGCATATTAGTAGAGATGTATATATTTTTCCCTCTCATTGCTTGATGTCATGAAAACAAACAGTTGCTGATAGGCCATTCTTACACCACTTTGAAGTGAATAAACTGAATGCAAAACGTACAAGAAATACCTTTCTGTTTTTCCCCTCCTTTAACCCTCACTTGTGGTTCTCCTGCCAAAAATAAAGAAGCTCGTTTTGATCCTATAATATCCGGCGTTGTTTTGTTTTTTTCTATCTCAGGCTGCTTCAGGTTCCTCCTTGACAGGGTGAGAGACGGTGAGTTGACAGCGGCTTGAGGAAGAATAAAAAGATGACTTTCTGTGTGTGCAGGAATGTGGATTTCTTCCGCAAAATCCTAATTGTGCCTTGAAGCGCTGCTTCTACGTAAGGTATCTCAGCTCAGCTCAGCTCAACAGGATTTTGTGCTTCTCCATGTGTCTGAGCATTTTTTTTTCTTCTTTCAGCCTAGCATGCGGATGTAACCCTTTCACAGTACGAGACGCTGAGCTCTCGTGTTTGCCGCCAGGCTGATCCTGGCCTCTCTGGTGTTTTGTGTGGAACGTATTCAATCTCTGCTTTTAAAAACACATTTTTTTTTTCCCTGAGAAAAAAACAGACTAGGGTTATTGTCCCGTAACTTGCCTTAACGGAGAAGCAGATCCCAGATGTTCCAGAGAACGCAGCGAGTTTTTCGGACCTCAGGCATTTACTGAGACCTTTAGAAAGAAAGTAAGACATGAGAGAGATGTGAGAAATCCATGCAGTGGAATGAAGAATGATAGTGCTGTAAACGTGGATGCTTGTGAAATAAAATATTCAGTGGCAATAAGTCAGTTGATTGACCTTAAGCTGTTTCATAATCCAAAGAAAGACAAAAACAAAAATAAAAAAAACAAGCTCCATGCTCTGCTACAGCAGCACGCTGGGCTTGTATAATATATCTTTAACAGGTATGGCTTTTTGTAGTATGCAGTATGTTACACAAAGTATGTTCTTTGTGTAATTGATGCATGTTTTATTTGGTCTTCGTAGATTGCCAGTAAGAAAAGTGTTAACCGGGTAAAACTTAGTTAGCCGATGATGTTTGTTTTGCATAATATTTCTCCAGAGCACAAATATCTATTAACTCGTACACCACAAGAGTTGACCACAAGGTCACAAGTTCTGGTGACACATGGTGTTGGACATCGACTTTTAGCAGTTTGTTTGTTTTAATTAGTTTATTAGTTTATTTTAACTACTTAGGCTTCGTTAATTTATCTTAAACTGAAAAAAATCAGTTTTTTATCGTTAACTAATTTTATATTTGTGAAAAAAGTGTTCAACTATGGGTTAGGGTTTGTTTGTGATGTACAAGCTGTTTAACAAGATTTGGACAGGATGTCTTTCTGTTTAGATTTTTGTAGCTTTGAAATTTTCACTCTAGAATGAGAAAAAACCACAAGTCAGCCAAGCCTACTAAGCAAGCTAAGATAATGAATACTGTTGCACTAACTAAGGGAGCTGAGCTAACGTAGGCCGAATGAGCCGAGCAAAACATTACATTTAGCAGACGCTCTTATCCAGAGCGACTTACATTTTTATCTCCATACACATCTGAGCAGTTGAGGGTTAAGGGCCTTGCTCAAGGGCCCAACAGTGGCAACTTGGTGGTTGTGGAGTTTGAACCTGGGATCTTCCGAACCATAGTCCAATGCCTTAACCACTGAGCTACCCCTGGCCCAAAAAGCACAAAGAATACATTTCACAAGATGTAATGGTAGTTAATATCCTGAGATTTTCTAAATCCTTTGTATTTAAAAAAGAATTGGCATTTTCATGTCTAAAGTTGAACCCAGTATAGCCATAGCATTTTATACAAAAATAAATACACAGACCTTGAAATTCAACTTACTGTGCATATAGTAAAACATGTGCCTGTACTGTACATCAGGATTGAGGTAATGCTCCAAAAACAACGTCCTCTGTCTAAATACAGGAGAGATGGGAGGAGGCCTGTTGATGTGCAGCTATGGAAAGAGGCTCACTCTTGGGCGAATAAGGTTTCTCCCTTAAAGGGTTGTGGTTCAGGGTGGGTTCATGAGTGTCTGCATTATTTGTGGCATCTTTATCAGGGTAGAGACAAAAAAAAAAGTAAAAAGGACAAACCCAGTGACCATAAAATCTGCACGCATACTGATAACACTGACTATGGTGACGTTATTCCTGCCAAAGCACTCCGGGTTATATATATCCTCATCCTCGCTTCTTTTTTTCTAAAGCTTTCTCCACCTTTCTGGCCTTTTTTATCTCAGTTCTATTTTTGTCACTCTCTTTCCTCGACATGCGTGTGGTCCATAAAAGTCACCAAAAGCAACTAAAACGCGACTGAACACTGGCTATAGTTACCTTTTAGTGGTTTGACCAGGGGGTTAAACAAAAGATGGTTTGAAATGGTTAGGGTTACTTTCGCACTCGCTCTTCATATTACAGTACTACTTTTAGAGGTGTGCATTAAACTGACCGTTCCCACAGAACGTTTAACCAATCCAGGAGAGTCGTCCACAACACTGAGAAAGACTGACTGACTGACTGAGTGCATTAAATGTCTCTCATGAAGTCATCCAAGCACCCTGTACAGTACTTTCCCATATTAACGACCGCTGCCTCCGTTTCTTCCGCAAGGCCGTGGATTGAAGTCAAAACCATCCTGTCGATTAACCGGAGACACATCAGCTTCACACTAGAAGACAAGAATAAACACATACGTCTTTATCCATTTGTCTCAGCGTTCCGTTTTTCATCCAAACCTCACTTTCTGACCTCTCTAGGTCTCTCCGGTCCGGCGAGACGCCTTCAGCTAAATAATTTGAATAACTGTATGAATGTGATCGGATAAACTGCACCAGAGGATTTGCTACAGAAGCCACGCCGGTTCGTTTTTTTTTTTTTTTAATGTATTTATTTATAATTTTTTTTTTATTCGTAGCAGTATTTTTCCATTGCTAGGCGAAATACTTTACATTCATATCCCGTTTTAAAGCATTTGTCTCAACATTTGCTGTCGATTTTCTCCAGAATATATAAAACCCGTATACAGTACAGTAAGGTCTGCTTCTTCCTGCATCTTTTCAATCTCTACAGTAAATAAGACATGTTTTGCAGCCTGGTAGAAATGTATGCATTATATGTTCTGCAAGCCTCCATCTGTTCCCCCTCGCTTTTGGCTGAGCTGAGCTGTGAATGCTGGTGCCGGTGTTTCTGACGTCTTGACTCAGGCCGAGTATCGGCGAGACGTGAGGGCTCCCTGACGCTCTCTCTCTCTATCTCGCCCATCAGCAAGGTGCCGTTTGTCAGACAGGTGGGCTGGTGCTAGCGCCCCACACACACACACACACACACACACTCACACGGCCTTCATCTGCTCGCCAGATACGTCAACATGAACCTCCGGCGTAATACAGGCGTACCGTGAACCACCACCCAGGGGTGTCAATGCATTTTGGTGTAATTCCAGGAAGAGAATTTTTTTTTATTTCTTGATCTTGAAATAGCTTGCTTTGACTTGCTACTAGCAATGTTCACTCTAAAACACTTTTATTTAAAGGTTCATCTTAAAGATCCATCACCTGTCTGTCCGTCACTTTCCCTGTCAATCAAATGTTAATACGGCCAGCATGTCAGTGACGGGGCATTTTTGTTTTGTGGCCACGCATGGCGTCAGTGTCATCATCCCACACAGAGGCGAGCGCAGAGAGGACATAACCATGAGTGACAAATTCTTTTTTTTTTTTTTTATGTCACTTGTTCTCTCACACAAAATCCATCAAGAGCCATAATTAATCGTGCTGGAGAGGAGTGCGTGGAAGCTATGTGCTCTGCGCTGATACATGCAGTGCCTGTGAATTCTAGCGTTAGCTTTAGCGGCTCTGATGGGCTAGCAGGAGAGGTGTCATAACCAGTTTGGGAGACTTTCTCTCTCCGCTGAGGATGGCTCTGCAATCTGTGTGCTCAACACATGCTCTCTAGTGTGCAGGTTTTTTTTGTTTTGTTTTTGTTTTTTCCTTTTTGTATCGCCATTCTTTCGGCCATGTTTGTTAGCTGGGACTGTCGCATCAGCATCGTTTATTGTGTGTAATTATATAACATTTAGATAAAGAATATAGATAAGTAGTGTTTTGGTTTGCCGTCTGTTTCGCAGTTAGTGTACGGAGACATGCAGGCACCTCATTGTTTGTGAATCACTAATTCTGGGTTTTTTTTTCACAGTATTGCTGACTCTGCGTATTGTTGAAAGGTTCTTGGGTATTTCACAACATTCAGGTCTCATAATTTCCTCCCTAACAATGAGAAATGCCACAAAATAATTTCAAACTAGCAGTTCTGTCACAACGCAGATGTGTTCTCATGGTCCTCACAGGGTCTGCAGTACACAGTGATTGTTGAGGAATGTTGAGAACTTGACTTACAGTATTCCCCTCACATCCCCCCCCCCCAAACGACTACAACTCAACTCAGTCCGGAGGGCTGTAGACTATCACATGTTTCCTCTGAACCACGTGACGCCAGCCGACCGCATCTTTTCGAACTGCTCGCTCACACACCGTTAGGGGAGGCTTAACACACTCGGAGGACAGCGCTATCCGCTCCTTCTGCTTGCTTGAGCTCACAAAAGCCCCTGATTGGCTGTAGAGCTGTAATTAATGTGGGAGCACTAAGTACCTCTCACCTCTGAGAGAGTTCGGCCAATCAGCTCTCCCTAGACCTCCGGCTGCGGGAGGTTACAGCATCACCCGGGAATCAAACTCACGAAGTCCGGGTGATAGGGACTTACAGTTTAAACAGTTGGGTTTTTTGATATTTAAACAAGTATTTTACTTTCATGACAGATTAGAACGTTTAAAAAGTCTGGAGTTGATTCCAAGTGTCGAATTTGCATTTGGTAGCTGTTCATGGGAGCTCTGAGGGACAGGAATGTCTGAATAAGAGGAGTGAATAAGATGTTGGACTACTTATATAAAAGTCATGGGTACAAATGCCAGCACCACCAACACCACTGTCGGGCCCTTAAGCAAGGCTTTTAACTCTTCACGACGAATAATAATAAAAGAAAGGTAAACCGGATAAGGGCATCTGTCAAATGCTATTAAGGTAAGATTTACGTGGGTTGTTCAAGTCAAACCTGGACTTTGCTGCAAGGGTAGCTCAGTGGACTCCGTGGAAATTAGGAGTTCTTGGGTTCAAACCCCAGCACCACCAAGTTGAGCAAGGGCTAACCAACTCTTGAGCAAGAAACCAAATGTACGTGAAGATGTTGATGTGCAAGTGAAAGACACTTTCTTAACTTGCCAAGAAAAAAAAAAACACTAGCCAGAAAACTAGCCCTGTCTATTAAATAGCAGAAACTTTAGGAATGCCCCAATCAACAATTTGGTACTTTCTTAAAATAAATGATTGCAACAGTGAGCTCAGTGACACCAAATATCCTTTGAGGACTGTGGTAAGACAGCTAAAGTGGATAATCACTGAATTCTTTCCTTGTTGAAGCAAAACCCCATCCCAACATCTAGACAAGTCGAGAACACTCTGGATGAGGTTGGTAAAGTCAACACTCAAGGAACATCTTCATGAATGTAAATACCGATTATTTACCTCAAGATGCAAACCACCGATAATAGGATGATAGAAAAGAAGAGGATTTGTGAAGGATCGGATTTAGGGAAAGGTTTATGAGTCAAAGCTTACCGTATCATCATCTAATATGAGCATGTACGGCTCCCAATAGAAATAAAGTTACTGGTGATTATTGATGATGTGTCTGCTGATAGAATAGCAGGAACTTTATATCTAAAGTATATACTGCAAAGTTATAATGTCTGCAGATTCAGACAAACGCTGTAGAGCTGAAAAGGCTTCACAGTATACAGTACGTGGATGATGGACATAGACAAAACTAAAGACCAACAAACAACTGTGGGCACAGCAAAACGTTTCAGTGAGAAAACTAAACTTTTGGAGATGTCTGTGGGTTTCCAAACAAGTCAATGCACTAAAAGGATTTGCCTTTAAATATATTTAATTTAATACTTACATTTATAACCATGTTAGTTTGACCGATTGCTTCAAGCCTTTGAAAATAGCCTGGTTCCTAATCCCTAAACCTTATTTAAAAAATGTAACATTAAAATTATGATGGTGTACAAAATACACCGTCTAAAATATCCAACTACCTGACTGTATACTCGTACTACAAGAATTATAAACTATACTTTAATCTATTACCCACTAACTACATTTTCCATTAGTTGATTTTCTCAATGTACACAAATAATATATTTGAATACTTTATGCCACTTGACTGTTCTGCAAACTATGGCAAGTTTAATTTATTGGACTTCATATGACTGAGAGAGAGAGAGAGAGAGAGAGAGAGAGAGCGTGGAAACACAGACGTATGTTTATGAGTCAGATTCCAGCAGCGGAGCTTCCTGAGCGCAGTCTCATTGTACAGAGCCTGTACTTCAGCCCACAGAAATCACTGATTATAGTTATTATGGGAAGGCTGTTGGCGACACGCGTGCTGTTCATTAATGTTCAACAACACTGTGAACAGCATAACTCTGACTCGAGATCCTCCTCTCATAAACACACACACACACATCACCCGCTGCTCATCTCCCACAACATCTGCACACACAGGACACAGAGCAAACATTCTCACCCGTGTAGAGAGTCGGAACAGTCGGAACAGTGCCGGATTGGACAATTGAATAGATTAAATGCGGCTGACTTATTATATTCCTATCCTAACCACAGATTGAATTTATTACTAGATTAGGATCAACAAATTGTAGCCATGAGCAAGATCTGACTCGTTTACTCCAACTTCAACTCTTTCTCCAACACATTTTCCAGTTACTATTATAATGAGGTAGAGTCCAAAAAAAAAGAAAAGGTCTTATCATCAGCGTGTACAGAAAAAGAGAACGACACACATAGCCATATGAACAGCCAACCATAAATAAAAA
Source organism: Channallabes apus (assembly GCA_030522415.1). Taxonomy (NCBI): domain Eukaryota; kingdom Metazoa; phylum Chordata; class Actinopteri; order Siluriformes; family Clariidae; genus Channallabes; species Channallabes apus. The sequence goes on from CM060111.1 coordinate 39,250,948, forward strand.
AAAAAAAAAAAACACTGCTAGTGTGAGATATTAAACTGAGTGCTGTTAGATTAAAACATTTTTTTTTTCAAAAAGTCATCGAGGCAGTGAGTGGAGCGTGGAGGAAAAAGTTATGTTGGCACTTACAAGACCCTTTTGGTCCAAAGTTGTGTGTAAACCAGTATATGGAGGTCAGTTCTCACTTATGACTTCTTGTTCAGCTTTTTAAATTCAAATGCCAAATTGAAATGCAAGATAAAGTGCTAAAAGCAATGGAAAGCCACTTTAGAGTTTGAGCATAGTTGTGCGGTGAAAGGGGACGTCTGGATTACAAAACATGTGTTTATTAGTAACAGAAAGCGAAAGACCTTGTAAAATGGTAATTATGTCATTAAATACAGCGAGTACACTCTTTCAGTGAGCATGAGACCATGAGATACGATGATACTGTTGCATCATATGGCATTTTAGTAATCTTCCTGCATAAATAATCTTCAAATCAAGAGTTACGATATTACAATATTATTTAATCTGTCTATTTTTATTACAAATGCATTGTTAAATAGTAGCTACAGGTACTGTACCTGTACAAACTGTGCCAAAATAATTATTAAATATTAGATTCGTACTGTAAGACACACACACACACACAAAACAGAAATACACTTTTAAATAAGACGTTTGCTTGAAGACCTCGATCGAAATTCCCCAAGGTGCCGCGAACGAGCAACCGTCTAATGCGGCTATGATTCGCTTAAGCTAAAAACCACTCGAAAAAGTGCGATGGGATGAATCTGGCATTATGAAGTGTGTTACAAAAAGGCGCATGGCACAGATGGAGCGCTTTTCAGTGGTAGATTGAGATGCGAAGATTTGGAGTAGCTGAATGATCGGCACAGGCAGATAATATATGTAAAAGAACAGAGACTCCCCGATAAGCATGCTAATCCTCAACAGTGCCAAACAGTCAGTGCACAGACCCTGCCAAGTATCTGTGATGAAGCGAGCATACACACACACACACACACACACACACACACTCGTACACATTCTCACACCGAAACGCACACTAACAGTTATACACATTCATAGCACAGATACATTAAAACAGTGCATTTCTCTGCCACTTTTCCCGAAACTCGTACAGTATGTGGAAAGATTACAGCAGGTTTAGGATACACAGTCATCCCCCCCCCCCCCCCCACCACAAGCGGCATTCTAAATATAAACGCAGGTTGGAAATGGGATTTTTTTCTTGACTTCAGGCGGTTATATGCTGTTTCCACAGCAACCCTTTTTTGTTTTTGATAATGTCAAAAGGGGTGGGGGGGGGGGGGTAAATATTAAAACAGAAGCTAGTACATACACCATCCTCATGTCTATCTACACACTGCACTGAGATCATTAACACAGCGAAATATACCGTAGACCATTACGTTCCTCGTTCTCTTTAGCATTTTCGCGCCTCGGTGATAATCAGAAGTGGTTAAGTGGCAGTAATCGGTAGCGAGGGTCGAGTCAGTAAACAATATTCAGATCTCTCGAGATTTCAAAAGCGTCCGAATCCCATGCGGCCACGGCAAGTTTAACACATTCAACACGTTTAGTGATTCTGTACTATCACTAGACTCCTGGACACTAATTCCCCTTAGTTAATTATCCACTCCATGATTAATGCACTACACCCAGTACTCTTTTACCGCTTCGCTTCCATCCACATCCTCGATCCGACATATTCCTGTCACCTATCTGAACCGGATAAGCCGTGATAAGCCTTCATCTATATTTTATGTTAACCATGGTTTAAATACAAAACAAAGCAAAATCAGTGTGGAGGCTTGCTTTCTAGGAGATTCACTAAAATATCCAGCTTGCGTAAAAAGTGACACATCATACAGTAAGTATGACATGGAGGCCTGCTGTCGAAAGAAAAATAATCAGTGATTATTTTATTATTCTTTTGATTATTTTCCAGCACATCCAGAAGTACAGGTATCTCGAAGTAAATGAATGGCATTACTGTATTTAAATAACGGATTATAATTAGATTTTATGTTTTGGGATTATTTGCAAAGCAAGTTAGTTCCCGCTAAAGATCTTTCCTCAGTTGCCGTTTTGAAGATGGAGGTGGTGGAAATGCTGTCCATCTCATTACTACAAAATTTCTAACTTGGATGAGAAGTACACAGAATATGACCTTTAATTTGTCCTTATATTAATAGATGAATTTATACAGTATGTAGATGTGTTTGTGTTAGGTGTGTGTTCACGTGCAAGACTGGATGAGGACACTGGCAGTTAAAAACACCTCTCATAAACTTCAAGACCTCTTTTCTACCTTTCTCTTAAGATAGTGACTTAGTGATATAGTGTGTAGGAAATAGAGCAGCAGATAGACGTGTGTGTGTGTGTGTGTGTGTGTGTGTGTGTGTGTGTGTGTGTATGAGACAAGAGAGATCAGTCTAATCTCAGCAGAAACACTGTTCTTGTTCCCCCTCAGTCAGGATTCAATTACTGCCCCTTCTCTGACCTTTGCCCTTTGGCACTGACCTCATCCTATGCCCTCTGATAGCAACCACTGCTTGCCTTCCGCTATTCTGTCCCATCTTCAGTTTTTTCCTCATTAGCTTTACTTTTACTTGCTTCTTTTCCCCTTGTTTACCTTTCGCTACCCGATTCCCTCTGCTTTCTACACACTTCCTTTGCATTCTCTTTCCTTTCCACTCGTCTTCTTGGTTTCTCTTAGCCATGTCAACAGGTTAGTTTGCTACTGTAACTGTCTCATCGTTCTTTATCCAATCACTTACATTTTAAATTTTGGTTCAGTTAAAACAGAGTTTTGTTTGTAGGGATGTCCGTCTTGGAAAATGTTTTCTTCTTTTGTTGGTTAAACAGTTCTAAAGAATAGAGATCACTGGAGATGCATGTGATTTCACTCTGAATCTGGGATAATTGAGTTATAATGAATTCCTTTCATTCGACAGCATGAACATTACAACAGCTCAGCACGATACAGACTATTATGTCTGAAAAAACCTGAAAAAGTCACTCATCTGGACCTTACCATGTGATTAGTCTTTTTCATCAACAAACAAAGTCCGCCAGTGCAATTTTCTTTACCATTCCCGATTGTGTGTAGATATTCTGGCTTTATATACAGTACTAGGACTATGAATCACCAGGGTCTGCCTGATACATTGTCAAGACTTTATAAATATCCTGATTTTATATAAAATCTTTTCTCCAATTTTGAGAAATAATTTGTTATTAATTTGCTGTGCTGTCTGCCAATGTGCGAATACTTCAGAGTGCACCACCTGTAGGATTATAGAGGAATGATGACATTTATCTATACATATAATAAAATTGTGAAGATGGCATGTCTGCATTTGAAAAAATATTGGTGAAAAAGTAATTTGCGGGGACGTAAGAGGAGTAATAGAGCACATCAAGATGTTTTATGGCATTTTTGTCTGTCTGTTTGTATACAGTATACAGTAGGCTTTGTTTCATCACAATCGGCCCACGAGAAGAGAAGATGGGCTACTTTGAAATTTAAATGGAAAATGCCTAATATCATAAAGAAAATCAACTTTGAAAATAATCATTAGTTCATCTCAAAATTCAACATATGAACATTTTCTAATGCGCTTATGAGTCAGTCTGGCAAAACATGAATTGCTACAGAAAAGAATCACGATTAGTGTAGTTACGATATCTGAACTCTGTTATCACCTGTTTGATTCTTGACAGATTATGAATGAGCTTTGGTTAGTTTTTCTAAAGCGGTTCTTTAGAATGCTAATGACATTCTGATCTGTCATGCTGGTGTGAACATCATTTGTTTTGACTAGTAGTTTATTTCAGTGTTTGGAGAAGAAACTTCCTATAGTGTAACATCATCACACTAACAATATTCATATCACGGTCCAACATATCCACTTTTTACAAGTCATTTTAATTGAAGAGACAAAATTCAGCCGTATATCATGTTTTCATTGTTATTTACTCCTTGTCCTCGCTACAATCGGTGCTTCATAAGCTGACTCGTTTTGTACTTTTGATTAACCAGACAGTTTGAGCAAGGAGGGATTAATCTTTGTCCGTGTATCACTGCAGCTACTGTATTTTGCGTGTGTGTATCAAAAAGACAGATCAGACATGAAGCACGTGAGAAGTTTAGGTTTAGTGCTGCTTCCAAAGTGACCCCCTCTCTTTCTTTTAAACATCTTTATTCTTTACTTTCTTAGGATTTACAGTAGTTATTTAATACTCTTTTAGAGGAATATATCAATGTTCAGGTAGTAACTGATGGGGTTAAAGAGAATCATTATTTACTCCCTTATTATGTTCTTAATGAGGGCGGAGTCCACAACCATCAGCATGGAAGTTCAGATCAGTCAGAAGAGCTTTGTATTGATTTGTAGTGATGGTTCGCTCTAAGGCAAGTTTAAACGTGATCCAGGAATAAATAAATCCCCCCCCCCCACTCTCTCCCACTCACACACACACTCACACACACACATATAAATATACTGTAGCATAACAGTGCCACTAGTTCTTTTTTTTTTCCCGCTTATTCTTCAGGAAGTGGAGGTGTAGATATGGGTTGCACATGAGATACAGTATCTCCTGAACAACTGAATAAGTGATTCAGATAATGTAAGGTAATTGCCCAGTCTGAATGATGCTGAAGAGCTCATAAGCAACATACCATTTGCTCTACATCGACTAAACAGCTCTGCAGCTGAGCTTCTGGCACACACGCACACACACACACACGCACACACACACACACACACACACACATACACCAATCAGCAATTCTCATGCTCTGAAGGCCCTAAAGCCAGAAACTGAATCGCTGGCGTACTAGTGAAATGCCAACATGTGTAACTTTAAATAGTCAAGTGTTTCATTGCTGTACCGTAACACACACGTTGAAACACGTAGGTTTAAGCGGATGAGATTTGTGCTTCAGATCTGATCAGTACAAACAAAAAAAACAAGCATGGAGTGCATAGGCGCTGTTGTAAACCTTTCTGGACAACTGACCAGTGAGGAATCAGGAGACATGGAGCCAGGGTTCAACGAGAAGAGTGTGTTTATTACACACACGTATTTATAAGTCCATACATGCACCCGAGGGCAAGAAAACAAAAACAATGGAAGAAAACATAATCAAGAACAGGACCATCGTATGAGCATGGGTGAACAAGGACATTTACAAAAATCACACTAACATGAAGTTTACTTATTGATTACTCCATATTCTTTATTAATTATGATTAGAATTGCAGGAAAACCAGAAATTAATTTCTCAGTGCCATGAGGCATATTGTGGGTCCCTGATTAAATTCATACACCAGAGAGGACAAATCACTAGCACTTTATGTGTTCAGGATACAGGTGGACAATTTGACAAAAATATCATTCTCAAACACATTTCTAAGACGTACTGTATGATTTGTGTCACCATGCATGAAGTAGGTCCGCTAACAAACTTCCAGATATACAGTTATACAGGATTTGGAGCAAAATCATAATCATAATCAATCAAAATCATCATGGAGCATTTAATCATAATAAATGAGTTTATTATTCATACTCACACGTACTTTACATGTATGTCTGTCTGTACAGCAGAACTTTTCTTAATTAACTTTTTTATTTATTTATTAGTGCAAAGAACTACCATTGTGTAAGGTTGACTATCTTTGTACTTCAGCCAAATACATTCCCTGTTCAAAGTAGATTATTAAATCCGGCACATAACTGTTCATTACATAACTATTACTCAACATTTACATTTGAACACATAACACTCTCACTTCAGGTATTTTACACACCGTCAGCTCGGACATGTTTGTGCCAACGACCCGTGTTTTCTCTCATAGTGGTGTTCCACATTAATTATTACATTTCTTTGTGTTTGGTGAGGATTGTGACCTCCAATGTATGAAAGGTAAATATATCATTAAAAGTGCGAATTCTGACCAATGTACAGACAAAACCTTTCTTTTATTTTAATAGAAATTATTGTTTCACACTGTAATAAAACTGTTAATATTCAGTCACGATATATATAAAGACGAGATATATAAAGGATTATTTTTTACATGGAAGGTATGCTTACGTCAGGCCAGGCATATGCTGATTAAAAAAGCATATAATCATTGATACGGTGTGAAGTATCTGTAGGTTTTCCTCCATGCAAAAATCTTCATTATGGAGGACTTCACACTTTCCATGTCCTCAGTGTTAATATGTTGTTTTTTTTGTGTGTTTTAAATTTTAAAACTTCAAAAGAGATGAAAAAGAGGTTCTGGTGAGCAGGCAGCTGTGTAGCTACTGTAATTTAAATGATTGCCACATAAGTTCCACAACATAAAAGCAGCAATAAGCAGATTAAAAGTATTTGTTGTTGTTCATTAATACTAAATTTGAAATCGTATTTTGCTGTCAAATTGCTGTGATGCTAGAGTAATAAAACATTATAGCGCATGCTGTTATTGGAAAATGATTTGCTGATGATAAGTGGCAATAACTTCACTTCTCCTATAACTGTGTGCCCCTGTTAGTGTTTAGCACTGTCGCCTCACACGTTCAGGGTCCTGGTTTGATTCCCACCTCAGGGTCTGTGTGCATGGAGTTTGCATGTTCTCCCCGTGTTTGGTGGGTTTCCTCCATGTACTCCGGTTTCCACCCACAAGACATGCAGATTAGGCTAATCAGCGTTCCTAAAATTTCCCGTAGTGTGTACATAAGAGCGTATGCACATAAGAGAGTACGCGCGACCCCGCGATAAAGCAGTACAGATGTTGAGTGCGTTAGCATGACTCTGAGTGCTTCATTTGTTGTGAGATACTGTAAGAAAAGATTCTACACTCAACTATAAAGGTTAATACTAACTTAACTGATTAGCGGCAGTTATTAAAACATACATGTGTCGATTCGTGCCACCGGTTAGAAAATATTCTGATTTTAAGTTATACCAGAGCAAATTATTTTACTTTAACTGTGCCAGCATTTGTTCAAGAATACTTATTAGCATTTGCTCATTTTGTGTACCTGAAGTACTTACTGGTCCAGCTGGTGTCAGAGACACAGAGAGAGAGAGAGAGAGAGAGAGAGAGAGCCTTCAATCCCCCACCCCTGAAAAAACACACTTCTTCTCTTTTACATTTGTTTCCTCCATCTGTCTAAATGCACATTAATTATACACACATATACATGTTGCTCTCCAGGGAAAAATCGCATGCATAATTATACCTATTTACTACATGTTAAAGTCGATATCTTGAATCTGTTTCAGTCAACACAAAGACAACACAAGGTTGCAAATCATATTGATAATGTATACTTTTAAATAGTTATTAATACCTATAGGTTGAATTCAATACAGATTGATGTAAATGTACAGTGAGCATAAAGTCCTCTGATTATGTACAATCATATCTTAAAAACTGTGAAACAAATGAATGTTGTGACATTATGTATATCAATTATTATTATTTTCAAAATTTGCAACCAAAAAAAACATTTATACCTAGCATAGATTCTTTGTAAGCTTTTACGCTCACTCTGTATATACATTTAATATAGTTGTATTGGTGCTGTCTCTAAGGCAACAGGTCTGAGAACAGTGCAGAACGCGCCCATGGCTGTTGGCATCGCCACACTCAAGGTTTCCGCTGACAGAGTATGGAGGAGGCACTATTGTTGTCGTGTGTTTGGGTATTACCTGCAGGCTCTATCGCTTAAACTTAACAACATCATCCGATTATTATGCTTAGGCTTGTTTCGCTTCATTGCTTTGTGTCAGGTGAGCAGCGGATTTGGCCTCTGGAGACAAGTGACGGGGGGGGGTGTAAGGGGGATTTTTTATTTTCACGTATTATCGGCTTTAATTCGTGCGATTATGATTCATCGTAAGTAGTCTCTGGGTTATTTAGCATTTCTTAGATTAATTTGAAAAATGGTTTACCGAGGTGCATCCTTAGAAACAGCATTATTTTTTTCTCGCCAGCTTTATCTCATGCCTCTGAGGGTTTGAAAGGTAGCAAAACTTTTTTTTCCGTCTTGCTTTAGGTGTTTTAATGTTATGTTTTAATACTTACGTTTGATGCAAAATATGTTAGAGATGCCCGATATGTATACAATAATCAAATCTTTAAAAAGATTGTTACTGAAGGTGTGAAGCAAGAGACTGAGATCAAATGGCAAGATGTACAGTAACAATAAAAGTCTTGTCATAGGGAGGGATTTATTTCAGCTGGACCTTTTCCAATATATCAGCTTTTTCTCTACATTTTCCCTTCACTAAAGGGAGAAACCAACCAGACAGTTGCACTCGAACGCGTTATGCGTTATCGCGTTTGTCTCTTTGTCATGAGGAGGGGCTGTGGTGGCACGGTGACCGCCGTGATTGACAGCCTGTTTGCCGCAGAGAGGCGTATAATAATAACGCCATCATATGGTCTGGCAGATTTTGGGCTCAGCACCAGAGATGACAAATGTGCTCACGCAATAATTCAATCTGCTCCCACAATTCTCCAACTTTGCGGAGACACGCGAAAGCCGAGTATTTGGAGCAATTAAGCCGGTCAGTCGTTGTCGTCGTCGTCGTATAGCGCCCCAAAATGTCTGCCAGGTTGTTTACGGGGAAAGTGTTGTTGTAAAAGACAGAAAGCAGAAAAGGAAGAGGAAATAACAAAACTCGCAGACAGATTGAGATGCAGCGAATGTGCGAGGAGTGGAAGATGGCCTGAAAATATCAGCAGCTAATTAGGGCATTTTTTTCTTTTTTCCTTTCCATACATCACACATTTTGGATGATCCTGGAAGCTGTGTTTGAGCTGTTGATCTTGTCGCAGCGCTGGGCTCGGCTGATGTTACTTCACTGATATATAACTTCCGGGCAATCTTTACTTTTTTTTTTTATTCATTTTTTTTCACCACTTGGTTTAATATGCAACATCGGAGAGAGTTAAATGCAAATGAAATTCACACATGTAATTAGTTGTTTCTGAAACAGGTGGTCGGATGGCTTTCTTAGAAAGCATGAGAGGCAGACAGGTGATTGTGGTGTCATTTTTTCATTATAATATTACTCAGTCCTTCGTTTATTTTCAAAATACCTCTCTCTCTGTCTCTCTCTCTTGCAGAAGAAGAAGTACACATTGATGATGGTGGATCCTGATGCCCCCAGCCATGCCAACCCCACTCTAGCCTACTGGAGGCACTGGCTGCTGGCTGATATAGAAGTAAGTGAGAAAAGAGTAATCATGAATCAATCATGAACAAACGTAATATTAGAGTTAAACATGCTACTTGTCATTCGGCAAAAGTATGTGCACGTCTGACCATTACACCCTTATGTAGTTCTTCCCCATACTCATGTCACAAAGTCGGAAATACACAACTATCTATAAAGTCTTTGTATGCCCAACCTGCTCCAATGTGACAGTACACAAAGTAAGCATCATGTGTAGTAGACATGGTTTGCGAAGGTTGGAGTGGAAGAACTCAAGTCTCACAGAGCCCTGACCTCAAAATCTTTAGGATGAACTGGAACACTGACTGCACATCAGATCCCCCTCAACCTTACATCGATGCCCGACCTCACTAACGCTCTCATAGCCCAATGAAGCGAAATCCCCACAGCCAGGCTTCGAAATCTAGTGGAAAGACTTCCTAGAAGAGTGAAGCTTATCATCATATGAGATGTTTTAAAAGCACATATGAATAAGACAGTCATGTGTCCATATGCAGTGTATATTAATCTAGTGTAATGCAGTTTATGGTATACCGTAGTGAAGCCTCATTCCTTTTTGTTCCTGACTTTAAAATACCCCACAATCGTGAGAAAAATATCCCATTACTGTGAAAAAAAAAGGCACTGAAAAGACTTTTAATGTGTCATCCAGTATAGTTGCAAAACTCTTACGTTTGGTGCAACTCCGAGCATGTTCGTAGGTTTATTAAAAACATGACACCTAACAAATATTCATAAGAAGCTTTTTTTTTCTTTTTTTTGCTGCATCGTTTCACACTTTTTGTTTTTTGGGGCTTTTCCTGTGAGTCACTTTGTCTTTCAGTTTATAACAACAGCATGATAATATGGAAAAGTCATTCTCCAAAATAGCTTCTTAAGAAACAAGAACAATCAGGGGATTTTGTTTCTTTTTGTATTAATGTATTATCACACCAGGATGTACAAAGGGAATTTAGATAAGAAAATAATTTTCAAAAAGTTTTACCTTCAGCATGTGTGTTTAAATGGTGGATTAATACTGTACCATTAGGCTATTAACCACTAATATTTCAAACCAAACATTATATGCTTCTTAATGCAGACATCTAATCAGGCAATCATATGTCAGCAGCTCATCAGAATGGGAAAGAAATGTGATTTTAGTGACTTTGAACATGGTGTGGTTGTCAGTGCCAGACGGACTGATCTGAGAATGAAGAATTAAGGCAGTTCTGAAGGCAAAATGGGGTAGCAAGGCCTAGCAAGATTTACCTAACGAACTGGCCGGTGGAGTGTATAAAGTTTCATGGAAGCTATTTCATATTGTAATATCTTAATGTAAAAGTAATTTAGGATGCAATATGTAACCGTACTGTAGAATTACTATTCAATTTCACAGAGGTTTCATTTTACTGTAGCTTCCTAAGATAAATGATGAGGCAGTGTACAGTGTACAGTACATGTTGATTTAGTGAAAGAAGAAATAATAATTTTTACTTTGTTTTAAATCCGTATCGGCCTTAGAATTGGGACAATCATTAGAGTAATCAACACATGTGATGACGGAAACAATTGTTTGTCGCAGTTCTTCTCGAAACACTATACGATTAAAGATAAACAGAATAATATGCAAAGATAATTCTGTAACATCAGATGTTCGATGAAGCCTAACACTTATAATGAACTTAAATACATTAATTAATTAATTAATTAATAAAGAAATACTCTGATAAAAAGACAAAGATAAAGCATGGACTTGGCACACACAGTCCTGGACATAATGTGTAAAGGAAAAGGTGTCAAAAACACTTCGTTGGGCAAACAATTCCTGGATCGTGTCGACTGTATCTGCACCTTCCATGTGCTTCACACTTGTGCTGCGTTTCCGATGCGTTGCATAATGACTGAATAAAAATATCACGTTAGTCATCAGGAGATGGAGAGCCAGATACAGCAGCGGGGACACGGGTGTTTCAGCTCGACCAAAACTTTCCAAATACTCAGCATTCGTTCAATTCCTTCTCTTTCTGTATCTCTCTCACTCTCTCTCTCTTGCTTTCTCTTGCTCTTTCTCTTTCTGTCTTCTTCTTTGAGGGCCCCCAAGGCAACTGTTCATTCAGAGAAGCACCCGGTGTCATCCCTCATATCCATAAAACTGACACTTATCACTTTCACATGGGGGAAGATGCAGAAGTTTGAGCGATGCTTCTCCTCGCTCGTGTAGCGCTTTAATATTTATTACGATAAGCGTCTGTGACAGACGGGTGGGCGAGTATTTCTTCTGCATGACAGCAACAACTGCACGTCAGTTCTCTCAAGCCTGAGTGCTGGGGTAGAGTGGTGCGAGTGAGCGAGACAGCAGAAGACGAGTGTGAGGCCCAGATGGCCTCGTACGACTCATTAGTATCGTTACCTCTTTAGGTTAAAAGAACAAATTTATGTTTGAATGGCATACTTTTGCGATTTATGAATTGCTACCACTGTGGCTTTACCTGTGTGTGTGATAAGGTTTAGATATCATATCGTAGTACTGTACATGATATGTCACGAAAAACAAATAAATGTACGCTCCTAGGAATGATCACTCCAAAGAGCAGTCTTCTTTATTTAAAAAAATACCAGATGAGCCAATCTGGTACAATTAGCATTAACGTAGGTGCTTTGGATTCTCCGATATTAACCGACACCATCTGGAAGCCCCACCCCTTCCCTATTTTATATCTCATTTTCCCAATTCGGTGACTAATCTGCCTCAAACGGAGAATGTTTTGGCCTCACTAACATTAGACTAGTATATAGTTAGCATCGATTGAGGTTTATTAGACATGCCTAATTCTCAAATCTAATCTAATGATCAGGTGTAAAATTACACTGACACTTATAAATCACTCCAGTGGTCATTTGAGGTCATTGTCCTACTGGAAAACAAACGAAAGGGGCCCACTAAAGGCAAATCAGCGGACGTCATGTCGCTGCTGAATATTGGTGTAGCCACGCTGATTAAGTGTGCCCCTCAATCTTGACCAACACAAAAGTTACCAACAGTGTCACGTGTAAAGCAGCCGCACCCCATCACACGTCCTTTTTCTTGCTTCACGGTGAGAACCACACATTCCGGAACTATACATGGCTAACAAAGCCAAGGAGGTTAGAATTAAAAATCTTAATTTCGGAATTATTCGACCAAAGGACAGTTTTCCACTGATCTAAAGTCCATTTCTTGTGTTTCTTGGTTCCAAGCAAGTCTCTTCTGCTTGTTATTGTTGTTCTTCCCGAAGTAATGTTTTCCCTGCAATTTGACCATGAAGGCCTGCCTCACGCAGTCTCCTCTGAATAATAAACTTATCCTCTGCAGCAGAGGTAGCTCTTGGTCATCTTTTCCTTGGTTGGTCCTAATGAGAGCTAGTTTCATCATAGCATTTGATGGATTTTTTTGCAACTCTTGGGGATACATTTAAATTGACTGACTTTGATTTCTTAAAGTAATGATGAACTGTCCTTTCACCTTACTAACTACAGTATGAGTTGTTTCCTGCTATAATATGGATTTGTACATTAGTTGCAGTAGCACTACCAGGGTTTTTGACTCTGTACACACACTTCCACTGCACAAGACAACTATCTAAAGCACAATAAGAAGGCAAGAAAAATTTACTGTAAACTCACTACCTCGTGAATCTGATAAGAGAATGCCATAAGCGTGTCAAGATGTCACCAAAGCTAAGTGTAGCTACTTTTTGGCGATCTAAAATATTAAACATATTCAGGGTTTGTTGTTTACTACATAATTATACAGGTCCTTCTCAAAAATTTGCATATTGTGATAAAGGTCATTATTTTCTGTAATGTACTGATAAACATTAGACTTTCATATATTTTAGATTCATGACACACAACTGAAGTAGTTCAAGCCTTTCATTGTTTTAATATTGATGATTGTGGCATACAGCTCATGAAAACCCAAAATCCCTATCTCAAAAAATTTGCATGAAAAGGTTCTCTAAACGAGCTATTAACCTAATCATCTGAATCAACTAATTAACTCTAAACACCTGCAAAAGATTCCTGAGGCTTTTAAAAACTCCCAGCCTGGTTCATTACTCAAAACCGCAATCATGGGTAAGACTGCCGACCTGACTGCTGTCCAGAAGGCCATCATTGACACCCTCAAGCAAGAGGGTAAGACACAGAAAGACATTTCTGAATGAATAGGCTGTTCCCAGAGTGCTGTATCGAGGCACCTCAGTGGGAAGTCTGTGGGAAGGAAAAAGTGTGGCAGAAAACGCTGCACAACGATAAGAGGTGACCGGGCCCTGAGGAAGATTGTGGAGAAGGACCGATTCCAGACCTTGGGGGACCTGCGGAAGCAGTGGACTGAGTCTGGAGTAGAAACATCCAGAGCCACCGTGTACAGGCGTGTGCAGGAAATGGGCTACAGGTTGCAAATTTTGTTATGCAAATTATGTCATTCGGAAATCAAGGTGCCAGAGTCTGGAGGAAGACTGGGGAGAGGAAATGCCAAAATGCCTGAAGTCCAGTGTCAAGTACCCACAGTCAGTGATGGTCTGGGGTGCCATGTCAGCTGCTGGTGTTGGTCCACTGTGTTTTATCAAGGGCAGGGTCAATGCAGCTAGCTATCAGGAGATTTTGGAGCACTTCATGCTTCCATCTGCTGAAAAGCTTTATGGAGATGAAGATTTCATTCTTCAGCACGACCTGGCACCTGCTCACAGTGCCAAAACCACTGGTAAATGGTTTACTGACCATGGTATTACTGTGCTCAATTGGCCTGCCAACTCTCCTGACCTGAACCCCATAGAGAATCTGTGGGATATTGTGAAGAGAAAGTTGAGACACACAAGACACAAGAATCTGCAAAAGGATTCCTGACCAAGTATTGAGTGCAGAACTGAACATAATTATTTGAAGGTTGACTTTTTTTGTATTAAAAACACTTTTCTTTTATTGGTCGGATGAAATATGCAAATTTTTTGACATAGGGATTTTGGGTTTTCATGAGCTGTATGCCACAATCATCAATATTAAAACAATAAAAGCCTTGAACTACATCAGTTTGTGTGTAATGAATCTAAAATATATGAAAGTCTAATGTTGATCAGTACATTACAGAAAATAATGAACTTAATCACAATATGCTAATTTTTTGAGAAGGACCTGTATGTTATATCTCTTGCGTAGCTTGAATGTCTTCGATAGTAATGTACAATGTTGAAAATAAAAAAATTCACAAAAGGAGAAGGTGCGTCCAAACTTTTCACTAGTAGTGTATATACAGTACGTACAGAGTTTTAAAGTAGTTGCTATACAATTTGGAGGAAAGAAAGAGAAGGTTACTTTTCTGTAAGCTTTACTGTTATACTTTTCTGATTCTAGTAGGGTTGTTCCGATTCCGATACTGGTATCGGAAATGCTGCCGATACCACAAAAAAAGCTGGCATCGGAATCGGCGAGTATTTGAGTCCACATACCGATCCGATACCATTTTCCTAAACATAACCTATTTATGCCCGCTAGCTTAGCTTACTTACAGAGTGTCACGGCGTGCGCCTGTGATGGGCGGGCGTCCAAATTGATATCGCTCCTCGCTCACTAGTTAGGCGGCCTCCGCCCCCTTTAGGTATGTGAAGTAGCAGGGCCACAGAATCAGGCAACGGCCCATGAGCTATCGGCGCTATTAAACACAGCGGGGAGTGTAGCTCGGGGTCTGACTGTTGGGAAGCTGGACTTTGTGACGCGGTGGATTTTATGAGAGACAGTGGCACAAGAGCGGGGCGATGTGATGCGTCCCAGAGACTTTAAAAAGGAGGGGCGCCTTTGATCTCCGCGAGAGGAGCGCGTGAACGAGCTGCACGAGCTGCGCGAGCTCCCGCGGCACCTTCACTTCCGCGTAGAGCCCGCCTTCGCATCCCTGCCGCCGAAGGGGAAAAGACCGCAGAGAGCCTTTAACCCTTTCCTTCCCCATTTTTCTAAATAAATTACCCTTTTTCCTGTAAGACCTCGCCTCGTGTCCGTGTTTCATGCTGTCGCCCGTGCACTTAGGGTCGAACCCGTTACACAGGGCTAGTAGTATTTTACTTAAAAAAGAAATTATATATATATATATATATATATATATATATATATATATAATGAATATATATATATTTATTATGAATATATATATATATTTTTTTATGTATATATATTATATATATATATTTTTTTTTGTGTGTGTGTGTATATATATATATATATATATATATATATATATATATTTATTATGTGTGTGTATATAAAATTATAAAATATGTGTATATATATATATATACACACACACACACACACACACAGTACAGATACACACCCAGGTATCGGATCGGTACTCGGTATCGGCCGATACCCTGAGCCCAAGTATCGGAATCGGTATCGGGAGGGAAAAAATGGTATCGGAACATCTCTAGATTCTAGTGTTTAAATCTTAACTAAAAAGATGGAAGATATTTATCCTTCCGTACACCTGGTTCTGTCCTCCTTTACCAGTCAGCAGAGATGCCTTCAAGCAAATGATATTAGCACCATATCAATTCCTTCACCACACCACCATCATTGTACTATATATATATATAGGAAGAGCTACTACTTAAACATCTTTTCAGAGCCAACTCAAACTTCAAGGCTTCATCCATAATTTTGCTAATTATTTAAAAAGTCCTAATTACACAGTTAACTGAAACACGTTATGTTGTACTCCTGCTGTAGGTGTCATGTTTAATAAGGTTTAACAGATTGTTCCTGTAACTGTCTCTACAGTATGTGTGCTTAAGTACAGTATACCTCGATGATACCTAGCACACACACACACGCATACACGCACACACACACACACACTCACATGGCCCCATAGGTAATTTTATCTCATTTAAACATCATCAACATTCATATTCAGCATCATGTCGACTCTGGCAGGTGAAAACAATAATAGACAGCAGGAATGTTACGGTATCGCAGACCCAAGATCGGTAATGATGTTGTCGTAGTAACTAAACTTGACTTCAACCTAAGTTTAACAAGTTTAATGAGCAGTTTATTAAACATAATAAATATTCAACTTTGAAGAGGACGTCACTGAAAAGGATTAGCAGAAACCTAAAATGCTTTGTTAATTTAGTTCATGTTTCTACATCCAGCCCCAGTATTGGGAAATGCTTAAATGAACTTTCAGTTTATTTCAGTGGAATAGTTTTTTCTTTTCTAGTGGGAACTTTCTGTTTAGAGTTAATCACAATGTTTTACTTTCTTTGTTATATGTAACAATGTTACACGCATGTACTTTAGCACTTTGGCATCTCTAACTTCATCCTTATCTCTCAACTCCTGCTCTCTCTCTCTCTCTCTCTCTCTCTCTTTCTCTCTCTCTCTCTCACACACACACACACATACAGTATACACACTTAAACACACACACACAGATGAGTCTCCTCCCCGTCTGGCCAACAGGAGACACATCGTGAATAAACAAATGTATTTCAGGTGCTCAGACAGACAACCTCTCGATACCCTGTCAGTGTGTGGGCGGCGGCATGCCGCCTGTCCGCACCCCGATTGGCCGGCAGGCCGTGCTGGATGCGCGATGAGTAACCCCGGTTGGTCAGAGGTTTAATGAGGCAGGTGGGAGGTAAGTAATTGCTACAGTGACTTCCTCTGACCTCGCTTAAGGTATAATAACGTCCCGTGTGAATGTGTGGAATTAGGTGTCCAGGAATACTCTAGGGCTTCAGGTGCCACACAAATGAACGCTTCCCCTCTCACTCATAAAGTCCTTATTTAGAAATCTGCCCAGTAATTCCTTTTTTAGGAATTAAATTACGACTATGATTTGACTTGTTACGCCCCCATACGAGCAGATGTAATGTCAGCTGCGTATTGCAACTGGATAACGAAACGTATTGTTTGGAGCGTTGTCCAGCTCTATAGGAAGGAAGCAAATATTTATACTTTTACATATCGTGACCTTAGTGTTACAGTAAGTTTTACAATCCCAATATCGACATACTGTATGATTTACGCTCTGAAAGAATGCAGCGGCATGAAAAACTTAAGTGACTTAAGTGTAAATGTTTTGGGAAATAAGATTATTAAAAAGAACGTGTGAAAAACAGAAGTAGTCTTATAGTGCGCAAAGTCTTTCTATAATATTTTTAGCTAGACATTAGAAATTATTAGCGATTAGTTTTTCTACGACATTTAACTACATGCATTCAAAGAACAAGTGTGGTGATGAATATTTAAATTGTGAACGGCTTTTTTTTTTACTGAGATAAGAAAAAAGAATCTTACTAAAGTGTTTCCTAAGATGTTTTTTACATTAAACATTTTTATATATAATTTTAATTAGTATCAAGTTCAGTTTTTCAATTTTCCTGCTGTTTTGAGAGCACTGTCTAAGCTGACCTTTACATATACAGTATAACCACATACATGTATGCGTATAAACCACTTAGGAGTCAGGTTTAAGTTTGATTAAAAAAAAAATCTTTAATACATAAGATCATAATACTCAGGGCTTAATGTTAAAGAATAATCTCTGTTTGCTGGTAAGTATCCTTT
This sequence comes from Channallabes apus, assembly GCA_030522415.1. Lineage (NCBI taxonomy): Eukaryota > Metazoa > Chordata > Actinopteri > Siluriformes > Clariidae > Channallabes > Channallabes apus. Next base: position 39,268,790 of record CM060111.1, read on the forward strand.
ATAAGTATACTTTATTTTATATTTGGTTGAATCCCACACATCTAGACAACTCAAGGTGCTCTACTACAGTAAGAGATTCTTTTTAAATAAACATCAAAATGAAATTAGAAATCTTGGTGTATCTGTGTGTAGAAGCCAAAATTACAAGAACAATGTACAAAAAATAACGTGTGTGACCCAGGGCTTAAGAAAATCAGTCTTTTTTGTTTAAGGCGTTTCAGCTGACAAGATCCTGATCAGACGTACATCACGGGCAAATATAAATCTTATAAAACATAAGAAACTAAATCTTTGGATTTGGTTGTTTGTTGTTTGTTTTACTTTTTAGCTGTAGGGAATTGTGCTGTCTAAGTTTCTGATGAATGCACATGCAGTTTGTACTCCAAAGCTAAAACAGATTTGAAGATAAGTTGTTTTAATGGTCAAACCTCTCACATAAGTTCTTTTTCTAAAAAATAACTATGCATTAGATTGACCATAAATTAGTGTTTTCTATGTGTTAGATTTTAAAGAACTATAGCTTGAACAGAGTAACGTATTGTATTACGGAAAGTTTTAGGTCTATTTTTCATGCTACATTTATTTAGAGATAAACATGTTACAAGAACCAGAGCTAGACATCATGTTTCTGTTCTGTGATTAAGTAGAGAGAAAATTTTCCTACGTTTAAAATTTTTAGCCTGTGTTATGTTGTGAGGATGTGAAGAAAATGGTGAGGTGTCGTTTGTACTTTTCACTTCCTTTCTGCCAAATGCAGTTGTGTCATCATGCTCGTTTTAAACATGTAATAATAGCTTTATTTTCAGCTTTTAAATACGACCTTGCCAGGAACTTTTGTGTCTGAAAAAGTCTTAGGTGGTGACTAGGTGTCATTACTATAACATCACTGGACCTTCCCATATGAGGTCATCTTTTTATCCTGGCAAAAAAAAAATTGAGTTAGGCTTTTTTTTTTTTTTTTTTTTTTTGCATATAACATAGACATAAAACGTAATATACTCAATATAGACAAGATCACAGTGAAAGATGTGAGAAATGTGAAGAAAAAAAAGTAAATGGCATCAATTCAAATCACTTGACCATTGCCTGCTTGTGTTTTATTCATAAGCTCTAGAAGGAATAATATCTTTCTGCATTCTGTAACATACACAAATTGACAGCCAGAAGCCTCTCCTCTCACGGATAACTCGCATTTGGACAGGATGAGGACAAAACTTGCTTACCTCCCTAGTCAGTGAGTGTCAGTTGACATATATGGCATACTAAGGGGATTAGACAGCAATGTTCTGTCCATCTAGTTCAGGCGAGCCGTATAACATGATGCGGTGCTGGGTATTTTTACGGGTATAATTAAAGGAGTGTTGTCATTTCCTTCGTAACCATAAATGGGAAGTGTTGCTGAAGTATCTAGAAGATACTAAGTATCTAAAATTGTACACAGAACAGTTTGAAAGATGTGGTGTAATACCTTATTTATAAAAATAAAAAAAAGAAACTTGTATTTATTTACAATGATCATGACAATCCAGAAATCCCATGTTGTCATTTAGATTCTGTCTGTTAATTTCTCATGCTGTAGAGAGACATGACATAAATCAGACCTCTCAAGAGGAGGACAATTACATCACTGTAAGTTACCACTTACTAAACATACACATCCTGCCAAGGGACTGTGCGTTATCTGTTAATAAACCTGACATGTCTTGATATATTCAGCTCAGGACATCATCACCTGCAGCACTCACCACCAACAGAATTCAAATTCACCTGTTCAAATCTGGTTCATTTCCTTTCTCACAGACTATAAAAACACTCGGCCTTGGCAATCTTTCAAAAGAGAGCTCTTTTGGATCATCCCTGTTTGTGTCTGTTTTTTTTTTTTTTTTTTCCGACCATGATTTTAATCATGCTTTTACATTCAACATCAGTCACTGATTCCTTCCAACTAGCAGGTCCATTTCTGGAGCTGCTTCAACAGCAGACTCTGGACGTCGACACTTCATAAGGAGCGTAGAAATATCTACAGACAGGTTAATCATCGTTCCGGCGTCAATATCTGGTTGATTGTGGTCTTTTGGTAAAAAGACAACTCCTCACGTATCATTAAGTAATTAAAGATAAACCACAGTGCGTGAGTGGGCGTTTAATTTGTTGCTGCCAGAGATGCTATATTTGTTGATGACTTGAGTAACCAGGTTGCTTCTCCATATTTAGTAACCTCTTGTAGTAAACTATGAGCTAACTTTCAGACGCCGTGTGCTGCATGGTTAGAGCGTATCTTAAGTCATGTCTAAGCTGCATGTCCGTTTTTGATTGTTTTTTTTTAATTTTTTTTCACATCGTATCGTAATTTGACCTTTTACCCTACAAGAAGTGTTTTCGTCGCTGTATTTACACCATGTTCAGTGCGTCATTTCCTCTGTTTGGCAGCTCTTGTGCAGATGGATCTTTTCTCTCACTTTGTTGCCAGCTCGCCACTCACAATCAGCTGCCAGGCGAAGCTACCACTCGAGAGTTCTGGCACCGACCGCAATTCGGAAAGCGTTTTTCTGTTATTGTTCATGCCATGTTTTCCCTCAGCAGAACTAATCGCTTCATGCTCTTCGGCTCTTTGTCCATTCTGCCTCTGTTACAGTTACCATACAACCCTTGCCAAATCAGATGCTTGAGCTTTTGAACTGTTTGTTTTTTTTAAACAATGAGGTTGTTGCATCGCTTTAATGTTAAAGTCATTTATCTCTTTTTAACTACTGTAGCTTTTCACACTTTCTATCTTTATCACAATTTACTCAGCTAGTAAACTTCACATCGAAACCCGCATTCATTAAAAAAACTAAACTGATGAGACAGAGTAGTTTCAGATGAATCAGACTCAACTATTGCTCAAGCATTACCTATAGTAAAGCCCAAAAGTATTAGCACCCTTTGGGGAGGAATTAAGTCCTAGATGAAAAACATTTGTATTGTGATGAAGTATGTAACATATTACTTCATAGACAACTTTTCAGACTAAAAGACTAAAGTTTGTGAAGTTTTACCTGAAAATATGTGTTGATAATCAAATTCTTCAGAAGAACAGTAGCAGATTTGTCAGGATGCTCAGACAAAGTTTCCACTATAAATTTGTATGAAGTATACCAGAGACTGCTGATACATTTTCTAGTCAAAGACCTGATCATGCCAAATATTGTCTCTTTATAGTTGTTTTTAGGTAGAAAATGATTCATTTCATTATTTAATTTTATTTATATTTCATACTTTTTGCTTTATAACATTTATGTGGACTTTTCTGCAATACTGTACGTGTGGAAATCTGACACCGTGACCAGATTCCTATCGTTATTTGTGGACTAAACAGACCAAAATTGATATATTATAGAGTTTATATGTGTGTGGATTAGTTGCTTTAGTACATTGTACCGAACCTAATTTGAATAGAAATGAGAAAATCTCATTTTGAATGTTTGTCAGCTATCGCTGCACTAACTGGATCCTGCGTCTTTGTGTTATTACTCATTTATTAAAAAAAATTGTGTGTTTGTTATTCGCTGGAGGATTTTCAGTACATTCACATTCATTGCATTGTGCGTCCACCTTAAAAGACGGTTAAATAGAGCAAGAAGACATTCATCAATTATAGGGGCCTGGAGCCTATTTCACTGGGTACTAGGGAATTGTCTCAGGACATTAACACACACACACACAAACACACACAAATATATATATATATATACAGTGGTGTGAAAAACTATTTGCCCCCCCTCCTGATTTCTTATTCTTTTGCATGTTTGTCGCACAAAATGTTTCTGCTCATCAAACACATTTAACTATTAGTCAAAGATAACACAAGTAAACACAAAATGCAGTTTTTAAATGAGGGGTTTTATTATTTAGGGAGAAAAAATATCCAAACCTACATGGCCCTGTGTGAAAAAGTAATTGCCCCTGAACCTAATAACTGGTTGGGCCACCCTTAGCAGCAATAACTGCAATCAAGCGTTTGCGATAACTTGCAACGAGTCTTTTACAGCGCTCTGGAGGAATTTTGGCCCACTCATCTTTGCAGAATTGTTGTAATTCAGCTTTATTTGAGGGTTTTCTAGCATGAACCGCCTTTTTAAGGTCATGCCACAACATCTCAATAGGATTCAGGTCAGGACTTTGACTAGGCCACTCCAAAGTATTCATTTTGTTTTTCTTCAGCCATTCAGAGGTGGATTTGCTGGTGTGTTTTGGGTCATTGTCCTGCTGCAGCACCCAAGATCGCTTCAGCTTGAGTTGACGAACAGATGGCCGGACATTCTCCTTCAGGATTTTTTGGTAGACAGTAGAATTCATGGTTCCATCTATCACAGCAAGCCTTCCAGGTCCTGAAGCAGCAAAACAACCCCAGACCATCACACTACCACCACCATATTTTACTGTTGGTATGATGTTCTTTTTCTGAAATGCTGTGTTACTTTTACGCCAGATGTAACGGGACACGCACCTTCCAAAAAGTTAAACTTTTGTCTCGTCGGTCCACAAGGTATTTTCCCAAAAGTCGTGGCAATCATTGAGATGTTTTTTTAGCTAAATTGAGACGAGCCTTAATGTTCTTTTTGCTTAAAAGTGGTTTGCGCCTTGGAAATCTGCCATGCAGGCTGTTTTTGCCCAGTCTCTTTCTTATGATGGAGTCGTGAACACTGACCTTAATTGAGGCAAGTGAGGCCTGCAGGTCTTTAGATGTTGTCCTGGGGTCTTTTGTGGCCTCTCGGATGAGTTGTCTCTGCGCTCTTGGGGTAATTTTGGTCGGCCGGCCACTCCTGGGAAGGTTCACCACTGTTCCATGTTTTTGCCATTTGTGGATAATGGCTCTCACTGTGGTTCGCTGGAGTCCCAAAGCTTTAGAAATGGCTTTATAACCTTTACCAGACTGATAGATCTCAATTACTTTTGTTCTCATTTGTTCCTGAATTTCTTTGGATCTTGGCATGATGTCTAGCTTTTGAGGTGCTTTTGGTCTACTTCTCGGTGTCAGGTAGCTCCTATTTAAGTGATTTCTTGATTGAAACAGTTGGGGCAGTAATCAGGCCTGGGGGTGACTACAGAAATTGAACTCAGGTGTAATAAACCACAGTTAAGTTATTTTTTAACAAGGGGGGGCAATCACTTTTTCACACAGGGCCATGTAGATTTTGAATTGTTTTTCTCGCTTAATAACGTAAACCTTCATTTAAAAACTGCATTTTGTGTTCAATTATGTTATCTTTGACTAATAGTTAACGGTTTTTGATGAACAGAAACATTTAAGTGTGACAAACATGCAAAAGAATAAGAAATCAGGAAGGGGGCAAATAGTTTTTCACACCACTGTATATATATATATAACCGATCATACACCATAGGCAATTTAGAAACATCAGTCAACCCTCACCTTATGTCTTTGGACTGTGAGAGGAAACGGGGGGAGGACACGCAAACTCCACACAGTCGGACACGAAGAGCCTGCTTTCTCGATTTCATAGTTTTAATATATAAATATTGTTCCATGAAAAATGTGATAAAAATTATCAATTTGTGGGAATTTTTTACATCAACAAATGTTTCCAAATAACAATAACCATGTATGCATACCATGCCTTGTATGTAAGTCAACTCTGAAAACGTCCTGGAGACTTTCCAGCTATTCAGAATTGTGAAATTGTGCAAAATTTTCAACATAAAAGGACAGCGAAAAGCAACATAACTCTGGCCAAATATTTTTTTTTTTCCCTTTCAAACCCTTAAACAAGGTTTCCTTGTCCTGGTGTCCGCAGCGTTCGCGCAACTAACGTCTGCCGATCCTGTCTTCAGCGAAGCAGGAATTGATAATGAAGTTATTAATTCCAGTGGAGCAGATGGTGATGAAAAGAGGAGCCTTCAGGAGCCGAAATGCCCTCCTAGTTTAGCGCCTGCCGTGCCTGACCTGCTCCGGCTCCCAATTCCCTCCTGCTCTCACACTCTCGCATTTCAATCATGGAGCATTACCAAGAAAAGCTCCCCAAACAGCTTGTTCTGCCTCTAACTAACTTTCCCTCCAGATTGTCGCACCCCCCTACCCTTCTCTTCCTCCCTCTCTCTCTCTTCTCTCAAGTACTCTGTCTCATTCTCTCTTTTCTTCTCACTCTCTTGTTCTCCATCATACACAGTATATTATCTCTCTCTCTCTCTCTCTCTCTCTCTCCCGCTCTCTCTCTCTGTGAATACAGATGTTCTTGTTTTCCGTGTTGACAGTAATGAACAGGAGTGTCATTAGCAAAGGAGAGGAGTTTACTTATGTAAATAAACTGCTTGGTGAAAAACCCATATTTACTTTCCAGCCTAATAGTCCACCCACAGATCACAATATTGTACCATTAAAGAGCAGAAGTGGGTAAATTAGATAATCCTTTGCAGGAATTGCGCATTATGATTCCAGAATTTAAATACTAGAAAAGTTTTGTGGGTGGTGAGGCTGACTGTAAACCTTTGTTCCAGTTGTTTAAAAGTTATTGGCTGATTAGTGCTGAAGCACGAAGAGATATTTATCTTTATCGGTGGCAGGTTCGGAAACAGCTGCCATTTTTGCTTATTATCTTACTATTATTCTAATAGTAAAAAGAAGAAAAAGAAGTCATTGTCTTCTTTTGCTTATGAAGAATTTAACCCCCTCCATAAGTGCCCTCTATATTTCTTTAAATAAACTTGATCAAGACTTAATTGTAGTGGTGGCCAAAATAATAACAATAATAAAAAACACTCTTGGAGAACAATTAGTGTTTTTGACATACAGCAGGGCGGCACGGTGGTATAGTGGTTAGCACTGTCGCCTTGCACCTCCAGGGTCCGGGTTCGATTCCAGTCTCTGTGTGCATTGAGTTTGCTTGTTCGCCCCGTGCGTGGTGGGTTTCCTCTGAGTACTCCGGTTTCAAAGACCTGCAGATTAGGCTAATTGGTGTTCCCAGATTATCCACAGTGCATGAATGTGTGTATGTTTTTTTTTGTTTTGTTTTTTTGGCTGTAGAGTCATGATTAATGTGGGAGCATGAAGTACCTTTCATCCCGCCCCTCTGAGAGAGCTCAGCCAGTCAGCTCTATCTAGACCTCCGGCAGCGAAAGCTTACAGCATCACCCGGGAATCGAACCAGCGATCTCCGGATGATAGGACGAACACTTTACCACTGCGCCACTCGGAGGCCTGAATGTGTGTATGTTTGTGTGCCCTGCGATGGATTGGCCCCCTGTCTAGTGTGTACCCCACATCGTGCACTAAGTCTCCTGGGATAGGCTCCGGGCCCCCCGCGACCCTGAATCCAGGATATAGCTGTGGAGTGAGAGAGTGACATTCAGCAGTCAGTGGCATTATGTGTCTTTCTTTGCATCTCCCAGCAGGGCATCGGTTGTGGAATTTAAGTGATGAGAGATTAATAACAAACTTGTTCCAAGAGTACATTAAGGAAAAATTCCCCACACCGTCACACCATCTCCACCAGTCTGCTCAATTTCACCGATTCATCCCGTTGGTGCTGTATTCTGACCCTGTCCTCTGTTTGCATCATCCGAAATTCAGATTTACTGTATCAGACACCAGCCTACGTTTTCCCAGTCTTCACCTGTCCACTTTTGGAGATCTTGTACCCACATGCAGTCTCAGCTTTCAGTTCTTTTCCTGTCAGAAGTTGAACCTGACATGGCCGTCTACTGTTGTTGCTCAACCACCCAAGGATTGACATGCTGTGCATTCTGAGTTGCTTTTCTGCTCACCACAGCTGTACAGAGTGGTTGTCTGAGTTACTGTAGCTGTCCTTCAGCTCTCATCAGTCTAGCCATTGTGTAATGACATTTCTCATTTTAATCTGCAGAACCACTCGCAGGATGCATTTTCTTTTTATCACGTCACTTTGGGTAAACACTAGGGACTTGTACATGATTATACCAGGAGATCAATCAAAATCACTAATCATTTACTTTTTTCATTTTCTCATTCGCATTTCTCATCATGGTTGATGTGAACGTTACCTGAAGCTGTTGGTTTGTTTCTGCACAGCCGCCACATGTTTGTCTGATTAGACAAAAGCATGAATGAGTGTGTGTGTGTGTGTGTGTGTGTGATGTTAACTGATGTGTATCAGACTGAACTTCATTAATGTTGTATTTGACCCTTTGGTCAGAGAGAGCAGATCGCTCCAAGTTGCGTTGTTACAGTTTCCCTTCGAGATGAGATCAAGCTCGGTCACACATAGAGGAAGTAGTGTGTGCTATCCATGCAGCTGTGTGTGTGTGTGTGTGTGTGTGTGTGTGTGTGTATTGTTGTCTTAAGCATCTTTCAGTACACTGGGCCTGTAAGGAGACACAGCTCTGCCTTTTTCGCTTGTCTTTTTGCTGCCGATTGGATTATGGTTTATTTTTTTTTATTTTTTCTTCACGCTGCCTTTGTGTGTGTGTGTGTGTGTGTGTGTGTGTGTGTGTGTGTGTGTGTGTGTGTGTGCGTGCGCGTACACACACACACACAGCTGAAAAAGCTGTTAAGCTCTTTAAGTGACTCCTGGTCTCGTCTTTAGGGTCAGTGACATGGTGAAAAACTGTGGGAGTTTGTTATGCCAAGCCCTTACTGAGTTCTGGATACTGTTGTTTATTTGGGAAAAAAAAATCAAGGTGCTGTTTACACTGATTGCAGCCTTTCAGTCTATTGAATACTGTGTGTATGCACGTGCGTGGGTGGGTGAACGTGCATGAGTATGTGTGTGTGTGTGTGTGTGTGTGTGCGCGTGTGTATACTCGATTGTACTGTGCGTGTATTTGTCTGTGTCACTCAGGACATAGTTGTCTTTGTTTTTAAAAAATGTGAAGTTTTCGCCTCATTTGGTAGGTGTTATTAGGGCCCCAGTGCTCGTTCACATGGTATAATTTCCCTGAGCGTGGCTCGTTTCCCCCTGTGTGACGCTTTCCTTCAGCGAGCCTGCACTCACACCCATCTTTACTCTCTGAAGGCTTTCGCAAAAGAGAAACTTTTACCAACCAAAAAACAATAATAAACTTCTTTCTAGATTAACAGAGTGATGCAGAGAGACTTCCTCATGCCTTTGCTTCAAAAGAATTATATTGCATTAATGCCTTCCAAGCAGCTGTATGTCATGGATGCAAAATTGTGCAGCCAGATTATTCACACAAATATGAAAGTCTCACAGAGATATAATGTTCTCTACCCTAATTTCCTATTGCTTAAACAATAGACTGACACTGAAGTTCTTATCCTCAGCAATAAATTATTCAGATCAGGTTGGGGTTGAAGGTAAGTTAGTTTTTGTTGTTGTTGTTTATACTACTTGGTCTAAACAAAGTCACACACTTACATTTCATTTGCCTGTCATTAGGTGCATCGCTTCATGTGCTTCAATACTTTGGCAGATGCACTTATCACTCATCATGGTATTTTTCCATTCGTCCAAAGTCCAATCTTTATGCTCCCTAGCAAAAAACTGAAGCCTTTATTTCCTCAAGTAGTCTCACTAACATGTGCTTCTCATTACACTGTTTGTGTCACTATTACGCATAGCAGCTCTCCTATTCTTTATAATGTAACTTCACCAGGTGATCTCCAGTCACGGTCATTTACTGCATGATTTTTTTCCCCTGACTATATTTAGTTGAGTTGACGGTTTGCCACCATCCTACAAGGTTTAATAATGCATTGGACATTTCTATACCTAACTCCAGTCATTTTAATGTTTTATTTCTTCGATGCAGACTTATTTCTGGCCTGTCAGTGTATACAGTAGAAACGGCCAAAACATGGTAAAAATTGTCTCACTGAAGTGAAAAAGTGAATTTTCAGATAGGTTCATACGGTATAACAACATTTTTCTAAATATTTAATGCTTCTTATCTCCTGATCCATGCCTCGTATTTTTCGTAAATATGCTACACATGTATATATTTTTTATCAGGCAAAACGAAACACATTTGCTAAATACAATTTCATGCCCTTTTATGTTTTAATGTTTGTAATGTTTTGATTGCAGAGTTGACAACGATCTTAAATGTCATTCAGGTTTTATAGTTAGTATATAGTTAAACTTAGTATATAGTTTTCACATGAAAATATATAAAATTGCAAAAGGATATTATTCTAAAATGATAAATTGTTAAAATGTTGCAACATGAATTTTACATGGTTACAGACATTACACTTTTTTTTTTTTTAATCCTTAAATTTGAACAGCTTTAATTTATGCAACAATATCACAGGAGCTAACAACAATTTTAGTGTCAATACTCAAAGAAATATAAATAATTTGCATTGTAAATGATTATTGTTTGAAAAACGCTGAAAATTGGTATTTTTTTTCGGCACATACTGTATAAAATCATCTCAGCTGAAATTAGCAACATCAAACTTTTAGGGAAGCAAGATCGGTCACTTCCATGTTGCATAAACAGAAGTAGCTTCTTTGGCCACAGAACTTTTCTATATCATATGTACAACGTAAGAAAAACATTATATCTGCCCAAATACTGTGTTTTGGCCGAAGGCTATTTGAATAAAGTACACAAACCTTTATTTTTATTTTTTTTGTTTGACCATTTAGAAAAGTTTGGACGCTTCACTTTTGGCCTAATTACGAACCATTTGTATTTCTGAGAAACTTATTATTCTCTTTTTAAAGACAACTCTTAAGAAAGAAAATGACCCCTAAACTTCATAATTAGGAGAGTAACTTATTGTGATATGTTTTTTTTTTTTTTTTTTTTTTAAGAAAAATGTTGTGTAAAAATGATAAGTTTTTCTGTATACAATTTAGCTAGTGTTTACTGTGGGAATAGTCTGGAGTGCATGAGTGCAACAAAAATAGTGATTTCTAGCAGCAAAATTGCCAGTGTTGAGTGTTAATAACAAGCAGTGTTGAATTAACACCAGTTGTATAAACACTACAGCTTTAATTTGGCGCAAAACACTCCAGTTCAAAACTGGTGATTATGCGACAGTGTGGGAGCGACAGTAATGAGTTGGGTGTTTGAATGCAGGGTTAATTAACTCATCCTCATCCATCGTGTCCACCTTCCCTGAAATCACTCACCCATTGCAGAGGCTACAATCTTTTAAAACATAATATAATTAATTATTTTATTTTATATGTATCCTTTTCTTGTAGTTATTGCTTGTTGCGCTGTTGAATTTCATTATTTTAAAAAAAAATTCTAATTATGATAAACTGCGAATTATCAATCATGTTCTTTGACAAGTGTTTATTTCACCCATACATGTGGTGCGCTTCCCCCTCCCTCCTATCAGAGCCTCACACTTTGCCGGAGGAACATCTGTGTACATATGGGCTGCAGGTACGCGGAGTGCGCTTCAGCCCCACTAATGATGAGCGCTGCTGCCCTCTTGCTTTCCTCTCTCTGTTGCGTCGCTGCTCGCTTTTCCACTAACGCGCTAACGCCCAGACGGACAGATTTCCTAACATATGCGTAGCCATTGTTGTTGTTTTTTCCGCGTTCAGAAAACAATCCAGCAGAGTAGTTCATTTACCGCCGAGTGCCACTAACCTCGAGAGCCACCTGTATCTCAGACAGAGAGGGTGGGCGCTGTACACGTCTGTTTCTCATCCTCAATTGTTTTTTTTGTTTTTTGTTTTTTTTCTTCTTAAACCATTCTGTTTTAATTCCATATTTAGGAGACCAGAAAACGTGTGAACTTGCACAGGTTTCATAGAACTTTGTAAATTGTCAGTGTCAATCACTCTCAGCACACTTGAGCTGCAGCTTAATTGGGATTTCTTCCACACTCGGTCTTTGTTAGTTTTGTTCAGGAACCTACAAATTACTAAAAACAAAATCTTACAGAATGAGTTGTGTGTTTCAGCAGTCTGAGAAGATCTATGCATGAATGGAAAGTTCTCGGATATGATATTCCCATTTGCAGAGAGAAAGATTAAAAAAAAAAAAACCCTAAAGGACACTCCTTTGTTTGTGAATGAATTTAACCTGAAGTGGAACATTTTTGTAGCTTTGTGTAAGCTAAATGCTAAATGAGGAGAGGGGGAGCTACTTGAGCTGAAGCACGCACACACCCACACACTCAGTCTCGCTCCATGCAGTTTGTATTACGGTCCTTCCCCGATGGCAGGTCCAGCACATCTGACAATGGGCCTTTAACGTGGAAGGCCATCTGGAGGTGTTCTGCAGTCTGAGGGGGGTTTCTCTGTCTCACTCAGCTGTACTCAGAGGTGCTGCTGTGTACAGGTCACTGACCTGCCACTCCTTCCATATGCACACCCATGTACACACGCATACACTCCAGGGTCAAGTGCAAGGCAAGTGTGTCTTCGCATGGATCTGCTAAAAAAAAAAAAAAACACACACACACAATCAGGGTGAAGCCTTTTGTACCTTTAGAGTTTGCCTTTCATCTTAAATCTATATAAAGGTTCAGGAGTGGTGCTTAGGTTCAGGTTATGAACCTTATTTTAAAGTTATAACGTAAAGGGATGCAGCCTTGATGTACGATGTGTCACAGGAATCCTTTTGTCTTTTTTTTTTTTTTGTTTGTTTTTTTGGTGCATGTCTTTGTTTGCTGTGCAGTTGTGTAGCGCTTGTAACGAGGCTGGGATCTTGTGATTGCTACCACATGTTGCTTGTCACTGTGATTCTCCTTTTGCAATGTGGGCTGCTTTGGTTACTGTGATCTCGCTCTCTCTCTTATATAATAATAATAATAATAATCCTCCTTTCCATCTTCCGTCCACGCATATCGTCCTCTCGCCTTACACAGCCTGCCAAAGTCATACCATCGCTATAACAACTGCTTTCCTCACGAGGAACGCAGCTTCTGTTGCCACAGCAAGGTAAAGGGAGAAGCTTCCTGCTGGTGTAGCCTGGCTTCACCCTACACACTCGTACACGCTTCAGAGAGAGAGAGAGAGAGAGAGAGAGCGTAGGATTCACGTCACCTGAATCTTGGAAGTGAAATCCGCAGAGTGGGCTGACCCGAGCTAGGCATTCTCACCTCAAAGCCCACCTGATAGAGCTTCTTTTTTTTTTTTTTTTTTTTTTTTTGGGATCTGATGTTACATCTGTACAGTAGGTGGTGGTATAAACCTGAAACGTGAACCAGCATCTCAGCAATAAAGAAGATTTGCAAAGAGCATCACTACACACCCTGTACATATTTAATATCCTGATGATTATTTACCCCTGGTGTGCTACAATTAAGTCCCAGTTCCTGCACCAGGACCTGATAGTTTTTTTAAACTCAGAAGCAGGGCAAAATCTGGATGATCGAGAGTCACGTGTTTCGGATCCCGATGCTGCTGATGCTTCTGCTTCTGCCGCCATTTAATGGGAGGGATGGCAGCGCATCAGTGCAACAATAGCCTCGGCATGTGTGACCTCATGACTATGAAAAGGGTAGTTAGAGATTTCCTCAAAGCGCATCCAGCCGCCCAGTAGATAGAGTCAGCTTTCATGTGTTTTGGAGGAAGCATGTGCTCACCCTCACCCTTTCCAGCTGACAGAAGAGCTAGCTTGTGGGTGGAAAGTGAAAGTGGAGCTAGAAGCAGGAAAAATTATAAATCAAAATTTTGACATTTGCAGGTGAACAAGTTATGCATCACCAATCCTATACACGGTCTACTTTCTGTATTTAGCTATTACTGTTACTCGACAAATGACTCTTGTTAACGACTTGTTAACGAATGGACGGTCAGCACAGAACCGGACCAGTCTGTTTTTAACCATGTCAAACATCATGACTGGTGTTTTCACACTTGGTCCTGGTAGTAAAGTTGCCATCTTTTATTATAATTACATTTTCATTTGGCTGATGCTTTTATCCGTACAATCATACTTGATTGTTAAACGGTATACGAACCAGCTGTTGAAGGGTTTCTGAAGGGCCCAGCAGTGCCAGCTTGTTATGTAACACCTTCTGATCTTCTGCCTGATCAGTTAACCACTGTGTCGACATTGTCCACACGCAGGGCAGTTCTGGCTTTCAGGAAGGGGCTCATAGTCAAGAGCTTTGCTTTCAAATCTAATAACTTCTGAACCCTGAATTGATCGCACATTTGTATACCTGTTAGCAGATCGCTTTGACGGTTTTGATGAAAGGGAGCCCCAGATAGGCATTTTTAAACGTCTTCAGGGATTGATTTGGTACCGGACTTGAAACCAGCTTTCAGACTTTTCAGACCAAATATACAAAAAAAAAAAATTATAATAAAATAGAAATCTCAGGGAAAATGAGCCTGCATACAGAAAAAATAAAATGCAAGTGTGAAAACAACTAAGATAGAATAACAGCCTGCCAAGCATCTAGTTAAATCCCCGTGGGTTCAGTTGTCAGCTTTATTTATTTATTTGTATTATTGATAAGCTGCAAAAGCTGTTCAGTTCGCTTCACCACTCAGTAGTTCTGTTAGTGCCATAACAGGGAGGATTGACTGGTGCTTCATTCGTTGTCACACAGGCATCATGCTTACAACACTTACTGTACCACTGATATTTTTCCTTATAACTGCATGTCTGCCAGTAAGACTTACTAAGAATGGCTCAGAGAGAGAGAGAGAGAGAGAGGTTTAGAAGGGTGCATGAGCTTCTCTGTTACAGCTCATTTAATAAAGATTATGTGAGTTAACCTTTAAAATCCTCCATAAGATAATAAGATAACCAGTAGTTTTATAACTCCTAATTCATCTGATCTCCACTCTATCATAAAGTAGCCTTTGTGGCATCCTACATTATCCTACAGGAGTACAGGCCATAATAAAAAATAAAAAAAAAACCTCCCTGCTACCTTTGGTGAGCCGACTGGAGCAGATCCATGTTTGCTCCACAGCCTCGCACGTTAACCCCTCCTCTGTAAGACGCGATCTCCTCTCGTGCCCCCACAATGCATTGTGCTTCAAATCCTGGTTTCTGAGCCACAGACAATGTAACCCCTTCTCAAGCTATCCTTTTTGTCTGTTTTATCTTCCTTTCTCCGCCACCTTCTAAAGCTGGATGATCTGCGGATGTAGGAAAAGATGAAGAGAGAACGCTGGGATAAAGTGAAAGGGCATCCTGAGAAACGGGCATTGATAAAAGGACGGTTGCGAGCGTGGGAAAATTAGTGCGTGTAACTTCAGGAAGAAGTGCAGCAAAAAGAAAAAAAAAAGGAGAAGAAGAGAAAAGAAAGCAAAGGAAGCAAAAGAGTGCAGAAGAGAGGGAGCAAAGCTGAGAGATTCTCAGTAGGAGCCTGGTGTGGGTTGATTGCTGCCTACCTGCTCTTGCATAAGCTGGTCATTCCTGGCACGATTAAACAGACTGCTGACTTTGGAGGAGGGAGGGATACAGCGAACGTGGAGGAGAGAAAGAGAGCGAGAGATGCGAGGGCCGTCGAGGAATACCATCCACTGAGGGGGCGCAGAGAAACTCTAGTCGAACTGATGAATGAAGGGGGAGGGCAGGGATTACGGATTCTTGTATGGCAGCTGTCGATTAAGAAGCAGGTACATCTCAATAAGGTCCTGCGTAATCCAGCGTACATTCTGTTTATTCGTGGGTTTTTTTTTTTTTCTTTTTTTTTTTCTCAGTTTTGTAGTGCTACGTGGGTCTCGCATCACATGGTCTTGTGAGTCAGAGGTGTAGCAGAACTCACGGCAGGTCGGCCTGCTTGCACCCTAGAAATCAGCCACTATGAGCACACACACACACACACACAGGCTGTCTGTTCAAAGCTTAGTCAGTGCCTTTGGTTTTCTCACCAACCGGCTACAGACCTGTTTCACATGCGCGTCGTCTGGATTGAAGCTTGACTCAGATGAACACAGATGCCACATTAATGCTGCCGCTTAAAAACTGGAGGCTTTTAACCCAAATATGATGAGCCCAGCTAACATATTTAGTGTGTAGGGCTAATGGTATGCAGGGGTGGTTTATTGGAAGAAAAACAAATAATACCAGGAATAATTCATGGTTGAAAGCTACTGTATGGCTAGTCACTCTTCATTCGATCCTCCAAGTCTTTAGTCTTAGTGATACTCTTAAAGGCAAAGGTACCTTAGATTAAAAAAAAACTTCAAGTTGACATGTTGGTGTAAACCAGCTGATGTTCTCAGCCTCAGAGACTCCGTCCACAACTTCCCGAATCCCATTGGAAAGTGCATCTCATCTCATTATTTGCACGTCTATACTGTACACACTTCCATGTGCTGATTTCTGTCAGCCTGACAGACAAACAAACTTTTGAACAGCCTGTGAACGATGAGCACCAACAACTTTTTTAGAGTAGTATATAGTCACTGTGTTGGGGGGGAAAAAGTTTGTGAGGCTTGCAACATTCCAGCCTCAGCCCTAGACAAGCTAAGTTGCGATTTCTGTCTTGCAAGATTACAGTAAATCGTGCTGTTTCCAGGATGTGGAACAAAACAACTGTGGCCTGCAGTTGGTTCAGTTTGCAGTTGCAGTCAAATAAATCCCTTCTGGTGAACGTTCTGTAGGCAGTGCTTAGCTACTGTATGTTGATTAATGACATGTTAGAGCTGAGAAAAGTCTGATTTCCCTGTAGTGGATTTTCTTTCCAACTTTCTTTTAGAGATTTTTCGCCCATTTTGTCCAACAAGCTACCTTTAACAGCCAAACATCTTCTGTGATGTATTAAAAAAGTGTTGTCCCGTCAGTAGCGCAGTGGTAAAGTGCTCGCCCTATCCTCCAGGGATTGCTGGTTCGATCCCCGGATGATGCTGTAGCCTCTCGCAGCCGAGGGTCTAGAGAGAGGAGGTGCTCCCACATTTATTATGGCTTTATTGTGAGCCAATCAGGGGCGTCTGAGAGCTCATGCAAGCGGAAGGGGCGGATAGCGTTGTCCTCCGAGTGTGTTACGGTGCCCCCAACTGTTACTGTGAGCGAGCAGTTTGAAAAGATGTGGTCGGTGACGTCACATGGTTCGGAGGAAACACATGATAGTCTTCAGCCCTCCCGACTGATCGTTGTAGCATTAATGTGGGAGCCCCCTAGTGACAGGGAGGAATTGGATACGACTAAATTAGGGAGAAAAAATAAAATGAAATAATAATAATAATAATAATAAAAATAAGTTTTTTTCAGACTAACTGAACTGGACTGGTATATACACCAATCAGCCATTACATTAAAACCACTGATGGTAATTTTATTGAATGATATGAATAAAATTGATTGTTTTGTTACAGTGTGGACTGTCGAGGAGTTAGGCAAGTTAAAAAAGTCACTTCTGAAGTTGTTGTGGGCAAAAGTGGGTAAAAATTGCCCAGCTTAAAAATCTGAAAGACTTCAGCCATCACATTTTAGCTCAAGTCGGAAACAGTAGCCCATCTGATCCGATCCCACAGAAGAGCTACAGTAGCACAAATTTCAGAAAAAAGTAAATGCTAGCTCTGGTAGAAAGGTGACAGGACACACAGTGCATCACAGAGTCCTGCATATGGAGCAGCGTAGCAACAGACCGTCCACTGACCAAAGCACCTACAATGGTCATGTGAGCATCAGAACTGGACCATGGAGCAATGGGAGAATGAATCATGTCTGATGAATCATGTTGTATATTTACATCATGTTGATGGCAGCATATGCGTGCGTTGCTTACCTGGGGAGAGACAGGACCAAGGTGCACTACAGGAACAAGCCAGCAGAGGACAACCTTGGGTCCTTCATGTGGCTGTTATTTTCACATGTACGACTTACCTAAACATTGCTGCCAACAAGGTACCACCCTATCATGGAAACATCATGGTATTCCCTAATGGAAGTGGCATCTTTCAGCAAGATATTGGACCCAGCCACACCACAAAAATGTGTTCAGGAATTGTTTGAGGAACATGACAAAGAGTTCAGCGTGTTGACTTTGATCAAGCGTCTATGGGATGGAAACGAGTCTGGACCATGGTGTTCCACCTCTCTTAAATTTAAAAGACTTAAAATATGTGCTGCCAATGTCTTGGTGTCAGGTACAACCCGAGGTGGGTAGAGTAGCCAAAAAATGTCCTCAGTAAAAGTAGCTGCTCTTCAAAATAATATTATTCAAGTAGAAGTAAAAAGTAGTCATCCAAAATATTACTCAAGTAAGAGTAAAAAAGTATTCAGTGAAAAGACTACTTAAGTCTGATTGGTGAAACAGTCAAGCGCTAGGTCTACCAGCGGCATGTGTAGAATATAAATGATTAGAAAAGTAACGAGCCGAATGTAGCGGAGTAAGATTAGCGTTTCTTCTTCACAAATATACTCGAGTAAAAATAAAAAGTATGGTTCAGTAAAACTACTCATAGAAGTACATTTCTTTTTCAAAACGTTACTTAAGTAAATGTCACTCCTTACTACCCAACTCTGGGTACAACAGCACACATTCAGAGATCTTGTGCCTCAACTGGTCAAAGCTGTTTGGTGGCTACCAATATTAGGCAGGTGGTTTCATTCTTATGGCTGATGGATGTACATGTGTACATTTTAGTTTTAAGAGCCTCCTGAAAGTGGCTAAGCTGTAGGGTTTGCATTTAAGGTTGAAGATTGAAGACCAGGCAACATTTGTCCAAGGTTTTGGGGACTCAGAGTAGAAGGTGATGTCTTGTGCTTCTCTAGTCCATACACCTCAATGTTCCGTGACGTGTTTTGAGATGCTTTTCTGGTCACCCGCAGTAGTAAAGGGTGGTTATTTGAGTCACCATAACCTTCCTGGTAGCGCAGACCAGTCTGTTTTTCTCCTCTCTTATCAACAACTTTTATCAGTGTAGAACCACCACACAGTGGGTGTGTGTGTGTGTGTGTGGTTTTTTTTTTCTTCACACCATTCTGTGTAAATTCTCGAAATTATTGAATGAGAAAATCAGAAGATCAGCAGCTTCTGAACCCTGCCATGGTCAACATCACTGAGAATACACTTTGCTAGTACTTGAGTCGCACCTCTTTTGCCTCCAGAACTGGCTTATTTCTTCGTGGCGTAGATTCAGCAAGGTGCTGGAAACATTCTTTAGAGATTTTGGTTCGTACTGAGACGATAGCATCAAGCGGTTGCTGCGGATTTGTCGGCTGTGCATGTACTGTTCGAGGTACCTCTTTGGCTCTTACTGTAGAAAAGGTGTGTGGTTACTCGGTGTCATCCTTTATATACAAGATGTATTTGTAGGATTAACTCCTACTTCTCACTAAGACGTTCTCCGAGAGAATGTATTATATGTTTTCACTCCCTTTATTTCCTTTTTTTTTTTTTTTTTTTTTCATGCAACTTCTAAGTATTCCTCTGAAGCTTTGTACATATTGGCCTTAAGTTTGAGGGAGAGGTTTCTGATCAAATGAACTAAGTGGAATGGCTAGTTAGCATCCTTCTGGCGATGAGAAAACGACTTGGTGGATGATAAAGCAAAAGAATAACCCATTTAAGTCTGTTTGATTGCGGTTAAAAATATTCAGCACAACCCATGCAATGTGATCTCTGCTATCACCACTGGAGCTCAGAGATTACTTTCTTATTCTCACAGCTCAAGTTTATTTCTGTCTCCCCTCTCTGTTTCTCTCGTTTTTCTTTTTCACCCTGGCGCTGCCGTGCTAGAATTTCCAGTGCGCTGTATAGATTTCTCACAGCTGATGAAATTAAAAAGACAGCACATTGTGTGTGGGGTTGCCTACGGCGACGAGTTTTGCCTGCGAGTTCACGATACGGGGTTCAGAGGGGAGCTCCTTTGGGGGGGATTAAATCACTTCCCTCTCTCTAACATTGTGTGTGCACACTTACAGTATATACACACACACACACACACACACACACAAACAAACAAGACACGCTCTCACACCACACATACATGCATGCACCCCTTTTTTCTTTCTTTCTTTCCCTCTTTCTTTTTTTTTCCCTTGTTGCTACCCGTTTTGTTCGGTTACAGAACGTCTCTCAGAAAAGAGATTTGTTAAGAACCGTAGCTTGAAAGCTCGAGACACAGGTAAGAATAAACACAAAGAGTCGAAGGTGTGGCGAGGGCTGCGTGTTGTAGAGACGCGCCTCGGAGGAAAGTGAAGGGAAAAAAAAAAAAAAAGAAGCACTCGCATAGAATCCAGCAGCTTTAAATGGAAACGGAGTTGTCATGGTGAAATTGTTACCACGGCGATCATACTGATGACCATTACAAGCATCAACATTTAAAGGTACGAAGATCATTTGAGAGGAAAAGTACAGTTGAAGAGCACTGGATTGTAAATGGCCTATTAATGTCTCTCAGGGAGCAATGGATAGCAAGCAGACATACTGTAAATAATACAGATCCTAAGATAAATGTATTGGTGTATTTTTAAAGGTCCGGTATTACTGTATCTACTTGATGATATGTCTCTAATGAAGATGGCTTTCGATACAAACAGTTTTGCTACGATGGCTTATGACTGGAGGCGCTCAAATAGTTTGAGGAATGAAATCGCCACAAACAGTTTTCAGTGAACAGCTGGTAACCTCAACAAAGTGAACTTCAACTTGACAAAAACACATTTCCTGTTATACAGCTGCACCTCTGACCATACAGCACATATAAGGGATTTAAAAACATAATAATTATGGTTGTGCTATCTGATATCACCCCAAATAAGGATATGATCCTTTCTGAGTCTGGTTCCTCTCAACGTTTCTTGCTCATGTCAAATCTGGATTTTTCCATGCAACTGTCATCTCTGGCTTGATCATTAGGGATTGATTATGTTATAAATGCAAACTCTTACTCTCATACTCTCACTCATTCTCTATACCGCTTATACAGGGTCAGGGGACTCTGGGTTCACCATGGTTGGGGTACCAGGCTATTCCAGGACACAAGTACACACGCACACACACACACACACACACACACACACACACACACTACAGGCAATTTGGAGATACCAGTTATTCTTATCTGTATGTCTTTAGGCTGTGAGAGGACACCGGAGAATAATTGTATATGTTTTTTACATCAGGATTTTTATTTTGTGTAAAGCTGTTGTTTTTACTGTAGTAAAATTACTATAGCGAATACTTTGATATGCCTTGACGTATAGTATCTTTTGAAAAAAGAATATATTGAAATATACACGTCAGCCTAATCCAGAATTTTAAGCATTGATGAGAAACTGTGCAGAAGATGAGGTATGTGCATAGACCAAAAAAAAAAAAATAAATAAATAATAATAATAATAAATCAATCAGTGAGTTTATCAGTGGTGCTCAAAGCATCAGACTCCTAAAATATTACAGCCGGATCTATATAGGCACCTGATCATCGCAATCCACATACATGGTTCTCCCCCAATTTGGAAGCACACAATTGTATTGTATGCAGGAACATTTCCCTCAGCTGGAATTAAGAGTCCTGAACCTGTTCCAACACGATGATGATGATGACTTTGTGTACAGAAAAAGGTCTGCCAAGACTACGGAGTGGGTGTCCTGCACAGAGACCTGACCCCCACCTCCATTAGGTGTCTTTGGGATGATCTGGAATACCGTCTAGACCCCAGGCCTCCTGATACCGCTGCCTGTGACTTCAGTAATGATCTTGTGGCTGAATAGACAGAAACCCCAACAAACCCCAACCCCAACTCCCAAATCTAGTGGAAAGAAAGTGGAATCTGTTATATCAGCAAAGTAGGGTAGGGGCGGGTCCAAGTCCATTTTAATGGCTGTATGGTTTTTGGATTAGATTGTTTAACAAGCCAAGCCCATAGGTACTGTATAATGTTTAGGTGTCCACATCGTTTTGATTCTAAATCATATCTACAGATGCATGCTTTACTCATGCTGTGACTGCTTCTAGTTTAATTCCTCAAACTATTTCAGCAACTGCAGTCATAAGCCATCGTAGCAAAACTGTTTGTATCGAAAGCCATCTTCATTCATCTTCACTCCACAACAGCAAAAAAAGTGATGGATCAAGTGCTATTTAAAAAGTAGGTGAAATATGCTTTATTAAAACTTGAGAGTGATGTGAAATAAATAATCTTATTGTATTTACTTACAGTAGTATGTCAGTAGGCAGGTTCAGGACAGCCCATTCTGTCCTGGTCTGCAACTTCAGTGCATTAAGTCACAAACATGGAAAAAAAAAAAAAAAAAAAAAAAAAAATATATATATATATATATATATATATATATATATATATATATATATATATATAAAATAAGTGTCTTGCACCCAACCAAAAATAGCAACATTCCAGCATCAAATGTCAAACTACACACGCATTGGCAGGAAAACAGAGGCGAAATACATATTCAGCATTCTTACTGTAATCTGAAACTACTAGGTTTTGCCCTCGGTCCAGCCCTGGCATACAGTCAGGAATAACACCAAGTCGTGAGTTCTAACATCAACTCGAACAAACGTGTCAAATTAAATTCAGGTAAACTAGCAGCACAGTCGGCCCTTAATTTAATTGACTGCACTAAATGGCTAATTAATATTCCTCTGAAGAACGCAGTCATTCTAACCGTATTTCATGAAGCTTTTCCGAGGTCTCCGAATTTCACATCACCAGTTTTTTTTATTAGAATTTTATTTTTTTTCCAGATTGAAATTTGTCAATCCATTTAGTTTAATCTGTTATGCTACCAGTGATATCATGCAAGAATCAATGGGAAAAAATGTCCCATTTGATGCATAAAACATGGACATGTTACTCATACCTTTGTGTTTTCATGTTTTCATTGTGCGATTTCCTGAAAAAAAAAAAAAAAACGGAATTAATGAAGAAACATTTTGCCCTGTAATTACTGTTCAAACAATTATGTACTTAGTTTTCTTCTAACAAATGCATTCGGCGTCATTGTTTTGCGGCAGCGAGCAGAGAGCCAGCAAGACTAAAAACCTTTCATTCCTGCAAAGGCCGTTTTCTGGTCACCATCAATAAAAGCATAAAAGCATTCATTTCCCACGTTTGTCAAATTAATAGCATACTCCATCTCCCAGAGGGCCGTGGGGTTCATTAACCTTTTTGTGAAGTGGGCCCGGTTCCCCAACAGTTTCCATAACCTCTGAGCCGTTTCCATCTCAATTATAATTGAAGAATTAAACAGTGACTGTAGCAGCGCGCCGAGTAGTGCCTCTTCAGCGAGAGACGCCGAGTAATACTCACAGAGTCGCGGTGGAATATGGTGCGTACTGTACTGCGACGGTTCGTGTTCCAAATGACAAGTCATTCAGTCGACGCTTTGTGAAAGCGTGATAAAATAGTTGTAGTGATGCTGTCAGAAAGGTGTTAGACACTTTACTCTGAAATAATGGATAAATATAAATAATGTATAGTGGTGATATTTCCAGCGTGCCAGCTACAGTAACTTTCAGAGGATTTTACTAATAGCAGACCGAGTCTGCTGCTGTTAGATATCACACGCTGCGTCTAGAGGCCACTTCAATAGTTACATGTAGGGAAGCAATCAGAACCGATACTGCTCTGCTTCGAAATCAATATGTGATACCATGTGACATTAAGTACTTAATAACATATCAAGGAGCGCCGATACAGCATCTTTCTAATGTACAGTACACATAACCTGGCGCAATATCTCCGTGGCATTTAAATAGTATGTTGAATCGAGAGAGTGACATGAATTCACAGGGCCTAATGTGGAACAGTGAAGCAAGCGTCATAGGAATGAGCACTTCAGTTCAGCGAGTACTGAGATACACGTGCAACTAGTCTTAAACACCATGTGTACGCCGACAGCTTCATACGAAGTACTCGTTTTGCTATGAGCAAGGTGTTTCACCCTCAAGTGCTCAGACACACAAAGAGGTTGTCAAGCTAGCAACCAGATCCTGTAAGAAACTACAGACGTATCCGCTGCCTATGTGTCTGCTATATTCAGGTCTCGAAAAACAATAAGTAATTATACTCAGTCTAAGAATAATGCCGGTGATGCATACCATATTAACACGAGCTGTTTAAGAAGATGACGGATCTTAAACGTACTCAGCTCCAATCCATGGTTTTAAATTAGATATCCTCAAAATATTCATCCATATATCTGTCTCCAGGAAGTAAGTTACACTTGAGATTTAGGGCACTTAAGGTGTGGTGACGAGATGCCAATCCATCGCAGAGCAAACACACATACTCACTCACTCATTTACGCACTACGGGCAATTTTGAAATGCCAACTAAACTAATCTGCATGTCGTTGGACTGTGGGAGGAAACCAAAGTACCCAGAGAAAACGCCATGCACACAGACCCCAAGGTGGGAATCGAACCCAGAACCTGGAGGCGCGAGTGCTACCCACTAAGCCACTGTGCCGCCCTCTTAACCAAAGATCAGAATATTAGATAAATTAATACAACACGTGCTAAATGTTCTGTAAACGTAGCCCATGCAGTAATGAAAGTTAATCATTCATATTTTAGTTAGAAGGGCAGGTGGCCGCAGATGATCCGCGTAATTTGTGCCATTCAAACAAAATCTGACATTTGTCAATGCCTCATATAGCAGTTTAATCATACTCAGCTAGCCATCTGCATCTCATGTTGCGCGGGTTAGTCAACCGAAGCTAATCAGCACCAACTGCACTCTGAGCTTCACTGAGTCTGGGTCATCAATTGTACAGGTATGACTCACACACGCACACACGCACACACACAAACACAAGCAGCAGGGTTTCCCTGCTACCTAGAGGATGTAATGCCAATATATATAAATATAGATACATATATAAGATATCTTTGTGTAGGATGAGTGTTATGATGCCGGATGCGGATTAAGAATGGGTGTCTGATTCTCGGTGCTTCATGTGCGCACATTAGTTTGCTGATAAAGTGGGCAGGAGTCCTGTTTTAGGATTCCCTCCAAGTGAGTCAGACAGGCAGTCAGCCCCCTTTCTCCAGCCCACTCTTTCCAGGGTTACCTAGGGAACTCAGAACGGGGGTTTCCCTTCGGCCACGCAGCTCTTTTCAAAAAACGCAGAGTCAAATGGATGGGAAAAA
The DNA here is from genome assembly GCA_030522415.1 of Channallabes apus. Classification (NCBI taxonomy): domain Eukaryota; kingdom Metazoa; phylum Chordata; class Actinopteri; order Siluriformes; family Clariidae; genus Channallabes; species Channallabes apus. Next base: position 39,293,737 of record CM060111.1, read on the forward strand.
AAGTGCACGACATGTAGTCTCGAAAGGAAAGTGTAAAGTGTTGTAGGAACTTCAGAGTGAGAAAGATCGAAGATGAGTTGTGTATCAGGACTCGGATTATTCTCACAGTATCTTCCTGTAGCTGTTGCTGAAACACTGGCACACCTTAAGAACAAGGGTCGAATGTGCACGTACATGAGAAAGTACATATTAGCAAGTGCATGCGTCATAAATATACTATATATATATGTGTGTGTGTGTGTAGAATTTAATCTATTATATGATTTATAGAGTAAATTGAATATTTGACCTGTTTATAATAATAGAAACGTTTAAGCCTTTCATGGAGGGTCGTGTATCTACAAGAAATTGTATCAGCACGTCTTAGCAGAATCTTATATTTCATGATAAGTGTGTAACACTTTTGTGATGAAACATTAACAATTAGTCTGCAGCCTGCTTTAACCACGTTTCTCCACCAAGTGCTCAGGGCAGCGATAAATGCGAATGTGGAAATGAATCATAGTGAGTCACTGTGACGATTTCTGCTTGAGGTCACATGGTTAGCTTAATAGTCAGTTTTGTTTTTCACTCTGTGATTTATTTAAAGTGTCGCGTCAGCGATAGAGAACAGCGTTAATCTAGGCCCCTGACTCCAGTTTAAGGGACGTGGGTTTGCGATTTAGCGTGTAATCCTGTCTCAGTGCAGGTAGACTTTATAGGATTTGAATGTGAATGACATTGGAAAGAATTCCTCCCGCTAAAGTTGCGCCGACATGTTTTTGGAAACGCGTCAGTTTCCAGGCCGAATCTTGTCTCGTACTAACACCTAGCTAATCCTCCAATAAACCCATTAAAGAGCACTGAAGAAATGGAAGAAGATGGCACGTTAGCGCTGTGCCATGTTGCTTCTAATCTCATTAAGATGAGAATCAAAGACTTGCCAACGATGGTATTCTAATTGGCATGTGCTTTGGGTTATGTAATTCAATCACATGACAAATTTTTTTCGTAGCACAGACGAGCGAGCGATGCGATGCGGCGCCTCACAAGACGAACGAGGGACAGACAGCCCCGTTGGAACAGGTCTTTCGGAGAGGGAGGAGTACGAGAGTTGGAAAGAGCAGCGCTTTGGGGTTCTGAATGAGTTAGTGTGGTATAATTTAAAGGACTTGGAGCAAAGAGTGAGGGAGGAGATGTGAAGAGCGACGGAGAAAGGCCACGAGTGGAGGCAGTTAGCGGTTCATTTAGGAAGAGGATGGCTTTGGATAGAACGAGTGAGCAAGTGTAAGAGAGAAGAAGAGGGGGAGGGGGACCAGGCTCATGGTAGAGGTCCAGCCTCAGAAATAGAGCTGTGAACACCATCTGTCGTGCTTTTTCTCTCCATACCTCCTTCCTTCTCTCTCTCTCTCTCTCTCTCTTGGTATTCTCTGTCTCTGTCTCACTCTCTCGCTCGCTTTCTCTCAGACACTCGGCATCTCAGCCCTTCTGTTATGGTGTCGATCAAGCGAGACCCCCCTGTTCCCTCTGCTGGAGGAGTGAGGAGAAGACACATCAGCCGCACCTAAGAGAGGAATCGAGGCAGGGTCATGACACGAGATTAGGAAGATCAGGATGGAGAAAATCACCATCACCCTAAAGAGAAATTAATTGATAGGAGTAGAAATAATACTGAGTAAAGAGTGTGAATTTAGCCAGTTTATTACTTCAGTATTACTTACACCAAAGCAAATCAAACTCAAACCAAATAAAGCTCTCCTGACAAAGAAAAGTCAGTTCACTGAAAGGAAAAGGACATTGAATAAAAATGAGACAGATTAGCTTTTCCGCTGATAATTTTGCTTCGCATTAATTGTATCGAGGTGAACTTGAACCTCGGGTCAAAAGAATGCAGGCCTAAATGGCCAATGGAGTAGCCACTGTTGTGTCCTTCGCACTGTTAAGTAGCTTATGTATTGTCGTTGAATATTTTAGTGCATTACACTGGCACTTGTGTTTTAGTGCCTCGTGCTCGCAGAACCGAGGCGATCTCAAATGCGCAACGGTTTCTCGGCTCGCTTCACTTCTCCACGCTCATACAGTATTATATTAACCTTACCGGGTAACCAATTCATGGCACATTGCTTTTAAAGAAAACATTGCATTTTCAAACACCTTGCTCATGAATATCAATAAAGATACTGTTAATTATGTTTATCGGTTTACTCGTAGGAGGTTTCACATAGCACGGGTCAGAGTGCACTTTGCTTCATCAATGCCGTTACATGACGTAGTTTCACTCATCAGCCGATGCCTTATTCACGTATGCGTAATTCTTCCAAAAAAGGCTCAAGAAGAAGAATGAAGGTAGGATTCATAAGAGAGTTAACTAAGAGGCACAAATATAAAGAACGATGTTCAGGAAAGAACAGAACAGGGACGAGGGCCAAAAAAAGAAAAGATGAAACAGGGAGGCATGAATGAGTAATTCAGGCTGAAAGAGTGAATCGCTTGCTCGCACGCTCGCTTTCTCTCTTTCTCTCCCACACACAAAAAAAGAGACGGGACAAGGAGGCCTGGAGGTGGGTGGGCATCAGCGGCATCCCTCATACCCTCCCCTAAACGAGTGCGCCCACCTGTTTGGGTCTGGTGGAGGATCCCGCCACACGAATCGCACTTACACACTCACACATACACAAAGCAAAAGTTCATTAGCACCCACACACACACATACACACACACACACACACACACACACACACACACATAGTGGGGGATCTGATTAAGCATTACATAACACACTGTTAAGGCCTACATTAGTAGGTGCATTTTGACTTCACTTGAGGAACGCCACGAGAAGCGTTTTTATCGAGTCGGATTTTAAAAACGGTAAGAAATGTAAGAATTTGTACAGCATTCCTATGGATCCACTTTTTTTTTCATGAGGTTTAAAAAAGGAGTATGTTACTTTTGTTTGCTTAAAAAAAAAAATAATAAAAGAAGGAACGAACGAAAGAAAGAAACCAAGCCAGAAGTTCAGAATCTGTTCAGTGTGTGTGTGGGGGTGTGTGTTTCCCAAGCTGTTTGTTGTTTTGTGTTGTATAAGTGCGGATTATTTTAAGAGCTCTCGAAACACACGCACGTGAATAATGCTCCGAGGGCTAAATAACACTGAAAATGTCTCTGTTATTCAACTCTATTGTAATCGGTCATTGGGTTCGTTCTATAACTCGAGTAGCTCACGAAACGCGACCGGTACTTGAAGGCATTATACGCGGCATATTCACGTTCGTTTGAGATAATGCAGATGGAGGTCGCACATCATGTTTTGTGTTTTTAAAATAGATGTCGTACAGGATGTTTACCACCAAAGCCTGTGGAGTTTAACTACCAGTTCAGTGGTTTTGCAAACATAAAGTACATTCATGCAAACATACTGTATATCATACATACATGTATAGATACATAACGGTACGTGACAGGACTTGTTCATAGCCTGAGCCAAGCAGATTATATGTCTGGGAATTTTAGTTTTTGAACAACAGTTGCCAAACAGGCAGCCAGACAAGAGATAGAAAACATGCTCCTATTTTATAAATTCATATTTTAGCATAATGTCTGGAGTCTGCATGTGCTAGGACAGAACATCATCGCTTGCAGCTGAACTGTATTGGCCAGTTTTTTTTTTTACTGTGTTAGAACAATCCAGGGGACTGGAACCTAATGTAAACCCATCGCATGGCACAAGCACACACACACACACACACCCCTTTATAGGACACACACACATCAATCAATTATATAAGATACTCTTTACATTCACTTGTTTACTGGTTACTATTTCTCTTCCCACTACCTCATTACCTCATTACCTCATTATTGAAATGTTGTCACTTTGTCGCTCTTGTTTTCACGTGCACTTTATGTTGTCTCTTTTGTATAGTTTTTCTGTTAATTTAAAAATGTCAATCTGTCTTGTCTCCGCTAGTCAGCTAATTAGGTTTCTATGTTAGCTAGTTAGTTTTGTTAATTTATGTTGTATATACTGTATGTAGCACCTTAGACTTTTCATTTCACTCTGTACTGAACTGTATATGGTTGAAATGACAATAACAGTCTACAGCACAGTGAAATTATTTTTTGACACATCCCAATTTGGAAAGCTGGGGTCAGAGCGCAGGGTCAGCGCCCCTAGAGGAGGTAGGGTTAAGGGCCCTGCTCAGGGGCTCAACAGTAGTAACTTGGCTGTGCTGGGATTTGAACCCCCAACCTTCCGAACAGTAACCCAAAGCCTTAACCGTTTGAGCCAGCGCTGCCACTAAATCTTTTTCTTTGACTGGGAATCAAACCCGGGCCACAGCGATGAGAGGCGAATTCTAACTAGACCACCGGGGTATGTGATTGTTGATTGTTCTGGAGCCATATATACAAAACAAAATCATATCACTAACTCAGAGTTGAAGCCAGTGACACGGACATATAGAAGCGATCTATTCATTTACACTGTAAACTGTGTGCAGAAGTCGGCGAGAGAAAGTCGAGCCAATTAGTAGCAATTTGTACAGTATATAAGATCCTAAACAGTTAGAAATTTTGTTACCCATAAGATCCCTTATCTCACATTTAGCCTTCAAACCTGCTGAAAAGCTGTACTTGTGTCCCAAACTTTTGCATCTTCTAAAATATCTGTAAGTTCATAGCTGCTGAGACAGAAAGTTTTTAAAAAGAAACTAACAGCTTCAAACTAACACCTCCTTACTGCTGCTCAGAATAGTTGTCATGAAATTGCTATCCATTTTAGCTTGAAAACTCTAAATATAGTATTGTTTGTAATCTTCTAGATGTAGACTCGCGTTGGCACGTCGTCATGGACGAAGAGGTTTTTTTTTTTTTTTTTTTTTTTTTTTTTTTGCCAATGTGGCCCCAGAATATTTCAAGTTCAAGTGTGGGTTATCAGAATCTCTTATAGAACTGGTCCTGTTCCTAAGTTATTTTTTATTTATTATTTTTTTTTTATCACAGTAATGCCCCTCATGAGCCTTCAGGTGAAAATGTCATGGAAATAGTTGCCATGCTGGAATTTGTTTATGAATACTTGTCACCCAAACAAGTTGTGATGGAAGTTCGGTATTACAGCGGGGACTTTAACAAGAGTTTATATCCTCAGCTTGTGGAGATAATTTAATATTATTAGTGTCATTTATCTTCAGAGAGGAAATTTCACAAAGAACAGCACATGTAGGGTGTAAGGGCCATAGGGTCATGCTCTAAGGGTCAGCAGTTGAGGTGGGGGATATTAGCTTCTGTTCACAAACCGCTGAGCTACTCCTGCTTTTTAGGGTGTGATTGTACTTAGAGATCTGAAATACCCTGGCATGGAAATGTGTCTTTGAAAACTAAAACAGTTCTGCTGTTGATGTTGTACTTAAACTGCTTGAGCCATTTGGGTTTAAAGAAAAAAAATATACAGTATATATTTTAACCCTAACTTGATGCAGTGAGTACCTTCTCTTTTCTTAAACAGCCAGAAGGTCTGCATCAAGCAAAGAAAACAACTAAGGAGATTATTGAAATGGAACTGGGTTAAGAGCTGACCAACACATTATTAAACCATGGATAGATAGCACTGAACCGTCAACTTCAGAAGCAGTGTGGTCGAAAAAACGGCTTAAATTTGGCAGATGCACACAGGAAAGATAGCTAAAGACAGTCCACTGAAATGTTGGCATGTGCAGTCTTTTTCATGGGCGGTGTATATTGGTATACATAGTGTTTAAGAAAACAAGAACATGCTGCAAGATTTATTATTTTTGTCAAGAGAGATCAGTGTTTCTATATTGTTTTGATAAGCAAAGAGTAAAAAACTTAGGACAGTACTGTTTTGGGAAAATAATCAACAGCAGGATTACATGATGGAATTTATGTTTTTTTTTTTTTTTATTCATTTATTAAGTTTTGGCTGAGTGGTAGGTGTTTCGCCTACCATGCGGAAGGCCCGGGTTCGATTCCCAGCCAGTGCCCACACACCCCAGCCACTGGATGCAGTGCCGGTCCCAAGCCCGGATAAAATGGGAGGGTTGCGTCAGGAAGGGCATCCGGCGTAAAACCTGTGCCAAGTTGTAGTGCGGACTGGATATTCCGCTGTGGCGACCCCTTATCGAGAGCAGCCGAAAGACCCACAACATTAAGTGTTATTGTTACCTCGCACTGACACAAAAACTCATCCCATAAGTGTTAAATAAATGTTTTTCTACAGAAAAGTTCACAACAATAATTATCTAAAGTTTTTATTAATTGAGTAAAAAATGCAGCTTTTGTTTACTGTGAATGTGCTCCTGCTTTGAAAATGAAACAGACAAGTTTCAGGAGACGTCCACATATGGACAGAAGCTCCCTGATTAACAAGAACATTAATAAATACTGCACATACTATTTCAAATTGGCTGTAAGAGCTTCTGTTTCAGAAAATTAATCAACGCCTTTTCACGTACATCACATAAATCAAAACCTTTAAATGTAAGACTTCAAATATTTTCAGTATAAATAAGAGAAAAGAAGCTACTGAAAATGTATTTTAACTGATCCCAATCAAATAATGTTGCATTTGCACTGCACTTTGAAAATAAACTGGAGCGGGTACAGTATGGGAGAACATTGTTATATTGTGATAAATATTTCATACACTTAAGTCCTAGTTACTTTCTGTTACTGTTAATGATCGTCAGCCTCCAAGCGTTGTTTTTTTTTTTTTTAAACAACCCGAGTAGCTCGTCTTTCTCTCGTTGTCTTTCATGTATTCTGAGCCACATCAGCGATGTTCTGACCCGTACAGCTTCGCAACCTTACAGCTACTGTGCGATTCTTCAACAGCGCCGCGCTGTTAGAACCCTCTCGGCTCTGCCCTTTCGCTGTTGCAGTGCGGGATTTATAAAGTACACAAGTGCAAAAAGGGCGCGGGCTGTTCTGTGAAAGGGGCAAGCAAGAATAACGCAGCCAGACCAAGTGGGAGCGTGGAAAAGCGCACACCGCTCTCCAAATACTGTTGACTAGGTGTTGCCATGGCAACGGCACCCCGGATTCCACAGGCTGCGCAACCCATCGGCTCTTCTAAATAAAGCTTCCTTGCACTTTCGAGTGTAATTGTTGCAAATGAATTGTTGCAGATCTCTGAGATGAGACCCGGCACTCGTCGGCTCTGACGGGGGTGGGTTGGGGGTGGCGGGGGGGGGGGAGTGTTCTGTCGGGGGGTGGGGGGGAGGCTCGCCGCCTCAAGGCCACTTTACACACTTTTACTCTGACTTCTCAAACACAATGAAGTCATTGACAGCTCGGGCATGTAAGCATGTTTACGTGTTCTCCAGCTGTTTGATTCCTGTTTTTTGGAGCGCTGTCTCTCTTTTGTCTTGTCTTGTCCAGGATTTGGAATTGAAACAATTGACTTTTGTTGCTCGTCCTCGTTTTCAGCTCCCCTTTGTTTTGAAAATCTCTGAGCTGTAGCACACTGAAGTAACATTCGTTGTTGTTTCATAAGAACTTGTATTAGAGTGCAGGTGGGATTTGATTCAGGACAGCTATTTGATTCATGAATGCAGACTTTTTTTTCTTACATTTCAAGAAAAACTTCACCCTGAAAGAGAGATGAAATGATATTCTATTGTTTTTCATGTGTTTTGCGTTAGTTTGTTGATTTTTTGCTGTATTTCTTTCTTGTAAATAGTGGAAGCATTGACCCAAACATTGGACCCAAAGTCCCAAAAAAATGGACCTATAGGGCAAAGGCTTGGTTTGGCTAATTAGTCATCTGTAAGATAAAGATAACGAGTGTGATAGTGTTATAAATATGAAAGTTATTTGACCATTAACTTGTAACACTAAACAAAATAATGTCTTTAGCATTAAGTACTGTAGTTTGTGTAATTGTTTGGAGTTTATTATTTGTTCACCCTGTAACACTTGTTTTGCAATCATGCACCTTTTCTTTTGCTTTACAAATTATATATATGTATAAAATTGAAACAATTACATGATTAATCATGTCATTCAAAACATTTCTGAAATATTTGGTGCACAGTCCACGTTCTGGCTAAACTGTTTTTCATGTTGCAGGCAGATGAAGTTTTTTTCCCTCCGTGTTTGTGCATAAACTGTTTTTATTTGCTGTCATAAGGAAACACCGTACACGCATGTTTGCTGTCTATGAGTCAATTTCCATTAGGGAAATCATACCAATTCATATTTCTTTAGGGAAAATAGAACTAATAACTCAATGAGTATCATTCGAAAGCATTCATTGTACCAGTGTAAACAGTGTAATCCGCTTTCTAAAGGTAACTTTGAGTAGCCAATACACCAGTCTGCAATGTTTTTGGGGAATGCAAGGAGACCCACACATGCATGATGAAATCGCAAAAAGTTGTGCAGGAATGGAAGACTGGGTTTCAGTAAATAAAAAGTTTGTAATTACCGAGATAGTTTTTAATGTTTTAAAGCATAGAAATTTATATTTGCTGTAGATATCTATAGATAGATAGATAGATAGATAGATAGATAGATACATACATAGATACATACATACATACATACATACATACATACATAAATACATACATACATACATACATAGTATATTGATCCTAAAGGAATTTCCAGAAATCCAGTGGCAATGAGGATAGCAACACTAATGCAGCTTTGTAGTTGCACATGTGAAGCACACTGTATAGCTAACATATAAATTCAGTAAACACAGCGTAAATGTGAGAGCTGACCAAAATTACTAGACCAATGCTAACCTACAGAAGTCTTGAGGAATGTTAAAATGGGGGGGGGGGGGGGGGTATTATTAATAATAATAGGTGACGAAGTGACACCAGTGCAAATAGTAATAATTATGCAAAAGAACAGCATGAAAGTGACAAGTGACTAGGTCTGAGTGTATTGGCCTGATCTGTAATTGTAAGTGAGCAGACCCTGAAGCCATAATATGTGACAATAAATCTAAAAGTCAAGACAAAAGACAAAAGCAAAGTAATTTTTTTTCCTAGGACGTCAGGGACATTGGTGGTGCATGGCAGCGCTTCAGCCTGTAGGAGGCAGCGCACAATGCTAAGTTTAGGACATGATGAAGACGTGCCCCACTCTCGTCCCAATCAATGTAACAACTAACTGTACTCTTTACAAATACTTTCAGGGTATTTAACAGAGGCGATTCCACACACCGTGCCTAGATCCCTAGCTTCTCTTCATCTCTTCATTTTGTGTACAACCATCTAAGCACACTTTAAAGGTCTGATCCTCCTACACAGAGCAGGAGCGGCTGCAGCGCAGAGAAATCACATTTATTAAGCAAACAGCTAGCGGGCTATTTACAGTCAAGCACTTGTGTGCGGGAGCCGCTAAGAATATGGGTTCAACCATGACAAATATAGGAGTGCCCTTTGGGGAAGCGGCTAGGAAAAAAAAAAAAAGGTTCAACTCTTAGCAGAGTCTCTCTCTACATCAATTCCTGTTTCTAGGCAACAGTGAGTTAATATACAATTAATCATATGGGAATTTGCCATTCTGAAATCCAATCACCGGGTTTAATTCTCCTGGGAACTGGCTTTGTGTCGGATATTAAATATTACAGAAACGCTCGACAGGTTTAAGCTTGGATCGGTCATGAAACGAGAAAATGTCAGTTCATGTGAACCATGAAAGAGCAAGGTTTTTACCGTCTCTCAGGACGAGTTTTAGGAGAGAATGAGCCTTAATGGAGCCTTCAACCTCATGAGGTCTTTTGAGCTTTATACACAGTGTACAGTATGCTCTCTCTCTCTCTCTCTCTCTCTCTGTAACTCAGTCTCTCTTCCTTTGTGCATTTATTTATTCTTATTTATTCACAAATTCTTTTTGGCTAACTGAGGATTTTAAATGGAGACACATATACAGTAGAGCGCTTAAAATGCCAACTGATCAGTTTTATTCTTGGCCAGGCCAAAAATGGCAGTCTACGCCCCATTATAGAAACAAAGTTGAACAAAACTCTGAGAACAACATTGAACTTTTGTTAAACATAGTTTTAAAATTTACTTTTTAAGCACTGTCGCCTTGCACATCCAGGGTCAGGGGTCGATTACCGCCATGGGGTCTGTGTACATGGAGTTTGCATGTTCTCCCTGTGCTTGGTGGGTTTCCTTCAAGTACTCCGGTTTCCTCCAACATGTCAAAAGTGTGTGTGTGTGTGGGCCCAGCAATTGATTGGCACCCTGGCCATGGTGTACCCCGCCTTGCTCACAAAGTTTCGAGGGATAAGCAGCGCCTGTGAAATTTGTTAATTAATTTTGTTTTGATTAAACAGTTGATATCCTTGCTCTGTTTAAACAGGTACAGTGCACAAAGGGTAACAAGGTGTGTTTAAATGGACCCTAATATTTAACCATATACAGTATGTATCGTGCATTTTTAATCATAACGAACAGGGTGATGTGAACCTTCAATAATCCGTTCAGTAAGTAAATATCATTATGTAATGTGACAAGTTTCCAGGAAGGAAATTTAGCTTTCATACCTGATCGGTAAAACTCTGTGGGAACTGCTCTGTCTCTTTTCTTCAGACTTTCACTCACTGTGTCTCTGTATGAGGACGGAGCACTGATTGACTCGTCATTTCACATATAGTAAAGCATCTAACCAATCAATAGCTGACTAAATTCTTGTAGCCAATCACAACACAGAAGATGTGATTTATCGGAAAAGATGGAAAGCCTAACCTAAACTAGTTGGAGGAAAAAAAAAAACCTTCTTCTTCTTGATTTTCCATCAGATTAAATGCTTCACAGGGAGCAGAACCGAACATTCTATAGTCTGATCAAAAGCTTGTGAGCATGTAAACACACATCGTTTCAGAAGAACAGTGTCCATAGAGACGGTGAAGTGTAAACTCTAATCAGAATGGTTTCAGTCGGATTGAAGAAATATTGTCTACAGTATGTAAAGTTTTTTTTTTTTTTTTTTTGGATTGTGTTATTTTTTCAAATTAAAGTGAATTCAAAAGTGATTTAAATTTTCTTAGTATTCACTTGTTTATTTATTATTATGATTTTCTTACATGAAATTCGGTTTTTCATGTATATAATCTGCAACTCTTTTTAAATGTTGGTCATAACATAAAAAAAAAAAAATCCCATTCTCTTTATTCTCTGGCTCTGTCGTTTACTGTATGTCTGACTACAAGTCTCTCTCTCTGTGACAATAGTCTCTCTGTAACAGTCAGTTTCTCTAGCTTTCTCTCCCTCTCTGTCTCTCTCAGACTAATAGTCTCTCTCTCTCTCTCTCTCTGTACGTTTAGGGACTCTCACTCAGAACAGGAGACGTTAAAGGCACTTTGCTATCCGGTGAGTGATTCTTGATACTTTTTGACACCTCTCTGTGAGATTTCATCCTCGTTAATGTAACCAAAATGTATGTACTGAAAATCAGAGCATTAGATATAAGAGTCTGAAGAGTATGACTAAGGAGAGGAATGAGAGCCTGCAGCATATCTCTCTCTCTCTCTCTCTCTCTCTCTCTCTCTCTCTCTCTCTCTCTGTGTCTCTCTTTGTTTATTTCGTAGCGTACGCTCGTCCCACACCTCCTAAGAGCAGTGGCTTTCACCGTTACCAGTTCTTCGTGTACGAGCAGAACACAGGCCAGGTGTTGTCTCTCAGCAAGCAGGAAAAGAGCTCTCTGGGTAAGAAGGAAAAAAAAAAAAGCCACAAACAAATGCACATGTCCACATACAGCTCAGTATTTTATTACCTACAGAAGGCACGCAGCATGACGCACTCCCACGGCACACTTACGCGGCCACGTATTTTAAATTAACCTGAAAATATCATTCCCTAGCCTTCCAGCAGAACATATAATTAGCTATACAGCACACAGTGACAAGTACCACAGAGCCAGACATCGCTACCTACTTATTATAAATAATTGCACTCTAATTTATCATTTATACCTGATTGATCACATTGAAATAAACAGCGTAGCAAAGTCTACCAGCTCTGTCACAGTGCGTTATACGTGTACGCGGACAAACACACTTAATATTTAATGTACTAACAGTAGACAGAAACACAATGTGAGCATCACCGCATATAAAAAATGCATTAGATTTATTCAGTAATATTAATCGTATTTCATGTCATCTCTTTAATTATTGATGCTGATTAGGTTTGTGGATGTCGGCTCGTGTTAAAGAGCAGGAATTCAAATGAAGTCAACTAAAGCAGTCTAATCATTACATACCGTACGCCATTTTTAAAAAGTTTCACAGCACACCGAAGGCAAGATGTGGTGTTGATTTGACATTTCTACTCTAGGAAATCACTGTGTGGAAATGTTTTTATTCCGCATCACACACGGTCTTTGTTCCAGGATCACATTGTTTAAGGATTTAAGGAGCCATTTTAGCAAACGTAGACGGACAAACGAGGCTTTTCTTTCATTGATGAAGTTTTTTTTTAGGGAACCAGATCAGTTTCAAAAGATACATTCATTAACAGTGAACAACTTCCTCACAGATGTGAGCATGAACAGAGATATCAGTGGCGATAACAGGTGCTTGTGTTTAAATGGCACGAGTCACTTGTAGCTCAGGTGAAGAGACACAGACAGGGATGTGAAGTGGACGATGCTAAAAACTCATTTGCGATTAAACACTTATAATTCTTTAGAATTTGTCAAAAATGTTGTTTTTTCCAAACGTAGATTAAATGATAAATGTCATTGGACGTGAGGCGTCTTTTATATGAGGAAATTGTATTTTAGTAGATATATTGCCAGTTACTGTAAACATGCATATACAGTTCTGTGCAAATATGCTGTACTAAGAAAGGGGTGCGTTCACACTTATATCTTTTGGTTTGGACCAATGATATATTCGATTTACATTAGTAGAAAGTCCTGCTTCTCCTCGGGTTCACCCTGGCATTTTCAATATCGGACCAAAAGACACAGCATGAGGGATGTGGATTATATATTGTGGTATCTTTACTGGCCAAAAACTCCTGATTTAACGTTATAAATTGAAAACAACACAGCCATGTCTCCAGATGGCGAATAAAACAGTCGCCAATGCGCCAATCCACCAGTGGTGACCTTCCCCCACAAAATAAAAAAATAAAAAATACAGGCTAGCAGCGATCTTTAATCTTTTGAAAAACTCTCTCATGCGTTCATGGCTGTGTCCAATAACGCTTAAAATCATGACATCACATTGTTCAAATATCGCACATTCGTGAACGTTCCGCTTCTCAAGAGATCTTGATACGCTTGCTTGGTGCACACCGAGGTTCTAATGGCAGCGTTCACACACTTACACGGTTCTGTCCTTTATGTCCCATTTTTCCTGAATTGCTTAAATGTTTTTATATATATATATATATTTTACAGGTGATTAATAATACATATAGAATTTCAGCACCTTTTGTCAGTAAATTTATAATCTGTACAGATGCTATTAATTATAGTCAAAATATATGTTTGTATTTTATATTCTATGTCCGTTCTATAGGACATTATAAAGTTTTAATTCAGCTTTATAGAACTGTGTATGCCTTCAATAGGACTCAAAAAACCTGTAGAAAATCTGTACATGCTTCTATAAAATGTACTCAGTTCTATAAGACTCTATAGTCCTGTAAAAGAACACTATAGAACGTCTTTTAAATGCATGATCTATCATATTTTTACTCAGTTCTATAGAGTTCTATTATAGGTCTACAGACCTGAGTAAAAACATTGTAGAACCTGCATGCTCTGTAGAACATTCATAGAACACTACAGACGTTTTCCTTTAAATTGTAAGTTCTATTATATTTCACCTGCCACACGTATGACTCCAGAACTCCTCCTTTCAAATGCGTGTTCTGTATATATTTTTACTTGTTCAATAGAATTTTATATACATTTGTCAGTCTTTGATGGATTAGAGCTTCTTTTTAATTCCCTATTTGCCTCTCGCAAGAACTAATAACAGACAAGATTAGATTAATTGGCAGGAAGGCTGCGGCCATTCATTTGTCCACGTGAGTTCTTTAATCCCCTTTCTCGTCACACCCGTTCACAATGATTGAGTATTTTGAAACGAATGAGGTGGGTACTGTGGAGACAAGAGTCCTTTATAACCAGCAAAAGTCCATCCTCATGTTAAGGGTGCAGCTTGGGGCAGGAGATATTAACTTCACTGGTGAACTAGTCAGAATAAAACTTTTACACTAACCCTTGCGTTAACCCATGACCAAACCATTTTTATAGAACTCTTTATACAGAACAGTATTTCTGTAGGGTTTTTTTTTTTGGTTACTAATGTTTTATGGGATTTTAGTTTGTTCTTCCAATAGAAAATATACATAACTTGTTTTTTATGAATTAGAAATGGATATATTTTTGTAAATAATTGACCTATATTCTTAGTGGATAGCACTGTCACCCGGGGCACCTCCAGGTTCAGTTCCTACATCGGGTCTGTGTGCATGGAGTTGTCTTGTTCTCCCCTTGTCTGGTGGGTTTCCTCCGGGTTTTCCGGGTTTCCTCCCACAGTCCAAAGACATACAGATTAGGCTAATTGCCGTTCTCAATTTGGCTGTAGCGAGTGTGGAAATGGAAATAAATACAACGGTCACCATTGGCCTCCACGGTCCCTAGCTGGACTACAGATGTTCCTAGATGAATAGATGGAAAGATCAGTTACATATAAGAAGAAAACAATAACAGTAAGATGAAAAAAAAAAAAGTGTCAGCAATTAACACTCATTAAAAACTGGTTCATAGTGTTTCCATACCAAGTTTTTATTTATTTTATTTATTTATTTTTTTTATAAACCACTTATTGTATAAAAATTAGGAGAACTGCACAATAACGCAAATCACATATAAACAAAATGTATTATGTTTAAGTTGTTTTACTTGAGCTTTGTCACATACATCCTTCTTCAGATCGCAGCCTTGAGGGTAGTTGAGATCAGAAGTCAGGGTCAGCTGTGGTACAGCACCCCTGAAGCAGGCTTGCCCAGTCTCTCACTCTTCCAATCAATAGGACAGGATCTTAACCTCTTAGCCAACATCGATGCATTATATATGTATTACATACTGAATTTAGATGGAACTTAAGTCAGTAGTGAAGCTTGAATCACGAGAAATGACACTTAAACGCTGCATCATTTAAGCTGATTTCATTGTCTGTGTGTCTGAAAAAAAAATTCAGTCTGAATCTTCTGACGAACGTAACCCATGTTTGTGAAGCTACCAGGACGTTGCTGTGGATCTCACACACATGTGTTTGACTCTACAGCCATATCTGTTCGATACATACTACACTAAGACGCTTTATTATTTCCTACATTTTGGATTGACTTCTTAAAATGTATATTTTGCCTTTAACCCGACATTACAGCGTGTCTGCATTTGCATGCAGAAATCAATTCCATTTCAAACAGAAGTCGAAAGTAAAATGTCTGCTTTCCGAGTCTCCCCAGACTCCACTTCGCTCCCTTCAGTGTTTGCTTGTTTGTCTTTGACTTTGTACTCCTCTGCACCCCTCTCCCTAGCGTGTGAAGTGTGTGGGCCAGCAGTGTGTGTAGGGGGAGTGTCATGCTGTCTGCGCCACTCAGCGAGCGTTTCGGCTCAGTCCTGAGACTCACCAGCGGAGGCCCACCGTCAGAGGCGCGCTTCACGGCGTTTGAAGTTTTGACACCTTCGTCAGCAGCCAGTCGTACCTGATTAACACGAAGGCTGTTTGATACGGAATCCACATTGAAGCCGTTGCACTTTGGAGAGTTTTTGTTTTGGTTTCTTTTTTACGTTTTCATAAAATTAGACCTTTTTCGAGAAAGTTGTGTCAGAATGAGTTTAACACAAACATTCGGACATGTTCAGAGTCGAGAGTTGCACAGACTTGAGCGCATATTGTAGAGTTTTTATAAAGCACAAGTATGTTTCAGTGATTATGAACTTGGAAACATGTTTCTTGCATGATATTAGGTCACTATTAAGTGCAGTTCACGTATGAGAGAACTTGATGTAACCGTAATACGTCACGCGTAAGAATATCGATTGTGGAATCACTAACTCACTCACTCATCGTCTCGTCTGCACCGGTTTATCCTGTATACAGTGTCACGCAGGGTGCTGGAGCCGATCCCAGCATAATTGTACACTTTAGGTGGGGTGCCAATCCATCACAAGCCAAAAACACGCACACACACTCACAACGCCGACTAACCTCATCTGCATGTCTTTAGACTGCGGGAGGAAAACCAAGCAAGGGGAACAAGCACCTGAGGCGGGCAATCGAACCCAGACCCTGGAGGTGCAAGGCGACAGTGCTAGCCACCGTGTCACTGATTGTGGAATCAATTTTCCTTAAATTAAAATTAAATTTGCTGTGATTCAAGTAATATTTACAATTCTGATGATTTATACAGCAATATAATATCAGCCTATACTAGATTTATTTCAGTGCGTTTTTCAGTATTTTCTCATTTATATATTATCATATTAGACTTTTTTTTTTTTTTTTTGCTGAAAAATGTTAGTTGCTTCTTAAGTTTAGATTTTCAGTGGGTAACTGTATCGTCTTTTAAGGCTTAAAGTCGAGCATGTGTCTAGATGGTGCTGAAAAACCTTATCTCAAACACTTTTACTTCTGATAACCTCAGACATTTGTCTCATTTAAAAATTGGGACTCCAAAATATCAGCCATACCAACCTTGTGTTTAATCTTAGGTTAGAATTCATATTGTTGTTTTTATTATTATTATTATTATTAGAACAAAAATGGATTTAAGAACATTCATGGATTTTATTTATTTAGATTTATTTTTCTTCCCAAAATTGTTGCTGGTGTATCGCTCCAGAAATGTGCAGTGACACTTAAATACCACTCCACCCTGCAGTGGCTGAGGAGTTTGATGGTGAACACCCAGAAATAATGCCAAACTCTGTTGCTTTTTCCTCCCTGAGGCACTTTGCAGGAAATAGAATTAAAGTTTTTCTGTTTTCATTCGCTGAGATAATCGCTCAGTTAATTCGATCATTTTTTGAAAATGTTGTGTTGAAAAAATGTTAATGCAATATACTCAATAGACTACTAGACAACCCAAGCTGAAATACTTACAGAATACAACAGTTCCGGTGTTAATCCTGAGTTCGGCCCGGTCCGGTAAACTAGCTAACACTTAGTCTTAGGCCTTACAAACATTCATTCATTCATTCATTCAAGGTTTGTTCGAGGCCGTTCACATAATGGTTTTTCATCTCCTGTTTGTTAGCTATGAAACATTGTACTGTAGGTTTGTATTTCACTGGTGAATTCGTAGTATACCAACCATTTATCGTTATAGATTAAGAAGCTTTCTGAAAGCTTCATCGCTTTAAAGCAAAAAGGGTGGTATTGTTTTGAAATGCATCGCCCAAGGCGTCAGCTGCTACATCTGACCACAAGTTATTCATAGCAGGGCATTCCCAAACACACTCCTAGACCACACAGACTAAAACACACCCTTGCAATTGATTATACTTTACTTGCAGTATTATATGACAGGACTAAATTTATATATTTCCTTTATGCTAGAAAGAAATGTGTTCTGAAGCAAATGCAAAACCTCTCTTACTGTAGATGCGCCATCTGTATTAGCTGTGCATCGAGCATTCGATTGAGATGGACTACACTGATAAAAATACGACGTGGCTTTGTAGAAAGCTTGGCAGAGATGTTTACGGATCATCAGACAAGGGTCACCTGAGTGGTTGAGAGGTTTTTTTACTTTCTCAGTCACATATGAAGCTCGAGGGACAAACATGAAGCGCGTCCGGCCGCACACGTGTCGTTTCAGGTGAAGGTCACCGCAGAAGTTTCTTTCCAGATCAGTTTAGCGAGACATATGCGCTCGTGGAAGTGCTGTCACCATGTAATAAGGATGTATGTAGATCAGTGCTTGTCATCTGCGCGTGGCCAGTGACCACAGCTCTCATGCTGCCATGACATTAATTGCTTAATTGATCTGATTGAAGAGTTTGGAGCCTTCGCTTGTGGGTGTGGAGTCGTCTAATGATCATGTTCCACTTCCCCAGTGGTGACTTCAACACACACTCCGTCTCTGTCCCAGTCCTTGGATGTGTGTGTGTGTGTGTGTGTGTGTGTGTGTGTGTGTGCGCTCTGTATGTATGTCTGTTTAGACCTAATGGTCATTTTCCACTTCCCCTAATGCCGAGCAACTCAATTTCGACTCCAGCACTGACGCTCTCCAAGCTTTGATCTTCTACTGTTCTTACAGACGCCAAGAGGTGAAGATCGGGCCTGGCGCCCAGACTGCAGGCCTTGCGTATATATATATATATATATGTGTGTGTGTGGGTGTGTGTGTGTGTGTGTGTGTGTGTGTGGGAAGTACAATGTGGGTCAGTGGATGGATAGTGACAGCTGGTGGTTGCGCAAGCGACAGTGGGGGTGCATGGAGGCGGCCAGTAGGCAGGGAAAAGCATGTTGGTGGGGAATCCCCACTCCTCCACACAACCTCTCTAGGTCACGTTGTTACGCTCATGTCTCAGTGCCAGGGGTTCCGCAGGCTGTGGGCGCGGCGTGGTGGAGGTGGAGAAATGAACATGAAGTCCTCACACTCCCTGTTGTGCCAGTTCCATCTCTCTCTCTCTCTCTCTCTCTCTCTCTCTCTCTCTGTGTTCTCTTCAAAGGTACATACAGTGACAAAAATGCAGGACATCCTTAATATAGATCTAGATTCTATTAAAGACTATATATACATATACACCATAAACATGACCTTCTGCCCTGAGCAGTGACATCAACGTTTGTCAGTAAGCACGCTTCCTTGCCGGCTTGTGTACTCTTCATGCCACTCGTACGGAAGCATATTAGTTTCTACTACCTGTTTAAAATGCAGAAATAGTGGGAGATTTGATAAGAGTGTCCAAGAATTGCTAGTGTGAAAAATAGTGTGTATGTTGTGATATTAGGCAAGACTTTTATGTTTTCCTGTCTTTAGCTGTTTTTCTTTTTTTCCATATTTATGCCTGATGAATCCTTGCATTATTTACTGAGCAGCTTCTACGCGGCATGTTTGTTTATCTTTAAAAAATGACCTTTAGATGACTTAAAGACTCTTCCCAGATAGTTCAGTTTGAGATTTGTTAGGGCTTTGGAAGGATTTATAGGGTCCTATAATATAAGAAATACTCACTCACTCACTCACTCACTCTGTCCTGGGGGGTCGCGGGGGGCTTGGAGCCTGTCCTAGGAGACATAGGGCACAAAGTGGGATACAGCCTGGACAGGGTGCCAATCCATCACAGGGCACACACACACACACTCATTTATTCACACACTATGGAGAATTTGTGGAACACCAGTTAGTCTAACTTGCATGTCTTCGGACTGTGGGAGGGAAATGGACAATTGGCAAACCGCATGCACACAGAGGCGGGAATCGAACCCGGACCCTGGAGGTGCAATTTACAAGTCAGTGTTTCTTTAGTCTTTAGAATACAGTGCCATGAAAAAACTTATTATCTCCATTCCTGAGTTTGTATTTACTCGGATTATCTTTGCGTAATATTCTAATTTCTTGATGAATCTGAACTATTTAATTATGACAAATATTCAACAAACTTATTTTTTTTTTATTTATCAGGAAAGGGGAAATGACTTTTTCACAGTAATTTGTGTGTGGCCTAGAGATTTTATTTCTGCTGTATTTATGAGTGCTTAAAACTTTGTCGAGGCATTTAGATTAGTAATTATTTCATAATATTATTGGTGTGTGGGTGTTTCTGTTATGTAGGTCAAATTGTAAGTCATGTACGTTTACATGTGTTAGAATAAGTTATACCTCAAAAAAAAATCCTTACAAATTTTTGAAAAGTACAAAAGAATGTGAACGGCAGGGATGTGGTTATACCTAAATGCTAAATGTTCCCTTACACTCAATTATGACTATAGGATATAGATTTAAGTACTAATATTCTCTTAATCAGTTCATTGTCGACATGTAATAAGGTCATTTACACGTGCGCTACCTGCCATGGTCTTACAATCATGTTGCTCTGGTTAAAAAGAAGTGTGTAGGTAGTAAAGTGCCTCTGTTTGTTATAGACTTAGGCGTGTGGGTGAAACAGTAGCACAGCGTCTACACCGACTTTATGAACTCATGGCATTTGCACTGCTTCTCTGAACCCGAGCTAATTTATCTCTGTTATATTCTTGAAAAGTCAGGTGCATTCATTTAGAAGTGCAAGTCAAGTGTTAGCATAATGCTGACCGTAGATTAGCACGTAAGCCAATAATCAGATATGTGTATCTAAAACGAGCACTTTTTCTGCTTTAAGAGCACAGAGACCCAGTCATCTTTAGTTTAGGGGGTGGAGTCGAGGGAATTCCTGAATGAGAACATTTCAGAAGGTGACTCCTGAAAACAGGATTGAATTCCTAGATGGATGGATACATTAGGATGTGAGTGTGAAAAGAATGGAGGAAGGGTAACTGTGTAAGACGAGAAGGGGGAGAGGGGCACTTACTTTAGCTTCACGCACACAAAAAACTTATCTGTCGCGATTTCTTTTTACTTTTTTTTTTAAGGTAAAGTGCAGTTTAATTTGTTTTATTTTTATTTGATATTTTGCATGAATTATTTTTATGTAATTATTTTTTTGGGCTGTGGAACGTATAATTTGAGTTTCCATTATTTCTTATGGGAAAATTTGATTTGGTTTACGAGTGTTTTGGAATACGAGCACACTTCCTGAACGAGTTATGCTCGTAATCCAAGGTTCCACTGTACATGAAGAGGTTATTACCAGAGAAATTAGGATATTTAATTTCCTAATTGTGGCGACCCCTTGCCGGGAGCAGCTGATAAACCAACGACAGCAACAGTCAGTAATGCCAGGCATTTTTAGGGTCTCTGGAAAGCTTTTACCATGTTTTAACTTTATGACCTACTGTATGACTTTAGGAAAAATGGTCTTTGACGTTCTTTTCACTATAAAGACAGTACAGGTAACGCTCACTTCCCACCAAACAACGTGGAGTATAAACTGCACAACATTCAATACACACAATTTAAACAGCTGTTCTCAGAGAATCAACATGTACCGTATCTATAGTTGCCTTCTTAGTACAGGTTTACTTTATTACATTATTGACAACAGTAACAGTAGTGTGCATTTCGAGCTGGCATGAATTCCTCAGGCTTCCAAAACCGCATGAACAGTTATAGATGAAGTCTGCTGTCTGTACACACGCTTCAGTAAAAGACACATTAGACATGTGGAAAATTTGACCTTTTTTTTTTTTTTACAAAGCAGGTTACATGGTCAGTATCACACGCTTGCTTACATTTAAATACGTAACTCACTAAGAAGTCACTAAGGAGATAAATCTAATCCTAAATTACTGGAACTGGGTTAAGAAATGTTCAACACAATATTAAAACATGTAAGGATAGTGCTGAACCGTCAACATCATGGAGGAAATATGGTCTGTGAAAAAATCACTTAAATGTTTGTCTCACTTTAATACTTTATGAATGTTTCATCATTTTTACAGCTATGTTTAATTATGATAAGTACAATAACTTCTGCATGCACAATGTGGCGCGAGCTCACAAAACCACTTGTTAGTGAAACTAGTCTCAAGCTTCAGTTTACTAGAGAATATAAAGATTGGATTTTGTGGAACGATGGAAAAAAGGTCATGTGGTCTGATGAGTCCAGATTGGCCCTATTACATCATCTATAAAGGTTCCAGAAGCATGAGGAATCATGTTTGTTTTTTTTATATATAAATTGATCTGCCACATTCCATGCCATAGTCAAAGTTAAAGCCGGTCGAACGACATATTGAAGTGGTGCGACTAGTTTTTTTTTTTTTTTTGGCCAGACAGTGTAGTGTAGTTTGCCTGGATTTTTTTTTAATTATGATAATCATCTTGTACATAGTGAAACCACACCCATCTCTGATTTATACAGCAATCTGTTATTACTTCTTTTAATTATCACTACATAACTTAATTATCACTCAAGCAACAGATCTGAGTATGTTCAGAAAGCTTATTCCATCTGAATAATACTTTAGTTGCCCCCAGAAAGTTGCTAATAACTCATTTATCTCCAGTTCACCGAAGACCTGTGCCTCGCTATTTTCTCCTGCAGCGCTCCACATGCACAGTGTGTTGATCCTGCGAGCTCAGCAGCAGGGACTGAGCAGTAATTGAAGCCATTAGCAGCAGTGCAGTGTGGTAATGGCACATCTGAGCTCTTTCTCCCACCCACCAATGCAGCCATTAATCAAAAGCATTGCTGCCGGGGCCAAACCCAGGCCTACCGCACGGCTCGGCCGCCCTGTCCCAGTACCCCACCAGGAGCTTTAGTACGCAAGCGTGTTTTCCGCTTTTAATTGTCCGATGGCGGGGAAGAGGCAGCGTGGCAAAGCGGTGTTAGAATTAGTGTTGTAGTTGATTACTCGTTAATGATAATTCTTAACACGCATCAGGCTCCATGACCACTATTTATCACATCCTACAGCAACAAATAATATCAACCTATAACATTTGATATTTACAGAAAGCTTCAGTTTGGAATGACTGAAGTTTGGGAGAAAGACCACCCGCTTTGTTCTCATTAACTTTCTTTATATTTTGTAACACAGTTTTTTTGTTCCCTGAACTCCAGTGCAAGTTGTTGTTTTTTTTCCCCCACAATTGTATACCCTTACAGTCCTACAGTCACACCTTGTACCACCTTATTAAAAATTTGAGTCTGATACTCTCAAGTATAGAGAAATAGGGAATTGTACTGATTTGGTATAAGATAATGGCGGCAAGGTGGCTTTGTGGTTAGCTCTGTCTCCTTGCACCTCCAGGTCCTGGGTTCGATTCCCACATCTGGCCTGTGTGCATGGAGCATGTTCTCTCTGTGCTTGGTGGGTTTTCTCTGGGTTCTCAAAGACATTCAGATTAGGCTAGATTATAAGCATTTCACTGTGTATCGTACTGTGTATGACTGTGTATGAGACAAATAAAATGTAATTATTAATGGGTTTTTTTTTTTACGTTGGTGTTCCCAAGTTTCTACTTGTGTGTGAATGTTGATCAGAGGTCCTACCACGGTCGTACAAAATGGGAATAAATACAGTGGTCACACCTGGCCTTCACGGTCCCTGGTCCACGGACTACCAAGGTTCCTAGATGGATGGATGGATGAATCGTATCAGTTAATGGTTAAAAGATGACACTGTATATAACTTATTTGGTCAAAGTTAAACAATTTATCAAGCAAATATTCACATATATTTCAAATTGATAAAAACCATTCAACAACTAAACAGCAAAATCATCAATTTACCTCACAAATTTTTTTAAGTAATCCAATTTCTACAGTTCTCTTCTTAAAATGAGGAACTAAGAAAGCAGAATAAAGCAAATATACAGTGTGTAGCAGTTTGGGAAATTTTGCCAGATCACACTGGGATAAATGCTTGGAAAGAGTCAAACCACAGGTTTGGTCATAACGTACTTTGACAGACATAAATAGATTTCATAACAGAAATAGCAGGAAAGATTTAATTTACATTTGTACCTTTTAGTCTAACAAATGTGTGATACATTTAGTAAAATCAGACATCTTTTAAATTGTCACTTGTGCTGCTCTTGTGAGAGAGTTAAATATTTAAACATAATGTTTGTCCTTTTTACTTTTAACTTTTTTTTTTTTAGATTCCGGCAAAAGCCATAGTCAGAAAAGTCTGAATCCAGCAGGAATTTTTGATTGTCAAAAAAAAAAAAAAACCCATTGTGGTGATCTTAATCTGGCATTGTGGTACAGATGTTAGGACACCGTTGGTATTATAACAGTTTTGAACGTTGTTCAAACACCATTTACATGTATTACAATACAGTCATTTGAGAGAAAATTAATTACATTGCAACACTAAGAGATGCTTGATATGTGATATATATGTGATCCAACACACTGTGTGTGGGAAGCTGTTGTGACCAGTCAGAATGCTAAATCCTGTTAGAAACTTAACAGAGCATGGACGTGATCGGACCTTGTGTGCATCGATGTTAATTAGGGTTGCAGTTTCGTTGCTTAGAGGTTATTTTTGCAACAGTGTGTTTGTGTCATTTATATATATATAAATACACTCAGCAAAAAAGAAACGTCCCTTTTTCAGGACTGTGTATTTCAACAATAATGTTGTAAAAATCCAAATAACTTTACAGATCTTCATTGTAAAGGGTTTAAACAATGTTTTCCATGCATGTTCAATTAACCATAATAAATTAATTAACCTGCACCTGTGGAATGGTCGTTAAGACCTTAGCAGCTTACAGAAAGTCGGCATTTAAGGTCACAGTTCTAAAAACGCAGGACACAAGAGACTTGTCTACCGACTGTGAAAAACACCCAAAGAAAGAAGCCCAGGGTCGCTGCTCATCTGCGTGAATGTGCATTAGGCATGCTGCAGGGAGGCATGAGGACTGCTGATGTGGCTATAGGGCAATAAATCGCCATGTCCGCACTGTGAGACGCCTAAGACGGCGCTACAGGGAGACAGGAAGGTCAGCTGATCATCCTCACAGTGGAAGACCACGTGTAACAACACCTGCACAGGATGGGTACATCCGAATATCACACCTGCGTGACAGGTACAGGATGGCCACAACAACTGCCCGAGTCACACCAGGAACACACAATCCCTCCATCTCACAGCAAGAACTGACAAATCTGGTCCAGTCCATGAGGAGGAGATGCACTGCAGTACTTCAAGCAGCTGGTGGCCACCAGATACTGACTGGTACTGACTGATTTTGAGCCTCCCTTCATTCAGGGACACATTGTGAAACATTTTTACTTCATGTCTTATGGTGTCGACTCTTTTAGTGTTCATACAAATATTTACACATTAAGTTTACTGAAAGTAAAAACAGTTGAAAGTCAGAGGACGTTTCTTTTTTTGCTGAGTATATATATAATACATAAAACATAATAGAAAACAGGTGCAGAATATACACTATATAGACAAAAGTATTTGGACAACCCTGTGATGACATTGTATCCAAATACATGTACTTTACAATATGGAGTCGGTCCCCCTTTTGCAGCTATACACTGATTCCACTCTTCTCGGAAGACTGTCCACAATATTTTTAAGTGTTTCACTTGTACAGTAGTTCGGCCCATTCATTCTCTAGAGCATTTATGAGGTCAGACACAGATGTTACACAAGAAGGCCCGGTATCTCAATCTCCATTCCAGTTCATCATAAAAGTGCTCAATGGGGTTGTGGTCAGGGCTCTTGTGTTAGGCCAATTCAAGTTCTTCCACACTCAGCTCCTCAAACCATGTCTTTATAGTCCTTGCTTTATTCACAGAGGCACAGTTATGTTGGAATAGAAAAGGGTTTTCCCCAAACTGTTGCCTCAAAGCATAGGATTGTCCAAGATGTCTTGGTCTGCTGAAGCATTAAGTTTGTCCTTCATTGGGGAAAAGGGGCCTGATTGATTGAAACACCTGAATTCAATGATTAACAGGTTTGGCCCAATACTTTATATATATATATATATATAGTGTACAAGACTTGATCTTTCCATTTTTTTATTTTTGCATCTCACACAGTATGGTACAGTACTGGTAATTTTGCGATACTAATAGGATTGTTGAACGAGCTGCTGTGTTCTTGCAATTGAAGATGCGTAGTAAAGGGAACGGAGGGGGTGTGTGTAGGCAGCTGAGCAGCGTGCCACATCGGTCCTCCATGTTTTCATGAGTCATACTGTCTATATTAACATCTGAAAAACCCCTGAATGCTTTCTCTCACACAAACACACCTCCTACAAAGGTTACTCGAGCACAAAGTGCAATCTAGGTCATGTTCACAGAAGATGTGTGAGAGTGTAGCGCCTCGGGATTTCGACAGCGTTCTCCTATACGTGCATATGTAGACATTTATGCTTCTTTGTCGATCAGCAAACTTTTGCCCAGTACAGCAGTATGACACTTTATGTTAGAAATGGTGTACCATCTCTTGCCCTGCGTTCCTGCTGAACATGTGTCCCAAACCATGTGCCTTTGACAAATGAAAAGACATGCAACAGATCACCAAAAAGTCATATAAGGGACGTACAGTACGCAAAGTGCAGTAGCATGCATGACACTAGTGTCAAAACGAGTTCATTATGAGTGTGAGAGACTACTCCATGTGTATTTACAAGGACATGCCAATTATATTTTGTAAATACGGTTAAAAAAAAAAGAAAAATGAATTAAAGTGAATTTCCTCTGTGTATGGAGACTTTGGGGACAGCCTTGTTCTATAAAAAGTGTCATCTAACAGGCATCTTCTTTCACTTCCTGTATTGCTTAAACGCGACGAAAGAGGGAGGGCGGAGCGGGCTGAGAAGAGAGGAAGAAATCACCACAATCGCTCCCCACTTCCTATCTGTATCTGTTCCATGACTCGACAGATCAGGGAAGTGGAAAGTGTGTGTCTGTGCGTTGCTGAAATTAGCCCAAACACAAACTGTCAGTGCTATTTTTTGCAGCTGTGTGTAAATCTGTATAGTTAGTAAATCCGCCACGTTGCACAATGAGCTCCATGATGACAGCATTACTGTGGTCACCGATAATAACGAGTCTCACCAGCCAATCAGACAGAAGTGCTGAAAGTGAAAGCACTGGCTATTGTTTTCCTGTCAATCGTCTAAGCACACTTAGAGTTACTTCACCTCAAGGTCAAGTATGAAAGCCCAAGAAGCCCGAAAAACTCTCGGTTCATATGAGTTCATATGTCGTGCCGCATCGTTATGACTAGGCTCACTCAAGTAACTGGTCTTCCTTATCCAAGCCATAGCTTGATGAAACGGGTGTTTAAAAGAATGCAGGCGAAAGGTAGCGTGTGAATAGCATAAAAGCTTTTTTGAAGTCACTCCACCCTGTTAACTCTTCGGGCTTAGTTGTGTGCTCAGCTGATGTAACCCAGGCATAGTGAAGTCCTGACACATCGATTGTGAATCACAACTGCTGCTTTTATGTTTATGGGGTCGTTGCTCTCGTGTTAGCGGGCTAAAGAAAAATCCAGCTAATGACTTCTTAGATAACATTTCTCCCGTCTAACAGATTCCATATTAGCACTTACTACATGATGGTAATGTAATTGTTACCAGAGATTCTTGTACAGTAATACTGTATAATTTACAGTGTATTGGAAAGCATCGGTTTATACCGAGTGGGAGACGAGAGGGTTTTGTGCATTTTCTCCCATATTAAAGCACTTTTCTATTGTCTTCCATCACAACCAGATCAAATAGAGAATAGAAAAAAAAGGAAATGAATTATATTAAAATATAAAAGGATGTCACGGAGAAGCGACAGATTCCTGTATTTTTGTCACGTGACCCACTAATGATCACAACGTCGGCTTGAATTAAAATGTGCTGCGTACATAATGAGTACACACCTATCTCCATCACTTATCCAGCACAAGACGATGATAATTACATAGCAGACATACACAGGAACAGTCCTGTAACTAGCTACATCTGTTTCTCCCGACATGCGATGGTGGATCAAAGGGCGCTCTTGATGTTCATTGGATCTAGATGGCTCCACCATGGCACTGCCGCTCATCTGTTAATAACTTGTAATGGTCAGATAAGTGTGTGTGCATGTGTGTGTGTGTGTGTGTGTGTGTGTGTGTGTGTGTGTGTGTGTGTGTGTGTGTGTGTGTGTGGTGCCCCGATAACGGTAAGGTCAGACGGGGCTCTGTATGTGAAGAGGCGGAACATTATCTCCTCTTGTTCTCAGACCTGAAGGCCTAAAGGTCACCTGACCTCATAATGCCAGGTCCCCTTACTCCATCTCTCACACTTAATCACCATAGAACTGGACACACTGTTCTCACACACTTACCTGACTCCCAGAATCTTATAATTGAGCGAAAAGCAGGACCTAGTCTGGGCTTATTATTTTCATCTAAACACCACCTGTGCCCTTCGCTGTGTCACACATCTCTGCTCTGGCTCAGGTCTAATGGAAGGCTGTGAGATGGTAATTGTACTGGTTAGGGCAACAGGAATTGTGACAGTCGCTATATTAATACTGGCCTTCCTCTCTGTGGGTGAGCATGACCTTTTTAGTTCTTTTTTTTTTTCTTTTTCGATTCGTATTTTTACACTCTCCCACATGTATTTGCATGCAAACATATACATACACGCGACCACATACACACACACAGACGATACTGTTCGTTCCAGGATGCGGCCTGGTGTTCTGTGAGTACGTCGGGCTTTCCCTTTTTCACCGCTGCTGCATTTCCGTCTTTGATCAGTGTTTTCATGTGTGTTCGAGACACAGATAAAGCGGGTGAATGAAATTGTCATAGAGATTTAACCACTTCTAATTCGGTCATCCTCTCAAGCTCATCTTATATCTCTGTCCTGTTTGAGGGAAAAATTGATTACACGCTGCAGCTTAGGATTTTCCAGTCGAAGGCTATTAAAGATTAGTTTTACTCCGCAGATCTTTCACTAGAATTAAAGTTAACATTTATCATATTTTATCACATGAATGTCTTTCTGCATAAATAAACTGAGAAAATACAGCTTTTTTCGAATGTTACTGTAGTTCCAAATGTGTGTGTGCAGTTAGTTACTAGAGAAGAGGAAGATAAGGATAAGATAAGATATTTTCAGGATAAGATATTGTCATAGCAGCCAGAGCAGAGACTGGTATGTACCCAATTGTCCTGCCAAAAAGCTCTCGTTCGCCTGTTGCCATCTACAGCACCACGACAGCCTGAGCATTTATTTTAGTCAAGATGTGATCGCAGTATTTCAGGGTGCAGAGAATCTCCATGACCTCCCCATGTATACACACACACACACACACATACACAGAATACATATAGGGGGGGGGGGGATCCTGCTTTCAGTTTAGCGACTGAGATGGAGCATTTAGAGAGAATTAAGTGGGTCTTTTAGACCAATTCAAAACAAGTCCCGTTTTACCTTGGAACAAAGGGTGGTCAAGTTATAGCTAAAAATTTAATAGGTTCAATCCCATCCATGACCAAGCTACCATTGTTGGGCCCTTAGTTCTCAAACGCTCAAATGTATAATGAGGATGATGTAAGTCACCCTGGTTAAAGGTGTCTGCAAAATAGCAGAAATGTTATGCTAATATTCTCAAAAAAAGATTTTTGGACCGTTTTGAGATTGTGATTGAGTGATATGGAGCTCAGTTTCTCTGTCCAGAACATCAGCAGAGGTTTGAAGGCTACATGGGAGGGTTTGAACACCAGGAAAACCAGTCATTGGGTTGGACAGTGGCGGTCAGTTAGTGTCAGGCAGTTAATCAGTGTCAATCAGTCAGGAAGTCCAAATGTGTCAGTTTGTGTTAGAGTCAATGTCAGTCAGTCAGTCCATCAGTCACTCTGGATTAGTCATTCAGTGTGAGTCAGTCAGTCAGTGTGAGTCAGTCAGTCATGCTGGATTAGTCAGTCAGTGTCAGTTAGTCAGTCAGTTAGTGTGAGTCAGTCAGTCATGCTGGATTAGTTATTCAGTGTCAGTCAGTCAAGGTCAGTCTGTCAGCTAGTTAGTTAGTCAGTCTGTCAGTCACTTTGGATTAGTCATTCAGTTAGTCAATCAGGGTCAGTCTGTCAGCCAGTCAGTCAGTCAGTGTCAGTCTGTTAGCCAGTCGGTTAGTTAGTCAGTCACTGTCAGTCTGTCAGTCACTTTGGATTAGTCATGCAGTGCCAGTTATTCAATCAGGGTCAGTCAGTCAGTGTCGGTCAGTCAGTCATGCTGGATTAGTTATTCAGTGTCAGTCATTCAGGATCAGAATGTCAGTCAGTCAATGTCAGTCTGTCAGCCATTCAGTCAGTGTGAGTCAGTCAGTCAGTCACGCTGGATTAGGCATGCGGTGTCAGTTAGTCAATCAGGGTCAGACTGTCAGCCAGTCAGTCAGTCAGTCAGGGTCAGTCTGTCAGCCAGTCAGTGTAGACCGGCCAGTCACTCTGTATCAGTCAGTCAGTTTCACTTAGTCAGTCTGTCTATCACTCTATATCAGTCAGCCAGTCATTCAGTGTCAGTTAGTCTGTCAGTCGCTCTGTATTAGTCAGTCAGGGTCAGTCTGTCAGCCAGTCACTCTGTATCAGTCAGCCAGACTTTCATTGTCAGTCAGTCAGTCAGTCAGTCATTGTCATTGTCAATCAGACAGTCAGCGTCATTTAGTCAATTAATGCATCAGTTAATCAGTCAGTGTCAGTCGGTCAGTATTGATTTATCCTCCATATAGTGACGTTTTCATTTTCCTGATGAAACCCTCTGGAAACACCCTTTGAGGCTCTCCAGAACAGTGTGAGGGGTTGCTTAAAAGTTATTCGAAAAAAAAACAAAAATCTGGCATATTTGGAAGTTTAAGTGTTCCGGGGAAGTGTATAAGCATAGAAGCAATGTGTTTCATCAGCTCTGTTAAAATGTGATTTGTATTTGTTTATTCCAAAGTAGGATGAATAATTTTAGCCATCTTCCCTCTGTATTTATGCTCAGATTCAGTTCCAAATATGGTGACCACAACAGAACAATCATGTGACTGAAACACTATGGAATTTACTATGTGTCAATCAGATTTAAAAAATGTTGCCTAGTAAAGAAAAGTCAGCTTATTAAGTTGTACTTTTTTTCTCACTTTCTTTAGGAAACTGGGATCCTCAAGCATTTGTGAAGAGGTTTGGACTTGTCGGTCCCGTTGACTCGATCCTGTTCCTTACTCAAAATTTTAATAATTAGATGATTATGCCATACATCTGACTCCTAGCTTACGCTTTGTGCAACTACGCACCCATCAGCATCATTAAAAAAAAAAAAAAAATGTTTATGCTTTTCTTCCAGATAAATATAAGTCATGGGTTTTCTTTACATTGTTGTGTATGGACTTTTAAACGGATATTTAGGGTTTAATTACTTGATGTACAATCAAAAACTGTATTTTAGGGTATTTTAGGATGTTTAATCTGCCGTGAGAGTGACGTATACATGTTGAATAAACTTGGTCAATGAACTCATCGGTTTTCCTTGTGGAGTGTGTAATGAGGCTCTGTAATGGTCAGAAATGTGGAAACTACAAAACCACAAACTGTATTTATACACATTTCTGAGGCTGTGTATTTAGCATTTATTTGCATGTTGTACTAATAGGAGAGGTTGAGTATTCACACGCATACACACACACACACACACACATGCTACTTTTTTTAAACTCTTCTGCCACTCTTGCATAATCCACCCCTCACTTCCAGGCCACGGCAGCGGTGCATTCCTTCTTTCTTTGCAGGCAAACTCCTCCGGTTGCACTGCTGCCTCGTGCTCTAGTTTGGGGGTTTTTCAGCTCGGGGGATTTCAGGCTTGTGTTTAAGACATCCAAACACAGAAATAAATGACTCTAGGAATGGATGAGAACGATAAATACTGGCTACTAGCACTGTTTGGAGAGAGTGTGTGGAAATATCTGTGTAGAGAGGAAGTACGTCAGGCCCAATAGAGGAAGAAGGGGGGGGGGTGAAACCGCCACCACAATTCAGCCGGAAGTCACAATGGAACTACGACGAAAATACTCTCACAGCTACTTTCGGCCAGACGGTCCTAGAGTAAGTAACAGGAGGGGCACAAGTTCACAACTTTTTTTTTTTTTTTTTTCGTAATGGGAAAGAGAAGTGTCATATTTGTGAATGTGATAGTCAAGTTTCCACTGTGAAGTTTCTGTCTGCATGGCCGAGTAATTTTATGTTTATATACGGCAACAAATTTGCATGAATCGCTATTTCAAGGATAGATTGTCTAATAATGTGTTGTGAATTTATATCAGCAGATGCAAAGGTTTCCAAACTGTCTGCATTTTTACAACATGAATACAGACGGATAGGGATTTTTATTTTAATTAATTTATTTTTACAATGTTCTCATCAATGATATAGTTGTTGTGTTTTAGTCGATTATTTTCCAGTAACACCACATCCCCAAGTGCTTTATTCTTTCTATATCAGAACTCTTTGCCAATTATTTTTCCTATTTCTAATAAATAATGATGTTTGTTTCGTATCCATTTATATTTACAAGTAGAGTGCCCTCAAATCCTGTTATCTGTATAAACCTAAAATGTCTTTGGGAGAAAACCAGAGTATCCGGAGGAAACCCACCAAGCACGAGAACATGCACACACAGACGGGAATCGAGCCTGGCCGGGACTCGAACCCAGACCCTGGAGGTGCAAGGCGACAGTGCTAACCACTACACCACTATGCTGCCATATTATATTATATTATATTATATTATATTATATTATATTATATTATATTATAAAAGCACATAACGATAACAATTGAGCTGCTGATTAAAAAAACTGACCAACATCAGCATTCTTAGAATGGAATTTCATAATGTTAAATGTTTTTTTTTTTTTTATACAAAAAGAAATGCATCACAATTTGAGCTCTGTGTAGATATGTAAAAATAATAATAATAATAATAATAATAATAATTTGCTGGAAATGGAGTATTGTTTTGCACTCCACTGTTGTGTCTCAGAGGAGCATCTCTATCAATACTCCACATGTTTGGAAACAAAGGGCTGGATTTGGAAAAGCAACTTTGATGTGCTAATGATCAATTCAGGTTAGTGGTGTGATTGACTTGGTATTGGTATTGTACACACACACACACACACACACACTTCTCCCCAGCTGCACTGCACATGTACACTTCATCATGCAAATGTATAAAGATATATCTCATTCGCCTTCTATCTTTGATCCTCTGCCAGTATTTAGATCTTTGTGACCTCAATTGTAAACACAAGACCTCAAATAGCTTGGTTCGGTTTAATTCTCAGACACAATTAATCAAACTTATGTTTTTATATCTTGGTGAGGACCAAATTTAGTAAGTAAGTAAGAAAGTAGCCTTTCTCGACAAGACAAGCTCTTAGCTGCAGTAGTATCGTTTTAAAGTATGCCATACGCTTATGTATGACGAGTGGAACATCAATGCCCCTTAAAGTCGATGCACTTTTGCACAAGAGATTCAACTGTCTGTGGGACCTGTACACACAATCATTCACAATTACTATTCTTGTTGCAACTCAGTTATTGCCACAACCCCCGTACAGTCCTGACCTCGATCCAAGCCATTTCAGCATGTTTGATCCATCAAAGGAGTTCCCGGGGGGCCGGCGTTTCGGACGTGAAGCACGCAGTCCAATCAAGAAGAAAACTTTCTACCTTGATGGTATCCAAGCACTAGTGAAACACTGGGATAAGTGTATTAGTGTAGCAGCGGATAATAAAGAGTTTTTAACTTTCATAACTGTGTCCTGTTGTCTTGTTGTTTAATTTTTTTAGTCCGTCTTCAACTGACGGTCAGCCACAGTTCTAAGCATCCTGGTCTCGGTTCGCTCTTCACTGTCATTGTCACTTTACACCATTTTCTTAATGGATCATTATTTAATGGCTGAAATGGCGTTTCCTTGTGACACACTCTCACCCTTCACTTCATTAGGCACACCTTTTCAATTTCTCGTTAACACAAATATTTAATCAGGCAATCATGTGGCAGAATCTCAGTGCATTTAGGCATGGTGACATGGTGTCAAGGCGATCTGCTGAAGTTCAAACTGAGCATCTGAATGAGGAAGAAAGGTGATTCAAGTTTGACTTTGATGGCGCCAGACGGGTTGGTCTGAGTATTTCTGAAACTTGATCCAACTGGCATTTTCACACATAGAACTATCTCCAGACTTTACAGAGAATGGTCTGAAAAAATATCTAATATTCAGTGAGCGACACTTTGCTGGGTGATGATGCCTAGTTGTAGTCAGAGGACGAGGAGGAGAATGGTCAAACTGGTTTGAGCTGATGGAAAGGCAACCGTTACTTATCTGTTATAACATCAGTAACATCTCATTACAACCGAGCTCTGATGAAGAGCATCTCTCAACACGCAACCTTGAAACCGGTCGGCTACTGCAACAGAAATCGAGGCTACAATTCACATGGGCTCACCAAAAACAAATCAAACAATAGAAAATCTGAAAAAAACATTGACTGGTCTGATGAGTCCCAGTTTCTGATGATATTCAGATTCAGAATTTGGCATAAACAATGTGAAAGCATGGATCGATCCTGGTGTGTCTCAACGGTTAAAGCTGGTAGTGGTGATGGTGTAATGGTGTGGGGATCTTTTCTTGCCACACTTTGAGCCACTTAGTACCACATTTGAGCATTTTAAATACAAACCGGATTCCAAAAAAGTTGGGACACTAAACAAATTGTGAATAAAGACTGAATGCAATGATGCAATCAGATGGTAAATGTCAATATTTTATTCAGAATAGAACATAGATGACAGATCAAAAGTTTAATCCGAGAAAATGTATCATTTTAAAGGAAAAATATGTTGATTCCAAATTTCAGTGTCAACAAATCCCAAAAAAGTTGGGACAAGTAGCAATAAGAGGCTGGAAAAAGAAAATTTGAGCATAACGAAGAGCTGGAAGACCAATTAACAGTAATTAGGTTAATTGGCAACATGATTGGGTATAAAAAGAGCTTCTCAGAGTGGCAGTGTCTCTCAGAAGCCAAGATGGGTAGAGGATCAGCAATTCCCACAATGTTGTGCAGAAAGATAGTGGAGCAATATCAGAAAGGTGTTACCCAGCGAAAAATTGCAAAGACTTTGCAGTTATCATCATCAACTGTGCATAATATCATCCGAAGATTCAGAGAATCTGGAACAATCTCTGTGCGTAAGGGTCAAGGGCGTAAAACCATACTGGATGCCCGTGATCTCCGGGCCCTTAAACGACACTGCACCCCAAACAGGAATGCTACTGTAAAGGAAATCACAGAATGGGCTCAGGAATACTTCCAGAAACCATCGTCAGTGAACACAATCCACCGTGCCATCCGCCGTTGCCAGCTGAAACTCTACAGTGCAAAGAAGAAGCCATTTCTAAGCAAGATCCACAAGCACAGGCGTTTTCATTGGGACAGGGATCATTTAAAATGGAGTGTGGCAAAATGGAAGACTGTTCTGTGGTCAGACGAGTCACGATTCGAAGTTCTTGTTGGAAATGTGGGACGCCATGTCATCCGGACCAAAGAGGACAAGGACAACCTAAGTTGTTATCAACGCTCAGTTCAGAAGCCTGCATCTCTGATGGTATGGGGTTGCATGAGTGCGTGTGGCATGGGCAGCTTGCATGTCTGGAAAGGCACCATCAATGCAGAAAAATATATTCAGGTTCTAGAACAACATATGCTCCCATCCAGACGTCATCTCTTTCAGGGAAGACCCTGCATTTTTCAACAAGATAATGCCAGACCACATTCTGCATCAATCACAACATCATGGCTGCGTAGGAGAAGGATCCGGGTACTGAAATGGCCAGTCTGCAGTCCAGATCTTTCCCCTATAGAGAACATTTGGCGCATCATAAAGAGGAAGGTGCGACAAAGAAGGCCCAAGACGATTGAACAGTTAGAGGCCTGTATTAGACAAGAATGGGAGAGCATTCCTATTTCTAAACTTGAGAAACTGGTCTCCTCGGTCCCCAGACGTCTGTTGAGTGTTGTAAGAAGAAGGGGAGATGCCACACAGTGGTGAAAATGGCCTTGTCCCAACTTTTTTGGGATTTGTTGACACCATGACATTTTGATTCACCATATTTTTCCCTTAAAATTATACATTTTCTCAGTTTAAACTTTTGTTCCGTGATTTATGTTCTATTCTGAATAAAATATTGACATTTGCCATCTCCACATCATTACATTCAGTTTTTATTCACAATTTGTTTAGTGTCCCAACTTTTTTGGAATCCGGTTTGTACCACAGCCTACCTGAGTATAGTTTCAGACCATGCCTGTCCCTACTGTATATGACCACAATGTCACGAAGCTAAAATTGTCTCAAACTATGCGAATAAGAATTAAGGCAGTTCGGAAAGGAAAACGGTTCCAACTCGGTACTAGCAAGGTGTACCTAATAAAGTGGCCAGTGACTGTATTTTATAATATACTAATTTAGTAACTCGTGATCATTTAGGTAAGGTCTGCACAGTTGATCTGTGTAGTTTAATTAATATTCAGCCATCAAGAGCATTAATATGACTTACCACGTCTAGACATGGCATAAACTGAAATGACCAATCGCTCATGGGTGCAATGAAAAAAGTACTCTGTGTACTCAGTTTATATTTATACATGCTATCAGATAAAAGCCAGGAAAGTCTACGTCTGTAATATTAAACAGGTGTAAATAAACCATGAATAAATACTCACCTGTTTGTCCAAAACAGTGGAATTAACCAAACATGGTTCAATATAAGTTGTATTGGAAATGTTTATTTTTTTGTACTGGATGGTTTTTCATCAATGCATTATGTCGCAGCCATTGTTTAACTATCTTACATTGTTTCCGAAATCCATATAACTAGTTGTGTAATCAAGCTTCCAGGGCTTGGCTTGGGGCAGCATTAGCGACGAGGAACTGCCATTTGAATTGGCCTGAATGCAGCCTGGAAAGAAACACAACTAATTTGATTATATGCCTATGGTGGTTTTGAATTTTTCCGGCACCTCGCTCAACAGATCTGTGACAGCAGAGCAATTCCATGGAATCCCTGTATGCAAAGTGAGCCAGGGAAACCCTGCAGTCAGAAACAAAGCCGCACTGACTGAATGGCACAAACATCTACACAGGAGCCACCGGAACGGCTGTTCATTGACTCGTAGCAAGCACTGTGATACGGCTCAGCATCATGTGTCTGAGGGAAAATTTGTGTTGTGTGTCTTAACTTTCCATTTCGAACCCTATTAATAACTTTGCCATGTTAGAAAGTACCCTCATGTGAATAGTATACCTGCCCAGATGGAAATCCCTCATGCGTGGCTACTTTGAGGGGAACAGGATGTATGTAGACCGACTTCAAATTAAAGATGCATCGACAGAGACTACTTTAATTCCTTTTGTCTTTAGTAACGGCTTTATGCTAGAAATACTGGAGGTGGGAATACACCATGCATGGGAAATCAGTTCATTGCAGTTTGAGGAAACTCCATGTAGCTAAAGTATATATTGAGTTGAGGAAAAAAAAAATCACTGAAAGAACTTGAAAGAAATCTATGTAAAAATGTCTCCCAGTTGGAAGATTACCTCAAGCTCAGACTCGAACCACTGGAAAAATATGAGATGGAAATGTGGTT
Organism: Channallabes apus; assembly: GCA_030522415.1. Classification (NCBI taxonomy): domain Eukaryota; kingdom Metazoa; phylum Chordata; class Actinopteri; order Siluriformes; family Clariidae; genus Channallabes; species Channallabes apus. The sequence goes on from CM060111.1 coordinate 39,330,983, forward strand.
TGCCATTTTTTTAGAATGCGCCAACATGACATGAACTCTATGAAATTCTAGGTTCTGGTTCTACATGTCAAGCATCGTGAAAGACCCAATAAAGGCAATACAATTAAGTAAGCCCCTGCGATTATGCACTTCTTTTTGTGTTTGCATGAATGAGAAATGAACCTGAACGTTGCGTGTAGACAAGAATCTGGCAAAGCAAACCTGATTTCTGGAGAAGCATCATATTTCTGCCTGCAGGACAGTAAAGTAGTCAAAAAGAGGTCCTTCTCATGAGCACACAAGACAGAAGTGACTAGCTTTAACAAGTGAGAATCATGCCCAGGAGGCAAAGGCACCCAAGACAAGACTGAGAGAATAACATTACAGTAGAAAGCAGGACTGTTTCACCCACAGGCAAAGCCAAGTCTAGAAAGGCATTCTGATAGGAGTTTTTTGAACTGGACATGGAAAAAATTAAAGAGGAGATGGGTCTGCAAGTGTGAATTTGTTCTCAGCACAGACAGAGTGAGTGTTATGGCACGTTTGCCAAGCTCTACACGTCATGGCATCAGGCAGTGGAAGAATTAAAAAAAAAAAAAAAAACGTTCTACTTCCTCTGTTTTGGTCTATAAAAAGTATTATTCAAATGATCAAGCCTCCATTCTCACTTTCAGTGTTTGCTGCCATGCTGCTCCAACTGCCACCCAACTGGTGCTGCCAATGGCCTTCCTTCTTCAATATGAATGAAATATCTGTGAAATGGAAAGAGCTACCAAGACGGGCATGCATGCCAAGTGCCGGTTTCTGGCATATCCAGAGTTCGTTCTTTTTTATTATTAATAAATATATAAATAAATGCATGTATTATTTGATTGCTGATGATGATCTTAGGATGAGTTGATGTAGAGATCACGATCCACAAAAAACAACAACAGCAACAAAAAAAGCTTATTTATTGATTTGTTGTGCTGTTTGTTGCTTGAGACTGCTATCTCGGCCACATCAAAAAATAAAATAACATTCGCATCCTGATCGGATTGTAAAATGTTTCTGGTCGTAGGGGGGGTGGACAACCCATAGGAATCCCCTGATGACAAATCCTGCTGTGTCATGGTATCTTAACGCTATCACCTACACATGTTACAGTCCGCCCATACTGTGGCAACGAGCCACTGGATTCCCCCGGTGTGTGTGTGTGTGTGTTGTTTCGTGTCTATGTTTACCACGGCCCCTGATACACTCATGATTCAGACCCCTCTCCCACTCACTCTATTTTCGCTTCATTAGGGCCAAGTCTCTTGCGTCTAGTATCTGTATTAATGTCAATTGCCAAGGCGATTAATTTCAGAGATAGGGACAGTGTGTGTAGCGGTTCTGGCAACACGTCCGTTGTGTGGGATTAACTAGGCCAGGTGGAGGTGAAGGTCATTTAAATATAGGGATTGTACCATTTAATGTGATGGGGAAAGTATTACAGAATAGATCTGCTTTAATTGGCTGAGTGGAAGAAGATTTCCACCCAACTAAAATTGGTAAAGATTGATTTATATAAACTCTGGATGAACGACTAACGTAGCTAGATGCTAACAGCAGTTATCTCCTTGTTTCTTAACCATTAAAGATTATAGTTTGGCCATAAAGAAGTCTATGACAGCTGGGTTCGACAATGATGCTTTACGTTACTCTTTGTGATTCTAAAATAGAGGCGTATGAATGACTGTTAGCCCACTTAACACCACTTACACAAAATATTTGACAAATTCTGCCCACGCTCCCACGCGGATTCATTTTGATTGTGATATTTCTAACGAACAGTATTTCTTAAACGATAAAACAAATTAGTCATTTAAACCATCATGTCTCTGATAACACTTACGAGGAGGAATGAGTGACAGCTCAATGACAGCTGAGTTAATGGAAGCGGCCTTACTTCATTTCTGACTGCTTGTGGTAAAGTAAAAAACTCTCTAAACAGAACTTGTACTGATCACGTCTCCATCCGTTCATCGATAAACTTTCGTTTTTTTTTTTTTTTTTATAAATCATTGATTTTTTTTTTAAATCATTGAGTCATCACTTCATTAACGTCACCAGAAATCATAAATCGTAAATTGGAAATCTTCATCTTTATCGTCTAAACTGTTTATCCTTTATAGGGTGGCAGGAATCCACACACTCGTGCACATTGTACAGGGGCCAGACCAATTGTAAACTTATCTACATGTCTTTGGACTGCGGGAGGAAACAGGAGTGCTCAAAGGAAACCATGCACAGGGACAACACGCAAACTCAAACGTGCACACAGACCCAAGGCGAGAATCGAACCCTCAACTCTGGAGGTGTAAGGCCACAGCGCTTACTATAGCGCTTAGTAAAGAAAAAGGCCTTTTTTTCCCCCTTTCTTGTCTATCAGTCCCTCTGTGTAGATCTGCTACAGAAGCTGATGTGTTTATGCAAATTATTTAACTGTTGTTTATGTAAAGTATTATGTCAATTATTTATATAACACTCCATGGAGTGGAGCTCAGTGGCAAATATGTTCGGCTTCTAAAGGAAGGCTGTGAGGTTAAATCCAATGCTGTTGCTAAGCCCTCGGGCAAAGCCCTTAACCTCTAACTACTCGAAAAAAAGAATAGAAAAAGAAAGAAATTGAGATAAATTTAACTTTAAGAGTTTCTAACATGAGTTTGGTTGTCATTTATAAACTGAAGTCTTGCAAATGCAGCCATGGATTTTTTTTTCCCAAGCATTGATCAGCTCAGTATTTTTTAAGTATGGATCTGGTCTGGTGAAATACTTTGGCATGGACCACTAATATGCGACACGTTGTGGCGAGGCCACAGCTCCAAACTAGACAAAAAGTTAGGAGCAAGCAGATTTTCTTTTTTTTTTTCTCTCACCTGATTAAAAATTGATGTATGCTGGGCTAAAATCATAGTTCTGTCTGTAAAATGTCAGCGAGCAGATGATTGTGGCATGGATGAGAGTTTGAATTTCATCCCAGTTAGGTAGAAGATATTTGTTTGGGAGCGCAGGAGCTTGTTGAGGCCATGTTGAGACACTGGTAGCCTGGGCTCGATGGCAGTGCTCCCAGGCCTCTAGGGGAAAAAGTAGGAACTTATTATTCTTCTGTGCATTGTTTCGGCCTATCGGTTGACAGGCTTGTAGCCGGCATGCAGATGTCAGCCTGATTTGCAGTCTAAATCGTAACTTTATCTCTCTCTCTCTCTCTCTCTCTCTCCATATTGCATCAGCATCCGTTCCAGCGCATGCATGGCAGCCTGGAGTTTTACTCAGTGTCGATAATAAGTGTGGCTCAGTGCCTCACTGATTGGCCAGGCTCAGGAATGGAGAATTTTAGCCGGACACATGAGCGGTCTCGTGGGATTCTCCGGCCTCCTAATTAGACTGCGTATGGTGAAGTATGTCCATCCTCCACACAGCTATATATATATAATAATGATTATTAGCATTGTGACATGTACTTTTACTTTTTTTTTGTTTGTTTGTTATTTACTTACTTGTTTGTTTCTTTGTTTGTTTAGAAACAAATAATCAAAAAAAAAAGTTGTTTATGTATGACTTTGTATTTTTGCATCCAGTCATACTGTATCTCCTGCATCTGTACTGCAGCTCCTGGTTTCATTGTTGTATTCATTTATCTTATTCTAATTCAAAGTGCAACTGAACAGCAAAAAAAATACAAAAATTATTTAAGTTAGTTTGTGTAACTCGAAATGATTGATAAACTACGTTTTTTTTATTTTGTTCATGTTTCTCCTCGGGACTTTAAGGAGATGAAATATGACCCATGACGTTTGGCCTCTGCGGTTCCTTTAAAGGCGGCAGGTTCCGATCTCTTTTCCACCAGGTCGCCCAGGCGGAAGTGCGCTGACCAAATAAGGGCAGCGAGGAGGGCGGAGCCGGACATCACCGCCTTACATGGACTTTCCACTTCAGCGTGGTGCGCGCGGTCAGAGCCGAGCGCGCTGATTGGCTGTGCGTGCTCGCCGTATTTACAACTCAGGCTTCTTTTTTTTTTGTTTGTTTTTTTTCCGCCAGTGTCACCGGCTCGCCGTCTCTGTCTCTCTGCGCGTCTTCTCACTCACTTACTGATGGGCTTCAGACTGAGGTATTGGTGTGGGTCGCGGTGTGTGTGTGTGTGAGAGAGAGAGAGAGATTAAAATCTGAAGAGTGGAAACTTTATTTTGAGCAGCAACACACAAACTTTTCCCCCTTTGCTTCATTGTTGTGGATAATGAGGGCAACTTTGGCAAAGCATGGAAATCAATGTTGAGAAAAGTTTATCAATGCAAAAAGATAGAAAAAAAAATATATATATATAAGGATTTATTAATGCACAAGTATTTAAGCCCTCAAACCGCATATATGCATCAATAAATCCTTATGCGTTCATGAGGTTCTATTTTCCTACACACACTCACAGAGAGACACTTTGAAGGAGTTTAAAAAATGCAAAAGTTATTTATTGTTACATTATCCAATTTCTCTGTTCAACCCATCTTTAAACATTCACAACACATTATGCACTCATGCATCCTGTCAATCAAACCAACTAAAACCCCGAAGTAACGCAAAGCAAAACCTGCTGATATAAGAAAGGGAATAAAGATCCCTTCTTTCCTTTCACCCTCCGGGCTTCGTCCCAAATTGCGCGCCGCGTCCTGATGAACAGAACGGAGCGGAACAGAACCCCAGTGCGCGGCGTACGGGTTGGTTTGCATGCTGCGGTTTCGGGACGCGGCCCCAGGGCGCGCTAACCTTCCACTACGAGGTGCTTCCATTGTGACGTCGTGCCCGTAGCGGCCGCAGTTTTTCTTTGTGTCTCCATATATGGTCATCTACGTCACGGGATGGTTCCGCCCCCCTGGTTTTAACGAAAAGCGTTGGAGTTCCCTCGGCCGAGCGACACAGCGAGCGAGCAAGCCAGTGCACTTGTGCAATCATCTCCAACACCATCAACATCATCATCGTCATCATCGTCGCTGTAAAGATTTTAAGACTTTATTAAACCAAATAAAAGAAAGAAAGAAAGAAAGAAAAACAAAAAATGCAGAATTAGGGTATAATAAAAAAGAAAGAAAAAAAAAGAAAGAAAAACAAGGACTGTAAAACGAGGCATCTTCATTCCGACTCGGGAACTTGGATACACTCATACTTAAGAGGATTGCTTTGTTGTTTTTGGTCGCGGTTGGTGTTCGGCTTTACGCGCGGAAGCCTGGAGACCGCGGGCGCGTCACAGCCCGCGCGCTGTCGCCGAACCGAGACACTTGCTTGAACTTGCTATGACAGGTAAACTAGCGGAGAAGCTCCCTCTTACCATGAGCAGTTTAATCAACGCCATACCTGACAGCCTGTACCCTGAGGAGGACATTCCCACTTCATCTATGAACATCTTCACCAGCACGGACTCCGTCTCGCACTACTCGCAAATGAACACAGGTGAGTTCGCCTGGAAAGCGCGCGGTGAGATACATATGTGTGTGTGTGTGTGTGTGTGTTTATATGTTTATATGTTTATGTATATGAGAAAAATAAATTCTCCTAGTGTTTAGCTTCTGTTAGTGATTAAATGAAAGCTTCACTGGGTCCTGGGTGTCAGGGTGGGGATGGATGCGCTTATAGTCAGGGCTTTATTCCCCGGTAAGAGCGCACTGCTCGGGGTGCGAGTGGGGGAAAAAGTCAACCCCTTTGTATCTCTCTCTTTCTCTCTCTCCGTGTGTGTGTGTGTGTGTGTGTGTGTTGGATGCTACCTGTTTGCTCTTCTCACTGATGCGGACATGGTGTTCAGTCTCCACTCGTGTCCACACATTAACTCCCTGATCCAGGTGGCCATTAAGCGCACGTCTTGGCATTAGGAATATATATATATTTATTATTATCGATAATCTGCAAGCACGTAGTTAATAATAATAATAATAATAATAATAATAGTAGTAATATATTATCACGTGACAGGAGTCGGAAAAGGGCATCCAGGTGATAATAGCATGCACGTGCTGAACTAACACACCTACAGTACAGTACAGTGTGTGTGTGTGTGTGTAGAACCTGTAAGCTGTTGTTTGTTTGTTTCTTTCTGTTTTATTCATTTTATTTGCATTGTGGTTATGCATAAATTATGGATAAAGGTTTAAGGAATAACAGCCTGTGTGTGATTTGCTTAATAATTCTACAGCGTTTAAATAAAAGCTAGATGAATAAATTAAATAAATACAACAAAATGTAGTCAAACGCAATCTGTTCGTATTATTATTATTATTATTATTATTATTATTATTGCTGCTGCTGTATGACTTTTATTTATATATATATATATATATATATATATATATATATATATATATATATTTGTAATTAGTTATTTGTTTTGTTATTTCGAGTCTAGCTGCCCTAGCGCGCGCAGGTGGGCGTTTTTTTTGGGAAGGGGGGGCGCAGCTTTCGAAATACATCTCGTGCCAAAAACGACTTACACGTGCACGAGGATCCGAATCCACCCTAAAACATTGCAAAGCTAAACATGCAACCGACTTATAAACTTATAAACCTCTCCCGATGTGTGTGTGTGTGTGTGTGTGTGTGTGCGCAATTTGCCAATTTGTGCACTAATGCAATCCCTTGCAGTGGGACATCATCATCATCATCATCATCACTGACCATATAAGGATTGGACTCAATTATAGAATTATCTTGGAATATAATTAACTACATATACGAAATAGTTATTGCTCACAAAAGAAAATCATTTGTCCAGACTGCAGTAAGTTTCTTAATTAGTAATAATTAGACTATATAGTTGCACATTGGAGGAAAAAAAATCAAACCGCTAAATTTGGATAGTAATATGAATAAAACTAATAATGATGTGGTTAAAACCTAAATAAAGAAAAACACATTGATTATGATTAGCATCTGCAATACAATTTTTTTACGTCTAAAAGACAGCACAGAAATGTATATTCCTGATTTTATATTTCATTCTTGGTTTAATTGTTTAATGCGCGTTTTTCTTTTGTTTTTTGGACGCAGCCCGAGTTTTTTTTCCCTCCTGTAACTTTAACTCCAAGGATTTTCGGCCAAACGAAGCTTCGTGTATAATTTAATCCCAACCCGATCTGCTCTGACTTTGGGCTGGAGTATGTACACAGTGCTGTTGTTGGACAGAGGTGAAAACCAAAGAAAATCCAATTCTTATACAAATATATATTGATTAATATAAAGCTGCATAATTTTTTTAATACTTAACTTGCTTTTGTTATGATGTGTACATAAGTTAAATATAATGGATATAATATAATGGATGAAATATCCATGGTTTAAAATAATAAATCTGAAAAACAAATCCTAATTTTCTTTATATAATACTAATACTACTAATGCCCATAATAATAACAATAATAACAATAATAATAATAATAATAATAATAAGTCCACAGATTATTTTTTAGGGTCTTGGGTTTCAGTACTGACTCAGCTCCACTTTGTTACACACATTAATATAAAGCTGCTTTAGTTTTAATCACACATCTCTCTCTCACTCACACACACACATACACACACAAAACAGAGAGGAAAAAAATCTCCAGTGTTAATTTAACACCTACAGTGTTTCATTCTTGTCCATCTGGACTTATAGAAGCACAATGAGTGTTCATTTGTCCTCATGTCATCCGTCACAAGGAGGTTAAAAGTGACAGGAATGACACGTCCAATATTCGATTCGATTAGACCTAAGTGAAATAAATACATGGTCGATCCAGGAATTATTCTCAGGTCACACATTGAATTCTTTACCTTAGAGAATGTGTCTGTTTTTGCCCACATACAGTATGTTTGCGTTGTGAATCGTGACTTCATAAATTCTTTGGAGCAGACAAATCCAGTGTCACGTTGTAGAATTGGTATTTTTATAGTGTGTGTATATATATATATATATATATATATATATATATATATATATACACTATAAATATATATATAAGTGGTAGGACTTTTTTTTCTCATGTTAAATTCTATAGATTAAAAAAAAAAAAAATTAGAAAGTAATGAATTCATGACCAGGTCTTGAAAAGGTGGTTTCAAAGAGATATGCAGCAAGACTTATGTAAATTGATGAGCTTCGTATGTAGATCGTGTGTGCCTGCGTGTGTGTGCGCATGCTTCATATAACACAGTTGTACAGGGATTCCTGTATCTTCTGGAGGACACGTTGTACTTTCGAACCTGAGGGAGGGAGAAATAGAGCGAGAGAGAGGAAAAGACTGAGAGGAGGAGGGGATAGTCACTACAGTTTCAATTCAGCCGACAAACTTTTGTTTTCTTCCGTCAAAGATCTGATTATTGTTATTCCTTTTTAATTGTTTGGGGCGCACTGTTTATAGAGGTATGGTGAAATAGTGCATTCCTTAGCCAAGTTAAGAGTTTCTCTCTATTCCGTAAAGAGCAGGACGTATTTTTAATCAGCAACACCCAGTTGAAGAAATAACCTAAAAGATGTCTTTTTTTTTTTTATAGAACTAAGAAGTGCGTTTGGTTTTGTGTAAATTTCTCCTCAGTTGACCTTTCTGCTTCTTCCTACAGATAATATCATGGACTTAGGAATGGGAGGTGAGAAGAGCAACAATGAGATCCAATATGCTTCCAGTAGTTTTCAGTCCAGTCGAAGCGGGCAAACAGTTACGTATTTGGGAAAGTTTGCCTTCGACACCCCTCCTTCAGGCGGCATTGGCAGCTCGGGCTGGTGCCCGGACAACAACATCATCAGCCTGGTGAGTGCCGGCATCCTTGGTGTGTCCCCGTCACCAGGTTCGATCACCACTCAGACATCGTCATCGGGCGGCATGAACGTCCAATCGTCAGACATTGACCAAGTGTATGCCCCACCCCTTCCCACCTACTCCGCCTGCGGTGACATGTACCAGGAGCAGGTTTCGTTCCACCACAGCCCTGCAGCCTCCTCATCACTGTCCTATGCACCCTCCGAGTACCACAGTTCCTCCAAAGCTGTGGACGCCAGCCTCTTCTCCATGATCCCCGACTATAACCTGTTCCAGCACCAAGGTGGAGCGGGTGAAGCGGGTGCCATGGAGCACAAACCTTTCCAAAGCGTGGAGCCCCTTCGGGTTAACCCACCACCCATCACGCCGCTCGAGACCATCCGGGCGTTCAAGGACAAGCAGCAGGTGCAGCCGGGCTTCCTGGGCTCGCATCAGCACCATGTTCCCCAGCACCCCCACCACCAGCAGCACCAAACCCTCACACTTAAACCCGTGCGTCCCCGAAAGTACCCAAACCGTCCGAGCAAGACACCGGTGCATGAGCGTCCCCACGCCTGTCCGGCCGAGCACTGCGACCGGCGTTTCTCGCGCTCCGACGAGCTCACGCGTCACCTGCGCATCCACACAGGCCATAAGCCCTTCCAGTGCCGCATCTGCATGCGTTCATTCAGCCGCAGCGACCACCTGACCACGCACATCCGCACGCACACCGGCGAGAAGCCTTTCTCCTGCGACTTCTGTGGACGCAAGTTTGCTCGCAGCGATGAGCGCAAGCGCCACGCCAAGGTGCACCTCAAGCACAAGGACAAGAAACCCGCAGAGAAGGCGGGCAGCTCGAGCGCCACAGCGACGACGGCTACTCGCACGTCTCCACCAGGCACCTGCGGAAGCGGCGGAGCCAGTGGGGCCAACGTCCTGACTGTTACCACGTGCGCATAGGACTGAGACTGGCACTAGTGTTTGAGAAGAATGAGGGAGGAAGAAACTGCCTTTCTTCTGAAAGGACTAGCAATTGACTCTTAGGAACTCTCTCTTTCTCTCTTCATGCATTAGTTCTTTGGTTACGATGTTTTTATAAGGTGGTATAGTCACATTCACATTGCCCCTTACCGGGGGTCGAGGGGACACACTAGTGTTTAATGGCAGGGAGAACAGCAGAGTGGGGTAGCAGCCGGTGGACAGTCAGGTCATCCCAGGGAAAAGACAGGGCACTTTTTCTTTTTTTCTTTTCTTTTTTTTCGGGAAAAGCATTACAGGCTCAGGGAGTCCTAACTTCCGGCTCCGTGGACCTACAGTACACATTCCAGTGATAATACAGTCTGGGTCAGATTAGTAAGTTTTTTGTTTTTAATAGTATAGAACACAATCTACACTTGGCATCGATTATTTTTTTACACCGTATTTCAGTTGATGGCTCATCAAAATATAAAAAAAAGTGCAATTTAATTTCCTCAACTTTGTTAATACATTTGTTTGCGCTGCACTTTGGTTCCTGTTTTTGTTTTCTTTTTTTTTTTTTTTTCTAATACTGCTTGTTAATTATTTTATTGATGATATTTTTTTAAAAGGATGTGCCAAACCTGTTTTTGGAAATACTACGACCAACTTGTTTGTGTGCGTGTTGTCATTCTCGTGAGTGTAGCAGGGATTATTGTTATTATTATTATTATTATTATAATTATTATTATAGCGAGGCTACGGGACGATGGAGTTTAAAGCACAGCCTTGACTACGACAGCACTGAAAGGCTCAGCGAGTTTGAGGATCGAGAGGGTGTTTCTTGTGTAATAAGACTGCGGTATATTCATATCAGTACGGATAAGGGATAAACAGTAACAGGTTGCCTGTACAATATAACAAAAAAAAAAATGTGTGTCTTGGCATCCGAGCTCACTAAGTGCAGTTTGCTTATTAGCATGAAATTCAGATACAATCCGCGGCGTTTTTACTTGGAGCACGTGATCTGGTAAAGGCCAAAAAAGCTACACGTGCTCTGTTTAATGCTGAGATCTGTAATCGTCCTGCCATTTCATAGGTTTTTTTTTAATTTTATTTCATTCCTACAGTATAATAATAGTGATGAATTTTTTTTTTCTTTGTTTTTCCAGTCTGTATGCCTGCATGCATCATGTGTTGGTAGTGTGTCTGGATTAGCACTGAAACAAAGGACATTTCTGCGAGCAATATGCGTGCACCTCGACCCCTCGTAACAGGGAGTCGAAAGAAGCGATGCGAAATGTGAAACCTGTTCACGTCCGTCGTTATGATATTTTACGTTTTCGTGTCACCGTCGTCGCTGTTGTGTTGTTGATGATGATGGCTCTTGATGCTGAGTTCCCAGCGGTTTATCTTGGTACATTCCGTGCGTCCTGTTCGTTTCGTGAAAACACATACAGCCAAAAAACGATGGAAACAACAGCCTTAGAGCATTAACGCACGGCTAACCCTGAACGCCGGCTTTCTGACTGAACTCAGCCATATGCATGCCATTAGAAATGTTTTTGGATGAAAACAACTTGGACATTTTATCGTTTTGTTTCGTTTATTTGTCTGTTTTGTCATTGTTGTTGGGTTTTTTTTTCCCCTTTACAGCTCCGAGGGGCATCAGCAGTAACGTGGTATCTCCACGTGTTTTATTTTATGTTTATTTTATTTTTTTCCTCCTACGTGGAACACACTGAGAGATTCTGACTATCCTAGAGGGGATGGTCTTATGTACAGCCGCCTATATAAACACACGACTACGTGTTTTCTACTAAGAATGTACAGTTTAAAAGGAAAAGCAATGCGCTTCAGTATTACCGCGTGTTTCAATGTGTGCGAGCACGCACGCCTCCGCACTCCCAGGATGCAAAAGGGTGTGTTACCGTACATTTCTGAAGACTGTGTATATAATGTAGAATGTGTTTTTTTTTTTTATGTTGTGTCGTTGTTGTTGTTTCTTTGTTTCTTTTTTAACTGTGAGTGCGTTTTAAAAAAAAAAAAGAGAAGTGTTGTCCAGCGGTGTCAAACCTGATGCATCTTACGTCCTGAAATATTGTTTTTGTGCAAAATATACAAAGATGGAGACACACTGAATGATGTGTTTATTAATAAAATAAACCATGAGGTTATTTGAAACACTGTGTATCGTGTGTATGTCCATATGTCAATGTGTTCTCTTTTTAATCGGCAGCGTTCAGAGATGGTAAATCGATATAACAGCATGACTCGCCACACACACACACACACACACACACACACAGGCCTAAATATAATAATTGTTTGGTGAAAATCACGTGACGCTGCTAAAAAGCCGACCCGTTTAGCTCTGAGTCTTGCTGTCCTGCACGAAACCCTACCACTTGTGGGCATGCGTGTCCTGGCACTGTGCCACGCATCCTCCAATTAACACGGCCCCCGTCGGCAGAGCGGTTCTGTCTTCTGTCAGTTTCCCGGAATGAATGCGTGCCCGAGACCGTAGGCGTCGGTTGACGTTGGCTAATCTCGCAGCATGAATTCATCAACATGAATAGCGCAGCATGCGTCTCGTCCTTTAACAGCATATGGAACAAACAATGCATAGACGAGTGTCTCGTTGCAGACACGAGGCCCGTTCAGAAACGACTTGCGCTACCTCCGAGCGTCATCGAGACGTTGGTCTGTTTTTCGCTCTGGTTAGCGGGTTCACATCCTATAGTGGTGCCAGTGCGATTGAACCCTTAGCTTTCAGCGATTTACTCTTTTAGTCATTTTTCGACACCGCTCAGACTGATCAGCTTCCAAATCAGCTTTCGTGCTAATACGATCATTAACGCCATCACGCTCGTCTTCTCGTACAAGGCTGACTAGCCAAGCCGATTCGTATATAGAGGCTGCATTGCATTCTGGGACTTTGCTCCAACATATCCACTCATTCTATACTATACCACTATACGATATTTTTCATTGATTATAAAATGTGGATGGAAAATACTGAGTGAAAAAACTTACTGTTTGTTTTCCTGTAATATCATTCAGTCAAAACACCGTATTGGTGCTGAATTAATTACAAAAAAAATTTATGTTATAATGCAGAAAATGTGTTTGCTACTTCGGAAGTTTATGCAACATGGACTTGCTTCCGTAAAAATTTCAGTCGATTTGGAGAGATGATTTTATACGTTCCCCAAAAATGGCCATTTTTCAACATTATACCATCTCACTTCAAACAATAATAATTTAAAAATGCTAATTATTCACATTTCTTCATGTGCATTGATACTAAAATTGGTGTAAACTTCAAGACGCATATAACCTGTAAAAATTGTTGCTTAAATTAGTTTTTGGGTAAAAGCCTAAAAAGGAAAAAAAAAATCTGTAGTGTCCGTAACCATTTCAAATTCATGTTGCGAAATCTGAACAATTTTGCATTTTAGTATAAAAGAGCATGAAATTGTATTTAGGAAACATGTTTTTTTTTTTTATCTGATAAAAAATATAAAAATGTATGCATTAAAAAAAAACAAAGCATGGATCAGGAGATAAGAAGCATTACGTATTATGAAAAATGATCCTATCTAAAACAAAAATCACTTTTACCTCAGTGAGACATGTTTTTGTGCACAGATACCATGTTTTATATGTATTGAATACAGTGATGCCTTTCTTCGTCTTCTTGTTGTTTCTTTAGAACCAACACCCTCAGGCTTGTATCAGTAAACGCCATTATATCTGCACCAGCTACTGTATATCCTAGCGATGGGAATAATGAACCGTCTTCTACAGTACATGTTTCACCATTGAGTCTTATAAACTATTAAACAACAGTACCACAGGATTAGCACCGTGGCCTCGCACCTCCAGGGTCGAGGGTTCGAATTCCGCCTCGGGTTTGTGTTTTCGCGTGCGGTTTGCATGCTCTCTCCATGTGCTCGGTGGGTTTCCTCCACGTCCTCTGATTTCCCTGTGCAGTCTAAAGACATGCGCCTGATTGATGTTTATAAATTGCCCATAGTGTACGATGTGTGTGTCTGAGTGTGTGTGTGTGTGTGTGTGTGTGTGTGTGTGTGTGCACCCTGTGCCCCCAGCTCCCTGGTGGAGTAGGATCGAGAACCTATGCACAGAATAATCGTCTCCTATATGGAGATACTGTACATGGAATATCACGTGCTGTATGTACAGTATAAGGCGAACACGCCGGTGCATCAGGTGCATATTTAAAAATCTGAGCTTTTCTTTCTTGCTAAAATATATGGTGCTTGAGAGCTACAACAGCACTGGGCAGCGTTTGCATGTGATTGACATTTTATCGTCATAAAAATATCATTTTTTGTTTTTCATTATTTGACGTGAAAAGCTGTGATTTGTTTTTTTTAAACCAGAGCCAGAGAGGCATTTATGCACTGATGTAGATCTTAATGAAAACACCACTACTGATGTGTGTGTATGTGTGTGTGTGTGTTTGTGTGCATGCTTGTATTGTGTCTCTGTGTGTGTGCTTGCTGTCGAAAAATCTCTGCTGTAAAAGGAAAATCTTAGCATGAATAGGTTACGTGCTCTGATCGAAGAGGCAAACGTTGGCCCTCTCTATGGATTCGGCTCCTGCGCTCTTCTGCAGCTTCTTCTTCTTTTGGACTGATATCTTTATTTCTCAGGGATGGTTTTACATGGTATGGGGAGGGAGGGGGAGAAAAAAAAAAACTGTTGTTTTCTTTATTGTTACAAAAATAGCTTCTGGCATAAGTGTTTTTTTCTTTGATTTGATTTTTTGTTTATTTATTTATTTATTTATATTTATTTATTTATTTATTTATTTGTGCCAAGAACTGTCAGAACGCCGGGCCAAACTGAACCAGGAAAACAGAGAAGGTAGTGTTCACAGATCAGATGGAAGCGGAGCCTTTGGGTGTGTGTGTGTGTGTGTGTGTGTGTGTGTGTATGTGTGTGTTGAAGCCAGAGATAGTTTGTGTACTACAGTATATCAAATAGGTCAGCGTTTTGAAGGAAAAAAACATAACCATATGAAAAATGGCCGATAGAATTACATATTAATAATTAATATTTATATGAATTCATCCCATAATGCTGTTGAGTTCTCCGACACGATTGGTCAGAAGGTTTGGATTCATTTCCTGTAATAGCAGCTTTGACGGTGGTGCACACGAGCTAATGCGCAACATTTATTTCTGTGGTTACGATTTAAAAAGTTAGATTTTTTTTTTGTGTGTGTGTGTGTGTGTGTGTGGAATGAGTCTCCAGACGTTAAAGTTTAAGTTTTATGCCAGGCGAAGATTTTTAGATCTAAATCCAGATGCTCATATGTGGGTGCAGCAGATGTCTGGACCACTCTTAGTAAAGATGCTTTTTTATAGGGTGCATTTATAAAAAAAAATGTTGCTTGTTTGGTGATACAGAAGAATGACAACGTACACTTTCTGTTTGACCACAAGCGCCATCCGTCCATCCGGACGTCCATGCCAAGCTGAGAAGCCATCTTCCGTAGCGCTCTCGCTCACGTTCCTACGGCCTGAAATATAAGATTATGAATAATATCTCCATCCTCAAGGGTTGATATGGTGTATGATATGTTCTGAGATGCTTTTCGAGTTGTACACCATGCGTATTTGAGTTATCATAGCCTTGATGTCAGCTCAAACTAGCTGAGATAGTCTGAGACTGTCAGGTCTCAACAAAACTTGCTCATGTGTTCAAATTGTACGTTTTCTTCCATCAAACATCGGACCAGAGTGAGATCAGAACCGGCTGTTGTGAACATGTTTAACTCGCGTTGTGTTGGACTAATTGTGTAAGACTGGCTAAAACCAGACTTAATGTATAAGCATGCTAGTCCGCGCGAAATGGTAATAAATCCACCTTCTCAAAGTGGAACTAGCGATATTCAGATAATGCGGTAGGGAGTCGAGCTTCCCTTGTGCCTTTGCTCTACTTTTGGGCTTCGACCTGGAAGTCAAACAAAATGAAAAAAAACAAAAAAACAAAGCAGAAGAAGCTGCGAACAAGTCGTCTGCCTTTTGGATAACACTATAAACATGAACCATAGAGTGAATCTCGCTTGTACCAAAAATAAAGCATAGTGCATGTATATACAGCGCTCCAAAGTTGTCCGTGTTTTCACCCTTTTACATGATACCAGTTTGACAAAATAGATAACTTGTTTTTTGATGTCTGAAAATTTCCCGTAATCACACACCAGCAAGGCTTCCATATGAGCACATTTTTTATTTTAAATAATCATTGACCTGTGTTGTGTTGCTGGCGCAGTTCGGTCCCACTTGGGCTTTAACTGATAAAAAAAAAAAAAAAAAGAAACACATCTGCATTGATCGCTACAACAGCAGCTGTTTCTTTCTTCATGTTTGTTTTTTTTTTTAGGCGCAAATTTGTATTTCACTCTTTACCTAAATTCAGGTTTAGCTTTCACGTTATAAACACGCCGCATCATGACCAGTTTTACGAGTCATTGTAAATTGCTGGCGTCATCACGTCTTGCGTCACATGTTTATGTAAGATATTAAGACACATTCTTTTAACGCTTGGCGAAACGAATGTCATGTTAAGTCTAATCCCAGAAATACACGTTTTATTTTGTTGTTTGCTGAGTCGTTTGCAACGTCATAAAGGACCAACAAGATCGAAACAATGAACTACGGAGAGAAAAATAGAAAGTCAGAAAGAAAAACATGTTGTTTTTTTCTCTTGTTAATACAGAAATGCTGAATACTTCACGCTGTTCGGTCAGCAGGTGTTGATTACCAACTTACACTGGAATCTGTACGTTTAATCTGAAAAACCTGAAATTGGGGATATTCTGAGGTAAACTTCATTAAAGACTTGAAAAATAAGAGCAAAGTACCATTTTTAAAAGTCATGAACTTCCATTCTTTTAATCTTTATTATATTTTTCAAAATATAAACGTACTGCACACATAGTAAATCTGATCATGTGTTAAAACTGCTATTGATAATAATGTACAACAAAGACATGACAATCACATTAGGAAATGCGATCGGCCCTGATAAGCTTCCCAATGTGTTAATGACATGGTTATGACAGTCTTATAATGCAGGGTTCAAGGGTTCAGTTTTTACTCCCACACTCTCACTCCCAAACAACCATGTACAAGAGTATTTAGAGTGTTTAGAGCATCTTAAGTGCATAAAAAGTCGGCCAGAGGAATAAATGCACTGAATTCCATAGTTCATTCCAAAAAAAAATTAAGTTAATATTCTTTCATAATTTACATTTTATATTAATTACATGTAAAGTGAAATAGTTCAAGGCTTTTTTTTTTCATTTTTATTTCAGAGTCATGATTAAAGTGCCTGCTTCAAATCTGAAACCCTGGCCTCCCAGGAAATCCTTTAACGGCTAAACATGTGGAGATGGCTTGAGGCGATGTCAGGACTCTATTGGGGAAATTGGCAATAACGCTCAGCCGAGTTCCTGTAATGTGCAGGTAGAGCTGGTGAATGATTGTGTGTACAGATCCCACAGACAGATGCGTCTTTTCTGAAAGTTGGCGTCAAGATACCCGTCAATTTTCAAGCATCAGTTGATGAATGTTCACGAAAAAAATGACTGCAGTGAGATCTGAGCCACTGCAGTCGGGATCGCCATTCACGGTCTTCTTAAAAACATTTGCACCGCTCAAATGCGGCTAACGGTCTCATCACCCTGCTGTACTTCAAGTCTTCTGTAAATGTCAATCGCGTTTACACAGTCCTCGATTTCTCTCAATATCAAGTTCACATGCACACAGGAGTTGCTTCATGTCCTGAAAAGATAATAAAACTTATACATATTACTGAAAACTGTTAAAATTGTTCCTGTCATTCTGATGAAATGATTGAGTCATTGACACAGCCTGGCTCGCTATATAAATCTCACGGGCAAAACTAACCAAACTAACCAAAACTTGTTAACATCTGTTGTATATGTGCACAAATAAACAAAAAAGCAGAAGAATTAATTGTATCTTGTATATATTCCGTTTTAATTTTTCGCCAATTTGTAAATAAAGCGATTATAAATGGTTAGAAAGTATGATGTAACATTTAAGTTGCAATTTGCAGGAGTACAAGTAGAAAAAAAACACTTGATGACGGCATGATGTTATTGAAAAGATAATCAACTTTTGGGTTGTAGTATTATAATTATACACTACAGAGCCAAAACAAACCTACTCTAGATTCACACTGGCATCATTTCAATAAGCTTATGCAATGGCACAACATTTATTTCCATCAAGACTCGCACTAAATTTGTCATGCACACTCAATCTGCAACCGGCACTAGGACCCGGAAGTAATGCGGTTGCCAACCAGGAAGTATAAGAGGAGTAAACAAGCCACAGTACAGCGCTCAGTCATTGAGTTCTTGGCCCATGTCGGTTCAGATCACCTGTCATTTCACCTGTCATTTCAAATGTACCATTTCGTGAGTACTCACTTTCTTGGGTCTACTTTCTGATTAGAGTGTGTGTTTATAGGACGCGGGTTAAATTTGTGTTTTTCCCTTGCTCCGCTTATGTGAGAGTCCTTAGACCAAATCGCGTGGTTATCCTGCCTACTCGCTTACTTCCGCGTTTGGGTTTACCATCCACGCTACAAAGGGCTAACCGCTAAGTGTGCTAACTCTTCTGATCATCCGGTTAGTTCGTGACAGAATGACTGAGCCACAAGCGGTAAACCCAGCGGATTATGCGCATCTATGCGACGTGGTAGATCGGCACGCTGAGCTAATCAACCGGCTAGACGGAGAGCTCGCTACTCTTCGCCGGAGCGTCCAAGACGTCGCGGCCTTGCGCCGTGAGGTGGCGGAGCTTCGGCGGGAGAATGCGGACCTTCGCGAGGCCGTTGCTAGCGCGGCTAACCGGTCTCCCGTCGCGGCGGTCGCACTTCCGTCCCCTCCCCCTCCCTCCTCTGATGTTTTCCTTGCTCTGCCAGATAAATGGGACGGCACGGACGGGAGATGCAGTGTTTTTCTAACGGCTTTAGGTCTGGTGTTTGAGTTTAATGCCATCAAATACTCCACCGATCGATTGCGCATTGCTCTCCTCGTATCGTTGCTATCAGGGCAGGCAGCTGAGTGGGCCACGGCAGTCCTACAATCCGATTCTGATATCGCCCACTCATACCACAAATTCACCCGCCAATTACGACTCACCTTTGAACATCCAGCGGGCGAGGTGGAGACCGACTCAAAACTGTATCACCTGCGGCAGGATGGATTGTCCGTGAGTCGCTACACTGCTAACTTCCGTACCCTCGCAGTTCAGACCTCCTGGGGAGATGCCGCGCTCCGGACTTCCTACTACGAGGGGCTGGCTTCACGGATCAAAGACGAACTAGCCGGGCGAGAGCTCCCCGCTACACTGGAGGGTCTAATCCAACTCGCCCTCCGCATCGACCAGCTCCTCCTCTCTCGCCCGAAGCCAGCTCCGAGAACCCTGCCACCAACACCTGTTTTCACCCACACCAATCCACACCCATCGACCACCTTCACCTCCACCACCCAAAGGCATGTCGGATCTCCACCTCCTGCCGTGGTTAACACCGGAGCCGGGGAACCCATGCAAATAGGACGCGCCTCCCTAACCGTAGCTGAGCGTGAACGCCGCTTCCGTGAGGGGCTGTGCGCATACTGTGGGTCCGCGGCGCACCACCGAGCGATCTGTCCCATTCGTCCGGGAAACGCCCAGGTCCGGTGAGGAGGAGGAGAGACTCACCGGGCCACTTTCAACTCTCCACTACGATCGCCAACGACAGCCCTCGTCTCACGGTTAAGGTATCCCTCCAATTTGGCCACAAACGGGTCTGAAGTACCGCGTTCATCGATTCCGGTGCCGCAGGTAACTTCATTGACTCTATCTATGCCAAAGAATTGGGGGTAAAAATTGAGGCGTTATCCCAGCCCGTTCGTATTACATCTGTCGACGGTCGCCCCATCTCCTCCAGTCCCATCACCACTCAAACCCAACCCATCACTCTCACAATCAACCAACACCAAGAACAAGTCCGGTTTCACCTCACCTCCATCTCATCTCCTCCCATCATCCTCGGGCACCCTTGGTTACTTCAGCATGACCCTCTCATATCCAGGACACAGAACCGGATCTTACAGTGGGGGCCGACCTGCAACGAACTCTGCCTACGGGCATCGGCTGGGACGTGTTCTAGGGAGTCCGAGGCCCCCGATGTCGACACCAACGCCATCCCCGCCGCCTATCGGGACCTGGCTGAAGTCTTCTGTAAGAAGCGCGCCTCGCACCTGCCTCCTCACCGCTCCTACGATCTGGCAATAGA
This sequence comes from Channallabes apus, assembly GCA_030522415.1. Lineage (NCBI taxonomy): Eukaryota > Metazoa > Chordata > Actinopteri > Siluriformes > Clariidae > Channallabes > Channallabes apus. Next base: position 39,351,046 of record CM060111.1, read on the forward strand.
TCTTCAGCCGGGTCCGTTCCCCCCCGCGGCCACCTGTACTCCTTATCCACCACAGAGACACAGGCGATGGAGGATTACGTAGCCAACGCCCTTCGACAAGGCACCATCCGGCCCTCCTCCTCGCCCGCCGCCGCGGGGTTCTTTTTCGTTAAGAAAAAAGGCGGCGACCTTCGCCCCTGTGTCGATTATCGGGGGCTCAACAACATCACCATAAAGAACCGACACCCTTTGCCTCTTACTAACTCAGCCCTGGACGCCCTCTCTGGTGCCACCATTTTTACTAAGTTGGACCTTCGGAGCGCCTACAACTTGGTGCGCATCAGAGAGGGTGATGAGTGGAAGACGGCTTCCAACAATTCATCAACGACGTCCTCCGAGACATGTTAGGGCGGTGGGTGTTCGTCTACCTGGATGACATACTGATTTATTCACGCACAACTGACGAACACACTCAACATGTCAGGGGGGTTCTCAAGAGATTGCTCGCCGATCAGCTGTATTGTAAGTTGGAGAAGTGCGCTTTTCACGAGCGCTCCACCACGTTCCTGGGTTTTGTCATCTCGCCCAGGGTGTGGCCATGGACCCGCAGAAACTTGAGGCTGTGCGTCTTTGGCCCCTACCCAAGACCCTCAAGCAGCTTCAACGATTTCTCGGGTTTGCGAACTTCTACCGTCGCTTTATCCAGGACTACAGTACGGTTGCAGCACCTTTAACCGCCCTGACCCGACCTTCATCTCACTTCACCCTTAACCCAGATGCTATCGCTGCTTTTCATGAACTTTGCAATCGATTCACCACAGCACCCATTCTCCTCCATCCAGATGCAAGTCAACCATTCGTTGTGGAGGTGGATGCCTCGGATGTGGGTGCCGGAGCCATCCTCTCCCAACGAGGTCCAGACCAGAAACTACACCCATGTAGTTTCTTCTCCAAAAAGTTTGATTCCACTCAGCAGCGATACGGGGTAGGGGACTGCGAACTGCTGGCCATGAAGTGGGCTTTGGAGGAATGGCGTTCATCGTCTGGACCGACCACCAGAACCTCATCACTATCCGGAACATAAAACAACTCAACCCCAGACAGGCGCGATGGGCACTATTTTTTGAACATTTTAATTTCCACCTCTCTTACCGCCCGGGGTCCAAGAACACCAAAGCTGACGCCTTCTCACGACAACATGAGGAGGACATTCCCCGGGCGGATCCCGCGCCTGTCCTACCCACATCGAAGATCATCGCACCACTTCACTGGAATTTGGAAACAAGAGTCCGCCAGGCACAGGCCGAGGAGACCGAACCGGCAGGTGTGCCACCTGGACGACTCTACGTGCCACGTTCCAAGAGAGTGGAGGTTCTTCAGTGGGGACATTCATCTCCCCTCTCTGGACATCAGGGTGCTCGCCGCACCATCCAGTTCATTCAGCGCGCCTTCTGGTGGCCATCGTTGAGGAAGGACGTCAACGAGTTCGTCCAGGCGTGCCCTGTGTGTGCCAGGGCTAAAGATAACAACCAACCGACGCCAGGAGAACTCCAACCACTACCTGTTCCGCGTCGGCTCTGGACACACATAGCCGTCGATTTCACCTGCCGGCCTCCGAGGGAAAGAACACCGTCCTGACGATCGTCGACCGGTTTTCCAAAGCTGTGCACCTGGTGGCTCTTGCCGGACTCCTGTCAGCAAAACAAACAGCCGAGCTGATATTAGAACACGTAGTCCGCCTGCATGGGTTCCCGAAGGACATCGTCTCGGACAGAGGGCCCCAGTTCACTGCCCGGTTCTGGAAGGCCTTCTGCCGTCTGATCGATTCAACCTGCCGTCTATCCTCTGGATAATATCTTGTAGTGATGATGGGAGATTCGGACAGCTGTGTAAAGTCTTCCCCATCACATCCCAAAAATTCATTAATGGGTCAAAAGATTCTAATTTCATTTCATACTTCATATGTAACACTCATACTGATGCTGTCATAATTTAAGGGCCCCACCACTATGACATCATAGCTCTGATAGTGCCCTAATAGGAGATTTTACTGTGTTGCTCATATACACTTGTAAAACCCTGGTAGACATTTAGATCTCATTGAGCTGAACAAATTTTTGCTATGCATGTCATGGGATCTACTCAATGGGAAGTCAGTTATTCTGGGTTGTCTGCCAAACACACCCAGTGGAATTTGTTATACCTGTTCTAGAGGATTTATACGATTGCCACCAAACCGGACCAATACAATCTCAAGGATGCAAAATTACACAGGGATTTTTGATATCACGAATGGTTTAGCAATGGCAAGGCCTTAAACATATGGCAAAAGGTGGCTAATAACATCCGTAGTTATGTAATTCTATAGTTATATATTATATCATGGTCTGGGTATTTCCCCTTTAAATGAATGTGCTCAATGTCTTTCTGGTTTGCCTGGGTGGCAATAGCACGGGTGTTTTGGCTATTATTGTTTTGTTGTAATTTGCATATTTTTTATAATTTATGTATATAAAATATATACACTAAAATCAAAAAGTCCCGTTTGCACTTAGTGACAAGCCTTGTGGAACTGCAAACAGGATTTTTATGGCTTCTACATGGATTTTTTTCTTGCTAAGCTTGCTTCTCAGATTAATACTCTCCTTGCCCGGCCTGTCTGTTTATGTGGACGGCCATGTCTTGGTAGGTTTGCAGTTGTGCCACCAGATGATGGATTGACCAGTGTGCTCCATGAGATGCTCAAAATGTGGGGTATTTTTTTTTCTTTTTTATAACCTAACCCTGCTTTAAATTTATCCACAACTTTATCGCTGAGCAGTCTGTTGTGTTCCTTGGGTATCATGATGCTGTTTGTTCACTGATGTTTTATTTATAGTATTATAGTATTTATACTGAGATTAAGTTTTATATACAGGTTGATTCGATTTACTAATTATATGACTTTTGAAGGCGATTGGTTCCACTGGATTTTGGTTAGGGGTTTTAGAGTAAAGGGGCTGAATACCTGAATACAAATGCAAAATTACATTAATTTCCAATAAAATAAATGTAAGTTTTACATTTAGTGTGTGCTGGTAACTTGACAAAATACGAAAAAGTTCAAAAGGGGTATAAATACTTTTGGAAGGAAAGTTGTACTATACTTGTGTATAATCACTGTGTGTGTGTGTGTGTGTGTGTGTGTGTGTGAGAGAGAGAGAGAGAGATTTGTGTTGAACCTCCTGTAAAATTCACTCTCACCTGTTGAAATAAACCTGACTCCACTCCACCACTTCGCTTGCCGTACTTTAAATCCTCCTAACAATAAAACACCAAACAAAGCATTCTCCCCTACCACTGACTACTATTCAGTGCATAACATAACGCCTTTCACGCCCTACGTAGTGGACTACTTTTTAAACTGCGTCTTGATTTGGGACGCGGCTCATGTCCAACTTCCTCAGCTTACATAGTTGCTAGACAGGTAGCAAAGGCGATGGTTTTGGAAATAAAGTTGTTGTTCGCGGTTAAATTGGAGTAAATACGACACCATGAGCTGGTACGTATCACGAAAAACCGTTTTATACAATGATTTGTGTGAATAGTTAGCTGTTAGGGGCTTGTTTGTCCCGGCTAATTAGCTAGCGGTAGCATTAGCATGCTAGCATTGTAAGTGTACCTGTTAGCTTGACGCGTATAAACTTATATATGACGGAAATAAAACGTTTTATTGTTCTGAAAAAAAATGTTAGGTCATTTAAAGGTGTAATATAATTTTGAGACTTTCTAATGTATTCTTAAATGGAAAGAAATCCCGATATTTTTTAAACTTGTGTTGCTAATTCTTTTGGATGCTTAGCTCGCTTAGCTTGCTAAAGTTTTAGTTTGGTTTGTTTATTGTGTTTGGAGTTTATTATTATTATTATTATTATTATTTCCCCTTTTGCAGATGAAATTTGAGCCTGTTGTTGATTTGAACCTTCTATTTGTCTAGTGATAAAACTAAAACCCTGTTTTATTAAGGGTAATTTAGTGCTAGCTTGTTTGTGAAGCTTGTTAGATCACTGATAATGTTGCTAAGAGACTTCAGACTTCTACACTGTCTCTGTCTTTAGAAATAATGTGTTATTTGAACACTGGGACAGTGTTTTCCTAAACCATGTCATCGCTATAGAGTTAAAAATAATATCATATAATTCCTAAAATGGTGTAAAGGTTTGTGTTTTTGTAGTTATACAGGATTTATGTTACTTGTAAGTGTGCCTCGTGTCTTTTCTTTTCAATTTGGACAACTTGAAGTATTCTTAAGTTTTCTTTTAATTAACTTTAACAAACGAAAAAGGCATAATTTTTCCCCACATAACTTCTTGATTTTAAGAATTATTAAAATAAAATTGTCTGTCTGTCAATAAGCTTTCGTATTCCCTCATTACAAAAATGGTTTACGGCTGAGCTTTGGGCCACGAATGCACCGCTGTCTTCACTTCTTCATCAGAAGTGAATCTGATGTCTTCGTAGGGCTGGTTACAGGAGACCAAACGGGTGAAAGTCTGAAGGAGCGGGATCAGGACTATAGGGAGGACGCTTTAAAACCTCAAAATGAAGTGTCGACAGTGTGGCCAGGAGTGTGTGGACTTTCATCGCCATGCAATGTCACAGATATCAGTCCTCTGGTGTTTTATCCGAAATTTAGGCTTCAGCTCTTTAATAAGCGTCTCACTTTGACGAGCGCTGTCGATTGTTGAACCTTTTTCATCATAATCTTTTAATCCTGGCCTTTGAGGACATTTCCTCTCAGGTACTTGGGGATGAATCTGTGTCTCGTCACCAGTAATGATTTTCTTTAAAAAAAAAAAAGTTTCACCTTAGTGTATCAAGTCAAAGTATAGTTTGTGTATCAAGACAAAATATAGTTTGCAGATTAGGGCTGAAACGATTCCTCGAGTAATTCGATTACAATAAATGATAGAAAAATGCAAAATCTTCTGCCTCAAAGCTTCTAATAATTAATTTTAAAAGCTTGTGTTATGTTTTTGCGCAATTATTTGTTTGGCGTGACACAGTGCGCTTTCGGATGCAGGCCACCAGTAAACACTGACGAAGAAGACGTGGTTACGTCACCCACAAAGCGGAAGGAGACGCAAACAGTCAGCTGTGTATTGATTTGAGGTAGCGTTCTGTTGCGGGTTGCAAAATGGACCCTAACGATAAATTTTTTATCAATGAAAAATTGTTCCTGTCCATGGATTTTTGCATCCTAAATGTCATCACAAAGCATTTCAATAAGAAGTCAGTAAAGGCTTATGTTATACCTGAGCTGTAGATTTTCAAACTTAGATCTGAAAGTTAAGTTGCACAACTTAGTGTTTTTGTATAAATAATTATTTATAATGTGTCTTAGTTTTCTTGATAGTCATTTGAAATACCCTTTTTTTTTTTAGTTTTTGCTAAAGAATGTATGGCACTGTAATGCACTTAATTCATCTCAGTCAACTTGAAGCTGTTCCTTGTATTATGAATAATGACAATATTTATTTTTGATAGTGCTGTATGCATTTAAAAAGGAAAACCATTTAATCTTTGTTTCTCTTATATATTTTACATTGCTGTTTAATTAAGCAAAAGTAAATTTTATCTGATTACTCGATTAATCGATAAAATTTTTTGGTAGAATACTCGATTACTAAAATATTCAATAGCTACAGCCCTATTGTAGATATCCAAATGCTTCTGTTTACGCTCTTCCGTGAGTTGTTTCTGCACCAGGTACACCCTCAGACCACAAAAAACAAAACAAAAAATACCCGAATCACTGCATACTGCTCTCCTTTCATGCAAATCACAAGCAGGTCGTCTATTATTGCCCGCATGCCACAGTTATAAATGTAATGATGTAATGATGTTCACACCTGTAGCAGGAGTGACTGGGGAGACAGTGGTCTTGAACAGAAAGTGCTGATAAGATATTGCAGCTAACAGAAGGTTTAATATAAGTGGAGTGAGTCAATACTTTTTGACTTAACCAAAAATTATGCTGTTTTTATCAGAAACGAGGACCGCGAATGAGAATTTCAGATAAAACTTTTAGGTATAAGATCCAGCATCAGGACGACAGGATTTGGGGGAGAAAAATACAGGGCAGTCCTTAGACAAGCTTTGTTGTATATCATGTCACCTTCATGGTGAAAACACTAACCTTGTTGACTTGTGGAGACCGATTTGAATCGAGTTTAATTTGCATGAACCAGAACCGAATGTCTTGTAACAAAAAGTATGAATTAGAATAATCTGCACTATTAAACCCCAACGTAACCCATTTCAAGCCGATGACTAAAATATCTTATTTCATGCTTTGATTGACATGATGCATGATTTTGATCTCCTGGCTTTAACAGAGCAATATGGACTCCAGCATTTTTAAACTGTCCTTATGATAAAATTATCTTTTTTTTTTTTTTTTTTTTTAAAGTGTCAACGAGTGTCACATTTGAGAGTGACATGACCCGTATCACGAGTCGGAGGATTCACATCAATTCCTGGCCAAAATGTATGTCTGGATGGCTCAGTCTTGCAGTTTATGCCCTTTCTAAATACTGCAGCTCTTAATCGCACACACACTTGTGACATATCAGAGTGTGAAATGTAGACAAACTTGGCTTGTAGCCGCGCTGGGCGATGGAGAGCGCACCCTGAATGTCACAGAAAGTCAAAACTTGGATTCATTTGTCTTAAAGATCCGTTACTGAAAATGACCAAAGTCATGCCGTCTAAATGCAACGACATGTGAAATGTTTAATGTTTTAATTCCTGATCAAATCTATTTTAATTTATAAATTATTTTTTAAATAAGAAATTATAAGCTGTTCAAGACACACAGGTTTATTCAGCAGCACAGTGATAAAATTATATTTTGATGATTTACTCAATTTTATTAAGGAACATTGTCACTTTCATCTAATAATAATAATAATAATAATTTAAAAAAATGCAGCTGCTGACAAACTAGAAAACACTGGAGACTCCTTTCTGCGTTAAATAATACTTTTTTTTTCGGGTCAGCAGCATCTTGAGTTTAAAGTTGAACCAATCAGAATGAAGCGTTATGATGCGCTATAATGTGACTATTACATTATACTACTGCTCAACCTTACTGCTCATAGGGCAGACTTGGCCACCGTAATACTCTGTGTATATATATGTGAACTTTTGGTTTTGTTTCATACCGTGTCTGCCTTGACTGATCTAAATGAACGCCTGTAATTAATTCTGTTCTTGATGTTCGTCAGATTCCTGTCTGAACGATTCTGGGACACGTCATGTGTTTGTCCTGGCAGAGGCGTTCATACATTTCAGAGAGATAAGAAAATCTAAAAAATCTAAACAATACTTGTCGGTAAATTGGTTAATCTTGCTGCACTGGTGTGTTTCAGGAGAAGTCAGAGAGAAGACGGCACGGCGATGACGTGAATTTGTTATTTAACTGTTTAATATTGGCCGGAAATAGATTTAGGAACTAAAACTATTTTTTAAAAATGTTTAATAACAGGAAACTTGCACTTTTATATTTTACATCTTTACCTTTTTAAGGACTGGGCAATATTACACAAAAAAAAAACTAATTTTTTAACTAATAAAAATTAGTTAAATTAATTTAACTTAAAAATTAGTAAAAATTAATAAAAATTAGTTAAAACTAATAAAAAATTAGTTAAAAAACTAATTTTTTAACGAGTTTTTTTTTATAATGAAATAAAAAAATTATTTATTTATTATGATGTTCAGTAATGCAAAATAGAATCGCTATCTGTAGCACTTAAAAGTCTATTTCAATAAAAAAAAAATTATTTTGTAATATTGCCTAGTCCTTAAAAAAAAAAGTAAAGATGTATAATATAAAGTGCAAATTGTCTCTTTTTAATATTTTAATATTTTTAAATGTATGTGAATTTATTTCACGGCAACTTAATTGAAAGCAAAGTAAAGGAAAAGAATCTTAGAAACAACAAAGCTTTCTCTAGACAAAGGATTTTTTTTTAATCAAACATATAGATTATTTATTATTATTATTTTTTTAGACCAATAATTTTTCACAGCTAATCTAGCCGTAATTTTCTGATTGGATGATTAATCCAGTAAATAATAAACATAACTTTGACTTTTAATCTTTAATCCAAGCATTTTATTTAAACATCACTTATTTTAACGTGAAATCCCTGTAGAATGAACCGTTTTTATTTTCACTCATCACTTAAGGTTTAAAAGGTCTTAGACGTGCATTAACAAATTGCAACGCGTCGGAAAATCTGTCGAATAAGCCGAGTCCCGCAAATAAACTTGTTTATCCGACGTTCTTTAAACCTGTAATAATTCTGAATCTCTGAAGTGATGTGTAAACATCTTTCCCTTTAGCGATGCGCTGCCTGTTTATCTTAGCCTGCAGTGTTCAAGTACCACAGACTGTAGGATACGCTCATTCATCTAAAGTTTTGTTTTTATTCATGTTTAAACTTTAAAAAATAATTTATACCTTTAATTAAAAAAAAAAAAATGAAAGTTTGGACATTATTCTATGTTCGTTCCTGATTTTTATTTCTTTCTACACTGTAAAACAATACTGAAGGCGTCCAAAATATACAATCATTTTCTTTTGAACAGTTGATATTGAGATGTTTCTACTACTTTTGCTCTGTAAAGCAAACGGCTCTAATTAGAGGTGCTGTTTGTTAATTTGTGATTTCTGAGGCTGGTGACTAAATGAACCCTCATGTGTGGCAGAGGTAACGTTTTAATCTTGATTTCTTTGGAAGGTCTTCAGGAGAGACAGTTTCATCATGGAGCTCCATGGGTTTTGCAAAATACTGTTCTTGCAAGAACTTTTTAAGAAAGGCTGAACTTTGTGTCTTAAAATAATAACTGACTTTTATTGTTGTTTATTCTTAATTGTGTTATTTCATAGTTTTGAAAAAAAATCCAGTATTGTTCTGGAACATAGAATATAAATCCCTAAACAAACAAAACAAAACATTGACTTTGACGGTGTGTCCAAACGTTTGGACTGGTACTGTATGTTTAAGCATGTACAATCACAGTTAGAGAATTTTGAATGAAAACATTAATTCGAATTAACCGAGAAAAGTCTCCAGATTTGATTGTTTGGGATCAAGCGTATTAAAAAGGAATTTTATTTGTGTTGAAATCGTGGATTTAAAAAAAGTTGCTTAGCTTCGGTGTATTGACTTCTGACTCACTGATCTGTTGTGGTGTAACAAAACGCCGCCTGTTAAATAATGTATGATCCGCTCCGGACCGTCCGCTCACTATGTAAATCTCTCAAAGCTCAAGATATCCCCCTTTTTTCTTTTTTTTTCTTTCTGATTCAGTCACCGACGTCATTTAGTCTTTAACATTTTACATTTTCAACGTCTGTCACTGTAACCATACTGAACTCCATCATCTCCTTAAACGTGACCTTTCTTCTCTAAAATGCCACGCAAGTTAATCATAAATAAATCCCCACCCTCCCTTTTTCTTTTTCTCATGAAGATCCAAAACTGAATAAATCAGCATCAGGAGTCGTATCTCTGAATCGCCGCGCTCCAGTCCTGCACATTATGCATGCAGACGAAAGCGAGCGTGACGTCACGGCAGACAGAGCCGTGACGTCAGCAGCTGGAAGTGGCCGCTTCCCCGCGACACACACGGCCTGTGTTGGGGCGCCGGGCGACGCGGTCACTCGCTGCAAGGATCCTTTGTAACTCGGCGCGACCCGTCGCATTCCACGCAAGTCACGCAACTGGACGCGGTGACGCGGGTCACCACGACACCGGGGTCACGGGGTCGCAACGGCATCAACCGAGCCTGTGTGCTGCTTACTGATTTGTTGTAGAGTCTGACAAGCGTGAGTCGAGCTCATCTCTCCATGCAGTCACTTCTGCAGCGGCTGAAGGAAAGCTTTGTTAGCGCCAATGAGGAAACTTTTATTTTTTTTTTTTGGATGTGGAGTGTGTTGGTCAGAGACTGAAGAGATAGTTCATAGATAGGCACGCAGTGATTACGCTGATGGTGATAACTTTAAAAAATAAAATAACGAAAAATCGCCTGAAATCATTCATGTTTTTTTTTTTAATTTTTTTTATTTGTTAGGTTGTTTAGATTTTTCTTTTTTTTCAGAAGATCTAGATGAAATAGTACGAAGTTTATTACCGAGAAGTCTGTCTATATAGCCGTGCATTCATACTGGGGATAATGAAAAGGCAAAATGAGTCAGATTCAGCCTTTGGCATTAAAAAGCTGATAACCAGAGTGTAATTCTTGGTTTCACAGATCTTCATTCAGTCTCTGCACCATGACTGAATCCGCTGTAATTCAGCTCGTATTGTGTGGGAGACGATTTCTGTGCATTATTATTACTATTATTATTATTATTATTATATATTTTTTATTTTCTCCAGGATCCTCCATCCAGTCATTCATTCATTCTGCCTGATTGTTACACACACTCGGGTCACCCTCGGGTTCCTGCGGTCAAACGCTATACCAAAAAAAAAAAAAAAAACCCTCTTCCTGACACGTTTCCCATCTCTCCCTGTACCACAGTGTGCTCAGTCAGGGCATGGGACCGGTCGTCTCGGTCCTGTGTGTGTAAAAATGGCCCAGAATGCAAAGACCAAAAGGAGATTTCTCCCACAGTTGTAAGAAATGAGCGAACATCAGGAAGCCTTAAATTTTACTCCTCAGCTCACCGAAGGAAAAAAACTGAAAAAAACCCCGCAAGCTGCAACCTGCTTCTTTTATCGTCTTTGCCAAATCCTTACGCAATAACGCTGGTAATTGAGGCTAATGTGCCGTTTTACCCTTTAACCCAGTCCTGATTACGGAGTCACATTATCGTGTCATCCTTTTTTTTTTTTTTTTTGCGTGTATGCAAAGGATTAAGGTTGTGAAATAACTCTCGAAGTTCAAGTAGGCGATCCTGATGAGCCCGTTTATCTACAAAAGGGAGGAGGAGAAGAAGGAGAGAGGAGAAGAAGAAGAAAAAAAGGAGTCAATGATTCGTTCAGCTTACTGCGTCATCGCTAAAAAAGAAACAATTGACTTCATTCGGTCTCTCGCTCGCCGCTAGACCGGAGAGATTCCTGTTTAGATAATATCGTCTTCGGCGGTCTGACGAGTCGCGCGCGCGGCGTGACTCAGAGTTTGGGCTCGAAAATTTCATCGGCATGATGATGCAAACTTTTCCATGATGTGTGTGTGTGTGTGTCGAGGTACGCATAGCTAGTCTTCCAAGAAATTGTCATCATATCCGTAATCGATACAAACTCTAAAGTTAGCAAGAGAAGCATAAAAACACACACATTGGTCGTTTATTATAACAGGACTGAAATACGGTTCAATTAAGAACTCCTCGATCGAGCCACCATCATGGAACATGTTCACATCCTAAACACCCCCCCTAAACACCGTTGCTAACGACTCCACATACCTGTCACACGAGGCATGCACAAATGCATCGCACACACACCCTTGTCTACGCTTTCACACCCTTCTTTTTTTTTTTCTCTCATTAGCACACACACCTTTGCTCTGACGCAGCTGCCGACTCAGATCGGCTGTCATCACGAAGCGTCCGTCATTCTGCAGGGACGTTATTACTGTCACACCAATAACAGCCTGTGTACACGGCTTCGTGTGTGTGTTTGTGTGAGCGCGTGTTTCTACAGTGCAGTCTGTGACTGTAGCAGTAAAAAAAAAAAAATTCTCCATCACAAGGTCTCCCTGAGCTGTAATTAAGCAGCAACTTTGGCGTGAGAAGTGGCATAAATATGTTCCCTTCGAAAGCTGGCCCCCAGATCCTGATTGCTACCCTTCGCTGAACAGAAGCAGAGAGCGAAAAAAAGTAACAGGAACGACTTGGTGCCACCGCTGGAATGTGAATTTAAAAAATGGACAAATGCGAGTTTGTTTAAAATTTGTCATTAATAGGTTTTTAAAATATTCCAAAACACTTGTACAAGGAAATTGAACTCAGGTTTAAATACCACTGCTTACTTAAATTCGAAGTTTCTGCCCCTGATGATTACCGGTCAGGGTCCGATACCATACTATCGTGATACCTAGGTGCCGATTTAATTTATACAGGTAGTCCTCGACTTACGAACGCGGGGAATTTGTTCTCAAGTCGGACAAAGTGAGTCTTGCACGACTTTGACACGAAGATACAAAGTAAAGCATTGTAATCCACTTGACTAAATCTCTGTCCATGTTCCCAACAGTAACCGCGCCTAAGGAAATAAATCTCACATGTGTCAAATCTAACATCGTTATCTCAGCGCCTTTAAATCGTGAGGGGAATCTCGGGCGCCATTCTGTCTCAGAGCGGTCTTCCACTGTTTTGGACTGTGAACTCTGTTTTGTTGAGGATTTTATTCCAAAATTAGGATTGTTCTCCATCTGGACAGCTTTACAGGAAAGACACTTTCTATCATCGTACTCACGGACTGAGTCATTCTCTCGCATGCACGCATACACACACACACACACACACACACACACAAACACTATACTGGAATATAGACATTTTATACATTCACTTACACACTGAAAAAATTTTATATAATTGTAAATATTGGTGTCTGGTGCACTGCAGTGTCTATTTTTTGTACAATACACATGAGCAACTTCCACAATTTGATTTGTTCGCATCTACGAATGTTCGTAGAATCGCGGGTCCGTTCATATCTGCGGATATTCGTAACTTAATTGTTCGTAATTTAGGGAGTACCTGTATTGTGAAGTGTCTTGGTTTGTCTCAATTCTATGTTACTTTCTGCCCAAGATGTTACACAGTGGTTCTCAAAGTGTGGGGCCCCACTAGTGGGGAATACAGACATGACAGGTGGGGCGCAATGAACGGGAGGAAATTAGTGGAAAATAATAGGAAAGTACCTATTCTAATTCATGCTTTTCTTTATTGATAATGAAGAGCGTACGCTCAAAACTAAACAATCACACACAAATAAATGGATCATTAATACAAGTAAATTTAATTGAAACCTGCGCGACTGGGCAGCGCTGCGCGACTCTGACAGAAATAAACCGCGCCGACCATCAAAATATATTTTACTGCGCTGGGATGCGCACATACAAACCAGCCATGGCAAGGCGGAAACAATATTAAACAGTCCTGATATTTTAAATAAATTGTTTTTAAATAAAACACAGTGGGTCGCGCAGGTTTGTGATTCGATCGGCGCTGCGCGATCCACCGGGCTGCGCAAATAAACCAGATAATCTGCGCTATCCAGATAGTCGCGCTGCGCTGTATTTGCGCAGATATTTGGTTCAATCGGGTGCCGCGGTTTTGTCCCACTTTTGATGTGTTTGGCTTCACATCCACTTCGACAATGGAAGAAGTGCAGCAGCAGCAGTGAGTTTGCTTACATGTGACGAAACCAACAACGAGGAGAAAAAAGGTGCATCGTCTGTGTTGTGGAATCGGTTTGGGTATAAGAAAAAAAGAAAAGAATGCGACGAACGTGATTTGGAAGGTACGCAAGTGCACTGTTTTAACAAGTGGTGGAAACACGTCAAACCTTTTCTATCATCTGAAATCCAAACATCCAAACGAATATGGCCAAAGTAAAAAAAAATGCGGCAAACCTCAGCAATTCACAGTTTATATAAAATTACATTATGTAAAACAGTTTCTTTGTGTTTGAATTTTTATTTATGCATTTTCAGATACAAATTGCTATATTGTGATGTATATCGTTATCGAGGTAGAAAATTGCTTCTACCGTGATAGAAGATTTTGGTTATATCGCCCCCCCCTAATGAAGCCTATCTTGAGCTTGGATTCATGGTGGTGATGGTGGGGGCAGAAGAGAGACCCGTGTGTGTTTTGTGTCTTATACCGCTGGCAGCAGACCGCATGAGACCCAACAAATTAGGAAGACGCTTAGAGACAACACACTCCAGTCACGTTAATAAGCCACTCGACTTCTTTCAAAGAAAGCTGGCAGAATACAGACAGCAGGATAATCGCAGGGTAAAATCTGAATCAGTGGACAGCAAAGCACAAATGGCTTCATTCAAAGTTGCATACAGAATTGGCCAGTGCAAAAAAAACTACAAACGATTGTTGAGCAGCTAATAAACATGGAGTCAATTATGCAAAGATAAGTGACAACGTAAGCCTTTTATAACAATTGCACGTGTATTTTATCTATTTTGAACTTGGTGTTGTTTGATCTTATTTGATTAAAAATTTATTTCAATAAACAGTAAACTTATAACAGTAAACTCGTTATTATTTTGTTGACAAGTGGGGCTTGAAAATTCACTCACCCCCTTAAGTGGGGAATGACAGAAAAAGTTTGAGAACCACTGATGTTACACTTCTAAACAAACTTGGCAAATAACTGGCTGCACTGTTTAGAGTGCACCCCCTTTAAAAACAAATGTATACATTCCAGACAAAAATAAAATCACTTCAAGAGGGTAAAATTATTGGGCTGCATCAAGCAAAGAACGCAACTAAGGAGTTTTGTAATTACTGGAACTGGATTAAAATCTTTTTAACACATTGTTATTAAAACCTGGACGGATAGTGCTGAACCTTCAATTTTGTGGAAGAAATGTGTTCACTTAAAAAAAAACTGACAGTAGAAATCGCAGCTTTTTTTAATAGTCCATACACGGACAATGTGACCAGGACTCACAGGATTGGGACTAAACAACTGCGTCTTTTAGAAAAATAAGTAAAAAGCCTTCAGGTTGGTAGGGAGCATAAAGATTAGACTTTGGAACAGTGTTATGATCTGGGGTTGCTTCAGTCGCTCAGGTCTAGACTCGGCAACGTTATGTGGCAATAAAATGAAGTCAGCTGACCAACTGAAATGTACTGAATGACCAGATTATCACATCTATGGAGTTTCTCTTCCAGTCAATCAATTCCAGTGCTTCTGAGAGGCAACGAGCATGAGGAATCATTTTCATACATGAACTGACAACATTAACATAACTAAAGGTGGCCAATGAAATGCCGTAGTGTTTTTTGGCCAGGCAGTGTACGTAAAGTAAATATTTGTTGAATACATGATTTTCCACACAAAAAGACTTGTGATGAGCAAGTGTATTGATTTTTATTTGTTTATTTATTTTTATTTAATCTCCATTTATAGATTTAAAAAAATACCAAACCGTGGAATCTGAGTTTTCAGCTTTAAAACGTCATGCAATTTGCCAAACCAGATTCATGAGAATGAAAGCGCTATCCGCCCTCTTCTGCATGCACTGGTCGCGCATGCCCGCTAATGGTGCTGTTATTGACGGAGAAGAGCGTAACACCGCTCCTTCAACAGACAGTTTTGCGTCCTTGGCTCCCGGCCACGGATGGGCACGGTATCGTCATGGTCCGACCTTGTGTTTCGCCTACGCTTTCTGTTGAAGCCACTCGGCACGAGCTGTAGTTACACAATTTTTTACATTGCCTAACCCTAACCCCCCCCCCACCCCCCTTGTTCCATCGTGTTCCAGTCAGGACTTAAGAGATTTTACAAACCATTATTTTACCCTGTTGTTGTAAACTTTGTGATTTAAACTTTTAAAATTTCCGGCTACATTGTTTTCATTCGCTCTTTCATTAATATAATCCCGCACCGGTTCGTGATCTCAGGATGCTTGTGATTTCTCGAACGCATACCTGTGTAAACAGATTATATCTTGAAGCTCATGTCAGATTTGATCGATATCAACGTCTTTGCTTTTATAAGTCCAAAAAATAAAACCAGAGCATGTGATTTCAAACTGTTAACTTGTTATTAAATCCGGCAAACAACGTGATTATCATTTCATCCGTATAAACCAGCGAGACCTGTACACACCCACCAACCGACTAACCCTGATATCCCAGCTTTAAAAGCGTGGGCGAGGGTTATTTTGACCTTTTGGGTACTCTTCCTTAGAAATGTCATCCTCTTGTTTGGACTCCTCAGTGTCATCAGTGTATATAAAAAAAAAAAAAGTGTAAACTGTTCTTACAAAAGAAAAGATGAGATCATTGACACGGTCATGGTTTCGCATGTTACTACGTTATTTAAGTTTATGGTGTTGGAAATAAATAATTCCTTTTTGGAGCAGCGAAGAACAAGTTGTGTTTTATTTTTTTTCCCTTATAGCGTGGGATGAGATGTAAGAGATGATTACACAGCTTCATTCTTCAGGTTGACTCATGAGTAGCAGTCAGCTGCATATGTGTAAAAGTGTGGCTTCTGCTGATTTCACTCTTCTCTCTCTCTCTCTTTCTCTCTGTGTGTGTGTGTGTGTGTGTGTGTGTGTGTGTGTGTGTGTGTGTGTGTGTGTGTGTGTGTGTGTGTGTGTGTGTGTGTGTGTGTGTGTGTGTGTGTGTGTGTGTGTGTGTGTGTGTGTGTGTGTGTGTGTGTGTGGCGCATTAGGGATGCCAGAATGAATTTACTGAACCAGGGGTGGGCGGTATGACCAAAAAATTTTTTATTTCATAGTGTACCTCGTTGCCTTGAACACCCTTGTACTGTGCCTCGCTTGCCCTATGTATCATACCTTGTTGCCTCATAACCTTTTTGTAGCGTCCCTCGTTGCCTCAGAACTCTTTTGTCGTGTACCTTGTTGCCTCAGAACCCTTTTTAAGCATGCCTCGTTGCCTCATAATGCTTTTGTAGCGTGCCTCGTTGCCTCAGAACCCTTTTGTAGCGTGCCTCGTTGCCTCAGAACCCTTTTGTCGCGTGCCTCGTTGCCTCAGAACCCTTTTGTCGCGTGCCTCGTTGCCTCAGAACCCTTTTGTCGCATGCCTCGTTGCCTCAGAACCCTTTTGTCGCGTGCCTCGTTGCCTCGTAACCCCTTTGTAGCGTGCCTTGTTCCCTTGTGCCCCCTTCGTGGCGTCCTTTCTGCACCCTTCGTGGCTGATTTGATTTGTATTGCCACTCAGTAACTATCACTATTAAAAAACAAACTTGGCAAATAATTTTCTCCTACATAAACGATGTGCTGTCTGCCAGTGTGTGGATAGTTTAGAGCACCACCTGTAGGATTATAAAGGAACTACGAGCTCTCACTACCTAAAATGCCAACATACATAGATTAAAAATGTATTTTGGAGTTTTTGTAGCGGTACATAAATTGCTACACAAAAATTTGCCGATACCTCAGTGTTTTTATTTAAACTATTTATTTTTTTCTTCTCATTAAGACAAGTATTTTAAATTTTTGCAAGTTTGTCTGTACTCTTGAATACCCGTCTGTGTGTTTTCCAGCAGCGGCACTAATTTGCAGCGTCTGCTTTTAATACCCTCCATGTCAGACCTGTTCCGGTCACATCAGGATAGAAACGTTTTACTACATTTATTTTTAAAGGTTAAAAGTGAAAGTCCCAGAGAAAATGCTTCTCTGGAATTGTTTTCTACACACAGTCGCATACATTTGGAGGTTAGGTGGCCCTAAATGACATCCAGAGTTCAGCTAAATTCAGGAATTGGTCTAAACTCGTGTAGTGGGAATGATGGGGGCTTCACTCGCCAAGCAGCGAAGCAGCCAATCAGGATCTCATACTGATTCAGAGTCTCACGGACACTCGTGAACCCGGTGTGGTTGCGTATCTCCCAGACCGACCACACTGTATAGCACTCGGGATGAGGAGGAGGAGGAAAGGTTACAAACAAATAAATAATGTCAGATATGACACGAACGCCCGTAAATGGTGTGAGTGAAATGGGGTTGTGTTTTCAGTCTTGATATTAAGAGATTTTTTTGATCCCAAGTGGGGAAATTCCTTAAATTGGACCCCCTTTTTTTTCCTTTGTAATCAGTTATTCAATCATTTATAAAGAAGACTAACTTTTTTTTTTTCTTTTTTTTTCCTACAGGATTCCATTTAAGATCGGGCAACCGAAGAAACAGATCGTTTCAAAGACGGTAAGATCCAGCTCGCAGTGATGTTAACACGAGGACTTGTGCTGCGCTCTGTCCATCATGCTACATGTTTACACCAGAATGCTTTTTTATTCGTCTTGTCTCTTTGGAAAGCACCAGTAGAGATCGTCCAGTTCGACACGGCGACCCGACGCAAAAACTTCTTCTGGTATTTTTACTCTCTTTATGACCAGACGCTGAACTCCGTAAGAGAGAACATTGGCGGGCAGTCGGGATTCGGACGCTCCGGTCTCCGTAAATGCTCTCTAGAAATGCACGTTGGCATAACGCCTGACCAACAAACGTCTGCCCGGAACATGACCATACGCAGAGAGGTTTAGACGAAGCTCTCAGACTGCAGTACTGAAGGAAGGGAGAGATTTGCAACACACATGCACCCAATCAGCTAATATACACAGTGTCTCGCTTAAGTATTCACCTGTCTCGAACCTTTCTGCTCCTACCTAGAACTGAAAAGGACGACTCTACAGAGTGTTGACGTGAAGGCAATCATGTTTTTTAAAAAATACACTTGCTCAGAAAGCCCTTATGTATGTATCTAAAAAAAATGTATCATTAGGATGAAAGAGCTATCAGCTACCAAAAGAAGTCAGAGTTTAATCAGGATTTGTTATTTATTTTTATTTTTTAATTTGTAAAACATCTCAAAATCTAAACTTCCAAATTGTAGGTAGATTGTTGATTCGATTTACTTGGATTTGATTCGATAGGTCTTATAGCTGACTGAAATAAATGATATTGTAAATATATTTCTTACAGTTAAAAAAAACAACACAAAGTAGTTTTCGTACAAAGCGATAATCTTATTTATATACATATTCTGCTTATTCCACATTCCCGTCCATTAGGTGGCGGTATTGCACCAACCGCCCATAAGCTTAAAGAAGTAGTGATGCTCTACCAAAACATGAGGATTTGTAGGAAATGAAAGTTATTTTTAGCAAAACCTGAGGTACATTCTAAGTCGTTTATAATTAAATTGTGAATCAATTCTGAATTAAATAAATTAAAAAAAACCCCGATCCTCCTAACTGACTCTGTTACCATCACAGATTAAATCACATGGCTCTAAAGGAGGCACGCGACCCGATACAAAGGGAATTAGACAGAGAGGCAACTTTCCATGTGATGCCGCCACCACCGGGTTTCACTGAGTGCATGTTATTCTCAGGATAATGCTCAATTTTGTTTTAATCATATAAATGACCTTTTCCACGTCTCCAAACTACAAAATACCTGCGTATAACCCTACAAATTTGAGAAAGTTCGAGTGGGTGTTTTTCTTTTTTTAGCAGATTTGAACAGTTTCACCAGAACACCAGGACGAATTGATTTGAACTGTATTTTCTCCAGATAATTTCATATCTGCCCAGAAAAACAGCCATAATTAGCATTTCCCGTGTCATTCTTAAAGACAGACAGGACCTTTTGTCACAGGAGTCATGCAGAACTCTGTTCGGCGTCGGACACGATGCCCTGGAAAAAAGAAAAAGAAAAGGAAGAAAAACCCGTTTCCCAGCGCGCTCACCACAAGGACCTTTCTGGGATTCGACAGGACAGCAGCCGTCTCAGCGCTCAAAAACATCTTCCACAAGAAGTTTAATTTTATTGTGTGTCTGAACATTCCTACTGTCGCTCCAAGAGGACACATGGGAGCTGCCTTTAAAAAAAAAAAAAAGGGCATCACGTTATGTGAAATATGATGATAATAAGAGCAGGGGTCCATTTTAACATGATAAACGTTTCAATAGGGTGGATTTCAATTAAGCTGACTGATTTTGGCTACTTTTTTTCTTTTTCTTCTTCTTTTTCGTGGCATTTGTCAAATAAATTCTGGAACCTCTGCTGAGTCACCATTTCTGATTTTCAGATGTATCTTTAAAGCAGAACTTGGTTTACCAAAGTGCTGTACAATCCAAAAATATACTGCAGCCGTAGAAACCGACAATAAAAACAGATAATAATCAGAAAATAAAATCCAACTAAAACAAAATACAACAATATAAAGTCCGCCGTCATTGTATAAGATAAGCATTAAATATAAACGGGGAGAGCAACACCTCACCTCATCACCCTGTATTTTTAATTCTGATACTATCGGACTGCTTTAACTTAAACGGTGAGTTGTTTCAGTCAGATCAGGGCTTCACTGAAACCACAGGCTGTCTCTCGAACACGAGTAAAAACAGCAGCAGCCACGTGTCCGGTCACATCCGCGTCGGTGTGTGGGTGCTTCCTCTCCTCCTTGTATTGATAGGGGCAAAAACCACCTCCTCTCATCACTCTATTCCTCTGTCCGCCTCGGTTTCCTTCCTGTTATAACGCACACACACACATATATACACACACACATACACACACACACAATGCAGACCCCATGAGTGGGCAGTTCAGAGGACGTCCATGTCACTGAGTCAGTCTGCATGGCTACCCGACTACAAACTGTTTATTTGGAGAACGCGTCCTCAAAAACCACAGGACAGGAACCTTAAAACACCACTTCACACACACAATCCAAACACACACACACCATCACCGTGGCACGGACACTTCAGCGCCAGAGATCGCATGACGACGGCTGGGGGAAAAAAATAAAAATTAAAATAAGATGTCTGTCTGGCTTTGCTTGCTGAACAGATTTGTTCAGTCTTGCATTCTGTTTTCAGGTCAAGTTATTAACAAACATCAGCTTTTCCTAACTGCGCGCACAAAAGCCAGGCATGAAGAAAAAAACTAGAGCAGGTTGCCGACATCTCTCTCTCTCTCTCTCTCTCTCTCTCTCTCTCTCTCTCTTCACATGAATGCGCTTTTGTTTCCTCCACAGGTTGAAAGAGACTTCGAGCGGGAATACGAGAAGCTCCAGAAGTAAGTTGACGTGTTTTCTGTGATTGTGTTTCGTTAGCTTTGATGTGAAAGATTTCGCTTTTATAATATGTCCGGTTTTTGTTTCCTGAATGTTGTTGTTATTATTATTATTATTATTAATATTTATTTTTTCCTTTCGCCAGCAGCAAGTGATGTATCAGAATAGGCTACCTGTACAAAACGAAGGGGAAGGGGAAAAAGTTGTGTATTGAATTACAGTAAAGATAGAAGTTTTGACATGATGTTAAAGATGTAACGGTGCCTCGGGCCGGCGCTGGTCTTCCGATAGGTCGAGCTAAATAGATATACGGTATACATAAAGAGATGGAAACGTTTTCCCCGGAGGACTTCTTTCTCACTCGTAAGACGTATAGATATATGTGTAAAATAAAGCTAACAGGATTCGAGGTCGTAGTATCATTATATCTGTGATTCCTTTTATTTATTTTTTTGGTTTATGTCATAATTCTTAACTGGGAGTCGATGATAAAACTGTGGGATTGAATGCTGGTATCAGTATTAGTCCAGTACTATACTCATGTACAAAATGCTCTGATGCTGACTGACGCCATGAAAGGACATGTGAGGGTGAGAAAGTGAAAGAGAGAGAACAGAAAAGGGTAAAAAAAAAAAAAACAGAGATTGGTGAGGGGTTATCTGGGTCAATGTTAGAAGAGTGATTGCTAGACGAGTCTTTGTAAAGTAAATGACAAAATAAATATATTTTTTAAAAAACGATCAGCACAATAATATTGTTTAATAAATCTCAGTGTTGGTCTAAACCATATTTATGTATAATTAATCGTACTTAATTAGAAGTAGAAGTACTTTATCACAACTTTTAAGGATAGTGCTGAACCATCAACTTTGGAGAAGAAATGTGGTCAGAAATAATAATTTAAAAAAATCATGAATGGAGATCACTTAAACACACAAAAAAATCATTTTCGCGCGCGCGCGCGCGCACACACACACACACACACACACACACACACACACACACACAGACTCACACAATGTGATGAGAACTAAAAGAAATCCACTTTTTAGTGAGACTCATCAGGAAAAAAACTTAAATTTGCTAGAGAGCATAAAGATTGGACTTTTGAGTGATGGAAAAAGGTCATGAGATGGGCGTGTCCGGGTAACAGGGAAGCACACGAAGCGAAGCACCCCATCATTAGCGATGGGAAGTTTGAATCATTTTAGTGGCTCGGTTCTTTGAATCTCGTTCATCAAAATGAACGAATCTTTTTTTGAGTCATTTCGTTCTTTTGATCAGAAATAAAATAAAATGTTTTGTTTTCACAAAAAAAGACCCCCAATACGTCTACATACACAAATTTTGGCTATAGTTCCAGTTATGAAATGACACATTATAATAAACAGAATGAGTAGCTCAGCTCTCATATCTCGCAGTCGGAGTCGTTCGTTCTTTTGAATCTGTTGCACCGCACAGCGTCTATGGGAGTCACATGACAAAGGAACGAACGCTAGCAGAATCGTTCAGTACTGTTTCCTGTATAACATACGAAGGTATTGAGATGCTTTGCACATGCGCGCTCAATAGAAAATGAACGAATCACTCTCCGAGACGACTCGTTCATCTGAGTCATGTTAAAGATTCGCTCAAAAAGAACGAATCGTCCATGAACGACCCATCACTACCCATCATGCATAGTGTCCACTGTACAAGTGCCTCTGGAGACAGTGTTATGATCTGGGGTTACTTTAGTCGCTGCTTCAGGTCTAGACTCAGCAAAGTTATGTGGAAATATGTGAGGAGTAAGTTGAGTGACGACCTGAATGTACTGAATGACCAGATTAACACATCTGTGGAGTTTCTCTTCCCTGTTAATTCCTAAAAATGCCTATTTTTATAGTTTAAACCCTAAATATGCTCCTGAAACACTTTACTTTCATTTCAAACTTAGCTTGGTAAGATACCTTAAAAAAAAAAAAATACTTGAAAAAAAATAAAGACTGTAAAGGTAAACCCATATACTGTACTGTTGTCTCCCGCAGTGCTAGAATGTAATGATGTTATCTCTATATGTACTGTGATTTATGCAAGCACGGTTCTTTTTTTGGTATAAATACTGTTGGGTAAATTCAGTAGTAATAATAATAATAATAATAGTTCACCATCACAAGCCGCATTTTCCTCTACGGTCACGTTGTGTTCTCTTTACAGAACAAAAAATGTATACAGTGTTATATTTTATATGGTAATTTAGCTGAATTTGCATTAATATTTGTTGCAAAATCAGTAAATTCTATCGTTCTTAATAGTTAAATGATTTATTGCCACGGAAAAAGGCATTACAAATTTTTCAGAGAATTTTTTTTACGTTTCCGTCGAAATCTCAGGGGTTTCCGCGAACGATTATTAGTTCGTTTTGAGGAAAAATCCATGAACGTCTGTGGCCCCAAACTCTGAACTGAATGTAACACGGGTCAAACAGCAGTACTCACTCGCACCGTGAGAGCAGAACAACTCTACTAATACTGCACTGCTTACACACTCGCCATCAAAGCCATCATTAAAATAAATGAAGAGTTTAGTGCTAGGAGCCACCAAATAAAGATGTTCCATGACACCATTGATTGCCTAATAGTAACCCGGTTACTCACTTCAGTATCAGTAACAAGCACTCGTACTCGTGACGAAAAACCTGGGCCCGCCCCACTCCTGTCACAACGCCGCACCCCTGTGCTTCGGGTACTCGAGTGTTAATGCACCCTGATTGAGTAAGATAAACGGCGGACCCTTATGACTGGGATCGCGCCGGCATGCGCAGCGTGGGCGGAGACACGGATGAATAAAAATATCTTAACAGGAGTCACCAGTGTGGTGGTATGATTCCTATCTAAAATTATATTTAACAGCACAAACACTTCATAGAAGAAGCAAAGCCTTGAGTCACTTGTCACAAATGTGTCATTTCTTAAACTTCTGCAGATTCAGCCTTGAAAGTGAAATTAATGATCTTGGATCAACATGCCTACTCTGTAGAGATTCTGCACTGCAAGTTGTTGTTTTTTTTTCGCATGCCAGTCTCTGATGTTTCACTGACTTGACTAGCACGTCTTTAGTAATATCCAATAAGCATCATGTAAAGGAATAAAGCACTCGGCGTGTGCTGTTCTAGGAAAATAATCTCCATCCGAGTGCTGCGATGGAGTCCGACATACAGCCGAGTTAGCTTGTTGATCATTTTTCCCCGATACTGTAGTGAGTCATTCCTCTTATTCGCCTGCAGTTTGCAAGTAAATTCGCCAAATGCAGGAAGTGACCCAAACACGCCAAACATTCGGTCTGTAGATATGAGCTGGAAAAAAAAAAGAAAAAAAAAGCCAGGGTTTTGTGCTCTGGAGATTTTTACTGGCAGACAAAAAAAATTAAATAAACGCCGGATGTTTATACATAGAGGCGGCAATGTGGCCTCGCACCTCCAGGGTCGAGGGTTCGATTCCCGACTCAGGTCTGTGTGCATGTTCTCTCCGTGCCTGGTCATTTTTTTTTTGGTTACTCCGGTTTCCTCCCTCAGTCCAAAAACATGCCGGCTGATTAGTGTATCCAATTCAAATGTTATTTGTCACATACACCGTATGATAAAGACTTACACGACTGCTGAAAAAATTCTAAAAGAAAAGTTTCAGTATGAAATAAGAGAATTTTACCAATAATATAGACGTAGTGTATATAAGGAGAAGAATGGAAATGAGGCTCTTTCAGTCTGATTTGGACTTTAGTCCAACACCTTAAACACTGAGCTACCCCTCCCTCAAGCCTGTGATTATTAAATTACAACCAGCACTACTGTCCAAGCAGCTGGTATAAATTAATAAGTAAACGAACAAACAAACAAGCAGCAAAAATATATAACTAATCGATGAGGAGGGAGAACTCGGTACTAGTATGAACCGTTGTCTCGTCAAGGCCCGAGAAGCAGCGGCACAATCTCATATTTCTGTAAATCCCAGCATATATAAAGCGAATATGTTAGTCTGTGACCACATGTCATTTACGTGCTGGAACGAGGCCTGGTGTTGGCATGCTAGTGCACAGACTGGAGCAGCTGGGACGCTGGGGCTCGATTAGCACCTAGCATGAGCGACTGGGGGTTGGGGTTTCCTTATCATCATCTGGAAGCTTTTAAAAAAATAATAATAATAATAATTTCTTTTTTTAGTTTATCCCTAAAACCTAACTCTCTCCCTTCATTCTCCCTAAACAAAGCGATCACATGTTCCGTGATCGGTGTCCTATGGGAGTTTCCCCAGCCACTCATTTCCTTCTTAATTGATCTAATGAACAGCTCCCTCATGCGCACACACACACACACACACACTAAGCACATGCACACACCCCAGCCAGGCGCTACCGTGTCATAATTGCAGATGTTAGCACCCCGAGTGTTTGCGAATGGTTCACAGTATGGGAGCAACTGTGTGAAACGATCTTATCAGATCTTTTGCGAGCGTTACTGTCGTGAACGAGATTCACCGAACTTGAACCCCAGACCCTCCATCGTGTGTCGCTTCATTCTTGGATTTAAAAAGCTTCAGTACAAACGGACGCTGACGTCATGTTTTAAAAAGGAATTTAAGCATCAGGGCGGACTTAAGACAAACAGATCATTAGTTTATAATTTAGCACGAGATGAAAGTTTTACTTGGTGCAAACAGGTTGAACATGTCCGAGTGTGAAGTTCATTAGTTCTTTCGAATGTTTTCCGATTTCAGGCTGGAAGACCAAACGAAGAAGCTGCATAAAGACATGAAGAAAAGCACGGAGGCTGATATCGGTGCGTAACATGGTTGCGTAGATGTGATTATTATACGTTGTATATGTGTTAAATATGTTTTCTGAGAGGAGATTTAAACCCGTGCGGTGTTTGAACATGGGAAAGTATGAACGAGTTTGTTCTCTTACGTTTGTTAGCGACAACGCACACACGCGCCAACATTAAAGTCAAGTTTCAAAACTTTTTTTTTTTTCCTTCCCTAGCTACTTGGTCAAACTCTGTGGATCAATTTATTATATTTTTTTGTCACATACTGTATATATTTTTTAGTTGTCCTTATTTTACAAAAAAAAACTATATTGAGCTGCATCAAGCAAACAACTAAGGAGATTTGAAATGACTGGAACTGGATTAATAAACTAACTTTCAACACATTATCAAAACCTGTTAGGATGGCGCTGAACTGTCAACTTTGTGGAAGAAATGTAGTTGGGGGAAAAAAAAAATCGTAAACGGAGGTCACTCAAACACTTGGTGAAGTTGCATAACAAAAGTTGACACAAAAAAAGTGACTGGAGTTTGGAGCAACGGAAAAAAGGTCATGTGACCTGACGAGTCCAGATTGAGTCTATTCCAGAGAGATGGGCGTGTCGGAGTAAGAAGGGAAGCACATGAAGCGATGCACCCATCATGCGTAGTGTCCACTGTACAAGTGTCTCTGGAGGCGGTGTTATGATCTGGGGTCGCATCAGCGATGTTATGTGGCAATAATATGAAGTCAGCTGACGACCTGAATGACCGAGTGAGGTTATCACATCCGTGGAGTTTCTCTTCTCTGATGCTACAGGAGTATTCCAGCACTAAAATTATGAATTCTGGGTGCATGAGGAATAATTTTCACACTTAAAACTTAAAGGTGATTTTAATAAAATCTTAAAGCACTTTTTTTTATTTTTTTTATTTATTTATATATTTTTGGAAGTGTCCCGTCCACTAAAACTTACTCCACAAGCAGATGCGTGCCATAAGTGATAAGCGGGAGCGCTGAAGGAGCTCAGCGTGCGCTGGTTGTGCAGCGACGCCTCTGTAGTGCCAGCTCCAATTACAGCTCGCGCACGTTTCTGCCGAGGCTGCTTCAACTCCGGCTGCTCAGATCAGACCCGAGAGCTCACGTCGACCCGAATCAGACTCCTCAAACATCAAGCCTCATTAGAAGCAGGATGTTTTATGCTAAAATGCTAATAACCCGACACCTTCATCTTCTTAGTTTTTTCCAGTCACTTAATATAAACTTAAAAAAAAAAAAAACGACCCAGAATATGTTTGTGTATTTTTCTTCTCCTTCTTTTTCTTCTTCTTCTTCTTATGTTTATCGTTGGCATTTCATTCAGCCATGTCTAAAGCGGCCGTGAAGATTGCCGGGGACCTGTTGAGTAACCCGCTGTGCGAGCAGGACCAAGCCTTCCTGGAGTCTATGATGGCTCTGGATACAGCCATGAAACGAATGGATGCGTTCAATCAGGAGAAGGTGAGTCCCGCTACAGTTGAACCACTCTTGAGCAAGAACCTCAACTTACTCCTCAACTGCTCAGATGTACAATGAGATAAAGTCCAGGGGTAGCTCAGTGGTTAAGGCATTGGACTACGGTTCGGAAGATCCCAGGTTCAAACCCCACAACCACCAAGTTGCCACTGTTGGGCCCTTGAGCAAGGCCCTCAACCCTCAACCCTCAACTGCTCAGATGTGTAATGAGATAAAAATGTAAGTCGCTCTGGATAAGAGCATCTGCCAAATGCCGAAATGTAAATAAAGTCGCTGTGTATAAGGGCGTCTGCTGCAATGCCGTAATTGTAAAGAATCCTACACCATTGCTTCTCGCTCTAAATTCTGCAGAACACAGATCGGTTGAATGTGAGTTGAGCAATATACATCATGTTTACATTGCATAGTTCCTCTGCTTACCTGCTTAACCTGTACCTGCTCGAACACACTTCACTTGAATAAACGGCCCGATTCTGCCTCGCAACGTCCTCTTCGTCGTGTACTTCATGCTTGGCAGCGGAAAACATTTTATGCGAATGTTGTTTCTCACTTTGGCTGAAATAAACTCTGTTACCCTCTAGCAGATTGGGTATGAGTAAGGTTTTCTCACAACAGATCCCCTCCACTCCCCCCCCCCCCTCCCCTCCTCCCCACAACACTCCTTAGGCATCTAAATCTGCACTATTGAAAGATTCCAGCCTCGATATTTAAAGTTTTTTTTTTTTCTTCTTCTTTTTCACCGCAAGTGATTACAACAGATTTCTATGGTTGTTTATCATCATCCGAGTCCTAATGCACCCCGTATTGCACACACACAAGCTTGCAGGGGGGAATACTGATCGCTCTCTGTTCAACCTGCTGACCCCCGTTTTACCCCAGGAGCCCAGCTCAGGGGGGGGGGGGGGGGGGGGGGGGGTTACAGCCATCCTGCGAATCCCAGACTCTGTTTCCTGATCTCAGGTGAGGAAATTCTGTGTGGCTTCATCTCTTGTCTCATTCAGTGTGTCAAAAAAGGGAAGATTTAAAGGTTTGAAATGTAGAATTGGTTTAGATGAGTTGTTGGTGATGGGTCGGTTTGACACTCAGTAGATTGATTCCAGTCCATGTTCATGAAGGTCCACCTCCATATGGATTCAAAGACACACCAGGGCTCCAGACCAGAAGGTCATTTTTCAACCAGGTCTAATTAGCGACTTAATACACATATGATGTTAAATTTTTTTCTTTAGGAGATGCGCTATTGCCAAAAGTATTCGCTCGCCTGCCTTCACATGCATATGAATTTGAGTAACATCCGATTTTTAATCCACAGGGTTTAATATGATGTTGGCTCCGCCCCCTTTGCAGCTATACCAGCTTCAACTCTTCTGGGAAGGAATTCCACAAGGTTTAGGAGTGTGTTAATGGGAACTTTTAATCATTCTTCCAGAAGCGCATTTGTGAGGTCAGACACTGATGTTGGACGAGAAGGCCTGGCTCCTCCTCCCAGTCTCCGCCCTAATTCATCCCAAAGGTGTTCTATCAGGCTGAGGTCAGGACTCTGTGCCAGCCAGTCAAGTTCTTTAACACCAAACTAGTTCATCCATGTCTTTATGGACTCTTGCTTTGTGCATTGGTGCGCAGTCATGTTGGAACTGGTGTGGGGTTGTTTTTCAGACCATTGGGCTCCGCCCCTTTCGTTCCAGTGAAAGTAACTCTTAATGCTTCAGCATACCGAGACATTTTGTACAATTTCATGCTCAGTTAAACTTTGTGCGAACAGTTTGGGGACGGCCCCTTCCTGTTTTAACATGACTGCGTACCAGTGCACAAAGCAAGAGTCCATAAAGACATGGATGAGCGAGTTTGGTGTGGAGGAACTTAAATATCCTGACCTCAACCCGAGAGACCGCGAGCCAGGCCTTCTAGTCCTCACAAATGTGCTTCTGGAAGAACGATCTGAAATCACCATAAACACACTTCTAAACCTTGTGGAAAGTCTTCACAGAAGAGATGAAGCTGTTATAACTGCAAAGGGGGCGGGGCCAACATCATATTAAACCCTATGGTTTAACAATTAGATGCCAGTTACAGTAGGTTCATATACATGTGAAGGCAGGCGAGCGAATACTTTTGGCAATATTGTGTACACTCACCTGGCCAATTCATTTAGAATGGGGTTCTTTAGGTACACCTTGCTAGAACTGGGTTGGACCCCTTTTACCCTCAGAATTGCGTTAATTCTTCAACAAGGTGCTGGATAATAAATATTTGACACGAGAGCATCAGGCAGTTGCTGTGGATTTGGTCAGCAGCACGTCCATGATGCGGATCTCCCGTTCCACAACGTCGTTTGAGTTCAGGGAAGTCACGGTTATGTTTAAGAAACCAGTTTGAGATGATTTGTGACATTGTAAGTTATCTTGATGGACTTTAAGATGTTACTTGAGTTACTGTTGTCTTTTCTGTCACCTCGAGCCTATGCAGTCTGGCCATTCACCTCTGACCTCTGGCATCAACCAGGCATGCTCTCAGGTCATTTTCTGTAAACAATATAGATGGTTTTGTGTGGAAATCAAAGTACCCGGCCTGTCTGACACTAAAACCCACCTCTTTACCCCCCCTCATTCTGATGCTTGGTTTCAGCATCAGCAGATGGTCTTGACTATGTCTACATGCCTAAATGCACAGAGTTGCTGCCATCTGATTGGCTGATTTAGATATTTTACACCTAGTAATTTTAACTCCTTACTATGGTGATTAGAGAAACGCATGTAATTTGGGCTGTTTTCTTTCATCTAAACCATTTTTCAGACCAAACACTAATAAAATCTGCTCTGCGGAGCAGCCGATTCACCGATTCTCTGATTCCTGGTAGCGGGTTACTTTTAGCGGCTTTCTTATTACAATAATACTATTATTATTATAATAATAAAAATAACAGTTATAAACTTTAACATTAAAAGAGAATTTAAAACAGCTAATGATTGTTCACAAAACATGTAGGCAGTTCACATCACCAGTCATGGGAATCATCGGGGATCGGCCGATACGTAATCACGATACCTAGGAACCTGTTCGATCTGTATTGAGAGACTATAAGCATCAAGTTTCTATAATTGTATTTTTCTTACAATTTTAATCAAACTTAGCTACCATGTACCACACAAGATGCTGTGCAGCCTTCCAGTGTGCGAATAGTTTGGAGTGCACCCCCTGCAGGATTATAGAGGAACTGCATAGTCTTGCCCCCACTGATACAAACATGTACCGTATAAATTTTAAATAATTTTCAGAAGATCAGAAGTCGTCAGTGTCTTTGTTACGCAGAACGTAATTGCTGAAATTTAGTTTCTGTTATTCTCCTCAGATGAATGAATTCCTACGTGCACACGTCTATTGCTACTTTAAAAAAATAAATAAATCCAGTAGATGAAAGCACATCTATGAATACTACCTGCTCCAGTCGACCAGAAGGCATGTCCATCCTCGTGATCTGAGATCTGCAGTTAAATGTTCTTTTTGTGTGCCTCGATATAAAGAGAGCTTTTTTTTTTTTGTAGCGAACATCTAAGCGTTCGAGACGTTTCTGGATGAATTAGCATGCCTGGTTGAACCTGGCCTCATTTGTAATATTTCGATGGAAAAAATATTCACAGGACTATAGCAACCTTTTGCGAGCTTGCGCTATAAGTACAGGCTGGATATAATGCACGCTGCCGCGAAGCCCGATCTCTCAGACAACAGATGTGATGCAAATGCGCTCTCGCTGCACTGACCCCACTGTCAGTTTCACTAAAGCGAACACTTTCAGCAGCGCCGCTCTCTCTCTCTCTCTCTCTCTCTCTCTCTCTCTCTCTCTCTCTCCAGCTAAGCTCTATGGCCTGTTATTCCAGTATACGGGCACTTGGCAGGCGAGCGATGCGTTAGCCGTGGGCGACAAGAGATGTTAGCACAGCTGATTTATTATTTTTCTTCTTTTTCTTCCCCGGCTCGGTGTTCCTCGCCGCGCTCTGTGCGAATTACCACCCTGGGATGCTGGAATGGTTAATGAGACTTCCGTGAATCAGATGCCAAACCTGCACCAAAATCCACTACCAGTGCAGCGGCTAAACTAATTGAACTAGCGTTCAATAAAGACAATGAAATCTGCCTTTTTTTTTAATTTTTTTTAAATGCGCTCAAGGCCAGATTGAAGAAGAGAGAGAGAGAAAGAAAAGGAGAAATGTGTTATGGTAATGAAGGCAGCTTAAGTCTACAGTGTGTATATTTTAAGGTCTGTGTTTAAAAGGCTTTAAGGCCTGCAAAGCCAAGCGGTTAGCGGTTAACGACTAGCGGCCATGACGGCGAAAAGGGGGCTTATCGATTTTTCAGGGTTTGTGGTTTTTTTTTTTTTTTTTTTTTTTTTGGGTTAGCTCTGTGTATGTGAAGGAAAAAGGAGAGAAAGAGAGTCAGGCTGATCTTTGCCCTCTGATTCACACTGATGCTGGTGCTTCCGCGACGCCCTCAGGCTTTACGCTTACCTCACGGAATACTCGCTACACCCTTCGCCCAACTCTCCGCATCCTTAACGCCGCGCACTAGCTCCACCACCACTCTTCTCGTCTCTTCTTCTTTCTCTCCCTCCGCACATACAGACTCTTAGAGACAGTTCACGTTTAATAAAGCGTTTGCACGCTAATAAAAGAGCTCGTACGTGTTGATTTTCCGTCATGCTCTGTTTGGGTTCTCTGGCTGACTCGCCTCGTGAGCTTCGCATGCCCTTCCGCCGCCTCTCCTCGGTAACGTCAGCAGCTGGGGTGAGACGGCTGACATCCTGACATATTAACGCAAATAATTTTAACCGTCAACTCGAGTCAGAGGCTTTCAGGGCCCTCGGGGTCCAGCGAGGTGTTCCTCCCCAGCTCTAATTCCTCTTTCGTCTCTAAACATCGAAGGGAGTCTGAACTCTTATTGTTTAAAAAAATGTTTGTTTGGTAAGAAAACTTTCATGTCGTCGGGGCGTCCCGCCCTCTCCTACGCTCACAAACCCAGCCGGGGATTCGCTTTCATGTCTCGGTCCCCCCTCCGGACGGTTCCGTCTTTTTGAATTCGGCGCTCGATGAATATTCACGTCCTCGTCCGTCCCCGCAGGGTTTCGAGCGTGATGATGAGGTGACATCACCGGAGCGCTCACACCCTCACGATCTCGGCGCTCTTTTGGCGGGCTGCGTTGTATCCTGTTACCAATTAACTTCACCGCAGACGACGACGGGCTTATTGTTTTGAACTTGATGATCAATGGAATTTGATATGAAGGTTGTCGCTTAGAACATGTTGCATCATCTGTTTATTGTTTATGTTTCCCTTTAGGTCAATCAGATTCAGAAGACTGTGATCGATCCACTAAAAAAGTGAGTGTCCACTTCATATATGACTTCATCAATATTTGGTGATCTGTTGTGTTATTGATTTAAACCAAATTATACTTTGTGTCTTTGTTTGTTCTTGAGTTCTTCTAGTTCAAGAACAAACTGGGTTTTTAAATGTTTTTTTTTTATTCCACCCCATTTCCATTCCGTATCGCATTACGATCCCTCAGTGCTGATTCAAATATAAAATAGCGATTTTATAAGTATCACGATTTTATATAAAATTTTTTGCTGATTTTGTTAGAATTTTATAACCTTAAAAAAAGTTTAGTTAGTAATTAAATGTTGCCCGTTCCTTATGACATTCACTTAAAAAAAAAAAAAAAAAACGCATTTAAACAATACAAACTAATTTCAAATACAAGAGTTTAACATTTAACTTAGTTAATTTAATTGTTAATGTAATTTAAGTTTTTACTGAGCAGCACGTCATACTTACTATTTCTAAACAAACGTAGCAAATAATTCACTTCTACCAAACGTGGAATAGTTCAGAGTGTTTGAATTTTCTCAAATGCCTCCAGATTCTCAAAACTCAACTCGACCGGTTTATTTTTGTAACTTGATCAGCTTTAATTACTTGTTACATTGTGTGGCAGTGAATAAGTAAGAAGCTTGGGCTTCTAGTGAACACGATTTTCGACAAGTTTGCTGTGTTTTGAGAGCCCGGCGTAAACGTGTGTAATGAGCAGGTTTGATACTAATCGGCTCACAGAGTTTGGAGAAAAAGGCAGATCTGAGGCTTTTAACGCGCAGGATTTTTGATAAGATGTTTCTATTGTCCTACTCGGAAGCTTCTGTGCTTCGGTCACGGACAGTCAGACTGAAAAACCAGCCAATTCTGGTCGTCAATGACAACAATTTGTGTAAATACTATGTGAATACACTAGTCAGTTCTCACCCTGCATCATGACACTTTAATATAAAATATCCTGACTCAATTGTTAATAAACAAAGCTTCAGTCCAGATATCAGGTGTCGATGAATCTGAAGTGTCGTATGTATTCGGTCACTGTGACGCAGCGGTAAACGTCCCTTTTCTACTTTTATTTTCTTTTCTTTACAGGTTTCGTCACTTAGTGATATCGTAGGCAGTATATTCTTATTACCCCATGTGTGTGTTTAAGTCACAAGAGCCAGACATCAGATTGTAAACATGTACAGAGTACTAAAACCAAAAGTATGTGGACACCCTATCACAATATTTAGTGTTTGTTGAACATCCTGTTCCAGATTTGCTTTGTTTATTTATAATAAATAAATAAACTCTACTCTAGCCCCCTAGCGTCTCCCTCACACACACACACACACACACACACACACACACACACACACACACAAAATTACATACAGAGTGTCTGTCCCAAGCGCGGATGAGAGAGGAGGGAGAGTGAAAGAAAGAGGGCTTCTGGAGGAAAGTTTATTTGGCCGTCCGCCCCTCCACTCCTCTCTCTCTCTCTCTCTCTCTCTCTCTCTCTCTCTCTCTCTCTCTCTCTCTCCCTCCGTCTCTCTCCCTCCCGCCCCCGTGAGTGCTATTCCGTTTGTGCCTGTTCTCATGGGAGGGGCCGGAACAGGAAGCAGACCTTAATGAGCAGACAGGAAGACGAGTGGGAGCGGAGACACTCCTTACAAACGCCTCTGTTCTGGAGCGCTAACGCATACACGTGTGTGTGTGTGTGTGTGTGTGTGGTTTAGACAGAGAAAGAAGGAATGTTCTCTATTCGTTTATAAAGAGTGGCTCATTGTTGACTCGGATTTTATAAAAGCTCTCAAACATGATGCAAGTCTTCTGAACTGAACCCACATTTTGTGTGTGTGTGTGTGTGTGTGTGTGTGTGTGTGTGTGTGAGATTGATTAAAATTTTATTAAATGCTCACTTTATTCCATATTGGTGGAAGTGTGTGTTTAATCTGTGACTAAACTGTGTGTGTGTGTGTGTGTGTGTGTGTGTGCAGTGGTAAGATGGAATGGTTCTCATTTCCTTTAGCCAGTGGGTGTGTGGTTGACATGTGTGAAGGCTCTTGTATGGCCCTAAGCCCGGACTTAGACACACACACACACACACACACACACACACACACACACACCTTACTCATTGACAAACACCAGGTCCACAGGAGAGGCTTTAAAGATCAGGACAGGCCAAAGAAGACACATCAAAGCGCGCGCACACACACACACACACACACACACACACACACACAGAGAGGAAAAGAGATAGAGAGACTTGACCATTTAAAACTGACCACTCCCCCCCCCCCGATAGAAGAATGAAAGCTAGTTTTGTGAGGAAGTTACTCCACAATATAAATATATATATTTATACAATTACAAACGCTGGCTTTTCAAGACGCGGTCGTGGCTTTTAGCAAAAGTTTCTGCGCGTTTTGTGTAGCCAGTGCCGTCTCACCTCACGATCCACCGCTCGCAACATCAGCTTTGTTTCTGGCCCGAGCCAAAATGCACTTAACCAAACCTTATGCTAAGAAACAATGAAAGCCCAGATTCCATTAGTGTACGACGGTCCAGACTCGCATAATTATTTATATTTCGCTCGCCGTCCATGTATTCAAATGACATTCTTAATGCGAGCCGCAAGAAAAAAAAAAGGTGTCGGATCTCTAATGGATCTCGCCATCTGTTCAGCCATCAAAATCTCTAAATGCAGCGATTCATTTGCGGGCTAACAAACTTTCCCAGCGTCTCTCTCTCTCTCTCTCTCTCTCTCTCTCTCTCTCTCTCTCTCTCGGTCTCGGCACTCCATATACCGCTGCTGGATCTCTTCACGATGTGCATTACTGACGCCGGCTTTGACCTTTTCCTCGTTTGCTCTTTGTTGCATTAGATGGAACAGAAGCTCTCATTGATGGGATTCATACAATAATCTGTGTGTGTGTGTGTGTGTGTGTCCGTGTGCGCACACGCACATTCACATGTGGTGCATCCAGACACATTTACACACTACGTTTGTTTAAAAACGGACATTATAGAAGTTGAAGGATTTAAATAATGAAACTTTTTCTTTTTCCCGACGTAATAAATAAGGAGTCTTGACTAGATTGAAGTTCTGTAATCCTGCGGCGCTGAAGAAATGTCAACGTGTGACATTTTACCTTCCTGTTTGCAAATCTCTCCTTTTTTTTTTATTTATTTATTTTTTTTTATTCCTCTGCTTTATCTTTAATTGCAGGTTTTAACCGTAGACGCTGATTGCGTGACTGGTGATGAGACGGGATAACGTGAAGATGCTTTGTAGTAACGCTTCCAACCACTGACACACATGTACCTCTTGTGTACTCATGTACTTCTTCTGTACCTCTGAGAAAACAAAGTGCAAGCGTTTTGTTTAATTAATGCTTTTTTGTTTTTATTAATTTTCTGCAAAGATACTGGTTTTTAATTTGGTGTTTTTATCAACACTGATCTTGATCAATTGAAATTATATATTAACCCGTATACAACAGCTGCTGCCATTTCTTATCAGATAATAACAAGAACAAAAAAGCCAGATTGACCACAAACAATAAACGTGGGCATGACCTATCTATTAGTTTTTTGTTTTGTTAAAGCACCACAGTATGCGCCGTTATTTTAAAATAGCATATATTAAGCAACAACATACCACATCTCATCATTTATTTTGATCCTGCAGCAGCATACCATGATGTCTATATTCATGTGAGACTAATGTCTAGTGAACGTACACATGTGGTACGCTGTTGCAGGAAAATAACAGCGTTGTTATAGCAATAACCGCACACCCTGAAGTGTTATATAGCTCTTATTCCACAGCAACATCATATTTTATCTAGTAATGTAGTCGTTCCACTTTACCAACCCCAACCATTACGTGTCAGAACAAGCACGTTAACATAAACCTGCAATTTGGTTTACAGTCTGACCAATCAGAATCGAGAATGATGTAGAGATTAACCTGGTACCTTCTCATGAATTTTCTTTAACGGTCATAAATGTGGTTATGAATCCAGTTATGACTTTTTTAAATTATGTGCAAATTGAGAGCAACTGCTACTCGATAGTTTTCCCCACACTGCAGAGGTGCAAAAAACAATCAAATAACTAGAATAAAAAATAAAAAAAACACTAAGCAGCGTAAGATGTCGAAGTTTAGAGTCTGTAATCACGGAGATATTCATTAGAGATGAGGCGGAACTTTAAACACACACTTTTTTTTTTTTAATCTGCTGAAAGCAATAACTTTACACTAACATGCACATTGTAACATGTACGAAACATTTTGAGTTTATACCCAGGAGCCAGGGAAGAACTCGCCCTCCTCTGTGTGTAGTGAGGAAACTCCCCATGGGTGATGAAAACAAGGGCGAGGATCAGAAAAGAAAAAAAGGGAGCAAAAACACAGAAATATGCAGCTCAGAAAGGCCATAGTAAAATAAAATAACTGGCTTTTAAAACAAAGTTGGGTCCAATTTAATCATGAAGCCATGATGCTACTTATTCCTCATTGTCACACTATTGATATTGAGGTTTTTGCCAATTCTAAATCTGCAAATATTGACCTGAAAACTACAAAAAGGACACGAAACAGACGGCTTGTCTTATTTGTTTTAGAAACAGAAGCAATAAGGACAAACTTGAGAATTTCTTGATATTCCTGATCTTTAAAAATGGTTGAATTGTAACTTGTGCTTTTCTCTGGTTCTAACTGAAGTGTGGTCACGTTGTTCAAACTTGGGGATTCGAGGTACTATTCAGTAATTAGTGCTTTCTGGGGATTCAATTAATGTACCCAGCCCTAGCTATGTCGAAGGTCTTATATTTTTACTATTTCAGCTAGAGACGGGGAATCACCATGGACCAGGCGATAAGATGATATCACGATACGTCGGTACCGATTCCATTTCCGTATTTTGTTTTTAGATTTTTCTAACATTTCAAACTATTTAGAAACCCCCCACCTCCCTGCCCCTCCAAACTTTGTTTCACTTCCTTTTCCAAACGCACCATTTCAGTGTCTGTGTAAATGACCTACTGCTGAGCAACAAGCCTGAGGAGGGGATCGTCTTCTTTTATGAGGTCACAGTAGTGGGAGGATCTAACTGGCTTGTTTTGCCCCCAGCCAGTACAAAAAAAATGGTAAAAGGATCAAAAGCAGGGATTTTTATTTTAGCAAAAAGTGCCGTTTTTTTTTTATATAAGGCACTGAAAGTGTCTCAGAAATGTGTGTGTGTGAGATTGTCCTGATGTTGTCCTTTACTCAGCTGCTATTTCAATCTACACTGACCAACCAGCACCACACCCTCAGCCAGTGTAAAATTATACAGTTGACTGGTCTGTGTGAGCGCGCCTGTGCGAGTGTGCATTTCGTTGGACGAACTAGAGATGTCTAGGGAAACATCGAAAGAGAAATGGGACGCTTCATTATAAGTTAAGCTCAGTCGTGTGTGTGTGTGTATATACAGTATGTGTGTGTGTTACACGCACGCTGAGTCAGACAGGCCGTGCCCTCGTCGGGTTGAACCAGTCTAGCCCAGATTGTTGTCTTTTTCCAGAAAAACACCAGCAAACTATTTCTAAGGACGATGACCAAAAGACACCACGGTTTGGGGTAAAATAGTGAAAAATGCCCAGGCTGAGTACGCTCTTATACAGAGCAGTTAAAGCTTAAAACTGTGAAGTCACCACCCCAGTCTGTCTTAATTCTTCCATCAGGATTGTGGCCAGTGGGTTTTGGTTAAAAAATAAAAACATTTAGTAACGGCAAGTCACAGTGAATGTCTGAGACAGTAGGTAATAAAGTAGATAGCTATAATAGAATCGACAGAAATTGGTCATCCAACAACTCATTGTAAACGATTTCAACAGTGTTTTCATGTTTACATTAGAAAACAAGTACAGTGTAGCACAGAAGTCTGGATCCATGGTGAAAATCTATATAAAAGTATAAACTACGCCTCCGAGTGGCGCAGTGGTAAAGCGCTCGCCCCATCATCCGGAGATCGCTGGTTCGAACCCCGGGTGATGCTGTTTTCCTCTCACAGTCGGAGACATAGAGAGAGCTGATTGTCCGAGCTCTCTCAGGGGGGAGGGATGAGAGGTACTTGCGCTCCCACATTAATCACGGCTCTACAGCCAATCAGGAGCGTCTGTGAGCTCGCGCACGCGGAAGGAGCGGCTAGCGCTTTCCTTCGAGTGTGTTATTCCGCCCCTAACAGTGCGTGAGCAAACAGTTCGAAAAGATGCGGTCGGCTGACGTCACGCGGTTCCGAGAAAACACGTGATCGTCTTCGCCCTCCCGACTGAGTGGTAGTGGTAGGCTTAATGTAGAAGCCCCCTAGTGACGCGGAGGAATTGGCCACAACTAAATTGGGGAGAAAATTGGAACCTCCCCCCCCCCCCAGAAAAACCCAAAAAACAGCAAAGTAGTGACAGCAATATGTATTCTCATTGTCCACGTCATAATTCCCCTTTCCGTCTTTTTATCAAAGCCATATATTTAAGCTGTATCGCACAGGAAAGTGTGCTGTGTTGCTGGACATAGCATGGCTGTGATGCAGTTGTAGGCAGCCTTTATGCAAAAGTTCCACAAGCACCATTTATTATCAACAGATTATGATTTGTTTCTTTATTTAACCTGATATTTTGCTCCGCCATCACGCATCCTTCAGCGATCGGCGGAACCAACTAACCGAGACTGGCAGAGCTGGCGGTTCTGTTGTATTTTTATAAAAATAAAAAAAAACAACAGAAATGGAATAGTGATTGACAGCTGGTGTAATTATAAGAAGTAAAAGTAGTTTTAAATTCTTACCAGTACCTTGTAGCCAAAAGGGGAAAAAGAATAAACCATGGAGGTGGTGGACAGCTCTGTAAATCTTGTACAAGTTCTCTTTTGTGTTTCCACTTGAGAATATCAGCTCTGTTACCTTTCAGGTTCTGGGGTTAAATCTTTTTATATTTTAAATGATTCCAATCTGGCAACCCAGACGTCAACTGGTCCCGTCTGATGAACCACACATCATGCGCGGGGCAGCGTGATTCCTGTCTCATTGGGCCATTATTAGTGCTTGATGAATTTCCAAGGAAGCATATACAGTAGGTATTATATTGTACTGTGCAAAAGTCTTGAGAGACCCAGGATTTCTTCATATTTTTTAATGTAGTCTTGAGGAATGTTTCTCCAGGCTTCCTGAAGGTCTCCAGTCCCTGTACCTGAGCAGTTTCAGAGGAATGTTTTTTTTGTTTTTTTGAAGCGACACAGTGATCGCTTATTGATGAATCATTAAGATGAATCATTTATGCATAATAAAAATCCACCTTAAGGCATGAATCAGTGTGAAACCGGTGCAGATGATGACAGACCAGTGATCCGTATACTGCTGATGCTGAGTGCTGAGTGCTTAGAGCAGATGAGCGGGGAAATGAGGCTGCTGCAGAGTTTGTTATATAATAAACTATTTTTAATTTGCACTTTGCACGCCGTCACAATAAAAACATTTGTTCTCATTTCTTCAATTAAATCTAATCTACACAAGTGGCTCAACACTTTTTGCCCAGTACTACTGTGGTTATCTGTATTAGGTGTGGTGGAAATGATATAAAAGTCGCAGATCAGACAACATTGCATCCTTTTCTGCGTTGCAGTGTGTTTGGGAAGTATTTGGGGAAAGAAATAAAGCGCAGAAGCTTTAGTTATTAAAGCCTCGATGTTATTTCGTGTTCGTGTGTCTCCGTGTTGATGTCCTTATGTAATCTTCTGGCATCCAGCAGTCTGCACATGCAGCAAGTCACGTTCACTTGGTAGGATGAATTTCATGTTTGTTTTTGTTTTTTTTCGGCTATAAGTCTATAAGGCATGTTTACTACTGTAGGTCTGCAGATTGTGCTTGTAATTACCGGTGGGCGATATTTACAGAAATGCAATATTGTTGGGTTTTTTTGTTTTTGTTTGTTTTTAGCATTGCACTAGTAACTTTTGCTCAGTTCTCACATTATCCTGTGTCTACTGACTGTGTGTAAGATACGCAGTGTGCAATCACATCTGTAAACCTGTTACTGTGTCTATTACTGCTGGAGATCTGGAATTTCCCAGGAGATCAACAAAATGTCTGTCTGTTGTGGTGTATGACGGCAATATTTGAAAAACTCCTGCAACTTAATACTACTTACTACAAATAAGTATTTTTTGTTATTGGTGTAACACTACTACAAGAGCCTAATTTGACTCTAAATAATTTGCCAAATGACAATTATTTAACTCGTAACACTTTTTTGTACATTTAGTTTTTTCTCCCCTTTGTTTACTTTTTAATGTCGACAATATTTACCCCCTCCATCGCTAACCAGTTGTTTAAGTGGGCCAAGGTGATGTAGTGTTGAAGGGAGTGTGTGGGTTGACTGTGACGTGTTCTGCACAATATTGTGCCGCTCCCTGTTCTAGTTCCTGTGGGAAACAATCCGGGGCTTGTCTTAACACAACCCAGCGTAGTGGGGCCTGTTCTTTCTGTCTATCTGTCTCTGTCTCTCAGTCTCTGTCTTCTGCCCTCCCTGCCTCTAGGTGAGCACTAATACTGTTTCTGATGTCATAATAATCTGCTCTGTTTACATTACAATCCCTCCTTTGGGTTGGTGGTTAAAACCAATATCATTCATTCATTCATTCATTAAAGGGAGAAAAAAAAAACCTTCCACGTTCTTTTTCCTCCTGTATTGTACTCACACACACACACACACACCTTTACATCTTCATGGTCAGGAGGTTTACACCACCATTTTGCTATTGTCTATGAGAGCTAGTCATTTAGTTGAGGGGAAAAAAGGGTACGACTTTTTAAAACTTTAAACGGACAGATATTTTTTTAGCTAACTCAGTAATTACACGCTTTTGGTCAGCCAGTGCTAAAAATCATATATTTTTCACAATGTAATATTTTGGCAATTAGGCTCTTAATTATTTTATCCAAGTGTTGTTACAAACTGTATAAAGAAGCACAACCCCAAACCAGCCCTCGCTCAGCGTCCATGTTATTCCTGTCGGTTCCCTTTGCACAAATAATAGCAACGCTATTTTTCTCTAGATGTTCGGTTTGTGTTTTTGGCCTGAAAGAGTCTCACGTGTTTGTGCTGCTTCCCTGACGGTTCTTGGCAGTGCTAAGCAGGAGCACAGTCAGGCCTCGAACCAAACCACCCGCTCCTGTTGCTAAGTTACAGTCTGAAGTTTTTTTTTTTCTTCTTCTTCTTCTTTTCCCCCGCTATTTTTAGTATCCTGATAGCAGTATTTTCACTCATTTTCTTCAGGAAAAGAAACAATTAATCATGCTCTACGTTTTAATTAAGCGTTGATGCTGAAATAAGGTCATCGGTGTCTGAACGGTTATCAAGGTCACGACCGTGTTGAACGATCGTCAGCGTGCAAGACCTCGACTTTTGACGATGGGGCGATCGATCGCTGCACGGCTCATCTGAACTTACTGTGTGCGTGCTCGATTGTATAAGAGTTGATGGGAATCGATAGATG
Organism: Channallabes apus; assembly: GCA_030522415.1. Lineage (NCBI taxonomy): Eukaryota > Metazoa > Chordata > Actinopteri > Siluriformes > Clariidae > Channallabes > Channallabes apus. Next base: position 39,393,017 of record CM060111.1, read on the forward strand.
AGCTAGAACTTGAGGGAGATGTTAATTCTGGTGGTAGGATTTTATATTGTGTAACATTTTTCGTTCATATGTTTTTCTCTTGAAACTCCGCATTACATAAAGAAATGCATACTGTGTGTGTGTGTGTATCAGGTACAGCAGTGTGTTCCCCAGTCTGAACATGGCGGTGAAGCGGAGAGAGCAGGCCTTACAGGACTATAAGAGACTGCAGGCTAAAGTGGAGAAATACGAGGAGAAGGAGAAGACTGGACCCATCATGGTCAAACTCCATCAGGTACCAACTGCACAACTGTTTACTTTAAAAACGAAACAAATAAAACCCTAATTATTATAGTATTGCTTTCAGAAGCACAGCGATCTAAACGTTCGACTAGTCATCGAGTTACACACTCATTAAATAAAACACTTATTAGGGTTCAAATTAATTGTTTGAATTTAATGTTAAATACTTATTTATTATGCATTCTTAAGGATGTTTTATAATTTATTAATTTTTTTTTACGTTAATTGTTTAGGGAAACTGAAAAATATATATACTGGACCACATGAGCTGGAATCATTTACACATTTAATAATTAATTTAGATTTAATTTCTTTAAAGGTCAAAAATTTTTTTGTAATTTTTTTTTAGTGTGCATCTGTTCATGTTGAAATTTCTCTGGCACTTCATTTTATTTATTTATTTTTTTTTTTCATATCCCAAACTCCATCACTTTCACCCACTTTCAGTGTCTTTGTAAACAAGCTGCTGCCAAGCCACGCCCCTCTAGCAGAGCTGAGCAGCAAGTTGGGGGGAGGGGCATTTTTTTTTTAGATGAGGTCACATTAACCCTTTTGTATATAACCCTTTCTGTTTACAGTTACATATGCACACCGTATACATGCGCAACCTATTTATTATAAGTTTACAATATCTTCACACTGTCGACACCAAAATCATGATATACAAAAACCTCCCTCACTGCACCACCCGGAATCATTTACTCACCCACTGTAGCTAATCTACCTCCATATATACGCTCAATATACTAATTATATATGCAAATTACTCTGTGAAAATGCACTTCTGGTTAGATGCTAACTGTATTTCGTTGCCTTGTACCTACATGTGCAGTGACGGTAAAGTTTAATCTAATCGAAAATGAATTTTTGTTTTTTTTTTCTCACGCTTTTTGGTTTGTACACACACACACACACACACACTGGAAGCTAGTGGTGGGAATCATCAGTGATGATACACTATCACGATACCTAGGCGGCGATTCGATATGTATTGCGATATTTTAAGTATCACGATTTTATAAATATGCTGATTTAGTGTATTTCTTGTTTTCCAGATTTTTTGCAATTCTAAACAAACTACCGCACAGGTTTCTGAAAAGCGTGAACGGTTTAAGCGCACACCACTTGGAGGATTATAGATGAACTGCAACATTCTACCACCTCAAATTCAAACGTGTATATATAAAAAAAAAATATATTTTAACAAATTGATTTCACACGATACATGAATTGCAACACAAAAGAAAATCGATACATAACAGAATTTTTTTTTTCTCTCTTTTTTTTATCTTCTGGGAATCCATGTGCATTGTTGTATAAAATACTAAAATGTCTTTTTTTTTTTTTTAATGAATAATTTGTCCGCTTTAATCACTAGAACGTTTATTCTGAATCAGTCACTGTCCAATGCTTTGTCATTTAATTAGTCTATAAAAGCATAAGCAACACACACACAATTTGTTTTGTAATGTATCGTCAACAGCCAGCTTTATTAGTCACGATTGGTGCTAATGTAGCATCACTTAGTATTTGTTATAAATTCTTTCATCGTTCCTAATGATCTCCTCTTCACTTTTGATTCACTGTCGGCTCTCCTCCGCTGGTTCGCACTCATTTCTACACAGAGGTAGTTCTGATCCGGTTCCTCCTATACGACCGGATCCGAGGTGTGTTCTGCCCCCATCGTGCCTCTAGAGACCGATCGCTTTCGCCATACTGCTCTCCGCTGCGCCGTTTCTTTCTTTCTTTCTTTCCTTTTCGGAGCGCAGCGTAACAAGTGCTGACTGGAGCCTTTACAGAAATAGAGCACATGGATGTATTCGAGCACCCACGCAAGAGAAGCAGCTTCTCAACTCCGCTGCTGCACTTTAGAGGCTCCGGCACACGTACAGAGCCAGATAATTAGGTTTGGTGTGTGTGTGTGTGTGTGTGTGTGTGTGTGTGTGTGTTCGCGCTCACTAAGCCGGAGACATAAACGTAGTAGCGAATGAGCACTTGCTTCCCAAGTCGGGTGCGGCGAGGTCAGTCTGTGTATATGTATACACTCATTAGTGTGTCAACACATAGTTGCACAAAAGACTTAGGTGCAGAAAATATACGAGTTGACCACCTACACACACGGAGAGAGAGAAAAAGCGGGCTTCATCAGGGCCGTAGAGGAGCACTAAACAAGCTTCTGATTAAATAGCCTATATGTGTGTCTGTGTGTGTGTGTGTATCTTGCTTTCAGTTATGTTTTCTCTCATGCACCGTAAAAAAAAAAAAATCTGTGTTGAGACACATTCTTTCTCACACTATCCCTCTCTCCTTCCACTACTACATCATTGCATTACTCGTTTCCTCTCATTTTCACCACCTCCACTTCCTACTCAGCAATGTTACTCCAGTGACAAACCACTCCAGAATTCCCCCCAAAAACCAACCCGTCTTTCTTTAGTAGGGGTAAAAAAAGTGTGTGTGTGTGTGTTGTCCCTTTTAGGCGAGGGAAGAGTTGAGGCCGGTCAAGGAAGATTTCGAAGCCAAGAATAAGCAACTGCTGGAAGAGATGCCCAAATTTTACAACAGCCGCATCGACTACTTTCAGCCGAGCTTCGAGGCGCTTATCCGAGCTCAGGTGAGGCCCACACGCTGATCTCCTCCGGTTTTAAACCATTTTTCCATTTCACTTGTAGTAAAGTTAACTCTACAGTACGTATTATGTGTTCTCGAAGGACGGTACTATAGAAATGAAACTGTGATATACTTTAGAGTAGTCAATGTGCAGCAGATTTACTGTCCTCTAACAATAACTCAACATACAGACTTTATTGTCTAAATTAACTGGCAACAAAAATGAGTAACCTTAAGTGAAAATGTCAAAACCGTGTCCAAAGTGTCGATATTTTTGAGCACCATCGTTATCTAGCACGGCCTTAATCCTCCCGGGCCTGGACTTCACCAGAGCCGCACGTGTTGCTGCTGGGATCCTCTTCCACTCCTCCGTAATGAAACCACGGAGCTGCCGGATGTTACACACACATGGCGCTACGCCACCTTCAGGTGCTCAATAGTGTTCAGGTCTGGAGACAAACTTGTCCACTGAAGCACATGAACATGATGAATAGGACGGTTGTGCACGGTTAAAGATGTACAGCTGTTATCACTCAGGGTGTACTCATTATTGTTGCCAGATATTTTGACAATAATGACTGTATGTTGAGTTATTTTTCACAGGACTGTAAATCTACACTGTTATACAAGCTGCACGTTGGCTACTCTAAAATATATCCACGTTTCATTTCTATAGTGTCGTCCTTTGAGATGATATACTAAAATATAAATGTAAGACGTGACAAAAAGTGAGTTGTGTGTGTATATACATATATATAGTGTGTGTGTGTGGTGGTGGTGTTTTATTTAATTGTTTTGTTGTTGGGAAAACCTTATGGATGTTGCTCTGAGTGAATTCTGCCACACAACCAAACAGAACAAAATTAGATTTTGGGCAAAAGCCATAATTTGCTTACTCAACTTTAAGAAAATTAGATTTCACTCAAAACATACAGTAACTGCTTCCTCTGCAAAGAGACAGTTTAAAAAACAAAGATTTTAAGACAGGCACTCTGCCTAAAAGTGGTTAAAAAAACACCACCACCACTTGGGGGGGGTTTCACATGGACACGTCATCACACTTTGATCAAGTTGTTGGTGAGCTGCGTATCAGAGTGGATAAGATCTAATCAGATTTTCAGCTGTTAACGTACCCATGATGCTCATGCACCCTGCTCAGAGTGAAATGCGAACATTTTTTTTTTTTTTTTCTTTTTCTTATTTTGAGTAGTTTTTATATATAATTGTTCAAATTAGACCTTGTGAACGGTTTCTTCCAATCTGCCACACCCACACACACACATACACATGTAGTCAAGATGTAGAATTTATTTACATTTAACTTTTACACATAATGTCTTCAATACACCTGCTTTTCAATGCACTTTACTCGCTTGTCAACAAGCTTTCGTATTTCTTAATTAAAAAGTGTTTTGGGCTGAGCTGCGATCCACGAATGCGACCTTCCTTGAAATCCTCTATTCATTCATACTGTATACACTTTTTCACGACAAAACACTTCCTCTATGCTGCGCATCATGTCTTCGATACATAATGGCACCATATACGTACACCCCCCAGGCCACAAAAAACTAAATCACTGCGTGCTGCTCTTCTTTTGTGCAAATCACAAGTGGAGCATCCATTTCTGTTCACACATGGGGTTCAAACAACGTTCACATCTGCAAAGCAGTGACTGGAGAAGACAGTAGCTTTGAACAGAATGCGGAGTGAGGATAATTTTTGACTCAGCCTTGTATATTTTTAGATATACTGTACCTCGACCAGCCATGATATTTAAAAGCAATGGCAGGTGAATAACATTTCTGTTGATACAGTGGGATACAGTTGATGTGCTAGAAGCAGGAAAAAATGGCCAAGCGTGTAAGAGTCTAAAAGTCTTCAACATGTTTATGTTAAAAGTCATCTGGGTTGGAGCATCTCCATCATGACAGGACGTCTGAGGTGTTGCTGGTATGCAGTGGTTTGTACCTACCAAATGAAGTTCAAGGAAGGGAAACCGGTGAACTGATGACTGTTATCAGCATCCAAGGCTCATGGAAAGCAAAGGCTGGGCCTGCAGCAATGGAAGAAGGATTTCTTTTACATCGTGTAGATGCCTTTGTGTGATGGGAAGTGAAGCCTTCATAGAGCAATAATGGAAGAAGACAAGCCAGCGAAGACATTGCTCTGGTCAGTGTTCTACTCAAAAACCCCTTTGTCCTGGCACTCACGTGGCTGCGACTTCAATATGTATCACCTAGCAAAAATTGTTACAGACCCAACTGATGGCAGTGGCCTCTTTAAACAGGATAAGTCTCTTAGGCATGGTTTGAAGAACATGACTAATAGTTAAAGGTATAGACTTGGCCTCCAAATTCCCCAGGTCTTTAGACTGATTTAAGCATCTGTGGGATGTCCTGGACAAACAAATCCTGATACATGAGGTGCCCACCTTACAACTTAAAGGATCTGATGCTAACACACTGGTGCCAGATACCTTTAGAAGTCTGAACCATGCCGGGATGGTTCAGGGTTGTTTTAGTGACGCAAGAGGGACCTGCACGAAAAGATAAAAGTTCATCAGGTGAGTTCATTGTTCTGGCTGATTGCTGCTGTTTCTTCACTACTGCAATAAACCATTGTTAAACACTGCTACTGGTCCTGTCTGACGTTCTGTACCAACCAGGTGTTCTACAAAGCATGGTGTCTTCAATGCCAAAAGAGGTAGGTGACTTTTTAAAATGGGTTTCAACCTCAACACCAAGGTAGGTGAGGGAGAAAAAAAAGTCTTTCTGATAGCGATCTTATGTGGCTCTCAACATCTTAGCAGGACTCGTAATTGAGTGACCTAAAGCTCCACACTCAAGTAAAATCAAATGTTTGTTTTTTTTTCTCAACAGCTTGGCTTTCTTCAAATACACAATACATCTTAAAAATACACACACACACACACACAAAAAGAAATCTTATAACCCAAATTATTGGGACGACCTTGGGATTGAAAAATGAGTTGACTGCTGTTTAATTCCTGTCACAAACTGAAAAAAAAAATATTACATGCTTAATGCTTAATCCTTTCTTTAATTTGAAGCTCTCCCCCCCCCCCCCCCCAAATGAAAATTAAACACCTGGGCCCGTATTCACAAAGTTTTTTAGAATTCTCTGAGAGCTCCTATCTTATCTTAAAAAGTCCTAGTTGGGAGTCTTAGACTAAAAGTGATTTAAGAAGCAATTCTGAGTAAGGAAAGTACAAAACCCTTCATCTTTCTGAGGAGGTGTGGTTGATTGGTTGATAAAAAAAAATCTGTCTTAAAATGGGCTCTTTGTGAAAATAGAATATATGATTATATATATATTTCTCCTATTAATTTTATTATCATGAATACGGGCTACTTTATGCGAAGTTTCTTTTATAGGCTAAATATCTTAAATTTATTTAAAACAGCCAAATGTTGAAAATGTTTCTACTTGCAGTACAGTTTATTTATGTTGCACTCTCTCGGATTGTTGGCTACATGTAATCCAAGAGAGATGGAAGGAAATAAAAGAACAAGAAAACCAAAATTGGACAGAAAAGCAGTGTTTACATTTTGCTTTATGTTCAGTGTTTGGAGAATATTTCTTCTTTCTTGCCATTTTTCCTCCTGCTATAGAAACTCTTTTTTTGCTTAACACTTTTTACCTTAGGAGCTGTTTTTAGGGCTAAGATGTTCCGTGAATCATTTTTATCTTTACTAAGATTTAGTCCCAAATTTAAGGGGAAATTCTAAGAAAATGTCGTAATTCTAAGAATTTTCTTAGAATTTCATCACTAGGAGCAACTTTTAGGCTTAAGAAGCTTTGTGAATACGGGCCCTGATTGGGCGACATAACTCTAGCTCAACTTCTATTTCCAAAACATCATGTCGCTCGACATCAGCAAGAAAATTGATCCCCCCCCCCCCCTACACATTTCTGATTAATCTGTAGAAAGGAAACAGTCACCACATTACTTTTTAAGAAATCCACTCATTTAAATAATAAATCCAAACTCCAACATCATAAACACCGATTATGGCCTTAAAGTCAGATTGCAACATTGGTTTATTAGAGAAAGGTCTCAGGCTGTGTGGGCTCGTTGGGACATTCACAGTGTGCATATTTCATAGCATTTGCATCTGTATATATTATTTTTATTTTTTCAGGAACTGTCAATGAACAATTTTATATAAAACTATATATTACAATTTTAAAATGTCATTTGCTTGGCACTTAGCATAGTGTATAATTAGCTGCACCCTTAATTGGGACAAACACGATACTTAACTGGAGGTAATTACTTAGCTGTATCACTGTCATCATCTTGGTTATTTCTTTTTATTATTAATTTCCATCTGACAAAATCAAATTCCTGCTTCGCAGCACTTGTCTGCAAGGTAATTAAGTAATTAACTTGTGTCGCCCTCCCTTACAAACGCATACATTGTGTTCTGGATCATTAAAACGTGGCTGTGATGTTTGAATGGCTGAACGTGCTTGTTAGGGAAGACAACACACTCGTGATTTCCCCTTTCTTGTTATTTACATGGACGAGAGCATGTGCGCGCGCACAAGGCCGTAGTCCCCTCTGCTGCTCTCTCCACCCAGATCTAATGTGATTAACCTTGACCACCTAATAGAAATGGTCAAATACACACGGCTCCTTTTTTCAGTTTTTTTGCGCACACACATACATGCACGTCTCTCTCTCTCTCTCTCCCCCTCCCTCCTGTCTATAATGTGATTAACCCCCACAATCCTGCTTCAGCTCAGGCTGTCACTTCAGGAAGTTCATAATTATTTGTGTCTCTGTCTCTCATTCTCTCTCACTCATACACACACACACACACACACACACAAACATGGTATTTCGTTTTTACCACTAACCTCCTGCCCCACGCAGTGATGATTAGCTTTGAGTGAACGGACGCATCATGTGGCTTACAAAATTGTAACCTTGTGATTGTTAGTGTGTGCATGTGTTTACCTTTGGTTTGTCAGTAGACATAATGTTCCTGAGGTTTTATGAAAGCACACGGCTTCTAAGATACAAGCATAGTGGGAACAGCTATTGAAGTGTGCACTGAAGGTTAACTCGCAGCACTTCTTCATCTCCACCCATTTAGTGAACTTTTGAATGGAGAAATTTGCCCAGGTGGGATACTGGAGTGTTGATGAGATGAAGATGTGATGTCAGATTAGGTGCTGAGGTTAGACAAAAGGTGGAGTTAGTTGATGTATTTTGGTGGGGTTTGTCTGTAAGGGTTAGAATGAAGTAATGGGGTCAGTAAGGTGGTAAGGTTGGTGGGAGGTTAGGGTTAGTCAAGGTGGAGTGGTGGTGTCAGATTAACTGGTGGCTGATTATGTTATGGCGAGTTAGGTGTGGATGAGGTGGTGAGGTAATGGGGTGAGACCAGGTGGTAAGGGCTGGCAAGATTGAGTTTAAAGGTGGTTAGGATTACTCAAGTGGGTAGTGAATTTTAATTTTGATGGGTCATGGTTGGGGTGAGGTTAGTGGGTGGTTAGGGTTGTGCAGGTTGGTGGGTGGTTAGATATGTTCAGGTTGGGGTGAGGTTGGTGGATGGTTAAGGTTGTTCAGGTTGGGGTGAGGTTGGTGGGTGGTTAAGGTTGTTCAGGTTGGGGTGAGGTTGGTGTGTGGTTAAGGTTGTTCAGGTTGGGGTGAGGTTGGTGGGTTGTTCAGGTTGGGGTGAGGTTGGTGGGTTGTTCAGGTTGGGGTGAGGTTGGTGGGTTGTTCAGGTTGGGGTGAGGTTGGTGGGTTGTTCAGGTTGGGGTGAGGTTGGTGGGTTGTTCAGGTTGGGGTGAGGTTGGTGGGTTGTTCAGGTTGGGGTGAGGTTGGTGGGTTGTTCAGGTTGGGGTGAGGTTGGTGGGTTGTTCAGGTTGGGGTGAGGTTGGTGGGTTGTTCAGGTTGGGGTGAGGTTGGTGGGTTGTTCAGGTTGGGGTGAGGTTGGTGGGTTGTTCAGGTTGGGGTGAGGTTGGTGGGTTGTTCAGGTTGGGGTGAGGTTGGTGGGTTGTTCAGGTTGGGGTGAGGTTGGTGGGTTGTTCAGGTTGGGGTGAGGTTGGTGGGTTGTTCAGGTTGGGGTGAGGTTGGTGGGTTGTTCAGGTTGGGGTGAGGTTGGTGGGTTGTTCAGGTTGGGGTGAGGTTGGTGGGTTGTTCAGGTTGGGGTGAGGTTGGTGGGTTGTTCAGGTTGGGGTGAGGTTGGTGGGTTGTTCAGGTTGGGGTGAGGTTGGTGGGTTGTTCAGGTTGGGGTGAGGTTGGTGGGTTGTTCAGGTTGGGGTGAGGTTGGTGGGTTGTTCAGGTTGGGGTGAGGTTGGTGGGTTGTTCAGGTTGGGGTGAGGTTGGTGGGTTGTTCAGGTTGGGGTGAGGTTGGTGGGTTGTTCAGGTTGGGGTGAGGTTGGTGGGTTGTTCAGGTTGGGGTGAGGTTGGTGGGTTGTTCAGGTTGGGGTGAGGTTGGTGGGTTGTTCAGGTTGGGGTGAGGTTGGTGGGTTGTTCAGGTTGGGGTGAGGTTGGTGGGTTGTTCAGGTTGGGGTGAGGTTGGTGGGTGGTTAAGGTTGTTCAGGTTGGGGTGAGGTTGGTGGGTGGTTAAGGTTGGGGTGAGGTTGGTGGGTTGTTCAGGTTGGGGTGAGGTTGGTGGGTTGTTCAGGTTGGGGTGAGGTTGGTGGGTGGTTAAGGTTGTTCAGGTTGGTGGGTGGTTAAGGTTGTTCAGGTTGGGGTGAGGTTGGTGGGTGGTTAAGGTTGTTGTGGTTGGTGGATGGCTATGATTGGTCGGAGTGGTGAGGTTAGTAATTTGTTAAGGATAATTAAGGTGGTGTGTTGGGGTAAGACAAGGTGGTATGGTTAGTCTGTTAAGTCTAGTTAAGTTTGGATTAGTCGGGTGGTGATGTTAGTGGTTGGTTAGGGTAGGTCGAGATGGGGTGGTGAGATTAGTTGAGGTAGTGAATGAGGGGTATGTGTTAGTCCATAGAGGAAAAGTCCCAGGTGAAGCATGCCTAATCCTTAAATCCCACATTCTTCCAAAAACAAACATGAGCGCCTCGATCAAGTCTGTTGTGCTGCTTTGTACGGAAACATGAAAACAATGGGGAAAAAATAGAGGGAGGATTGTCCTGGGGAAGTGCAGGCAGTGAGGATTGTCTGTTCTGCAAACAGATCTGGAGGTATAGTAGCTGCACCACCAGGAATTATGGTGTTTGTTTTTATTTTTGCTACTCTTTGACATGCCAAATAGTTAATTGAAGTAGCATTGTCATCATGTACTCACTTACTCTTTCTGTCCAGTGCAAATAAATGTACAGTACAATTTGCTTCAGTGATCTGCTGCACATTCTGTAACAATAGATGATGTCCACATGGAAGGATGGGTTATTGGAGATTAAAAAAAACTAAACAATTTGACTGGGCTGAAGTTAATGTACATTGGACTTGAGATGCGGTTAGTGGGGTTGGCCAAGGTGATGCTGCTAAACCTGTTCTTCTTTCCATCCTGAAATTACTCCATCCAAGCTGAGAGAGATCAAGCACTCCTTTGGCAATTGTCCTGTATTAGGGTGGATTAGCATCATTCCTGTTGCGTCCCCCGTTTGTGTAATCTTATTAGCTGATTAGCGAGGAGCCTTAAAATGAATCACTCGGTGTGCATTCAAAATGATTGGCAGAGCCTCCTTCCTGTCAGAGCAAGGGACGAGTAGGAGGAAGAGAGAGGGAGAGGCTTTAAGGAAATAGCATGCATCGGTACCAGTAGAGAAGCGGCTGTTTGCGCGGCCAGTTTTTTGAGACCTCACGAGAGAAAATATTTGAATTCAGTTTTGAATTAATAAGACTGTAATAAGGCTTGAGCTGCAGGGAAAGCCATGGTATTAGCTGTGTAATGTGGAAAGAGGTCATGCTACGTAAGAAAGAGGCCCCTACAGATGACCCTTACCCAGTAAACTAGTGGTGGTGGTGGCAGTGAATTGCCTCATACACACACACACACAACGACAATGTGGTGCTTAAGCTCTGAGAGGTATGAATAGTACATGGGTTTGAGAGAGGAGAATCGCTGCGTTAAAGAGGCAGTGTGTAGGTGGACCACAGAGACTCGCTATCACACATGCTGTATTTAGACTCACTGAGATGTGCAACAGCTATCAAGCCTGATTTCTCAACTAGGAGACTCTTATAAGAGATCAGCCTGTGTGTGTGTGCCCACAGTCCACAATGGACATATCTTAAACACTCTGACTCATAGATCTGCTGGAACTGAGAGTCCCCTCATCCTGCTGAATCATACACACACAGTTCAGAGATCGCCTCTGCTCAGATCGAAGCAAAACTCAACCGTTTCATTTCCGAGCTCCACCACATCACACGCTGTTCCGGAACAAATATACATGCACACTTCCCATCGTTTTTAGGACCTCTGCCAAAATTAGAGAGTTGTCATGAGACCTCCCCTGTCCCCGCAGGCGCTAGGTAGTCCACTGTGTCTCATTGGGGCTTCTTGCACACCAACACACACTCTTAAATACTCTTCCATCCTTAAGAGACTGCGACATGTTCAATTTTACAATTAAGGTGGAATCCTCAATGGCATTTTGGTTTTTTGGTGCAGTATGATTTAGACCTTGCCATCTCTGTCTAAAGAGAGCAGTGCAGCATGCTAACGTTGATGCTAAACAGACTACAACGCTGTTGTTGGTTAGCGGTAGGTCCCTTACGTGTTGTGGTAAGTTGCAAGGTGGGGCCAGGCTTGTTTGTCCAGCACATTCCAAGAATGCTCGATTTAAATTGAGATTTGGAGAATTTGGAGGCCAGATCAACAACCTTGTGTTCTTTTCCTGCTGAGCTCCATACACCGCGGGCTGCGATGTTCTGACTGTTCTGATCCCTTTCTATCCTAGCCAGCGTTAACATTTTTCAGCTTTTTCTGTGGGATCAGATAAGACAAGCTGGCCTGCGGTCTCTCAAATGCGCGTACATGAGTCTTGGGTGCCGATTGTCTGTAAACCAAATCTAACAGCTGCCTTTAATTTCAGATTTTTTTTTTCTTCCCCTTCTGTAGTTATCACACCTACATTCCAGGTAACCTGTTTAGAGGTTGGGTTAAGAAGGTGATGCAATTTTTCAAGTTTCATAATACTTTATACGTATATAACCATGCAAATGAAATGGTCCTTGAGCGTCCTCAGTACCGTAATTATGAGGGACAGTGAGGTTTCAGACATCGTTAGTAAACTCGGGGAGGATGTGGCATTGTTTTAGCAATCTCTGATTGCAATTGAAATCCGTCTCCAGGAAATGATAGCTGCTGTTGACCACGACAGTTAAAATGTCCAAGAGCTGACCATCACATTAACCTGTCACGTGTCCGTTTACAAAAAAAAGCCAATTTGAAAACTCCCTCACCGTTGCAATTTTGGTTTTAAGCAATCGGCCTAGGCGTAGACGGACGCAAGCGGATGCATGTGTAGGACTGCGCCGTTTTTTTTTTTGTTTTTTTCCCCCCCCCCCCCACACCCAGTGGCTCCATCCTTCTCTGACCATCGCTCAGTGTGTGTGACGGGAGCCCCTCTGGCTCCACGCCGCTCCCACATGCTGCATGTAAACGGATCGTCAAGCAGTGCTTGATGTGGCCAAGCTGCCAGTTAAACACATAAACAGGACAGAGCGGTATCCGTTTCTCATGATCCCTCGAGCAGCAACCGGTCTCTTTCTACATCACAGAATGGCACTGCCTTGGATTGATCTTTTAATTACCGCGCTGGATAATAGGCACTGACGGAGACCGCTTGACTCCGAGTCAGGATGAACGATGCTTTCTTCCAGCATCAAAAATGTTTATTAAGGGGCGGGGGATAAGAAGGGACGCCTGGCCTTGTGGCTAAGAAAAATACTGGATATTGAGGTTTTGTTTGAGTGTTTACAGGATATTTTCTTTTAACATATAATTTAGTGTTTGTTGGTTAAGTGCGTGGGTTTTTTTTTTTAACTTTGCAAATAAATGTGACCTTTCTAGTAATGAAGTACTAGAAATCAGTTAAATCTGCATGAAATATCATGATGTACAGGAATATCTGAAAAGTCCAGCACCAGGGGAATATAATGTTTAAATATGCAAATGTGACGATCCAGAATACAGTACTGAGAAAATGCATGGAGTGTAAGGGTGAAACATGTAAATGATAAATACAGAATTAAGCATATATACAGTCTTCCTTTCCTTGTTCCTGACTTCCTGAAGGCCTTGTATAGTCCGAGTCTGATTATGATTATGGCATTTAAATCCTTATTTAAAAGGTGTACTTTTAGACCTTGATCTTTCATTAAACTAGCACGAGGACATTTTGATGTCTTTGATGGACGTCCTGATGAGGCACATCTCCTGAAAGTAATGTAAGTGTTAAAAATCAACATGGTGGAATGAACCAGACAGGGTAGGAGGCTTTCTGTGTGAATTCTGAACGGTGTGTACGTACAGTATGTGTATACAGAACACTGCAATTGAGTAAATGTGCACAGTGTGTGTGTGGGTTTCCGGTGGAACGACTGTATTTCCCAGCAGCCCACTTCTCCTGGTGTCTTGTAATGTTATTAATCGCTATTAATCATCTCAGCAGCTCAGGAAGGACCCTGGAATTCCAAGAAGAGGTGGATAATGAAAAACTCTTAAACCGTCAGTGCTTTAAAAAAAAAAAAAAAAAAACAGACGCCCCAAGAAACTGTGTCGAGGTGCAAGTGGGTGTCAAAGATCTGAAAAGTTTAGGAGCAACACAATCTTAAACTATTATAAGTAAGAATGAGGACTTTGTCTAATTTCTTGTCGTCTCATTTCAGGTGGTGTACTTCACAGAGATGCACAAGAACTTCAGTGACCTGACGGATCACATCGATCAAGGCGGCCTGACGGACCAAGAGCGAGAACAGCAGAACGAGGCCAAGCTCAACGAACTCCGCGCTCTGTCCATCGTAGCGGACGACTGACGACGGAGCAGATCTCAGTTCAGTTCAGGCAGCTGTGGTAGGGATTACCGAGAGTGTAGATGTAGGAAAGGTGTCAAGAACGTAACCTATTTGATCTTCATCTGTCTTTTTATAACTTCTCTTTTGCAATCTGGGTTCGGGGTTAGATTTCCGATTTGTATTTCATGATGATGGTAAAAACGGCAGGAAGCCTTCCTCAGGCAGATCTTCCGCTATATCATATGAGAAATCTCTGAAAAGTGAAGCATCTCACTGGTTGAGTAGAACACCACTGGAAGCGCGCTGCTTCTTTACGTAAAGAACTTCACAAATGCTTTACATTAGGAATCGCAGCATGCGTGTCAAACACGTGTAGCTTTGAACACTAAACCCTGCCGTCTGCTCGAGCGCCTCCGTCTCAGCAATTCTACAGCTACATCTCTAACGGAGCGATATCTAGTAACTCAATACTAGCACAAAGTATTTATTCATTGTTAATGGAGTATTTTAAACGGTGTCTGAAGTCAATTAGAGTGTCTGTTATGTCAAATTCTGTTACTTGGTACTGTAGCGCCCTCTACTGACCCAAACAAAACACCGCTCGTCTTTGTAGTGGTTTTAAGGAGGTGTACTGTTTGTACTACAGCCATAGAATTTCCAGGTTTCGAATAACGTCCGATCGTATTTGGGGACCGAGCGCTGGGAAAAAACTGTTTTCTTTTCCTTCACATCTTCTCCAAAGGAGACAAACGTTGCATTCTGTTCTTTCGTCTTTTAAACAATGACTACATATAATTTCTGTTGAATCACGTGACTTTATCTTCAGGATTTGTGATTTGTCCTGATATCTGATCATCTCTTATGTAGCGTTCATCTCTCTTTTTTTTTTTTTTTTATTTCTTTGCACACTAAAAATTTATTCTTTGATTATAATCCCACCTACTTTTTCATTTGTACCGGTCGCGTTTGTATTTGTTTTAATGTACAAGTTGTACAATAAAACGGTTGTTGGAAAAAAAATAATAATCCCAAAAATCCTTGAAATTGTATAATTGCTTGTTAATGCTGTTTCCACCCCCCACCCCACCCCCGGATGTGAAAAATAAAGCTACTTGCAAGACCTTTTAAGGACCTTTTTAGTTTAGTGAAAAGGCATGGCCTTTAAAACCTTTATTTATTTATTATAAGATTTATTGTAAGGTTATTTGGCATTGCCTGTTTCATTCCTGCAGTCATATACATTATAATGGAGGGGTTTTACATTAAAGATAATCTCTAACTCTGCATGCTCAGCTTAGTCTCACTGTCCACTTCAGTAAGAGCACCAGGAGTGTTAGCAGTGCAGTGTATACAACCCTGCAAAACGGGGACATGGCTTTAATTTTCTCACCAGAGACAAGGGAAGAAAGTCTGATCATTGTGGCATGATTTCTGGTGATTGAAAAGAATACACGTGTTGGGATTTTCCAAGATGCCTGGAAGGATAAAGTAACTCATGTATTCACTCTTTACACCCATTTTGAAAAGAAAAGCACATCAACATGCACAAACCATCAAACGTTGAGGTGGACAGGCTACAACTAGCAGCAGGTCACATATCAGATTCCATTCCTGGAAGTCCAGAACAAGAATCTGAAGCGATCATAGAGACACACACCTACAGCACACTGTGCCTTGCAAAAGTATTTATACCCCCTGAACTTTTATATATTTTCAATTTTATATATACAGGTCCTTCTCAAAAAATTAGCATATTGTGATAAAGGTCATTATTTTCTGTAATGTACTGATAAACATTAGACTTTCATATATTTTAGATTCATGACACACAACTGAAGTAGTTCAAGCCTTTTATTGTTTTAATATTGATGATTGTGGCATACAGCTCATGAAAACCCAAAATCCCTATCTCAAAAAATTAGCATATCATGAAAAGGTTCTCTAAACGAGCTATTAACCTAATCATCTGAATCAACTAATTAACTCTAAACACCTGCAAAAGATTCCTGAGGCTTTTAAAAACTCCCAGCCTGGTTCATTACTCAAAACCGCAATCATGGGTAAGACTGCCGACCTGACTGCTGTCCAGAAGGCCATCATTGACACCCTCAAGCAAGAGGGTAAGACACAGAAAGACATTTCTGAACGAATAGGCTGTTCCCAGAGTGCTGTATCAAGGCACCTCAGTGGGAAGTCTGTGGGAAGGAAAAAGTGTGGCAGAAAACGCTGCACAACGAGAAGAGGTGACCGGGCCCTGAGGAAGATTGTGGAGAAGGACCGATTCCAGACCTTGGGGGACCTGCGGAAGCAGTGGACTGAGTCTGGAGTAGAAACATCCAGAGCCACCGTGTACAGGCGTGTGCAGGAAATGGGCTACAGGTTGCAAATTTTGCATGTCATTGGGAAATCAAGGTGCCAGAGTCTGGAGGAAGACTGGGGAGAGGGAAATGCCAAAATGCCTGAAGTCCAGTGTCAAGTACCCACAGTCAGTGATGGTCTTGGGTTGCCATGTCAGCTGCTGGTGTTGGTCCACTGTGTTTTATCAAGGGCAGGGTCAATGCAGCTAGCTATCAGGAGATTTTGGAGCACTTCATGCTTCCATCTGCTGAAAAGCTTTATGGAGATGAAGATTTCATTTTTCAGCACGACCTGGCACCTGCTCACAGTGCCAAAACCACTGGTAAATGGTTTACTGACCATGGTATTACTGTGCTCAATTGGCCTGCCAACTCTCCTGACCTGAACCCCATAGAGAATCTGTGGGATATTGTGAAGAGAAAGTTGAGAGACACAAGACACAAGAATCTGCAAAAGGATCCCCGACCAAGTATTGAGTGCATAACTGAACATAATTATATGAAGGTTGACTTTTTTTGTATTAAAAACACTTTTCTTTTATTGGTCGGATGAAATATGCTAATTTTTTGAGATAGGGATTTTGGGTTTTCATGAGCTGTATGCCACAATCATCAATATTAAAACAATAAAAGGCTTGAATTACTTCAGTTGTGTGTAATGAATCTAAAATATATGAAAGTCTAATGTTTATCAGTACATTACAGAAAATAATGAACTTCATCACAATATGCAAATTTTTTGAGAAGGACCTGTATACTGCTTTTAACAATTTAAAAAGCAGCTTTATACAAGTAAAGAATTATTTAAGTTTGTATAAAATGCGAACGAATCAAAATGATCTGATTGTGTCTGATGAGCAAGCGGAGGACGACAGCGACAAGGAAAAACTCCCTGAGATGGCGAGAGGAAGCAGAGGATCAACAAGGAACTCGTCCACAGTCGGGTGATAACGGATAGCAGGGATCGATCTGCAATCATACGTCCATTCCAATATTATTATTTTTTAAACTGATTAGATCAGTCAACAAAGTTTGAGCAATCAGAATTAAGACTCTTGAATCTACAATGCAAAAATTTGTAGCATCCAAGCAAATAAAATATTTTTGAATCTAGCAAAATCAATTTAGAATCTTTTTAGATATTTTTACACTAAACTAAATATTACATTACTAGGCTTAATTTTAATCAAAAGTTCCAAACAAAAACTTTTTCTTCTGGCAGATAATCTTTCTAGTTTTTAGGAATTTATTTCTTGAGCGAAGAAAAATTTTCAACCAATAGAACTACATTTTTCAAGTGCACTTTTTTTGTACCATTTGACTAGAAATAACCTTAACCTGATATTTGGTTTGGCGTAAAGTTATTTTACACAATTATAGATAGGTTTGCATAGATTCAAGAATATCTCACTTGATAAGATATAATTTTTAGAGTATATACAGTACATATATTTTATCCATAAATATGACCCCTGTTTACCAGACAGCAGACACCTTGACCAGAACAACTCTATTAAAATGTATTTCTCTTTATTCATCTGCTTGATAAGAGACAACAAATATAAAATACATTACAGTACATCTCTAACCTGGCTGGAATTAGTGAAATATTTTCAGAATCTGCACTTTTAATATTCAATATGTACAGCTCGCCAAAAAAAAAAGTCCACATTTACAGTTCAAATGTTTGCTTTATAATACACACTGCATACATTACAGATTTATGCTTCTACAGTGAGAAACTAGCATTGTCCATTTCACACGGTCCACAGATCAAGCCATGAACAATCAAACTCTTTGCTTTTAACTAAATGAAAAAGAAAAATTAAGAACTAGTGGGAATTAACTCATAACAGCAGCAGGACATGGACGTCATTGTTTTCAGACGATTGCGATAGTGTTTAAGAATCTTTGCACTCTGCCTCCTGATTTCCAGGGTCAGAGGTCAAAGCGACCTGCATGTCAGACAGCGTGTACTGACTTGTGCGCGTCCCCAGTAGAGTTTCCCGCGCACTATCTAGCTTATGATCACTGGAGCGTTTCCAGTTCAGCACCGATCCTACAGTTAGCTAAGGATGTTATTAACTGAACACGGACTACATGGCTGATGTGCTGTACATGTGCACGATCTGCTCGCTGAAGACGCGGCGCAGGTCGATTCGTTTGCTTTTCAGGGTGGGAGTGAGGAGGCCGTTGCTGATGCTGAACAGTTCGGGGTGCAGATACAAATCCTTCACCTGGAACAGAGATGATAACGGAGGCGTGTGAGGTCGGTGGGTTTATTCTTAAACAATGAAACACTTGGAAGCAGAGCTACTGTTACACGTCCTGGAGTGTTTTATTCCTCAACCACAACAATTTGGCATTTAAACATAAATTTTTTTATATTTATTGTAAAGTAAATCCTGTTTATCAGCGTCTTGTTCTCTGTCCTGAAGTCAATGAAAGCAAAAAACACTGCAACTTATATTCGGCCTTAAACATGGTATCGGTGCTGAAAAAGTGTCTCACAGAGGTGAAAAAGTGACATTTCAGAGAGGATCATAAAGTGTAACACCATTTTTTTAATAATACATCATTCTTCTCACCACCCAATCTATACTCAGTTTTGTGTAAATATGCGTACACATTTATATTTTTATCAGCTAAAAAGAAAATATTTGCTAAATATAATTTCATGTAGTGTCCGTAACTTTTTCTAATTCAAATCCTTCAATGATCTTAACTGTCACTCAGATGAAACTTAGCCAATTTTGTTTTCAAATGAAAAGACAAACCTGAAAAAGTTTATTATTTAAAAAAGCTAAATTCTTAAGATACTGCAACATGAATTTGACATGGTTACAGACACTACAGATTTTTTTTAAAGCAAAATTTTACACAGAGTGCTTTGAACATTTAATTTTCCTAGGTCATATGAAACTAGAAGCTTACACCAATTTTAGTATCATTACTCAGAGAAATATGAATAATTTGCATTTTAAATGATTATTGTTTGAAGTGAGACATTATAACACTGAAAAATTGCCCTTTTTGGGGCTCATATAAAATCATCCGTCCAAAATGGCTGAAATTAAGTACGTAGAACATAAGAAATTAAAGTCTTTTGGCTGATTGTCATCAGGACACTGTGTGTGTGTGTGTGTGTGTGTGTGTGTGTGTGTGTGTGTGTGTGTTGTACCTGCTCAAAAGACTTCAGTCCTGCTTCCTTCCCCACTGCGGTCATGTCCTCCAGTACAGCTTTTTTCACGTCCTGCAATAAAAGACACAAACACCTCGTTACACAACTTTAAACTTGAATTATATCTGAACATATAATTCTATGCACACACACACACACACACACACACAAATATAATAACTCACAGGATTCTGGCACAGCTCTTCATAAGATCCCACAATGCCTCTCTCTTTGGTCCAGTTGACAAACACTTCAGGGTCTGGGACCACAATACCTATCAGAAAAGACTGACACACACACACACACACACACACACACACACACACACACACACACACACACACGACTTGAGTAAATTAAAGAGTCCAAACACACTAGCTGACTCTACGCTATATGATTAGTATGCAGAGTAAATGTTATTAATTTGTGTGTGTGTGTGTGTGTGTGTGTGTGTGTGTGTGTTTACCTGTAGACTGTCTCCGTGCACAAACACCTGCAGCACTGGGACACTGCGCATGTAGACGTTCTCGATCTTCTCTGGAGCGATGTACTCTCCCTGAGACAGTTTAAAGATGTTCTTCTTTCTGTCAATGATCTGAAGAGTCCCGTTCTAACACACACACACACACACACACACACAGGAGATGGCTATTTCATTATTCAATCCAAATAATACATTTACAACACCTTATTGTAAAGTCCAAAGTTCAGGTCATAAAATTCTCTCAAATATGAAAATCATAGTTATCCTTTTTTTTTTTTTCCCAATCAATAACAATATATAAATCTAATTTGTTCCTGTTTATGGGTCAGCGGTCGAGACAATAAAGGATAACTAGATTACTGCTATTATTATTTCTACTACTTGTTAAGTTTTTTTAATACAGGATATAACTATAAAATATAACAAATATATATTTATTGTTTATAAAACTATTTGCAAGAGCCTAGTTTAGAAAAAAAAGAATCTTTTACGTCTTACCAATGTTTATAATAATAATAATAATAATAATAATAATAGCAACAACACATTTTACAGGCTAATATTGTGCATCTACGTTCAATTTAATTAAATTACACAAAGCAGGCACATTTTAACAAGTCACATGATGATGTGTAAACTGATTTGGATTCATCATCATCAAGGTTTTGATTAAATTTAGTGATGGAAAACCTGGATAATAACCCTTTCTGTTTCAAAGTGGAAAGGAGTCACATTTATTATGCGTCATACATTTAACAACTTCTCTTGTTTGTTTGTTTGTTTGTACAAACCCTGAATTAGTCTTTAATAAATGATGATCTGAAAAGTTCACTCGAGGAAGTTGACCTGACTGTATTTCACTCATTATGCTGCCGTGTTTTTTATTATGTACACGTGTGTGTGTGTGTGTGTGTGTGTGTGTGTGTGTGTGTGTTTCCAGTCACCGGCAGCCACTGTCCCACATCCCCGGTGTGCAGCCAGCCGTCACTGTCCAGAGCCTCGGCCGTCCTCTCTTCGTCCCTCAGGTAACCTTGGAATATACTGGGTCCCCGGATACAGATCTAACACACACGCACACACACACGCACGCACGCACACACACACACACACACACACGCACGCACGCACACACGTGCAAACAGTTGCAATAAAACTGACCGTAGCATCTGGCAGATTAGTGTATGTTTTAATCTCCTCTATTTCGATTTACTGTACTGTCATTACAATCAATCAAAATAACTGTGTGTGTGAATGTGTGTGTGTGTGTGTGTGTGTGTGTGTGTGTGTGTGTGTTACCTCTCCCTGTGCGTTCTTGGCGTAATAGTTCATGTCCGGGATGTCGGCCAGCTTCACCATGGAACAAGGTAGAGGAGCACCGACGTGGCCTGAGACACAACGTTCAGAAATCTACTCAATTATCCTGAATCGAGTCCATCTCAGTTTAACTGTGTAAATAATCACACTCGTGTCTTTTCTTACTGATTACTGTGCAAACGTCTTGACCCTCTTCATATTCGATGAAATGATGTAGATTCAATTAAAGAAACAGAAACAAGCGCGACAGACTGCAAAGTGCCTAAAAATACGATTTAAAAATGAGTTGTTTGTTGTAACAACCTCAGCAGCGACCTCATTTCCCCTCTCGTCTGCTCCAACCACTCAGCATTCAGCATCAGCAGAACACTAATCACCGGCCTGATCGTCTGTCATCATCTGCTAGGGATGAGTCGTTCGTGAACGATTCATTCTTTTCGAACGAGTCGTCTCGGAGAGTGATTCGTTCATTTTCTACTGCGCGTGCATACGCAAAGCGTCGCAAAACCTCCGTATGTTATGTACAGGGAACAGAAATGAGTAGTTACCGCTGTCCGAATCGTTCGTTCTTTTGTCACGTGACTCCCATAGACGCTGTGCAGCGCAGTACACAGGAAACAGTATTGAACGGTTCTTCTCATGAGTCTTCTAGTCCGAGTCGTTCGTTCTTTGGAATCTATTGCACTGCGTAGCGTGTATGAGAGTCACGTAACAAAAAGAACGAAAGACTCGGACTAGAAGACTCATGAGTAAGATATTATGATGAGCGGCTCATTCTGTTTATTATAATATGTCCTTAGCCGCATTGTAATATTTTCATTATCGGAACTATAACCAAAATTATGACGTAAATATTTAGATGTAGACGTTCTGGGAGTCTGTTTATTGAAAATGTATCATTTTATTTCTGATCAAAAGAATGCAATGAACTAAATGACTCAAAATAAAAGGATTTGTTTATTTGTTTATGATGTACGAAATTCAAAGTGCCGAGTCACTAAAACGATCCAAACTTCCCATCACGCTCATCTGCACCTGTTTCTCACTGGATCCTGCATCAAGTTAGAAGTTCTTATTTATTTTTTTAATGCTTGAATGATCCATATCATAATATATTCCTTAGAAACGGCTCAGGCACAGGGACCGGATTGAAAATAAGAGACAAAAACATTCCTTGAGGAAGCCTGGAGAACTGTCCCTAAAGACTACAGTACATTAGAAATACAAGAAATTCTGGCTGTTTAGAAGCAAAATAAAAAAAAAATAATAATAATAAAAGTGAGGGTCTGGCTCAAGACTTTTGCACAGTACTGTATGTCAGAGTGCAGGCGTATTGAAAGTTTTTTGTGGTGTATTTCAGTGTGGAGTTTAGGTTGAGGGTGAAATATGTTCGAAGTCATTTAAATACGAATACATTTTCAGTTTTATTTAAACGATTCAGAATTTCTTTTACTTAAAATGATGTTCCTAGAACAACATGGTATATGAAGGGAGTGTGTGATGAGTTACACGCTCGAGTTGCTGTTAGCTTCTCAACACCTGTATATTGTTAACAACTAATTACACTGAACCTGACTGATGGAGTTTATTTTTTCTTTAAACGGGTCACACTCGTCTGGATTACGTGTGACACAGCCAGACACTTTCACGCGTTCTGTACCGATTGTACTGGCTGGAGTCCATCATGACCTGCTTATGAGGAGTGTGTTACAGTACCTGCGCTCCAGTCTCCGGGCATAGAGAATGTACAGCCCGCCGTGCACTCGGTCTGACCGTAGCCCTCGAATATCTACACACACACACACACACACACACACACACACACAGAGAGAGAGAGAGAGAAAGAATTCTTCAGACACGAACTCACTCAACTACCTACTACAGCATGAAAACAACCAAAACAACATTTTATAAAATTAAGAAAAAAGTTAAAGGTGTGTGTATACAGATAAATGTCATCCGAGACCCTGTAAGACTCTCGGACAATCCATCACTTTCTCTCATTTCCCCCTGACTGGAAATCCGGCCCATTAAAGTCCAGGTGTTCCAGGATGTGTGGGACGCCATATTATGTTTATTTGCCGGTTTTCTCCCCACATGGTTGTTCCTCTATACATTCAATTTGAATAATA
The DNA here is from genome assembly GCA_030522415.1 of Channallabes apus. Lineage (NCBI taxonomy): Eukaryota > Metazoa > Chordata > Actinopteri > Siluriformes > Clariidae > Channallabes > Channallabes apus. The sequence goes on from CM060111.1 coordinate 39,416,337, forward strand.
ACACACGCACAACTCATTTGTGTTCATTTTACACTTTCGCATTACCGTTCATACTGCTCTTAATTCATTTATAAACTTTTCGTCTTCTATTAGCGCAGAACGGTGTAATCCGGTTTGAGAAATATGATTAGACTAAATGTTATTAGTTGAGCTTATGTTGTTGTAGAGCTCTGACCAGGCAGCCGAGGGCAGCTCGGAGGAAGGACAGCACTGTGGGCGAGATGGGAGCTGAGGCGGTCAGGATGAAGCGCAGGTTTCCTCCCAGACTGGCCTAAAGACAGAGAGAGAGAGACTGTAAGGGGTCACACACTGATGTCCACTGGATATGATTCAGTTCTTCATTCACAAGACCAATAGGGCATCTTTAATCAGGTCACATGGTACAGCTACAGTAAAGGAATGAACAAGAGATTCACCACAGTCACTGGTAATTATACTAAAATAATCACCCAGTGTGAGGATAATTAAACATGATCGCCTGAAATAAAAATAGGCAAGACTCGGATTCCTTAAATAACACTAAGGAAGAAGAAAATGAGGTAAAGGAAAGTGAGGAAAGGAAGAGGAGGAAGATATAGGAAGACCTTATGGAAGAGAAAAAGGAGGAAGAACAAAAGGAAAAGGTGGAAGACAAAGTACTGATGGAAGAAAAGGAATAAGAACAAAAAAACAGAAGACGAACTAAAAGCAGACAAAAAAAAAAAGGAGTGGAAGGAGAGCAGAAAGAAGAATAAGTGGAAGAGATAACCAGAAGAAAAGGAGGATGGAAGAAAAAAAAAAAAAGGATGGACAGAGAGGGGGGGGGGAGATAAGTGACCAAATAAAAAGTGTAAAAAAAAAATTAAAGAGGAGGGAGAAAAAAAAACTAAAGAATAGGCAGAAGATGGGGAAAAAAAGGAGACAAAAAAGGGAAAGGGGTAGAAAAATAAGACAAATAAGTGGAAGAAGAAAAAGAATAAGAGGAAAAATGGATGAAAGCGGATGAAAAGAAATGAAAAAAAAAAAAAAACATTTGGACAAAGAGGGAGAAGAAAAGGAATAAATGGAAGACAAAGGAGAAGGGAGAAGAAAAGGAATAGGAATAGGAAGAAGACAAAAAAGAAAAAGAAGGAGTAGAAGAAAAGGCATAAGCAAAAGAAGAAAAAGAGGAGGAGCAGGAACAGGTAAAGGAATAAGCAGATGGGGGGGGAAAAAGTAATCAGGTGTAGAAGGAGAGCAGGAAGACGAAGAAAATAAATGGAAGAAGAAAGAGGACAAAGATTAATAGAATAGAAAAGAATAAGCAGAAGAAAAAACGAGTGCAAGAGGGAAGGAAGATGATAATCCTAAACTTGAACAAATGTCACCACGTACACTGCAGTCGTCGGCCTCCAGCAGCACATTTATTGTTTTTCTCATTTTCATGAGGACTTAAATAAAATACATACAAAACTGATACAAGTAGAAAGTAGAAGCTGCCTATAAAATACAGTTCATGATGAAATGCAAGTAAAGAGATCGCTGAAGAATTAGCCGCAAAGACTGAAGAGTGAAGGTGCAGTGAGACGGATGGAGGACGCCATGTTCAGAGGAAGAGGAGGAAGAGGAGGAGAAGCACAGGAGGACGACTAGATCTGGAAATTATTTCCCCAGTGTGAACCGAGTCAAGTTAAAGGGCTTTTTAAAAATATATATACATTTTAATTTCCAATCCGCTGTGCTGCAGCAGGAGTCGGTACTGGGTGCCGTGTGTGTGTGTGTGTGTGTGTGTGTGTGTGTGTGTGTGTGTGTGTGTGTGTGTGGTACCTGTATCTTGCGGAAGACCAGTCTGTCCCACACGCTGTCATTCCGGACGATTCCGCCGCTCAGCTCGGCCTGTTTCCTGCTCACAGCGTAGTGTAGGATGGCCCTCTTCAACACGGATGTCACCGAACCCTGGATCTACACACACACACACACACACACCAGAATAGCTCAACCCCTCTCACTCTGAAACAGTATGTCAAGTTGCTCAAGTTAAACTTTCCTTTCTCTTTAAATACATAAGAAATGAATGACAATCCAGAAACCATAGAAATCATGTGCTTATTAGAATTAGATTTTTTTTTAAAAGCCACTCTGATACTGATCTCATCCGCAAACGCTGGATCAGTTAATATTGATTATCAAAAAAAAAAAAAATCCCTAGAGCTCTGAACAATTTTGATATTTTGCTCTTAATTATTAGCAGACTTGACAACCTTCATTCATACTGCACAGAAGCTCCACGTGTGTGTGTGTGTGTGTGTGTGTGTGTGTGTGTGTGTCCACTGGTACGGACCTTGTCATAGATGCGGTTGAGTAGGCGGGGCACCACAGGGAAGAAGGTGGGCTTCAGAGTTTTAATGTCGTCCATGAGCAGCGAGATGTCTCCCTGGTAGAAGCCCACCCGCGCGCCGTGACAGAACATAGACACCTGACATGGGACAAGATGATGAAGAAGGAATTCATTGAGGAAAGGATCTAAAGGAGCAACTTGATGAATTATACAGATTTCTTTCTTTCACGGATGCTGACTTTATGCCACCCTTGTGGTGTTGATTTTAAGGAGGCAATAACGAAAAGTCATAAAACTGATGACGGATACTAAAATCCATACTTTTCTATGATAAATCTGTACCTTATTTCATGCTATGAACTTATGACTGTGTAAATTTTATACACGTCTATTATGACCTTTGACCTCCTCCCTTATGGGAACGAGCGAATCAGAGGGCATCAGATTAATAAACTCGTAAAACAAGCGAGACTTGTCACCTGAATCATGCGCTCGAACATGTGAGCCAGGGGCAGGTACGAGATCGACACGTCCTCCTGGCGAATCTCGAAGAAGCCCTGCGCATGAAAAAGAACAAAGAGATAATCCTGTGACGTGACGGAAATCTGGCACCGATCATCAGCCGCGTGAAATATTCGAGGCATTACGTTTTAAGTGGGTAATTAAGCCGACGGTTCGGCACTTACAGCGACAGTTAAACGTGCGATTCGTCTTCTACGCTGCCGATTTAAGGAGGATTTATTGAGTGATAGAACACACCATTTATTTTCCACACACACTCCTCAAAGGAGAGAGAGCGAGAGAGAGAGAGAGAGAGAGAGAGAGAGAGAGAGAGGGGGGGGGGGGGGGGGAACCGCGGAGGGAGAGAAGCAGTAACGTGTCCCGCAGGAAATAAACAAATACTAATGAACATAGATGGAGATTAAGAAGACAAATAAATAGGAGAGGAGGCGAACCCGCCCCCACCCCAAACTACTGAGCGTTTAAATTCAATCCCGATTTAACTTTTCACTCAGATTAGTTCACGTCAAACCAACGAGCGCATGCGCTATACGATATACTGTATACTCGGCCTCAAAGTAGCTCTCATCCTTTTGTGCACTTTTCTACAGAATATTTTAAGTTCTTTAAAGCACTTCTGTAATTCAGAATCGTCTTTTTAAAGTTATTCGAATGTATTGCGTAGTAAGTAATATAGATATGAGAGACATCTGATCATTTATCATTTATTTGAACACTTTAGCATGTTGTATTGTACCCAAGAGCATTTCTTTTCTCTGCTCTGGTTTCCTTTAAAGCAGAATTTGCAAAGGGAAAATTCACTTTTTAGTCATTTTTAAACACGCAGGTGGGTCTCCGGTGTGCCCCGACAAACAAAATACATGAGGAAAAATAAATAAATACGTTCCCTGATTGTTCACTGCTTTTTCTATTTTATGTACTCTCCAGGACACTTACATTCTTTTCCCCCCTAATGTGACCTCATAAGAAGATAACCCTCGTCCAAATCGTTGCTCAGTTCTGCTGGTCTCTGAAGAGGTGTGGCTCAGGATTATCTCATTTACATAAACACTGAAACAGTGCGTTCAGAGGAGGAGTGAAACAATATGAGGTGTGAAGATGAATTCTTTAAGGGATATTTCAGATGGAGGATTAACAGACATGTTGGGGAGCTCTGAGATTTACGTTAACATAAAGAATATATATATATTTTTTTTTGGCCAGTGTCTAGCTCATACTAATATTTGTAAGGAATAGTATTTGTTAATTTAATAATAGTTATACAATATACTTATATAATAGTCATTACTTAATAATAGTCAATAGTTAAAAAAAAAGAATAGTTATGAAATAATAATTAAAAAACCTTCCCAACTGTGTTCGACTTAATGGCACCCAGTGTAAGTATCTCTCCAATGACGGAAACTTCAAAAGCACTTTTTTTAAGTCGCTCTGAATAAGAGCGTCTGCCAAATGCCTAAATGATGTATATATAAATTAGTAAATATTAATAACTTGATTTTATTGAACGCCTAGGACACGGCTAGCTAGTTAGCTAACTAATGAAAATAAATTTGCTTCTAATAATCAAATTGCCTAATAATAATAATAATAGCCTTTGACTTTGTGGTATGATGGCGTAGTGGTTAACACTGTCACCTCGCACCTTCAGAGTCAGGGTTCATTAGCAGTTCGAAGACATGCAGGTTACACTAATCCGCGTTTACAAATGACAATCAGGCATCAATCTGGCAACCCGACCCCTTAAGTAACTTCCTCAGAAACAAACGGATATACCCCCCGGGCGGGGCTATACCGTCAGCTGATGTGGCAGATGGCACATGAACAGCCCAGAACAGCAATAACAGTCTTACATTCAATCCATTTCATTCTTCATGACATCAACCCAGAGTCTGAACATCAACCCCAGTCTCCTGGTGCCGGACTCACTCCTGACAATATTTTTATTACTGCTTTATGTTTCTCTGCACAGTGTGTTGTGTACCGTACAGTACGTCTCGCACAACATGAACAACCAGTGATGTCCAAGACATACAGTACAGCAACAAAAAAAAACTAAATCAGGAATATATAAATAAATAAATAAATGAAGTGAGTGTGTGACTGACCTCCAGAATCTTAATGACGGAGGAGGTGTTGGAGGCGATGTTGCCGTGTGTGATCATGGCTCCTTTTGGCTTTCCTAAATGAACAAAAGCATGAACAGAGAAAAAGGTCGTCTCGTCCATCGCATCCTTTATATATATATATATATATTATTTGCTCTAATTCACAACTCATGTTCACACCATAAACAAGTGGCACAACTGAATACGAGACATGGGTAGGTTTGAATAATCGCGTGGTATTTCCAGCTTTACGCTGAGCGACTATCGGAGTGTTGTAAGACACTGTACCTGTAGTTCCACTGGTGAAACACACCACAGCCAGGTCCTGAGGTTGAGGAGGCTACAACACACACACACACACACACACACACACAAATCACTTTCAGTGATTAATACAGATGATGAAAATGTGGTCTCGGTCTCATTGAAGAGATCATGCAGTCCTCATTTATCCTAAGCTGACATACACGGGTTTAATTCAGGAGATACTTTAGAGGACACTTACTACTGGATCCTGGAGGTTTTCCCTCCCCATGTCCTGCAGGAAGATACACATGACGTTACTATAATGTGCATTAACATGCTTACTTTTCTGTCTGACATTTAGATTTTATATTTAGAGTTTATAGAATTTTTATAGCGTTTTTACCATTAGCTGTTCGAACTGCAGAATCTCCACACCGCAGTCCCTCCCTCTCTCCACCAGAGCGGCGCTCACAGGGTTAATGAGCACCAGACAGGACAGAGTAGGAATCATGCCATTCTCCTTGTTCAACAACAGAGACTCGGCTTTTTCCTCTTTATCACAGACCACCAGGGAGATCTCCACTACAGACAGACAGACAGACAGGTATGTTAAACTCACTCACTCACTCATCGTCTTTACCGCTTTATAATGTATACAAGGTCACGCAGGGGGGGGGGGGGGATTCCTGGAGTCTGTCCCAGGAGACTCGGGGCACGAGGCGGGGTACACCCAGCACAGGGTGGCAATCCATCACAGGGTGTACACACATACACACACACTACGGGCAATTTGGGAACTCCAGTTAGTCTAATCTGCATGTCTTTGCACTGTGGGAGGAAACTGGAGTAACGCGGAGGAAACCCACCAAGCACGGGAAGAACAAGCAAACGGACCCCGAGACGGGAATCGAACCTGAACCCGAACCCTGGAGGTGCAAGCTGACAGTACTAACCACTAAGCCACCGAACCACAGATATTTTCACTTTAGTTACAGATTTCAGCTGAGCATTTTGGTCTCTCTGTGTTATACCACCGATAATATCTTTATGATGGTGGTTTACTTTAAGAACATTTAAAAAGTGCTATTTTCAGTCTGGGTCACAAGGGGGCGATGGTAACTCAGAAAGTTAATGCAGAGGAAAGATTACTTTTTTTTAAACAGGGGGAAAAAATGCTTATTTCAGACTTTTACCATCAGGGATCAAGTTATACACATCAGTAAAGGCCAATTTAGTTAAAGCAAAACTAAATGGAGGGTTCTAGCGTACATTCAAAATCTTTGTATTTATCGAATCTTGCCTTTCTTTTTAATATCAAGCAGCTCCTAGTTAATGATGTCAAATATGATATTATTTTCAGGTGTGAGAAAACACTGAATAACAATCAATAATGGTATTGATAATCATGAACCTGAGGACTTAATTGTGCTATTAAACATGAAGATAAAATAATTCATAACTGTATAAACAATTTTTTTTTTTTTTTTTATAATTTCCTTCACATGACCTTCCACTCCTAGCGCGCCTCACACACACACACACACACACACACTCCTAAGACTTTAAAGAGATTTTACACCAAAACTGTAGAATCCCAAACAAAACAGAAGGTCTGGTCATCTTTCTCTCAGTACTGAATGTGTCGTGTAACTCCAGTGAGACTCACCCAGGTTGAGGATGTGCACCATCGCCTCCAGCCCCAGTGTTTCATACAGAGGCACTAATGCCATCGAGAAGGTGTAGCAGGCCAACTCTGTAATAACCCACTGCAGCCAGCAGGGGGAGACACAGTTACAGTCAGTCAAATGCGAAGTCTCAGTACTTCTTACACTCCACTTATTTACTTATCAGGGTATCATAAAAAAAGGATTGAAGTGATTAGATTTGGTGTAAATGTTATCAAAGTTCAGTTACTGTAAGAGCCATATCACATTTGTTATGTAAGATGAATCTGCAGAATTATTTGTTGTGTTTATTTTAGAATAAAAAATCCTTTTGTCAGGATCCAAATAACCAAGACCACGTTCACATTACCAGCCTGAAGTGACTCAATTCTGATTATTTTTTACCATGATGTGAAAAAGATCTGATTTTCTATGGCTGTTTGAAAGCAAAAAAAAAAAAAAAAAACCTGACGTTTTCAGATCGGATCTGAGCCACTTTTAAACGTGACCCTAGATCGTGTATATATATCTCTCTCTATCTGCTATGTGGTCATGTGACTTGAATGAGAACGGAATTTAGACGACCAGTGATGGGGACAGCGGCTAAAACGAGACCTCAAGAAATACGACGACTAACTGCTTGTCGTCTTCCAGAGCAAAATCCCATATAAATATAAAATTACTAAAATCGCATCTGTTGTTTGAAATGAACGAGAGGTCGCACAAGATAACATGATCGAAGACGTACCGATGTACTCACACTGTACATGTCATTTCAGAAAACAGACGTTTCCGTATTAGAGTCAGATAAAAGTCCTGTAATTATGAAAGTGAACTGATCTGGTCAAAAATAAATAAATCCGATTTGGACAAAGTGGCTTGTTTTTACTCCTAACTTCTAAAAACTTCTAATATTTCCTTCTGTTCATGATCACAGTGAGGCTGGATTGTTATTCTTGTACGAGTATGTCCTGGCGCTGTGGTGTTTGGTGTGTGTGCGTGTGTGTGTGTGCACCTCTGGCCTGTTCTGGGCAAAGATCCCAATGAACTGTTTAGGAGTAGGTTTGCATCCTTTGGCCAGCAGGCCGGAGCCCAGCATCTGTGCCCTCTCTGCCACCTGCAGCACAACAGGAAATGATTAGCAGTGGACAGAGGTGCAGCGAGTCCATCACACTTCATCAGGGGAGGAAAAACAAGAGCCTTTTTCGGCTTACGCAAGACTCAACACCCAGTGATTGGTCCTAATAGCAGAAAATAACAGAAGAGCTGGAGGTACATCTAAAAAAATAATAATAAATCTTGAAGCCGAGTGCTGGTTGTCTGCTCTGTGGGAGATGGAGACTGGAGATCTCTCACTTACAACCTGTCCACGTATCCGAATCTTACAACCAGGGGACTTGGACATGCTTCTCTTATTCGTAACTGAATAAAATGCACAAATGGATTGGTTACATGATTGTTCTTAGTTCTCATGCTGGGTGTTCAGTAGTCTAGTCCATGTCTTTGACGTTGTGTGTAAATCCTTCATGTTTCTTACTTTTTTTTTTTTTTTTGTGAAACTCGATTACCTCGGTGTAGGAGATCCACTCGTACGGCTTCCCAGGTTTCCTGAAGCCGAGGCACGGCCCGTCACCTGCCGAACATCACAATAATGAGAATAATCACAATATTACCGTACATTACCATTCCAGTCTGCATAACACAAACACCTATACCCGGCCCTGAATGCGCTGTAACCGTGTCAGGAAAAACCCCAGTCATTCACATTTAGAGTGCACAGCATATTCCCAGGCCACTCTCCGAAATCCAAACCCTCACTAGCTGCATTCAGCATCTGCCAAATGGCCTCCTTTCTCTCAGCACCATCATGGTTAAGGGGAAATATAATGCTTCGAGCGCGTTATTGTGGCTGCTGTCAGAAAACACACTTATATGTGCTGTTTTAATCATGTGAACTAATACAGCAGCAAGTAAGAGCGACTCGAATTAAAGACGGCTCTTTTCTCTAGAAGACATAAGAGTTTTTTTTTTTTTTTAACGCCAGAAAACCAGAAAGCTCAGGCTAGATGGACATCTGTGTACAATGCACAATTTCCTGCAGCCTCAAGCAGGATGCAGTTAAGTCCAGGAGATGAGGCGCTATTACAGCCCCGCCGGCTAAACGTGCTCTAATGCTTCGATCGCATCCAGGAAGCTCGTTTCCAAACCTACCGGAGATTCTCAGGCCTCTCTGAAACATTTCATACACCGTCTTCGTATCTTCAAAGTAGAAGTCTAGTAGGTTATCGTCCTTCAGCAAGGCGGACCGCCTGCAACTGGCGTCTCCCTGAAAGCGCACACACACACACCTATTCAGAACCTATTCCTGAAGCTAAACTCTCTAAAAAAACTATTCAACTGATAATTATTCAGATTCGCACAGATATAAAATATATATGAAGGTGGCAGGAGGATAAGAGCAGCACTTAAAGTCTAATATTCGAATATGTATTTATTAGATATTTAGCAGCACAGTGGATTAGTGGTTAGCACTGTCGCCTTGCACCTCCAGGGTCCGGGTTCAATTCCCGACTCGGGTCTCTGTGTGTGTGTGTGTGTGTGTGTGTGTGTGGAGTTTGCATGTACTTTCCCCTGTGGGTTTCCTCCGGGTCCTCCGGTTTCCTTCCACAGTTCAAAGACGTGCGGGTTAGACTAATTGCCGTTCCTCGAAATTGCTCGTAGTGTGTAAATGACAACCCGAGGCCTTTAGTAACTGTCACAGAAACGACAGATATACACCAAAAGTATTCACTCGCCTCCCTTCACATGAACAACATCCGATTCTTAACCCATAGGGTTTAATATGATGTTGGCCCCGCCCCCTTTGCAGCTTCAACTCTTCCGAGAAGGATTTCCACAAGGTTGAGGAGTGTGTTTAAGGTCATTTTTGATTGCTGGATGAGAAGGCCTGGCTCCTCCCAGTCTCCGCCCTAATTCAATCCAATTCAATCCAAAAACTGCTCCCACAAAGCACTTTTCATGAAATTGTCTGAAATGTCCTGGTATGCTGAGGCATTAAAAGTTCCTTTCACTGGAGGTAAGAAGTTAAGCCAAAAACACACCCACACCCGTTCCAACATGACTGCTGTGGACCAACGTCATATGGACTAAGAACTGGATGTTACTGAAGTACATATGCATGTGAAGTTCAGGCGAGCGAATACTTTTGCCAATATAGTGTACATCCAGGGTGGGGCGTGTCGGTCACATGATGTGCCTGCTAATTTAATGATGTGACACTAACTCCAACATCATACGTCAACGATTGACAAACTGACCATCATACAGTACAGGACCAGTCAAAAGTTTGGACACGAGTTCAAATTTATTTTCTACATTCTAGAACAAATACAGGGGATTTCACAACTATGTAATAACACATGACATTAGGGAAGTATGTAACAACAACACAACAGTCAGTTGTTATTTTAAGACTTGAAGGTCAGTCTTACTGGAATAGTTCTTTCAAGAACAGTATTGTGTCAAGTGTATTTGACCTTCCCAGGAAAGCCAGACCAAAACGTTACCTCTGCTGCAGACGAGACGTTCATTTAGAGTCACCAGCCTCAGAAATCACCGATTAACCTCAAACAGCACCTCGGGTTAGAGCCGTTATGAAGGAATTACAGAGCAGGAGTAGCAGAAACATCTCAATATCAACTGTTCAAAGAAAATTGTGTTGGATAAACGCCTTCAGGATTAGAAAGAGATATAAATCAGGAACGATCACGGAGTTAGAAAGTGTATCCAAACTTTTGACTGGTTGTGTACATCTATGTAACCTAGATCTGATTTCAGATGTCCATGTACATTAAAATCTGACATCATACGTCTAAAATAGATCCAACATCACGTCTATATACACTAGGATCTATTTTTTTTTTTTTCATGCTGTTACTTATAAATGTTCGTGTGGTTTGCTATAGCACTTGGAATGCTTAGCTTTTATGTAAAAATACAGCTTTAATAAAAGAGTCATGGCAACCCTATGTGACAGATGAAGATGGCTGTAGTGTGTGTGTGTGTTTTGCACTGCAGTATGAAGAAACGCTACCTGCACAGGAACAGACTGAGCCTTCAGGTCACATGGTGGCCGGATGGAGCGAGGTCGGGTCACCAGCCAGTAGGCCGTGAGCGAGGCCACGGCGCCGAGCCCGAGGAGAGAGGGAGGAGAGAGCGCCAGCGACGGGAGCAGACTCCTGAGGTCTCCTACTTCAGTGTTCCTTAAGTCTCCGCCGAGACAGAGGGAATGTAACCACTCCTGCAACTGCATGGCTACGAGGAGAGAGAGAGAGAGAGAGATCAAAGGTGAATCCCAGAGAAACAAAGAGTGTTTTATAAACATTAGAATTAGCAGGTGACAGATTGGTGATTGATGTAGCTTTTGAGAAAACTGCAACACACACACACACAATCTGATGACAAGTTTGCACTCACACCTTTTGTTTACAAGATGCAAAAAAACAAACAAAAATGAAACTACTTTTTTCTTTCTTTATTTTTTTAAACAAGAAAAAGTATTGATGCGGAAATAAGTGCCAAAGTCTTTGTTTTTGAAAGCATTGTTTTTGTAAACAACTTTTCTAAACAATATTAATAAGGACACGCTCCATGTATCTCTCGAGTTTTACTAAGATCGAGGCCGGAGCTGTGTAACGGACACCACGAACGTCTTATCTGTAGAATTTGTCCTTTTAGGAGACATCGCTACGCCGTCCTCTTGTTTTCTGCGTCTTTCTCCTGAAATGTAAAAACGTGCTGAAATTCCTACCTGTTGTACCTCCAGATTAATTAAAGCGTGTCCCTGTAAAAGCTGTTTGTCTTTCTGTATGAGACAGGGCCGAGACCTGTTTATGCTTTTATAACCTGAACAATAAGCTTAGGACGCAGACGGACGGCCACAATTCTCTCAGCCCTGTTAGACTCGCTCGCTCTGTGGGACTGATGCCGATTGGCTGAATGCTGAACAGCCGTTTGGGTTACTCTCGGCCATTCTTTTGGGACGGTGCAGAACCCACACATTCTCTCTCTCACTCTCTCTCTCTCTCTCACTCACTCACACACACACTCACGCAGTGCGAGTTCACACTGACATGTCAATGGATTGTGCCAGGAAGAGCAAGACGCAAAGTGGAAGTGAGGACACACAGTGACAGAGACAGAGTGTGTGTGTGTGTGTGTGAGAGAGAGACTGACTTGAGCTTGGTGGTACGATGGGGTGAGGGGGAGGTTCCAGCATCACTCCATAAACTTTGCGTTTGTGTCAACAGCAAGATTCTCAGACAACTGATATGCTTTAGACCTTTGTGAAGATCAAAGGACGTGACACACCCGCAATGTCCTCGGTGCAAACAATAAAATGAGATTGCGCAATAATATGGGGGGGGGGGGGGGGGGGACCTTTTCTTCTTAAAAAGTCCTGGAGTTAATGTTAGAGTTCGCATACTGTACGGGCAGGTAGAGCAACACCGCACTGACGTGTACGTGTGTGTGTGTGTGTGTGTGTGTGAGCTCTGCTCAGTCCCATGAGGAGATCCAAACAATGTATTACTCATCTGCGGCCACATGTACGCCTGTAGTCTCTCTCTCTCTCTCTCTCTCTCTCGCTGTGCCATTCATTCCCCCTCCTTTCATCGTCTCACTTGCTTAGTATTCCACCACACACACACACACACACACACACCCTCCATTCACGCCACCCTCTGTGTTCACCTCTCACCCACTTCTCTCTCTCACACACACACACACACACACTTTACCTGCTACTGCGACAGTTAGATAGATGGTTGCTGAATAAAAGATATAAGAAACAGTGAAAGAAAGTTACTTCAAAAAGTGAAAAAGAAAAGAAAAAAAAAAGACTTGTCAAATTGCTGTGGTACGAAAGAAAACAAAACAGGATTTATTCCTCACAAAAACTACTAATAAATTTAAACTTTAAATAACTTGTACAACCTTTCCACTTTAAGGTGTCTGTATCACGCATATAATGTGAATATTTTTCACACGAAAGTGAAATCAAATTAAATGAATAAATATTAATAATATATTAATAAATAAATCTTTCTTTGAAGATTTTGTTACAATTCTAAACAAATGTCGCAAATAGTTCACCGCCTGGCAATACAGGAACAGTTTAGGATTATAGAGGAACTGCAACATTTTAAAATCAAATGCAAAAGCATAAACTTTGAATAAAAATACGTAAAGAATAATAATCATTTTTAAAAAATCCTCGATTTTGGGGTCATGAATCACCACACAAAAGATTCACGATACGTCACTGAATCGATTTTTTCCCTCCGTTTCTAATAATACATGATACGTCAATAACAACAATAATAATAATAATAATAATAAAGCATCCCCATTATCTATCATTTTCTGAATTTTCCTCCGTCTTGTGTCTCTCCTGTTCGGAGACGTACAACAGCTCCAGATGAAAGAGCTCCTCCGAGTTTGTATCTGAAAATGATTACACAACATCGACAAGAGAGGATTCTTCCCTTTCTCTCTCACACTCACACACACACAAACCATTTCACAGAGGCCTTTGTGGTGCAGCAGACAGGCGCTATTGTGTTCCTCTCTCGCTCTCTGGCTACACAAAAGAGGACTGAGGGACAGGAGCTATTACTCAACCCGCTGATAAATGAAGTCGGGCGCAATAGCGAAGAGAAAGACGGAGGGGTTCGCCGCATCCGTCAAGGAGCCGGACACAAAACCTGTCAATACAGACAAGACGGAGAAATGCAGACGCTCGAGGAAGGAGGAACGCTTTAAACGCTCTCGGTCTGATATTACCGTGTTTACAACTTTCATTCATTTAATTATGTAATTAAAGCTACAAACATCTGATAAAACAGGTTATCATGTTTATAAACAATATTCTCTCACACGATACGCCAGTTAATTGAATCCATTTCTAGTCAAGTGATTTGGTTTTCCAAACGGTAATGAATAACCTCTTAAACACAAGGTTTTTCTTTTTGAAATCAAACCGTTTCCATAGTAACAACCCACATATGAACCAGTATGGGGGCGAGCCACAAAAAAAAAAAAAGCATGCTTAATTGTTTATATGATGAAGCCTTCGGTGAAGATGTTGATCACTTTTTTGGAAGGAGTCTCCAGTGTCAGTGTGTTGCAACAGTCACACTGTAGATAAGGCTGTACCTAAGGGGCCACATCACCAAAAGTAAGTAAGAAATCTAAGACGAGCAGTTCAATGATGGGTTACTGCTTCAGTTGGGTCTGTGTTTTGTGTTCGAACAGATTCTACACTGCAAATGGTGACGTTTGGAAGTGAACACCAGGCCCGCAGCTTCTGCAGCCTCAGGTTTCCAAAAACACGTGTATCCGGGTCACGGTTAACAAGCGAGACATCAGAGCAGTTTTTAACGAGTCTTTGACAGTTCATAGCAAATTGCGAGGTGCGTAAATACTTCCTAGTTAAATAGTGCAACTATGCAGACAGATTGTGATGTTTCGGCATGAGCTTCTTCAGCCTGTGCTTTAAAAGCGGTCTAGAAACAGTCTGGGAATGTAAGAAAGACCCCCGAATTGTTTTGTTGACATTAGACATAAAAAAAAATATAAAATCTTTTTCTAGTTAAGTGTCACTTTTCAAGAACATAATGTGAGATTTACAGTTTGGGGGAATTAAATCCACTTCTGGTTGGTGACATTAAAGCCTGATTTATGCTTCTGCATCAAGTCGGACTAAAGCCTTGTAAACTTTCACACTTGTGCACTGGTGCAGTTACACCACCAAACCTCTAGGTGGTGTTGGACCTTCTATGCTACTATGGCAAGTTGTTTTTTTTTTTTTTTGGGGGGGGGGGGGGCGGGGGGGATTTTGTAGATCGGAATTGGTAGATAGCACTAATAAATGTTAAACGACAGTTACTTTTTCTGAAATGTGAGAAAACAAGCAGAGGTGAGGTGGACCAATCACAGTTGTTGTGGTCTGCATCACCATGATGTGTAGTTACATACAGTATCCAGTGAGGTGCATGTCAGGCTAACTCATAGGCTACATGGCAAAGAGAGAGACCTACAGTATAGACTTGACACTGAAGCATAGACCAGGCTTAAGTCCGCATCACCGCACCATGTTGTTGATCATTTAACATTTTCATTTAAAAGTAAAATTTCCCTGTGGATGGTTTACACACTTGTATCGATCAAAAGCGTGTGTCTACTTAGAATTCTGTGACCTTTTCTGTTGTCAGTCGCCTAGACAGACAACCAGAAGGACACTTATTCAGATGTTAGAACACCTTTTTTTTGCATCAAAGTGTAGAGTTTTGAACTCGTACATTGACAAGCCCAGGTGACAGTGGGATTACTGTGGGATTTCCTGTGCGGTAACACCCTCCTGTCTTTATGAGGTGGTGTACAAAGCCAGAGGCGGAGTTGAGAGAGGACGGGACGTCTGGTGCAGAACCTGTGCTTATTCACGTCAACTCATCATAGGATACACACACGCATTAGATCAATCATTCTGTGACTGGAATGCTGGATAAACCAAGGTACCACTTAAAAAACAAAAACAAAGAAAAGATAAAAGCATAAAATGTTTGAACTGATTTTCTGCGCTGGTTTCATTCCAGGTGCTGCTGACTAACAGCTGTTGAGTGGGTGTCAGAGAAAGATGATAATTCAATGATCTCAGTTTACACCAACACTGCCAGGTTTCTCATTAACAATGATTAACAGAATATGAGGTATTAACCATAATGAGAGTGCGGGACAAAAATAACGCTACGTTATTCTGTAGCGCTGACGCTCACAGCTCTGGAGTTCACCAGTTGAATCTTGAGCTTTGGATCAGTGTCTATGTGGATTCCCCGGTTTGCTCTCCTCTCCTAAAACAACTCCTGTGCATGCACCGGATAAAATGAACTGCATTTCAGTAAAGCCTAAACTTTATACAGCTCGCAAGTGGCTCGATCTAAAATACTGTTACGAGTTCAAATCCAGACAGCCATCAGCCATCCTGACTGTGTTCTCTCTGGATGGAAGGACCATCATGCTTTCACTCTCCCCAGTCAGAGACACCAACCACTCATGGGTTAATCTGAGACCATGTATGAGGAAAAATGGAAGTTGAGTCTGGACGTACCCAGAACCTGTCTTCACCAAGATTATTCAGATTATGCAATATGCATCAGCTGCATTATGGAAACTGCCGTTATTTATACACCGCCATTCATGATCACATGTTTTTTTTTTTTTTTTTTTTTCTTGAGGCTAACCAGAATCAAAAGAATTCAAAAGCAGCGGCACGTGCCGTGCTTCTGCTCTGCACAGAAAATGGAAAAACTTGCACTGATGCTAAAAACACTTTACTTTAGAAACGACTGTAAGTGGGTTTCTTTTCTCACAATGAAAGAAAAAGCTAACAATAGATCCATATTGAATAAGAGCAATATCTTCAAATGAAAAAGCTTCATCGTTCGTTTGAAAGAAATCCAGTTTTCCTTTCACTTTGGCATAAGAAAATCAATTTTGGTATGTGAAAACGTACATCTCTGCTAAGAGCCGCACCCTTTTGGCGGTAAATGGCATGAAAATTCCAGAAAGATGAGTACGTCTCCTTTATTCACCAGGCGGTTGTCATTCTTGCCGAGTTTCCACCCATAACAACAACATGTCTCAACCTCGTTCTGCTGCACGACCTCGGCTCCGAGGTAAAACTAGTCCAAAGAACGAGTGCGAATTACACACAGAGCGGCTAAGCATTCAGAACTGATGACTTCCGAAGTAAAACTGGAAAGGAAGAGAGACCCAGTGAGAGAGCGATTGAGGAAACAATGGGGCCAAGCACCGAAAAGAGGGGGGATCTTAAAGGAAAGACCTGGCTAAGGTCCAACTTCTCATTTGGTGGCTTTTCATCTTTGAGTTAAGTGCCTTATGCTGCTCAGGGTCGCAATGGATCCAGAATTCAGGGTGCAAGTGGAAGACACACCCTAAATGGTACCCCTGGTATATTGCAGGACGCCATGCACACACTTGTTCACACCTAGAGGGCAGTTTGAACCTGGATGAAACCCAGACACACACTATGGTTGACCCGGACAACGTTGAGCTGTGAGAAAACAATCTCTACCTGCTGCACCACAATGTTGTCACTGTTACGCAATTCCTAAACGGAGCGTAAAAAACATTTCGTAATTACATTTTTCAGATTAGAGAAGATCAGTGATCGTATTTCCACGGTGAGATTTCTCACTCCTGACATTTCAGCCCATTTTACAACACACAAACACCCTCATAGCAAAACGTCTGACTGATATCAAACTCGCATCAGGCACAGAATTGCCTGACCCGACAGGTCTGCCTCTGTCCCAGCTGCTCTCTCTCCCTCACTGCTTCCTCCTTTTATTAATGTTGATGGTATCCAGCTGCACAACACTTCCTGAAACACAGGCTGAATCACAAACGGGTTGCTGCAGGACATGCAGTAGGTGTGTATAAACCATTAAAGTGTTGTGCACATGTACAGAGTAGTAGTGCTATATTAAGCACCAGGCACACTAACATGTCGAAGGCTATTAGGTGCATTTGCTGCTCTTACATGTGCATTGAATATGAATGTGTGCACACATGGTGCCCTGTGATCCCTGGCATCTCATTTATGGTGATTTATACCTAGAATCAAAATCCACTACAATAACTAAAGCTGGAGAAATATTGGAGAGTTTCAGGAGCTTCTGACCTTTGTGATTTTCAAGTACGACAGTTGCTATGGCTTACACTGAATGGTGTGACAGACAGTAAAAACACAGAGTGGGTGTTATGTCTGCCGGCAAAAAATGACTTCTTGATGGGAGTGATCACAGGAGACTGATCAGACTGGTTTCCAGCTCACAGGAAGGTATGCTTCCTCAAATAATCACTTCTCAAAGAAAAGTATCTCAGAACGTATAACACGCCAGACTTTAAGATTAATCCTATATCAGATTCTAATAGATGCAAAAATAGACAAGGTGATTTGGGTTGTTCCCTTTTGATCATTCAGATGCTAGTAAGTGTGGGATAAGAAGCAGAATTTTTAAGTCTTTCAAAAAGTATAAGGGAAAAAAAAAAAAACATGACTGGATGTCATAGAATTTATCATTGCACATTGACACTATATTTATTCTGTACATGCTGTACTATATAGACATCTAAATATGTACAAACCGGATTCCAAAAAAGTTGGGACACTAAACAAATTGTGAATAAAAACTGAATGCAATGATGTGGAGATGGCAAATGTCAATATTTTATTCAGAATAGAACATAAATCACGGAACAAAAGTTTAAACTGAGAAAATGTATCATTTTAAGGGAAAAATATGGTGAATCAAAATGTCACGGTGTCAACAAATCCCAAAAAAGTTGGGACAAGGCCATTTTCACCACTGTGTGGCATCTCCCCTTCTTCTTACACTCAACAGACGTCTGGGGACCGAGGAGACCAGTTTCTCAAGTTTAGAAATAGGAATGCTCTCCCATTCTTGTCTAATACAGGCCTCTAACTGTTCAATCGTCTTGGGCCTTCTTTGTCACACCTTCCTCTTTATGATGCGCCAAATGTTCTCTATAGGGGAAAGATCTGGACTGCAGACTGGCCATTTCAGTACCCGGATCCTTCTCCTACGCAGCCATGATGTTTTGATTGATGCAGAATGTGGTCTGGCATTATCTTGTTGAAAAATGCAGGGTCTTCCCTGAAAGAGATGACGTCTGGATGGGAGCATATGTTGTTCTAGAAGCTGAATATATTTTTCTGCATTGATGGTGCCTTTCCAGACATGCAAGCTGCCCATGCCACACGCACTCATGCAACCCCATACCATCAGAGATGCAGGCTTCTGAACTGAGCGTTGATAACAACTTGGGTTGTCCTTGTCCTCTTTGGTCCGGATGACATGGCGTCCCACATTTCCAACAAGAACTTCGAATCGTGACTCGTCTGACCACAGAACAGTCTTCCATTTTGCCACGCTCCATTTTAAATGATGCCTGGCCCAATGAAAACGCCTGTGCTTGTGGATCTTGCTTAGAAATGGCTTCTTCTTTGCACTGTAGAGTTTCAGCTGGTGACGGCGGATGGCACGGTGGATTGTGTTCACTGACGATGGTTTCTGGAAGTATTTCTGAGCCCATTCTGTGATTTCCTTTACAGTAGCATTCCTGTTTGTGGTGCAGTGTCGTTTAAGGGCCCGGAGATCACGGGCATCCAGTATGGTTTTACGCCCTTGACCCTTACGCACAGAGATTGTTCCAGATTCTCTGAATCTTCGGATGATATTATGCACAGTTGATGATGATAACTGCAAAGTCTTTGCAATTTTTCGCTGGGTAACACCTTTCTAATATTGCTCCACTATCTTTCTGCGCAACATTGTGGGAATTGGTGATCCTCTACCCATCTTGGCTTCTGAGAGACACTGCCACTCTGAGAAGCTCTTTTTATACCCAATCATGTTGCCAATTAACCTAATTACTGTTAATTGGTCTTCCAGCTCTTCGTTATGCTCAAATTTACTTTTTCCAGCCTCTTATTGCTACTTGTCCCAACTTTTTTGGGATTTGTTGACACTGTGAAATTTGGAATCAACATATTTTTCCTTTAAAATGATACATTTTCTCGGATTAAACTTTTGATCTGTCATCTATGTTCTATTCTGAATAAAATATGAACATTTGCCATCTCCACATCATTGCATTCAGGTTTTATTCACAATTTGTTTAGTGTCCCAACTTTTTTGGAATCCGGTTTGTATATACTATTTGTACATCCTGTTTAACAAATTATACTTTTGCCATATCTTGAGCACACTCAATGTGTTTAATGCTATATGCTCAGTCAAACCGAACGGCTGTTTTCTTATAAAAACTGCTCAAATCTGTGTCTAAAACACCTGATTTTAAGCAAATGAGTTTTCACTCCAACTATTAACTGTTTATTTTATTACTCTTTAATGCTCTTTATAGAAGTTTCTTTTATGCAGAAATATTTTCCAAAGCATCTTTGCTTATGCCATATTTTTGCATGTGCCCAAGACTTTTGCAAAGTACTACAAAGTGTTTTCAGTTGTTAGGTTTTACTGAGCTTGCTGGAGAATGAGTTCTTCTGGTAACTTTGTCTCACTCTTTCTATTTTTATGCAAATCCCAGGAGCGTACATTAGGGTTTTTGTTTCCATCTGAAAACTGGTCTGTCTTGTTTTATATATTTTTTTCTTTGCAGCCATGCATATATTCTCCTGTAATGTTATATATTTTTTTCTTTTTTAAGTTATATATTGAAATACTGAATGATTTTGTACATAATTATGCTGACTTTTGCACAATACTTTATAAGACACCAACACCCCATCACATTATTTTACAACATTTCCTATTTATTGTACAAAAATATAACACTTCTGCCTAGATGCTTAAAGTAGATCATTGGCTTTGTACATTACATTATGTACGTGTACTTTACACAATAACCGTAAAATTAAATCTAATCTAAATCTAATATGAAGTCATAAGGAAGTAGTACTGCACTTATGCAAGGAGCAGGCTACATAATCATCAAATTATTAAATTACAGATTCATACAGTCGACAAAACCTAAACACAGTTTAATTCGGTTGATACAGCGACTAATTATTTTTAGCTACATTTCCTTGACAGGTTGCTGAAGTTGCAGTAGCTTAACTTTTTAAAGTGTTCAGGTTTTTCAGATCTTATAGAACTTTTTAACCCGATAAAATGTTAATAATATGCTAACAAAATTCGAATTTAACAAAAGTAGAGGATTTACTACATAAGAAGCTTTTTTTATTTTATGTAATAAAATTTTTTTTTTTTTATTGTATTAAATTTTATCTAATCTAGCACTTTTTATTTGATATACAGTAGATGAAATGCACTAAATAAGACATGAAATAAAGACATAAAAATACTTTTTACTGTTAAAATATTTCAACTTAAAAGTAAGAGGAAGTTATTACATTAGACACATAAAATGCTTTTCAATTTTTACCTAATAAAAGTATTTGTTAAGTTCAAGTGGATTTATTAAGTTTAAATTTTAACAAAAAATTTTGACTTTTTTTTTAGATTTTTAGATGAACAAAAATAGAAGTAATTTACATTATAGGACACAAACTTTCTTTTTTAACAAATTCTTTTTTCTATGCATTTATTTGTATTTTTGTGTGTGGATTTGTCATGTTGTAAACATTGCTTTAATAGTTCTATTAATCATTTAAGCCATTAAAATGATGATGATTCTACATTTACTGTGACAGTTTTAACTACAATATAACCCGAACCCGCCAGTCTACATGTCTCCGGCGCTTTATAACACACGTGGTGATACCGTGATATGACACGCTCTGTGTGTGTGTGTGTGTGTGTGCGCGCGCGTGTTGCATTCAGCGCAGCTGTGCATTGCAGCGAGCGTCCACGTGTCACGCGCGACGCCAAAAACGAGCGCGCGACTGAAAAAACAAAACCCCCTCTCCTCGTTACTTAGTTCTTATGTTGTTCATCTTCCTTTAGTGTCTGATGGCGGACATGTTGCCGTTAAAATCACTCAAATCTCACGTGAGTTTGCGGTGTTGGACGACCCGCCGCGAATGAATGAGCTGAGCAAAAGTTTGTATCTCCTTTACCCCGTCTCCGAGTGTGTGTAATGTCTCCCGGTGTTGTGTTACAGACTTTAAATAAATAAAAAAAAGCCGTTAAATCCGTGTAAGAAGTTGTGTTACCTGTATTAGATGTACAGTAGATCAAAGCTCCTCAGAGTCACACTGTTCCCCTCACGCGCCGGAAACCGAACTGAGCTCTATCCCCGTTACCCCTCACGCGCTCCGGACCCCCGGCACTAACACCGCCCTCGCGCGCGCCGCTCCAGCAGCAGCTGCGTCATCAGTGTCCCGGTGCGAGCGCCGCTGTGACGTCATGTCATAGTTTCTTTTCTTTTTTTTTACTAGTACAGTGTAAATTATAATAGAAATTGTCATTTCTTATGTGCACCTTTTTAAGAAGTCATTTATAATTTCTAATTATTATAAAAAATATTTTTGACAGGTGATAGATAGATAGATAGATAGATAGTTTATTTTCATTTAAGGAAATTTAAACGAGTTTTTTCAGTAGCTAAACTAAGTATTCAGTTAATTTTATCGAACATTTAACGCTCGAATGTTTTTATTTTTATTTTATCTAAATTAAGTTAATTTATTTTTCATTTGAGCTTAACAGAAGTAGAAGGAATTTACCAAAATGCACAAATATTAAATTAATTATAAGCAATAAATATGATAAAATCACTGACATTAAGAAAAGGTTTTTAACCTTTTACATGCACTCTGAATATATCTGTGCGTAAATTTCATTAAAACCTGGAGCCCCTTAAAAAAACTATCTAGATCAAAATTGTATAAAGTCTATTTGTGGCTTGGTGTAGTCTTTTATTTAAAGTGTCCACAATGTATTATTTGGTTAATATTAAGGTGGTATAGTTCTCAATAAGTTATATCCATCCATCCAACGAGGAACCTTTATAGTCCAGCTAGGGACCATGAAGGCCAATAGTGACCATTGTTTTTGCTCACTATGAACAACCTGAGAACGGCAGTTAGCCTGTGGACTGTGTGAGGAATCGGAGCACTGGAGGAAACCCACCAAGCACAGGGAGAACATACAATCTCCATGCACATAGATCTTTAGGCGGGATTCAAACCCGGACACTGGAGATGCAAGGCGCCAGTGCTAACCATTATTAGCACATTATTGCCCCCTTCATTCAAATAGATGTATTTTGTTTTCTATTAAACAGCACCAAATATATTTATTTGGTTTAAATTATTGTTGGTTTGATAAAACTATTGTGTTACTGTTTTGTCTCTGAGGTGCATTTTTTCATATTTTAATTAAATATACTTTGTGCATGCAACAATGTAATAAAGAGAATGTTAATCTTAGTAAAATAATAAAGAAGTAGGGTGAGGAAAACCAGAAGTGAGCCAATAAACAGCAAACATATCAGTCGGTATAATATTAAGAGTTGATGATGTGAGTCAATCAACACAATTAGAATTTTAGTCCGTCAATTTAGACTATTTTAGGATTTTTTTTCTCCCATTCTCTTTCTTTTTTCTCTCTCTTTCTCTCTCATAACCAGTTGTGCCACCCTTGGCAGAGACAACTGCAATCAACCATTTATGATACCTGGCAATGTATCACATTACATCGCTGTGGAGGATTTTTGGCCCAATCCTTTTTTGCAGAATTGTTGTACTTCAGCCATATTGGAGCACCTATAAAAATATTAAATTAAGTTTGCCTAGAGTATACAGATATTCTTTTTCCTTACTTGGAGAAAGAAAGTGGTGTATGTTTAAAGTGGTGTATGTACTTTGGCAGCAGTATACATGTGATCATAATTTGCAAATCCTTTAATAATATCTAGATGTTTCAGGATTCAAATTACTGTAGCAGTGTGGTGGTGTGTTTTTGGTGGTGGGTTTGTAGTTTTTTTGGAGGAAGTGACGGTTTTGGAGCACACTGAATGCCCAAGTCTGAAGGAATTTTAGGCTTTTGCATAAATAAAAAAAAATCATGCAGGGAAGTTACATTTACATTAACCTATTTTTGCTTTCCAACACTTTTATGCTTTATTTAAACCAGTTATTTTACTGTGTGGCTAAAAGTGAGCTTTTTGCACAAAAGATAATACCTGCACAAAAGTAACACACACACACACACACACACACACACACACATTTTGCATCCTTGTGGGGTTTTGTAGGAATTATGAATTTATGCCAGAATGGATGGATGTTCATGTACAGTATATTAACATCAAAGCCTCAAAATATTAACACTGATTATTAATTGTACTGGTGACAGGATCATGGACCATCTGGAGAAATCCCACAGGAAAAATAATGTAGCACAAATTACTGAAAAACCATAATGCTGGCTATGATAGAGTAGAAAGACCCCAGAACAGTCAGTTCACCACAGTTCACTGAGTATGAGGCCCAGCAGGTAAAGAATTAAAATTTGTTGATCGGCCTCTACTGTACATTCTCCAGATCTCAATCCAACCGAGCATCCATGTGATGTGCTGGACAAACAAGTCTGAGCCATGAAGTCCCCACCCTGCAACTAACAGCACTTAAAGGATCTGCTGATATCATCCTGGTGCCAGACGCCGGCAGACAGCACACCTTCAGAGGTCACCTTCTTGGGTCCAGGGAAACTGACACAACAATGATCTTAATGCTTTGAGGTTTTGAAAATGAACATTTTGCCACCACGGTCCCAGGGGGCATGAAGCAGGGTACATCCTGGACTGGGTGCCAATCCATCGCAGGTCACACATACACACACTCACATGATCATCCATACACTACTGGCTATTTGAAAATGCCAATTAGCCCAATCTGCATAGCATAATCCCGGAGGAAACCCACCAAGCAAAGGGAGAGCACTGAAACTCCATGCACACAGACGAGAAGTGGGAATCGAACCCCCGACCCTCAAGGTGCAAGGCGACCTGTGAGGCGGCTACTGTGCCCCCCTATGCCCCCACTGTGCCCCCCCTACACTGTGATCCATTAATAAATAAAGATAATTAAATAAAATAAACAACTATGCTTATAAAGAGTATAATAAGATTCAACTTTTATTAGATTAGATTTTATTCGATTATTAATTTCACATGAAACAGATTTAATAGGAGGATACAGGTAACTTATCCAAATCATAGAAACAAATTTATTTAGGTAGAAAATCATTTAAATACTCGTTTATTACATTTCAAATCTGATTCTGTCGTGCTAAAAATTCCATAACGTTTTTTCCCCCAAGAAGAATGCTCATTATAACAGTCTTCTCACATGATTTACCACATAATATATGAGCAAGAGACAGATCAAAAGTCTTTGTCCCAGTCCGAGTCATGTCCTGGTGATGAATCAGTGTGATTCTCGCTGCTGGAACCATCCAAAAAGCCTGGAACCTGTGAGACAGAAAAACAACAGAATGATGCATGAACAAACCAGACCAGGCTACAAATAATGCCAAATTCATAACAAGGTCCTCTTGGCGTGTTTACAGACGCTTTGCTCTTCTTACGTGTGGTAATATAGGTGGCGCGTATGAACCTTTACACACAGCATCCCAGTCAAATCCTTCAAACCACCTGCATCGAACCACATACAGGAATTTCATCCAATAATCTGCAACATATTTCTGATTGTGCAAAAAAAAAAAACAACAACAACAACAACAAATCCTCTACATGTCTGAGCTCTTACTTGTGGACTTGGATGTCTCTGACGCCGCTCCTCTGGCCCAGTCTCTCTCTGGGATTCTCTCTGAAAGTGAGACGATAAATCACATCAGATAAAGACATACTGCTGAATAACACAGTGTGGAATAATATCTATTCTCAGCGATATGGTAGAGAGTGTAGTGGCTTGCATAAGTATTTACCCCCTTGAAGAATTAGCTCGTCATATCAAACAATCAGTCAGAGTTTGGTTATTAAAATGTTGAGAAGATCTCGTTTAGCACTGTTAATCTTTTTTTTTAAAGTCAATTCGCTTTTTTAAGTCACTGAGCAAGCCGAGGGTGATGGCGCCAAGAAAAACTCCCTGAGATGACAACAGGAAGAAACCTTGAGAGGAACCGGACTCATCAGGGAACCCATCCTCATTTGGGTGATAACAGATAGCAGAGATCGATCTGGATCATACTGTGTGTTATAGGAGGCTGGAGGTTCAATATAACAGAAGACGTCTTTAAGTCCACTTTCCTTGTTTGAGGCTCAGGTACAAAAGTGTTTGTAGGAATTTCCATCCTGAACCATTGAGCGACTGCAATCACGTGTCCTCAGAGAACAGCTGTCTGCCTTAGTCGAGTCCAAGACCATCTTCATGGTCAAGTGGAACCGTCCCCAGTCATCATGTGTGTCCCAAGCAGACCACAGGGGGCCTCCATGCGATGAGATATCTGACCAGAAGCAGGGCACCGGGTGAGTCAGACAGGTCTAGAGCCGGGTGTTTAAATGAACAGCACATGGCACATACCTGAATGCCATCCACCACACAGTCAGGGAACTGGAGAAATGAACACAGCATTTTTTTTCCCGATTCAGTTTCAAATTGAAGCATTAAAAGTATGAGTTATATATATATACTGTGATAAATGCTTATGCAAGCCACAGTATACTTAATGTCTAAAAAAAAAATCTGAAAATAATCTTCAGACAAAATTTCATTTGTCTTAAGCTTAATTTCAGTAGAAGAGATGCTCTTTCTTTGTTTTCTCTTCTCCATTTGAGAAAAGTTTCCAAGCTTTTAAAAAACTTTTTGAATACCCTGTTCTCTTCAACTGCACTCCTACTGAATATCACAGAAAGATTCAATTTCTTTCACTTGGAGTTTCATGAATTGGGGTTCCCCAGGCATTGGTTCTGGCAGCTCTCACTGGATTTAGTGATTAGCTCTCATGGCTTTTCCTTATAGTAATATACAGATCACACGTACAGTACAGTAACGTCCTTTTAGGTTTAGCTCCCAGGTTTCGTAGGAAACATCCAACTGTTCTTCTGCCCCATCAAACCTCACTTATAGTCTACCATTGTGGGTCATTTGGGAAACTGTTGACCATTAGGTTGATGAATGAAGTCAAATCAGTCATTCATCATTAAATAAAACCCGAACGCCATTATTGTACACATATTTTTCATGGGGGGATTTCCCTTTAACACCTCTTATCCTTGGCACTGTTTATCGTCCATGTCAATTTTTTACCAACAGTAACTTTCTGAGCCACTATATTTTTGGAGAAAGTTGAGCCGGAATATATTGAAGCTTTTCCCTCACTGATAAACACTCCTGGCGTTTTTACCTGCAGAGCTGTTTAATGAAATCAGCTGCAGGATGGCTGATGGCCTCTGGGAACTCTACAGCATCGATTCCCTTCAAAACGGCTGCACAGATCTTTAGCTGATCTGGGCCCTGGAATGGAGGACTGCAGGGAGGTGTTGGAATATAGAGATATGAAAGTAGGCAAGTTAAAATTGAGATATTGGATTATTTTTATTTTAAAATATTTACAAGACACAAATGGGCTTTTCTATTTTTTGTAAATAGAAATCTGCACATTTCTAAATGCTGCAAATAGAAATCTATTTGGACATAATACTGTATGCTTATGCGTTTTTAAAGCAGAGGGGTTATAACTCTCACCTGCCATCGAGTAATTCATATACAAAGATTCCTAAAGCCCAGAGATCCGCCATCACACCGTGGCCCTTGTGCAGTATGATCTCTGGAGGCTGGTAAGCTGTCGAGCCACAGAATGACCAGGCTCTCTGGAAAGAACCGAGCTGCGTAGCAGAGCCGAAGCCTGCCTGAGAGAGAGAGGGAGAGAGTCACAGCCTATAATTTTATATTCTAGTCTCATGTGAAGATGTAAGTTACAAGTGCCTTAATCCTTGTGTATATACAAATCAATCAACTTGGATGATTGAGTATTGCCATCTCTCGCTCTCACTCACTCACTCACTCATCACCTATACCGCCTTATCCTGTATGCAAGTTGACGGGGTGCCTGGAGACTATCCCAGGAGACGTAGGGCAGGAGGCGGGGTATACCCTGGACAGGGTGCCAATCCATCCCACACCCTCATTCACACACTTACGGGCAATTTGTGAAGCCCAATCAGCCTGATCTGCAGAACTCCATGACCCCGAGGTGGGAATCGAACCCAGACCCTGGAGGTGCAAGGCGACACTGCTAACCACTATGCAACTACAGTATGTGCTGCCTATTGCTGACTCTCTTTCTGAGGAGCACTGTGTAGGGTCGTCCTTTCAGCACTGGTCTGTAGGGAATGTGAAGAAAAGAACACTACACCAGCTTGGCGCATCCTTTCTGATCCAGCACCACGTTCTCTGGTTTCAGGTCTCTGTGGACGACGCCTTGGTCGTGGAGGAATCTCAAAGCCTCCACAACACAGGTGGTGTAGAAACGGACGGCGTTTTCATCGAACGGGCCCCTAAAAACAAAGGTACAGTAACACACCAATGTTGATTTATTTCGCAGACCCACTGTGGTAATGTACAACACTGTATGATAGTAAGAATATATTTTAATACGAACACCATACCAAAACGTGTAAGTTAAAGGTTGGAAAAAGATCTTCGAGTGACCAGTATGGCGAGCCTTCGCCCACTGTCGTGTCAGATTCCTGAACTTGGCTAAAATGAGTGGAACCCAATGTTTTGTGTGTTCTGAGATGCTTTTCTACTTACCGTGGTTGTCATGAGTGGCTATTGGATAGCCATAGCCTTTGTGTTAACTCAGACCAGTTTGGCCACTCTACTCCAACCTCTCTAATCACCTGCTGTTTACTTGAACTCTGTTCCATTATATGCAAATCCCTGGTTATCATCAGTTCCTGAAATAATCAAACCAGCCAGATTGTCACTAACAAACATTCCACTAGATCACCATTCCTCTTTAATTGGATTATTCATGTTAACCTCTTGACCTGTATCAAATGATTTGACTGATTGGATCTGGTGTCCTGGTGTTCCTATTAAAGTGGCAACACTATGGGTTAATGTTTGTGACTAGGAGTTACCGCTCTCTTAATAAAGTCCACAGATCTCCACCCAAGCACGCCTCCTTCAACATGTACAGGCACTTTGAATCTCTAAAGGTGCAATATAACCTGAAAGAAGACACGAACAGAACAACTCAAACAGACATGTAAAATATAATGGATGGGAAATCCTTGGCCTTTGTGGACAACGGGAACCGACCTGACGATGAATGGACAGGTGGCGTCCAGCAGGATTTGTTTCTCGGTGAGGATGCATGCTCTGTTGCCCGAGCTCACTAAAGCATTTTTACTTATGACCTTCAGTACAAACATGCGGCTGGGGTCGTTCTTTAAATGGACCTGAGGAAAGAAAAAGATGAACAGAGTGCGAGGATAAAGTGGAAAATCCTAACAGACGGCAAAAAATAAATAAAATCACAGAAACACCTT
Organism: Channallabes apus; assembly: GCA_030522415.1. Taxonomy (NCBI): domain Eukaryota; kingdom Metazoa; phylum Chordata; class Actinopteri; order Siluriformes; family Clariidae; genus Channallabes; species Channallabes apus. The sequence goes on from CM060111.1 coordinate 39,445,283, forward strand.
ATATGCCTTTAACAGTTAAACAATTAGCACTCCTCTATTCTATATATACCAGATGTGTGTTGCTGTACCGTCCTTCTCCAAGTTTACACAGCACCTGAATGTCACCGAGAGAGACACGGCGGAGTCTCTCACCTCCGTCTGCACTCCTGCGGATTTCAGATTCATGTTCAGTATAAAAGTAGGCTGTGCATTTTTACATTCTTCTGTTGCCTGCCAGGATGCAATGAATACATTTATAAGCCTTGCTTTCCCCTCCAGTTGACCTGAGCTACCTTGGAACTGGTTTACGAGGTACTATCAGAGCTGGAGATATGGAAAAAGATCCAATTCTGACCAATCTGAATTGAGAATTTAAAAGTGGATTGTAAGATTAAGAATATAGTTGCAAAGCAATGATCAACCGGATGGCGGTAGCGCAGGTGCACCAGTGGGCACATGCATTAAAAGGGGAAATACCAATACCATTATGATGTAATATATACCTATATAATTATTTATTGAAGTCAATGAAGTTATTAGCCACTTTTCACAATGGGTTTAAGGCCTAGCCAAGGCTGAAATGTCGCAGATATCAAAAATTTCTTCACAATTATGCATCTGCAATGTCTTAAGATCATATTGGCCCATTTTGGTGGCGATCGTATTAATCCCCAAGAAAAAGTGTATCAAGTCACCCATTGGGTGTGTCTTCCAAACAATCCAAAGTAACTGACTTCCTGTCGAGTATAGAGCCCATGACATGCATAGCCTGCCAGGTTGCGATCAGAGGTGGGTAAAGTAGCCGAAAATTGTACTCAAGTAAGAGTAGCTGTACTTCAAAATCATATTACTCAAGTAAAAAGTAGTCATCCAAAATATTACTCAAGTAAGAGTAAAAAATAGTATTTGGAGAGAAGATACTCAAGTACGGAGTAACTCTTTCAATTATAATGTCCAAATTTTTTTTATTTTATTTATTTTTATTTTTTATTAAGAAATTATATAAGCAGCCAGGGCGGCACGGTGGTGTAGTGGTTAGCACTGTCGCCTTGCACCTCCAGGGTCCGGGTTCGATTCCCGGCCAGGCTTGATTCCCGTCTCTGTGTGCATGGAGTTTGCATGTTCTCCCCGTGCTTGGTGGGTTTCCTCCGGGTACTCCGGTTTCCTCCCACAGTCCAAAGACATGCAGATTAGGCTAATTGGTGTTCCCAAATTGACCATAGTGTGTGAATGAGTGTGTGTGTGTGTGCTCTGCAATGGATTGGCACGCTGTCCAGGGTGTACCCTGCCTCATGCCCTGAGTCTCCTGGGATAGGCTCCAGGTCTCTGCAACCCTAAATACAGGATAAAGCGGTATAGAAGATGAATGAATGAATGAATTAAATAAATGTAATAATTATTTGTTAATTAATTATTATAATATTTGTATTTGTAATTATTATAATGAATTAAACTAAATCAAATCTAACTTAAGCAAATCTACTCAAGTAAATCTACTCAAGTAAATCTACTTAAGTAAAAGTAAAAAGTATGGTGCAATGGTACAAAAACATTTACTTAAGTAAATGTAACTCGTACATATATTTATAAACTTTCCCTCCAAGTGAGACGAGCTACCTTGGGCCTGGTTTACTTGTTACCATCAGAGTTGGTTATATGGAAAACTATCCAATTCTGACCAATCAGGTTTCAGAATTTAAAAGTGGCTTATATGATTATTTTTTACAGCTTTAGTAACAAATAGAACCACATTTAAAATGCACGAATGCTAACAGAGAGGTGTCTAGAGTTTGGGGATACCTGACTTTGGCCTCACTGCTTCCGGTCTCCTTGGCGTCTGCAGATGTTCCTGTAAACCTCATAACAGACCTGAGAATACGTTAATGCTGAGTGCAGAGTAATGCAGGACGTTGTCTATACATGACACCTTGTGCACTATCAACCAACAACACAAATGCTGTATGATATTATTAAAAAAAGATATTATTTGACATGAAATACTTACTCTCGGTTTATGACCAGACATGTGACATCGCCTACAGAAACGACACTCAAAGACCTTGAAACCTCTCTAAAAAGAAGAGAGGAAGATTTTTGGTCATCAAAATGTTGTGACAACTTCAGTTTGGACACTTATAACCTACGTTAGTACTGTACGGAGTTTATAATGACTTCAACAAAATGATATTGGGATAATGTTGAACAAATAACATCCAATACAATGTTGCAATTATATTTAATTTGCAATTATCTATCTATCTATCTATCTATCTATCTATCTATCTATCTATCTATCTATCTATCTATCTATCTATCTATCTATCCATCCATCCATCCATCTATCCATCTATCCATCACCGTTAGCTTTGATGACGGCACCCAATGTGGTGTCCAGTTTATGTGTGAAAATGATCCCTCATGCTCCCAGAACGACTCTTTCACAAAAAGGGAAGAACAACTCCATAGATGTGATAACCTGGTCATTCGTTACATCCAGGTCGTTAGCTGACTTCATTTAATTGCCACAAAACGTTTCTTCTTACCCTGACACACACTTGAATAGGATCAATCTCAATTCATCAGACCACATGACCATCTGATCTTTGCATTTCCTAGCAAATTCCGTTATCCTTCCAGGTTTTTATAATGTATTAAAAGTTTTGCAACTCAGTTCCCATAATTGTAAATCTCCTTAGTTGTTTTCTTTGCAAGATTTAGGTCATTCATTTGACTTTTCAGAAATGGTGACCATTTTTGAGCGTAGGGGTTGGAGTTCGGGGCAGCCAGTGTATACTGCTTCATCAAACGACACAACACACATTGCAAAAGAACTCCACCAAGTCAGAAAATGTGAGATGCCCCCCCCCCCCCCCAAAAAAAAAACAAAAAAACAAACCACCTACTGTAGTTAACACCTTGCTTAACACCTGGGATTGTGCAGTTTGGTTGTTGTGCAAACACCATATTACACATATTACACTACAGTAGTACATCGACTTGGATGTTCATCCTAATTTTCAACCTGGATTTGTGTGAATGGACATTAAGCAACATACTGTACATATGACTAATAAACGTTGATGCTCTGTTGTTTTGAGGTTGTATACGTACAGTAACATGGATTTGGGATTACTCATTTTAACGTCATGAGTTTATCAAAGCCATTTTAACTTTCAAACCCAATGTTTTTCCCCCGAGGTTATGTTTTGGGTGAACGACAACCTAATAGCAACTATAGGACATCATCATCATCATCATCATCATCATCATCATCATTGGTTTTCCTGCTGGGAACATCTAATGTGGCGGACATACTGTTAAAGCACAAACAGCTCAGCAGAAAAAAAAACACTGAGTGAAACCTTTGTACCTAAAGACAACAGTAAAGAGTGAAGTGTCAAGACGGGAATGTATTCACAAACAGCTGCTTATCTCAAAGCTGAACGATGCACTCAGTGAGAGCTGGTGCTGGGTCAGTTTGGGGTAACAGCTTAATGCATTAGAAAGAAATCTCCACAGTGGCGATTTGCATTAGAACCGGCGTCCTGCAGGGGCCTGTGTTTTTTTTTTTTTTTACAGATACAAAGCTTATGTAACAAAGCAAGGCTGCATTTATTAACGTGAGACTGTAGCAGGTGTTTGGCATGGTAACGCATTTACAACCTTTATTAATCAATTTTTAGTAATAGATGTCTAACACATTTGTTTATTACATCACTTCATATATCTGGATATCTGTATCTAAACCGAAAGCGTGTTCATGGCCTACCAGTGGTTCTCCCTTCTGATCCTCAAGATGGGTCGAACTATTTCTTCAAAAAGAGGTGTAGGTTAAAGATTAAACCCTTTATGCACTGCGAATTACACACGCTGTCTCAGCATGGTGTGGTGGAAGACAGCACCCCCTGCTGGAGGCGTACACCTCTGTGGTTTTCTTACCCTTTCAGAGCTCTGTCCGCGAAGCTGTCTCCACTGGAAAGGATGGACACACACACACTGTCCTCACTGATCGAGCGCCTCTCTAACACTTGCACCTGATGGACAATGAGACAGACATGTACGTCCAAATCCCTGGTCTTGGAACTGTTTTATTAAAGTGTCTCTGCCTATGAGAGAGAACTATTGTTTATCTCTGCAGCACGTGTAATTTTGCACTCGGAGATTGCGGAGATTTGCGGAGGTTTCTCACCTGGCCACTGTTCACAACGAATAATGCGTCTCCAGGAACGCCGTGTCTCACGATGTAGTCACCGTCGCTGTAACGACGCTGCCAGAAAGGTGTGTGTTGTAAAAAATAAAGGGATGATCTGAAAGTAAACTGTGAAGATACTATATGTGAAGTTGCCAGGATGATAGATATTACCTCTTGCAGAGCATCTGAGATTTTAACCAGATCATCATCTGGTAAGGCGCAGAGCATCGGCACGCTGAAAATGGAAATAAACAGACGATGGTAGTTGAAAAGAAGAATTCACCTCGGCTTTCTAGTAAGGTTTGTTCATGAACGTGTTGTTCCCATTGTGCAGCTCTGACCTGCGGAGAACCTCCACAGCCTGAGTGATGCGGAGAACGCTGCTCCTCTGCATGATCCTCTGAAACGCCTGACGCTCGATCACCCACAGCTTACTGCTCACCAGTGCTACAGACAGAGAGAGAGAGAGAGAGGATTTAAATATATTTCTTTTTCTTTCCTTTCTTCCTTCCCAGAATCCCTCCCTCCATCCCACCATGATCTTTGTTTCACAAACTCTTCTTTCATCTCACATTCATCGTTTCTCCTTCATCATTCTTTCTTTTCCCATCATCAGAGGTGTGCCCACCTCTGCCTTCATCCCTCCATTGTTATGTTATTCATCCATCTCTTCTTTTTTTCCATTCCTCCTTTAATGCATTCTCTTATCTATCCTTTTATCCCTTCTTTCTTTATTCACTCGCCCATACACACACTCACACTCTCATCTCACGCCACGCACACAGGGATGGAAATCGAATCTGGACCCTTGAGGTACATGGCGACAGTGCGAACCACTACACCACCGTGCCGCCTCTTTCTTCATTCATTCAATTGAATTTCATCTTCCCATCCTCCATTCTCCCTCTATCCATCCATGCATATGCTCACCCGTCATACTTTCTTTCCCTCTATTCTATCTCAAACTCTTATTTTATGTCACATTTAATGTTTCTCTTTCTATCACTTCATCCTTTCTTTCCTAGAACTCTTTTCTTTTTTTCTTTTCCCCATTTCCATACTCTGCCTTCATCCCACCATCCTTATGCACATCCAATCATCCATCCCTTCATTCTTTCTTACTTTCTTTCTTAACCGCACACTCACTGTTTATCCTGTTTGATATGCTCCATCCATCTTTCCATCCATGAGTTCTTCCTTCCTTTCTTCCTTTCTTTCTTTCTTTCTTTCTTTCTTTCTTTTTCCCATTCTAATATACTGCATTCATTCCTATGCCCATCCATCCATCCAAACATCCCTCCTTCCTTCCTTCCTTCCTTCCTTCCTTCCTTTCTTTCCCCCTCTTCTTTCTTTCTTACTTTCTTTCTCTCTAAGCAGCACACTCACTGTCTATCGTTTATTTGATATGCTCCTCCATCCATCTTTCCATTCATCATTCCTTCCATGTGTTCTTTCTTTCTTTCTTTCTTTCTTAACCGCACACTCACTATTTATCCTTTGTTTGATATGCTCCATCCATCTTTCCCATCCGAGTTCTTTCTTTCTTTTTTTCTTTCTTTTCCCCATTCTAATAATCTGTTTTCATCCCCATGTCCATCCATCCATCCATCCATCCATCCATCCATACATACATACATACATACTGTACATACATCCCTTCTTTCTTCCATCCTTTCTTTCTTTATTTCTTCCTTCCTTTCTTTCTTTACCTCTCTTCTTTCTTTCTTTCTTTCTTTCTTTCTTTCTTTCTTTCTTTCTTAGCAGCACACTCACAGTCTATCGTTTATTTGATATGCTCCTCCATCCATCTTTCCATTCATCATTCCTTCCATATGTTCTTTCTTTCTTTCTTTCTTTCTTTCTAACCTCATACACTTTTATTCATTTGATATGCTCCTCCATCCATCTTTCCATTCATCATTCCTTCCATATGTTCTTTCTTTCTTTCTTTCTTTCTTTCTTTCTAACCTCATACACTTTTATTCATTTGATATGCCTCTCCATCCATCCTTATGTTTTCTTTCTTTCTCTGCCACTGAGGTTAAGTTGTGGTTCCTCTGACAGTGCCTGGGATGAGTGTATCACTGTGCTTGCAGACTCAGATGATGTGTGTGATGATGTGTGTGATGATGTGTGTGAGCCACTGGAACATTACTTATTTACACTGTACCTGTTCCCCACTGTACCGTAGTAACCTCATTCTACACAGCTGTGAGAAAACATAACTACCGTACAAACTACCGTAAATCTCATAGAACAATATTCAGTGAGTGTGTGTGTGTTGTGACACAGCCTGGTGTAAAGCATGTGTGTTAATACACCTGCCATGTGAATTACAATTAACACTAAAGTTAGAGCTGCTGTGTAAATAATCATCACCTTCCGACCAATCAGAATTGAGAATTCGGCAGCTGAATGAGCTCTGATACACCAACAGCCATGAGACTGATTACATGTGCAGATGTACAGGAGTGTGTTCACCTGGAGGAGGACTGAAGCACCAGCATGGAGTGTGTGAAGGGAGACAAGAAGACTTTTATCAGAGCGCCTGGACAAATGAACAAATGATTCTCTCTCTCTCTCTCTCTCTCTCTCTCTCTCTCTGTCTGTGCACACTGACCTCATTCTGCTTTGCTCCCATTCCTACACATTTAAAGAGAACAGCTGAGAACAGAAATCAATTGCTTTTCCTCTCCTCCATTCCCCACATCTTCACTTCCTGACTTCTCTTTAAATTAATAATGATGCAGATTAATGAGTCGCCAAAGTTCAGGGAAGAAATATTGAACTTTTCTTCACTTCCCTCCTGTTTTCTTTCTTTCCTTCTTTTTTTGGCTTTCTTCCCTATCAAGTCTTTTTTCTTTCTTCCATGTTTAGTCTTCTTTCTTTCTTTCTTTCTTTCTTTCTTTCTTTCTTCACTGTCTAGTCTTTTCTTTCTTTCTTTCTTTCTTTCTTTCTTCACTGTGTTCTTTCTTTCTTTGTTAATTTCTTTCCTTCTTTTGTCTTTCTTCCCTGTCAAGTCTTTTTTCTTTCTTCCATGTTTAGTCTTTCTTTCTTTCTTTCTTTCTTTCTTTCTTTCTTTCTTTCTTTCTTTCTTTCTTCACTGTCAAGTCTTTTTTCTTTCTTCCATGTTTAGTCTTCTTTCTTTCTTTCTTTCTTTCTTTCTTTCTTCACTGTCTAGTCTTTTCTTTATTTCTTTCTTTCTTTCTTTCTTTCTTCACTGTGTTCTTTCTTTCTTTGTTAATTTCTTTCCTTCTTTTGTCTTTCTTCCCTGTCAAGTCTTTTTTCTTTCTTCCATGTTTAGTCTTCTTTCTTTCTTTCTTTCTTTCTTTCTTTCTTTCTTTCTTTCTTTCTTCACTGTCTAGTCTTTTCTTTCTTTCTTTCTTTCTTTCTTTCTTTCTTTCTTTCTTTCTTTCTTCACTGTCTATTCTTTTCTTTCTTTCTTTCTCTCTCTCTTTTTCTTTCTTTCTTCACTGTCTAGTCTTTTCCTTCTTTCTTTCTTTCTTTCTTTCTTTCTTCACTGTGTTCTTTCTTTCTTTGTTAATTTCTTTCCTTCTTTTGTCTTTCTTCACTGTCAAGTCTTTTTTCTTTCTTCCATGTTTAGTCTTCTTTCTTTCTTTCTTTCTTTCTTTCTTTCTTTCTTTCTTTCTTCACTGTCTAGTCTTTTCTTTTTTTCTTTCTTTCTTTCTTCACTGTCTATTCTTTTCTTTCTTTCTTTCTCTCTCTCTTTTTCTTTCTTTCTTCACTGTCTAGTCTTTTCCTTCTTTCTTTCTTTCTTTCTTTCTTTCTTTCTTTCTTTCTTCACTGTGTTCTTTCTTTCTTTGTTAATTTCAGGAAATTCTTTTGTCTTTCTTCCATGTCAAGTCTTTTTTCTTTCTTCCATGTTTAGTCTTTCTTTCTTTTTTTTGTCTTTCTTCCCTGTCAAGTTTTTTTTCTTTCTTTCATTCTTTCTTTCATTCTTTCTTTCCTTCCTGTCAAGACTTTTTTTCTTTCCTCCATGTTCAGTCTTTCTTTCTTTCTTTCTTTCTTTCTTTCTTTCTTTCTTTCTTTCTTTCTTTCTTCACTGTCTGGTAATTTCTTTCGTTCTTTCTTTCTTCACAGTCAAGTCTTTTCTTTCTTTCTTTCTTTCTTTCTTTCTTGTTTTTCTTTCTTCCACGTGTATTCATATCTTTACTCCACTTTCTTCACTTTTTTTCTTCAGCTATGTCTAGTTTCTTACTTCCTGTCTAATCTTCCTTCTTTCCCCTAATTTAATCATGCTCACCCGTCACATGACAACTATCACATGACAGCTATGGTCCAGGGAGGATGAAGAATATCACATTCTTCCTCTGAGGAACATGAAGTCAGCTGAGCACATCTTTTCCAACTGCTGCTTGTGTAAAAATCAAAGGTCATGAGTAACACACACGGAGTAAATGACTATTCACCCAGTTCCACATGCTTGTGCTCAAAGACATCTGAGATTGGCCAGTGTCACTTTAATTTTTACTGAGGGAAGAGATGGTGGACTGTACCTTCCTTCCTTCCTCCCCCCCTGAGACCACGGCGATTATTTCACATTTTCTATTCATTTTAATATCACTTAAAAAAAACAACACCCTGGTTTCATGAGAGCCTAGCACTAAGTGTGATGTGAGGTACTGCATCAAAACCATTTCTAAAATCAAACAAAGATTCTTCATAACACAAACTGCGTTGAGAGCATTCAGCCGGCTCTCAGATAAGAAGTTTAATAAAATGTTTTCCATCTCCATAGCAGCTGAGGGTATGTCCTGCTGAAAGGTCATCATTTTAATAAGGCCATTACGGTGCTGTGTGTTGTATTATTAAAAGCGTTCTGCTTGGTTCACTTCTACAGATGTGTGTTCATTCCGGGCTGCACTCAGAGTTTCTCAGCACAACAGTTACACAGGAATTTCAACTCGTCAGGCTAAGGATTAAACGAACGCGGGCCGAGAATCCTCAAGGCAACACCGTGCGAGACGTTCAGGCGAAGGAGAAAAAATAGACAAGGGGATATAATTATACAGAGGAAGAATAAAAAAAAAACTGACATAAAGAAAAAAGTGACATAAAAGGAAAGATGCAATATTTTAAATATATAGAAACAAATGAAATGTACATAATGTTTCAGGAATGTTACAGTTTGTTGATCATTTTTCTATAAGAGCACATCATGAATTGTGTATTCCTCTTATACGGTAGCAAATTAAGGAATGTTCATGAAAGAAGTTATTTACTGTTATGAAGCTATGAAACCTCACCAAGCATTAACAGAAAGCACTGATTTGTTTTCCTGCTGACCAGGAACATCACAGCTGCTCTTATGGGAAATGAATCAAAGCTTTCCTCCAATCAGAATGAAACATTCCAGGGCACAGGGTACGAAAGATAATTTAAAAACAAAATCACACAGAGATAAATGTTCATCCATCTCTGTACAGACAAATCGAAAATCAGGGAATCAGTTTGAGACGTTCAGGTAATAAATTGGAATTTTTTATAGAAAAACAGAGGAAATGAACCCAGAATTGGGTGAAGGAGAACCGCAAGATAAAAGCACCAGACAATCAACATAGACATTTACTGACCAACAGCATACTGAGTGAGAGAACGAGAGACGAGAAGTGACATAATGAACCGAACGAGCGGAATAAAGCATTGGCACAGTCTGAGGAAGACATTAACACATTCTCTGTCTTTCTCTTTTTGTCTAACTTTCACAATCTCAATCAATCAATCAGCTGCTGTGTCAGAAAACAGGTCAAAGTTCCAGGTTACAGTTCAAAGATAGAGAGAGATTGGGGAAACTAATAGAAATCAAAGATTAAACCTGGAAACATTCTTTCATCTCAGAAATATCGCCAAGATAAGGAATGTATTGTCACTAAATGATGCAGGAAAATTAGTACACGCTTTTATCACCTCTAGGTTGGACTATTGTAACGCTTTACTGGTTGTTCAACTAGGTGCATAAACAAGCTTCAGTTAGTCCAGAATGCAGAATGCGATAGGCCCTCCCTAGAACCCGAAGATACGAGCAGATGAACCCCTATCTTATCCACACTGCATTGGCTCCCTGTGAAGTTTTGCATGGATTTTAAAATACTTCTTCAAGTCAAATCAAGTCAAGTAAGCTTTTATTGTCATTTCAACCATATACTGTTCAGTACACAGTGAAACAAAACGTTCCTCCAGGACCAAGGTGCTACATACAAGATAAATGAACAACATACATTAACAAAACTAACTAACTAACTAACTAACTAACTAACTAACTAACTAAGAAACCTAATTAGCTGACTAGCTGAGACAAAACAGACTGACATTTTAAATTAACAGAAAACTAGACTGTCCTATACAAAAGAGACGACATAAAGTGCAACCAGAGTGACAACCATGATAATAACATGGCACTTTTGACCTATAAGGATTTAAATGGTCTTGCACCGCAATATCTGAGTGAACTGCTAGTGTCTTACAATCCGCCACGTCTACTTCGATCAAAAAATACAAGCTGCTTGTCAGTACCACGTATTATGAAAACTACAGCAGGGGGCAGAGCTTTTTATTACAAACCCCCAAAGTTAGGGACTCAGACACAGTCTCAGTGTTTGAGTTTCGGCTACAAACCTATTTATTTAGCAAGCATTGCTGTGAATAGATTTGCGGGCACTGGTGGCTCAGTGGTAGGTGTTTCGCCTGCCATGCTGAAGGCCCGCGTTCGATTCCCAGCCAGTGCCCAAAACCCCAGCCACTGGATGCAGTGCCGGTCCCAAGCCCGGATGAAATGGGAGGGGTGCGTCAGGAAGGGCATCCGGCGTAAAACCTGTGCCAAGTTGTAGTGCGGACTGTATATTCCACTGTGGCGACCCCTTGTAAGGAGCAGCCAAAAGACCAACAAAAGCTGTCAATAGATTTGCCTTAGTTAAAGGAGCAGATCTGGAGGGCTCATGGATGTAGAGTATTATGGTGAACTGGTATGTTTAGATGCTGTCTTCCCCACTTCTCATTGATCATTCAGGTTTGTTGATGGTGCAGTGGTTGGTTGCTTTACATCCTGTTCCCCCTCATTGTGTTTCCTTCCTTTTATTTATGCTGTCATACTGTAGTTAATTCTGCCGAAGTCCCTGCTTGCACTCTGCAGTTGCACTCTGCAGTTGCACTCTGCAGTCGCACTCTGCAGTCGCACTCTCCAGTGATCCAGACCCCCTCTCTCCTATGGACATGTCGTCACATGGATGCCCCATGTGGTCTGCTTGGGATGTGTGTGGTGCTGGAAACGGTTCCACTTTTCCATGAAGATGGTCCTGTCCTCGGCTGATGCAGACAGATGTTCTCTGAGGACTGCAATCGCTCGATAGTTCAGTACTGGAGTTTCCTACAGTCTACCTAGGTCTCCAATAATGAACTGGAATCCATATTAACATAAAAGACATCAACAGTATGACTGCAGATCAATCCCTGCTATCCGTTATCACCCGAATGACGATGGGTTCCCTGTTGAGTCTGGATCCTCTCAAGGTTTCTTCCTTTTGTCATCTTGGGGAGTTTTTCCTTGCCACCATTGCCATCGGCTGGATCATCAGGTGCTTCTTTCTTCTTTGTTTTTCGGCTGTTCCCTTTCAGGGGTCGCCACAGCTAATCATCTGCCACCATCTAACCCTATCCTCTGCATCTCCTTCTCTCACACCAACTAACTTCATGTCCTCTCTCACTGCATCCATAAATCTCCTCTTTGGTCTTCCTCTAGACCACCTGCCTGGTAGTTCCAACCTCAGCATCCTTCTACAGATATATTCACACTCTCTCCTCTGAACATGTCCAAACCCCCTCAATCTGGCCTCTCTGACTTTATCTCCATAAATTCTAACATGGGTTGTCCCTCTGATGAACTCATTCTTAATCCTATCCATCCTTGTCACTCCCAAAGAGAACCTCAACATCTTTAGCTTTGCTACCGCTAGCTCTGCCGCCTGTATTTTCTTCAGTGCCACTGTCTCTAAGTCGTAGTGCATCGCTGGTCTCACCGCTGTCCTGTACACCGTTCTTTTCATTCTCGCTGGTACTCTTTTATCGCACAACACACCTGACACTTTTCTCCACCCATTCCAACCTGCCTGTACCGACCTCTTCACCTCCTTTGAACACTCACCGTTCCTCTTGAGTCCCTCTCATTCACACACATGTATTACGTCTTGCTGTGGCTAACCTTCATTCCTCTGCTTTCCTGAGTGTACCTCCACCTCTCCAAATTTTCCTACACCTGTTCCTTGCTCTCAAAAACACATCTGCAAACATCATAGTCCATAGAGACTCCTGTCTTACCTCATTTGTCATCCTGTCCATCACCAGAGCAAACAAAAAGGGGCTTAGAGCCGATCCTTGATGCAGACCCACCTACACCTTGAACTCTTCTGTCACACCTACAGCACATCTTACCACTGTCTTAGCACTCTCATACATGTCCTGCATCACTCTAACATACTTCTCTGCCACTCCAGACTTCCTCATACAACACCACAGCTCCTCTCTCTGTACCCTGTTGTATGCTTTCTCTAAATCTACAAAGACACAATGCAACTCTTTATTACCTTCTCTGTACTTCTCCAGCATCCTCAAACCAAATACTGCATCTGATGTACTCTTTCAAGGCATAAAACCCTATTGCTGCTCACAAATGCTCACCTCTGCCCTTAACCTAGCTTCCACTACTCTTTCTCACAGCTTCATTGTATGGCTCATTAGCTTTATACAGTACCTCTGTAATTGCCACAGCTCTGCACATCTCCCTTGTTCTTAGAAATCGGCACCAATACACTTCTCCTCCATTCCTCTGGAATCATCTCACTCTAAAAGATATTGTTAAACAAACTAGACAGGAACTCTACTGCCACCTCTCCTAAGCACTTCCATACCTCCACAGGTATGTTATCAGGACCAACAGCCTTTCCACACTTCATCCTCTTCAACGCCCTTCTCACCTCACTTTTACTAATATTTGCTACTTCCTGTTCCACAACAGTCACCTCTTCTACTCTTTGTTCTCTTTCATTTTCCTCATTCATCAACTCCTCAAAGTACTCCTTCCATCTTCCCATCACCCTCCTGGCATCTGTCAGTACATTTCCATCTCTATCTTTAATCACTCTAACCTGCTGCACATCCTTCCCATCTCTATCTCTCTGGGTCGCCAACCTGAACAGATCCACCTCTCCCTCCTTACTGTCCAGCCTAGCATACAAGTCCTCATATGCTCTTTTTTTGGCCTTTGCCACTTCTACCTTCACCTTACGCTGCATCTCCCTGTACTCCTGTCTACTCTCTTCAGTCCTCTCAGTGTCCCACTTCTTCTTAGCTAGCCTCTTTCCCTGTATACACTCCTGGACTTCCTCATTCCACCAGCAAGTCTCCTACTTTTCTCTTACCTGATGATACACCAAGTACCCTCCTACCTGTCTCCCTGATCACATTGGCTGTAGTTGGGTAGCTCAGTGGTTAAGGCATTGGACTACGGTTTGGAAGATCCCAGGTTCAAACCCCACAACCAACAATTTGCCACTGTTGGGCCCTTGAGCAAGGCCCTTAACCTCACATGTGTAATGAGATTTAAAAAATAAATAAAAATAAATAAAATGTAAGTCGCTCTGGATAAGCCAAATGCCTAGATGTAGATGTAGTTGTCCAGTCAACTGAAAGCACCTCCTGACCACCCATAGCCTGTCTCAACTCCTCCCTAAAGACTACACACCATTCTTCCTTTCTCACCTTCCTCTGCTCTGCTTTTGTGCACTTCACCTTCCTCACCACCAGGGTTATTTTACACACCACCATTCTGTGTTGTCTGGCTACACTCTCCCCTACCAACACTTTGCAGTCACTGATCTCTTTCAGATTACAACGTCGACACAAGATGTAATCCACCTGAGTGCTTCTGCCTCCGCTCTTATATGTCACCCTATGTTCCTGCCTCTTCTGGAAGAAAGTATTTACTACTGCCATTTCCATCCTCTTTGCAAAGTCCACCACCATCTGTCCTTCTACATTCCTGCCCTGAAGACCAAACCTGCCCATCACATTTTCATCACCTCTGTTCCCTTCCCCAACATGTCCATTGAAGTCTGCACCAATCACCACTCTCATACCTCTGGGGATGCTCTGCATTACTTCATCTAACTCACTCTAGAATTTCTCCTCTTCTAACTCACATCCTACCTGTGGGGCATAACCACTAACAACATTGAACATCACACCATCAATTTCCAGCTTCAGACTCATCACCCTATCTGATACTTTCTTCACCTCTAGAACTTTCCTTACAAACTCCTCTTTCAGGATAACTCCTATTCCATTTCTTTTCCTATCCACACCATGGTAAAACTATTTGAACCCTGATCCTAAACTTCTGGCCTTGCTACGTTTCCACCTGGTCTCCTGGACACCAGAGGTGGAAAGAGTAATAAAATATTGTACTCAAGTAAAAGTACTGTTACTTTAGTGAAATTTTACTGAAGTACAAGTAAAGTTACCCTTATAAAAATCTACTCAAGTAAAAGTAAAAAGTAGCTCATTAAAAATGTACTCAGAGTAAAAATTACTGAGTTCCTTTTTTTTTTTTTAACAGCGGGGGTGGGGGATGGAACACCCTTACCTAATAAATCTGTTCCCTTTGTTGTGCTTAAAATCAAAGTGGTGGTTTAAATATTACCAGGGGTTTGCTTCATAAGAATTTGTCGGCATTTCACTTTCAGCTGTGTCTGCATCACTGACATCTGTTTTGTCCGTCTCCATCGTTCTTGTGAATTCAGCACATTTGTTTTCGCATCATTGATTTGGCAAATGTTTTACGTCGGATGCCCTTCCTGACACAACCCTCTGCATTTATCCAGACTTGCGACTGCCACAAGAAGACACTGGATTGCGCCCCCTGTGGTTGCATTTGTAAGGTGCAATCAAATCATTTTGATTCAGATAGATTCTCATACATATTTCTATCATTTTCCTTTGATTGTGTTAAACTGCTTTGCAACACTGCCCATTACCAGTTTACCAAATACAGTACAGTAAATCCCCTACGAACATTTGAGTTACTTTCAAAGATACAAACATACATTTGCTCATGTCTGGAGAACATTGTTAGTATACTGTGTATAGCCAATTGTGTTCATATATAGTACCTAGACAATGTTTGTTGGACTTATGAACGAGTTCTCGGAACAGAATTTGTTTGTATGTAGGGGACTAATTGTATACACATTTGATTTTGTATATACGTGTAACAAGCAGAATCACTTGATTTACAGTTATAATTGTACAGTATATTGAGATATACCGTCATTGTATTGGAAAGCTTGAAGATCTGCTAATGATAATGAATAGATGAGTGGCATATTAAGAGAAAAACCAATATATATTGTGTTAGTAAGGTACTAGGCCACTGTGAACCCGCAGAGCAGCTTGGCACAGATTCTGCAACAAACATCTAGAACTGAAATAGAGCAATGAACCGTATTTGTAAAAGATAGTCCCTCAGCTGGTGTTTTGCTGATGGTGATGGAGAGCAATGTTGGTGTCTCACACATCACTCTAGTTCGGGTTTGAGATTGAGTGACTGAAGGCCAGAGGATATAATTTACACCATTTTCATCCTCCTGGCATGCGGACATCCTTGCAGAGCCCATGCCTGTCGGGAGAGTATGTTTGCCCCTGATGTAATCAGTGATATTATTATTTCTGGTTAAAGCCCACGTAAATGTCTGACTGTCTTTCTGTACGGCAGAACTCTCTGTCCAACTTATTAATACAAATATATAACATTCTGTATGATTAAGTATCTTATGCCTTGTTTATGCAAAGTTGTACTTCTTTCATCGTCAGGCAAATACACTCGCTGTTCAGTAATCGGAGAGTGAATCACAGGTGAGAAATGGAAAAAGTAGATCAGATAAAGATGAAGCTTAAAATTCACTTATACCTCTTCAGCGTTGTTATTTTAGCAGTGAAAATATGAACTAATAAGTAAAAATATTCAGTTTAGTGTTTCTAATTGACATCTATTGGTGCAGGTGTTTGTTTACTTTGAGCAAGTAGCGCATTAGTAGCTTAATTTGAAGTAGATTATTAAATCCAGCACATAACTGTTCATAACATCGCTTTTACTTAATAGTTTGATTTTACTTACAGTAAGGTTGACTTTAGGCAGATATCTACGTACTGCAAAAGTACTGCATTTAGTTCTGTCCAACTAGTTTTGTGTGATGCTGTGACAAAACCTGGCTGGACAGACAGACAGACAGACAGACAGACAGCCAGAAACATTTTCTGAGACTGGTTTCGGGTCCTCCAATGCATGAAACGTTCATTGAAAATCTTTGAAAGAGCGATTTTTAACCAATGTACAGAAATAAGTTTCTTTTATTTATATATCTGGTTATGGTTGTATTGTCAGCCTTACTAGCTTGATTATCTTTCTGCAGATTGTAATTTAGCAGCCATGGCAATCAAAAAAATCAAACTGAGCAGAACTAGCAAAGATGATGAAAATTGAAAGAGAGAGGCCAATTAGTTCCTGACTGTGTGTCCACCTGAGGCGTGAGTCAGCATCCATACTTCTTTTTGGTAGAAGACAAAGACAAGAGCATTGAAACATGGTACATGTGGTACAGGTGGTACATGTAGAGAAAAGCACTTGCTTTCACACACACAAACAAAACTAAAACACTCTCTGGTCTTTGTTGTTCAGAAAAAAAGAGGGAACTGTTCGTGTAACTCGTCTGACATTGACTCATATCGGATTTTATAATGGCCTGATCTATTAGGTGTAATAAAGCAACAACAACAAAACCCAAAAATTGCTCTCCAAATAAACTCCTGAGGCTGAAAATTACTGTAGGGGTGTACAAAGATCTGAATCGATGCAGCAGACTGAGTGTTATGAATAGCCTTAAAGAAAAAAAAAATATGTGTCTTGTTTTTTTGGCACTTTGCTTTTATTTAGATACTGAATTTCTTTCGCGCCCTCAATCGTCTCTCTTTCTTCAAGCAGAGAGACAGCCTACAAGGCCATCATTAAAGAAGAGAGAGCTTCTATGCTTGTCCATGAAAAAGACCTGGGCTTTCTGTGTCTGACTGATATTGAAGTGTACGTCTGGACTGAGGACACTAAGAGGTTGTTATCCTAATTCTAATACAGAACCTAATGCTAACGAGCATTAGTGAGCACCTAGTTCACTTTCTGAAAAAACATTTTTCAAACAGTTAACATCTACTTGAATCAAATTTCATAGACATTTGAATGCAATATACTGTACACTACCAGCCTAAAGTTTGGACAGACTTTCTAACTCCATGGTCTTTCCTGATTTTTATTTCTTTCTACAATGTAAAACAATATTGAAGCATCTAAAACATACAATAATCTCCTTTGAACAGTTGATATTGAGATGTTTCTGCTAATTATGCTCTATAAAACCTTCATAACGCCTCTAATCTGAGGTGCTGTTTGTTAATTGGTGATTTCTGAGGCTGGTGACTCTAAACGAACTTCTCTTGAGGTAACGTTTTGGTCTTGCTTTCCTGGGAAGGTCTTCATGAAAGACATCATGGTGCTTGATGCGTTTTGCAAATGGACTTGACACAATACTGTTCTTGCAAGAACTCTTCCAGAACAGCTGACCATCATGTCTTAAAATAACAACTGATGACTGTTGTTATTATCATTGTTGTGTGGTGGCTCAAGCGGTTAAGGCTGTAGATTATTGGGTTACCGATTGGGGGTTTGAGCCTTAGCCTCGCCAAGTTGGCACTGTTGAGCCCTGGAGCCAACTCTATCTGCTCCAGGGGTGCTGTATCCTCTCTGACCCCCAGCTTCCTAAATGGAATACATGTGTTTTATTTCATAGTTTAGAAATCTCCAGAATTGTTCTAGAATGTAGGAAATAAATCACAAGACAGAAAACCCCCCCACTAAATTAGAAGGTGTGTCCAGATGTTTGACCCGTACGGCCAAAAGTTTGTGGAGACTTGACCACCATATTGATATCAGCTTGTTGAACATCCCATTCCAGATTTCGTTCTCTTTTGCCATAATAACAACCTCCACTCTTTGGGAAGGGGAGTCTAGGTCTTAAAGCATAGCTGTAAGGATTTGCGCTGACTCAGCTAGAAGAACATTAGTGTGATCAGCCGTTGATGTCTTATGAGAAGGTCTGGAGATGACAGTTCATCCCAAAGGTGTAGAGTGATAGAGTTGAGGACAGAGATCTGTTCAGGAAGCTTAATGTCTTCTACTCCAAACGTTACACACCATGTCTTCATTGTCCTGCTGAACAAGTTAGTTCCAATGGGAAAGCCCATATACTGTAAGGGTGCGATGACCTTGTGAAGTGAATCCTTGATTTTCACCATTCCTTGTCTTACCCTGTGTTCTCTTTTAATATGTAGAGTATTACAGCATCTCTGTTTTTCAATCAATTACCACCTGCAGTAGATATCACGTGACTGAAACACCATCTTCCACACCCAGAACATGAGTGTGCACTTCAGAGTGCTGCAGTTAGCACACCGAGACGGTGTGTGTTTGATAGTCTGTGCACTCTGCATTTTGGAAGCTTGTGGATGTGTTTGGGGAACTTTGATTTGAAATTCCATTGATCTCGCTGTGCCAAAGCAGATCGGCACTGATGGGAATAATCTGCTGCTCATTGTGTGCTTTTGGGCTGCTCGTGCTAGCACATGCTCCGCATCTCAACTATGTGTGTGCTAGGAAGGCGAGCGAGAGATAGAATGGATGAACTGGATGAACCAGCTGCCCTGTTATGTTTTATTTCATTTAATGTTGGATGAGGTTTTTCCAGATATGTGTGTGTGTGTGTGTGTGTGTGTGTGTGTGTGTGTGCGTGTGCGTGCACCTGTAACAGTCGACGTGCAGGTGTAGTTGTAAAGCAGGGCCAGCTCTCCAAACAATGTTCCAGCTTCAATAATGTGCAGCTTCTGGCCAGCCCTGGATACCTCGAGTTTTCCCTCTGAAAGACATACATTTGTCTTACTATCATTGTAAGGAACTTTTGATGACATCATTTTTAACGCTACAGTATGTTTGCACCTAAAAACTAATTTTCCCTGTAAAAAAGGACGGCATATTTCTATGCTCAGGACATTTACTCCCCTCCAGGCCTTCAAAACATACCCACACAGACGCACCTTAGAGACGTGCCCTGTCTGTCACAGGCTGGCGAGGTTGCTAGGGGCAACCGAGACTGACTGACAGATTATCCGAGATGTCACAAATTTTCAGCTGGGCACGCTGTCATCTCTAGAAGTGATGCCAGCTCACGGCACCAGACACATCATGCCAGTGTATCAGTGGCGCCGGCGAAGCTGCTGTATTAATAAGCATCCTACTGATGTTCTCTCCCTGACACACTCCAGCTCTTTATCTTCACACACATTTCACTTCATGTTTCACTTTACAATATCACACACCGACATTATCTGCTTTTTATCTTCTTTCTGTGTCTCATTTGTTCGAATCATGAACACTTCCAACAAGATAGATTAATATAGTGTTCATCTAGAATATCAGAAAAGAATAGAATAGTTTCAATATCTGTGTAGCGATTATATTATATAGAGAAATAAAGATCCCATTAATAAAGAAAAAAATCCCATTTTGACTTGAACGCCCCTTATCAATCAATTAAAAATCCCACTTTGACTTGAACGCCACATATCAATCAATCCAAAGTCCCACTTTGACTTGAACGCCATTATCAATCAATCAAAAGTCCCACTTTGACTTGAACGACCCATAGCAATCAAAAATTCCACTTTGACTTGAACGCCCCTTATCAATGAAAAATTCCACTTTGACTTGAACGCCCCTTATCAATCAAAAATCCCACTTTGACTTGAACGCCCCTTATCAATCAAAAGACCCATTTTGACTTGAACGCCCCTTATCAATCAAAAATCCCATTTTGACTTGAACGCCCCATATCGATCAATCAAAAATCCTACTCTGACTTGAACGCCGCATATCAATCAATCCAAAGTCCCACTTTGACTTGAACGCCATTATCAATCAATCAAAAGTCCCACTTTGACTTGAACGCCCCATAGCAATCAAAAATCCCACTTTGACTTGAACGCCACATATCAATCAATCCAAAGTCCCACTTTGACTTGAACGCCATTATCAATCAATCAAAAGTCCCACTGTGAGTTGAGCGCCCCCTGTATTTAATAGTAAATAAAATATACCTGACATACATTTTGTGTCTTGTGTTAATTGTAATAAATGTGAACAATTTCTATTTTATTTTATTTCTTTACTTCTGCCTGGATTTTAAAATATAAAAAAACGGTGATGCTTTATTTTTATTTAAATAATTCACACTAAGACGGAAATAGAATGACCAAAAAAAGTGCATGGATCGCTAAAACCTGTAAAACCCGTAAAAGTGTTTTTCATCACTCAGCTTATAACAGAAAAACAGGTTATATCATGACTGGACCCCTTGAAATGTAAAAAAAAAAAAAAAACAGACATAAAATACAAGTCCAGAAAAGCAAAGTGGATAATAAGTGAACTGCTACCAGCATGTATTTTTAAATCCAACCCCATTCCTACAAAAAAGAGAGAAAGAGAGAGGGGGGGAGGTTGTAATCTGTTAAGGATCACGGTCATATCAGTTTGTCTGAGGAAGCAGCAGTGGTGATAAATCTTTCAGAACCAGACCTTGAGTTGTATCATCTAACCTGTACACCATATGAGGACAAACAGGGATGTAGTAATAAAATACAAACCAACTCATCTGTATATAAATACATAAACCAACAAAACAAAGGAGAAATGTTTCTCTATAGAGCTTTTTACTCTAGGGTTTATATATATATTTCTTTTTCTTTTTTTTTTTACATTATATCCTTACGTATATAAATAGAAACTGATTATTAATAAAAAATGGTCTGGAAATGAAAGGACCTTTGCTTATGAATAAAATATTCAATTAAATTTAATTAAAGTAACTACATACTTTTGAGGATATTAGCAATGATCCATCATCCCATCCATTTAGGAGTCTCTGTAGTCCACTAGGAAGTGTGCAGGCCATTGGTGATTACTATTGCATTTATTCCTATTTTTACAACCATGGTGTCAACATTTACACGTGCAGTCACACACTACGGGCAATTCGGGAATGCTAGTTAGCCTAATCTGCGGTGTACCCGGAGGAAACCCATCAAGCATGAGGAGAACATGCGAACTCCATGCGCACAAACCCCAAGACGGGAATTGAACTCTACAGTGGTAACCACTAAGCCACCATTAGTAGTGATCATTTAATAATATTAATAATAGTAATAAATCATTGTCTTATAATCTGGATTTTTTTCAACATCCTTCCTCCTTATATAGAGATCAGCTTCTTACACACTGATCTCTATATAAATGTCTACTGATCAGGAGGACCCCGGTTCGAGTCCCAAATGTCACCACTGTCAGACCCTTGAGCAAGGTCCTTCACCCCCAAGTGCTCAGGCGATTGGGCATCGAACTGGCAACCAGACCCGGTAGGTAACTGCCCCAGAAACAACAAACCCCAACAACAACCCCAACAACAACCCCTGGGGCCAGGGGTAGCTCAGTGGTTATGGCATTGGACTACGGTTCAGAAGATCCCAGGTTCAAATCCCACAACCACCAAGTTGCCACTGTTGGGCCCTTGAGCAAGGCACTTAACCCTCAACTGCTCAGATGTGTAATGAGATAATAAAAAAAAGTAAGTCGCTCTGGATAAGAGCATCTGCCAAATGCCAAAATGTCAATGTCAAATATATCTCCAGGGAGGGGAGATGGAGATCTGCACATGGACGGATCCCTATTCTTATACGTTAAAAAAATAATATCAGAATATGTACCTCTAAATAGTCTACTCTGACAATTTCACACCATGCTGTCTTATCATATAATATTATTTGAACCATTTAGAGCTTTTATATTTCTTTACCTTCTAGTATGAAGGATTGTGACGCCTCATCGCCCTCCTGAACGACCCGGGCTCCCTGGGCAGTGGTAGTAGGGTACGCACAATCCACCAGGTCTGATAATTCACTCCCTACATACTTCAGCCACTCGTTCTCCCTCAGCGCCGCCTCGATCACGTGCTGAGACCTTGAAGACAGAAAATGACTTAGAGAGAAACACACCATGTGCATCAATATCTCTGTGTCATTTTGCTATAACTGCCGCTGGGCCGAGATCATATTCTCATTGGCAAACGGCGTATTTCTCTCTGGGAGTGACATCGCAAACACACATCGACTGCATCGGATGGAGTTACAATATGTAAGATCACAGCTTCATTCTATACGTACTGTACCTGGAAGTACATTATAGGAGTTATACAACAAAACTAGCAGACATACTGTACAGTAGAGACGTGATGGAACAGAAAGAAAGAAAGAGTTTATGATAAAGAGATGAGACGAGTGGTAGGACTCACTCCTGATCCTTGCTGTGGCTCATGGGAGGATTCTGTAAGATCAGATTTGGGTCCAGGTTTGTAGGCTGTGTAGTCACTGATCTTCTCTTCATCCTTACAGACGAAGCTCTGCGTTGCCCTAAGGAATTATAAAAAAATAAAAAATAAAATAAAATAAAAAAGCAAGCAAAAAAAGCAATGCACTCTGGGTTATGTTTTGTTTTTTAACAGAAAAAAAATCCCACAAAGTGACTTAGATAGAAGTGAGTTAGATTCTAATCCATGCACAAACCTGAGCAGGTGTGTTTGTTTTCTTTGGCAACCCTGAGATTTGAACTTGCAACCTTTCATGTACTAGCACAGAATCTTAAACAGGAAACAGGTATTGAGTTTGTTTTGAGGGGGGCTCTGCACTATAAACCCTGTTACATTTACATTTTACATTTAAGGCATTTGGCAGATGCCCTTCTCCAGAGCGACTTACTTATGTCATGTCATTATACATCTGAGCAGTTGAGAGTTAAGGGCCTCGCAAAAGGGCCCAACAGTGGTAACTTTGTGGTGCTGGGGTTTGAACCTGGGACCTGGGAATATGGGAAGCTCCATCAATTAGAAATCAGCCATGCTGCAGTGATGCCCCTCTTAAGTATGGAACATTAATATTCTTTTAGTCCAAGATAAATTTTTATTTAGCTATCTTTCCTTTTTATACCATACGTACATATTAGATCTTTGGTATTCTTAATTATTTATGGAATGTTGTATTTTAATTGTTTGGGCATCTTACAGTACATTATGTTATATCATTATACATCAGAAGGGGTCGTGAGGGTTAAGGGCCTCGCACAAGGGCCCAACAGGGGAAACTTGGTGGTGATGTGGTTTGAACCCACGCACTGGGAATTCGTGGGTCCTTCCAGTTAGTTGTCCAACAGCCTACTCCTGTTAAATTATGAGAATGAGAATAATTTTTCATTTAATATGCAGAATGATGAAGAATCGGTTGCCATGTTTAAGGAAAAGCACCATGGTTCCATGGGAAAAAAGATTGACTATTATTAGACTATTGTTAACACCCATCATGATATCTGCATTATTATTATTATTACTGAATGAGTTTATTATGCTGTGGCTTTATGAGACGAGGTATGACACTTGTGGAACTGTGACCCATTTCCAATGGAGCATGCAAAGTCATGGATGTGATTAAAACAACAACACTTCTCTCCGTGCCCTTTCCCTTCAAAGAAATCAGGAGGTCCTTCCTACAGTACGTGCTCGAAATATTAGCTATCATGTCCCCCTCCTGTATTTCTGATACACCTCAGTGAGCACTGTAGCTGCATATCTCTAGTATTTCGTGTTCTCGCCAGGCAGTCACATTTGTTCACACCGACTGCTGCTGGATCATCAAGTGTTTAGGAAGACTACATGGTACCTGTGGCAGGTCCTGGAGCGCTGAGGGTGACCCTTAGGCGGTCGAGCTCGCCCTGCAGACGCCGGATGAGATCGTCTTTGGCGTCGAGCTCGAGCTCGAGTTCGTCGATCAGAGCATCTCTCTGACGCAGCTCTTCGATCTTCAGCTGGAGCGCAAACTGAAGATCTCGGAGAGTGCCCATGGTGTCTGAGGCTACAAAGAGGGTCACGGTTAAATTCATAAGATATAAGATACAGGAACTCACTCTCACTCTCACTCTCTCTCACTCAGTGTCTTTGAGAGAGTAAGTGGGACAGACAAATAGAGAGCAGGTCATCTTGGTAATTACCCTGTGTAGCCGAAAGTGATGGAAATTGCAGATGCTGAATGAAGGATGAAGAATAATTTAAAACGAAAAGTAAAATAATGATAAAACCGCACCTAATCCGACATGCACAATGTCCACATTATACACTTACAGAGCTTTTCTAAAGATCAGTCCATCTGGATATCATTTGCAAGAGAAAAAAATATGAAGCTACAAAGAAACAAAAACAACCCTTACCGGCTTTGAATTCAGGTGTTGCAAAGACTGTATTATTCTCCTCTTCAGCAACAACGAAGAGAGAAAATCGAACCGTGTTTGGAGGCGAAAGATCTTTCACAAGAGCATCGTCTGCTCTGGGTGCAAAGCGAGTGTGAGAAACGCACACTGCTGCCAGAGAGGAATGAAACAGAGAGAGAGAGAGAGAGAGAGAGCAGAAAAGGGTGAGGGAAAGAGGGACAGACAGAGGGAGAGAGGAGTCAGAGGAGAGAGAGAGAGAGAGAGGAGGGGAAATGAGAGTGGAAAAGGGGGAGAATGACAGAATAAGTACAAGAACAGAGATAGAGAGATAAGGACTTTGTATTAAGACTCGCAGGGGCAGAGATACAGGACGTAATGGAGCGTGAGGTGCAATAGCCCGTGTCCTACATACAGTACGTTCATATTAAAGCTCCATCAATTCTGGTGTGAAATACAGATATATTGTATTTTAGCTGTTTTTAGAAATCAGGCGTAAACATACAGCAGTCCATCAGCGGTGCAGCAGAACATTAAAATATACTTTATTCTGTCAACTTAATTCTTTTTTCCTTTTTTTATGGTAGGCTTAATTATTCATGGAATATTGTATTTCAATTGTTTGTGCAATGGTTTTGTTTATGAAGATCTGCCTTGCATGCATCCCCCTCTATTTATAATCATTAATGCTTTTCCGGCTGATGCATGATTTTTACATTCTTTTATAAATATGCATACTTATTCTGCATAGTTTAATTTTAAATACGCATGCTGTCACTCTAGGCATACTTGTTCTTCTTGGAGAAATCCCCATAATGCCAAATCTACATAAACTAATCTACATAATGTCATGTTTAGTCTACATACTTATTCTCCTCAATATCATTTTAAATAGGCGTGTTTATTTTACACATTATTACTTTATACTCTATACTTGTTTGTTTTGGAGTGTGAATGCTTGATCTACATATTTACTCTATCTGGAGTTGTTGTTGGTCTTTCGGCTGCTCTCGATAAGGGGTCGCCACAGCGGAATATCCAGTCCGCACTACAACTTGGCACAGGTTTTACGCCGGATGCCCTTCCTGACGCAACCCTCCCATTTTATCCGGGCTTGGGACCGGCACTGCATCCAGTGGCTGGGGGGTTTGGGCACTGGCTGGGAGTACACATTCTTATTTTGCATACTACCATTTTAGGCATTCTTGCTGGTCTTGGACTATGCAAGCTTCATTTACAAACTTATTTTTTTCTAAATATGTATACTTATTTTACACTCTATTATTTTAAGTATACATAATTATTCTACATTATATTATTAGCATGAATACTACTATGGATATATATAGTATGCATACTAATAATAAGTATGTATAGTTTTAAGTACTAAGTATATGTACTAGAATAAGAATGTATACTTTTAAGTACACATACTTATTCTACATTATATTATTAGTATGCATACTATATATATATATATATATATATATATATATATATATACACATGTTTTTAGTTTTTAGTATGTATCCTTTATTGGATACTAAGTTTTCCCAAATAGTTTAAAATGCACATAGTACTTTCTTCATTTAAATTTGTATAGGTAGAAAAATACAGTTTAAGCTAATTATGTATTTATAGCTAAATATATTTTATAATGGCATCCACAAGCCTGTGTGGATAAAGGACACATGTCTGACTCATCCTGGACATGTTCAGACAAAGTGGGTTCCATATTAACTTGAACACTTCTTCTCCTGTGATACTGAACTTCCAGCCTCCTACAGTAACACACACTAGACTGCAGATCAATCCCTGCTATCCGTTATCACACAGATGATGATGGGTGTTAAGTCTGGCTCCTCTCGGGGGTTTTTTCACATTGCCATCTCAGGGAGTTTTTTCCTGCCAATGTCGCCCTCGGCTTATTCATCAGGGACTGATGATTATAATTTATGCTTACAGTACCAGTCAAAAGTTTAGACACACCTTCTAATGTTAATGTTTTTTTGTTACACAAGTTATTTTCTAATTTCTAGAAGAATACTGGATTTTTCAAAATAACACGTATAGCATTCGGTAATTTAGTCTGTTGTTATTTTAATACGATGAAGATCAGCTGTTCTGAAATAGTTCTTGTACAGAACAGTATTGTGTCAAGTGTATTTGCAAAACCCATCGAGCTCCACGATGAAACTGTCTCTCATGAAGATCATCCCAGGACAGCAAGACCAAAACGTTACCTCTGCTGTAGAGGAGACTAGAGTCACTTGTTAGTACACATGTCTCACATCTCCAGGGTTGGGGTTACAATCTTACCTCTGGTTTGTGTGTGTGTGTGTGTGTGTTCTTCCTGTTTCCTCTAGAGACCTTACTTTCCTCCTGCAATTCAAAGACCTGTTATACCCTGATTGCTCCAAATTGCCCATGGTGTATGACTGGATGTGTGAGCAGGTGTTAACTGAGACTGTTCCCCGCCTTGTGCCCTAAGCTCTCTCTCTCTCTCTCTCTCTCTCTCTCTCTCTCTCTCTCGGTCTCTTTCTCTCTTATAAACTCCAGACTCACAAAGTTTCTACAGACAGTGAGCAGTATGGGAGATAAATGGAGGAGTGAACGAATGAATGTGTCTTGTGAATATTT
Source organism: Channallabes apus (assembly GCA_030522415.1). NCBI lineage: Eukaryota > Metazoa > Chordata > Actinopteri > Siluriformes > Clariidae > Channallabes > Channallabes apus. Next base: position 39,472,561 of record CM060111.1, read on the forward strand.
GTACAATGTTTTAAATGGTTGTAGTGGGATAATGTTGCTGGCAAAATTCTGTTATGCATATTGCATATCTTTCATAATTTCTTTTTTTTTTCATGTTCAATGAGTGTTCACACTTAATGGGATAGTTTGTCCTTTTCATGTCCTACTTAATGTATAATTTTTCATGTACTGTATGTGACAAATGTATAATAATAATAATAATATTTATTAATAAGAATATGTTCTTGTTTCTGATTACATTATATTCCTTCTGAAAACATGCACACATACTTATTTCAAACACTTTTTTGCATTTATACGTATTTTGCATACGATTCTTTTGAGTATGCATAGTAATGTTTTTAGCTCTCAGCCACAGGACCCTGATCAGAACCCTGAAAAAGCAGCGGTAATTGCATGTATAGTTATTTTTTCATTCATTCATCTTCTATACCGCTTAATCCTGTGTTCAGGGTCGCGGGGGACCTGGAGCCTATCCCAGGAGACTTCGGGCACTAGGCGGGGTACACCCTGGACAGGGTGCCAATCCATCGCAGGGCACACACACATACTCACACACCCAATCACACACTACGGGCAATTTAGGAACGCCAATTAGCCTAACCTGCATATCTTTGGACTGTGGGAGGAAACCGGAGTACCCGGAGGAAACCCACCAAGCACGGGGAGAACATGCAAACTCCATGCACACAGAGACGGGAATCGAGCCTGGCCAGGGAATCGAACCCAGACCCTGGAGGTGCAAGGCGACAGTGCTAACCACTACACCACCGCGCCGCCTTGTATAGTTATTTTGCACACTTGAATGTGTGTGCATGCTAATATTTTGAGTATGCATACTTCTTAGAAGTTTCCACAGACTTTTATTAACTAGTGGATATTTTATTAGGGATTTCTGTTTTTTGAAATGCAAAACAATAACTACAGCAGAAGTGTAATGTTAAGTTGACTCTTCTCAGTTTCCACCAAGCTGTCTTGCTGTCATATATTCTGTTGTGTGAGGAGCATTAGAAGCGTGTGTTCCAGGTGTTAAATCCAATTCACATATATCTATAGCACTTTTTAAATTAAACATTTTCACACTAAGCTCTACAGTAATCCCAGTAGGCTTTAGATTTAGATCCTTAATAACAAGTCAGCAAGACGGTGGCAGGGGAAGCATGTTTGAGACAAAATAAGGAAGAAACCTTGAGAAGATCCAGAGTCAGAATAATGAATGAAACATGGATTGTTTTAGGTAAGTTTAAACTTTAGACTATCCAAGGGACACCATCCAGAGCAATCTTTAGGTTATCCCTGAGGTACTATCTGCACCATCTCACTGTAAGCCTTAGGCTACGTGTCTGTCTGTGTGTGTAGGGCCGCTGATTGAGTGAATGATTCACTTCAATTGAGTGATTCTCAGGCCAAGGACACTTCAGCGTTTGCAGATTTGTAGACATTTTTTCTTGGTTTAAATACTATACTATACTACACCATACTACACCATACCATACCATACTATACTATACTATACTATACTATACTACCATACCATACTACACTATACTATACTATACCATACTACCATACTATACTACACTATACTATACCATACCATACTATACTATACCATACCATACTACACTATACCATACCATACTATACTATAATATACTATACTATACTATACTATACCATACCATACTACCATACCATACTACACTATACTACACTATACCATACCATACTATAATATACTATACTATACTATACCATACCATACTACCATACCATACTACACTATACTACACTATACCATACCATACTATACTATACTATACTATACTATACCATACCACACCACACTATACTATACTATACTATACTATACTATACCATACTATACTATAACATACTATACCATACTATACTATAATATACTATACCATACCATACCACACTATACTATACTATACTATACTATACCATACTATACTATACTATAATATACTATACCATACCATACCATACTATACTATAATATACTATACCATACCATACCATACCATACCACACTATACTATACTATACCATACTATACTATAATATACTATACCATACCATACTATACTATAATATACTATACCATACCATACCACACTATACTATACTATACTATACCATACTACACTATACTATACCATACTATACCATACTATACTATACAATACTATGCTATACTATACCATACCATACCATACTACACTACACTATACTATACCATACTATACCATACTATACTATACTACACTATACCATTCTATACTATACTATACTATACTATACCATACCACACTATACTATACTATATCATACTGTACTGTACCACACTATACTATACTATACTATACTATACTATACTACACTATACTATACTATACTATACTATACTATATCATACTGTACTGTACTATACTATACCACACTATACTATACTATACTATACTACATTAAAAACACTAACAGATGAAATAAATAACATTTGATTCTTTTATTCCAGTGGTGTCTATCAAGGAATAAGATATATTAAGTATGGTGATCTAAATGACTCTGACAAGGGCCAGATTGTGAGGGCTTGATGACTGGGTGAGAGCATTTCCAAAACAGGAGAGTATGCAGTGGTCCATCTGTCCATCCATCTAGGAACTACTATAGACCAACTAGGGACCGTGGAGGTAAATGATGATTACCATTGTATTTACTATATACGGTCAGCGCGGTTCAAACATTCTTTCACACATTACAGCAGGTATGCAAATGCCAGTTAGCCTAACCTGCATGTCTTTGGATTGTGGGAGGAAACCAGCGTACCCTGAGATCCCACAAAAACTCTACTGTAGCACACATTGCTGAAAATGTTATTAATGGAAAAGGATCAGAACACACAAAGCATTTGTGTATAGAGGATCAGATGAAGATCTGAAGGTTGAAACACCTTGTTGATAAGAAAGATCAGAAGAAAAACCAGACTAGTCTGACATTACAGGAAGTACACTCACCTAAAGGATTATTAGGAACACCATACTAACACTTTGTATGACCCCCTTTCACCTTCAGAACTGCCTTAATTCTACGTGGCATTGACTCAACAAGGTGCTGAAAGCATTCTTTAGAAATGTTGGCCCATATTGATAGGATAGCATCTTGCAGTTGATGGAGATTTGTGGGATGCACATCCAGGGCACGAAGCTCCCATTCCACCACATCCCAAAGATGCTCTATTGGGTTGAGATCTGGTGACTGTGGGGGCCATTTTAGTACAGTGAACTCATTGTCATGTTCAAGAAACCAATTTGAAATGATTCGAGCTTTGTGACATGGTGCATTATCCTTCTGGAAGTAGCCATCAGAGGATGGGTACATGGTGGTCATAAAGGGATGGATATGGTCAGAAACAATGCTCAGGTAGGCTGTGGCATTTAAACGATGCTCAATTGGCACTAAGGAGCCAAAAGTCTGCCAAGAAAACATCCACCACACCATTACACCACCACCACCAGCCTGCACAGTGGTAACTAGGCATGATGGATCCATGTTCTCATTCTGTTCATGCCAAATTCTGGCTCTACCATTTGAATGTCTCAATAGAAATCGAGACTCATCAAACCAGGCAACATTTTTCCAGTCTTCAACTGTCCAATTTTGGTGAGCTCGTGCAAATTGTAGCCTCTTTTTCCTATTTGTAGTGGAGATGAGTGGTACCCGGTGGGATCTTCTGCTGTTGTAGCCCATCCGCCTCAAGGTTGTGCGTGTTGTGGTTTCACAAATGCTTTGCTGCATACCTCGGTTGTAACGAGTGGTTATTTCAGTCAAAGTTGCTCTTCTATCAGCTTGAATCAGTCGACCCATTCTCCTCTGACCTCGAGCATCAACAAGGCATTTTCGCCCACAGGACTGCCGCATACTGGAGGTTTTTCCCTTTTCACACCATTCTTTGTAAAGAACCCTAGAAATGGTTGTGCGTGAAAATCCCAGTAACTGAGCAGATTGTGAAATACTCAGACCGGCCCGTCTGGCACCAACAACCATGCCACGCTCAAAATAGCTTAAATCACCTTTCTTTCCCATTCTGACATTCAGTTTGGAGTTCAGGAGATTGTCTCGACCAGGACCACACCCCTAAATGCATTGAAGCAGCTGCCATGTGATTGGTTGATTAGATAATTGCATTAATGAGAAATTGAACAGATGTTCCTAATAATCCTTTAGGTGAGTGTATATACAGGTCCTTCTCAAAAAATTAGCATATTTTGATAAAGTTCATTATTTTCTGTAATGTACTGATAATCATTAAACTTTCATATATTTTAGATTCATTACACACAAACTGAAGTAGTTCAAGCCTTTTATTGTTTTAATATTGATGATTGTGGCATACAGCTCATGAAAACCCCAAATCCCTATCTCAAACTTTATTTTTTTAGAAGGACCTGTAGTAACTTATACAATCTGTTTCTGCTCCTGTTAGCTAAGGTCACGAATCAGAGGTGATCATGGGCACAGACTATCCCAACCTGGACAGATAAAGCCTGAGAAAGGACCAGGTGATTTTTTATTTTTCACCATAACTTTTTCTGTAAAGGCTGGTGAGCCTGAATCACATGAAAATCACGTGTTTATTATATGCAGTTTTCTCCTCTTAAGAAATTGTGGTGATCATGGTGATATTATTATTATTATTATTATTATTATTATTATTATTATTATTATTATTAGTGTGTGTATGTGTGTGTGCCCTGTGATGGATTGGCACCCTGTCCAGGGTGTACCCCGCCTAGTGCCCGAAGTCTCCTGGGATAGGCTCCAGGTCCCCCGCGACCCTGAACACAGGATTAAGCGGTATAGAAAATGAATGAATGAATGAATTATTATTATTATTATTACAATAACAACAACAATTCCCCTAATCTACCAGTAGATGTCAGTCTGTTTTAGGATTACTGTATATCAACTCCTAAAGGAAAGAGTCTGTCTCAGATTAGTTATGGCCTGTTTATTTAAAGTTGTACTTCCTGTTAGTTACTATGCAGCCATTAAATGATGATTTGAATAACTACCTTTAAAACATCTACAGTATTTTTTAATGCATGATGTTAAAACCAAACATCAATATATGACATATAGTAATTACCCTTTTATTCCTAATCAAATGTGGATATTTTAAGAACTCAGTTTTATGTTATGTTTTATGCTACATATATTATTTCGCAAGGAAATTGAATAAATTGTTAGATATATAAGGGGATAAATATTAAACAGTGAAGTACAAATTATTATTAAAATAGTCATTGTTATATTGTGGGCCATTTGTCATTTGTCTATTGTGTCTGTTTGTTCTGCATTCGACATAGTTTTAAGAACGTATGTTGATTCTGTGTACATTGGTGTTGAGTCCTCCTATCTATCTTGATTACTTTGATTTTAAGATTAATACTAATCACCTGATCATCTGTACCTGTTTCTCACGAATAGTTTCTTTTAATGCTTGAATGATTCATGGGTCACTGTTCGGCTTAACAAACAAAACCACATGTGTCTGAAACTGCTCAGGTACAGGGACTGGACTAAAATTGAGAGAGAGAAAGTCCTTCAGGAACCACGGAGAGCTAGTCCTCAAGACTATATTACAAAATACTAGAAAGTCTGACTCTGGCTCTTTAGAAGCAAAATATGAAAAAATGGTGTTTGTGTGTGTGTGTGTGTGTGTGTGTGTGTGTGTGTACTTTGTTTAATAAACAATTCATAACTCATACTTACTACTTAATGTAATTTTCACAATTTTTATATCTGTGTCCCTGAGCTCTTATTTACAGTATATCTTATTTTATAATTAAATTATTTACTGTAGTTCATCCTTTTCTATTTATTGATTTAGTGGAGAAAAAAAAACAAACATTGTTTTGTTAATTTTTTAGTTCCATTTTCTTCACTTGCTTTTATGGAGGTGGAGCAAACGAAAGCGAGTTGCCACAGAAGCGTTTGTGTTGATCTGCTGACTCCTCCCTGGTTTTCCCCTGAGTTTCTACACCAGCATAAACCTTATTAGTTTGCTGAATAACATCCAATCCGTGTTCGTTTAACAAAATTTACTATATATTATAATGTAAAAGGTGTTATATATAAATCTTATTTATGAATGAATAAATATTTCTGAATATTCGAGACCATGTTTACCCATGCTTTCTAGTCCCTAGCTGTTTTTTTCATAAATCATTCTTGGGTAACAATTGGTTTCATTTTGCCACAGAACACATAAAGCGATATTTTATTGACACATAAGTTATTGTGTAAAATACACAGAATACAATACTTAGCATAACACGAAATATACACAGTCTAATGATTTTCATCCTTCTCATTTTGTATAGATGTAGAAATATAGATTTTGTACAGATCTGTATAGCAAATGAGTGATGGGCTAATGCCTGCTGGTCTCTAGTCTTGGTCAACTCACTGCAGGTTTGATCCTGATGATTGTTATTGTCAACTCAATCTCAGTAATATCAGGTCCCAAAACTGAAATGAAACATGTCTATAAGTGGTTGCATTTGGGCCATACTCAGACATAAACATGATATATACAGGTTAAGTACATGTTTGGCCACAACACACTCGTGCTTCACATGTGAACCTAACCATAGCAGGCCTGGAATTTAACTTATTTTATTAATAACATTGCTAGACTACTACTTCTTTGATAATATGGTATTCAACATGTAATGTACTGTGGTACAGTACAACAATTTACTTCAATCAATTTACATATACTGTATATGAAAAAACATGTTATTTTTAACTGTCTGGTGTGTTATTATAAGCATCTAAAGAGGCAATGAAAGTGGGTTCAAATTCAAGGCTTTGCTTATAAACATTAATATAGCCTATAGCATATACAGTATCCACAGCAAACTGTGTTATGCTGTATACAGGGGGCCTGGAGCCTACCCCATCCCATGCCTATTTCAGACCCGGATTGTACACCCGGATGGGGTGATAATCCAGGACACAAACACATGCACACACTCACACTACGGACATACATGTGGGAGGAAACTGGAGTACCTGTAAGAATCAAACTCTAAACCCTGGACGTGCAAGGAAACAGTGTTTAATACATGTCTTGCATCAGGGCTTATAAATAAAACATATAGAAAGTTTTCAAGTTTTGAGCCAAGTGTTTATATGCCAACTATTGTTCAAGGGCTTGCTTCCATTACTGACTTAACACACCTTGAATTCAGTTGATTCAATCAGGCTCCTTCTCCCCAGTGAAGGGCAATCTTAATGCTCTAGTAGACCAAAACACCCTGGACAGTGCTATGTTTCTAACTTTATGGCGCACACAGTTTGGGGAAGTTCCTTTTCTTTTCCAGCTTGACTATGCTCCAGCGCACAAAGCAAGGACTATAAAGACATGCTTTGATGAGTTCAGTGCGTAAGAAATTGACTAACTGTAACACAGAGCCCCGACCTCAACCCAACCGAGCACCTTTAGGATGAACTGGAATGGAGCTTGCGAGCCAGACCAGTGTCTGACCTCTCAGTGCCTGACCTCTCTCCAAATCTTGTGAACAGCCTTCCAAGAAGAGCAGAGGCTGTTATAGCTGGGTATAAAAGCAGCACAACAACTCCATATTGTAAAGTATATTTATTTGGATGAATGCCAATGTCATTGGAGGTTTGGCCAAATAATTTTATCCATATACTGCATGTCTATCATTAGGGCTCATAAATAAAACCTATGGAGAGGTTTAGATATTTGAGCCAAGTGTTTACATGATGCTAGCTAGTTACAGTATGTCATGTGCTTGTTTCCAGTACTGACTAAACATGCCTTAGCTGACACACTATATGTTGTTAATGATAGAAATCTGATTTTGTCTTTTAAAAAATTAATCACTGTGACTTGATGTGAAAAACATTTAATCATGTTTAGTGTTTAGGCAGTAAAAGCTCACACAGGGGGGGTCACGTGATTTCCTCTAAACCACTCACACACACATATATACACACACGCGAGCATTCTGTGCGCGCGCTCCCTGTGTGTGAAGCCTGACGAGCAAAACCTTCAGGCGCGAGATCTGCCTGTTAACCTCAGCGCGAAGAATTCTGATTGGCTGTAAATCCCCCCTAGGGCGTGGCTTATACCCGTTATAAATACGTGAGGCGGTAGTTTCACTTCAGTTCTTATCAGCGTTTCACAGAGGCAGGAGGCCGCGCAGTTCTCACGACAACAACATTGTTTTCACAGCCTTTTGTTTGGCTTTTTTATTGATAAACATGAACGTGCTGCTTTCTTTAGTCGTGCTCGCTGTTTTCAGCGCCAGTGCCTTCGCTAAGGAGTGTAAGTATGAGTTTATATACAGCGTTTTTCCGTTAGGCCTCGTGCGCTCGTGTCCCGTGTCGTTATTATTGTTATGATCATAATTTATTTAGTATGTTTACCACATGAGTACTTTAATATACACGTATACACTAATTATAAAGATTACTTCAAGTTTTTACTCTTAATGTATTTTATATGAACATATATTAATGACGTAACTTTTGACCCTTTCTGAGTGCGCGAGACACGTAAACAGGAAGACACTGAACTTTTAGAGATCCTCATATTTAAAGTCATTTATTCAAACAAATAACTAGCATGTTATTTATTTTCCCTTTTCTTTTACACGATCAGATTTACATTTAGACGACTGCTGCGTTTGGAAATCCCCTTCTGTGTTTACTTTCACTTTAGTAATGCAGGAAGTGTTTGTGTGTATAAATGTAGAAAAAAGATTTTATGAAAATTACAATAAAAAGATAAGAAGAAAACATAATTATGTTATTAACAAACAACAACACAATGCCAAATTAATTAATATCCCGAATCTGTTTGTTTGTTTATTAGTTAATTTATTTATTCCTTCTCAATAGTGTCCTCTGTAATCAAAATGAAAGTAAACTAAAAATCTAACCAAAGTACCATATATGGAAAACAGGATTAATTTTCACAAAAATAAATAAATACATAAAAATAAATATAAATAATCAATAAATAATGGTGGTCGCCTTGCACCTCCAGGATCGGGGTACGATTCCCGCCTCGGGTCTGTGTGTGTGTGGGGTTTGCGTGTTCTCCCTGTTCTTGGTGGGTTTCCTCTGCGTACTCCGGTTTCTCCACAAAAGACATGCAGATTATGCAAATTGACATTCCCAAATTGTCTGTAGTGTGTGAATGAGCTAATGAGTGTGTGTGTGTGTGTGTGTGTGTGTGTGTGTGCCCTGCAATAGATTGGCACTCTGATTGCGATACTTGAGTCATATACGTACCACTCAAGTCTATGTACTAGTTTCACTATTTAAAACTTATCCAAATGAATAATTCATGCATCTTTACCTCCAGCTCCACCAAAAATCCAGATTTACAGCCGTAACCCTGGTCTTTATGGAGAAGATAACCACCTGATCTGCCATGTGAGTGACTTCCACCCCCCAGACATTCAAATCACACTGACAAGGAATGGCGTGGAGATTCCAGGTGCCGAGCAGACCGACCTGGCCTTTGAGCAAGGCTGGAAGTTTCACTTGACCAAGAGTGTCGGCTTCAAACCCCAGAACGGTGAAGAATACGGCTGCAAAGTCCGACACATGAAGACTGAGAAGACCATCACCTGGGGTAAGACTCTTTCCTGTGTTAAGTCAACCCTCACACAGATTTTGTTACTGCTGATATTCTTACAGTTAAGACTTGTTTGAGCTTTGTTTGAGGATTCTGTTTTCTTTCCTTGCAGAGCCAGACATGTAAACCTGCTCGGCTTTCGTAAGTAATGACAACCATGTAAAGCGAAAGTGTTGTTAATAGCATCATTAGTACTTTGAATAGTTTATACTGTTTGTGCAAATGAGAATAAACTTCACAGCTGTCGTATTATCTATTGCTCCACAGATTCCACGGGCTACTGTTTTTTTTTTCTTCTAAGCTTGCAGTAATGATACCACTTTTCCACCATCAACTCAAGTCTCTTCAGTAAATTAAATTACTCTGTATATCTGTCTTTATAGGGCTGGGTGATAGGATACAAATCTGGCGAAAGGGATTTGACTTCAGTATCACAATGACTTCAAATGTACAATATACAACAAGGTGTTTGTCACTTTGGTGTTTGCTTAAAAAAAAGATTAATATTTGTGCTGTTAATGAAATAACACAAATTATTTGATTCAGCATTCACTAAATAAAATATTTATTACCATGTTAGGAGTTAATTAGTTATGTCATGATTTGCAGTGGTGTGAGAAAAGCAAAAAAGACAGAACAAAATATAAGCATAATCCTATCACCCAGCCCTATTTGGGGATAACCCACTATTATGGATAACCATTAGATAATAAAGCAATATCTCAACTGTATGTGTTTTGGATAATTCAATTTCTAATCTAATGGCTATATGGAGTGTTTTTTTTTATTTTTAATTATGTTATATAATTGTTGCCTGTCTTTTATTTCTGGTTTATCATGCTGTATAATCGCCTTCTCTAGTTGTTTCCTTTGCCCCAAGTTATGCACTTTTTAAATGTTTTTTAAAATTGACATCCATCACAAATGATCTGCTTTCTTTTGAGGTTTTAATCAACCATAAGTGTGATGTAAAAAGAAGTAATAAAATTATGTCCCCCTCCCCAAACTGAGTGTTGTTAATTGACGAGGTGTGAGAGAGAGAGCAGACAGGGATTTGTGCCTGCAGAATGCAGATAAACCTGAATGTCTTATTACATTGTTACTAATATTACATATACCAGCTACAAGCCTAATTTGGTTAGTTAATTAACAGAAAACAAATGGAAAGTCCTACTTGATATCATGTGCAGTACCAGTCAAAAGTATGGACACAGGTTTATATATACATATTTTTTTCAAACCCATGAAATAACACATGGTTGTAGGTAATTAGATAACATCAACAACCAGTCAGCTGCAGAAGAGTTTTTACAAGAACAGTATTGTCGAGTGCATTAGCAAAACCCATCAAACACCATGATGAAACTGGATCTCATGAAGACCTTCCCAGGAAAGCAAGACCAAAACTTACCTCTACTGCAGAGAAGTTCATTTAGAGTCACCAGCCTCAGAAATCACCAAATAATGTAACTGCACCTTAGATTAGAGCCGTTACGAAGACTTTACAGATCATAAGTTGCAGATGCAGTATGTCACAATATCAACTGTTCAAAGGTAGTTTTTACATATTTTGGATGCCTTCGGTATTTTATAATGTAGAAAGAAATAATCAGGAGGTGTGACTGGTATCACAGTGCTGATCAGGAATACATGTACAGTAAATAGAATGAATCCGTTTCCCATCACTATGAACTATATATTTTGTTTATAATACAAAATAAAAGTATGAAAAAGCCTTAATTATATAAAATAATAGAGTGAACACGTCATTTTTACATGTGCATGTACTGGTAAAACACGTCGACTCAGGGAGACTCGCTGATGTGAAGGAATGAAGGAGAGGAAGATGGGTGTTCGGATGATACATCTCGGCAAACCCTTGGACTCTACTTTGAACAAAGTTCTTTTATCATGTGCGCGATCCGCAACCACAAACTGAGCGAAACTGAGGCTGGGCGACGCACTCATGCCTTTCTTCGGATGATAGCAGCAGCATACAGTATCATACCAACCCGATTCCAAAAAAGTTGGGACGCTGTACAAATTGTGAATAAAAGCGAAGTGAAAGTTTAAAATGTCAATATTTATTTCAGAATAGTATATAGATAACATTTCAAATGTTGAAAGTGAGACATTTTGAAATGTCATGCCAAATATTGGCTCACTTTGGATTTCATGAGAGATACACATTTCAGAAAAGTTGGAACAGGTAGCAATAAGTCGCCGGAAAAGTTAAATGTACATATAAGAATCAGCTGGAGGACCAATTTGCAACTCATTAGGTTGAGTGGCAACATGACTGGGTATAAAAAGAGCCTCTCAGAGTGGCAGTGTCTCTCAGAAGTCAAGATGGGCAGAAGATCACCAATTCCCACAATGCTGCGGCGAAAAATTTTGGCGCAATATCAGAAAGGAGTTTCTCAGCGAAAAATTGCAAAGAGTTTGAAGTTATCAGCATCTACATTTAATATCATCCAAAGATACAGAGAATCTGGAACAATCTTTGTGAGTAAGGGTCAAGGCTGGAAGACCATACTGGATGCCTGTGATCTTCAGACCCTTAGACGGCACTGCATCACATACTGTACAGGAATGCTACTGTCATGGAAATCACAACATGGGCTCAGGAATACTTCCAGAAAACATTGTCGGTGAACACAATCCACCGTGCCATTCGCTGTTGCCGGCTAAAAACTCTATAGGTCAAAAAAGAAGCCATATCTAAACATGATCCAGAAGCGCAGGCGTTTTCTCTGGGCCAAGGCTCATTAAAAATGGACTGTGGCAAAGTGGAAAACTGTTCTGTGGTCAGACGAATCAAAATTTGAAGTTCTTTTTGGGAAACTGGAACGCCATGTCATCCAGACTAAAGAGGACAAGAAGGACATCCCAAGTTGTTATCAGTGCTCAGTTCAGAAGCCTGCATCTCTGATGGGATGGGGTTCCATGAGTGTGTGTGGCATGGGCAGCTTACACGTCTGGAAAAGCACCATTAATGTTGAAAGCTATATCCATGTTCTAGAGCAACATATGCTCCAGACGTTGTCTCTTTCAGGACCTTGTGTGGCGGTGTGGTGCGGTGCAACCTTCTCTACTGTATATTGGGAAACCAAATTCCCCTTAACTGAATTACCGATTACGCCACCCAGGATTGGTTACCCGGGAAAAATGTAGGACACAGGTTCAAATCTCTCATTGACACAGGGACATGGATGCAAAAATATACAACTCTTTATTCATGCAAATATATTAAAAATTACCAACATCAATATCAGTTAAAATCAAAAACTAAAACATCCCAGACCAAGAGAACAAACAAAAAAGAAAGCAGAGCTGGGAAATTAACCAAAGAAGGACAGGCTAGAGATAGGGCTACACTCTTGCCCAGTCATAAATGATCACACGTGCACCAAACCACTCACTAGGAAAAGTTAATACCACTCCACACTGTGTAAACATAAGCGCATCACTCTATAAGCCGCTAGCCTGCCTTCTGTAGACTCCCAGCTCCTAAAGAAAAAAAAAGGAAATACAAATAAATACACTGATTAATTACAAAAAAAAAGAAATAAATAAAACAAAAGTAATATATAAAAGAAAACAAAAATGTAGCTGCAGCACACCCTCCGAACTAGGAGGACAAATAACTAATCAGCCAGAACGATTATCAAGACACTGGCCACCAACACCTAGCACATGCACCTAGCACATGCACAGCAGCATACACAAAGCAAAAGATATAAAGCCCCTCCCCCAAAGCAGCAGCACCAGCAAAGCAATGAACTGCAGGAAGAAGGCAAAGCAATAAACAAAAACAGCAAAAATAACCGTCACCAGCAAAGCAATAACATGCTAGACGGAAGCAAAGCAACAAAACAATAAACAAAAGAAAACAAAACGACAGTCACAAGAACAAAAACAGTAAAACTCTAGGCTGGAACCAAGCAGTCCATTAAAACAATCCAGCAAAACAGCAGTGCTGAAGCTGCCCATCAAGCTGTAAGCACTGCACAGTGAAGAAAAGCACCCTCACCAGCCGATCAGTTTACCTAGAATTCAGAAGAACATTAAAGAAAACAAAATACGGCACATACCTGTATGGCGGGCGCCAAGAAAATAACTCTGACCTACCGCGAGATGCAGACCACATCCGTCTGGCAGCCAATCCTTCAACAAATCAAAATAGGACAGACAAACAGGTCACATCATGTGCCTAAGGAAGCCTTAAGCCTACTATAGGAAGAAACGAATAATCGGCATACCAATTATACGACAGCATTCATCTCTCGCCGTGCACGCGCACAAACTGTGCGGCTCTTTTAGAAAGGGTAAATATACATGGATGGCAACAAGCTGCTTCTCCACTGCCTCGGACGCAATAAGGATCTAAGAAATCGCCGGCTTCCCAAAAGAAAATCACTATTAGCTAAATAATCACATTTACAAATAACCGAAAGTCCAGCATGCCAAACATACCTCACGCACACCGGGACCAGACGACACACTTCCGGAAGCGCAACCTAGGGGTGAATTAGCGCCACACCTGGCTGTTCTTGCTGCACCTTTTTATACTCTCCCCACTACACCCAATAATCAATCTCAGGTGCATAACCTGAAATCTAGAAGGAAGTGCAAAACTCCGTCTCACCACAATCTACCCTCCCCTTTTTCATCATCGACCCGATGATGAACTCAAAATGTCAAACCTATTTCCAAGGTCGAAAAAGAGTTATGGAATCAGACACCACGTGGCTAAAAGATAAACCACCTACTGCACGGGGAAGATGATGGGGATTCGGATGTCGCTCAGCTGTTACTCGCCCTGTACGTCGCAATGAAGTCTCGCCCCCTCCAGACTCCTGTGCTGGCCCCAAGGGAGAGATGGATATGGGCGATGGTTCTATCTGAGCATCAGCTACCACATTACTGGGTTCAATAGGCCCAGGAAACACATTGACTGCTGGTAAACCAGTGGGCAGAGACACATCCGGTGTATCGGGTTGAATACTCCCCGCCAACCCTTCCTCAGGGATCACATCCACGGAGTCTAGCTCTTCCTCCGGGGACACCCCAGATAGTCCCACAAGCCCCTCTGCGGGCACCCCTTCGGGGGAATCCCTTCGGATGCGGCTTTTAAGTAACGACCGGTGCACCGTCTTGACCTTGCTCAAGTCGTCCACTGGAGCAATTGAGTAAACTGAACCCCCTTTGGGTGGTACCCGCACTACTTGGTACACAACCGGGCTCCAAAGGATGAGTGATGATTCAAAATTCCGCCCCTGACCTGAATGGAGACGACTTGGCACACCAAACTTGTAGAACCACTCGGTAATCAAAACTTGTGCCACCGTAGCAGCCCGCTGTTCCCGTGTGGGCACAGCAAGGGTATATTTACTAAAAACATCAGTCAGCACCAACACATTCTCAAACCCTGAACTAGAAGGCTCCAACAACGTGAAGTCAACAGCCAAAATTTCATTCGGCCTAGAGGCCAGCAGATGGCCCATAAAACTTTTAGCAGGGGGCCGTGTGTCTTTACTAGACTGACATCGCTCACACTCCCGACACCAACCTGCAATATCAGCTGACATACCTGGCCAATAACACCGCTGACGCACCAATTCTGCAGTGCTCTCTACACCCTGATGTCCGTGATCCTGGTGCAATTGAGAAAGAATCTCTGATTTTAGTATTGCAGGCAATAGTAACTGTAGAGCTTCCTCCCCACCGTTGGGAGAATAGACTCTACGATAGAGTACACCATCCTGCTCTACCAACCGTTCCCATTGACGCAACAAATTCAGGGCCATGGCGGACATCTGCTGCCGCTCCTCTGGCCTAGGACGAGTCCTACGCCTCCAAAAGGGCAAAACCTCAGATAGGATGGGATCTGCCTCCTGCAAAGAACCGACATCACCCAATGAATGACCAGGGAAAGTGGTAATCATTGCCTGCTTTACCTCCAACGATGCTGCTTCCAAGACCTGCTGCAATGGCTTAGGCACCACACTCCCTGGAAGTAATCCACCCAGCACCCCACTCTCCGGGGGATTCTGTCGAGAAAGAGCATCAGCATTCCTATTACTTTTCCCAGATCGATAACGAATGTCAAAATCGAACACCGCAAGCTGTGCAGCCCAACGCTGTTCTGTAGCCCCAAGCTTCGCTGTAAACAAATGACTAAGAGGATTGTTATCTGTAAACACCACACATCGACTTCCCAAAAGGTACTCCCTAAATTTTTCAGTCATCGCCCACTTTAGCGCCAAGAACTCCAATTTCATAGAGCTATAATTCGATGAGTTACGCTCAGTAGGTCTCAAACCACGACTGGCATATGCAACAGGTCTCACCTTCCCTTCTTGCTCCTGAGAAAGGACCGCTCCCAGTCCCCCATAACTGGCATCTACTTCCAAAATAAATGGAATATAAAAATCTGCATACGCCAATACCGGCGCAGTGGTAAGCCTTACCTTTAACTCCTCGAAACTTGTTTGACACTGCTCACTCCAAGCCTCCACAAATTTCAACCCTGCACGTTTCTTCGGCAGGACCTTAGTTCCAGAAAACTCTGCTACTATCCTATGCAGAGGGGCTGCAAGTTTAGCAAATCCCTCTACAAAACGTCGATAGTAACTGGCAAACCCCAAAAAGGAACGCAACTCTGTAGCATTGGATGGGCGACGCCATTGGGATACCACCTGGACCTTACCTGGGTCAGTTGCCACCCCCTCAGCAGAGATCACATGGCCCAAATACTTCACCTGAGGCTGGAAGAAAACACACTTCTCCAATTTGGCCTTAAGACCCTCCCTCTCCAGTCGACTCAACACTACCTCCAAACGCCCCAGGTGCTGCTCGACAGAAGAAGAAAACACAATGATGTCGTCCAAATATAACAGGAGTGATTGACACTTCTGGTCTCCAAACAGACGTTCCATTACCCTCTGAAATGTACTAGGGGCGTTGCAAAGCCCAAATGGCATCCTATTCCACTCGAACAGCCCAAACGGGGTGCAAAAGGCAGTCTTGTGTCGATCCTCCTCCGCAACAGGAACTTGATTATAGCCACTAGCCAAATCCAGTGTAGAAAACCAACGAGCGCCAGTCAACATATCTAACGACTCCTCAATGCGTGGCAGGGGAAACGCATCCTTCCTAGTCTTGGAGTTTAACTGACGATAGTCCACACACATGCGCAGACTACCATCCTTCTTTTTGACCAGCACTATTGGAGAAGCATAGGGGCTACAACTATCCCTAATGACCTGGGTCTCGAGTAACTGGTTGATGTGTGCCCTTACAACCTCATACTCAGAGGGAGGTATCCGCCAGTATCGTTGTCGAATGGGGGTGTCGTCAAGAAGAGGAATATTATGAGAGAGCAGATCAGTACACCCGACATCACCCTCGAAAGCAGAAAAAACCGATTGATAATTTAATAGCAGGGTCCTAACCTTCCTCTGCTCATCACTTGATAGGCCCGCCAAATCTAAAGCCTCAATCTGCTCCTGTACAGATGAAACCTCCACTTGAGACGTAATGGAACAAACAGTCCCGGAGCATGGCCTGACCTCAGAAACGCCTGGGGGCAAGCTAACCACATGCACGCTCGACAATGTGCCAATGACTCGCCGGGGAAATAAAAGAGCCTCAGTGGTACCTACATTAATAACTGGTATGTACACAGTTCCCCTAATCACCTTGACCAAAGCTGGAGAAATCAACAGCCCCACGGGGAGCCCAACATCAGGGGGCTCAAGAAATGCGACCTCCCTAGAAAAGGAGTCAGAACAAGTGGCCGCTACAAACTTCATCACACCCCCAGGAATGCGAGTGGCTCGAGGACCACGCACCTTCACCTTTCCTATCCTTTCACCAGGAGGCTGAACACTTACCTGATGGCAATACTGCAAAGCTTGAAACACGGATTTAGGAGCACCGGACACAGGTGAAGAATGAAATAAGGAAAGCCCATACTGTCCAAAAAGCTCCTGGTAGCATCGGCTCAACACATTCATGCCCAAAACACCAGGGGCCTGAGCACAGACACCACCAGGAGGGTCCCGGACCACTAATACACCACATTTCGGAACCATTCGACTGCACAGTTCAACATCCAACTCAATATAGCCCAAATAAGGAATAGACAATCCATTGGCCGCCTTAAGCTGAAGCCAATGACAAGACCGTAGATGCTCCTGGCCCCATGGCTCAAAGTGTTCCCGGAAGCAACTTTCAGTAATAGTGGACACCATAGACCCGGTATCCACTAGACATGATACAGGTACACCACTCATGGTCACAACCAAATGTGGGCATGATGACATTAAAGTCGACATGGGGCCAACACTACCCAACGAGTCTGAGCCGCCATTTCCCCCAACCGAATTGTGACTCAGCAATTCGGCGGGAATTAGTTTTCCGACGATGCACCGGAACGAGACTGTCTACTATTCCCCACCTCACGTGTATTACTTGGGGATCGCAGAGAAGAGGGAAAACCGCGCTCATAATTGCACTCTCTAGCAAAATGGCCAGGTTTTTGACACTTCCTACAGATCACTGAGGTGCTACGAAAGGGCCGGGTCCGCAGGGACTGATCCTGCAATCTGGTTATACTTTGGGTAAGCTGAGCTAACTGTTGCTGCTGTAGTTTGAACATCTCTCTAAGCTCACACAGTTCCGACTGCTGAGACGGATGATCCTCTCTCACACGCGCACCACTTTGGACCCCATATTGAAACCCATGTGCTACGGGCACCGAATGGCTACGACCCCTTGCCCCTCCTGGTGTGCCCTCACGCTCCCACCTAATAGCTTCGCCACGAACGTCTAGTAATGTAGCAGAAGGTTGGCGACGAACAAATTGTTTTAACTCACGACGAAGGGTGCAATCTAAGACATGCTCAACGAATTGATCGCGCAACACCACTTCGGAGTTTAACATCGCACCGGGCGACTGTTGCCTAACCCTTTCCAAAAGAGCCCTTAAAGCAAGAGAGAATTCCAACAAGGTCTCCCCATCCTGCTGCTTTCGAGAAAAGAAGGCTTCTTGCAACGCAATATATGACTGCGAACACCCATAGACGTCCTGCAAAGCCGCAATAACTCTAACCGGATCCTCACGTTCCTCTCTCGACCGATATTTAATCTCTTCCCGTGCTTCTCCCTCTAGATGATTAAACAAAAAGATGGATTGGTCTACCACTGACAGATGACGGGCCTGCATACACGACTGTACTTCTTCAACCCACTCATTAATCCCGATCCCGGATCGATCATTAAATTTTGGGCACTGCCTATCCCTCTGTATAAAAACCAAACGCTCGGCTAAAACAGGGCCAGCACCCACAGGTGGGGCGACCGATGGAGCTACCGATGGACCAGGTAAGTCAGATGCATTAATGGGACTGGGCGAACCAACCCCCTCTCTCTCCTGTCTCAATTTTAAATTATCAGCTCTTAGCTGAGCTACCAGCTCCCTCAATTCCTGCAGCTCCTCCTCCATAATACAAAAACAGGAGAGTCCCCAAAAGATCTTACCACTGGAAAAAGGTCACTCCTAAGAGAAAAGAAAAAGTTCACCCACTAACCAGCACTACTGTTTTGCTCCAGTCAACCAAGAAACGAAAACAAAAATAACGGCATCCACATCCCTAGTCATAAATTGAGAGATCCTGCCGATTACGCCAGATTGTGGCGGTGTGGTGCGGTGCAACCTTCTCTACTGTATATTGGGAAACCAAATTCCCCTTAACTGAATTACCGATTACGCCACCCAGGATTGGTTACCCGGGAAAAATGTAGGACACAGGTTCAAATCTCTCATTGACACAGGGACATGGATGCAAAAATATACAACTCTTTATTCATGCAAATATATTAAAAATTACCAACATCAATATCAGTTAAAATCAAAAACTAAAACATCCCAGACCAAGAGAACAAACAAAAAAGAAAGCAGAGCTGGGAAATTAACCAAAGAAGGACAGGCTAGAGATAGGGCTACACTCTTGCCCAGTCATAAATGATCACACGTGCACCAAACCACTCACTAGGAAAAAGTTAATACCACTCCACACTGTGTAAACATAAGCGCATCACTCTATAAGCCGCTAGCCTGCCTTCTGTAGACTCCCAGCTCCTAAAGAAAAAAAAAAGGAAATACAAATAAATACACTGATTAATTACAAAAAAAAGAAATAAATA
This sequence comes from Channallabes apus, assembly GCA_030522415.1. NCBI lineage: Eukaryota > Metazoa > Chordata > Actinopteri > Siluriformes > Clariidae > Channallabes > Channallabes apus. The sequence goes on from CM060111.1 coordinate 39,492,479, forward strand.
AAACAAAAGTAATATATAAAAGAAAACAAAAATGTAGCTGCAGCACACCCTCCGAACTAGGAGGACAAATAACTAATCAGCCAGAACGATTATCAAGACACTGGCCACCAACACCTAGCACATGCACAGCAGCATACACAAAGCAAAAGATATAAAGCCCCGCCCCCAAAGCAGCAGCACCAGCAAAGCAATGAACTGCAGGAAGAAGGCAAAGCAACAAACAAAAACAGCAAAAATAACCGTCACCAGCAAAGCAATAACATGCTAGATGGAAGCAAAGCAACAAAACAATAAACAAAAGAAAACAAAACGACAAAACAAAAACAAAAACAGTAAAACTCTAGGCTGGAACCAAGCAGTCCATTAAAACAATCCACCGGAGCAAAACAGCAGTGCTGAAGCTGCCCATCAAGCTGTAAGCACTGCACAGTGAAGAAAAGCACCCTCACCAGCCGATCAGTTTACCTAGAATTCAGAAGAACATTAAAGTAAACAAAATACGGCACATACCTGTATGGCGGGCGCCAAGAAAATAACTCTGACCTACCGCGCGATGCAGACCACATCCGTCCACATCCAGCATGCCAAACATACCTCACGCACACCGGGACCAGACGACACACTTCCGGAAGCGCAACCTAGGGGTGAAGTAGCGCCACACCTGGCTGGTCTTGCTGCACCTTTTTATACTCTCCCCACTACACCCAATAATCAATCTCAGGTGCATAACCTGAAATCTAGAAGGAAGTGCAAAACTCCGTCTCACCACACTTGCATTTTCCAACATGACAATGCCAGACCAAATACTGCATCAATTACAACATCATGGCTGCGTATTAGAAGGATCCGGGTACTGATATGGCCAGCCTTCAGTCCAGATCTTTCACCCATAGAAAACATTTGGCGCATCATAAAGCGGAAGATGCAACAAAGAAGACCTTAGACAGTTGAACAACTTGAAGCCTGTATTAGACAAGAATGGGAGAACATTCCTATTCCTAAACTCAGTCCTCAGATGTTTGCAGACTGTTAAGAAAATAAGAGGGGATTCCACACAGTGGTAAACATGACCTTGTCCCAACTTTTTTGAGATGTGTTGATGCCATGAAATTTAAAATCAACTTATTTTCCCCTTAAAATTATATATTTTCTCAGTTTAAACATTTGATATGTCATCTATGCTGTATTCTGAAAAATATATTGAAATTTGAAACTTCCACTTCATTGCATTCTGTTTTTATTCACAATTTGTACAGTGTCCCAACTTTTTTGGAATCGGGTTTGTAGGTAGATGTAAGATAGGCTGCTGTAAGGTACAAGGCAAGATTTTCTGGAGGTCTAAAAAGGTAAATTTGTGTATCGTGTATTGAATTTAAAACAAGGCTGAAAAGTTAACTACATTTCAAAATCTGACATAAAATCAGAGAAACTAGACTTTACAGGAGGATACTAGAGTCACAGCTTTAACAGAGTGAATCTAGGAGCCAGTGGCAGCGACTAAGGACAATAAAGCACCAACATCGGGTGTGACGAACATGGCTGTGTCTCTGGCAGATGACCTGAGCACCTTCTACACTCACTTGGAGGCTGCAGCTAACGATGATAATAGCACTAGCAATGCTAATGCTAGCGGAGCTAATGGCTGCAGACAGGAAGAGAATGCCAACACCGGAAACATGCTCATCATTCAGGAACCTTAAAGAGGGTGAACACCAGGAAAGCAGCAGGACCAGACGGCATCCCAAGCTGAATCCCTGGGGCCTGTGTTCATGGTAATATTCAACCCAATCAGTAATCCCCACATGCTTTATAGAGTCCATCATTGTTCCTGTCCCAAAGAAACCCCATCCTGCTTCCCTCAATGATTATCGCCCTATAGCCCTGTAGTACCTGTAGTACCTGTCAATTGTTAAAAGCGCTATACAAATAAAACTGAATTGAATTGAATAGTATTGAAGTGCTTAGAGCGGCTGTTCAGATATTTCATCATCTTTTCACTATCTGACAAAACTACAGTTTTCATACCAGCTGATCCATTCAACATTTGATGCCATTCACACCTCCTTCACACATCACTTACCAACCTGGACACTAGGAAGAGGAATTATATTACAATGCTGTTTGGCATTTCAGCATTTAATGCTATAATGCCCTCCATACTCACCACCAAGCTGGAGCACCTGTGACTCACATCTCTAGAACGCATCTCTCTATCAGTGGATCTCCAATTTCCTAACTCGTAGACCATAGCCAGAAGGGCAGACATGTCTCAGCCTCTCTTACCTTCAGCACTGGAGTGCCCCAGGGTTGTGTTCTGAGCCCCCTGCTGTTCTCAACTATGACTGCGTGGCCTCTTCCAACTCCACCACCAACAAGTTTGCTGACTTCACCATTGTGGTGGGCCTGATCTCTGTCAAGACATTGAAATCTCGAGAACTAGTACCAGGGGAACTACCTCCTCCTGAACGTCAGTAAGACATAAGAGCTGATAGCAGACAGTACAAAGCAGGAGAGTTACTACCAGACTGAGATCCCAGTGGAGAGAGCGGGCAGCTTCAGATACTTCGGTGTTCACATTAAACAGGACCTGTCATGTTCCTGTCACATACAATAAATACCAAAATGGTTCTGTGCTTAGGAACTTCTACTCCTGCATCATAAAGATCATCCTGACGGGATACAAAACAACCTGGTATGGGAAAAGCAACATGCAGGACAGACGAGCTCTAGAGGGAGTGGTACGATCAGCTGAGTGCATCATCAGTACTGAGCTCCCTGACCTTCTCTCAATCATTATTATATTCATGTTTAATATTTAATATCCTTTATTTAAATACTATATTATTTTAGGTCACAGGCATTCGTACAAGCATTTTACTGCATATAACATTGTGTATGACTGTGCATGTGAAAAATTTACATTTAAATTTGATCTTGCTTTGATAGCGATTTTACCGATAACGTTACAGTCATTCATATTCGATATCAATTGAAACTGGCACCTCATGTAACATAGAAAAAAATTCCCATATATTTTTAAAGCGTGTAAAATCCCTTAAGTTTTGCACGAATCTAAAATCTAAATTTTTAAATCTCGATCTACTCTGTCAGCCTCAGAGACATTATTTATTTCTCTGATAATCCAGATGATGGCGCTCTTGAATACCGAAGTTCACATTGTTCTGCTCGTGACTGACATTGCTTTTCTATTTCTATTCATTTTCAATTCCAATTCCATTTTATTACTTGTACATATTTAAAACTTTACATTTTACAGCTAAAACATTTCTATATTTTCTATAATTGTATAATTTTTAGGATATTTTATATTCTATATTCTTTATTTGAATAGTCTATTTTATTTTTAATACTCTATTTTTATTATTATTATATTCTTATTTCATATTTTATAGTTTTTATTTGACTACAACATTTTTTTTTTCAATTTGAAGTCACAGGCTTAGGTACGAGCATTTCACTGCCAATAATACTGCGTATGACTGTAAATGTGACAAATAAAATTTGAATTTGATCTTGCTTTGATAATGATTTTACTGATATTTGATGGCACCTCGTGTAGCATCATATAGAAACAATTTCCCATCTATTTTTGAAGCGGGTGATATCCCTTAAGTTTTGTACAGATCTTTACACAATCTTGCCCAACTGTATGAACTCCTTTATATTTTAGTTTTATACTTCTGTCCATCTGAATTTGTATAATTGACATTTTATTTGTATGTGCTGCTACAGTTTACCTAATTGTTTTTTCTTCCTTATTTAATTTTAGGTCACAAACAGTCATGTAAGCATTTCACTGCATATCTTACTGTATAGGGTTGTGTATATGATGAAGAAAATTATTATTCATTATTATTATTATAGAATAGCACCAGTTGCTTATAAAGGTCAGTGTTCCATGTGTGCGTGCAGGCTGTGCTGCCCTCTGTTGGTGGGTGGTGGTGGTGGGTGTTGCGCTACAATTAGTCTTATGCCTTCATTCTTGACAATTTTCACTAACGGTCCCAGTTTGACTTGAACACCCATCAGATATTTATTTTCCTCATTCCATAGTATATCTTTACAAGCTGTCAGAATGTGTAAATTCACAAGATAAATATTTATATAGCATGTATGTACATATTCAAGATTCAAGATTCAAGATTCTTTATTTGTCACATGCATAGTTATACAAGTACAACACGCAGTGAAATGTATCCTGAACCGCTCCTACTTTGTGCAAATAACAAGAAACAAAAGAAAAGAAATAATCTATAAATAGAAATAGAAATTGAAATTTAAAAAAAAAAATATATATATATATATACAATATATATATGTATGTATGTATTATTATTATTATTATTATTATTATTATTATTATTATTATTAATAATACATTTTTTAATATTATTTTATCAAGTTTTGTCATAAAAAATACAGTGACTTAACTGATTTTCCTGATTGGACAGCATCAAGTTCTGTCCTGTGTTTTGACTTTTGCTGTAATTTTTGCTCTGTTGCCGTGGCACCTGGTCTTATACCCCTCGAGGGTAAAGCTGAACTGGGAGAACTCCCCTTCAGTGTCCCGCAAAAAACCTTGCCTTAATTTTGCTTTATAACATGAAACACTGGATATAAATGTTTAGAAACACTAGACAAGGCAGGTTGACAAACATAAGTGTTATACTCACTTTTTTTTATTATTATTTTTTTTTATTACGAAGTATTTAATATTATATAGAGATTCTGGCTACATTCCATTTAATTTTTCCTTCATCCCACTAATTTTTATTTTTTTAGAAAAAATGTGACCATAATTGCTTTGACCTTTTTTCTTTTCTATTTTTTTGTCTTTATTATTTTTTTCCGATAAGAATCAGCTCATGACACACTCCCAATTAATAGTCCATACAATTTTAAACCATATCCTTCCAGAGGTGTGTAAACTGGTTATATATTATTTGTACCCTACAGGCAACCTGAGGTGATGTCCACTAACCCGATCACTCCCGACTTGATCTTCTGAGTGAGAGCGCTCAGTCAGTCAGTCAGTCCCTTGCCTTACTCACACACTAGAATCCGGGCAATAACAAGGTTAACTACCCCACGTGTGTAATGTGACGTGATTGTGCAAATGTTATCATCAATCTGATGTTAATTATGTCAATTAGTTAAAATAGTATGAGATATTAACAAAAAAGTGACAAAGCAGTGATTTATGATTAGTAAAGGCAGCAAAAAAAAAAATTTTGCTAGAAAAAGGTTAATTCAATTAATTTCAATTTTGTGAAATGTGACATACCCGGATAAGTTTGAGGGTAAGTTAGTGGATAACCTCAACTTTTGGTTCCAAAAACGGAGGTAACTTTCTGGGTATGTATGTAACCATAGCAACTTACTCTCTGAAGATAACCTGCTCGGTAGCAGGTTATGTTCCAGGGTCAGTTTGTTTCAGAAGGTTATTCAGCATGCCGCGCCCCTTTGATGAGGATCCCGTGGACGCGGAGGCACAAATTATACAAGTTTTTTTTTTCACCAGGAGAGAGTTATACGACCGCGTATTGATGTGTTTTCATTTCCCAATGATTATTTCAAGGGAATCGTTAATTTACTTAAAACATCTCTTGAAACCGCATATTGCAAATGTCACAAACCGCGGGCCTGCGCTTAGAACAGAAAATATTCTGTGCATAGCAATTTCGTTTTTTTGCGTCAGGGCATTTTCTGTACAATGTGGGTGATGCAGAGCATGTGGGAAAGGCAACTGTATGTAGAGCCGTTCGTACAGTATATATGGCACTTAAACGCTTTTTACACTCGCTTGTACAGTTCCCTGGCCATAAACCTCTCCACGTTATTAAAGAGGAATTCCACAGAGTGGCAGGTTTCCTTTGTAGTAAAATCTATGACGCACATTTAATATGTAGTCATACTATTTATATACATGTATTCATCACAATAAAATCTATGATGCACATTTAATATGTAGTCATACTATTTATATACATGTAACATCATGGCCACGTCCAGATGCCTTCCTGATCGCTCCGTACAAACTGTGCGTTTTTTTCCTTCTTTCTTTATTTATTTTACTTTCATTCGCTAATAGTACTTCAGGTTTAGTGACCTATGACAGTAGAACACTACTGGATATAGGAATTCAGATTTCGGTTCTTACTTATACCACCTTTAAGCCTGACCCGTCGTGGCCCTCTGAAATACTACGCTGCTCAGACGACGACAACAATGGACGGGACGCTAACCCGCGGCGAAGAACAAAGAAGCGTCGAGGGAAACGCGCCGGCGTCCGTACCAGAATGAGAGAACAAGCTCATCGCACGCCTCTGCCGAGTATCCTGCTGGCTAATGTACAGTCACTGGAGAATAAGCTTGATGACCTCAGAGCCAGAGATATTTTCCAGCGAGGTATCAGGGATTGTAATCTTCTGTGCTTTACAGAAACATGGCTGACCCCCATTGTGCCGGACCGAGTCGTAACCCCATGGACAGGACGGCAGAGTCTAACAAAGCTAAAGGTGGAGGTGTGTGCTTCATGGTCAACAAGAAGTGGTGCGATGCGAGGAGTGTTTCCATTCTCTCCAGTAGCTGCTCGCCTCATTTGGAATATCTGAGTGTTAAGTGTCGTCCTTTCTACCTGCCTCGTGAGTTCACCTCAGTCATTGCCACGGCGGTCTACATCCCACCCCACGCGGACACAGGCACTGCTCTGTCTGAACTACATGATGTGCTGAGTGAGTTCCAAAACAAACACCCGGACGCAGCGCACATTGTAGCAGGTGACTTTAATAAAGCGAACCTCAGACAGGTTATGCCAAACTTTCATCAACATGTTACATGTCCGACGAGGGGACTCAACATTCTGGACCACTGCTACACACCATACTAGCGGGGCTACAAAGCCGTTTCACATCCAGCATTCGGGAAATCAGACCACAACGCCATTTTCCTCATACCGGAATATCAACAAAGCTTTCATCGTGAAGCTCCGGTCATGAGGGAGGTGCAACGCTGGTCTGCCCAATCAGAAGCTACGCTACACGACGCGCTCAATGATGTAGATTGGGACATGTTCCGAGCCTGTGCAGTAGACATCAACGAGTTTGCGGATGTAGCAGTTAGCTTCGTTAGCACGCTCGTAAATGAAGTTGTCCCGACAGTGAGGTTCAAATCGTTTCCGAACCAGAAGCCTTGGGTAGACCGATCGATCCGCGATGCTGTGAATGCCCGGACCGCTGCTTATAATGCCGCACTCATCAGCGGCGATATGAGCGCATACAAAGCGGCTTCTTATGGCATCAGGCGAGCGGTGAGGGAAGCTAAGGGACGGTTCCGACAGCGAACTGAATCACACTTCCATCAGGGTGACACACGCCGCATGTGGCACGGATTCCGCACAATCACGGACTACAAGGTTGCCAAAGACACCACGACGATCGTCGCCGACTCTGCATTCGCCAACGAGCTGGACGCATTCTTCGCCCGGTTCGAGGTTAGCCAGGTGGCTAATGCTAGCAGCCTGGTGACTGAGAATGATGACGTCATCAGCGAGGATTGCGCCATCAGCATCGCAGAGCACGACGTTCGCACGGCGCTGAGGAGGGTGAACACCAGGAAAGCGGCGGGTCCAGATGGCATCTCTGGGCGCCTGCTGCGCTGACCAGCTGTCAGGTGTGTTCACCTGTATCTTTAATGAGTCCCTGGCGAAGTCTGTGGTCCCGGCGTGTTTCAAGAGATCCACCATTGTCCCCGTGCCCAAGACCAACAAACCCTCATGCCTGAATGACTACCGGCCTGTTGCACTGACATCGATGGTCATGAAGGTATTTGAGGGTCTGCTAAAAAACATCATCTCCTCCTCCATCCCCAGCTCCACAGATCCACAGAGGATGCCATCTCCCATATTCTGCACACCACTCTCAGCCACATGGACAAGAAGCAAGGTAACTATGTGAGATTGTTGTTTATAGATTACAGCTCTGCTTTCAACACAATAGTGCCGAACAGACTGTTCACAAAGCTGAGAGATCTAGGACTTAACAAGGACTAGGACTTGTGTGCCTGGGTGTTGGACTTCCTCTCGGGCAGATCTCAAGCGGTGAGAGTGGGCAAGTGCTTCTCCAGCAGCATCACCATCAACACAGGTGCTCCACAGGGATGTGTTCTCTCTCCACTGCTATACTCCCTTTACACTTCAGACTGTGTGGCCATGTTCGACTCCAACACCATCGTTAAGTTTGCTGATGATACGGTGGTGCTGGGCTTCATCTCCAACAACGATGAGTCGGCCTACATAGATGAAGTGGAGAACCTGGCACTATGGTGTGAACAAAGCTGCCTCCGACTGAACGTCAGTAAGACGAAGGAGCTGGTGGTGGACTTCAGAAGGGACAACTGGACCACAAACCCCTCATCATCAATGGAGCTCCAGTGGAGAGAGTGAGCAGCTTCAAGTACTTGGGCGTCCACATCTCCGAGGATCTGACTTGGACTGAGCATATCTGTGCTCAGACGAAAAGGGCAAAGCAGCGTCTGTACCACCTGAGGCAGTTGAGGAAGTCTGGGGTTTCCCCTGCTGTCCTTAAGGCTTTCTACTCGGGCACTGTTGAGAGCATCCTTACACAGAACATTTCATCCTGGTTTGGGAATAGCTGTGTACAGGACAGGAAAGCCCTCCAGAGAGTGATCCGGGCAGCTGAACGCTGCTGCAGATTAACTCTCCCCTCCATGCAGGACATCTACACCAGGAGATGTAAAACCAGGGCAGCTCGAATCATTAAGGACTTGTCGCACCCCAATAACAGACTGTTCAAACTTCTGCATTCAGGCAGAAGGTTCCGGGTCATTATGGCCAAAACGGAGAGACTCAGGAGGAGTTTTTATCCACAGGCGATTAGACTCCTCAACCATGAAGGGCCACTCTCCCGTTCATAGGACTGTACCAGTTCACTCACACACTGCTGTGCTGACATTGCACACTGCACACTGCACTTTAGTCTGGACTGTAAGCATCACTTGCACTAACATTTTATCCGGCTCATATAAACACTTTATTATTCTGTTTATATTTGCACCTTTTTTTTTCTCCAATTTCTATTTATAGATTATTTCTTTAGTTTCTTGTTATCTGCACAAAGTAGGAGCGGTTCAGGATACATTTCACTGCGTGTTGTACTTGTATAACTATGCATGTGACAAATAAAGAATCTTGAATCTTGAATCATCCTGCATGCACACCCTTGATCGTTCCATATATGACTTTCTATTTCAGGGTTTCTAAATGTAATTGGGTGCATTGATGGCACCCACAGTCCTATTAAATAAATCCTTCAATAAATGAGGGAGACTATGTTAATAGGAAATCTATTCATAGCATCAATGTACAGGTAACAACTTGATTTTGTGTCCTTAATTTTTTGCCTTGTTAAAATCATTAATCTCATTACTTTGTTCCACTAACTACAGGTAATACTGTATGTGAGGCAACCCACATCATTACTAATGTTGAGGCCAAATGGCCAGGATCTATGCATGATGTCAGAATTATGATGCCAGACATTTCAGCAGGGTATGTTTTGCGTTATACATTGTTGTTGTTGTTGGTCTTTCGGCTGCTCCCGACAAGGGGTCGCCACAGCGGAATATCCAGTCCGCACTACAACTTGGCACAGGTTTTACGCCGGATGCTCTTCCTGACGCAACCCTCCCATTTTATCCGGGCTTGGGACCAGCACTGCATCAGTGGCTGGGGTTTTGGGCACTGCCTGGGAATCGAACCCGGGCCTTCCGCATGGCAGGCGAAACACCTACCACTGAGCCACCAGTGCCCTACGTTTTGCATTATACATTATTTTTACAAATTTGTATTGTACACGGAATCATTACAGGACAGTACAATGGTTACTTGCTGGGGGACAGGGGATACCCTTGTCTGCCCTATTTAATGACACCCTACCCCGAACCTGATTCTGGACCACAGACATACTTTAACCTGGCTCACAGCTGAACATGGACCAAGGTGGAGATGACCATAGGGATCCTCAAGTCTAGGTTTCAGTGTCTGCGTGGGCTCCGGGCCAGTCCAGAGAGGGCATGCGACATCATAGTGGCTGTGTTGTGCTTCACAACATTGCCACTATAAGAGGAGAGAGAGCCACCCTCCTTGTATCGAAGAGGATGGCCCAGAGGAACCTCTACAAATTTGTGCACACAGAGATTGAAGACTTTTGAGAGACAGGATTTGTCAAAGTTTCTTTTATTAAATAGTTTGCAGTGGTCTGCTGTGCAGTTCATTTCTTTATTTCCTGAAAAACAATGAAAGTAAAATGAAATAAAATGTGGTGGTAATACATTGCTTTATATACACACACACACAACACTTTTAACATGCAACAGATTAATATTTACACAAGTTCTCACCTTAAGGTGATGCTCCAGTAATTCAATTTCTAGTGTTGCTTTTTTAATGGATAGCCATTTCTCTTCCATTTGAAGCTGTATAAGGTCCATCTCCATGTCACTTTTTCTTATTTGTTTTTGAAGATGGACCTTATACAGCTCCTGGCAACTACTGTAGGAAGGCAAAGAATTAAATAAATGACATTCTTTCAGACAATAAAATTTAAATATGGACATCTGCACACAAATTCTTACACTCCTTAGATCATGCACTGAGGTTGAAGGACCCTCATCTGTTGGTAAATCCCCAGGTATGTACTGTGAAAGAACAATGCCTGTTACTCTAATGAAAAAGGGGGCAAGTATTATAATGGTATGCATCATACCTTCGATGGATCTTCCAGCATTGTCCACGTCTGTCACAGCAGATATGGTCTCTTTATCGTCATCTTCATCCTTTAGTGGAAGTATATAAGTATACATTGTCTGGCAAAAAGACAAAAAAAAAAAATAAAGATTTAAAAGCAACTAAAAGTACCTGACAACAAAACACTTACAACTGTGACAGACTGTGTTCTTTCTGTAGGGTCCAATAATACAATCCCTCTATCAGTATCTATAAGAAAATACAACCCATAAAATTCTCAATTTTATCAAAGAAAAAGCAATAATGCAAGGGAAAATAACCTTGTCAAAGTAATACAACCAAGATCACAATAGCCTAAACATCATATGCAGTTCAATAAAGTAAGCCTGCATAAAAACGGTAAGCATGTTCAAAAGCCTTTAAGTGTCAGATATAGAAATGTATTAAATTATATATTGACATCAAATCATAGTGGTAATCTTACATTTCACCATGTTACTTGTGATACATGGTGTGTGTGCTGACGTGCCCCCTGGAATGCCAGCAACCACTGGACGCCCTTTATTAAGGGACAGAGCCGCTCCTCAGATGGGGTGAGGGGAGGTGGTGCTGGGCCCCCGCCAGTTAGACAGGCTTCAGCCTTCTTTCTATTAGCTACATGACAGAAAGAATATACTAAACCATGTTTAATAAATAGTTCAGTTAATGTGTTATCAAATATTACCTTTTTGCAAAATGTTCTTATGTTTCATTTTGACTTGGCTTCTTCTGGCTCCAGACGGATTACAGCTTTTTAAATAAGAAACCATAAATTCCTGGTCAATATACATTGGCATTTTAACCTAAAGAAATTGATTTAACAGTCAAAAGGATGCGGAAGGGGTGTTTTAATTAATTATAATTATTTTGCATTATAATTAAAGGGGAGGTGATGTCAAATTTGCAATTTAATATACTCACGCATTTACTCTGTCCGTTATTTTTTGCCAAGCCAACTCTCTTTGTTTAGTCGATGCAGCCGTATTGCTTTTTTTCAGTATTATAGGCTTTAGTTCTTCAAAAGCGTTCATTAAAACCTCCAACTCCACCTCCGTGAAGTATGCCACTCTCTTTTTTTCATTTGGACTTTCCATTTTGACTCGTGAAATCACGCGATCCATTGAAAATGTCTTTATGTATGCAATGTACACTAACTCTGGGTAACCAGTAGGAGGTTGATTAAACTCTTCTCAGGTGTTTTGGAACCAACATACTCTCGGTATGCGGGTTTGGGGTTAGTCAACCCAGAGGTTAAGATTAACCAAATGGTAAGTTAACCAAGCTTTCTGGAATACCCCCCCAGGCACTAGGGAAGTGGCATGCCACCAGGAACATGAAAACATACACACCCACTTAACCTAAACAGATGCCAGACAAAGAAACTCAACGTAGGAAGACTATTTATAACAAACTTAATTAGCTACCTCGGTTCAGGTGTGCTCCCATCAACTGAAAGAGATGAACTCTGGGAAATGAAGTCCAATATAAAAACTCAAAAAACACAAATGAAAACAAAATGGAGTCCGGGAACATGGTGCCCTCTAGTGTTTACCTGTGATAACTTCTTTGTAGTCCAAGAAATGTCTTCAATTATTTTAATTAATTAATTTATTTATTTAAAAAAAACAACTTTTTCTTCAATAGCTTCTAGGTCATGTGACCTGGTGACCCCAAACTGTACCAAAAATAATCACATTGGAGCCCCACACAAGGTACACCTTATTTTTATCCCAAGATATGTCTTCATTGATGTTTATTTAATTTTTTATTTAAAAAAAAAAAAGCTTTTTCTTCAATAGCTTCTAGGTCTTGTGACTTGGTGACCCCAAACTGGTACCAAAATAATTTAATCTTCAAATGGAAGAGAAAAGGCTATCCATTAAAAAAGCTAATCTAGAAATTGAATTACTGGAGCGTTGCCTTAAGGTGAGAACTTGTGTAAATATTAATCTGTTGCATGTTAAAAGTGTTGTGTGTATATAAAGCAATGTATTAACACCACATTTTATTTCATTTTACTTTCATTGTTTTTCAGGAAATAAAGAAATGAACTGCACAGCAGACCACTGCAAGCAATTTAATAAAAGAAACTTTGACAAATCCTGTCTCTCAAAAGTCTCTCAGCACAATAAAATTAAATAAGCTAAGTACACACACAGATCATTTATATATACTTTACAGTACACATGTACAGGGAGGAAGTATGTCTTGAGAAGACATTTGTGCAAATATTGGGCATATTGTGTGTAAGAATTAACATATACACAGTGGCAATTCACTCCTCATAAGCAACAAGGAGTTTGACAATACCCTGGCCCTGGAGGGGCTCATTAAAGAGCCTGCAACTAATGCAGGTCAAATGACCTAGAAGCTATTGAAGAAATAGTATTTTTATTAAAAATTTAATTGAAATAAAAAGACTAAAAGACATATCTTGGACTACAAAGTGGTGTGCCTTGTGGAGGTCTCAGACTTAATTATTTTGGTACCAGTTTGGGGTCACCAGGTCACATGACCTAGAAGATATTGAAGAAATTGTGTTTTTTTTTATTTATTATTATTTATAAAAAATGCAATAAAAATCAATGAATGATATCTTGGGATAAAAATAAGGTGTACCTTGTGTGGGGCTCCAATGTGATTATTTTGGTACCAGTTTGGGGTCACCAGGTTATATGAACTACAAGCTATTGAAGAAAAAGTGTTTTTTTTTTTTAAATAAAAAATTAAATAAATTAAATGAAGACCTATTTCGTGATAGAATCAGGTATACGAATGAGATTGTTTTGTTACCAGTTTGGGGTCACTAGGTCACATGACCTAGAAGCTATTGAAGAAATTGTGATTTCATAAAATTTATATATAATAATTGGATTGACACGCTGTCCAGGGTGTACCCTGCCTCGTGCCCTGAGTCTCCTGGGATAGGCTCCAGGTCCCCGCGACCCTAAATACAGGATAAAGCGGTATAGAAGATGAAAAGAAGATATATAATAATTGCAAATTAATTTACAATACTCAATTGATATTATCTATTATTTCAACATTTATTAATAAATAAACAAAAGCAGTATGCAATGACGCATGTCACATGTATATTTAATACATTTGATCACTTTTCATTTGGACAGAAATTTGTCGATGGTCCCTAAAATACCGCTTCCGAATGTCGGTTGAATGTCTCAATATCAAACTAATTTCATTGCTTTGCATAGGTTTGTGTGTGTGCATTTGACACAGTATGTAGTTGTTTGAGTAGTTAATATATATTTGTGTGTGACTGTTTCATATATGTGTATGCCAGTGTTTCATGTGTGTGTGCATGAGTGAAGTTTGATTTAAGCCGTATATGGCACCTCATATTTTCTTAATATTGAACCGGAGAAAAAAAGCCCTTGTGTAGTAATATTGGAGGAGAAACAGTCTGGGCACACAGTCGCCAGGAAAAATACCACAAACCTGAAGAGACACATCAAGGCATATTATAATAATCACCCAGTTTTACAGCCTCTTTGTGGAAGCTACATCACCACATGATAACATAATTATGTTATGTATTTTATTTTAAAGTTAAATCGTTGCAAAAAACATTAATCTAATAGGTTAAAAAATTATTGTTACCCATACAGTAGGAGGTACCACAGCCCAAGTGTGTTCTTAAAATAAAAAAATATATATATTTAAGTTTCATAACACTATCCATACTGCTTCTGTTGTTTAATAAATATGGACATGCAGCAGTTGTTGTGATAGTTAAAAATATATATAATTATCTGAAAACATCAGATGAAAAGATACGGTCATGATCGTGTGGGCTTGTGGGTGAGGCATAGATGCAGAGGTAAAGACTTGTAGTCTTTTTATTAACAAAAAAAAGAACATTGAACAAAACTTGAACAAAGGAGGTTAGCTGTCTGCTGGAGCATGTTACGAACAAAACATTCATCAAATTATAACTAACATGCAGATTAGGACATCAGACTAGAGGCTTAAACAGACAAGGGACTAAACATACTAGTAGACAAGACCGACTACGATCTAAGCAGGTTAGTAGTTAAACAGACTAAGAACTAAACATACAAGAGGCTAATCACACATGTGGTTAAACACACAAGAGGCTAATCCTACTCTAGGAGACACACAAGCATGGAAATACATAGACAGCAACAGTAACTAAAGAAGGGAGACAAACAGGCAGAGAGACACATAGACAAGGAGACAATCTAACAATATATATTTAACCAAAACAAATGTAAACTTAACCAAACAGCTCCATAAAACAAATGCCAAATAAAACTGAACATAACCAACACAAAACAAATACCCACTTCATATAACCAATGCCTGACCAAGTTTCCCAGAACAAACAGCTATTTATAAAGGAACTAATGAACTACTTTGGTTCAGGTGAGCGCTCTCATCACCGAACGAGGTGCATTCTGGGAAACTGAGTCCAAAAACAAAAAATTACACAAGCTCACATACTAAGATTTTGGGCGCCCAACGCCCTCTAAGGGTGATCCCTTACAGATACATTTTAAAATGTTAAGATAATTATCTGAAAAACCTTTAAAAAGTTTTTTGCCTAAACTAGATTGTATTTAGGGTTAATTAATAATAAACTTCTTCTTCTTTAAGCCTGTAGACTCCTGATGGAGCATAGGGCCGCAATAACACCAAACCAGCGGACTCTGTTCTGAGCCATTTTCTTCAGCTGGGTCCATGTCATTCCGGCAATGCAACCATGGGGAGGCGCAATCCAGTGTCTTCTTGTGCCAGTCCCAAGTCTGGATAAATGCAGAGGGTTGTGTCAGGAAGGGCATCCGACGTAAAACATTTGCCAAATCAATGATGCGAATCAGAAATATAATTTCCATACCGGATCGGTCGTGGCCCGGGTTAACAACGACTGCCACTGGTGCTGTTGACTTACAGGGTGCCGGTGGAAATTGGGCTACTGTTGGTCGAAGAAGGAGAGGAGGAACGTGTGTTCGAAAGCAGAGAGAGAAGAGGAAAGGCAAGAGTTTAGGAGTGAAAGTAGGGACCTTGAATGTTGGGACCATGACAGGGAAGGGAAGAGAGTTGGTTGATGCAGAGAAGGAAGGTGGATATACTGTGTGTCCAGGTAAAGGTAAAGGTGAAAGGTAGCAAAGCTAGAAGCTTAGGATCAGGGTTCAAATTGTTTTACCATGGTGTGGGTAGGAAAAGAAATGGAGTAGGAGTTATTCTGAAAGAGGAGTTTGTAAGGAATGTCCTAGAAGTGAAGAGAGTATCAGATAGGGTGATGAGTCTGAAGCTGGAAATTGATGGTGTGATGTTCAATGTTGTTAGTGGTTATGCTCCACAGGTAGGATGTGTGTTAGAAGAGAAGGAGAAATTCTGGAGTGAGTTAGATGAAGTGATGCAGAGCATCCCCAGAGGTGAGAGAGTTATGATTGGTGCAGACTTCAATGGACATGTTGGGGAAGGGAACAGAGGGGATAAAAATGTGATGGGCAGGTTTGGTCTTCAGGACAGGAATGTAGAAGGACAGATGGTGGTGGACTTTGCAAAGAGGATGGAAATGGCAGTAGTAAATACTTTCTTCCAGAAGAGGCAGGAACATAGGGTGACATATAAGAGCGGAGGAAGAAGCACTCAGGTGGACTACATCTTGTGTCGACATTGTAATCTGAAATCAGTGACTGCAAGGTGTTGGTAGGGGAGAGTGTAGCCAGACAACACAGAATGGTGGTGTGTAAAATATCCCTGGTGGTGAGGAAGGTGAAGAGGACAAAGGCAGAGCAGAGGACAAAGTGGGGGAAGCTGAGAAAGGAAGAATGTTGTGTCTTTAGGGAGGAGTTGAGACAAGCTATGGGTGTTTGGGGTGGTCCTTTTATTCTGGTTGGTTGAGGAGATGAGCCAACCGCAGCATCCGGTGAATTACCTGGAGGAACACCCACCTGAAAGGCAAGCAAGTACCCAGAAAGAACAGCAGAGGGCAGAATAACAAACTCCTAACAACGAAGGTTGTATACAAGAGGGACTGCCATTCGGTGGACTGCTCAATGATGATGCGTATAGTGGCGATGTGGTCTGTACATGACCGGTCTTGTCTAAATCCTGCCTGCTCTGATCTCAATCTCTTGTCCAGTGCCTTCTTCATTCTCTCCAAGATGATTTTGGTCAGCAACTTGCTGGGGATGGACAGCAGCATAATTCCTCGCCAGTTACCGCACTGAGATGTGTCACCTTTCTTGGTGAGCTTCACCAGATACCCACGCTTCCAGTTGACAGGCACTTGGCTCCTGCTCCCATACCTTCACTAGGAGAAGATGTAGAATTTCCGCTGCTACTGCCACGTCTGCCTTGAGAGCTTCTGGAGGAATGCCGTCAGGTCCTGGTGCCTTTCCATTTTTCAAGGACTTGATGGCTTTGGTGGTCTCTGCCTTAGTTGGTGGATTAGTGTTTATCCAGAGGGGCTCTTCTGCTGGTGGTATGTCGGGAATTATTTGTGGTGGTGGTCGATTCAGGATCTCTTCAAAATGTTCCACCCATCTTCTTTGTTCCTCGTCCATTGTGATGGTTTTCACATTCTTGTCCTTGACTGGCTTAGCGCGACTCCTTGGGTGTGATCGTGGTCCGCATCTTCGTGCCCAGAGTAAATTATGGTTTCAGCTAAAGACAGTCTGGTCGGCCGCTTCCATTCCATCGGGTCTCACATAATCCGAGACCCTTGATGTTGTATTTTCTCATCTCGCTGGCCACCTGAGCTGACTTACCACTTTCATACAGGGTTCTGATGTTCCAGGTCCCTATCCTGGTCTTGGCCTTGGTCATAAGAAGACTTGTCCGTGAGCCGGCTTCCTGAAGGCTTTCACCAGCACACGTCATGGGCCCAACTGAAGGGGAGTCTTCCCGCCCAGGCAGTTGTTGGGATGTACTTGTTGTTGTTGCAGTTTCTGTAGCATGGCTTTTTTTTAAAGGGTGGGGTTGCTGGCCCACGCCCAACCCTCCTCCTTTCTCATCCTGGACTTGGGACCTGGGAGTTAATAATAATCTTATTGCGAAATTATCATTGACTAAAACTAGGAGAAAATACTTAAGGGATCCTCTGAATAAAACTAGATTAAAATGTCCAGACTTTTAGTTGACTAAAACTTGACTAAACAAAAATAGGATAAGACTAAATATGATACGTAAAAAGGGTCATTTATCCCTGGACTAAGACTAATACTAAAATTGAAAATAGCTGACAAAATTAACACTAATTTCGTCTTGGAACTTTCCCATGGATGCCATTTTTACACAGTGTCTTTCTTATTACTTACTTTTTCACACATGGCCAGGCAGGTTTTGACAGCTTTTTCCCCTTAATAAATCATCATTTAAAAACTCCATTTTGTATTTACTCAGTTGATGTTTGTATAATATTAAAATTAGTTTAATCTGACTCACTGAAGTGTGAAAAATGTTGAGTTTAGAGGACAAGACAATTATTGTTGACAGACTTTTATTCTGCTTTTCTTGTTAGTAAACATGAACGTGCTACTTTATTTCATCATGCTCAGTTTTCAGCGCAAGTGCCTTTGCTAAGGAGTGTAAGTATGATTTACCTGCAACTGCAAGGTTTATACTGTAGGCCTCATGCTGGTGTAAGGGTTAACCCCTAGAGGACGACAAACGCCCAGACTTGTTTTGTGTTTTATTTGTAGTTTAGTTTGAGTTGGACTTTGTTTCCCATAGTGCACCTCGGTCAGGTGAGGGGAGCACGCACCTGAGCCGAGGAGAATCATTAGTTGGATCTTGCACACAAGACCCGCTATCATGACAGCTAGGATATTATTTATTTATGTATTTATTTATTTAATATGTATCTTACATTAATACACTAATATACACATATACACTCATTGTAAACATTATTCAAAGACATTATTTTCTTTCTTCATTTCTTTCTTTCTTTCTTTCTTTCTTTTTTTTTGCCAGTACTGTCCTCGGTAACCAAAATGAATGTAACCAAAAAATCTAACGAAAATGATATACAGTGATACTGGCGGTAAGTCATACCTTAGATTTCTTAGATATTAGCCACAATACAACTCACCATACTGATGGATGCACACACATACTGTAGCTTGTCCTATAGAAATTGTGTCTGTTCCCCGAATAGTGAGAAAAAAAGAATAAATTTGTTAAACTCGCCTGAAACAACCTAATAACCAGAAAACCAGAAAAAGGCCAAGTAAGTAATCGAAAATTACCTCTAACGTTTGGACTACTCAACATTAGATCCCTTGCGCCTAAAGCACTTATTGTCAATGAAATGATCTTAGATTATTGCCTTGACGCACTCTGTCTCACCGAAACCTGGCTTAAACCAAATGAATATATTGGTCTGAATGAGTCTACTCCGTCAGGATATTTCTATAAGCATGAGCCCCGTGTAACTGGTTGCGGTGGTGTGTCGCCACTATCTACAATGATGTACTCACTGTTACTCAGAAAACAAGGCCCAGGTTTAACCCATTTGAGGGGTTTTTTTGTTAGTTGCGTAGTCGTGTTTGACCGATCGCGACCCTATTTGAGGTGCTTATCATTAATGTTGCACTGAGAGAAATACATAATAAACCCTTACTATATTTTACCCTGGCCACCGTGTACAGACCCCCGGGGCCATATGTTGATTTTCTTATAGAGTTTGAACTCACCGCTTTAATCATACGATAGATTTAATTCTATCCCATGGTATACATTAGATGTCTCTAATATAGAGATCTTACCTCAAAGTGATATCACAGATCATCACCTCCTGATATTTACTCTACCTGTAGAACAGATTAGCTGTGTCTCCCCACGTTATCGATTTGTTAGAAATATGAATCCGAGTACTAAAGACAGATTCACAAGTAATCTGCCAGATCTGCCAGATCTGTCCCAATTTCTTATTAGACCCTTAAATGCAGACAATCTAGATGAAGTGACTAACAGCATGGGCACTATTTTTACCAGTACATTAGACACTGTTGCTCCCATCAGAGATAAAACACTTGCACCGTGGTACAACAGTCATACTCGCATCCTAAAGAGAGAAACCCGTAACCTCAAGCGAAAATGGAGGAAAACTAAATTAGAAGTTTTTCGAATTGCATATAAAGACGTGCAGCTATAGACAGGCTCTAAAAGCTGCTAGGACCGAGCATCTGATAGTTCGTGACAGAATGACAGAGTCCCTCGCGGTAAACCCAGCGGATTATGCGCACCTATGCGACATGGTAGAAGAAACCAAAATAATCCCAGGTTCTTATTTAGTACAGTGGCTCGCCTAACAAAACCTAAGATGCCCGCAGAGAGTATCCCATCATAGAAGAAGTGAAGACTTTATGGACTTCTTCAATGAATAAATTGATAGTATCAGGAAGAAAATAACGAGGGTTCAACCTCTAATAGTTTCTCATGATCCAGTTCAGTCTAAAGCTTCACATTTGGACTTTCAGGTCTAGGACCGAGGTGCATTCTTTCTTTACAGGTATAGGTGTCACAAACTAACCGGGATGACCAGAAGATTAGCACACTAGCGGTTAGCCCTTTGTTGCGTGGATGGTAAACCCAAACGCGGAAGCAAACGAGTAGGCAGGATTACCACGCGATTTAGTCTAAGGACTCTCACCGAAGGGGAGCAAGGGAAAAACACAAATTTAACACACACTCGGATCAGAAAGATAACCCAAGAAAGAGAGTACTCATGAAATGGCAGGGAGACGATCCGAACCGACATGGGCGAACTCAATGAGTGAAGTGAAGCGCCATCTTGGCTCCTTTTATGCTTCCTGTTTTTGCGACTGTCCTACTTCCGGGTCCTAGTGCTGGCCGCAAAACGGGTGTGTGTGACAGTACCCCACCTGTCCAGGACCGACACCCGACGGTCCTGGGGTGGAGGATACCCGATGAGGGTAGTCCCTGATCAGCTCTGGGTCGAGGATGAACCGGGCCGGAATCCAAGATCGTTCCTCGGGACCGTAGCCTTCCCAGTCGACCAGGTACTGGGTGCCTTGGCCCCTTGGTCGCGAGTCAAGGATCCAATGAATGGTGTAAGCAGGGCTACTGTCAATGATTCGGTGAGGAGGAGCAGGGAGGGGGGGTGGAATCATAGGAGAGGTGGTGAAAGGTTTCAGTTGCGAAGTATGGAATACCGGATGAGTTCGGAGCGCCGCAGGCAGCTGGAGCCAGTAGGTGACAGGATTAATTCGGAGGGTGATGCGGTCAGAGGTGGAAAGTAACGAATTACATTTACTCGCGTTACTGTAATTGAGTAGCTTTTTTGTGTATTTCTACTTTTTAAAGTAGTTTTAAAAATCTGTAATTTTACTTTTACTTAAGTACGTTTTGTTTGAGGTATTGTAATTCGCTACATTTTAAATCATATTCGCTACTGAGTAAAAAATAAATGAATGAAAATTATAAAAAAAAATTTAAATATTATGCTTTGTATAAATGCTCCGTTGCGCCGCGTGTGTGTATCATGTCCTGGTCGCGCGCCGCTCCAGACTCCACTCCAGGTTTTCTGACATCGGCATCTTCCTGACCTTCCACATGGTCGCTTCCGCCCTGAGTGACGTCATCGACTAGCGCGACCTTATATAAACCGGAGAGAGACGCGGGAAAGAGGTTGTGATTTTGGCGTTTTGATATTTGGTTGTGTATTCCGGTTTGACTTTTTGCCTCCAATTGACTTTGATTATTGCTTTGTCCCTTTGGTTTGGTTGGTCTTTGTATATATTTATAGATAATTTCATTGTTTTTGGTTTAGTGAGTCTGAGAAGGTACCTGTATTTTTGTTTGTGGTTTTTTTTGTTGTTTTTTTGCAGGTAATCTAGCTACTAAATATAAATACCATTTTGTTTATTATTTTGGCCTGGGTCCATCCTGAATCTGATCCTCCTCCTCCTGTTGTGTGTGTGTGTGTATATATATATATATATATATATATATATATATATATATATATATATATATATATATATATATATATATATATATAGAAACCTCATTATTTCATCAGTTAATGATTGGATCTAGTTCTTTCTGCCATATGCCACCATTTCCATACAGTTTAAAATAGAACCCTGAACCATTCTTTTGCTCTCTGGCCCTAGACTGGGACGTAACACCATATTTAAGAAAGACAACAGTTTTATTATGCAAAGGTGTTCCTTCAGTTAAAAACAACTAGTTTGAGATTTATATCTGCTCATCTTTTTTGAACTACGCTAGAATGCCTCATCCCACCCCCGCTGTTAAAAAAAATAAAAAAGTAACTCGGTAACTTTTACTCTGAGTAAATTTTTAATGAGCTACTTTTTACTTTTATTTGAGTAGATTTTTATAATGGTAATTTTACTTGTACTTAAGTAAAATTTCACTGAAGTAACAGTACTTGTACTTGAGTACAAAATTTTATTACTCTTTCCACCTCTGGATGCGGTAAGGTCCGGGTTGACAGATGGTCGCGTCAGAGCGGTTAGTGGTACTGCAACTGTACTGTAGCCCTACTGATGAAGCGACGATAGAAGTTCGCAAACCCGAGAAACCATTGAAGTTGCTTGAGGGTCTTGGGTAGGGGCCAATGACGCACAACTTCCAGCTTTTGCGGGTCCATGGCCACACCCTGGGACGAGATGACAAAACCCAGGAAAGTGGTGGAGTGCTCATGAAAAACGCACTTTTCCAACTTGCAGTACAGCTAGTGGGCAAGCAATCTCTTGAGGACCGCTCTGACGTGGAGAATGTGTTCTTCTGTAGTACGGGAGTGTATGAGAATGTCATCCAGGTAGGCAAAGACCCAGCGGCCTAACATGTCTCTTAAGGTGTCGTTAATGAAATGTTGAAAAGCTGCTGGGGCGTTGCAAAGTCCAAACGGGATGACCAAGCTCTCGTAATGTCCTATGGGGGTGATGAAAGCCGTATTATTTGTCACATACTCAGTCATACACAGTATAATATGCAGTGAAATGCTTACACGACCGCCAATGACCTTAAAAAGAAAATAAAAGCTTGTACGTAAAATAAATATCAATAAAAGGAAATACTAAAGAAATAAATTTAACTAGTAAAATAAACTGTATAATAAGGACATAATAACATATTGCAAAATATAGAAATATAGGGGGGGGGGGAGTATACAGTGGTGTGAAAAACTATTTGCCCCCCTCCTGATTTCTTATTCTTTTGCATGTTTGTCACACAAAATGTTTCTGATCATCAAACTATTAGTCAAAGATAACACAAGTAAACACAAAATGCAGTTTTTAAATCAGGGGTTTTATTATTTAGGGAGAAAAAAATCCAAACCTACATGGCCCTGTGTGAAAAAGTAATTGCCCCCTGAACCTAATAACTGGTTGGGCCACCCTTAGCAGCAATAACTGCAATCAAGCGTTTGCGATAACTTGCAACGAGTCTTTTACAGCGCTCTGGAGGAATTTTGGCCCACTCATCTTTGCAGAATTGTTGTAATTCAGCTTCATTTGAGGGTTTTCTAGCATGAACCGCCTTTTTAAGGTCATGCCACAACATCTCAATAGGATTCAGGTCAGGACTTTGACTAGGCCACTCCAAAGTCTTCATTTTGTTTTTCTTCAGCCATTCAGAGGTGGATTTGCTGGTGTGTTTTGGGTCATTGTCCTGCTGCAGCACCCAAGATCGCTTCAGCTTGAGTTGACGAACAGATGGCCGGACATTCTCTTTCAGGATTTTTTGGTAGACAGTAGAATTCATGGTTCCATCTATCACAGCAAGCCTTCCAGGTCCTGAAGCAGCAAAACAACCCCAGACCATCACACTACCACCACCATATTTTACTGTTGGTATGATGTTCTTTTTCTGAAATGCTGTGTTACTTTTACGCCAGATGTAACGGGACACGCACCTTCCAAAAAGTTCAACTTTTGTCTCGTCGGTCCACAAGGTATTTTCCCAAAAGTCTTGGCAATCATTGAGATGTTTTTTTAGCAAAATTGAGACGAGCCTTAATGTTCTTTTGGCTTAAAAGTGGTTTGCGCCTTGGAAATCTGCCATGCAGGCCGTTTTTGCCCAGTCTCTTTCTTATGGTGGAGTCGTGAACACTGACCTTAATTGAGGCAAGTGAGGCCTGCAGTTCTTTAGATGTTGTCCTGGGGTCTTTTGTGGCCTCTCGGATGAGTTGTCTCTGCGCTCTTGGGGTAATTTTGGTCGGCCGGCCACTCCTGGGAAGGTTCACCACTGTTCCATGTTTTTGCCATTTGTGGATAATGGCTCTCACTGTGGTTCGCTGGAGTCCCAAAGCTTTAGAAATGGCTTTATAACCTTTACCAGACTGATAGATCTCAATTACTTTTGTTCTCATTTGTTCCTGAATTTCTTTGGATCTTGGCATGATGTCTAGCTTTTGAGGTGCTTTTGGTCTACTTCTCTGTGTCAGGTAGCTCCTATTTAAGTGATTTCTTGATTGAAACAGGTGTGGCAGTAATCAGGCCTGGGGGTGACTACAGAAATTGAACTCAGGTGTGATAAACCACAGTTAAGTTATTTTTTAACAAAGGGGGCAATTACTTTTTCACACAGGGCCATGTAGATTTGGAGGCTTTTTTTCTCCCTTAATAACGTAAACCTTCATTTAAAAACTGCATTTTGTGTTCAATTATGTTATCTTTGACTAATAGTTAACGGTTTTTGATGAGCAGAAACATTTAAGTGTGACAAACATGCAAAAGAATAAGAAATCAGTAAGGGGCAAATAGTTTTTCACACCACTGTATATATAGAATTTAAAGTGGCAATGGTTATGCATAT
Source organism: Channallabes apus (assembly GCA_030522415.1). Lineage (NCBI taxonomy): Eukaryota > Metazoa > Chordata > Actinopteri > Siluriformes > Clariidae > Channallabes > Channallabes apus. The sequence goes on from CM060111.1 coordinate 39,517,113, forward strand.
ATGCCTCGCGAAGATCCGCATTCTCCTGCCGAAGCTCCGCCACCTCACGGCGCAAGGCTGCGATGTCTTGGACGCTCCGGCTAAGAGAAGCGAGCTCCCCGTTTAGCTTGTTAATCAGCTCGGCATGCCGATCTACCACGTCGCATAGGTGCGCATAATCCGCTGGGTTTACCGCGAGGGACTCTGTCATTCTGTCACGAACTAACCGGGATGACCAGAAGATTAGCAAACTAGCGGTTAGCCCTTTGTAGCGTGGATGGTAAACCCAAACGCGGAAGCAAGTGAGTAGGCAGGATTACCACGCGATTTAGTCTAAGGACGCTCACCGAAGGGGAGCAAGGGAAAAACATCCGAACCAACATGGGCGAACTCAATGACAGAGTGAAGTGAAGCACCATCTTTGCTCCTTTTATGCTTCCTGTTTTTGCGACCTACTTCCGGGTCCTAGCGCCGGCCGCAAAACGTGTGTGTGTGACAATAGGACAGGAAGAGCTGTATAAATTTATCACCTCAGCTAAATCAACAACGTGCTTGTTAGATCCAATCCCAACTAAGATCTTTAAAAGAAGTGATGCATACTGTTGGAGAGCCACATCTAAACGTTATTAATTCCTCATTATATCTAGGTCACGTCCCTAAACCTTTCAAGTTCGCCTCTTCTTAAAAAATATAATTTAGACCCGAATGAATTAACAAATTACAGACCAATTTCAAACCTTCCGTTTATCTAAAAAATATTAGAAAAGGTAGTATCAGCTCAAATATGCACATTCTTGCAGGAAAACAACATCCTCGAAGAATTCCAGTCAGGTTTTAGGCCCCATCATAGTGCAGAAACTGCACTAGTTAAGATTGCAAATGACTTGTTTCTAGCTTCGGATCAAGACTATGTACATCTCAATACTAGTCTTACTTGATCTTAGTGCTGCATTCGACACTATAGATCATAATATTCTTATACATCACTTACAAAATCATATAGGTATTCAGGGACAGACATTAAATGGTTTAGATCATACCTGTCTGATCGATACCATTTTGTAGATCTAAATGGAGAACAGTCTGGTGTAATGCCAGTGAAATATGGGGTCCCACTAGGGTCAATTTTAGGACCTCTGCTGTTCTCAATATACATGCTTCCCTTGGGTAACATCATTAGAAGACATGGGATTAGTTTCCATTGTTATGCTGATGATACCCAATTATATATTTCAACTAAACCAGACGAAATACCTAAGTAGTCTAGACTAACTGAGTGTGTCCAGGACATAAAAGATTGTATGACCAATGACTTTATTGGACTAAATTCAGATAAGACAGAGATATTACTTATTGGCCCAAAAACCAGTACACAACAGCTCTTAAAATTCAGCCTGCATTTAGAAGGATGTACTGTTACTATCACCACAACAGTAAAAGACCTGGGCGTACTATTAGACAGTAACTTGTACTTTGAAAATCACATTTCAAATATCACAAAAACAGCCTTTTTCCATCTTATAAATATTGCCAAGCTTAGGAGCATCTTAACCGTATCTGATGCAGAAAAGCTAGTTCATGCATTCATGACCTCCAGACTGGACTATTGTAATGCATTACTAGGTGGTTGTCCTGCATCCTCAATAAACAAGCTTCAGTTAGTCCAAAATGCAGCCGCCAGGGTTCGCACTAGAGCCAGAAAATATGATCATATAACCCCAATATTATCATCCCTGCACTGGCTACCTGTTCAGTTTAGAATAAATTACAAAATAGTATTACTTACATACAAGGCCTTAAATGGTTTAGCTCCCACATACCTAACCAGTCTTCTGATACGCTACAATCCACCACGCGCCTTAAGATCATAAAACTCCGGACTTCTGGTAGTTCCCAGAATTTCAAAATCTACAAAAGGGGGAAGGGCATTTTCATATTTAGCTCCAAAACTTTGGAATAGCCTTCCAGACAGTGTTCGGGGCTCAGAGACAGTCTCCCAGTTTAAAAGTAGACTCAAGACGCATCTCTTTAATCTGGCATAGACGTAACTCATCCCATAACCTCAAAATCCAGTAAATCTATCCTGAATGGCAACTACGCTGTTCTTTATTTTTCTACCCATCCCGAGGCATCGGGAGATTGTGCCAGCTTCAGTAGGTAAAGGCTGACCCTGCGAGGTTCCTGAGGCATCCAGAGAAGGACCAGCTCCAGCTGGATTCAGCTTTATGATGGTTGGAGCTACACATGCTGCTCCAGTGCTTCCAGTGATCCAGACCTCATCTCCCTCTGCACCTGCTGATTCGTCCCTATGCTGAACTGGACTTCATGTTAATTTAAAGAACTTCTATTATATTGCACTTTCACCTGCAATGTTATATAATCTGTTATCACCCAAATGAGGATGGGTTCCCTGATTGAGTCTGGTTCCTCTCAAGGTTTCTTCCTATTGCCATCTCAGGGAGTTTTTCCTTGCCACTGTCGCCGTCACCCTTGGCTTGCTCATCAGAGAAATTTCATTCATCATTAATTCATCTCATTATTATCTAGACACATTTTTTTTCACACATACACAAAATTATTTTTTTTTTATTTCTTTCATTTTTATGAAGCTGCTTTGAGACTATGACCATTGTTAAAAGCGCTACAGTATATAAATAAGATTGAATTGAATTGAATACCTCGGCATACAAATTTAATCTGTTCTGGAGGCGAATTCTTGAGGCAAAAGTTCATACTGTGAAAGGAATTTTCCCTTAGGAAAATATTTCTGGGTCGTGCATAGCGGGGTTTGACTTGAACACCCCATAAATATAATTTTTTCATTCTATAGTATATCTGTATAAGCTGTTAGAACATATTAACACATAAGATATTTGTAACATTTTTAGATAGCATGTTGTAACATCTGGGCCAGCACGGCCTCAGGGAAGAAGATCGGGTTCCCCGGACTACTGAGCTGCCGTCTCCCCCTAGTGTGTCTGTGTGTGTATGTCATGTCACAAGCACTAATTAGTGTCACCTGTATCTTCCTGATGTGTGTGTCTATTTAAACCAGCCGACCCCGTAGCCCACTGTTTGTCCACAGTCATAATCTTTTCCATGTTTCATACGTGTTCTCTGTGTTTCTTACGTGTTCTTGCGAGTGCCTCATTACCGCCGCGACTCGTCACTTTACGTGTGTTCTGCCTGCCTTTTCCCAGAGGACCTTTATGTTTGTTTTTTATATGTTTTTTCCAGGACTGAGACAGCCCCAGTTACGCTGCCGCTGTGGACTAAGGTGCTCAGCACACCAGCTGCTTTTTTTGGGATTAAGGGTCACGTTATTTTGGGGATTTTGTGTGAGAGGATCTTCTGTGCGTTGGAATAAAAACACTTGATTTCAGTTCACCCTGCATCTGCGTCTGTACTCTGTGCCAACATGACAGATGGACGAACCCACCCAGACGCAGCAGGGATTCCGCTACCAACTCGGGATCACACGATGAGGTGCATTCAGAAGCAGCAGAAGGAGATCGAAGGGCTGGCGCGCGCCGTCAGCGACTTGGCGCACTGCGTCAAGCATTTAGCCGACCCCAAAGCTGCATCAGCTGGAGCACCGAGACGTGCCACGCCCTCGCCGCCGAGACCCGCCCCCCCAGAGAGGTATGCAGGTGATCCGGAAGGATGCAAACGTTTCCTCCTGGCATGTGAGCTCTATCTATCCGAATACCCGGACATGACGGACCCGCAACGCATCCGCTTCGTGATCCAACAGCTCACCGGGCTGGCCATGGATTGGGCCGCGGCCATCTGGAGCGACGGCGGAGAGCTCACGTGCCGGTATTCAAGGTTTGTAGCCGCGATGAGGGCGGTGTTTGAACATCCGGACCAGGGTCGTTCTGGAGAACAACGCCTGATGAGACTGAGACAGGGGAGCCTCCCAGTGGCGGATTATGCCATAAAGTTTCGCGTGATGGCTGCGGAGAGTGGCTGGTGTGAGAGGAGTCTGCTCGCACGGTTCCGGGATGGGTTGCAGCCGGAGATCCAGCTGGAGCTTTCATGCCGAGACACCGGTCTCTCTCTGGATGAGACCATTAACCTCGCCATCAAGCTCGACCAGCACCTCCGCAGTCAGCGCCCACGCGCATCTGCCAGGGCGGCACCATCACGCTCCTCTGACTCACGACGACCACCCCCTCGTGAGGTCGGAGATCCTGCCCGGCCAGAGCCCATGGACGTGAGCACTTCCCGCCTCTCGGTCGCAGAGCGGAGAAGACGCCTCACCTCGGGGCTGTGCCTGTACTGTGGGGGGGAAAATCACCAGATCAAAGACTGCCCATTGCTGAAAGTAACGTCGCACACACCGCCCCGTACACATCACCCATTTGTACTAAAAGCACAGTTGCAATGTGATAATAATGTTTTGTCTGTCTTCCCCTTAGTAGATTCCGGGGCGGCTGGGAACTTCATCTCTTCCTCATTAGCTTCCTCGCTGCGAGCTCCCGTGTCGAAGCTACCACAGCCGATATCGATTAAAGCTCTAGATGGCCGAGAATTAGAACAATCGCCTATTTCTTCCATAACAGCGCCACTGCGATTAACCTTCCCCGATCACACTGAGGAGCTAAAATTCTTTGTGCTCCCACAGTCTGGTCATTCCGTCGTGCTAGGGCTGCCATGGCTCTGTGCTCATAACCCTAATTTCAATTGGGCTCAATCTCGTGTCTCGTCCTGGTCCCCGAGATGCGCAAAACAATGCAAACCGCCCACGTTGGCGGTCCAAACCACCACTATAGAAAGTACGAATGCCCAATGTGAAATTAATGTGTCATCTGAGTAGCAGCGGTTTAAGGATGTATTTAGTGTTAGGGCAGCAGCACGACTCCCCCCTCATCGCCCATGGGACTGTGCGATAGAACTGTTGCCGGGGAAAGCACCTCCTTGCGCACGCGTTTACCCACTGTCCCTGGCAGAAACCGGGGCCATGGAGGAATACATGAGCGAGGCACTCCAGCAGGGGCTCATCAGCCGGTCCACGTCACCAGCATCGGCAGGTTTTTTTTTCATAGAGAAAAAGGGGGGGGCTTACGGCCCTGTATTGATTACAGGGGGCTCAATGCCATCACAGTGAAGTACAAGCACCCGCTGCCCCTGGTTCCGGCCGCAATCGACCAACTCCGAGGCGCTTCTCTTTTCACCAAACTCGACCTCCGCAGCGCATATAACCTCGTTCGTGTGCGCAAGGGTGATGAGTGGAAGACTGCGTTTAGCACTACATCTGGGCATTATCAGTATAACGTAATGGCATATGGATTGGTAAACGCACCTGCGGTGTTTCAGGGGTTCATGAATGACGTGTTCCAGGATATGTACAACCGCTTTGTCATAATTTATCTGGATGATATCCTGGTTTATTCGCGGTCATATTCGGAGCACGTCCTTCATGTGACAGCCGTCCTTCATCGCCTGCGCAAACACGGGCTCTATGTGAAGGCGGAGAAGTGTACATTTCATCAGCGGGAGGTGTCATTTCTCGGCTACCACATAGGGCCACTGGGGGTCGAGATGGAGCAAGCTAAGGTCGCGGCGGTGCAACAATGGCCCGAACCCAAGACAGTGAAGGAGCTACAGAGATTCTTGGGGTTTGCTAATTTTTATAGGCGTTTCATTCGGGGCTTCAGCATGGTGGCAGCACCGCTCACTTCACTACTGAAAGGTAAGCCGAAACACCTGCGCGACTTCCCAGTGGAAGCTCGCGAGGCGTTTATACGTCTTAAAACTGCATTTACTACGGCGCCTATCCTAAAATTACCGAACCCTGACAAGCCCTTTTTAGTGGAGGTCGATGCGTCCGAGGTAGGGTTAGGAGCAGTGCTGTCACAACGCCATGGCCACCCCGAGAAACTCTACCTTTGCGCTTTCTTCTCTAGGAAATTAACACCTGCCGAGCAAAATTACGATATCGGTAACAGAGAGCTGCTAGCAGTCAAAACGGCATTAGAGGAGTGGCGACACTGGCTGGAGGGGGCGAAACACTCATTTACGGTACTCACTGACCATCGCAATCTCGAGTACCTCCAACAGGCAAAGAGACTGAACTCACGTCAAGCCCGCTGGGCGCTTTTTTTCACGCGTTTCCAGTTTGTTATCACATATCGCCCCGGCTCTAAAAATATCAAAGCGGACGCGCTCTCCCGCTGTTATCCGTCGCCGGAACCCATTACGGAACCGGAACCAATTTTACCATCGTCACTCGTCATGGCACCGGTCATGTGGGATCTCGAGTCGGAGTTAACTCAGTGGGCGCGGTCCAATCCCGCGCCTAGGGGTTGCCCCCCGAATCGAACCTACATGCCGGAGTCATTTCGGGAACGAGTGACGATCGAGGCTCATACGAGTCTAGCTTCTGGACACCCCGGCGTTACACGTACATATCACCTCCTGGAACCAAAGTTCTGGTGGCCAAAAATGCGGGAAACCGTGAAAAGGGTTGTTCTGTCTTGTGCCACCTGTGCGACTACCAAGAGTCCCCGTAACCTACCAGTTGGAAAATTAATGCCCCTCCCGGTACCGAATAGGCCATGGTCCCATGTCGCAGTGGACTTTGTCACGGACCTGCCGGTCTCGAACGGGTACACCACGATTCTCGTGGTAATAGATCGATTTTCTAAGGGATGCAAGTTCATCCCGTTTCGTTCCCTTCCGTCAGCCCTCCAGGTGGCGCACACGCAATTCACTTCTGTATTTCGGAATTACGGCATACCCGAAGATATTATTTCCGATCGTGGTCCTCAATTTATCGCAAAGGTCTGGAAAGCTTTCTTTCAGAAGTTGGGGACCACAGTTAGCCTAACGTCGGGCTACCACCCCGAGTCTAATGGACAGGCAGAGCGGACTGTCCAGGAACTCGGGAGATATCTTCGAGCATATTGTAGCAGCCGACAATATGAATGGGCTGACAGTCTACCCTGGGCGGAATATGCGCAGAATTCGCTTCGCCACTCCTCTACCGGCCTCACGCCGTTTCAGTGCATATTGGGCTATCAGCCTCCGCTTTGTCCCTGGGATGCCACTCCCACCGATGTGCCGGTGGTGGATGAGTGGTTCAGGAAAGCAGAGAGTGTGTGGGAAGACGCACACGCAAAAATTTCCAGAGCAGTGCAGCGATTTAAAAAAATATGCCGATAGGCGACGACGGGAGAGTCCTCCGCTCCAGGTAGGCGATCAGGTGTGGCTCTCGACACGGGACCTTCACCTTCACCTCCCCTGCAAGAAACTCTCTCCCAAGTTCATCGGTCCTTTCTCCATTGCAGCACAAATAAACCCTGTCTCATACCGCCTCACTCTCCCCACACATTTACGCATTAACCCTGTCTTTCATGTCTCCCTTCTCAGGCCAGTGGTCCGGGGCCCGCTGGACGAAGGAGCAGCGGAACCTTCCCTCCCTGGGGCCGTTGACATAGGGGGCACCCCAGCGTTCCGAGTCAAGCAGCTATTGGACTCACGGAGGAGAGCAGGGGCTTTGCAATATTTAGTCGACTGGGAGGGATACGGTCCGGAGGAGCGGAGCTGGGTTCCGGCACAAGATGTACTGAGTCGTGAACTCGTGACGGACTTCCATAGGGCCAGGCCGGATCGCCCTGCTCCGCGGCCGCCGGGTCGCCCCGCCCACCGGCGATGGCGGCACACAGGTACAGCCTCGCTCCCTCCTACAGCGCGTGGGGGTCGCTCCCGCCTCCCTCAGGAAGCCGGTCCTGGGAGAGCGGGTACTGTAACATCTGGGCCAGCACGGCCTCAGGGAAGAAGATCGGGTTCCCCGGACTACTGAGCTGCCGTCTCCCCCTAGTGTGTCTGTGTGTGTATATCATGTCACAAGCACTAATTAGTGTCACCTGTATCTTCCTGATGTGTGTGTCTATTTAAACCAGCCGACCCCGTAGCCCACTGTTCGTCCACAGTCATAATCTTTTCCGTGTTTCATACGTGTTCTCTGTGTTTCTTACGTGTTCTTGCGAGTGCCTCATTACCGACGCGACTCGTCACTTTACGTGTGTTCTGGCTGCCTTTTCGCAGAGGACCTTTACGTTTGTTTTTTATATGTTTTTTCCAGGACTGAGACAGCCCCAGTTACGCTGCCGCTGTGGACTAAGGTGCTCAGCACACCAGCTGCTTTTTTTGGGATTAAGGGTCACGTTATTTTGGGGATTTTGTGTGAGAGGATCTTCTGTGCGTTGGAATAAAAACACTTGATTTCAGTTCACCCTGCATCTGCGTCTGTACTCTGTGCCAACATGACACATGTATTTGTTGTTATTATTATTATTATTATTATTATTAGCGGCACGGTGGTGTAGTGGTTAGCACTGTCGCCTTGCACCTCCAGGGTCCGGGTTCGATTCCCGGCCAGGCTCAATTCCCGTCTCTGTGTGCATGGAGTTTGCATGTTCTCCCCTTGCTTGGTAGGTTTCCTCCGGGTACTCCGGTTTCCTCCCACAGTCCAAAGACATGCAGATTAGGCTAATTGGCATTCCTAAATTGACCATAGTGTGTGAATGAGTGTGTGTGTGTGTGCTCTGCGATGGATTGGCACGCTGTCCAGGGTGTACCCCGCCTCGTGCCCTGAGTCTCCTGGGATAGGCTCCAGGTCCCCGCGACCCTAAATACAGGATAAATCGGTATAGAAGATGAATGAATGAATGAGTTATTATTATTAAAATTGTTAATATTATGTGTTACTTAGTTGGTTAACATCAAGTTTTGTGGTAAAAAAAAAAAAATCCCAGTGTACAGTATATGTATCACTTATTACAGACTGACTTTTCCTGATTGCACAGCACCAAGTTCTGTCCTGGGTTCTGACTTTTGTTAAATTTTTCTCTGGTACTGTGGCAGATGTACTACTGTGGCAGTACAAATCTTACCCCTTGGGCAGTGGCTCTAGCGTGTATGGTGAACTGGGAGAACTCTCCTTCAGTGTCCCAGTAAACAACAACAACAACAAAAAAAAACTAAGCTTGCTTTAATTTTGCATTATATCATAAACCACTGAATACGAAGGTTAAAAAACACAACATATATGGTAGGTTAACGAACCTACGAGGGTTATAATCACCTTTTTTTTTTTTACCAATGCGCCAAAATATTGAAACTCGGACGTGCCAGCCTTTTGAACAGGATTAACAGGTGTATTGTTTGGAGATCGGGTGGGAACTCGATAATCTTGCTAAACTGAAGGAGGAAACATTATTATTTATACTGTTGTTGTGTCGCTGCACTGTGTGCAGAGAGGTCTGAAACGTGACCATGTTTACCAAACCAAGCTTTAACTGTCCTCAGAATTACTTGTTCGAGAACGTGAAGTATAAATGCAAAAGACTTTTTATTGACAATACAAACAGGGTTTTCAAAAGTTGGTTCTTGAACTTGACAACACACACACACACACACACACACACAGAAGAACTTCAACTGTATGAAGGAAAAACCCCACAAATTGGTTTCTGAATTAACTTATTATATTCAAACACAATTCAATTTCAACAGTAAATGAATAAAAAAAAAAAAAAGAAGTGGGGCCCCAGGATGAGTCAGACAGGTTCGGAGGAGCTAACGCTAATGTATCAAGAGTTTTAGAAAAAACATGCAACTGGCTGTGATCTTGGGAAAAGACCCCCACTTTGACACTTTTGCCTTCAGAGACATATAGGTGAATCGGCTTGCCATAATCAGGTAGAGCCAATGCTGGCACTGAACTTAGGGATTGTTTGAGGTAGCAAAATGAGTCCTTCATCTCAGGTGTCCATGTGATATTGTCTGGATGAGTAGAGGAGCATGACTGTCACAATATCTTGTCATAGTAGAAAGATTCAGGAATAAACTGTTTTTGGGTTGTTGGGGAGCCTCATAAATTGTTAATAAATAAATAAATTGGATAAATTGTTTGAGAACATGAAGTATAAATGCGAAAAAACCTTTTTATTGACAAACAAACAAGGTTTTCAAAAGTTGGTTCTTGACCTTGACATGACTAGCTAAATACACACACACACACACACACACACACACAGAACAAGTTCAACTGTATAAAGGAAAAACCCCACAAATTGTCTTATACTCAAACACACAATTCAATTACATCTAAATTTCAACAGTAAATTAATAAAATAAAATAATTTCTAAATGTAAAGTTTACTAAATAACGTGGAAGATGAAGTTCTGTGAAAATAGTATTTGCCCCCTCCCAGATTATTTCCAGTTATTCATATTTGTCACACTTAAATGACTGACATCAATTTTAATATTACACAAATAACTGACATCATGCGGTTTTAAATGATGATTTCAGACCATCACACTACCACCACCATGTTTTATTGCATATAAAATGCTCTTTTAATGAAACGCTGTGTTAGTTTTACACCAGATGTAACGGGACACACACCTTCCACCTTTCAATATGTTCCACTTTTGTATTATCAGTCCACAGAAGTTTTCCCCAAAAGTCTTATCTTGGGGATAATCAAGATGTTTTGCCAAATGTGAGATTTATGTTCTTTTAGGTCAGCAGTGTATTTCCTCTTAGAACTCTCCCATGGATGGTGTTTTTGCCTGGGCTCTTAGTGTTATTACGTATGTTTTTACACATGGCCTGGCAGGTTTAGACAGGTTTTTCCCTTAATTAATTAAATCATCAATTAATAACTACTGTTTTTATTTACTCATTTACTCGAGTTATCTTTGTATAATATTAAAACTTGTTTGATTTGACTAATTGAAGTGTAAAAAATATTGGGGCGTGGCTTATAAATTCTTATAACTAGGTCAGCTGGTACTTCAGTTTCCAGTGGCTGTTCAGAGAGACAGAGTTTACAGGAAATTGTTGTTGACAGACTTTTATTCAGTTTTTCTTGTTCGTAAACATGAATTTGCTACTTTCTTTCGTCATGCTCACTGTTTTTAGCAGAACTTCCTTTGCTAAGGAGTGTAAGTATAATTTATATGGAAGGTTTCTAATGTTGGCCTCGTGTTAGGGTGTTATTATTATTATTATTAATTATTGTCTTATTCATTTATTTAATATGTATACTACATTAATACACAAATGTATACATTAATTATAAACATTATTCAGAGACATATTTAATCTTAATGAAATGTATAAAATACAAAATAAATTAAGAAAAAGATTAACCCAGTTTATTTATTTGTTTGTTTATTCTATTTATTTATTTATTTATTCATTTTCTTTCTTTCTTTCTTTCATTTTTCCCAGTATTGTCTTCAGTAATCAAAATGAAAGTAAACTAAAAATATAACCAAAATAATATATAGTGATACCACGGCATACAAATTTAATCCATTCTGGAGGTGAGTTCTTAAGGCGAATAATTCATACTGCGATACAAATGTTCCCATAGGAAATAATGCAAATGCAGATAATCGGTTCTAGAAATACTCAAAAATATTACCAATAGTCAAGTCAAGTAGGCTTTAATAGTTTTTACATTTTTTTTGTTGTTGTTTTTTTACATATGCAGTAAATATGCAGGTAATGCAGTGATTTGGACTCGAAAACACAGCATTTTTATCTTCACCATAATACTGCAGTAATACTGCAGTTAATATTATATGGCTGCTGCAGTTAATATATGTCAATCTAAATGTGTGAGATAGTGTAATACAACTGCATTACAACAAAATTATTGCAATTCATTTTATTAATTAGGTTTTTTCTTTTTTCTCTGACTGAATAAGATATTGTTTGTGTGCATATAGTTTATTTATTGATAAAGCAAGACACTTAAAACAACAACAAAAAACTGGACATACACCAATGTTCTTTATTAATTTGTTACAGTATCAAGTCCTGAAATAAAAAAATCATTAAAAAAAATTAAGGTTTGTGAGTATATTACAAGGCTGAGGTCTGCAGCTGGAAGCCTGCGGTGGTTTAACGCCTCCTCCACATTTTGTCCTCATTCGCATAAGAACTTTCACCTCTCCTTCCTTCACTTTAAAAGACATGTGCTGAAACAAAGGTAAAGAAAACGGTGAGACAAATATTCATTAGGAGTTGTGTAGAAATCACATTTGAATAATTAAAATGGAATCATTTAGTATATGTTCAACCTTACATGTTTACTGAGAAAATTAAATTATAATATTTATCTGTTTCTGTCATTATTATGTCCTAAATTATTGCTAAATAATGGCTTGAGTTTGCTGTTTTTGACAGCAACCCTGTTAATTACTTAGTTAAGTACGATTTCAGAATGTACTGTGAATTTGATGACTCAATGCTGGCAGTTAGCGTTGACCTTTAGAGATAGTGTTATAACAGCAATAACACTGCAGTTTTTATCCCAGACAAAAAAAATAAAAATACCATAAATTAACAAAAACACTATAGACAAGACAGCAAAAAGTGCACATGCAAAATGTGCAAACAAGAGCGACAACAACATTCATGTTCTTTACCGCTTTATCCTGTATTTAGGGTCGCGGGGACCTGGAGCCTATCCCAGGAGGCTCAGGGCACGAGGCAGGGTGTACCCTGGACAGCGTGCCAATCCATCGCAGAGCACACACACACACAATGGTCAATTTGGGAACGCCAATTAACCAAACCGGAGAACCCGGAGGAAACCCACCAAGCACGGGGAGAACATGCAAACTCCATGCACACAGAGAATCGAGCCTGGCCCGGGAATCGAACCCAGACCCTGGAGGTGCAAGGCGACAGTGCTAACCACTACACCACCGTGCCACCTGACAGCAACATGACACAATCCAATACTCTATGGTAATGAGGTAATGAGGTGAGGTAGTGCAAGTAACCTGTCTGTGAGATGATAGATGAGAAACAGTAAAGATTTCCTGTTAAAGAAGCAGCGAAGACACAAAAGAGTTATTGTGCAAATAACAGGTAATAATATTGTGTAAAACAAAGCCAATTACTAATTTTCAATACTATAATCATATCGTAGCATATAAAAACAATCAAAACATTTAGAAAAGATTAAACCTCACTTAACATTAATTCATAATCTCTCTTGGCTTCGGCTCCTTTTAAAGCAAAACTGAAAGGCTCCATTTTCTTCTTGCTACCGTGCTCTCTAACATTCTTGGGACCCATGGTGCTGTGTCTTCACTAAATCTTGCACAAAAGCGCGCGTAACTGAACAGACATTCGGTTTGTCTTGATTTGCTGAAAATGCTGCTTCATATGCATCATAAGTGTCATATGCCGGTGCTAATTTCTAGCAAAATTAAAATTCTTAAGATGACAATTTGTAAGAGAGGGCACGCATATGCCGAGGTTCCACTGTATATAGAACTCAGGAATTTTTTTTTCTTTAAAAAATGTAACAGACTAGATTTAAATTTAAAGAAAAAAAATAGTTTTAAGAATTTCAATAAAATAAGAAAGGGCATGTGATACAACAATTTTTTCATATAGTAAATTAAGAGTTACAGTAGATAAAACGACTGATATTGAAGTGACATTTTGTTTACCGTTCAGGTCTATATTCTGTATTGTAATCTTCATCCATATTAACCATGTAAGCATCTTTACCTCCAGCTCCCCCAAAAATCAAGGTTCACAGCCAGAACCCTGTTGTGTTTGGTAAAGAAAACATACTGGTCTGCACCGTACTTGACTACTACCCCGCAGACTTTTACATCAATCTGCTGGAGAATGGCAAGGAGATTCCAGGTGCTAAGCAGTCCGACCTGGGAATTAATTCAGACGGGATGTTTCAAGTGTCCAAGAACGCCAGTATTACTCCGGAAAGCGGTGACTATTTCGCCTGCAATGTCAAACACTTGCAGAATGAGAAGACAGTCATCTGGGGTAAGACTGCGTCCTGTGTTACATCAACCCTCACACAGACTTTGTTACTGCTGATATACTTACAGTTATAAGTCTTGTTTAAGGATTCTGTTTTCTTTCCTTGCAGATCCAGACGTGTAAACTTGGCTTTCGTAAGTAATGACACCCATGCAAAGCGAAATGTTGTTAATAGGATCATTAGCACTTTGAATAGTTTATACTGTTTGTGCAAATGAGAATAAACTTTTTAAACAGTTGTCTTATTATCTATTGCTCCACAGATTCCACGGGCTACTGATTTTTTCCAAGCTTGCAGTAATGATACCACTTTTCCTCCATCAATTCAAGTCTTTTCAGTACATTTAATTACTCTGTATATCGGTCTTTATAGGGCTGAGTGATGGGATACAATTCTGGCAAAAGGTGTTTGACTTCAAGGTGTTTTCAAGTCATTGTGATACTTACAACATCTTAGAAATGTACAATATACAACAAGGTGTTTAGTGTCACTTTGGTGTTTGCTCATAAAAAGCAAAAAACAATAATTCCTACTATTAATGAAATAGCACAAGTTATTTGATTCAGCGTAAAGATTCAAATATTTATTACCAGGTTAGAAGTAAATCAGTTATTAGTCATGATGATCTTCAGTGGTGTGAGAAAAGCAAAAAAGCTCATTAAAAAATAATAATAATAAACATTATTCTGTCTTCTTTTATTTCTGGTTTATCATGCTGTATAGTTTAATAACCTTCTCTCCAAGTTTTGCACTTGCAGTTTTAAATGTTATGTTTTAAATGTTTTTTTTTTGTGCGTGACTTGCAGCATTGCACAGAACTGGAAAAAAAAACTGATTAACTTCATTATTCTATACGCATTTTTTAAATATATTTTAAAGTACCTTTCTAAGTCTTTAGCTTTTCTTTTAGCTTATTCTACTTAAATCAAACAGTGAATTTAACATAAAAGTATTTTTTTTCTTTTTCCTCTGAAACCTCTGACTGAATAAGGTAGCGTTTGTGTACATACGGTATGTACCCCACTCATTTGGGTCATTTACATTTGATTGGATGTGCTGCTACTGTTTATCTGAATTTGACTATTATTATTATTATTATTATTATTATTATTATTATTATTATTGTTATTATTTGTCAATTTAAAGATGAAGTCGGCAAATACTTCTTTTGACCCTTTAAGATTTTCAGTACAGATGAAATAAGAAAAACTAAATGATTCCAGTTTGAAACCAAAAGTAATTGTGAATATGAATTTTTGCACATATGGGTAAAAATCATGTGAAGGCACGAGGCAGGGGGCATCCTGGACGGGTTGTTAATCCATTCTCACACACATTTGCACACACTCATACTCATTCACATATAGCCTGCATGCATTTGGACTGCATGTATACTGTGTATATATGTATACTGGACTGTGGGAGGAAACCAGAGTACCCAGAGGAAACCTACCAAGCAGAGGAGAACACACAAACTCCATGTAAACAGACACTAAGGCGGGAATCAAACCCTCGACACTGGAGGTGCAAGGCGACAGCAGTGGCGGTTCTACACTGAATTGCTCCCTGGGCGAGACTAAGGCTCTAATCTAATCTAATCTAATCTAAGGGAGGAACAATTAGCTCCTTGGTTAATTTACTGCCTCAAATTATATGCTTTGTCACGTAACAGAGGTACAGCAAATGGAAAATGTCTTTTAAACTATCTACACATATGTAAATTAAACTGGCTAGTTACAGTATACTGTAAATATATTGTAAATATATTGGTTATAGCCAACATTAACATAATAAACAATGGAAGTAAATAACTGTACTTGCAACAGTCTTGCTGCAAAGCATAATTTTGTAGTTACATTTTGTGGTATTTAATAGAAACCATTAGAATTTCTGTGATGGTTTGTAAATTAGGTTTTTATTGTGTGTGTGTGTGTGTTTAGTAAGGTAAGCATACAAGCATCATAAGCAAGAAGGCAAACAAACCTAAGAGTTAATGTTATACCAATAATGAACATGATGACATGAATAACTTAATCATACAGAGAGAACATTGTTATATACCTTTATCTTTTGCCCGTTTCTCCTCATCTTCTTTACTTTTTTATTGGACCCCTGACAGCTTTGGCCTTTTTTTCTCCATCGCTGTGTTACTATCGACGATTCGACAATCAGCAGATTTCCCCTAACGCTGTCACTCACGACCAGAACTCAAGACTAAACCAATTCACCTCCACATCATAATCATTCTTATTACCTATTTTTATTAGCCATTTCACACAATTAAGTAAATGAAAAAAAGTGCAAATTATTGGTGTGTGTTTATAATATTTTGAATGAAATGTGCGTTATTTGTAAGAAAGTCGGGTAGACATAATTTAGCCCCCTTCTTGTCCCTTGTCCCAAACTAACTTCAAATACAAGAGTTTAACTGATTTTATCATCCTCCATATTTATTATTTCTAAACAATCTTGGCAAATAATTCACTCATACCACACGGGATGCAAAGTGTAACTTGTTCAGAGTGTGTCACCTGCAACTGTATAAAGGAAAAACCCCACAAATTGGTTTCTGAATTAACTAATTATATTCAAACACAATTCAATTACATCTAAATTCAACAGTAAATGACTAAAATAAAAAAGATTTCTGAATGTAAAGTTTACTAAATAATGTGGAAAATGAAGTGTTGTGAAAAAGTACCGTGTGTGTGTGTGTGTGTTTGGAGAGGTTTGTATTTTGGCCATGTTTACTGAACCAACCCTTCACTGACCTCTGGATTAATTGTTCAAGGGCATGAAGTATAAACACAGAAAGGGTTTTTATTGACTATAAAAACATAATTTGGTTTTCAAAAGTTGGTTCTTGAATTTAATTCTTGACACAACTAGCTAAACACACACACGCCCTACAGCACCCTAACTGTGGAAGGGAAAACTACAGACTGGTTTCTCACTCGCTCACCATTTATACTGCTTTGTCCTGTCACAGGGGGGCACCTGGAGCCTATCCCAGGAGACTTAGGGGCATTAGGCATTAGGTGGGGTACAACCTGGATGGGTGCCAATCTCTCATGGGGCATACACACTCATTCACACACTACGGGCAATTTGGGAACACCAGTTAGCCTAATCTGCATGTCTTTTGAACCGGACCCTGGAGGTGCGTGGCGACAGTGCCAACCACGACACCACTGTGCCTGTCACGAACGCAGGCAGAACGATATGAATCCAAGTGCGGATACTGACTATATAGAGATGTGGGGGGCGTGGTCGGGGGCGTGAGCAAGGGTCGAGTGCCGTGAGTCCGTCAGCGAAGCGTCCAAAGCAAAAACACGAGACAAGAGCCGTAGTCAAAAAGAGGAAGCGTAAGGTCAAAAACCGGGAAATCAAAAGGGCAGGCGAACAATCCAAATCGGCAGGCAGAAAATCAGAAACTTAATGGGCATGAGATGAGGCGACGTAGCTGGGACACGTGGAATGTGGGATTTATTCGCCGCATCGTAGAGGGAAGCAAAAGTTTGACCGCACAGGGATTGACAATCTTGGTTATGGTGAAGGGGCCAATGTAACGGGGTGAGAGTTTGCGGAGCTAGATGGCAGGCAGGAAGAGAGATGCAGTGCATATGAGAACATGGAGAGTTCAGCAGCTTCCCTTTAGTTATTTCAGTTAATGTGTGAAGTTGATGTTTATACTGGGTTACAGTGTGCGTACATAGGAAGTAAGTTATCGCTTTTATTTCTTGTTAGTGTTGAGCGAAATGCCATGACTGGTATTGCCGGTAGTACAGCCGTGTTTATCGGCCGCTATGCCGCTCTTATGTGCCGATACTGCCCTCTGGTGGTCACTTAGAGTATAAGCGCCTATGTTATATAGGAACATAGTGTTATGTTGTGTTGTTTACTTGGTACTGTTGTATTCATATTTAAGTCTATTTTTCTTGTTTAATTCATTCAGAAACCACACGCATGTATCCCTGAAAAGTCTTCAGTAAATAAGATCTCTTTCAACCTACCGAGTGCTTCTCTTCAATTAAGAAACCATCTCACTCAGTTCTAACCGACTGCCTACTGCGTTTCACACTTAAAGTTGTTATCCAACGAACCCCCCATTTCAAGTGGTCCTTCGAGCCGGATTGTGAATCAAAGTAGAGAGATGACGTCCCATCATGAGTCAGATCCTCCTGTTGTCCGACCCAGACGACAAATAAGGCCGCCTACATATCTTACAGATTATCAAGTTAGAGGAACTGACTCGGTGAGGAGAGTGCCATCAGTTATACCTCCGAATGAAGCTAGAATGGAAGCAGCTGCACCCATATCAGAGAATGTCTCAAGATCGTCATCCCCTCGGAGTCAGCTCTCGTACACCGACGAGCTAGTCATCCGAGATGCATGGCCAGGGCCATTAGATGTGTCACCAGAGCCGGGAGAGTACTTACTTCGAACTCAACAGTTGTCTGATATAAAGTCTATGTGGTTCGAAATGAAGAGGGATAACGATGAGCTTCGCAGCCGCATTCTACCAGAGATCCTGTCTACGCTGCGAGGGATTAAGGCAGAGAACGCCTGGCTGAAACGGGAAATCCAGCAATTCAGCACTAGATTGGAGACCCCTCGTCGCACAGCGACACCAGTACCAGCCCCTCGCACTCATGTACCACCATCCGTCAGTAGTCGGAGAGATTCGGCAGCGTACGCTGACGAAGTTCCTCCACCACAGTTCACTCAGTGTGACACATTGACACTGATGGAGGACCTTACACCTTCTCCAAGGTCTCCACATGATGATGAGAGTCATTACACAGTCCATCAGCGGCCATATACCTACACACCACAGTCTGAAGGAGCACGACAGTACGGCAATGTGACGACTGGTACTCGAAAGGGTCAGCCCCCGGGGGAGGGAGATGTCAGCCTACCCTCACATTCTCAGATGACACCTAGAATGGAGGTGCCGCGTGCTCAAGAGCAGTTATATCGAGGACCTAAGCCAACTATTCCCAGCCTGACAGCAGCCGACCCCAGGCAGTTTTCCAGACTACGGATGGCACTAGATAATCTTCTGCCAGCAGATGCAAGTGAGCGTTTCAAGTATCAGATTCTGACTGATCATCTAAAGCTAGAAGAGGCATTGTTAGTGGCAGACTCCTACTGTAACTCAGGGAGACCCTATACAGAAACGATGCACGCTCTCACGAAGATGTATGGTCAGCCACACAAGCTGGTCCTGCGAAGCATCGCGGAAGTTCTGGACGGCCCCAATCTTAAGCCAGGTGATGTGAAAGCATTTAAGCTCTTTGCCCTGCGAGTGCGCTCATTAGTGAGTATGTTGGAGCAGTTGGGTTCAGAAGGAACAGCAGAATTAGAATGCGGTTCACATGTGTCCAGACTCCAAAGTAAGCTTCCTCACGAACTCCAGATCAGCTTTAAGAGATACATTCACCCGTACAGAATCACAGTCCCTACCCTTCTCGACTTTGCAAACTGGTTAGAATACGAGCTTCAGGTCCAAGATGACACTGCGAAATTAGTCATGTATGCCCCAACCGTACCCATCAGGAGAAGGGAAGGCCGTCACGATACCAAGCCCACCGACAGATCTACGAGCATCCTGTTGGGTGCTGAGGAGCCCACTGCTGTCAGCGAATGTAGAACACTCGCGCCAGAGCCCAAGTCTAACCTGTTCAAGAACCGAGAGAAGTCCCGCACCTACTGTCCTTATTGTGACAATGCTAGTCACTTCCTTAATGGATGCCCCAACTTCAAGGAGCTGACTAAAGAACAGAAAGAGGTATGGATCCGCAAGAATAACAGGTGCTGGCGGTGTGGCCGTAATCATCATGCATCCAGATGCACACTGAAGGCTCTCTGCAAGACTTGTAACAGGAAACACCTATTTATATTACATGACCTGAATGAGCGAGTGGGGATTACCAGTGCAGAGACGGAACCTAAGGAGAATTCATGTCTTGTGAGTACGACAAAAGACATTTTGTATGCGGACCGTGCTGTTGGTAGTCGCAGAGTCCTCTTGAAAGTTAGTAAAGTGATCCTTGCAAATGAAAATGCATCCATGGAAACATACGCAGTGTTGGATGATGGATCCGAGAGGACGATCCTCCTCTATGCTGCGGCTAAGCAGCTGAATCTAAAGGGCCAGCCAGAAGACCTGATCTTGCGCACAGTGAGGCAGGAACAGCAGGTGCTTCATGGGGCGGCTGTCTCCTTCACAGTATCACCCGTGTCTCAACCTCACAAGAAATACCTAATCCAGCGTGCATTTACAGCTGAGAGACTAGGCCTCGCCGAACATACCTATCCGGTGGCTTCCCTACAGCAGAGATATAGACATCTAGCTGGTCTTCCATTGCAGCCGATGGATAGCGTGCAGCCCGTGTTGCTGATCGGATCAGATTGTCCACATCTCATCACGCCAGTGGAACCAGTCCGATTAGGCCCACCAGGAGGTCCGGCAGCGGTTAAAACCCGCCTCGGATGGACCCTTCAAGGTCCTTCTCATGAGGTTCGTCGTGAGATCAGCACACAACAGTGTTTCTTCACATCCGCTGTCCACAACGCGGACTTGTTTGCTCATGTTGAGAGATTATGGGAGATGGACATGATTCCTTACCGCAGTGAGAAGGTAGTGACACGATCCAAATTAGATCAGGAAGCCATCAGGCTTCTGCAGGACCAGACTGTGCAAGTGGAAGTAGACGGTACGATGCGGTACGCCACACCGCTTCTTCGGACCCAGAGTATGCAACCCCTGACTATGCCCAAGGAAGCCGTTCTACCTCACCTCAGGGGCGTCGAGAAGAGACTCCTTAAGAACTCAGAGCAGGCGGCTGCCTACCAAGCCGAGATTGTCAGATTAGAAAGGGCAGGTTATGTGGCCAAGCTGAGAGCAAGCGAGGTGGATAGCGCTACCGAGTCATGGTACATTCCCCACCATATGGTGCAGCACAATAGCAAGAACCGGGTCGTCTATAACTGTTCCTTCCGGTTTGAAGGCCACAGCCTTAATGAGTTCCTTCTTCCAGGACCTACACTAGGTCCATCACTGCTAGCAGTACTGCTCCGCTTCCGAGAGCACCCTGTCGCAGTAAGCAGTGATATCCGTGGTATGTTTCACCAGGTGAGGTTGCTTCCCTGTGACATGCCCTTGCTCCGTTTTCTGTGGCGAGATCTGATGACTGAAAGGCCCCCTGATGTGTACCAGTGGCAGGTGCTTCCCTTTGGCACCACGTGCAGTCCTTGCTGTGCCACATATGCCCTGCAGAGACACGTGATGGATCACAGTCAGCTGGGAGATCAATGCAGGGAGGTAATTGAGAGATCCTTTTATGTTGACAATTGCCTGCACAATCTCCCCTCCCCCCAAGAGGCTAAAGACCTAGTTGATCATCTGCGAGCACTTCTGGTTACTGGAGGCTTTGAGCTTCGACAATGGGCCAGTAATTGTCCATCAGTGATTACTCACCTCCCCACTGAATCCAGATCCAATACCTGTGACCTCTGGCTCAGTCAAGGACAACAAAATGCACATGAGTCCACACTCGGACTGCAGTGGCACTGTCAGTCCGATACACTCCGTTATAAGCATCGAGCCAAACGCTCCTCCCCAGTAACTATGCGTCAGATTTACCGAGTACTAGCAAGCCAATATGATCCTCTTGGCTATCTTATCCCTTACACCACTCGGGCTAAGATTCTGGTACAGCGCCTGTGGGACAAAAGGCGTGACTGGGACGATCCACAGTTGCCAAAGGACCTGCTCGTATTATGGCAGGAATGGGAACAGGAGCTAACTGGATTAGAGGAGGTATCTCTCCCCAGGTGCTACTCTCACCCACAAGAAGCCCATCAACCTTGCAACCATGATATCCACGTATTCTGCGACGCCTCTGAGCAGGCGTATGGCTCTGTGGCCTACCTGCGAACAGAGTATAACGAGGGCCAAGTCGAAGTGGCCTTCATTGCCGCTAGGTCACGCGTTGCACCATGCAAGCAACAATCCATACCACGTCTAGAGTTATGTGCCGCCCTTAGCGGAGCGCAACTATCCCAGCTTATAACCGCAGAGCTCACCATTCCCATTCGCTCCACTACACTTTGGTCTGACTCGACCACTGTGCTCACGTGGCTGACATCCAGCTCATGTCGTTACAAGGTGTTTGTGGGAACGAGAGTAGCAAACATCCAGGAGATGACAGCATCCGCTGTCTGGCGCTATGTCAGATCTGCAGACAACCCAGCAGACGACATCACTCGCGGCAAGCCTCTGCGGGAACTCTCCACCAGCAGCCGGTGGCGCCAGGGGCCGACATTCCTTGCATTACTCCCTGATAGTTGGCCTGAGCAGCCTGCTTTATCGTCTGGAGAGCCAAGCTGCGAATTAAGACCCTCATCCTTTTCTGGGTTAGTGACCACGACTGCACCCTCATCTAAGCTGCAGCACTATGACACGCTGGCAGAGTGCCTGGACGCTTGCGGACAGGAGCTTCATGGGGCGGCCTATGCCTCCAGTGCTGATATCAAGATGGACGTTCGAAATGCAGTCCTCCGCCAAGCTCAAACCGAGTCCTTTCCTGATGATATGAGTCGTTTGACAGCTAGGAAACCTATATCATCCATGAGCAGATTGATAACCCTTTCCCCAGAGCTTGATGCTACTACCGGACTTATCCGGGTAGGAGGACGTCTACGCCACTGTGAAGTAATGGAAGAGGATGCCGTTCACCCAGTCATCCTTGACCCCCGACATCCACTCACAGTACTAATCATAAAGGACTATGATGAGAGGCTGCACCATCCCGGTACCGAGCAATTATTTGCAGAAATTCGAAGGATGTACTGGATACTTAGAGGGCGAGAAGCTGTCCGTCGACACCAGCACCAATGTACAGAGTGTAGGAAGTGGAAGGGCCGCCCAGAAATCCCTCTCATGGCTGACCTGCCCCTCACTAGACAGAGATACTTCCGCCCAGCTTTCTACTCGACTGGCATGGACTGTTTCGGTCCCTTCCTCATTAAGATTGGCCGACGTAATGAGAAGAGGTGGGGCATAATCTTTAAGTG
Source organism: Channallabes apus (assembly GCA_030522415.1). Taxonomy (NCBI): domain Eukaryota; kingdom Metazoa; phylum Chordata; class Actinopteri; order Siluriformes; family Clariidae; genus Channallabes; species Channallabes apus. The sequence continues at coordinate 39,540,005 of CM060111.1, forward strand.
TATGACGACAAGAGCAACCCATCTAGATCTTCTCACTAGTATTGATTCTGACTCATTCCTGATGGCTATGCGACGGTTTATTGCTAGACGAGGCAAACCGTATGAGTTGTTGTGTGACCAAGGCACCAATTTTAAGGGAGGGGAACATGAGCTGAATAAGGCCTTTGCCACCCTCCAAGACGAATTACAAAGCCATCTTGCCGAGCAGCAGATCAAGTTCACTTACAACCCACCAAGTGCTCCGCACTTCGGCGGATGCTGGGAGAGGGAGATCCGCTCGGTCAAGGCAGCTCTGAGAGTAAGCATTGGAGCCCAGACTGTTACTGAAGAAGTGTTGAGGACTGTCTTGATTGAAGTGGAAGGCATCCTTAATTCAAAGCCTCTTGGGTATACCTCCTCTGACGTGGCTGACCCTGACCCGATCACCCCATACTGCTTCCTGATTGGCCGTCGAGACGCGTCACTACCCCAAGTAATCTACCAGGAATCGGAGACTCTAAGTCGGCAACGCTGGCGTCACAGCCAACTGCTTGCAGAACACTTTTGGAGGCATTTCCTGAAGTATTACTTGCCAGGTCTCCAAGCACGCCAGAAATGGAGAACGGAGAAGAAGGCGATAGAAATCGGAGATGTAGTCTTAATCATCGACCCCCAACTTCCTCGGGCCCTCTGGCCAGTAGGCAGAGTCACTAAGGTTTTCCCAGGTGCTGATGGTCGCGTTCGGACTGCCAGTGTAGAAGTCAAGGGGAAGACCTATACACGAGTTGTGGCCCGTCTCATCCGACTTCCAACCATACCCGAGGATAACTAAGACCAGAAACAGACCTTTTGTTAGATGAGCGAATTCAGTTCCTGAACTCGGGGGCGGCTGTACAAAAGGCCCGGTTCCCTTTAAGACTTAGCAGATCCTGCCCAATCAGAGTTGCAGCATGGCTGCCATGTCATGAGGAGGCGGAGCTAGATGGCAGGCAGGAAGAGAGATGCAGTGCATATGAGAACATGGAGAGTTCAGCAGCTTCCCTTTAGTTATTTCAGTTAATGTGTGAAGTTGATGTTTATACTGGGTTACAGTGTGCGTACATAGGAAGTAAGTTATCGCTTTTATTTCTTGTTAGTGTTGAGCGAAATGCCATGACTGGTATTGCCGGTAGTACAGCCGTGTTTATCGGCCGCTATGCCGCTCTTATGTGCCGATACTGCCCTCTGGTGGTCACTTAGAGTATAAGCGCCTATGTTATATAGGAACATAGTGTTATGTTGTGTTGTTTACTTGGTACTGTTGTATTCATATTTAAGTCTATTTTTCTTGTTTAATTCATTCAGAAACCACACGCATGTATCCCTGAAAAGTCTTCAGTAAATAAGATCTCTTTCAACCTACCGAGTGCTTCTCTTCAATTAAGAAACCATCTCACTCAGTTCTAACCGACTGCCTACTGCGTTTCACACTTAAAGTTGTTATCCAACGAACCCCCCATTTCAACTGGTCCATGGCTTGGCGTTCTTTGGGCGACAGTGAGTAAAGACGGCCCTTGGGGGGGGAGGTGCCTGGGAGGAGGTCAATGGAGCAGTCATATGGTCGGTGGGGGGGAAGAGAGACTGCACGTGATTTACTGAACACAGTCCTGAGGTCATGGTATTCTGGGGGAACACGGGTGAGGTCCGATGGCTCCTTTGTGGGGGCTGGGTCGAGGCAGGGCGTAGTGGCGGCGCGTAAACATGACGTGGAGCATGATGGACTCCAGGCTACGATCGAGTTCCTGACCCAATCAATGTGCGGATTGTGTTGGGTTAACCAGGGGAGGCCTAGGACGACCGTGGCATGTGACCCCTCCATGATGAACAGCGATGTTTGTTCTGAGTGATTGCCGGACACCTTTAGGCCAATGAGAGGGGTTCTGTGGGTGATGGGTGGGAGTGGACTCCCGTCGAGGGCCTGGACTTTGAGGTGGTTCTCCAAGGGCAGCGCAGGAATACCCAGGGTCTCGGCTGAAGCCGCATTCAGCAGGTTACGATCCGAACCCGAGTCGACCAGTGCCTGCACTAGGTGGGTCTGTCGCTCATGGATGAGGAAGATGGGAAGCAGATGACGTTGGTCTGGGAGCCTTCTTGGAGTCTCGCCCTCTAGTGCTCCCAGCTGAACTAGAGGGCGCCCCCCTTTTACTGGACAGTTCTTCAGCAGGTGTCCTGATTTCCCACAGTAGAAGCAGGCCCCCTCCACCCGCCGGCGGTGACGCTCCTCTGGGGTGATGCGGGTTCTGCCCAGTTGCATGGGATCCTCCTGGGGTTCAACTCGTGGAGGTGGGGGTCGCGGTAGTGCCCTGGGAGGAGAAAATCGGGCTGACCTACGAAGACGGAGACGGGCATCTACTCGACCAGCCAGGTCCACAAGCTCTTGGAGCGACGAGGGAAGCTCTCGCGAGATTAGCTCATCTTGGAGCTTCTCTGTCAGACCCTCCAAAAAACGTCGCATAACGCTCGGTTATTCCAACCACTGGGGAGGGCCAGGGTCTGGAACTCAATGGCATATTCATAGGCCGAGCGCGAGCCCTGGCGAAGATTCAGCAGTTTTCGGCCCGCCTCCCTGCCATGGCACGAGCGGTCAAACACCCTCTTCATCTCTCTGGCGAAGTCTCCGTAATTGGAACAGCAGGGGTCGTGTGCATCCCAAAGCGCGGTGGTCCATTCACGGGCGCGTCCTGACAGGAGTGTGATGACGTAAGCCACCCTAGATCGTTCGGTGGAAAAGGCTGAGGCTTGGAGCTCGAAGACCAGGGAACACTGAGATAAGAAGGAGCGACAGGTGCCTGGATCTCCCTCGTAGGTGGGAGGAGCGGGGAGGCGTGGTTCCTGTGGCGCATGTGAGCTTGCTCCTTGCGGTAGGGAGAGTTGGAGTCTCTGAAGCTGAGACGTGACGTCGGTGAGAGACTGCTTGGTGCTGAGCAGTTCCTGTTGGTGAGTCCCGAGTAGGGCACCTTGACTTTCCAATGCCGCTCTCATATGGTCAGAAGCCGCTGGATCCATAGCTGGCTGGATTATTCTGTCACGAACGCAGGCAGAACGATATGAATCCAAGTGCGGATACTGACTATATAGAGATGTGGGGGGCGTGGTCGGGGGCGTGAGCAAGGGTCGAGTGCCGTGAGTCCGTCAGCGAAGCGTCCAAAGCAAAAACACGAGACGAGAGCCGTAGTCAAAAAGAGGAAGCGTAAGGTCAAAAACCGGGAAATCAAAAGGGCAGGCGAACAATCCAAATCGGCAGGCAGAAAATCAGAAACGAGAAAAAACAAAGCGAGGTCGTAACGTGAAAGCTAGAGAAAAGAAAACGCGAGAGAATCGAGGTATAACAAACACAATAATCCAGCGATCTAAGCAGCGCGCCGCGCATGCGTAAATCGCTGGAGTAATCAGTCATGGAATGAGAAACAGCTGAGCAGACGGGGCGGAAACGGGGGCGTGAGAGCGCACGTGACGGCTAGACACAAACATGAGCGCGTGGGGGAGTGACAGGGTGGGAAAAAGACGGCCGGCAGACCGTGACTCGTGACAGTGCCTCCTTTAAGATCATCAAACAAATATTTAATGTTACATAATAATAACCTGAGTAAATACAAAATGATTAGTCATTGCAAAAGTAATTTCCCGGTAAACCTAATAACCGGTTGTGCCACCCTTTTGGCAACAACTGCAATCAAGCGTTTGCCATAACTGGCAATGAGCCACATGTTCTGCCACATAGCGCAACTGCACTTGAGCTTGTGGTCACAAAGGATGTACAGTCCTGGCGATAATTGAGATGTTTTTTTGCCAAATGTGAGACGAGCCTTTGTGTTCTTTTTGTCGGCAGTGGCTTGGAATCTTTTAGCCCTATTATTTACTTTTAAGGCAGGTTTAGACAAGTTTTCCCCTAAATGAAATCATCATTTAAAAACTGCATTTTTTTTTGTTTACTCTTGTTATCTTTGTGTAATTTTATAATTAGTTTAATGATCTGAATCCTTGAAGTGTGAGAAATATGCAATAATGTTTGAGCGCTTGAACATCCCGCCACATCAGCAGCGACTGCTGTACAAAGGGAAAGCCCTGGCAGGTACGAATAAAGACAAATCCGTCTAAACAGGCGTCACGTTTAGGAGTCGAGCCCGGAATCCTTGTAGCCTTTAAAAGTGATCACTGCTTCTAAGACTGCAGTAATATAATCTACCAAATGATTAATAAAGACACAAACAAATGAATATTCCTCATTAGTAAAGTTACACCCCTGTCTTTTTGCAGATGAATACAGGTTGAGCGATTACGCCATCGGCCCAGAGGCCAAGCTGAACCTGGTGGTTCGGCCAACAGGAGAGAGAAACGGTGGCGCCGCGGTCAGTAGTAAACCCACTACCCCCAGTAGCACCAGTACAGCCAGCAGCAGTGGGAGTGATGGAAATGGAGTCTGGCAGTTACTGTCCACTTACTTGAACACCCCTCAGACTTGAGTACCCCTATAGTATATCTGTATAAGCTGTTAGAACACATGTTAACACATAAGATATTTGTAAAAGTTTTATATAGCATGAATGTGTTATTATTATTATTATTATTTTTTGATGTAGCAGTTTAAACAACAATACATTATTTCCAAATGTAATTACATTGTTCTCTGCCAATTATTATTATTATTATTATTATTATTATTATTATTATTATTATTATTATTAAAATTGTTAATATTATGTGTTACTTAGTTGGTTTACATCAAGTTTTGTGGTAAAAAATAATAATAATCCCAGTGTACTGTATATGTATCAGTTATTACAGACTGACTTTTCCTGATTGCACAGCACCAAGTTCTGTCCTGGGTTCTGACTTTTGTTAAATTTTTCTCTGGTACTGTGGCAGATGTACTACTGTGGCACTACAAATCTTACCCCTTGGGCAGTGGCTCTAGCGTGTATGGTGAACTGGGAGAACTCTCCTTCAGTGTCCCAGTAAACAACAACAACAAAAAAAAAACTGAGCTTGCTTTAATTTTGCATTATATCATAAACCACTGAATACGAAGGTTAAAAAACACAACATATATGGTAGGTTAACGAACCTACGAGGGCTATAATCACCTTTTTTTTTTTTTACCAATGCGCCAAAATATTGAAACTCGGACGTGCCAGCCTTTTGCACAGGATTAACAGGTGTATTGTTTGGAGATCGGGTGGGAACTCGATAATCTTGCTAAACTAAAGGAGGAAACATTATTATTTATACTGTTGTTGTGTCGCTGCACTGTGTGCAGAGAGGTCTGAAACGTGACCATGTTTACCAAACCAAGCTTTACCTGTCCTCAGAATTAATTGTTCGAGAACGTGAAGTATAAATGCAAAAGACTTTTTATTGACCATACAAACAGGGTTTTCAAAAATTGGTTCTTCAACTTGACCACACACACACACACACACACACACACACACACACAGAAGAACTTCAACTGTCTGAAGGAAAAACCCCACAAATTGGTTTCTGAATTAACTTATTATATTCAAACATAATTCAATTTCAACAGTAAATGAATAAAATAAAAAAAAGAAGTGGGGCCCCAGGATGAGTCAGACAGGTTCGGAGGAGCTAACGCTAATGTATCAAGAGTTTTAGAAAAAACATGCAACTAGGCGATAGGAACCGCTGTGATCTTGGGAAAAGACCCCTACTTTGACACTTTTGCCTTCAGAGACATATAGGTGAATCGGCTTGCCATAATCAGGTAGAGCCAATGCTGGCACTGAACTTAGGGATTGTTTGAGGTAGCAAAAAGAGTCCTTCATCTCAGTAGGAGTAGAGGAGCATGACTGTCACAATATCTTGTCATAGTAGAAAGATTCAGGAATAAACTGTTTTTGGGTTGTTTAGGAGCCTCATAAATTGTTAATAAATAAATAAATTGGATAAATTGTTTGAGAACATGAAGTATAAATGCGAAAAAACCTTTTTATTGACAAACAAACAGGGTTTTCAAAAGTTGGTTCTTGACCTTGACATGACTAGCTAAATACACACACACACACACACACACACAGAACAAGTTCAACTGTATAAAGGAAAAACCCCACAAATTGTCTTATACTCAAACACACAATTCAATTACATCTAAATTTCAACAGTAAATTAATAAAATAAAATAATTTCTAAATGTAAAGTTTACTAAATAACGTGGAAGATGAAGTTCTGTGAAAATAGTATTTGCCCCCTCCCAGATTATTTCCAGTTATTCATATTTGTCACACTTAAATGACTGACATCAATTTTAATATTACACAAATAACGGACATCATGCGGTATTAAATGATGATTTCAGACCATCACACTACCACCACCATGTTTTATTGCATATAAAATGCTCTTTTAATGAAACGCTGTGTTAGTTTTACACCAGATGTAACGGGACACGCACCTTCCACCTTTCAATATGTTCCACTTTTGTATTATCAGTCCACAGAAGTTTTCCCCAAAAGTCTTATCTTGGGGATAATCAAGATGTTTTGCCAAATGTGAGATTTATGTTCTTTTAGGTCAGCAGTGTATTTCCTCTTAGAACTCTCCCATGGATGGTGTTTTTGCCCGGGCTCTTAGTGTTATTACGTATGTTTTTACACATGGCCTGGCAGGTTTAGACAGGTTTTTCCCTTAATTAATTAAATCATCAATTAATAACTACTGTTTTTATTTACTCATTTACTCGAGTTATCTTTGTATAATATTAAAACTTGTTTGATTTGACTAATTGAAGTGTAAAAAATATTGGGGCGTGGCTTATAAATTCTTATAACTAGGTGAGCTGGAACTTCAGTTTCCAGTGGCTGTTCAGAGAGACAGAGTTTACAGGAAATTGTTGTTGACAGACTTTTATTCTGTTTTTCTTGTTCGTAAACATGAATTTGCTACTTTCTTTCGTCATGCTCACTGTTTTTACCACAACTTCCTTTGCTAAGGAGTGTAAGTATAATTTATATGGAAGGTTTCTAATGTTGGCCTCGTGTTAGGGTGTTATTATTATTATTATTAATTATTGTCTTATTCATTTATTTAATATGTATACTACATTAATACACAAATGTATACATTAATTATAAACATTATTCAGAGACATATTTAATCTTAATGAAATGTATAAAATACAAAATAAATTAAGAAAAAGATTAACCCAGTTTATTTATTTGTTTGTTTATTCTATTTATTTATTTATTTATTTATTCATTTTCTTTCTTTCTTTCTTTCATTTTTCCCAGTATTGTCTTCAGTAATCAAAATGAAAGTAAACTAAAAATATAACCAAAATAATATATAGTGATACCACGGCATACAAATTTAATCCATTCTGGAGGTGAGTTCTTAAGGCGAATAATTCATACTGCGATACAAATGTTCCCATAGGAAATAATGCAAATGCAGATAATCGGTTCTAGAAATACTCAAAAATATTACCAATAGTCAAGTCAAGTAGGCTTTAATAGTTTTTACATTTTTTTTGTTGTTGTTTTTTTACATATGCAGTAAATATGCAGGTAATGCAGTGATTTGGACTCGAAAACACAGCATTTTTATCTTCACCATAATACTGCAGTAATACTGCAGTTAATATTATATGGCTGCTGCAGTTAATATATGTCAATCTAAATGTGTGAGATAGTGTAATACAACTACATTACAACAAAATTATTGCAATTCATTTCATTAATTAGGTTTTTTCTTTTTTCTCTGACTGAATAAGATATTGTTTGTGTGCATATAGTTTATTTATTGATAAAGCAACACACTTAAAAACAACAACAAAAAACTGGACATACACCAATGTTCTTTATTAATTTGTTACAGTATCAAGTCCTGAAATAAAAAAATCATTTAAAAACATTAAGGTTTGTGAGTATATTACAAGGCTGAGGTCTGCAGCTGGAAGCCTGCGGTGGTTTAACGCCTTCTCCACATTTTGTCCTCATTCGCATAAGAACTTTCACCTCTCCTTCCTTCACTTTAAAAGACATGTGCTGAAACAAAGGTAAAGAAAACGGTGAGACAAATATTCATTAGGAGTTGTGTAGAAATCACATTTGAATAATTAAAATGGAATCATTTAGTATATGTTCAACCTTACATGTTTACTGAGAAAATTAAATTATAATATTTATCTGTTTCTGTCATTATTATGTCCTAAATTATTGCTAAATAATGGCTTGAGTTTGCTGTTTTTGACAGCAACCCTGTTAATTACTTAGTTAAGTACAATTTCAGAATGTAATGTGAATTTGATGACTCAATGCTGGCAGTTAGCGTTGACCTTTAGAGATAGTGTTATAACAGCAATAACACTAACATTATCCCAGACAAAAAAAATAAAAATACCATAAATTAACAAAAACACTATAGACAAGACAGCAAAAAGTGCACATGCAAAATGTGCAAACAAGAGCGACAAAACGACAACAACATTCATGTTCTTTACCGCTTTATCCTGTATTTAGGGTCGCGGGGACCTGGAGCCTATCCCAGGAGGCTCAGGGCACTAGGCGGGGTACACCCTGGACAGCGTGCCAATCCATCGCAGAGCACACACACACACAATGGTCAATTTGGGAACGCCAATTAACCAAACCGGAGAACCCGGAGGAAACCCACCAAGCACGGGGAGAACATGCAAACTCCATGCACACAGAGAATCGAGCCTGGCCCGGGAATCGAACCCAGACCCTGGAGGTGCAAGGCGACAGTGCTAACCACTACACCACCGTGCCACCTGACAACAACATGACACAATCCAATACTCTATGGTAATGAGGTAATGAGGTGAGGTAGTGCAAGTAACCTGTCTGTGAGATGATAGATGAGAAACAGTAAAGATTTCAGAAAATAGAAACAGTTTATATTTTCCTGTTAAAGAAGCAGCGAAGACACAAAAGAGTTATTGTGCAAATAACAGGTAATAATATTGTGTAAAACAAAGTCAATTACTAATTTTCAATACTATAATCATATCGTTGCATATAAAAACAATCAAAACATTTAGAAAAGATTAAAACTCACTTAACATTAATTCATAATCTCTCTTGGCTTCGGCTCCTTTTAAAGCAAACCTGAAAGGCTCCATTTTCTTCTTGCTACCGTGCTCTCTAACATTCTTGGGACCCATGGTGCTGTGTCTTCACTAAATCTTGCACAAAAGCGCGCGTAACTGAACAGACATTCGGTTTGTATTGATTTGCTGAAAATGCTGCTTCATATGCATCATAAGTGTCATATGCCGGTGCTAATTTCTAGCAAAATTAAAATTCTTAAGATGACAATTTGTAAGAGAGGGCACGCATATGCCGAGGTTCCACTGTATATAGAACTGAGGAATTTTTTTTTCTTTAAAAAATGTAACAGACTAGATTTAAATTTAAAGAAAAAAAAAATAGTTTTAAGAATTTCAATAAAATAAGAAAGGGCATGTGATACAACAATTTTTTCATATAGTAAATTAAGAGTTACAGTAGATAAAACGACTGATATTGAAGTCACATTTTGTTTACCGTTCAGGTCTATATTCTGTATTGTAATCTTCATCCATATTAACCATGTAAGCATCTTTACCTCCAGCTCCCCCAAAAATCAAGGTTCACAGCCAGAACCCTGTTGAGTTTGGTAAAGAAAACATACTGGTCTGCACCGTACTTGACTACTACCCCGCAGACTTTAACATCAATCTGCTGGAGAATGGCGAGGAGATTCCAGGTGCTAAGCAGTCCGACCTGGAAATTAATTCAGACGGGATGTTTCAAGTGTCCAAGAACGCCAGTATTACTCCGGAAAGCGGTGACTATTTCGCCTGCAATGTCAAACACTTGCAGAATGAGAAGACAGTCATCTGGGGTAAGACTGCGTCCTGTGTTACATCAACCCTCACACAGACTTTGTTACTGCTGATATACTTAAGTCTTGTTTAAGGATTCTGTTTTCTTTCCTTGCAGATCCAGACGTGTAAACTTGGCTTTCGTAAGTAATGACACCCATGCAAAGCGAAATGTTGTTAATAGGATCATTAGCACTTTGAATAGTTTATACTGTTTGTGCAAATGAGAATAAACTTTTTAAACAGTTGTCTTATTATCTATTGCTCCACAGATTCCACGGGCTACTGATTTTTTCCAAGCTTGCAGTAATGATACCACTTTTCCTCCATCAATTCAAGTCTTTTCAGTACATTTAATTACTCTGTATATCGGTCTTTATAGGGCTGAGTGATGGGATACAATTCTGGCAAAAGGTGTTTGACTTCAAGGTGTTTTCAAGTCATTGTGATACTTACAACATCTTAGAAATGTACAATATGCAACAAGGTGTTTAGTGTCACTTTGGTGTTTGCTCATAAAAAGCAAAAAACAATAATTCCTACTATTAATGAAATAGCACAAGTTATTTGATTCAGCGTAATGATTCAAATATTTATTACCAGGTTAGAAGTAAATCAGTTATTAGTCATGATGATCTGCAGTGGTGTGAGAAAAGCAAAAAAGCTCATTAAAAAAAAAAATAATAAACATTATTCTGTCTTCTTTTATTTCTGGTTTATCATGCTGTATAGTTTAATAACCTTCTCTCCAAGTTTTGCACTTGCAGTTTTAAATGTTATGTTTTAAATGTTTTTTTTTGTGCGTGACTTGCAGCATTGCACAGAACTGGAAAAAAAAACTGATTAACTTCATTATTCTATACGCATTTTTTAAATATATTTTAAAGTACCTTTCTAAGTCTTTAGCTTTTCTTTTAGCTTATTCTACTTAAATCAAACAGTGAATTTAACATAAAAGTATTTTTTTTCTTTGTCCTCTGAAACCTCTGACTGAATAAGGTAGCGTTTGTGTACATACGGTATGTACCCCACTCATTTGGGTCATTTACATTTGATTGGATGTGCTGCTACTGTTTATCTGAATTTGACTATTATTATTATTATTATTATTATTATTATTATTGTTATTATTATTATTATTATTGTTATTATTTGTCAATTTAAAGATGAAGTCGGCAAATACTTCTTTTGACCCTTTAAGATTTTCAGTACAGATGAAATAAGAAAAACAAAATGATTCCAGTTTGAAACCAAAAGTAATTGTGAATATGAATTTTTGCACATATGGGTAAAAATCATGTGATGGCACGAGGCAGGGGGCATCCTGGATGGGTTGTTAATCCATTCTCACACACATTTGCACACACTCGTACTCATTCACATATAGCCTGCATGCATTTGGACTGCATGTATACTGTGTATATATGTATACTGGACTGTGGGAGGAAACCAGAGTACCCAGAGGAAACCTACCAAGCAGAGGAGAACACACAAACTCCATGTAAACAGACACTAAGGCGGGAATCAAACCCTCGACACTGGAGGTGCAAGGCGACAGCAGTGGCGGTTCTACACTGAATTGCTCCCTGGGCGAGACTAAGGCTCTAATCTAATCTAATCTAATCTAAGGGAGGAACAATTAGCTCCTTGGTTAATTTACTGCCTCAAATTATATGCTTTGTCACGTAACAGAGGTACAGCAAATGGAAAATGTCTTTTAAACTATCTACACATATGTAAATTAAACTGGCTAGTTACAGTATACTGTAAATATATTGTAAATATATTGGTTATAGCCAACATTAACATAATAAACAATGGAAGTAAATAACTGTACTTGCAACAGTCTTGCTGCAAAGCATAATTTTGTAGTTACATTTTGTGGTATTTAATAGAAACCATTAGAATTTCTGTGATGGTTTGTAAATTAGGTTTTTATTGTGTGTGTGTGTGTGTGTTTAGTAAGGTAAGCATACAAGCATCATAAGCAAGAAGGCAAACAAACCTAAGAGTTAATGTTATACCAATAATGAACATGATGACATGAATAACTTAATCATACAGAGAGAACATTGTTATATACCTTTATCTTTTGCCCGTTTCTCCTCATCTTCTTTACTTTTTTATTGGACCCCTGACAGCTTTGGCCTTTTTTTCTCCATCGCTGTGTTACTATCGACGATTCGACAATCAGCAGATTTACCCTAACGCTGTCACTCACGACCAGAACTCAAGACTAAACCAATTCACCTCCACATCATAATCATTCTTATTACCTATTTTTATTAGCCATTTCACACAATTAAGTAAATGAAAAAAAGTGCAAATTATTGGTGTGTGTTTATAATATTTTGAATGAAATGTGCGTTATTTGTAAGAAAGTCGGGTAGACATAATTTAGCCCCCTTCTTGTCCCTTGTCCCAAACTAACTTCAAATACAAGAGTTTAACTGATTTTATCATCCTCCATATTTATTATTTCTAAACAATCTTGGCAAATAATTCACTCATACCACACGGGATGCAAAGTGTAACTTGTTCAGAGTGTGTCACCTGCAACTGTATAAAGGAAAAACCCCACAAATTGGTTTCTGAATTAACTAATTATATTCAAACACAATTCAATTACATCTAAATTCAACAGTAAATGACTAAAATAAAAAAGATTTCTGAATGTAAAGTTTACTAAATAATGTGGAAAATGAAGTGTTGTGAAAAAGTACCGTGTGTGTGTGTGTGTGTTTGGAGAGGTTTGTATTTTGGCCATGTTTACTGAACCAACCCTTCACTGACCTCTGGATTAATTGTTCAAGGGCATGAAGTATAAACACAGAAAGGGTTTTTATTGACTATAAAAACATAATTTGGTTTTCAAAAGTTGGTTCTTGAATTTAATTCTTGACACAACTAGCTAAACACACACACGCCCTACAGCACCCTAACTGTGGAAGGGAAAACTACAGACTGGTTTCTCACTCGCTCACCATTTATACTGCTTTGTCCTGTCACAGGGGGGCACCTGGAGCCTATCCCAGGAGACTTAGGGGCATTAGGCATTAGGTGGGGTACAACCTGGATGGGTGCCAATCTCTCATGGGGCATACACACTCATTCACACACTACGGGCAATTTGGGAACACCAGTTAGCCTAATCTGCATGTCTTTTGAACCGGACCCTGGAGGTGCGTGGCGACAGTGCCAACCACGACACCACTGTGCCTGTCACGAACGCAGGCAGAACGATATGAATCCAAGTGCGGATACTGACTATATAGAGATGTGGGGGGCGTGGTCGGGGGCGTGAGCAAGGGTCGAGTGCCGTGATTCCGTCAGCGAAGCGTCCAAAGCAAAAACACGAGACGAGAGCCGTAGTCAAAAAGAGGAAGCGTAAGGTCAAAAACCGGGAAATCAAAAGGGCAGGCGAACAATCCAAATCGGCAGGCAGAAAATCAGAAACTTAATGGGCATGAGATGAGGCGACGTAGCTGGGACACGTGGAATGTGGGATTTATTCGCCGCATCGTAGAGGGAAGCAAAAGTTTGACCGCACAGGGATTGACAATCTTGGTTATGGTGAAGGGGCCAATGTAACGGGGTGAGAGTTTGCGGGACAGGGTCTTAAGAGGGAGGGCTCTGGTGGAGAGCATGACTCTCTGCCCTATCCTGTACTTGGGGACCTGAGAGCGTCTACGGTCTGCTTGCTCCTTGTAAATTCTGCCTTGTCGTAGCAGCGTCCTTCTGGCTTGGGTCCAGGTCCTCCTACAGCGGCGAATGAAGGCTTGGGCAGAGGGGACGCTGACCTCCTCCTCCTGAGAGGGGAACAAAGGTGGTTGGTAGCCCAGGCAGCACTGGAAGGGGGACAGCCCAGTAGACGAAGAGACTAGGGAGTTGTGGGCGTATTCGACCCAGGGCAGGAATCTGCTCCACGAGGTGACATCCCGGTAGGTCATGCACCTCAGGGCGATCTCGAGGGCTTGATTCTTCCTCTCCGTCTGCCCATTGGATTGAGGGTGGAAACCTGATGACAGGCTTGGGGTGGCTCCAATGAGCTTACAAAATGCCTTCCAGAACTGAGAAGTGAACTGTGGGCCCCGATCAGACACAATGTCCTTGGGCAGGCCGTGGAGCTCAAATACGTGATTAATCATGAGCTCTGCAGTCTCCTTGGCGGACGTAAGTTTTGGTAGGGGGATAAAGTGAGCAGCTTTAGAGAACCGATCAACCACGGTCATGATGCAGGTGTGGCCAGTGGAGGGGGGTAGACCGGTGACGAAGTCCAGGGCGATGTTGGACCAGGGGCGATGAGGGATGGGCAGGGGTCTGAGGAGGCCAGCTGGGGCCGTGTTGACATGTTTGGATCTTATGCAGACATTGCATGCTGCAACAAAGCGGGAGACGTCATCCTTGAGGGTGGACCACCAAAACCGCTGCTGGGCTAGTGCCAGAGTTCTGGCGGTGCCTGGGTGGCAAGCGAGCTTGGAACTGTGGGCCCACTCCAGGACCTGAGAGCGCAGAGCGAGGGGAACGAAGAGACGGTTAGGAGGCACATTGCTTGGGCTTGGTCCATGGGATAGGGCTTCCTTGACGCTGGTTTCGATGTCGAGCTCGGCCACGGCGAGGAGGCAGGGGGGTGGCAAAATAGTCTCACATGGGGCAGGGTCTTGGGTGGTCGAAAATATTCTTGAAAGCGCATCCGGCTTGGTGTTCTTAGACCCTGGTCGGTAGGAGAGGGTAAAGTTGAACCTGGCAAAGAACAGGGACCACCGGGCCTGACGAGAGTTGAGCCTCTTGGCGCTCCGTAGATACTCGAGGTTCTTGTGATCGGTCCATACCAGGAATGGGGCCTCCGTTCCCTCCAGCCAGTGTCTCCATTCCTCCAGTGCTAACTTGATGGCTAAGAGTTCACGATCTCCGATGCCGTAATTGCTCTCAGCAGGGGTTAGGCGGTGGGAGAAGAAGGAGCAGGGGTGCAGCTTATTATCTCTGTTGGATCTTTGTGAGAGGATGCCTCCTACTCCGGTGCTGGAGGCGTCGACTTCTACGATGAACTGCCATGACGGATCTGGGATGGTGAGGATAGGGGCGGAGGTGAACCGTTTCTTCAGCTCGCTGAAGGCTTCTTCGGATTCCAAGTTCCAGCAGAATTGGGTTTTGGTAGAGGTTAGAGCTGTTAGAGGGGCGGCGATGGAGCTGTAGCCTCGGATAAACCGACGATAAAAGTTAGCAAAGCCTAAGAACCTCTGGAGTTCATGTCGAGAAGTAGGGGTGGGCCACCTAGTGACCGCTTCGAGTTTAGCAGGTTCCATCTCGATGCCCTTGGGGCTGATGGTGAATCCGAGGAACGTGGTGGCTGTGGTGTGGAACTCGCACTTCTCAGCCTTGATGAACAAGTTGTTCTCCAGGAGTCTCTGCAGTACCTGCCTGACATGATGTTGGTGTTCTTCTGGGTTGTGAGAAAAGATCAGGATGTCGTCGAGATAGACGAATACGAATGAGTTAAGGAAATCCCTGAGGACGTCATTGATTAAGGCTTGAAACACTCCGGGGGCATTAGTAAGTCCAAAGGGAACCACCAGATACTCATAATGTCCAGTTGGCGTATTAAAAGCTGTTTTCCACTCATCCCCTTCCCGAATGCGAACAAGGTGATAGGCGTTGCGCAGATCTAGCTTAGTGAAGGTGCTGGCCCCCTGAAGGAGTTCGAAGGCAGTAGACATTAGAGGAAGGGGGTATCGGTTCTTAATGGTGATGTTGTTAAGGCCCCTATAATCAATGCACGGACGAAGGGAACCATCTTTCTTGCCTACGAAGAAGAATCCCGCCCCTGCCGGAGAGGAAGAGGGGCGGATGATTCCTGCGGCCAGCGATTCCGTGATGTACTGGTCCATGGCTTGGCGTTCTTTGGGCGACAGTGAGTAAAGACGGCCCTTGGGGGGGGAGGTGCCTGGGAGGAGGTCAATGGAGCAGTCATATGGTCGGTGGGGGGGAAGAGAGACTGCACGTGATTTACTGAACACAGTCCTGAGGTCATGGTATTCTGGGGGAACACGGGTGAGGTCCGATGGCTCCTTTGTGGGGGCTGGGTCGAGGCAGGGCGTAGTGGCGGCGCGTAAACATGACGTGGAGCATGATGGACTCCAGGCTACGATCGAGTTCCTGACCCAATCAATGTGCGGATTGTGTTGGGTTAACCAGGGGAGGCCTAGGACGACCGTGGCATGTGACCCCTCCATGATGAACAGCGATGTTTGTTCTGAGTGATTGCCGGACACCTTTAGGCCAATGAGAGGGGTTCTGTGGGTGATGGGTGGGAGTGGACTCCCGTCGAGGGCCTGGACTTTGAGGTGGTTCTCCAAGGGCAGCGCAGGAATACCCAGGGTCTCGGCTGAAGCCGCATTCAGCAGGTTACGATCCGAACCCGAGTCGACCAGTGCCTGCACTAGGTGGGTCTGTCGCTCATGGATGAGGAAGATGGGAAGCAGATGACGTTGGTCTGGGAGCCTTCTTGGAGTCTCGCCCTCTAGTGCTCCCAGCTGAACTAGAGGGCGCCCCCCTTTTACTGGACAGTTCTTCAGCAGGTGTCCTGATTTCCCACAGTAGAAGCAGGCCCCCTCCACCCGCCGGCGGTGACGCTCCTCTGGGGTGATGCGGGTTCTGCCCAGTTGCATGGGATCCTCCTGGGGTTCAACTCGTGGAGGTGGGGGTCGCGGTAGTGCCCTGGGAGGAGAAAATCGGGCTGACCTACGAAGACGGAGACGGGCATCTACTCGACCAGCCAGGTCCACAAGCTCTTGGAGCGACGAGGGAAGCTCTCGCGAGATTAGCTCATCTTGGAGCTTCTCTGTCAGACCCTCCAAAAAACGTCGCATAACGCTCGGTTATTCCAACCACTGGGGAGGGCCAGGGTCTGGAACTCAATGGCATATTCATAGGCCGAGCGCGAGCCCTGGCGAAGATTCAGCAGTTTTCGGCCCGCCTCCCTGCCATGGCACGAGCGGTCAAACACCCTCTTCATCTCTCTGGCGAAGTCTCCGTAATTGGAACAGCAGGGGTCGTGTGCATCCCAAAGCGCGGTGGTCCATTCACGGGCGCGTCCTGACAGGAGTGTGATGACGTAAGCCACCCTAGATCGTTCGGTGGAAAAGGCTGAGGCTTGGAGCTCGAAGACCAGGGAACACTGAGATAAGAAGGAGCGACAGGTGCCTGGATCTCCCTCGTAGGTGGGAGGAGCGGGGAGGCGTGGTTCCTGTGGCGCATGTGAGCTTGCTCCTTGCGGTAGGGAGAGTTGGAGTCTCTGAAGCTGAGACGTGACGTCGGTGAGAGACTGCTTGGTGCTGAGCAGTTCCTGTTGGTGAGTCCCGAGTAGGGCACCTTGACTTTCCAATGCCGCTCTCATATGGTCAGAAGCCGCTGGATCCATAGCTGGCTGGATTATTCTGTCACGAACGCAGGCAGAACGATATGAATCCAAGTGCGGATACTGACTATATAGAGATGTGGGGGGCGTGGTCGGGGGCGTGAGCAAGGGTCGAGTGCCGTGAGTCCGTCAGCGAAGCGTCCAAAGCAAAAACACGAGACGAGAGCCGTAGTCAAAAAGAGGAAGCGTAAGGTCAAAAACCGGGAAATCAAAAGGGCAGGCGAACAATCCAAATCGGCAGGCAGAAAATCAGAAACGAGAAAAAACAAAGCGAGGTCGTAACGTGAAAGCTAGAGAAAAGAAAACGCGAGAGAATCGAGGTATAACAAACACAATAATCCAGCGATCTAAGCAGCGCGCCGCGCATGCGTAAATCGCTGGAGTAATCAGTCATGGAATGAGAAACAGCTGAGCAGACGGGGCGGAAACGGGGGCGTGAGAGCGCACGTGACGGCTAGACACAAACATGAGCGCGTGGGGGAGTGACAGGGTGGGAAAAAGACGGCCGGCAGACCGTGACTCGTGACAGTGCCTCCTTTAAGATCATCAAACAAATATTTAATGTTACATAATAATAACCTGAGTAAATACAAAATGATTAGTCATTGCAAAAGTAATTTCCCGGTAAACCTAATAACCGGTTGTGCCACCCTTTTGGCAACAACTGCAATCAAGCGTTTGCCATAACTGGCAATGAGCCACATGTTCTGCCACATAGCGCAACTGCACTTGAGCTTGTGGTCACAAAGGATGTACAGTCCTGGCGATAATTGAGATGTTTTTTTGCCAAATGTGAGACGAGCCTTTGTGTTCTTTTTGTCGGCAGTGGCTTGGAATCTTTTAGCCCTATTATTTACTTTTAAGGCAGGTTTAGACAAGTTTTCCCCTAAATGAAATCATCATTTAAAAACTGCATTTTTTTTTATTTACTCGGGTTATCTTTGTGTAATTTTATAATTAGTTTAATGATCTGAATCCTTGAAGTGTGAGAAATATGCAATAATGTTTGAGCGCTTGAACATCCCGCCACATCAGCAGCGACTGCTGTACAAAGGGAAAGCCCTGGCAGGTACGAATAAAGACAAATCCGTCTAAACAGGCGTCACGTTTAGGAGTCGAGCCCGGAATCCTTGTAGCCTTTAAAAGTGATCACTGCTTCTAAGACTGCAGTAATATAATCTACCAAATGATTAATAAAGACACAAACAAATGAATATTCCTCATTAGTAAAGTTACACCCCTGTCTTTTTGCAGATGAATACAGGTTGAGCGATTACGCCATCGGCCCAGAGGCCAAGCTGAACCTGGTGGTTCGGCCAACAGGAGAGAGAAACGGTGGCGCCGCGGTCAGTAGTAAACCCACTACCCCCAGTAGCACCAGTACAGCCAGCAGCAGTGGGAGTGATGGAAATGGAGTCTGGCAGTTACTGTCCACTTACTTGAACACCCCTCAGACTTGAGTACCCCTATAGTATATCTGTATAAGCTGTTAGAACACATGTTAACACATAAGATATTTGTAAAAGTTTTATATAGCATGAATGTGTTATTATTATTATTATTATTATTTGATGTAGCAGTTTAAACAACAATACATTATTTCCAAATGTAATTACATTGTTCTCTGCCAATTATTATTATTATTATTATTATTATTATTATTATTATTATTAAAATTGTTAATATTATGTGTTACTTAGTTGGTTTACATCAAGTTTTGTGGTAAAAAATAATAATAATCCCAGTGTACTGTATATGTATCAGTTATTACAGACTGACTTTTCCTGATTGCACAGCACCAAGTTCTGTCCTGGGTTCTGACTTTTGTTAAATTTTTCTCTGGTACTGTGGCAGATGTACTACTGTGGCACTACAAATCTTACCCCTTGGGCAGTGGCTCTAGCGTGTATGGTGAACTGGGAGAACTCTCCTTCAGTGTCCCAGTAAACAACAACAACAACAAAAAAAAAACTAAGCTTGCTTTAATTTTGCATTATATCATAAACCACTGAATACGAAGGTTAAAAAACACAACATATATGGTAGGTTAACGAACCTACGAGGGCTATAATCACCTTTTTTTTTTTTTACCAATGCGCCAAAATATTGAAACTCGGACGTGCCAGCCTTTTGCACAGGATTAACAGGTGTATTGTTTGGAGATCGGGTGGGAACTCGATAATCTTGCTAAACTAAAGGAGGAAACATTATTATTTATACTGTTGTTGTGTCGCTGCACTGTGTGCAGAGAGGTCTGAAACGTGACCATGTTTACCAAACCAAGCTTTACCTGTCCTCAGAATTAATTGTTCGAGAACGTGAAGTATAAATGCAAAAGACTTTTTATTGACCATACAAACAGGGTTTTCAAAAATTGGTTCTTCAACTTGACCACACACACACACACACACACACACACACACACACACACACACAGAAGAACTTCAACTGTCTGAAGGAAAAACCCCACAAATTGGTTTCTGAATTAACTTATTATATTCAAACATAATTCAATTTCAACAGTAAATGAATAAAATAAAAAAAAGAAGTGGGGCCCCAGGATGAGTCAGACAGGTTCGGAGGAGCTAACGCTAATGTATCAAGAGTTTTAGAAAAAACATGCAACTAGGCGATAGGAACCGCTGTGATCTTGGGAAAAGACCCCCACTTTGACACTTTTGCCTTCAGAGACATATATGTGAATCGGCTTGCCATAATCAGGTAGAGCCAATGCTGGCACTGAACTTAGGGATTGTTTGAGGTAGCAAAAAGAGTCCTTCATCTCAGTAGGAGTAGAGGAGCATGACTGTCACAATATCTTGTCATAGTAGAAAGATTCAGGAATAAACTGTTTTTGGGTTGTTTAGGAGCCTCATAAATTGTTAATAAATAAATAAATTGGATAAATTGTTTGAGAACATGAAGTATAAATGCGAAAAAACCTTTTTATTGACAAACAAACAGGGTTTTCAAAAGTTGGTTCTTGACCTTGACATGACTAGCTAAATACACACACACACACACACACACACACAGAACAAGTTCAACTGTTGTGGTGGAAATTCTGAAACCAATATAAAGACAAGTAATCCATACACTGGGTAAGAGCAAAGTAACAAAGGTTTTATTTTAAACTTCTGCAGAAGGACCAGTCTCATACAGCAAACAGTTGCAGCATAGAGAAAGGTGATCTCTTTCTCTAGCTGACCTATTTTATACACAAACATCTCTGTTAACATAATCAACGCCCCGTACGTGAAGTTCCTACATTCAAACTCATGACTCTTTATCTGCCCCAGACTAGATGTCCATACCTTATCATTTATTCAGGGACAACTACAATCAGGTTGTTTCTATTCTGTTCTCGGCCTTGTGTCTCTAAGCTTCGACAACTAAGTTCAAACTTCTAAGGCCTACGTTACACACTTACTACAAGAATCAAATAGAATTAATACATATAATTAAAATATGATTTTTCCATTACAATTTCCCCCTTTTGTCATTCTATGACAACCTAAATATTTTAATTCTACAATTCAAAACAATACTAATAAGCTATGCATTAGGTAAATTTCATCAGGTATTGTCTCTCCAACCTGGGTTTTTAAACATCACCACTAGCACTCTAATGCACACAGAGGACACTACAGCTGTCTTTATGGGGATAGACCCCTGACACAAAAGCATAAAAAAGATTTGCAACCTACTTAAATATACATGCTTGACATTTCTCTAAAGATTTACATTATGTCTTCTTCCATATCATGATCTAAACATTCAAAATGATAGTCACCGGAATTTTGAACTCTGTCAGAAGTCGGGTCGTCCCAGTCCGTTTTCCGTTCTATGTTGTCAGTCTGTCTTAACATTTAATAATTTACTGTGTTCAGAACTAGTCCCTGTATACATCTGCAAATACAGGGTGTTATACAGAGGCCTAACAAGATTATAATCCCAATTGGTAGAACACTATAAACCAGCCAATAACCCCAGCCTCCCCATAATTGCGTTAACCACGAGATCCAAGACTCTACTTGGGGAGGTGGTTGCAAAGCCTTCTTCATGCGGTTTATGATGTTGCTGATATTCTGATGATCATCATTGAAAGGCGTGAAAGGCCTTTACGGTGTCATTTTTTAGTATTAGTAACATGTATGCTAAACCATTTACCTTGTTTAGGGCTACAGCTGTTCCTCCGCCGAGGAAGAGTGACCAGCCTACATTTGCTCCTGGGCTAGTCCATGGGTTTCCTAAAGTGTAACCATGAAATTTAATAGGGATATCTCTTTTTCTTCTATTCTCTGACATCCGTGGCCCCCACGGATTTTCTGTGTGTACTGACACACTAGGAGTTACATACAGTATGCAGAATAACATGAGCCTGTTCAATTGAAATACCTGGGTAAGGTCACATATGCGTCTGACCCACACACCCACATTACTGTGTTTGTTGACGATAGTTCTATGAACGGACAACTACCATCATTTGGAAAATAATTACCATCTATACTACATTTAGGTGACCTACCTTTTGAACGATTGGTTATACGAACGTAAGTGGTGCACTCAGACCATCCTAAGTCAGGTTCCCAATTTTCCCTTTGATCTTGCACAATGCAAGTGTCTCCTTTTTGCCATGGGACCATATAAGTAGAATTGTCTTCATATTTCTTAACAGGCAATGGGGAACAATAGCTCATCAAAACATAGGTTATTGGAATAATTACACTCAGGGACTGCTGGGTTTGGTCTCCCTGTTTGTTTGTAGTATTCAGATATCTGTAAGATGGCCATGGTGGTTATCGGTATAATACAAGACGTGGTGTCTGCATTTGCTTCTGCTGCTGTGACATTATTTAGGGGCAGTGCTACCCAGCCCGAGGACATGACATGGCATACACAACACAAGAGGTTGTGTATGTCTGTTATATTATCAGCAATGTCTAATGATAGGGCACATTTCCAATTTCCCTGCACATCTATTGAGATTAGTGTTATGCCTTTTTATCATGCTGTCTCTTCTCTTTATTCTAGTTAAATGCATGTGGCTTGAGTTTGTTAAATAGACTTTACCATCGCCGTTTCTCTCTGAATTCTCAATAAGTAGGCACATCAGGGTAACCATAACTATTATTATTCCTAAAGTTACCCAAATTGCTTTGGGGTGTTTTCTCATTTGTAACCAAGGGTCCAGTCCAGCTAATTCAATGTCTGTAGTGTGAATAATCTCAGTCACTAATATTCTCCGTCCTCTAAAACAGTCTTCTGTCCTGTCAGTAGTTACAACACTTACTTTTAACTCTAATTACTTTTATATGTCACCAATGTTACACAGTGCTACTGCTACTTTGACACCTTACAATTTCTTCATGTGTTGTCCTCAAATGTAGTGTACTTATTGTTGTGATGAATTTGAGTGGAGAGTTGTGGTTCTGCGTTGTTTCTGTCCACTCTAGTTGGTTCTTCTGACCCATGCACTTTGCGTGCAGGTGAGGGTCTGTTGGGGTTCACAGGAGAGGTTACTAGCACATCACTGTTCACCCTTGTTGACCTCTGTGTTGTTTTCTCTTAGGTTCTGGAACATGTTTGGGGTGCTGGCGTGTACCCTCATCTCTGTTTCCACTACTTTGACTTCTTTTTGTGGTGTTAGGAGCACTGTCAGTGGGCCTGTATTAAAAATAAATCCTCAAAGAGTTTTGCACAATAACATAACATTTCATCTTCACAATGTCCTTTTACTTTTTGTGTGCTCTGGCTTCATCTTAATTCCTTTATCTACAGTACAGTATGTTATTAGTAACACAAATGCACATACTATCACTTATTCCCCCTTTTGACACATGGTCCTTACTCGTGTGTCAACTTAGCATAGAAAGAAATAGCTTTATAGGTAGACATGGCTTGTGATTGTGATTGGGGTCGTACCAAACCCCTTCTGTCAAAACACATCCCGCTCTTCTCCAGAGTGTTTCCTCTCCTGGAGTGACTGTAGCTCTGAAGCTCTTCAAGGTTAGCTGTGGGGGTGAGAGCATTAGACACACACATGTTATGGTTATAGGAAAGGGGAAGTTTGGCCACGGCCTTCACTGCTGCATCTGCTTTTCTGAAATAGAATATAATTTGTTAGTTTGAGCATTACATTTACACTATTTAAATTTCATGTGCTATAACTATGACAAACTCCTGTTAGCACCTATTTCTCTATCACAAAATATTGTTCCATCCACGTTCATTTTATATCCGGATTCTGTAGTGGCGCTTACTGTGGATCAATCCTAGTGGAACAAAGTTGTTTAACAGTGAAAGAAAGGAGTTAGAGGGTTAGAACTATACATCTTTCCACATTGATATTTATAATTTAGTATTGTACTTTAACCACTCTGTTGTAAATAAGTGTGATTCTTCTCTGTATAAAAGATACTGAAACTTCATGAACTAGAAATGTCAAATGACTGTAGCCCACTATATATCTTTATTCTATACCTGCCTTCTCAGCTTCTGGTACTGGACATAAACACATGGGTGATGCTGCTGCTACAGGATCTGATTTGGCTGAGACGTGAGATAAAGATCTCATTGTTTTTCTCTCTTTCTCTCTGTTTTTTTTTCCTGCAGTCAGTCTGAAATCATGCAACAATTCTTTTCATCAACAGTTTTTGTAAAAGGCCTTTTATAATTTGAAATGTCCAATATTAAAGTAGTTTATACTGCCAAATTTGAGTCAATTAAAGATTGTTCTTGCTTCCGGAGTTCAACTAAGTGCACTGTGGGCCAGTAGACCCTTCCCATGAGTGTATAGCTCACTGGGGCCTCAAGGATTGTATAGATCAAATTAACTTTTCTGCAATAAAACACTTTTACTTTTTACATTTCTACTTTAGCGTCAATTTTCTTATTTGTTTTAGAATATTTTGGACTACTACTGTACTTGGATCCAAAGTTTTATCTTGTCCCAAAACAATTTGACCTAAGATATGACTTGTATGTGCGAATTGTAGCTTTTATATGGTTTGCTTTATGACCTTGTTCTGCTGGACAATAAGAAGTTGCTGATGTTTACCATGACAACAGCTTTAAAATAAAGAATTAAACACTGGAATTATTTCAGTTAAAGACTCGGGTAGATACAGTATGAAGTTTGTAGGGCCTAAATTTTACTTTGGGGTGATCACCGCCAGTTCACTTCCCTTAATTAAATCTACATCGTGCTTGCCATTTGCCCATACATTTTAGTGAGTAATTATAAACATAAATTCTTTTTATAAAAGAAAAGAAAAAGTTCTGCATGCTGATAACTTAATTTTTTCTGCCTGGCCAGGTCTTGTGACTGTAGGTACTGTAATATATACAGTTCTTTTATACTTTAACACATGATTTTTCAGCATTGCATCAGCATTTGTTTCTCTGTGGCTGTAATGTAATGTCAGATAAGACGTTCATTCTCAATCACTCTCATTCATACCACATGTCACTCAAACGCCCAATATTTATTTATTTAGTTATTTTTTTCCTCATCCTTATTACTTTTATCCAATAACACATTAGGGGTGTCCCTACTGTGATTACTGTGACACTTGTGCTACATTTTCTCATGTGCACACTGCTTATCTCTACATTGACTACACATCTGAGCTTATCGTTAAAAAAAAAGAGATATGTGACACATATCTAATATCATAATGTGTTTACTGGTATATATTTGTCTATCACTGTAGCATTTACTGAACTCACAGTTGAAGTGCAGAGCTTCCATTCATACACATACAACAGGGGCAACGGATCACATTTCACTAGAGTGAAATCCTCAGGCTCAATACTGGTTTAGTCTCAAGAGTTTTATACCTAATTTACATATGAAATCTTCACCCTTATAGATTTACTAGGCAGCAATAAGAGCAAAAAATCTAAATGTATCATCATGTACACCTGGAAAAAGCCACACGCTTGTCTTTATGAGGCTCTTTTCAGCTGCATGTCCTGAAGTGCCCACAGAGTTCAGGAATCTGCCACTCTGTTTCACTAAACTGTCAAATTCACACACTTTAATGACTGAATGACCTGCATGGAATGTAGCAAAATTAATTTTGTTTGTCATGGAGCTGCAATTCCATTGTTGGCATTTTACTGATACTGTATACTTCAAGATCATACGTAGCATGTGTGGATGTTTCTAAGATACAAACGTGAATTGAATCATTGAAAAAGATAGCAAGCTTTTCTTCATTGCGATCAGAGCAAGAAGTGTTAGTAGGAAAAATAATTATTTTTGACTCACCCTCTCCTTCGGGTCTGCTCCCCACACCCCCGGCCTTTTTCTGTCAATTTCCACCCTGATCCTCACCTCTCCTAATCCATTCCTCTCCTCTGCTCCTTCTCGGACAGTCTCTAATCCAATGGTCTTCACTTCCGCATGCATAACAGCCATTTGTTCTCCCACGTCCACGGCCTCCTCGTCCTCTTCCATGTCTCCTGTACTGTACATCCGCAGTTTGTCTTACCATCTGCAACACTGCCAGCTGTGCATTGTCACTCTGGTCTTCTCTCTTCTTGTTGCGCTTATCTTTTTCTTGTGAAACCAGCTTTTCCGCGTGTATTGCATGTTGTTCAATGAGACTAAGTTTTCCAGTGTCCCATCCAATGCATGTGTTTTTCACCTTCTGAGCGATGTCCTCCTGTAATCCATTTATGAAACTGTTCCTCAAATGTGCTTCATACGGTGAAATTGCTGCCACAGACATGTCTGCAGGCCTCTCCAATCCGCTGTTTGCATCATGTACCTCAGTGAGACGGGTGAGATAGTGTGACACGCTCTCTCCTGGTTGTTGTTTGCACATTGATATTTTAGTCATATCCATTTTTGCTGGGAACGTTTCTTTACACGCTGCTGTAAGGCACACCACAAAACCGTTAAATGCTTGGTTTTCTTCA
Source organism: Channallabes apus (assembly GCA_030522415.1). Taxonomy (NCBI): domain Eukaryota; kingdom Metazoa; phylum Chordata; class Actinopteri; order Siluriformes; family Clariidae; genus Channallabes; species Channallabes apus. Next base: position 39,566,209 of record CM060111.1, read on the forward strand.
TGATCAGCCTGAGCTCGCCGTGCGAAAACATTGTCCGTTGGCCAGGAATACTTAATCTTTGCAAAGTCCGCACCTGCTACTTCCATCATTGGAGCAGTGATTACTTGATGAACACTTCCTGTAGCTCCTAAGAGTTCCTCTCTCTCGTCCTCGCTGTCATCAGGTGGTGGTTGTCGATCAGCCTTTTCTCTTTTCAGTTGAGCCTTGGTTCGAGTATGTGACGAAATTGGAGACAGAGCCGTCATTGCTGTGCTGGCTGTGCTGGCTGTGCTGGGGCCTTGGGCCTGCCGAGAAGTCTCTTGTCCATGTTGTCTTACTGGATCTGCTGAAGGGGCTACCTGTCTAATAGCTGGGGGTCGCGGGGGGCAGCCGTCCAGGTCGGGATCTGAAACAGACTTAACACACTGAAAAGAATCAATGTTTTGTGCTTGCATTTTAGGTTGTATGCGTTTTTCTCTTCTGTTTCTGCTTCTGCCTTCCACATATTAAATCCTACCCAATTAATGTTTACTTTGTTATTCTTTTTGTTATTGTAATTATCTATCTACACATGATTCACACATCCACAACTCAAAAGCAATCTCAGTAATTAATAATTCTACATTTCTCTTTTTTTTTCTTTTGTTTTCCCTGGATTTCCACATTTCTCAAACATTTCTCATAATATAATTTAGATGTTATCTTTACCAAGGAACGCCACAAGCGTAACAATCTTTTTTTTTTTTTTTTTTTTTTGCTGTTACCCATGATTTTTACTTGTCAATTTACACGTGCCACTAACTCACAGTGAGCTCTCACAGTCCCCTTGACTGCTCCCGGTGCAGCGGTTTGCACTCTGCCATAAAGTCCTCTTGACTTTACCGGTGCACTTTACACTCTACCTTAATTTACCTCAACAGTCCCCTTGACTGTTTTTCCCGTAAAGTCCTCTTGACTTTTACGTGTGCACCTTGCAACCCTGCACTCTGACTTGCTTTTACCTCCGGAGGTCCTCACACCGAGCACGTCTGTTGCGGGGCCAAGTTTTTCGGAAACGAGGCGAAACCAGTACCCTATCTCTCTCTTTTGTGCGCCTTTGCACTTTTTTGGGTACTTTTCACGAATCCCAGACTCGTGTGATAGATCCAAGTTTAAATCTATCCCAGCCACTGTGAGAAAGCGCACTTCTTACTCAATTACAACTTACTTTAACTTTAACAATTACAACTTAAAGACTTACAACTTAAAACATTTCCTTACCACACTATTTTAGTTCTTTTAACTCCGGTGTTGAGGTGACATGGTGAATCCCCGGTCCTCTCACGCTCGATTGCCAATTAAGCGTTTGAGATGAAGTGAAAAGCCTCCAAGGCATCAGCGCTTACGCCTCCCCGGGATTCTCCAATGCCTTCCTCAAACACGGAGAACTGCCGACTACGCCAAGTTGTGGTGGAAATTCTGAAACCAATATAAAGACAAGTAATCCATACACTGGGTAAGAGCAAAGTAACAAAGGTTTTATTTTAAACTTCTGCAGAAGGACCAGTCTCATACAGCAAACAGTTGCAGCATAGAGAAAGGTGATCTCTTTCTCTAGCTGACCTATTTTATACACAAACATCTCTGTTAACATAATCAACGCCCCGTACGTGAAGTTCCTACATTCAAACTCATGACTCTTTATCTGCCCCAGACTAGATGTCCATACCTTATCATTTATTCAGGGACAACTACAATCAGGTTGTTTCTATTCTGTTCTCGGCCTTGTGTCTCTAAGCTTCGACAACTAAGTTCAAACTTCTAAGGCCTACGTTACACACTTACTACAAGAATCAAATAGAATTAATACATATAATTAAAATATGATTTTTCCATTACACTGTATAAAGGAAAAACCCCACAAATTGTCTTATACTCAAACACACAATTCAATTACATCTAAATTTCAACAGTAAATTAATAAAATAAAATAATTTCTAAATGTAAAGTTTACTAAATAACGTGGAAGATGAAGTTCTGTGAAAATAGTATTTGCCCCCTCCCAGATTATTTCCAGTTATTCATATTTGTCACACTTAAATGACTGACATCAATTTTAATATTACACAAATAACGGACATCATGCGGTATTAAATGATGATTTCAGACCATCACACTACCACCACCATGTTTTATTGCATATAAAATGCTCTTTTAATGAAACGCTGTGTTAGTTTTACACCAGATGTAACGGGACACGCACCTTCCACCTTTCAATATGTTCCACTTTTGTATTATCAGTCCACAGAAGTTTTCCCCAAAAGTCTTATCTTGGGGATAATCAAGATGTTTTGCCAAATGTGAGATTTATGTTCTTTTAGGTCAGCAGTGTATTTCCTCTTAGAACTCTCCCATGGATGGTGTTTTTGCCCGGGCTCTTAGTGTTATTACGTATGTTTTTACACATGGCCTGGCAGGTTTAGACAGGTTTTTCCCTTAATTAATTAAATCATCAATTAATAACTACAGTTTTTATTTACTCATTTACTCGAGTTATCTTTGTATAATATTAAAACTTGTTTGATTTGACTAATTGAAGTGTAAAAAATATTGGGGCGTGGCTTATAAATTCTTATAACTAGGTGAGCTGGAACTTCAGTTTCCAGTGGCTGTTCAGAGGGACAGAGTTTACAGGAAATTGTTGTTGACAGACTTTTATTCTGTTTTTCTTGTTCGTAAACATGAATTTGCTACTTTCTTTCGTCATGCTCACTGTTTTTACCACAACTTCCTTTGCTAAGGAGTGTAAGTATAATTTATATGGAAGGTTTCTAATGTTGGCCTCGTGTTAGGGTGTTATTATTATTATTATTAATTATTGTCTTATTCATTTATTTAATATGTATACTACATTAATACACAAATGTATACATTAATTATAAACATTATTCAGAGACATATTTAATCTTAATGAAATGTATAAAATACAAAATAAATTAAGAAAAAGATTAACCCAGTTTATTTATTTGTTTGTTTATTCTATTTATTTATTTATTTATTTATTCATTTTCTTTCTTTCTTTCTTTCATTTTTCCCAGTATTGTCTTCAGTAATCAAAATGAAAGTAAACTAAAAATATAACCAAAATAATATATAGTGATACCACGGCATACAAATTTAATCCATTCTGGAGGTGAGTTCTTAAGGCGAATAATTCATACTGCGATACAAATGTTCCCATAGGAAATAATGCAAATGCAGATAATCGGTTCTAGAAATACTCAAAAATATTACCAATAGTCAAGTCAAGTAGGCTTTAATAGTTTTTACATTTTTTTTGTTGTTGTTTTTTTACATATGCAGTAAATATGCAGGTAATGCACTGATTTGGACTCGAAAACACAGCATTTTTATCTTCACCATAATACTGCAGTAATACTGCAGTTAATATTATATGGCTGCTGCAGTTAATATATGTCAATCTAAATGTGTGAGATAGTGTAATACAACTACATTACAACAAAATTATTGCAATTCATTTTATTAATTAGGTTTTTTCTTTTTTCTCTGACTGAATAAGATATTGTTTGTGTGCATATAGTTTATTTATTGATAAAGCAACACACTTAAAAACAACAACAAAAAACTGGACATACACCAATGTTCTTTATTAATTTGTTACAGTATCAAGTCCTGAAATAAAAAAATCATTTAAAAACATTAAGGTTTGTGAGTATATTACAAGGCTGAGGTCTGCAGCTGGAAGCCTGCGGTGGTTTAACGCCTTCTCCACATTTTGTCCTCATTCGCATAAGAACTTTCACCTCTCCTTCCTTCACTTTAAAAGACATGTGCTGAAACAAAGGTAAAGAAAACGGTGAGACAAATATTCATTAGGAGTTGTGTAGAAATCACATTTGAATAATTAAAATGGAATCATTTAGTATATGTTCAACCTTACATGTTTACTGAGAAAATTAAATTATAATATTTATCTGTTTCTGTCATTATTATGTCCTAAATTATTGCTAAATAATGGCTTGAGTTTGCTGTTTTTGACAGCAACCCTGTTAATTACTTAGTTAAGTACGATTTCAGAATGTAATGTGAATTTGATGACTCAATGCTGGCAGTTAGCGTTGACCTTTAGAGATAGTGTTATAACAGCAATAACACTAACATTATCCCAGACAAAAAAAATAAAAATACCATAAATTAACAAAAACACTATAGACAAGACAGCAAAAAGTGCACATGCAAAATGTGCAAACAAGAGCGACAAAACGACAACAACATTCATGTTCTTTACCGCTTTATCCTGTATTTAGGGTCGCGGGGACCTGGAGCCTATCCCAGGAGGCTCAGGGCACTAGGCGGGGTACACCCTGGACAGCGTGCCAATCCATCGCAGAGCACACACACAATGGTCAATTTGGGAACGCCAATTAACCAAACCGGAGAACCCGGAGGAAACCCACCAAGCACAGGGAGAACATGCAAACTCCATGCACACAGAGAATCGAGCCTGGCCCGGGAATCGAACCCAGACCCTGGAGGTGCAAGGCGACAGTGCTAACCACTACACCACCGTGCCACCTGACAACAACATGACACAATCCAATACTCTATGGTAATGAGGTAATGAGGTGAGGTAGTGCAAGTAACCTGTCTGTGAGATGATAGATGAGAAACAGTAAAGATTTCAGAAAAGAGAAACAGTTTATATTTTCCTGTTAAAGAAGCAGCGAAGACACAAAAGAGTTATTGTGCAAATAACAGGTAATAATATTGTGTAAAACAAAGTCAATTACTAATTTTCAATACTATAATCATATTGTTGCATATAAAAACAATCAAAACATTTAGAAAAGATTAAAACTCACTTAACATTAATTCATAATCTCTCTTGGCTTCGGCTCCTTTTAAAGCAAACCTGAAAGGCTCCATTTTCTTCTTGCTACCGTGCTCTCTAACATTCTTGGGACCCATGGTGCTGTGTCTTCACTAAATCTTGCACAAAAGCGCGCGTAACTGAACAGACATTCGGTTTGTATTGATTTGCTGAAAATGCTGCTTCATATGCATCATAAGTGTCATATGCCGGTGCTAATTTCTAGCAAAATTAAAATTCTTAAGATGACAATTTGTAAGAGAGGGCACGCATATGCCGAGGTTCCACTGTATATAGAACTGAGGAAATTTTTTTTCTTTAAAAAATGTAACAGACTAGATTTAAATTTAAAGAAAAAAAAATAGTTTTAAGAATTTCAATAAAATAAGAAAGGGCATGTGATACAACAATTTTTTCATATAGTAAATTAAGAGTTACAGTAGATAAAACGACTGATATTGAAGTCACATTTTGTTTACCGTTCAGGTCTATATTCTGTATTGTAATCTTCATCCATATTAACCATGTAAGCATCTTTACCTCCAGCTCCCCCAAAAATCAAGGTTCACAGCCAGAACCCTGTTGAGTTTGGTAAAGAAAACATACTGGTCTGCACCGTACTTGACTACTACCCCGCAGACTTTTACATCAATCTGCTGGAGAATGGCGAGGAGATTCCAGGTGCTAAGCAGTCCGACCTGGAAATTAATTCAGACGGGATGTTTCAAGTGTCCAAGAACGCCAGTATTACTCCGGAAAGCGGTGCCCAATACGCCTGCTATTTCAAACACTTGCAGAATGAGAAGACAGTCATCTGGGGTAAGACTGCGTCCTGTGTTACATCAACCCTCACACAGACTTTGTTACTGCTGATATACTTACAGTTATATGTCTTGTTTAAGGATTCTGTTTTCTTTCCTTGCAGATCCAGACGTGTAAACTTGGCTTTCGTAAGTAATGACACCCATGCAAAGCGAAATGTTGTTAATAGGATCATTAGCACTTTGAATAGTTTATACTGTTTGTGCAAATGAGAATAAACTTTTTAAACAGTTGTCTTATTATCTATTGCTCCACAGATTCCACGGGCTACTGATTTTTTCCAAGCTTGCAGTAATGATACCACTTTTCCTCCATCAATTCAAGTCTTTTCAGTACATTTAATTACTCTGTATATCGGTCTTTATAGGGCTGAGTGATGGGATACAATTCTGGCAAAAGGTGTTTGACTTCAAGGTGTTTTCAAGTCATTGTGATACTTACAACATCTTAGAAATGTACAATATGCAACAAGGTGTTTAGTGTCACTTTGGTGTTTGCTCATAAAAAGCAAAAAACAATAATTCCTACTATTAATGAAATAGCACAAGTTATTTGATTCAGCGTAAAGATTCAAATATTTATTACCAGGTTAGAAGTAAATCAGTTATTAGTCATGATGATCTGCAGTGGTGTGAGAAAAGCAAAAAAGCTCATTAAAAAAAAATAATAATAAACATTATTCTGTCTTCTTTTATTTCTGGTTTATCATGCTGTATAGTTTAATAACCTTCTCTCCAAGTTTTGCACTTGCAGTTTTAAATGTTATGTTTTGAATGGGGTTTTTTGTGCGTGACTTGCAGCATTGCACAGAACTGGAAAAAAAAAACTGATTAACTTCATTATTCTATACGCATTTTTTAAATATATTTTAAAGTACCTTTCTAAGTCTTTAGCTTTTCTTTTAGCTTATTCTACTTAAATCAAACAGTGAATTTAACATAAAAATATTTTTTTTCTTTTTCCTCTGAAACCTCTGACTGAATAAGGTAGCGTTTGTGTACATACGGTATGTACCCCACTCATTTGGGTCATTTACATTTGATTGGATGTGCTGCTACTGTTTATCTGAATTTGACTATTATTATTATTATTATTATTATTATTATTATTTGTCAATTTAAAGATGAAGTCGGCAAATACTTCTTTTGACCCTTTAAGATTTTCAGTACAGATGAAATAAGAAAAACAAAATGATTCCAGTTTGAAACCAAAAGTAATTGTGAATATGAATTTTTGCACATATGGGTAAAAATCATGTGATGGCACGAGGCAGGGGGCATCCTGGACGGGTTGTTAATCCATTCTCACACACATTTGCACACACTCATACTCATTCACATATAGCCTGCATGCATTGGGACTGCATGTATACTGTGTATATATGTATACTGGACTGTGGGAGGAAACCAGAGTACCCAGAGGAAACCTACCAAGCAGAGGAGAACACACAAACTCCATGTAAACAGACACTAAGGCGGGAATCAAACCCTCGACACTGGAGGTGCAAGGCGACAGCAGTGGCGGTTCTACACTGAATTGCTCCCTGGGCGAGACTAAGGCTCTAATCTAATCTAAGGGAGGAACAATTAGCTCCTTGGTTAATTTACTGCCTCAAATTATATGCTTTGTCACGTAACAGAGTTACAGCAAATGGAAAATGTCTTTTAAACTATCTACACACATGTACATTAAACTGGCTAGTTACAGTATACTGTAAATATATTGTAAATATATTGGTTATAGCCAACATTAACATAATAAACAATGGAAGTAAATAACTGTACTTGCAACAGTCTTGCTGCAAAGCATAATTTTGTAGTTACATTTTGTGGTATTTAATAGAAACCATTAGAATTTCTGTGATGGTTTGTAAATTAGGTTTTTATTGTGTGTGTGTGTGTGTGTGTGTGTTTAGTAAGGTAAGCATACAAGCATCATAAGCAAGAAGGCAAACAAACCTAAGAGTTAATGTTATACCACTAATGAACATGATGACATGAATAACTTAATCATACAGAGAGAACATTGTTATATACCTTTATATTTTGCCCGTTTCTCCTCATCTTCTTTACTTTTTTATTGGACCCCTGACAGCTTTGGCCTTTTTTTCTCCATCGCTGTGTTACTATCGACGATTCGACAATCAGCAGATTTCCCCCAACGCTGTCACTCACGACCAGAAGTCAAGACTAAACCAATTCACCTCCACATCATCATCGTTCTTATTACCTATTTTTATTAGCCATTTCACACAATTAAGTAAATGAAAAAAAGTGCAAATTATTTGTAACCCACATAAAGGTCTATACACGTCACAGTCTAGGTCCTTAGGAGCTGTGATGTAATGCAATAACTCACACACTAATAATTGTACTTATTACGAACTTCAGTTTATAACACAATGCAACACATATAACAACATAGACAATACATATGGGCCCAAAGAAAATAAGAAATAAAATGTCTTTTGAAAGTCACTGTTCCTTCCTGAGAGCAGCTGCTCTTAAACCAATCAAGATTTCAGTCCAGACTTCAAAAATAAAGTCAAACCCAAAGGGATTAATATAAGTGCACTTTTGAAGTAACTCACGAAGGTGTCAACCAGAGTGACTGACACAACCACACCGCAGACAACAGAAATCAACTGTATGGTGGTGTGGAGATTCTGGACTCAAGCTGGGAGGCTCGCCATCACATTCACAGATCAGCCTTTGTGGATGAAAGCTGGTAATCTCTCCAACTCGTCAAAAGACCTGACCTGTATTTACAAACAGGTTTATAGTCTAGGTTCTCATAACTTGTTCACCATCACATCAATCAAAATAGTGTACCATATTAACTGCATTTTCAATAAAATAACAACATAAAGTTAACTAGTAAGGAACTGTTGCTACTTTAGTAACTTTCTCCTGAAAACATTTTAATATCAAAATAATGTTCTATGGTATATATAAAACATGTAGTGGAATATGATTATTTAGTCACATTCATCCCAATAAATTAACCCATTTATCAACTGCACATTAATCTTTATGGAACAATGCATAAATCTGCTTCCCACAAGTGTAGCATCTAATATTTATAAACATTCTTACAATGCTTTTAGTTATTTTGACAAAATAAATAATTACAGTGCAATTAGACTGATGAATTAACATAAATAACAGTCTTACTGTCTTTATCCCATGAATTTATAACAATTTATCATCAATTCCTTTAATATAATTCACTATTAACTTGTTTTAATAGTCTATTGGTACTGCAATTTATCTGCTCAAATATCAAGGAAATGTACAGAATAACAACCCTTTTACAATAAACTGTAAAAACTGTAAATAAAATGTGCAAAATAACGTTTTCTTTCTGTGGCCATTCTCAAAATAACATGACATGTGCTCATACAATAATTACCATGTGAGAACTAGCTTACCAAGGAATGCTGTCATTTACCACATTAACTTCACTGCATCTGTATTCATCCAAGTTCTAGATGGAAGTGTTACAAAATTAACATCATTTAAATGACAAACAAAGTTTTAACCTCTGTCACATGCGTATTTCATACCTTTATCTTCCTTTTATCATCACTACTTTATACAAAGCTGTGCTCCATGCTCCGTGTGTCAGCTCTGTAACGACACACCCCTCTAAAGCATCACACTTCCTGTCTCTCCAAAAATAAAGCGCCACTTTTCAAAATAAAACCAACCATGCATATAAATAAAAAAAAACATTGCAAAAATAATTTTAACCCTTATCGGATGGGTTACACACTCCCCTTCTGAACTAACATGAGTCCCTTCATGTTCTAGTCTCAAAAGAAGAGGCTCCTTCAAAAGTTTCAACTAAGGCTTGGTTAAAACCATCAAGAATAGTCTGTGCAAATAAGATCAAGGGTTTGCCTAATTGTGGATAAGTGAACTTAGCAGGTGGTTTCCTTAAACGATCAGACCTGCGTATTTGGTCAACTATCTCATTGCCATTAGAGCTAAGATCGACTACCTCTGATGAAGTAGGATTTTGCTCTATAGGTCTGTCTAATTTGGTGATTTGTCTCTGTTCAGTTTCAGGTGTCTGTTCGATTCTCTCAATGCTCTCTGAGGAAAATGGGTCAATAACTGAATCCGTCTGGTCTTCATCTCTTTCAATTTCAGGTTCTAATTCAGTTGATGTCGCATCCTGTGAGTGTCCAGTCAGATTTTCCTCTTCCACAGATTGGTCCAAGACTGCTGATAAGTTTTCTGGTAAATTTTCCAGGAAAGGTTCTGACTTAGCACTAGATTTAGACTCTTCCTGCTGGAAACTGTGTGGTTTGATAATTCTAGTAGTAGTCTCGATTTGTGTAGGATAGAACCTTGAATTATAATCGTCATCATCAGAATCAGGAGGATTTTCATCTGAAGGTACATGAGCTTGCTTTGGTTTTGGTTTTGCAATTTTCTTTGGTCTTACGGTTTCCTCATTCTCTTCAGATAAAAATCCACAAGGGAGTAATAGATCACGGTGCAATGTGCGCAATGGCCCATCTTGACCATCAGGACATACCGTATATACAGGCATCTCTCCAGCCTTCTTTTGGACAACGTATATGGTAGACTCCCAACGATCAGCCAATTTGTGTTTGCCTCGAAAACGGAGGTTACGCACAAGCACTCGGTCGCCTATATCAAGAGTTGACTCTCTTACTCGCATGTCAAATCTCCTCTTGTTTTTGTCGGCAACTTTCTTTGCATTAACCATTGCCAATCGGTAACTTTCTTTAAGATAAGTCTTAAGGTTCCTCACGTACTGTGAGTGAGTTGTTACTGAACCTTCTTTTACTGGAAGACCAAGGGCAATGTCAATAGGCAATCTCGGTTGTCTCCCAAACATTAGCTCGTAGGGTGAGAACCCTGTAACCTCATTCCTCGTACAATTGTATGCGTGAGTGAGGGGTCGGACATAATCTCGCCATTTGGACTTCTCATCGTCTTTTAAGGTGCCCAACATGCTTAACAATGTACGGTTATACCGCTCTACGGGATTACCCCGAGGGTGGTAAGGACTTGTTCTTACTTTTCTGGTGCCAACCAGGGCGCAAAGCTCTTTAATAACCTGTGACTCGAAGTCGCGGCCTTGGTCACTGTGAAGACGCTCTGGGAACCCGTAATGAACCAAAAACTGCTCCCAGAGGGTTCTAGCTACAGTTAAAGCTTTTTGGTCTCGGGTAGGAATGGCTACCGCGTATTTAGTAAAATGGTCTGTGATGACCAAAATGTCTCTAGTATGATGGCTGTCTGGTTCAATGGACAAAAAATCCATACAAACTAGTTCCAGAGGGCGGCTAGTCTGTATATTGACCAAGGGCGCGGCCCTTTCAGGTTGTCCTTTTCTTTTAACGCACCTAGGACAAGTTTTTATTTTTGACTCGACATCAGATGCCATTTTGGGCCAATAGAACCGGGATCTCACCAATTCGAGAGTTCTTTCACATCCTAAATGACCCATTTCATTGTGTAAACTGTGTAGTACAGGGGCCCTTAAGGTTTTAGGCAGGATAAGCTGGTAAACTACCTGATTGTCACATTTCCTTTTCCTGTATAACAGATTGTCCTTTGTTTCAAAACGACTCATCTCTTTGAGCATTAGAAAAAGTTCTGGAGATTTCATTTCTGTGGAGGCAGATTCTCCTGATTCATATAACTTTAGGACAGCACCAATTACAGGGTCTGCTTGCTGCATTTTTGCTATTTCTTCCTTGCTGTAATTAGGGATTGTAGATAGACCATTAAAACTGTCCATGTCATCTCCAAAGTTTGAAGGAATAGCGTCAGGATGTACTGCAAGTGACTCAATGTAACATTGAGACAGATCTGGTTCATTTTGAGTGATCATGGCATGATATTGGCATGTGGCTTGGACAACCTCTACTGAAGCTAGATGATGGGAAGTGAACTCATGAATCCTTTTAATCTCCTCTTTTGATGTTTCGTCATTCGCCAGCTCACCATGAGGCCTTCTGGACAAACCATCTGCATCCTGGTTTTGCTTTCCTGCACGATATTTGATGTCAAAAGTGAATGTGGACAGGGCTGCTAACCAGCGGTAACTTGCGGCATCTAATTTCGCTTTGGTGAAAATGTAGCGAAGGGGATTGTTGTCAGTTACTACTGTAAAAACATTCCCATACAAATAATCATGGAATTTATCCGTTATAGCCCATTTGAGGGCTAAAAACTCCAGCTTATGTGCTGGGTAACGGGATTCACATTGGGAAAGACCCCTACTTGCATAAGCTATAACGCGGGCCTGCCCGTCCTGTTCTTGGTACAATGCCGCACCCAGACCCGTGGTGCTGGCATCGGTATGAAGTGTATAGGGCCGACTGGGGTCTGCGAACCCCAAGACAGGGGACGAGGTCAACTTGTTAATTATGTCCTCGAAAGCATTCTGACATATCTGCGTCCACCGATCTCCAAAAGGTTCCTTAGGGTTATGGTACTTGGCAGTTAGATTGACCACCCTTGATCCTTTACGAATGGGAGGATAGCCAGCTGTGAGGTTAGTCAGAGGTTTTACAATCTTGGAGTACCCTTCTATAAATCTCCTATAGTACCCCGAAAACCCCAAAAATGACCTTAGGTCTTTCAAAGTCTGAGGCCTTGGCCAGGTCTTGAGAGCCTCGATCTTTTGTGGATCCGTCTCTACCCCATTTCTTGAGACTATGTGTCCCAGATAGCGAACTGAGGTTTGGAAAAAATGGCACTTTTCAGGTGACAGTTTGAGACCATTTTCTCGCAATCTGTTTAGAACATTGGTGAGACGAACTTCATGTTCCTCTAGTGTTTTTGAGAAGACGATTATATCGTCTAGAAACACAAGCACTTCCCGCAAGTTAATGTCTCCCATGCACCTTTCCATTAAGCGCTGGAAAGTGCTTGGTGCATTTGTGATGCCCTGTGGCATGCGGTTCCATTCCCAAAACCCAAGAGGGCACACGAATGCTGTTTTTTCCTTGTCAATTTCTGCCATCTCAATTTGGTAGTATCCACTTTTCAAGTCCATAACTGAAAACCACTGCGACCCACTTAGGGCAGAAAATGACTCTTCGAGGTTCGGCAGTGCATACGCATCTTTGATCGTCTTCATGTTTAATTTCCGGTAGTCCACACACAAGCGAACGTCTCCGGATTTCTTTTTGACAACAACAATTGGTGATGCATACGGTGATTGAGATTCACGTATTATACCAGCCTCTAATAGAGATTGCAAATGACTCCTCACGGCATCATAATCCTGAGGGTGAATTGGGCGTGGACGGTGTTTAAATGGAGTCTCGTCTGTGAGTTTAATATGGTGTTTCACTTTTGTTGCATGCCCATAGTCCAATTCATGATGTGAAAATACATCTGAAAAGATGTTCAATTTCTTGGTCATGTGGCTTTTCCACTTTGCAGGGAGGGAGTCTCCAATGTCGAACTTTAAATGGGACTCCTCAGAGCATAATAGCCGGTCAGTTTCCCCAATGGACCCTTGGTGGCAACTGGTTGTGCCTTGGCTTGAAAGGATCTTTGTAATAGCACTGAGTTCTGCTACAACACACCTCCCCGGTAGGCAGATTTCATGATCAGTTTCATTTCTTACCACAATTGGTATTTTGCAAGAGGATTGTTGTGGAAGTGTTATCACACAGCTATCAATGAAAATGCCCCCGGGCAAGGATGACACAGTAGGTTGTTCGACTAGGACCCATTTCTCAGTGGTCATGCTGTTAATGTTCGCAAATCCTTCAAGCACCACTTTCTGACCAGCGGGCACGATATTTGGTTCAGTGTCCCGCAAATTCACCAAGCCAAACTGGCCATCCACGTTTTGGTTGGATCTGAACTTCAGAGTCCTTAAGACTTGGTGATAGCCACTGTAGGGGCTTGGTCGAAAAGAAATGTCATCACAGAATTGTTCATAAAGTGGGTCTAGCGTGTTGGTCCCAATCAATAATGGGGTAATGCTATTTGATCGGACCTCTGGTACTATAAGAGCAAGTGTCTCAATCTCAGGTTCAGATGCAATGAACTCTTTAGGAAACTGAATAGTTACTTGTATATACCCCAGGTATGGCACTGCGTGACCGTTTGCCCCCTCAATCTCAAGTAGGGCAGTGACAGGGTGGATAGTATGATCTGATAGGTAAGCTTTATAAAAGGACTGGGACATAGTGGTAACCTGGGAACCAGTATCAAGCAATGAATTACACTCAAGTCCATTAATTCTGACATTGGCAGTACTCTTACTCCCAACTAACCCCTTAAGTGAATTTTTGGTTCGAGTAACTTTGTGTTCTTTCTTTTTCACTTCCATGTTGGTCTTTGGTTCAGAAGTGGGACTTCCGAGTTTGCTTGTTTCCATTTGTCCCTCAATAGAAACAGTATTTAGTTTAAAGGTTGATCAGTCATTGCATTGTTCTTTTCCCAAGCTTGTTGCTTTTCTTTTAATAGGTTTCTCTTGACAGACACTAAGGTAGGATTTGGAGGGTCGTTGCAGTTAGACGCAATGTGGCCATCCTCACCACACCGAAAACAATACCATGGCTTTGGCTTTGTTCTATATGTTGTTGAGGTGGCTTCAGAGGGAGTTTTTGTTGTTGGTGTCATTGATGTTTTATTAGCACATTTACCCTTTTGTTTGTCTTTATCCTTTTCTTTTGCAGGTTTCTGTGCACTCCTATTTCCTGGTTTAGGATTGGAGAGAGCAGCGATCTGAGTCTGTAGTTCTACAATTTGCTTCTGTATTTGCTGAACCACTATTGGTTGAGTAGAAAAAGATGGTGGTTGTTTATATTCAAAAGTGTCTGGAGGGTATACATCATGCACTTGTGCGGCAGCTTGTGCTCGTGGCTTTTGAAACCCAAGGTGTTGCTTCATTCTATTAGCTTTTGCAGTTTGTTTGTCCTCTTCAGTGCGCAGAAGTAATAAAAGCTCTGGAAAAGTAGGCGGCCTGTCTTTTCTCTGCTCAAGCTGAAGAGCGGTAATCAGCGCATTATTCCAGCAGCCTCTACAAAACTGTTTTAATAGCTGTTTATCCGAGTCCTGTGGTGATATAGTTTTCATCTTCACGACTCGATTTAAAATTGTCTGCAGTCGTTGAAGGTAGCTAGATGATCGCTCACCTGAATTCTGATTGACATTTAGAAATTGAGCAAATAGCTCATCCCCATCTTCAACTGTAGCATACGCTGAGTCAAGTACATCTAAAAATGCTTGTGGGTTAGCATGAGGACCCAAAGATTTTACTACAGCAGCTGCAGGAGGTAGTAAGCTATCAACAATTTTCCTTACAAGCTGTGCACTGGAAACAGTGGGGTCGGCCAAGTGACATTCAATGCTGTTTCTCCAAGTTTCATAGTCAACTTCGTAATTTGGGCAGGGAAATCGGCCAGAAAAGGGTCTGAGTTTAGCAGGCACATGTATCTGAGAGGTGAGATCTGTGGTTCTAACAATGTGCTCAACCACTACACGCTGCACTTCAGGTGGGTTCAGATGGTCGAGAGACGGTGAAAAAGAAGATGCTGATTCCTTAAATTTTGGTATAGCAGTTGCTGGTGATTTAGAATTAAAACTTGATCGGTCAAAAGTGGGATTTGGATCTATAGTAACTGAGCCTACAGCCTCTGAGGAAAGGGTCTCTTCAGGACGTACTATGAGTGGTTCTTGGGTTACTTCCAACTGCTCGTGTTGACAAAACTCCCCAACGACTTCTGCAATTCTAGCTAATTCATCACGTACAATATATTCAAAAGGTTTCCCAGTGAGCTTGGCAACATTCTTAAGGTCTGACAGGAAGTTTGTAGTGAGACCTGTGCCCTTCTTATTAGAGTATACACTAGCTAAGGCTTCAATGTGAAAAACAACATCTCTGTCTGAATCACTTGTTCTATCAAGGGGTAAATCCTTTTCAAGTATCTTTAAAGCAGCACCTGATGTATACTCCACAATAGTTTTGCCATTAAACTCAGAGGTTTGTTCTGAAACCTTCATTACTCGATCAAAAGACCCAAACGTCCCCAAAAACTCGGAAAGCTCTTCATCCAAGACCGTATTAGTTGATCCCGTAACAACAAGGGAGTTTGGAACCTTAATGCTTTCAATCTCAATCACATCCATTTTCATGTAACTTTAACAATTACCAATTAGAGTGTAAATTAATGGTCATAAGATTTCAGTGTTATTGCCTACTTCAAAGCTCCTGGCTGGCTCGCCACGTTTTACCGTGTAACCCACATAAAGGTCTATACACGTCACAGTCTAGGTCCTTAGGAGCTGTGATGTAATGCAATAACTCACACACTAATAATTGTACTTATTACGAACTTCAGTTTATAACACAATGCAACACATATAACAACATAGACAATACATATGGGCCCAAAGAAAATAAGAAATAAAATGTCTTTTGAAAGTCACTGTTCCTTCCTGAGAGCAGCTGCTCTTAAACCAATCAAGATTTCAGTCCAGACTTCAAAAATAAAGTCAAACCCAAAGGGATTAATATAAGTGCACTTTTGAAGTAACTCACGAAGGTGTCAACCAGAGTGACTGACACAACCACACCGCAGACAACAGAAATCAACTGTATGGTGGTGTGGAGATTCTGGACTCAAGCTGGGAGGCTCGCCATCACATTCACAGATCAGCCTTTGTGGATGAAAGCTGGTAATCTCTCCAACTCGTCAAAAGACCTGACCTGTATTTACAAACAGGTTTATAGTCTAGGTTCTCATAACTTGTTCACCATCACATCAATCAAAATAGTGTACCATATTAACTGCATTTTCAATAAAATAACAACATAAAGTTAACTAGTAAGGAACTGTTGCTACTTTAGTAACTTTCTCCTGAAAACATTTTAATATCAAAATAATGTTCTATGGTATATATAAAACATGTAGTGGAATATGATTATTTAGTCACATTCATCCCAATAAATTAACCCATTTATCAACTGCACATTAATCTTTATGGAACAATGCATAAATCTGCTTCCCACAAGTGTAGCATCTAATATTTATAAACATTCTTACAATGCTTTTAGTTATTTTGACAAAATAAATAATTACAGTGCAATTAGACTGATGAATTAACATAAATAACAGTCTTACTGTCTTTATCCCATGAATTTATAACAATTTATCATCAATTCCTTTAATATAATTCACTATTAACTTGTTTTAATAGTCTATTGGTACTGCAATTTATCTGCTCAAATATCAAGGAAATGTACAGAATAACAACCCTTTTACAATAAACTGTAAAAACTGTAAATAAAATGTGCAAAATAACGTTTTCTTTCTGTGGCCATTCTCAAAATAACATGACATGTGCTCATACAATAATTACCATGTGAGAACTAGCTTACCAAGGAATGCTGTCATTTACCACATTAACTTCACTGCATCTGTATTCATCCAAGTTCTAGATGGAAGTGTTACAAAATTAACATCATTTAAATGACAAACAAAGTTTTAACCTCTGTCACATGCGTATTTCATACCTTTATCTTCCTTTTATCATCACTACTTTATACAAAGCTGTGCTCCATGCTCCGTGTGTCAGCTCTGTAACGACACACCCCTCTAAAGCATCACACTTCCTGTCTCTCCAAAAATAAAGCGCCACTTTTCAAAATAAAACCAACCATGCATATAAATAAAAAAAAACATTGCAAAAATAATTTTAACCCTTATCGGATGGGTTACATATTGGTGTGTGTTTATAATATTTTGAATGAAATGTGCGTTATTTGTAAGAAAGTCGGGTAGACATAATTTAGCCCCCTTCATGTCCCTTGTCCCAAACTAACTTCAAATACAAGAGTTTAACTGATTTTATCATCCTCCATATTTATTATTTCTAAACAATCTTGGCAAATAATTCACTCATACCACACGGGATGCAAAAGTGTAACTTGTTCAGAGTGTGTCACCTGCAACTGTGTAAAGGAAAAACCCCACAAATTGGTTTCTGAATTAACTAATTATATTCAAACACAATTCAATTACATCTAAATTCAACAGTAAATGAATAAAATAAAAAAGATTTCTGAATGTAAAGTTTACTAAATAATGTGGAAAATGAAGTGTTGTGAAAAAGTACCGTGTGTGTGTGTGTTTGGAGAGGTTTGTATTTTGGCCATGTTTACTGAACCAACCCTTCACTGACCTCTGGATTAATTGTTCAAGGGCATGAAGTATAAACACAGAAAGGGTTTTTATTGACTATAAAAACATAATTTGGTTTTCAAAAGTTGGTTCTTGAATTTAATTCTTGACACAACTAGCTAAACACACACACGCCCTACAGCACCCTAACTGTGGAAGGGAAAACTACAGACTGGTTTCTCACTCGCTCACCATTTATACTGCTTTGTCCTGTCACAGGGGGGCACCTGGAGCCTATCCCAGGAGACTTGGGGCATTAGGTGGGGTACAACCTGGATGGGTGCCAATCTCTCATGGGGCATACACACTCATTCACACACTACAGGCAATTTGGTAACACCAGTTAGCCTAATCTGCATGTCTTTTGAACCGGACCCTGGAGGTGCGTGGCGACAGTGCCAACCACGACACCACTGTGCCTCCTTTAAGATCATCAAACAAATATTTAATGTTACATAATAATAACCTGAGTAAATACAAAATGATTAGTCATTGCAAAAGTAATTTCCCGGTAAACCTAATAACCGGTTGTGCCACCCTTTTGGCAACAACTGCAATCAAGCGTTTGCCATAACTGGCAATGAGCCACATGTTCTGCCACATAGCGCAACTGCACTTGAGCTTGTGGTCACAAAGGATGTACAGTCCTGGCGATAATTGAGATGTTTTTTTGCCAAATGTGAGACGAGCCTTTGTGTTCTTTTTGTCGGCAGTGGCTTGGAATCTTTTAGCCCTATTATTTACTTTTAAGGCAGGTTTAGACAAGTTTTCCCCTAAATGAAATCATCATTTAAAAACTGCATTTTTTTTTATTTACTCGGGTTATCTTTGTGTAATTTTATAATTAGTTTAATGATCTGAATCCTTGAAGTGTGAGAAATATGCAATAATGTTTGAGCGCTTGAACATCCCGCCACATCAGCAGCGACTGCTGTACAAAGGGAAAGCCCTGGCAGGTACGAATAAAGACAAATCCGTCTAAACTGGCGTCACGTTTAGGAGTCGAGCCCGGAATCCTTGTAGCCTTTAAAAGTGATCACTGCTTCTAAGACTGCAGTAATATAATCTACCAAATGATTAATAAAGACACAAACAAATGAATATTCCTCATTAGTAAAGTTACACCCCTGTCTTTTTGCAGATGAATACAGGTTGAGCGATTACGCCATCGGCCCAGAGGCCAAGCTGAACCTGGTGGTTCGGCCAACAGGAGAGAGAAACGGTGGCGCCGCGGTCAGTAGTAAACCCACTACCCCCAGTAGCACCAGTACAGCCAGCAGCAGTGGGAGTGATGGAAATGGAGTCTGGCAGTTACTGTCCACTTACTTGAACACCCCTCAGACTTGAGTACCCCTATAGTATATCTGTATAAGCTGATAGAACACATGTTAACACATAAGATATTTGTAAAAGTTTTATATAGCATGAATGTGTTATTATTGTTTTTTTTTTTTTTTGATGTAGCAGTTTAAACAACAAATACATTATTTCCAAATGTAATTACATTGTTCTCTGCCAATTATTATTATTATTATTATTATTATTATTATTATTAAAATTGTTAATATTATGTGTTACTTAGTTGGTTTACATCAAGTTTTGTGGTAAAAAATAATAATAATCCCAGTGTACTGTATATGTATCAGTTATTACAGACTGACTTTTCCTGATTGCACAGCACCAAGTTCTGTCCTGGGTTCTGACTTTTGTTAAATTTTTCTCTGGTACTGTGGCAGATGTACTACTGTGGCACTACAAATCTTACCCCTTGGGCAGTGGCTCTAGCGTGTATGGTGAACTGGGAGAACTCTCCTTCAGTGTCCCAGTAAACAACAACAACAACAAAAAAAAAAACTAAGCTTGCTTTAATTTTGCATTATATCATAAACCACTGAATACGAAGGTTAAAAAACACAACATATATGGTAGGTTAACGAACCTACGAGGGCTATAATCACCTTTTTTTATTTTTACCAATGCGCCAAAATATTGAAACTCGGACGTGCCAGCCTTTTGCACAGGATTAACAGGTGTATTGTTTGGAGATCGGGTGGGAACTCGATAATCTTGCTAAACTAAAGGAGGAAACATTATTATTTATACTGTTGTTGTGTCGCTGCACTGTGTGCAGAGAGGTCTGAAACGTGACCATGTTTACCAAACCAAGCTTTACCTGTCCTCAGAATTAATTGTTCGAGAACGTGAAGTATAAATGCAAAAGACTTTTTATTGACAATACAAACAGGGTTTTCAAAAGTTGGTTCTTGAACTTGACAACACACACACACACACACACACACACACACAGAAGAACTTCAACTGTATGAAGGAAAAACCCCACAAATTGGTTTCTGAATTAACTTATTATATTCAAACATAATTCAATTTCAACAGTAAATGAATAAAATAAAAAAAAGAAGTGGGGCCCCAGGATGAGTCAGACAGGTTCGGAGGAGCTAACGCTAATGTATCAAGAGTTTTAGAAAAAACATGCAACTAGGCGATAGGAACCGCTGTGATCTTGGGAAAAGACCCCCACTTTGACACTTTTGCCTTCAGAGACATATAGGTGAATCGGCTTGCCATAATCAGGTAGAGCCAATGCTGGCACTGAACTTAGGGATTGTTTGAGGTAGCAAAAAGAGTCCTTCATCTCAGTAGGAGTAGAGGAGCATGACTGTCACAATATCTTGTCATAGTAGAAAGATTCAGGAATAAACTGTTTTTGGGTTGTTTAGGAGCCTCATAAATTGTTAATAAATAAATAAATTGGATAAATTGTTTGAGAACATGAAGTATAAATGCGAAAAAACCTTTTTATTGACAAACAAACAGGGTTTTCAAAAGTTGGTTCTTGACCTTGACATGACTAGCTAAATACACACACACACACACACACACACACACAGAACAAGTTCAACTGTATAAAGGAAAAACCCCACAAATTGTCTTATACTCAAACACACAATTCAATTACATCTAAATTTCAACAGTAAATTAATAAAATAAAATAATTTCTAAATGTAAAGTTTACTAAATAACGTGGAAGATGAAGTTCTGTGAAAATAGTATTTGCCCCCTCCCAGATTATTTCCAGTTATTCATATTTGTCACACTTAAATGACTGACATCAATTTTAATATTACACAAATAACTGACATCATGCGGTTTTAAATGATGATTTCAGACAATCACACTACCACCACCATGTTTTATTGTGTCACGAAGCGGAACGGAACGAGGTGAATCCAAGTGCAGATGACGTGCTGAAATGTCAGGCGAGAGCGTGGTCGGAATGCGGAAGTCAATGCCGGGTGATCAGTCAGCGTAGCGTCTAAGCCAAATCGTAAAGCGGAAGCCGTGGTCAAAAGAGGAAGCGTAAATTCAAAACCCGGGAGATCAAAGGGCGAGGCAAACAAATCCGAGACGAGAAACCGAAAGCGAAAAACGAGAAACAAAGCGAACTTGGCAACGTGAGATCAAGGGAAAATAAACGCGAGAAGATCGGGGCATGAAAAACACAAGATAATCCAGCGATTTAAGCAGCGCGCCCCGCATGCTTAAATCGCTGGAGTAATCAGTCATGGAATGAGAAACAGCTGAGCAGACGGGGCGGAAACGGGGGCGTGAGAGCGCACGTGACGGCTAGACAAAAACATGAGCACGTGGGGAAATGACAGCGTGGGAAAAGGACGGCAGACAGGGCGTGGAGCATGACAGTACCCCCCCCCTTACGAACGCCTCTGGGCGTTAGGACGGGGAGCCTCAGGGAAGCGTTTCTGAAAGTCAGAGATTAGCTTGGGGTCTAGGATGAACTTGGCGGGGATCCAGCTTCTCTCCTCAGGGCCATAGCCTTCCCAGTCCACCAGGTACTGAATGCCTCTACCTCGGCGGCGAGCTTTCAGGAGGCGGCGGACGGTGTAGGCTTCACCGCCATCAATGATACGGGGAGGAGGCAGAGGGTGGGTGGGGGGACTTAATGGGCTTGAGGCAAGACGGCGTAGCTGGGATACGTGGAACGTGGGGTTTATTCTTCGCATGGTTGAGGGGAGTAAGAGTTTGACAGCGCATGGGTTGATGATCTTGGTAATCGTGAATGGGCCTACATATCGGGGAGAGAGTTTACGAGAAATGGTCTTTAGAGGGAGGTCTCTGGTGGAGAGCATGACTCTCTGCCCTATCCTGTACTTGGGGGCCTGAGAGCGTCTGCGGTCTGCTTGCTCCTTATAAGTTCTGCCTTGTCGTAGCAGCGTCCTTCTGGCCTGAGTCCAGGTCCTCCTGCAGCGGCGAATGAAGGCTTGGGCAGAGGGGACGCTGACCTCCTCTTCCTGAGAGGGGAACAAGGGTGGTTGGTAACCCAGGCAGCACTGGAAGGGGGACAGCCCAGTAGACGAAGAGACTAGAGAGTTGTGGGCGTATTCGACCCAGGGCAGGAATCTGCTCCACGAGGTGACATCCCGGTAGGTCATGCATCTCAGGGCGACCTCAAGAGCCTGGTTCTTCCTCTCCGTCTGCCCATTGGATTGAGGATGGAACCCTGATGACAGGCTTGGGGTGGCTCCGATGAGCTTACAAAATGCTTTCCAGAATTGAGAGGTGAACTGCGGGCCACGATCGGAGACGATATCTTTGGGCAGGCCGTGGAGCTTAAAAACGTGGAGGATCATGAGTTCTGCAGTCTCCTTGGCGGACGGGAGTTTTGGGATGGGAATAAAGTGGGCTGCCTTGGAGAACCGATCCACTACGGTCATGATACAGGTGTGGCCGTCAGAGGTGGGTAATCCTGTCACAAAATCAAGTGCGATATCGGACCATGGACGGTGCGGGATTGGTAAAGGTCTGAGGAGGCCTGCTGGGGCGGTGTTGAGGTGTTTATATCGCTGACAAATGTCACAAGCTGCCACAAAGCCAGGGACGTCCTCCTTTATGGTTGGCCACCAAAAACGCTGCTGGGCTTGGGACAGGGTTCGGGCAGAGCCTGGATGGCAAGAGAGTTTGGAGCAATGTGCCCATTCCAGGACCTGGGAGCGTAGAGTGAGTGGGACGAATAGCCGATTGGGGGGGCCAATACTGGGGCCTGGTTCACGGGACAAGGCCTGCTTCACCCGAGTCTCTATATCTAGCTCAGCCACTGCGAGTAGGCAGTGCGAAGGGAGGATGGTGTTGCTGATGGTGGAGTCTTGGGTGTGGGTGAACTGCCTGGAGAGAGCATCTGGTTTGGCGTTCTTGGATCCTGGACGGTAGGAGAGGGTGAAGTTGAACCTGGTGAAAAAGAGTGACCAACGGGCCTGGCGGGAGTTCAGCCGCTTGGCGCCTCGAAGGTACTCCAGGTTCTTGTGGTCAGTCCAGACCAGGAATGGGATCTCCGTTCCTTCAAGCCAGTGTCTCCACTCCTCCAGGGCTAGTTTTATGGCCAGGAGCTCGCGATCTCCGATGCCATAATTTCCTTCGGTGGGGGTTAATCGGTGTGAGAAGAAAGAGCAGGGGTGCAGCTTGTTGTCATGGGCGGATCTCTGGGAGAGAATGCCTCCTACTCCCGTGCTGGAGGCGTCGACCTCCACAATGAACTGCCGTGACGGGTCCGGGATGGTGAGGATAGGAGCGGATGTGAACAGCTTCTTAAGTTTGGTGAAGGCTCCCTCAGATTCCTGGTTCCAACGAAAACGAACCTTGGGAGAGGTTAGGGCTGTTAGGGGGGCAGCGATAGAACTGTAGCCGCGGATGAAACGGCGATAGAAATTTGAGAATCCCAGAAATCTCTGGAGTTCCTGTCGTGAGGTGGGTGTGGGCCAGTTCGTGACGGCTTGAAGCTTGGCGGGTTCCATCTGGATTCCTGAAGGTCCGATGCCAAATCCAAGGAATGTGGTGGAAGTGGTGTGGAATTCGCACTTCTCTGGTTTTGCAAATAACTTGTTCTCTAGGAGCCTTTGTAGCACCTGTTGGACATGCTGTTGATGCTCCTCCAGGTCCCGGGAAAAGATCAGGATGTCATCCAGGTAGACAAACACAGATAAGTTGAGAAAGTCTCTGAGTATATCGTTAATGAAGGCCTGGAAGACTGCGGGGGCATTAGTGAGGCCGAACGGAACCACAAGGTATTCGTAATGCCCTGTAGGGGTATTGAAGGCCGTTTTCCACTCGTCACCCTCTCGGATGCGGACAAGGTGGTAAGCATTGCGTAAGTCGAGCTTGGTGAAAATCCTGGCTCCTTGGAGAAGCTCAAAGGCGGTGGCCATTAGTGGGAGGGGGTACCGGTTCTTCACAGTGATCTCATTCAAACCCCTGTAATCTATGCAGGGACGAAGGGAACCGTCTTTCTTGCCCACGAAGAAGAACCCGGCCCCCGCTGGAGAGGAAGAAGGACGAATGATCCCCGCCGCGAGGGATTCGGTGATGTAATGGTCCATGGCTTGGCGTTCCTTGGGTGACAATGAGTAAAGACGGCCCTTGGGGGGAGAGGTGCCTGGGAGCAGATCAATAGCGCAGTCGTATGGCCGATGGGGGGGAAGAGAAATGGCGCGCGATTTGCTAAACACAGCCTTGAGGTCGTGATACTCAGGTGGAACATGGGTGAGTTCCAGTGATTCATCCGCCTGGGCGGGATCGGGGCATGACGTGAGGGCAGCGCGTAGGCAGGTCGTGGAACATGATGGGCTCCATGCTGAGATCGAGTTTCCGGCCCAGTCAATCTGTGGGTTATGTCGGATCAGCCAGGGGAGGCCCAAAATGACCGTGGCATGAGATCCCTCCATGATGGATAGCGAGGTCTGCTCAGAATGGTTACCTGAGACCCTTAGACCGAGAAGAGGGGTCCTGTGGGTGATAGAAGGAAGTGGACTCCCATCGAGGGCCTGAACCTTGAGGTGAGTCTCTAAAGGCAGAGCAGGGATTCCCAGGGCCTTGGCTGAGGCGGCATTGATTAGGTTACGGTCTGAACCGGAGTCGATCAGTGCCTGCACCAGGTGGGTTCGTTGTTCGTGGATGAGGAAGATGGGAAGCAGTCGGCGTTGGTCTGGAGGTTTCTTTGGAGAAGTGCCCTCCAGTGCTCCCAGCTGAACCTGAGGACTCCTTCTCCTTACTGCACAGTTCTTAAGTAGATGGTTTAATTCTCCACAGTAGAAGCAGGCTCCCTCCACTCGACGACGTCGTCGCTCCTCTGGTGAAATGCGGGTTCTGCCCAGTTGTATGGTTTCATCCTGAGGGTGGGGTCGCTGGAAGGCTCTAGGTGGTGCCATCCTGGCCCCTTTCCGAAGGCGGAGACGTGAATCCACTCGGCCGGCCAAATCCATGAGATCTTGGAGTGATGACGGTAGTTCACGAGAGATTAGCTCATCCTGAAGTGCTTCTGTCAGTCCTTCAAAGAACACATCACTCAACGCACGATTATTCCACCCACTGGAGAGAGCTAGGGTCTGGAATTCTATGGCGTAATCATAGGCCGAACGCGAGCCTTGTTGGAGCTTTAACAGTTTGTGACCAGCTTCCCTTCCATGACATGAGCGATCAAACACCCTCTTCATCTCCTCAGCGAAGTCCTCGTAGTTGGAGCAGCAGGGGTCGCGAGAGTCCCAAAGAGAAGTGCTCCATTCTTGAGCTCGTCCTGAGAGCAGCGTTATCACATATGCCACCTTGGAGCGTTCGGTGGAGAATGTGGAGGGTTGGAGCTCGAATATCAGTGTACACTGAGAGAGAAACGAGCGACATGTACCAGGATCACCCTCATAGGTCGGGGGGGCAGGGAGGCGTGGTTCGCGTTGCATGATGGAGTCCTCATGTCGCGTTGGAGAGAGCTGGAGTCCTTTGAGCTGGGTTGTGACGTCAGCAAGGGTTTGCTTGGTGTTGAGCAGCCCCTGGTGGTGAGCTTCAAGAGGAGCACCCTGATGCTCCAGTGCTACATTCATGCAGTCGACATCTGCTGGATTCATATCGATGGCTGGATTATTCTGTCACGAAGCGGAACGGAACGAGGTGAATCCAAGTGCAGATGACGTGCTGAAATGTCAGGCGAGAGCGTGGTCGGAATGCGGAAGTCAATGCCGGGTGATCAGTCAGCGTAGCGTCTAAGCCAAATCGTAAAGCGGAAGCCGTGGTCAAAAGAGGAAGCGTAAATTCAAAAACCGGGAGATCAAAGGGCGAGGCAAACAAATCCGAGACGAGAAACCGAAAGCGAAAAACGAGAAACAAAGCGAACTTGGCAACGTGAGATCAAGGGAAAATAAACGCGAGAAGATCGGGGCATGAAAAACACAAGATAATCCAGCGATTTAAGCAGCGCGCCGCGCATGCTTAAATCGCTGGAGTAATCAGTCATGGAATGAGAAACAGCTGAGCAGACGGGGCGGAAACGGGGGCGTGAGAGCGCACGTGACGGCTAGACAAAAACATGAGCACGTGGGGAAATGACAGCGTGGGAAAAGGACGGCAGACAGGGCGTGGAGCATGACATATTGCATATAAAATGCTCTTTTAATGAAACGCTGTGTTAGTTTTACACCAGATGTAACGGGACACGCACCTTCCACCTTTCAATATGTTCCACTTTTGTATTATCAGTCCACAGAAGTTTTCCCCAAAAGTCTTATCTTGGGGATAATCAAGATGTTTTGCCAAATGTGAGATTTATGTTCTTTTAGGTCAGCAGTGTATTTCCTCTTAGAACTCTCCCATGGATGGTGTTTTTGCCCGGGCTCTTAGTGTTATTACGTATGTTTTTACACATGGCCTGGCAGGTTTAGACAGGTTTTTCCCTTAATTAATTAAATCATCAATTAATAACTACTGTTTTTATTTACTCATTTACTCGAGTTATCTTTGTATAATATTAAAACTTGTTTGATTTGAATAATTGAAGTGTAAAAAATATTGGGGCGTGGCTTATAAATTCTTATAACTAGGTGAGCTGGAACTTCAGTTTCCAGTGGCTGTTCAGAGAGACAGAGTTTACAGGAAATTGTTGTTGACAGACTTTTATTCTGTTTTTCTTGTTCGTAAACATGAATTTGCTACTTTCTTTCGTCATGCTCACTGTTTTTACCACAACTTCCTTTGCTAAGGAGTGTAAGTATAATTTATATGGAAGGTTTCTAATGTTGGCCTCGTGTTAGGGTGTTATTATTATTATTATTAATTATTGTCTTATTCATTTATTTAATATGTATACTACATTAATACACAAATGTATACATTAATTATAAACATTATTCAGAGACATATTTAATCTTAATGAAATGTATAAAATACAAAATAAATTAAGAAAAAGATTAACCCAGTTTATTTATTTGTTTGTTTATTCTATTTATTTATTTATTTATTTATTTATTCATTTTCTTTCTTTCTTTCTTTCATTTTTCCCAGTATTGTCTTCAGTAATCAAAATGAAAGTAAACTAAAAATATAACCAAAATAATATATAGTGATACCACGGCATACAAATTTAATCCATTCTGGAGGTGAGTTCTTAAGGCGAATAATTCATACTGCGATACAAATGTTCCTATAGGAAATAATGCAAATGCAGATAATCGGTTCTAGAAATACTCAAAAATATTACCAATAGTCAAGTCAAGTAGGCTTTAATAGTTTTTAAATTTTTTGTTGTTGTTTTTTTACATATGCAGTAAATATGCAGGTAATGCAGTGATTTGGACTCGAAAACACAGCATTTTTATCTTCACCATAATACTGCAGTAATACTGCAGTTAATATTATATGGCTGCTGCAGTTAATATATGTCAATCTAAATGTGTGAGATAGTGTAATACAACTACATTACAACAAAATTATTGCAATTCATTTTATTAATTAGGTTTTTTCTTTTTTCTCTGACTGAATAAGATATTGTTTGTGTGCATATAGTTTATTTATTGATAAAGCAACACACTTAAAACAACAACAAAAAACTGGACATACACCAATGTTCTTTATTAATTTGTTACAGTATCAAGTCCTGAAATAAAAAAATCATTTAAAAACATTAAGGTTTGTGAGTATATTACAAGGCTGAGGTCTACAGCTGGAGGCCTGCGGTGGTTTAACGCCTCCTCCACATTTTGTCCTCATTCGCATAAGAACTTTCACCTCTCCTTCCTTCACTTTAAAAGACATGTGCTGAAACAAAGGTAAAGAAAACGGTGAGACAAATATTCATTAGGAGTTGTGTAGAAATCACATTTGAATAATTAAAATGGAATCATTTAGTATATGTTCAACCTTACATGTTTACTGAGAAAATTAAATTATAATATTTATCTGTTTCTGTCATTATTATGTCCTAAATTATTGCTAAATAATGGCTTGAGTTTGCTGTTTTTGACAGCAACCCTGTTAATTACTTAGTTAAGTACAATTTCAGAATGTAATGTGAATTTGATGACTCAATGCTGGCAGTTAGCGTTGACCTTTAGAGATAGTGTTATAACAGCAATAACACTGCAGTTTTTATCCCAGACAAAAAAAAAAATACCATAAATTAACAAAAACACTATAGACAAGACAGCAAAAAGTGCACATGCAAAACAAGAGCGACAAAACGACAACAACATTCATGTTCTTTACCGCTTTATCCTGTATTTAGGGTCGCGGGGACCTGGAGCCTATCCCAGGAGGCTCAGGGCACTAGGCGGGGTACACCCTGGACAGCGTGCCAATCCATCGCAGAGCACACAATGGTCAATTTGGGAACGCCAATTAACCAAACCGGAGAACCCGGAGGAAACCTACCAAGCACAGGGAGAACATGCAAACTCCATGCACACAGGTAATCGAGCCTGGCCCGGGAATCGAACCCAGACCCTGGAGGTGCAAGGCGACAGTGCTAACCACTACACCACCGTGCCACCTGACAACAACATGACACAATCCAATACTCTATGGTAATGAGGTAATGAGGTGAGGTAGTGCAAGTAACCTGTCTGTGAGATGATAGATGAGAAACAGTAAAGATTTCAGAAAAGAGAAACAGTTTATATTTTCCTGTTAAAGAAGCAGCGAAGACACAAAAGAGTTATTGTGCAAATAACAGGTAATAATATTGTGTAAAACAAAGCCAATTACTGATTTTCAATACTATAATCATATCGTTGCATATAAAAACAATCAAAACATTTAGAAAAGATTAAAACTCACTTAACATTAATTCATAATCTCTCTTGGCTTCGGCTCCTTTTAAAGCAAACCTGATAGGCTCCATTTTCTTCTTGCTACCGTGCTCTCTAACATTCTTGGGACCCATGGTGCTGTGTCTTCACTAAATCTTGCACAAAAGCGCGCGTAACTGAACAGACATTCGGTTTGTCTTGATTTGCTGAAAATGCTGCTTCATATGCATCATAAGTGTCATATGCCGGTGCTAATTTCTAGCAAAATTAAAATTCTTAAGATGACAATTTGTAAGAGAGGGCACGCATATGCCGAGGTTCCACTGTATATAGAACTCAGGAATTTTTTTTTCTTTAAAAAATGTAACAGACTATATTTAAATTTAAAGAAAAAAAAATAGTTTTAAGAATTTCAATAAAATAAGAAAGGGCATGTGATACAACATTTTTTTCATATAGTAAATTAAGAGTTACAGTAGATAAAACGACTGATATTGAAGTCACATTTTGTTTACCGTTCAGGTCTATATTCTGTATTGTAATCTTCATCCATATTAACCATGTAAGCATCTTTACCTCCAGCTCCCCCAAAAATCAAGGTTCACAGCCAGAACCCTGTTGAGTTTGGTAAAGAAAACATACTGGTCTGCACCGTACTTGACTACTACCCCGAAGACTTTAACATCAATCTGCTGGAGAATGGCGAGGAGATTCCAGGTGCTAAGCAGTCCGACCTGGAAATTAATTCAGACGGGATGTTTCAAGTGTCCAAGAACGCCAGTATTACTCCGGAAAGCGGTTTCCAATACACCTGCTATTTCAAACACTTGCAGAATGAGAAGACAGTCATCTGGGGTAAGACTGCGTCCTGTGTTACATCAACCCTCACACAGACTTTGTTACTGCTGATATACTTACAGTTATAAGTCTTGTTTAAGGATTCTGTTTTCTTTCCTTGCAGATCCAGACGTGTAAACTTGGCTTTCGTAAGTAATGACACCCATGCAAAGCGAAATGTTGTTAATAGGATCATTAGCACTTTGAATAGTTTATACTGTTTGTGCAAATGAGAATAAACTTTTTAAACAGTTGTCTTATTATCTATTGCTCCACAGATTCCACGGGCTACTGATTTTTTCCAAGCTTGCAGTAATGATACCACTTTTCCTCCATCAATTCAAGTCTTTTCAGTACATTTAATTACTCTGTATATCGGTCTTTATAGGGCTGAGTGATGGGATACAATTCTGGCAAAAGGTGTTTGACTTCAAGGTGTTTTCAAGTCATTGTGATACTTACAACATCTTAGAAATGTACAATATGCAACAAGGTGTTTAGTGTCACTTTGGTGTTTGCTCATAAAAAGCAAAAAACAATAATTCCTACTATTAATGAAATAGCACAAGTTATTTGATTCAGCGTAAAGATTCAAATATTTATTACCAGGTTAGAAGTAAATCAGTTATTAGTCATGATGATCTGCAGTGGTGTGAGAAAAGCAAAAAAGCTCATTAAAAAAAAAAAATAATAAACATTATTCTGTCTTCTTTTATTTCTGGTTTATCATGCTGTATAGTTTAATAACCTTCTCTCCAAGTTTTGCACTTGCAGTTTTAAATGTTATGTTTTAAATGGGTTTTTTTGTGCGTGACTTGCAGCATTGCACAGAACTGGAAAAAAAAACTGATTAACTTCATTATTCTATACGCATTTTTTAAATATATTTTAAAGTACCTTTCTAAGTCTTTAGCTTTTCTTTTAGCTTATTCTACTTAAATCAAACAGTGAATTTAACATAAAAGTATTTTTTTTCTTTTTCCTCTGAAACCTCTGACTCAATAAGGTAGCGTTTGTGTACATACGGTATGTACCCCACTCATTTGGGTCATTTACATTTGATTGGATGTGCTGCTACTGTTTATCTGAATTTGACTATTATTATTATTATTATTATTATTATTATTATTATTATTGTTATTATTATTATTATTATTGTTATTATTTGTCAATTTAAAGATGAAGTCGGCAAATACTTCTTTTGACCCTTTAAGATTTTCAGTACAGATGAAATAAGAAAAACAAAATGATTCCAGTTTGAAACCACACTGTAAAAAAATTCTTGCTACTCCAACTAAAAAATTTCTAGTGACCTGTTGCATCTAAAATTTTTAGTTGGCTCAATTTAAGTTGTATAAACTATTTTGTTTTTGCTGTGCTGATTACCTCTAAATGTACACACAAATTGAAATAAAACATTCTGTCAACTAAATGTTCTATGCTGAATAAACATGCCTAGTTAGGCCAACAAGCAGTCTCAAATTGAAATATAATGTTGTGTCAATTAAATGTTCCAAGTTGACTGAAAGGTATATTTTGAATTGGAAATTATGCTTGCATAATTATAAAATTAACATCTTAAAGTTTACTTGAGTAGGTTATTCACTGTAGCCACATTTCAAATAACATGACACATTCTTCTAAATTTGAATATTTTTTTAATGTAAACTTTAAACACCTGTTAAAGACTATCAACATTGATTAAGTGCAATCCAGATACTCTATTTCAACAAATAAACAACTGCTGCATTGTTATAACAAAATATGCAAATAACATTCCAAAATGCAAGAATGAAACTGTGCCCTTAACATTCATGTTACAAAGCTTACTAATATCACACTCAGTCAAAACAGTATACTGGATAAATAGACTTCTGCTTTGAGGAACAAAACATACTGATATTTCTCAGTAAAAAGGTGCAGTGGCTTATTTGAAAATAAAATATTTGCTTTAACTCAGAAATGGTTTAAGATATAAAAAAAAAAGAAATGTTGTGAAATAATTTTGCCAAGCTCCAAGATTGTTTGCAGATGCAGTAAGCACTGTTTCCCAGATATTCTCCGAAATACAAAAAGAAAAATACATGAATAACTAATTAAGTAACCATTTGTAGTTCAAAACCATTAAAAATCCTAGACAAAAAAATGTCCGTTTAGCCATTATAACCGTTTTCAGACACTATAAGGTTAATGAATGATGAAGGAGTGAGAACATTAAGCTCCCTCAGTGGCGCACTAACGCGCCGTCTTTTTCAAATAGCCTTTGAAATTATCAGTCATTAAAATGAATAAAATGTATGTAACGTAATTAAACTTTAGCGGTTTCATAGATTAACATTAATGTCAATGTACATACCATCTGAAAAAAAAATGCGTTAGGAGCTGAAACGAGTGCATTGCCAGATAACTACTGTAACACTCCAAATTATATACATAAACACTCGAAAATATAATGTTCTAA
Organism: Channallabes apus; assembly: GCA_030522415.1. Taxonomy (NCBI): domain Eukaryota; kingdom Metazoa; phylum Chordata; class Actinopteri; order Siluriformes; family Clariidae; genus Channallabes; species Channallabes apus. Next base: position 39,598,467 of record CM060111.1, read on the forward strand.
AGCTTGCTGCTGGATAATATATATGTTATAAAGCTAAAATTGCTGATTACTTTGCAGGACAGTTAGTTTCCATGAAGTACTCACCATTTCGGGAGGAAATAGCGGGAAGTTCGAAAATTCTGGAAGAACGCTTTTGCGCATGCGCAGAGGTCCCTCTTGTTCGTCCAACATAAAATTGTTTGTGTGCAGTTAAATGTTTCATGAACACAGTTTTATTCGTTGCCTCGATGAAACTTTCGTAGTTGAGTAATGAAATTTATACAATCATTGAGAAAACATATTTTTCTTTTTTGACACCAGCATTATATTAGCCCAACATATATTTCTTTGTTCCAACAACTATTTTCAGGATTTATTTTTTACAGTGCAAAAGTAATTGTGAATATGAATTTTTGCACATATGGGTAAAAATCATGTGAAGGCACGAGGCAGGGGGCATCCTGGACGGGTTGTTAATCCATTCTCACACACATTTGCACACACTCATACTCATTCACATATAGCCTGCATGCATTTGGACTGCATGTATACTGTGTATATATGTATACTGGACTGTGGGAGGAAACCAGAGTACCCAGAGCAAACCTACCAAGCAGAGGAGAACACACAAACTCCATGTAAACAGACACTAAGGCGGGAATCAAACCCTCGACACTGGAGGTGCAAGGCGACAGCAGTGGCGGTTCTACACTGAATTGCTCCCTGGGCGAGACTAAGGCTCTAATCTAATCTAAGGGAGGAACAATTAGCTCCTTGGTTAATTTACCGCCTCAAATTATATGCTTTGTCACGTAACAGAGTTACAGCAAATGGAAAATGTCTTTTAAACTATCTACACATATGTACATTAAACTGGCTAGTTACAGTATACTGTAAATATATTGTAAATATATTGGTTATAGCCAACATTAACATAATAAACAATGGAAGTAAATAACTGTACTTGCAACAGTCTTGCTGCAAAGCATAATTTTGTAGTTACATTTTGTGGTATTTAATAGAAACCATTAGAATTTCTGTGATGGTTTGAAAATTAGGTTTTTATTGTGTGTGTGTGTGTGTTTAGTAAGGTAAGCATACAAGCATCATAAGCAAGAAGGCAAACAAACCTAAGAGTTAATGTTATACCACTAATGAACATGATGACATGAATAACTTAATCATACAGAGAGAACATTGTTATATACCTTTATCTTTTGCCTGTTTCTCCTCATCTTCTTTACTTTTTTATTGGACCCCTGACAGCTTTGGCCCTTTTTTCTCCATCGCTGTGTTACTATCGACGATTCGACAATCAGCAGATTTCCCCCAACGCTGTCACTCATGACCAGAAGTCAAGACTAAACCAATTCACCTCCACATCATCATCATTCTTATTACCTATTTTTATTAGCCATTTCACACAATTAAGTAAATGAAAAAAAGTGCAAATTATTGGTGTGTGTTTATAATATTTTGAATGAAATGTGCGTTATTTGTAAGAAAGTCGGGTAGACATAATTTAGCCCCCTTCATGTCCCTTGTCCCAAACTAACTTCAAATACAAGAGTTTAACTGATTTTATCATCCTCCATATTTATTATTTCTAAACAATCTTGGCAAATAATTCACTCATACCACACGGGATGCAAAAGTGTAACTTGTTCAGAGTGTGTCACCTGCAACTGTATAAAGGAAAAACCCCACAAATTGGTTTCTGAATTAACTAATTATATTCAAACACAATTCAATTACATCTAAATTCAACAGTAAATGAATAAAATAAAAAAGATTTCTGAATGTAAAGTTTACTAAATAATGTGGAAAATGAAGTGTTATGAAAAAATACCGTGTGTGTGTGTGTGTGTGTTTGGAGAGGTTTGGATTTTGGCCATGTTTACTGAACCAACCCTTCACTGACCTCTGGATTAATTGTTCAAGGGCATGAAGTATAAACACAGAAAGGGTTTTTATTGACTATAAAAACATAATTTGGTTTTCAAAAGTTGGTTCTTGAATTTAATTCTTGACACAACTAGCTAAACACACACACGCCCTACAGCACCCTAACTGTGGAAGGGAAAACTACAGACTGGTTTCTCACTCGCTCACCATTTATACTGCTTTGTCCTGTCACAGGGGGGCACCTGGAGCCTATCCCAGGAGACTTGGGGCATTAGGTGGGGTACAACCTGGATGGGTGCCAATCTCTCATGGGGCATACACACTCATTCACACACTACGGGCAATTTGGTAACACCAGTTAGCCTAATCTGCATGTCTTTTGAACCGGACCCTGGAGGTGCGTGGCGACAGTGCCAACCACGACACCACTGTGCCTCCTTTAAGATCATCAAACAAATATTTAATGTTACATAATAATAACCTGAGTAAATACAAAATGATTAGTCATTGCAAAAGTAATTGCCCGGTAAACCTAATAACCGGTTGTGCCACCCTTTTGGCAACAACTGCAATCAAGCGTTTGCCATAACAGGCAATGAGCCACATGTTCTGCCGCATAGCGCAACTGCACTTGAGCTTGTGGTCACAAAGGATGTACAGTCCTGGCGATAATTGAGATGTTTTTTTGCCAAATGTGAGACGAGCCTTTGTGTTCTTTTTGTCGGCAGTGGCTTGGAATCTTTTAGCCCTATTATTTACTTTTAAGGCAGGTTTAGACAAGTTTTCCCCTAAATGAAATCATCATTTAAAAACTGCATTTTTTTTAATTCACTCGGGTTATCTTTGTGTAATTTTATAATTAGTTTAATGATCTGAATCCTTGAAGTGTGAGAAATATGCAATAATGTTTGAGCGCTTGAACATCCCGCCACATCAGCAGCGACTGCTGTACAAAGGGAAAGCCCTGGCAGGTACGAATAAAGACAAATCCGTCTAAACTGGCGTCACGTTTAGGAGTCGAGCCCGGAATCCTTGTAGCCTTTAAAAGTGATCACTGCTTCTAAGACTGCAGTAATATAATCTACCAAATGATTAATAAAGACACAAACAAATGAATATTCCTCATTAGTAAAGTTACACCCCTGTCTTTTTGCAGATGAATACAGGTTGAGCGATTACGCCATCGGCCCAGAGGCCAAGCTGAACCTGGTGGTTCGGCCAACAGGAGAGAGAAACGGTGGCGCCGCGGTCAGTAGTAAACCCACTACCCCCAGTAGCACCAGTACAGCCAGCAGCAGTGGGAGTGATGGAAATGGAGTCTGGCAGTTACTGTCCACTTACTTGAACACCCCTCAGACTTGAGTACCCCTATAGTATATCTGTATAAGCTGTTAGAACACATGTTAACACATAAGATATTTGTAAAAGTTTTATATAGCATGAATGTGTTATTATTATTATTATTTTTTTTTTGATGTAGCAGTTTAAACAACAATACATTATTTCCAAATGTAATTACATTGTTCTCTGCCAATTATTATTATTATTATTATTATTATTATTATTATTATTATTAAAATTGTTAATATTATGTGTTACTTAGTTGGTTTACATCAAGTTTTGTGGTAAAAAATAATAATAATCCCAGTGTACTGTATATGTATCAGTTATTACAGACTGACTTTTCCTGATTGCACAGCACCAAGTTCTGTCCTGGGTTCTGACTTTTGTTAAATTTTTCTCTGGTACTGTGGCAGATGTACTACTGTGGCACTACAAATCTTACCCCTTGGGCAGTGGCTCTAGCGTGTATGGTGAACTGGGAGAACTCTCCTTCAGTGTCCCAGTAAACAACAACAACAACAAAAAAAAACTAAGCTTGCTTTAATTTTGCATTATATCATAAACCACTGAATACGAAGGTTAAAAAACACAACATATATGGTAGGTTAACGAACCTACGAGGGCTATAATCACCTTTTTTTATTTTTACCAATGCGCCAAAATATTGAAACTCGGACGTGCCAGCCTTTTGCACAGGATTAACAGGTGTATTGTTTGGAGATCGGGTGGGAACTCGATAATCTTGCTAAACTAAAGGAGGAAACATTATTATTTATACTGTTGTTGTGTCGCTGCACTGTGTGCAGAGAGGTCTGAAACGTGACCATGTTTACCAAACCAAGCTTTACCTGTCCTCAGAATTAATTGTTCGAGAACGTGAAGTATAAATGCAAAAGACTTTTTATTGACAATACAAACAGGGTTTTCAAAAGTTGGTTCTTGAACTTGACAACACACACACACACACACACACACACACACAGAAGAACTTCAACTGTATGAAGGAAAAACCCCACAAATTGGTTTCTGAATTAACTTATTATATTCAAACATAATTCAATTTCAACAGTAAATGAATAAAATAAAAAAAAGAAGTGGGGCCCCAGGATGAGTCAGACAGGTTCGGAGGAGCTAACGCTAATGTATCAAGAGTTTTAGAAAAAACATGCAACTAGGCGATAGGAACCGCTGTGATCTTGGGAAAAGACCCCCACTTTGACACTTTTGCCTTCAGAGACATATAGGTGAATCGGCTTGCCATAATCAGGTAGAGCCAATGCTGGCACTGAACTTAGGGATTGTTTGAGGTAGCAAAAAGAGTCCTTCATCTCAGTAGGAGTAGAGGAGCATGACTGTCACAATATCTTGTCATAGTAGAAAGATTCAGGAATAAACTGTTTTTGGGTTGTTTAGGAGCCTCATAAATTGTTAATAAATAAATAAATTGGATAAATTGTTTGAGAACATGAAGTATAAATGCGAAAAAACCTTTTTATTGACAAACAAACAGGGTTTTCAAAAGTTGGTTCTTGACCTTGACATGACTAGCTAAATACACACACACACACACACACACACAGAACAAGTTCAACTGTATAAAGGAAAAACCCCACAAATTGTCTTATACTCAAACACACAATTCAATTACATCTAAATTTCAACAGTAAATTAATAAAATAAAATAATTTCTAAATGTAAAGTTTACTAAATAACGTGGAAGATGAAGTTCTGTGAAAATAGTATTTGCCCCCTCCCAGATTATTTCCAGTTATTCATATTTGTCACACTTAAATGACTGACATCAATTTTAATATTACACAAATAACTGACATCATGCGGTTTTAAATGATGATTTCAGACCATCACACTACCACCACCATGTTTTATTGCATATAAAATGCTCTTTTAATGAAACGCTGTGTTAGTTTTACACCAGATGTAATGGGACACGCACCTTCCACCTTTCAATATGTTCCACTTTTGTATTATCAGTCCACAGAAGTTTTCCCCAAAAGTCTTATCTTGGGGATAATCAAGATGTTTTGCCAAATGTGAGATTTATGTTCTTTTAGGTCAGCAGTGTATTTCCTCTTAGAACTCTCCCATGGATGGTGTTTTTGCCCGGGCTCTTAGTGTTATTACGTATGTTTTTACACATGGCCTGGCAGGTTTAGACAGGTTTTTCCCTTAATTAATTAAATCATCAATTAATAACTACTGTTTTTATTTACTCATTTACTCGAGTTATCTTTGTATAATATTAAAACTTGTTTGATTTGACTAATTGAAGTGTAAAAAATATTGGGGCGTGGCTTATAAATTCTTATAACTAGGTGAGCTGGAACTTCAGTTTCCAGTGGCTGTTCAGAGAGACAGAGTTTACAGGAAATTGTTGTTGACAGACTTTTATTCTGTTTTTCTTGTTCGTAAACATGAATTTGCTACTTTCTTTCGTCATGCTCACTGTTTTTACCACAACTTCCTTTGCTAAGGAGTGTAAGTATAATTTATATGGAAGGTTTCTAATGTTGGCCTCGTGTTAGGGTGTTATTATTATTATTATTATTAATTATTGTCTTATTCATTTATTTAATATGTATACTACATTAATACACAAATGTATACATTAATTATAAACATTATTCAGAGACATATTTAATCTTAATGAAATGTATAAAATACAAAATAAATTAAGAAAAAGATTAACCCAGTTTATTTATTTGTTTGTTTATTCTATTTATTTATTTATTTATTTATTTATTCATTTTCTTTCTTTCTTTCTTTCATTTTTCCCAGTATTGTCTTCAGTAATCAAAATGAAAGTAAACTAAAAATATAACCAAAATAATATATAGTGATACCACGGCATACAAATTTAATCCATTCTGGAGGTGATTATATGGCTGCTGCAGTTAATATATGTCAATCTAAATGTGTGAGATAGTGTAATACAACTACATTACAACAAAATTATTGCAATTCATTTTATTAATTAGGTTTTTTCTTTTTTCTCTGACTGAATAAGATATTGTTTGTGTGCATATAGTTTATTTATTGATAAAGCAACACACTTAAAAACAACAACAAAAAACTGGACATACACCAATGTTCTTTATTAATTTGTTACAGTATCAAGTCCTGAAATAAAAAAATCATTTAAAAACATTAAGGTTTGTGAGTATATTACAAGGCTGAGGTCTGCAGCTGGAAGCCTGCGGTGGTTTAACGCCTCCTCCACATTTTGTCCTCATTCGCATAAGAACTTTCACCTCTCCTTCCTTCACTTTAAAAGACATGTGCTGAAACAAAGGTAAAGAAAATGGTGAGACAAATATTCATTAGGAGTTGTGTAGAAATCACATTTGAATAATTAAAATGGAATCATTTAGTATATGTTCAACCTTACATGTTTACTGAGAAAATTAAATTATAATATTTATCTGTTTCTGTCATTATTATGTCCTAAATTATTGCTAAATAATGGCTTGAGTTTGCTGTTTTTGACAGCAACCCTGTTAATTACTTAGTTAAGTACAATTTCAGAATGTAATGTGAATTTGATGACTCAATGCTGGCAGTTAGCGTTGACCTTTAGAGATAGTGTTATAACAGCAATAACACTGCAGTTTTTATCCCAGACAAAAAAAAAAATACCATAAATTAACAAAAACACTATAGACAAGACAGCAAAAAGTGCACATGCAAAATGTGCAAACAAGAGCGACAACAACATTCATGTTCTTTACCGCTTTATCCTGTATTTAGGGTCGCGGGGACCTGGAGCCTATCCCAGGAGGCTCAGGGCACTAGGCGGGGTACACCCTGGACAGCGTGCCAATCCATCGCAGAGCACACACACACAATGGTCAATTTGGGAACGCCAATTAACCAAACCGGAGAACCCGGAGGAAACCCACCAAGCACAGGGAGAACATGCAAACTCCATGCACACAGAGAATCGAGCCTGGCCCGGGAATCGAACCCGGACCCTGGAGGTGCAAGGCGACAGTGCTAACCACTACACCACCGTGCCACCTGACAGCAACATGACAATCCAATACTCTATGGTAATGAGGTAATGAGGTGAGGTAGTGCAAGTAACCTGTCTGTGAGATGATAGATGAGAAACAGTAAAGATTTCAGAAAAGAGAAACAGTTTATATTTTCCTGTTAAAGAAGCAGCGAAGACACAAAAGAGTTATTGTGCAAATAACAGGTAATAATATTGTGTAAAACAAAGCCAATTACTAATTTTCAATACTATAATCATATCGTTGCATATAAAAACAATCAAAACATTTAGAAAAGATTAAAACTCACTTAACATTAATTCATAATCTCTCTTGGCTTCGGCTCCTTTTAAAGCAAACCTGAAAGGCTCCATTTTCTTCTTGCTACCGTGCTCTCTAACATTCTTGGGACCCATGGTGCTGTGTCTTCACTAAATCTTGCACAAAAGCGCGCGTAACTGAACAGACATTCGGTTTGTCTTGATTTGCTGAAAATGCTGCTTCATATGCATCATAAGTGTCATATGCCGGTGCAAATTTCTAGCAAAATTAAAATTCTTAAGATGACAATTTGTAAGAGAGGGCACGCATATGCCGAGGTTCCACTGTATATAGAACTCAGGAATTTTTTTTTCTTTAAAAAATGTAACAGACTAGATTTAAATTTAAAGAAAAAAAATAGTTTTAAGAATTTCAATAAAATAAGAAAGGGCATGTGATACAACAATTTTTTCATATAGTAAATTAAGAGTTACAGTAGATAAAACGACTGATATTGAAGTCACATTTTGTTTACCGTTCAGGTCTATATTCTGTATTGTAATCTTCATCCATATTAACCATGTAAGCATCTTTACCTCCAGCTCCCCCAAAAATCAAGGTTCACAGCCAGAACCCTGTTGAGTTTGGTAAAGAAAACATACTGGTCTGCACCGTACTTGACTACTACCCCGCAGACTTTTACATCAATCTGCTGGAGAATGGCGAGGAGATTCCAGGTGCTAAGCAGTCCGACCTGGAAATTAATTCAGACGGGATGTTTCAAGTGTCCAAGAACGCCAGTATTACCCCGGAAAGCGGTGCCCAATACACCTGCTATTTCAAACACTTGCAGAATGAGAAGACAGTCATCTGGGGTAAGACTGCGTCCTGTGTTACATCAACCCTCACACAGACTTTGTTACTGCTGATATACTTACAGTTATAAGTCTTGTTTAAGGATTCTGTTTTCTTTCCTTGCAGATCCAGACGTGTAAACTTGGCTTTCGTAAGTAATGACACCCATGCAAAGCGAAATGTTGTTAATAGGATCATTAGCACTTTGAATAGTTTATACTGTTTGTGCAAATGAGAATAAACTTTTTAAACAGTTGTCTTATTATCTATTGCTCCACAGATTCCGCGGGCTACTGATTTTTTCCAAGCTTGCAGTAATGATACCACTTTTCCTCCATCAATTCAAGTCTTTTCAGTACATTTAATTACTCTGTATATCGGTCTTTATAGGGCTGAGTGATGGGATACAATTCTGGCAAAAGGTGTTTGACTTCAAGGTGTTTTCAAGTCATTGTGATACTTACAACATCTTAGAAATGTACAATATACAACAAGGTGTTTAGTGTCACTTTGGTGTTTGCTCATAAAAAGCAAAAAACAATAATTCCTACTATTAATGAAATAGCACAAGTTATTTGATTCAGCGTAAAGATTCAAATATTTATTACCAGGTTAGAAGTAAATCAGTTATTAGTCATGATGATCTGCAGTGGTGTGAGAAAAGCAAAAAAGCTCATTAAAAAAAAATAATAATAAACATTATTCTGTCTTCTTTTATTTCTGGTTTATCATGCTGTATAGTTTAATAACCTTCTCTCCAAGTTTTGCACTTGCAGTTTTAAATGTTATGTTTTAAATGGGGTTTTTTGTGCGTGACTTGCAGCATTGCACAGAACTGGAAAAAAAAACTGATTAACTTCATTATTCTATACGCATTTTTTAAATATATTTTAAAGTACCTTTCTAAGTCTTTAGCTTTTCTTTTAGCTTATTCTACTTAAATCAAACAGTGAATTTAACATAAAAGTATTTTTTTTCTTTTTCCTCTGAAACCTCTGACTGAATAAGGTAGCGTTTGTGTACATACGGTATGTACCCCACTCATTTGGGTCATTTACATTTGATTGGATGTGCTGCTACTGTTTATCTGAATTTGACTATTATTATTATTATTATTATTATTATTATTATTATTATTATTGTTATTATTATTATTATTATTGTTATTATTTGTCAATTTAAAGATGAAGTCGGCAAATACTTCTTTTGACCCTTTAAGATTTTCAGTACAGATGAAATAAGAAAAACAAAATGATTCCAGTTTGAAACCAAAAGTAATTGTGAATATGAATTTTTGCACCTATGGGTAAAAATCATGTGATGGCACGAGGCATCCTGGACGGGTTGTTAATCCATTCTCACACACATTTGCACACACTCATACTCATTCACATATAGCCTGCATGCATTTGGACTGCATGTATACTGTGTATATATGTATACTGGACTGTGGGAGGAAACCAGAGTACCCAGAGCAAACCTACCAAGCAGAGGAGAACACACAAACTCCATGTAAACAGACACTAAGGCGGGAATCAAACCCTCGACACTGGAGGTGCAAGGCGACAGCAGTGGCGGTTCTACACTGAATTGCTCCCTGGGCGAGACTAAGGCTCTAATCTAATCTAAGGGAGGAACAATTAGCTCCTTGGTTAATTTACTGCCTCAAATTATATGCTTTGTCACGTAACAGAGTTACAGCAAATGGAAAACATAATTTGGTTTTCAAAAGTTGGTTCTTGAATTTAATTCTTGACACAACTAGCTAAACACACACACGCCCTACAGCACCCTAACTGTGGAAGGGAAAACTACAGACTGGTTTCTCACTCGCTCACCATTTATACTGCTTTGTCCTGTCACAGGGGGGCACCTGGAGCCTATCCCAGGAGACTTGGGGCATTAGGTGGGGTACAACCTGGATGGGTGCCAATCTCTCATGGGGCATACACACTCATTCACACACTACGGGCAATTTGGGAACACCAGTTAGCCTAATCTGCATGTCTTTTGAACCGGACCCTGGAGGTGCGTGGCGACAGTGCCAACCACGACACCACTGTGCCTCCTTTAAGATCATCAAACAAATATTTAATGTTACATAATAATAACCTGAGTAAATACAAAATGATTAGTCATTGCAAAAGTAATTGCCCGGTAAACCTAATAACCGGTTGTGCCACCCTTTTGGCAACAACTGCAATCAAGCGTTTGCCATAACAGGCAATGAGCCACATGTTCTGCCGCATAGCGCAACTGCACTTGAGCTTGTGGTCACAAAGGATGTACAGTCCTGGCGATAATTGAGATGTTTTTTTGCCAAATGTGAGACGAGCCTTTGTGTTCTTTTTGTCGGCAGTGGCTTGGAATCTTTTAGCTCTATTATTTACTTTTAAGGCAGGTTTAGACAAGTTTTCCCCTAAATGAAATCATCATTTAAAAACTGCATTTTTTTTTATTTACTCGGGTTATCTTTGTGTAATTTTATAATTAGTTTAATGATCTGAATCCTTGAAGTGTGAGAAATATGCAATAATGTTTGAGCGCTTGAACATCCCGCCACATCAGCAGCGACTGCTGTACAAAGGGAAAGCCCTGGCAGGTACGAATAAAGACAAATCCGTCTAAACAGGCGTCACGTTTAGGAGTCGAGCCCGGAATCCTTGTAGCCTTTAAAAGTGATCACTGCTTCTAAGACTGCAGTAATATAATCTACCAAATGATTAATAAAGACACAAACAAATGAATATTCCTCATTAGTAAAGTTACACCCCTGTCTTTTTGCAGATGAATACAGGTTGAGCGATTACGCCATCGGCCCAGAGGCCAAGCTGAACCTGGTGGTTCGGCCAACAGGAGAGAGAAACGGTGGCGCCGCGGTCAGTAGTAAACCCACTACCCCCAGTAGCACCAGTACAGCCAGCAGCAGTGGGAGTGATGGAAATGGAGTCTGGCAGTTACTGTCCACTTACTTGAACACCCCTCAGACTTGAGTACCCCTATAGTATATCTGTATAAGCTGTTAGAACACATGTTAACACATAAGATATTTGTAAAAGTTTTATATAGCATGAATGTGTTATTATTGTTATTTTTTTTTTTTTGATGTAGCAGTTTAAACAACAATACATTATTTCCAAATGTAATTACATTGTTCTCTGCCAATTATTATTATTATTATTATTATTATTAAAATTGTTAATATTATGTGTTACTTAGTTGGTTTACATCAAGTTTTGTGGTAAAAAATTATAATAATCCCAGTGTACTGTATATGTATCAGTTATTACAGACTGACTTTTCCTCATTGACTGACTTCTCCAAGTTCTGTCCTGGGTTCTGACATTTGCAAAATTTTTCTCTGGTACTGTGGCAGATGTACTACTGTGGCAGTACAAATCTTACCCCTTGGGCAGTGGCTCTAGCGTGTATGGTGAACTGGGAGAACTCTCCTTCAGTGTCCTATAAAAAGTAAACAACAATAACAAAAAAAAACTTGCTTTCATTTTGCATTAAGACATAAACCACTGAATACGAAAGTTAACAAACACAATATATGGTAGGTTAACGAACCTACAAGGGTTATAATCACCTTTTTTTTTTTTTTACCAAGTACTGTATATACGGGGCGGCACGGTGGTGTAGTGGTTAGCACTGTCGCTTTGCACCTCCAGGGTCCGGGTTCGATTCCCGGCCGGGTTCGATTCCCGTCTCTGTGTGCATGGAGTTTGCATGTTCTCTCCCCGTGCTTGGTGGGTTTCCTCCGGGTACTCCGGTTTCCTCCCACAGTCCAAAGACATGCAGATTAGGCTAATTGGCGTTCCCAAATTGACCATAGTGTGTGAATGAGTGTGAGTGTGTGTGCTCTGCGATGGATTGGCACGCTGTCCAGGGTGTACCCTGCCTCGTGCCCTGAGTCTCCTGGGATAGGCTCCAGGTCCCCGCGACCCTAAATACAGGATAAAGCGGTATAGAAGATGAATGAATTAATGTATATACGGTATGCGCCAAAATATTGAAACTCGGACGTGCCAGCCTTTTGCACAGGATTAACAGGTGTATTGTTTGGAGATTGGGTGGGAACTCGATAATCTTGCTATGGTAATGGAGTGTAAAGTTTACTGAATGTAATGTTCACTAAATAACATGGAAAATGAAGTGCTGTGAAAAAGTATTTACCCCGTTCCAAATTATTTTCAGTTTTGTACATACTGTATTTGTCAAACTTAAATGACTGACATCATCTAATAAATTTTAATATTACACAAATGACTGACATCATGCAATTTTAAATGATGATTTCATTTATTAAAGACATAAAAGCTGTTCAAACCAACCTGGCCCTTTAATTGCTCCCTAAACCTAAACTGGTTGTGCCATCCTGCAAAAACTGCAATCAAATGTTTACCAGAACTGGCAGTGAGTCTTTTACTGGACATCGCTGTGGAAGGATTTTGGCCCACTCTTATTTTTAGAATTGCTCTCTTTAAGCCACTTTAGAGGGTTTTTGAGCATGACCGGCCTGTTTAAGGTCATGCCACAGGATTTAAGTCCAAACTTTGACTAGGCCACTCCAAAACCTTAATTTGGTATTTTTTTGAGCCATTAAGAGGTGGACTTGCTTGTGTGTTACAGATCGTTGTCCTGCCGTGTAACCCAGTTGCGCTTGAGCTTGAGGCCACTGATGGCCGGACATTCTCCTTCAGGATTTTCTGGTAGAGGGCAGAATTCATCCAGGTCCTGAAGCTGGGGAAGCAGCCCCAGACCATCAGACTGCCACCAACATGTTTTACTGCTTTTAAAATGTTCCTTTCATGAAACGCTGTGTTAGTTTTACACCAGATATAACAGGACACACATCTTCCAATATGTTAAACTTTTGTAATATCAGGCCACAGAATATTTCCCCAAAAGTCTTACCTTGGGGATAATCAAGATGTTTTTGCCAAATGTGAGATGAGCCTTTATGTTCTTTTAGGTCAGCAGTTGCTTTCCCCTTAGAACTCTCCCATGGATGGTGTTTTTGTCCAGTCTCTTAGTGTTATTACTTATGTTTTCACACATGGCCTGGCAGGTTTAGACAGGTTTTTCCCCTAATAAATTAAATCATCAATTAAAACATGCATTTTTTTTATTTACCTGTTAATTTAATGTTTACTTAACTTTTCTTTGTATAATATTCAAATTTGTTTGCTTTGACTCTGTGAAGAGTGAAAAATATGGGGTTGTGGCTTATAAGTTCTTATAGCACTTCAGTTTCCAGTGGCTGTTCAGAAAGACAGGAGTTCAGAGCACAAGACGATTGTTGTTGAAAGACTTTTATTCTGTTTTTCTTGTTCGTAAACATTCAGTTTTCAAGTCAATTCAGTTTTATTTGTATAGTGCTTTTAACAATTGACATTGTCTCAAAACAGCTTTATCAAAAATCAAAAGAATTATTTAAGTTTGTATGGAATGCGAATGTGTATGAATCAAAATGTTCAGATAGTCCCTGGTGAGCAAGCCCGAGGGTGACAGTGGCAAGGAAAAACTCCCTGAGATGGTAATAGGAAGAAACCTTGAGAGGAACCAGACTCAACAGGGAACCCATCCTCATCTGGGTGAAACAGATAGCAGGAAATGATCTGCATTTATACAGTGTTAAGTGTTAGGTTCAGCTATAATAGTTGATGTTAATTGATGTTATAATAAGTTGATGTAAAATGGAGTCCCAGTAGTTATTGGAGACTCAGATAGACTTGTAGAAAGTTCCAGTCCTGAACTATCGAATAGTCAAGTCCTCAGAGAAACAGCTGACAACACCAGTCGAGGCCAGAACCATCTTCTAAGTAGATAGAATCATCCCCAGACACCAGACGCATCCATAAGAGACACACGGGGCATCCATGCGACGAGACCTCCAACCAGAAACCGGGCACCAGGATGGATCAGACAGGTCCGGAGGGCAGAGGGAGTCTGGATCACTGGCAGCTCAGGAACCACATGTGTAGCTCGACAGAGAGAGAGAGAGAAAGAGTGAAAGGGGGAGACAGGGGGAGAGAGGAAAGAGAAAGAGGGGGAGGAAGAGAAGAGGAGGAGAGATTGCAATTAGGTATGGTCACAGTCACAATGTCTAATGTGAATGTATATTTACTGTAGAGTGCAAGCAGGGACTCCGGCAGGACTAACTATGACAGCATAACTAAAAGGGAGAGCCAGAAGGAAACACAAACATGAGGGCTCCCTGAGATGTAAAGCAAACAATCACCTCACCGTCAACAAACCTGAGTGATCAAATGAGAGTGAGGAAGACAGCATCTAAACATACCAGTTCACCATAATACTCTACGTCCATGAGTCCCCCAGATCTGCTCCTTTACCTTATGGCAAATCTATTTATAAAAATGCTTGGCTAAATAAATAGGTTTTGAGCCTAGACTTGAGACTTGAGACTTGAGACTAGGCTGCAACTCACTCCTGGCAGGTCTGCCTCTGTCCACGATTCGTCCTCTGCAACTGATCCAGAATGCAGCAGCACGTCTCATTTTTAACCTCCCCAAGTTCTCCCACACCACCCCACTCCTCCGCTCCCTGCACTGGCTTCCTGTAGCTGCCCGCATCAAATTCAAAACGCTGATGCTTGCCTACAAAGCTAAAAATAGCCCTGCACCCACTTACCTCTCTGCTCTAATCACACCACGCACTGCACCACGTTCCCTCCGCTCCTCCAGCACTGCTCGCCTCATCCCACCATCTCTCAGGGATCGAGGGCGACATTCATCCAGGCTCTTTTCTGTTCTGGCACCTAGGTGGTGGAACGAACTTCCTCTAGATGTCCGTACAGCAGAGACTTTGACTATCTTTAAACGACGACTCAAGACGCATCTGTTCCTCCAGTACTTGGATTAACCCCATAGTAGTATTTTAAAATCAATGCGAAATTTCACAGGGAGCCAATGCAGTGAAGATAGGATAGGGGTGATGTGCTCATATCTTCTGGTTCTAGTGAGGACTCTCGCTGCTGCATTCTGGACTAGCTGAAGCTTGTTTATGCACCTAACTGAACAACCAGACAGTAAGGCATTACAATAGTCCAACCTAGAAGTGATAAAAGCATGAACTAGTTTTTCTGCATCGTTTAGCGACAATATATTTCTTATTTTGGCAATATTTCTGAGGTGAAAGAATGCTATCCTGGTGATATTATCTACATGAGCTTCAAATGAAAGGCTGGAATCTATAATCACGCCGAGGTCTTTTACTGTTGCACTTGACGGAACAGAAAGGCCATCTAATGTTACGGTGTGATCTAAGATTTTACTTATAGCTGTGTGCTGTCCTATGACTAGAACTTCTGTCTTATCCGGATTAAGCAGAAGGAAGTTAATTAGCATCCAATTTCTTATGTCTTGCACACATTGCTCAACTTTAGTAAGATGGTTTTTCTCATCAGGTTTTGTTGAGACGTATAGCTGTGTGTCGTCAGCATAACAATGAAAACTAATACCATGCTTACGGATTATGTTGCCCAGAGGAAGCATGTAAAGGAAAAAAAGCAGTGGGCCTAAAACTGAACCCTGCGGAACGCCAAACTCCACTAGAGAACATGCAGAATAATCACCAGGGCTGTACCCTTAATTCCTACTACATTTTCTAATCTGTGAAGAAGAATAGCATGATCAATAGTGTCAAAAGCTGCACTGAGGTCGAGTAATACAAGCATAGTTACACAACCCTGATCAGAGGCCAATAGGAGGTCATTTACTACTTTAACTAGTGCTGTTTCTGTGCTGTGATGAGGCCTAAATCCTGACTGATACAGTTCATGTATGCCATTTCTATGTAGATATGAGCATAGCTGCTCCGCTACTATCTTTTCCAGAATCTTAGAGATAAAGGGGAGGTTTGATATTGGCCTGTAATTGGACAGCTGACAGGGGTCGAGGTCAGGTTTCTTAATTATTGGTTTGATAACTGCTACTTTAAAAGATTTTGGAATATAACCAATGCTGAGTGAGGAATTAATTATTCTCAACAGCGGTTCTGTTATTACTGGTACTATCTGTTTAAGAAAATGTGTCGGTATAGGATCTAATATACAGGTTGATGAATTTGCAGAAGAGATGAGTGAAATTAGTTCATTCTCTTCAAGAGGAGTAAAGTATTCTAGGTTTGAATCTGACATGGCTAGGTTAACATCTGTATCAATTACATTGTTTGGTGTCAAAGCCTCAATTTTATGCCTGATATTTACAATTTTATTATTAAAAAAGTTCATGAAGTCCTCACTATTGCATGATGTTGTTGTGGAGATTTCTGTAGTGGTCTTATTTCTGGTTAATTTGGCTACGGTATTAAATAAAAATCTAGGATTATTTTTATTTTCTTCTATAAGAGTGGAGAGATACGTTGATCTACCTACACTAAGAGCTTTCCTATAGTTCAGGATGCTCTCTTTCCATCTTCTTCTTCGTCTTTCGGCTGTTCCCTTTCAGGGGTCGCCACAGCGAATCATCTGCCTCCATCTAACCCTATCCTCTGCATCCTCTTCTCTCACACCAACTAACTTCATGTCCTCTCTCACTGCATCCATGAATCTCTTCTTTGGTCTTCCTCTAGACCTCCTGCCTGGCAGTTCCAACCTCAGCATCCTTCTACTGATAAATTCACAATCTCTCCTCTGAACATGTCCAAACCACCTCAATCTGGCCTCTCTGATTTTATCTCCAAAACATCTCACATGGGTTGTCCCTCTGATGAACTGATTCTTGATCCTATCCATCCTTGTCACTCCCAAAGAGAACCTCAACATCTTCAGCTCTGCTACCTCTAGCTCTGCCTCCTGTCTTTTCTTCAGTGCCACTGTCTCTAAGCCGTAGAGCATTGCTGGTCTCACCACTGTCCTGTACACCTTTCCTTTCATTCTCGCTGATGCTCTTTTATCGCACAACACACCTGACACTTTTCTCCACCCATTCCAACCTGCCTGTACTCGTCTCTTCACCTCCTTTGAACACTCTCCGTTGCTCTCGACCGTTGACCCTAAGTACTTAAAATCCTGCACCTTCTTTACCTCTGCTCCCTGTAGCCTCACTGTTCCTCTTGGGTCCCTCTCATTCACACACATGTAGTCCGTCTTGCTGCGGCTAACCTTCATTCCTCTGCTTTCCAGAGCGTACCTCCACCTCTCCAAATTTTCCTCTACCTGTTCCCTGCTCTCGCTACAAAGCACAATGTCATCTGCAAACATCATAGACCATGGAGACTCCTGTCTAACTTCATCTGTCATCCTGTCCATCACTAGAGCAAACAAAAAGGGGCTTAGAGCCGATCCTTGATGCAGACCCACCTCCACCTTGAACTCTTCTGTCACACCTACAGCACATCTCACCACTGTCTTACAACTCTCATACATGTCCTGCACCACTCTAACATACTTCTCTGCCACTCCAGACTTCCTCATACAACACCACAGCTCCTCTCTCGGCACCCTGTCGTACGCTTTCTCTAAATCTACAAAGACACAATGCAACTCTTTATTACCTTCTCTGTACTTCTCCATCAGCATCCTCAAAGCAAATACTGCATCTGATGTACTCTTTCTAGGCATAAAACCATATTGCTGCTCACAAATTCTCACCTCTGCCCTTAACCTAGCTTCCACTACCCTTTCCCACAGCTTCATTGTATGGCTCATTAGCTTTATACCTCTGTAATTGCCACAGCTCTGCACATCTCCCTTGTTCTTAAAAATCGGCACCAATACACTTCTCCTCCATTCCTCTGGAATCCTCTCACTCCCCAAGATCTCGTTAAACAAACTAGTCAGAAACTCTACTGCCACCTCTCCTAAGCACTTCCATACCTCCACAGGTATGTCATCAGGACCACCAGCCTTTCCACTCTTCATCCTCTTCAACGCCCTTCTCACCTCACTTTTACTAATATTTGCTACTTCCTGCTCCACAACAGTCACCTCTTCTACTCTTTGTTCTCTTTCGTTTTCCTCATTCATCAACTCCTCAAAGTACTCCTTCCATCTTCCCATCACCCTCCTGGCATCTGTCAGTACATTTCCATCTCTATCTTTAATCACTCTAACCTGCTGCACATCCTTCCCATCTCTATCTCTTTGCCTCGCCAACCTGTACAGATCCACCTCTCCCTTCTTACTGTCCAGCCTAGCATACAAGTCCTCATATGCTCTTTGTTTGGCCTTTGCCACTCCTACCTTCACCTTATGGTGCATCTCCCTGTACTCCTGTCTACTCTCTTCAGTCCTCTCAATGTCCCACGTTTGTGTCCTCATTCCACCACCAAGTCTCCTTGTCTCCTTTTCCCTTACCTAGTGAAACACCAAGTATCCTCTTACCTGTCTCCCTGATCACATTGGCTGTATTTGTCCAGTCAACTGAAAGCACCTCCTGACCACCCATAGCCTGTCTCAACTCCTCCCTAAAGACTACACAACATTCTTCCTTTCTCAGCTTACACCACTTTGTCCTCTGCTCTGCCTTTGTCCTCTTCACCTTCCTCAACACCAGGGTTATTTTACACACCACCATTCTGTGTTGTCTGGCTACACTCTCCCCTACCAACACTTTGCAGTCACTAATCTCTTTCAGATTACAACGTCGACACAAGATGTAGTCCACCTGAGTGCTTCTGCCTCCGCTCTTATATGTCACCCTATGTTCCTGCCTCTTCTGGAAGAAAGTATTTACTACTGCCATTTCCATCCTCTTTGCAAAGTCCACCACCATCTGTCCTTCTACATTCCTGTCCTGAAGACCAAACCTGCCCATCACATTTTCCCTTCCCCAACATGTCCATTGAAGTCTGCACCAATCACCACTCTCTCACCTCTGGGGATGCTCTGCATCACTTCATCTAACTCACTCCAGAATTTCTCCTTCTCTTCTAACACACATCCTACCTGTGGAGCATAACCACTAACAACATTGAACATCACACCATCAATTTCCAACTTCAGACGCATCACCCTATCTGATACTCTCTTCACCTCTAGGACATTCCTTACAAACTCCTCTTTCAGGATAACTCCTACTCCATTTCTTTTCCTATCCACACCATGGTAAAACAACTTGAACCCTGATCCTAAGCTTCTAGCTTTAGTACCTTTCCACCTGGTCTCCTGGACACACAGTATATCTACCTTCCTCCTCTGCATCATATCAACCCACTCTCTTCCCTTCCCTGTCATGGTCCCAACACTCAAGGTCCCTACTTTCACTCCTAAACTCTTGCCTTTCCTCTTCTCTCTCTGCTTTCGAACACGCCTTCCTCCTCTCCTTCTTCGACCAACAGTAGCCCAATTTTCACCGGCACCCTGTAAGTCAACAGCACCAGTGGCGGTCGTTGTTAACCTGGGCCGCGACCGATCCGGTATGGAAATGATATTTCTGATTCGCATCATTGATTTGGCAAATGTTTTACGTCGGATGCCCTTCCTGACACAACCCTCTGCATTTATCCAGACTTGGGACTGGCACAAGAAGACACTGGATTGCGCCCCCCCCCCCCCATGGTTGCATTAGGATGCTCTCTTTCCATGCTATTTGAAATACCAACAATTTAGTTTGACGCCATTTACGATCTAATTTCCGAGCAGTCTGTTTTAAAGTGCGCGTGTGATCGTTATACCAGGGAGCGAGTTTCTTATCTCTAATAATTTTTCTTTTAGCTGGAGCTACATTATCTAAGGTACAACGAAATGTCGACTCTAAATATTCAGTCGCCTGATCAAGTTCTGTGGGGTCAGACGGTGGCCTAATCGAAGTTGGTAACTCTGGGAGATTACTGATAAAACTCTGTGTGGTAGTTGATGTGAATGTACGGTTAATACGGTAGCGCGGTGCTGTGCGTACATTATCACTGTGACACACTTGAATGGAGACAAGATAGTGATCTGAGATAATTTCAGACAGTGGAATTGTGAATACATTTCTTATAATTAATCCGAAGAATATTACTAAATCTAAAGTGTGACCTGCTTTATGAGTGGGTCCTACTACACACTGATTTACGCCTACGGAGTCCAGTATGGATATAAATGCTGTTCTCAGAGGGTCTTCTGGATTCTCAAAATGAATGTTAAAATCTCCAGCAATTAACACTTTGTCTACAGAAACGACCAGGTTTGAGATGAAATCTGCAAATTCACTAAGAAATTCAGAATACGGCCCTGGAGGTCTGTAAATTATAATTAGTGGAATCGACTGAGCTGATTTAATACCCTTACATGTGCAATGTCTTCTTCTATAATCTTACTTGGTGATTTCAACATACATGTTAACAAAGATTGTGCAGACTCCCGTGAACTCATGTCAGTTTTTGAATGTTTTAATCTCGTACAGCACATAAATTTTCCTACAAATATAAAAGGTCACACACTGGATTTAATTTGTACAACTGGTTTACGCAATGTCTCTGTGAATGGGTCGCAGATTGGACTTTCTGATCACCTTCTCATTGAACTTAATTGTGAAATGCCTCTCCCCTGCCTCAGGGTAAAATCAACCATTACTTTTCGTAAAATTACTTCTGTTGATCATTCACTGTTTACTGATTCTGTACAGACACATCTTTCAGATATTACTGAACACAGCTCTGCTTTTGATATTCTTGCCAAATATAATAACGCTCTTTCTACCGCCCTTAATATTCACGCCCCACTCAAATGCAGAATCGTACCTTCTACACATACATCACCCTGGTTTACCCCCTCACTTCGCAAATTGAAAACCACTGGTCGTCGCCTGGAACGCCTTTATAGGAAAACTGGCTTGACCGTGCATCTTCTTGCATACAAGGATCACATTCAGCTATATAAATTAGCTTTAAATAATGCACGATCCAGCTATTATTCTACTCTGATCACAAATGCATCTTCCCGTCCTAAAACACTGTTTTCTGTAGTTAACAAACTCACTAGCCCTCCTGTCCCTCCTATGACCAACTCTGTAGATCTCTGTGAGTCATTCTTACTTTACTTCCAAAATAAAATAACTCATATACATTCTCTCTTTTCAACAGTATACTCCCCTATTCACTCAAATGACTTCCCCATGGACTTTGCAACTGGTATTTTTACTGATTTTGATCCTCCAACTCCTGCTTTTATTTCCGAATTACTCAGTAAAGTCAATCCTTCTTTCTGTCACCTTGATCCTGCCCCTACGTCCCTGCTTAAATACTCTGCACCTGTTATTTCACGGCCTATTTCACTTCTCATTTCTAAAATCTTGAACACTGGTGTTGTTCCTCTTGAATTAAAAACTGCAGCTGTCACACCAGTCTTAAAGAAACCTGGCCTTGACCCGGCTGATATGGCCAACTACCGACCAATTTCAAATCTTCCGCTACTTTCCAAAATACTTGAAAAAGTTGTTGCTGTTCAACTACAGTCCTATTTGTCATCTCATAATCTGTATGAATGTTTCCAATCCGGTTTTCGCCCTCACCACAGTACAGAGACAGCGCTTCTTAAGGTTGTCAATGACCTTCTTATGGCTTCTGATGCTGGCTCTGCTAGCATTTTGATTCTGTTAGACCTCTCTTCTGCATTTGATACTATCTCTCACAATATTCTCATCTCACGACTCTCTGCTCTTGGTATTTCTGGAACTGCCTTATCCTGGTTCGCTTCTTATCTGTCTGACCGACAACACGATATTACTATCCACCAATCTAAATCTTCTACCGCTCCTGTTTCTCATGGTGTTCCGCAGGGTTCTGTTCTTGGCCCACTACTGTTCATCATCTACATGCTTCCTCTAGGTAAAATCATCCGCCGCCATGGTTTCAATTTCCACTGTTATGCAGACGACACTCAACTCTATATCAGCTTTCGACACTACCATCCCTTTCCCACTAACACCGTTTCTGATTGTATTGATGACATAAATGCTTGGATGACTAGTAACCTTCTCAAGCTCAATACTGACAAAACAGATTTTTTACTTGTTGGTTCACCTAAAACCATTGCAGCTCTCTGTACTGATACTGTTAACATTTCCGGGACCTTGGTTAGATCTTCCACCACCGTTAAAAATCTGGGTATAACTTTTGACTCCCATCTTTCCTTTCTACCTCACATTTCTTCACTTACTAAATCTGCCTTCTATCACCTCCGTAATATAGCTCGTCTACGACCCTTCTTAGACATCAAGGATGCTGAGACACTGGTCCACGCTTTCATTACTTCTCGACTCGACTACTGTAATTCTCTTTTCTATGGTCTACCAAATACAACATTAAATAAGCTCCAATACATTCAGAACTCTGCTGCTAGGGTCCTCACTTATACAAAGAAATCCTCACACATCACTCCCATCCTACACAAACTTCATTGGCTACCCATTCGCTCCCGCATCCAATACAAGATTCTCCTTATCACCTTCAAAGCACTCCATGGTCTTGCCCCTCCATATATCTCAGATCTTATTCATACTTACTCCCCTGCTCGCACACTCCGATCTGCAGATGATGGTCTACTGGTAATTTCTCGTCATAGATTAGCATCATTTGGAGGACGAGCATTTAGCATTTCTGCCCCCACACTCTGGAATTCTATTCCCAAACATATCCGTGATCTTTCTTCATTACAGAATTTCAAAACCCACCTTAAAACATATCTTTTCTCGTCCTGTTTTTCCACTCTTTTGAATATGTGTTAGATAAACACTACCAGTTTTCATGTTTATCTATATTTTGTTTTGTCATTTTTCAAATGTCTCTTTCTATGTGTAAGCATTTTTGTTATTGTAAAGCGACCTTGAGTCTCTTGAAAGGCGCTATATAAAATAAACTTATTATTATTATTTATTATTACTTAAGTACGCTTATGTTACTATAAAGAATTTCAAATGAGTTAAATTTGTGTCCGTGTTTTTGTACGATAGACAGATTATCATTATGAATAACTGCGACGCCTCCTCCTCTACCAGTTAACCGAGGCTGGTGTATGTAGCTGTATCCAGGAGGACTAGCTTCATTTAGAGCTACATACTCGTCCTGTTTAACCCATGTTTCAGTTAAACAGAGTATATCAAATGCCTGATCTGTGATAATTTCATTAACAATAACTGCTTTTGATGCGAGAGATCTAATATTTAACAATCCTAGCTTCAAATCAGAGGTGCCGGCTGCGCATTCAGTATGATCGGAGTTTGTGGTCTTTATGTTAATTAAATTATTGAAACAGACTTTCTGAGTCTTTCTACATTTTTGCTTAGATCGGGGAACAGACACAGTCTCAATATGATGAACCCTGAGTGACGAAAACACGTAAACATGAAATGCTACTTTCTTTTTTTTTGTGCTTCCTGTTTTCATGCTTTGCTAAGGAATGTAAGTATGATTTGTATAGAAGGTTTCTAATGTTGGCCTCGTGCTTGGATGTTATTATTATTATTATTATTATTATTATTATTAATAATAATAATAATAATAATAATAATAATAATAATATAATGTATACACTAAATGTAAACATTATTCAGACACATATTTATTCTGCATAAAATGTATGAAATACAATGCAAATTAAGAAAAAGTTTGTTATTAACAAAAAAAATGCAATGCAAAAGTAATTAACACAATTTATTTGTTTGTTTGTTTGTTTTATTTATTTTCTTTCTTTTTTCCCATTATTGTCCTCAGTAATCAAAATGAATGTAAACTAAAAATCTAACGAAAATAATATATAGTGATACCTCGGCATACAAATTTAAGCCGTTCCGGAATCGAAAACACAGCATTTTTATCTTCACCATAATACTGCAATAATACTGCAATACCGCAGTTAAAATTAAATAGCTGCTGCAGTTAATATAGTAGTTTTTACTGCAAATTGTGAGGGTTGCCCACTAGAGGGCAGTGTTTTTACTTTGTAGTTTTGGTTCCTAGACTCAGTTTCCCAGAAGCCTCCTCGGTCAGGTGACATGGATACTCACCTGAACTGAGGAGGCTCATTAGCACTTTTATAAATACCTGTTTGTTCTGGGAAACTGGGTCGAGGACGAGCGTGAATGGAGGAGGAGGCGGCGGGCAGCAACTGGGCTGTGAATGGACAAAAGATGGCAGAAGGTAGGAATTATACAGGAAGTGAAATGGAAGAGAGTGAGGAAGGACAAGAGAAGGAGGAAGAGTGGAAAACAGTACAAAGAAACAGGAAAGGAATAAAACGCAAAAATCCAAAACAGGGCGGCACGGTGGTGTAGTGGTTAGCACTGTCGCCTTGCACCGCCAGGGTCCGGGTTCGATTCCCCGGCCAGGCTCGATTCCCGTCTCTGTGTGCATGGAGTTTGCATGTTCTCCCCGTGCTTGGTGGGTTTCCTCCGGGTACTCCGGTTTCCTCCCACAATCCAAAGACATGTAGGTTAGGCTAATTGACATTCCAAATTGCCCGTAGTGTGTGAATGAGTGTGTGTATGTGAGTATGTGTGTGTGCCCTGCGATGGATTGGCACCCTGTCCAGGGTGTACCCCGCCTTGTGCCCTAAGTTTCCTGGGATAGGCTCCAGGTCCCCCGCGACCCTGTATATAAGGATAAAGCGGTACAGAAAATGAATGAATGAATGAAATCCAAAACAACAGATAAGTGAGGTGTCTAACTCGGAAGAAACTGATGCAGGACAAGGGAAAACAGGAAATGTAGGACAAAAAGAAGAATATAAAGTAATCCTGAAACTAACACAGGAAGGAGCGTCATTTAGAGACTGGAACCCAATACAAATAACACAAACAATAACAACACTAATAGGAGATATTAAAAGCGGCAAAATATTAAGAAATGGCTCCCTACTAATAATGTGCAAGAACAAAGCTCAGCAAGCAAAAGCAAATAAAATTAATGAAATTAAGGGGAAAAGAGTCAAAAGTGTACAAATAGAAGCAAGAAGGACACGGGGAGTGATCACGGGGATACCAACAACAGTAACAATTGAAGAAATAAAGGAAAACATATCAGGAGGGAAAATAAATGAAATTAAAAGATTAAAAACCACAAGAAACGGGATGAGATGTGATAGCCTGTCAGTATTAATAATATTTGAGGAAAGTAAACTACCATATAGAGTATTTGTGGGGTACATGAGCTATGAGGTTAAGCCCTACATTCCGCCCCCACTAAGATGTTATAAATGCCAAAGATATGGGCATATTGCAGCGGTATGCAGAGGAAAACAAAGGTGTGGGAGATGTGCAGGAGAACACGAATATGGAAAATGCGAAACAGGAACCAAACTCAAATGCTGTAATTGCGGAGGCGAACACAGTGCAGCATACAGGGGATGTGAAGCTAGCAAAAAAGCAGCGGAAGTACAGAAGACTAGAACAGAACAAGGAATAACATATGCAGAGGCACTAAAAGTTACAAACAAGGAAAGAGAAACAAGAAAAAATGATAAGGTCGGGGAAAAGAGAGAAGAGGTACACACTAGATGTAGCCAAATTAAAGAAAACACTCTGATTGTAAACCAAAACAACTTTGTGCTCTTCATGGTAGACATAATCAACTGCACCGCACAGACAAGCAAGAAAACAGAGAAAATAAAGATCATAGTGAACGCAGCCAAAAAACACCTGGGAATAGATGGACTAAGCTGGGAAAAAGTCAATGAAAAATTAAATGAGAGTGCAATCAATATATAAACCAGAAATAAAGATAATACAATGGAATGCAAGAAGCTTAATAGCTAACGGACAAGAACTCAAAAAATTCATAGCAGATGAACCAGAAAAAACACAAATTATATGTATACAAGAAACATGGCTAAAAACAAAATGGGAATTCAAGATACTGGGTTATACAACAATTAGGAAAGATAGAGAAAAAGGGAATGGAGGAGGAGTAGCAATACTAATAGAAGAAGGAACTAAATATAAAGTAGTGGAAACTAAAAATGAACATGAAACAATAACAGTCAAAGTATGGACAGAGGAAAACAACATAACAATAGTAAACTACTACAATCCATGTAAAAAATTAAATAACAATATACTGGAAGAAATAATAGGAAAATGGGAAGAACACATTATATGGTGTGGTGACTTTAATGCGCACAACACACTCTGGGGAAGCAGAGAAACAGATACAAATGGGGAGGTAGTAGAGGAATTCTTAATAAATAAAGGTCTAGTATGTATAAACAATAGCGAGGGAACCAGATACAACAGCACACATAACACAGAGAGTGCAATAGACTTAACAATAGTGTCAAAGGAAATTGCAGGAATATGTACTTGGAAAACCCAAAAGTACAATACAATGGGAAGTGACCATTATCCAATATTAATTAAAATAGGAGTAAGCAACAGACAAGAGCAGGAAAATAAAATACAGAGATGGATACTGGGGAAAGCTAAGTGGGAGAAATTTAAAGCAAATATAGACACGAGATATGAGGAAGAATCACTTAAAAGTATAACAGAAATAGAAGAACTTAAAAACAGAATAACTAATATTATTAACCAAACAGCATGTAAAACTATTCCAAAAAACAAAGGCGTAAGAAAAGGAAAATGCGTACCATGGTGGAATGAAGACTGTAGCAAGGCAATCAAAAATAGAAATAAAGCATTCAAGCAACTTAAAAAACAACATACACTAGAAAAACTAATCCAATATAAGAAAGCACAGGCGATAGTCAGGAAAAACATAAGAACAGCAAAACGCACACACTGGAGACAGTACTGCAACACAATAGGAAGAGAGACACAACTAACAAACATCTGGAGAATGATAAGGAAAATGAACGGTTTAAATACTAAAAATGAAATTCCAGTGCTACAGTATAATAAAGAAACTGCAATAAGTAATAAAGAAAAAGCAGAGGCATTAGCCATGGCATTTGTCAACATACACAGTTCAGAAAACATACCCAGCGATATGAGAGAGAATATGAAAAACACAATAATTCAACACAAGGAAATAAGAAGAAAGGAAAGCAACACAGAAGAACTAGACCTCCCATTCTCAATATATGAGTTTAAAAAAGCAACAACAAGGGCACGGCAAACAACACCAGGAAGAGATAACATCTGCTACAAAATGCTTATGAACATGACTGAGAAATCAATTCAACAGATATTAAGACTCTTCAACTTAATATGGGAAACAGGCAATATCCCCAAAGACTGGAAACTAGCCACTATAATACCAGTACTAAAACCAGGTAAAGAAGCCTCAGACCCTACTAACTACAGGCCAATTGCACTCACATCGCAAATAGGAAAGACAATGGAAAGAATGGTAACAGAAAGACTAACACACTACCTAGAAATAAACAAACTTCTATCACCATTCCAAAATGGGTTTAGAAAAGGAAGAAGTACTATGGACGCAATATTAAATCTAGAATCTGAAATAAGAAAAGCACAAACAAATAAGGAGAAGGTAATTGCAGTCTTCTTTGATATTGAAAAAGCATATGATATGCTATGGAAAGAAGGTCTACTATGCAAACTAAACAAATTAGGAATAAGAGGCAAAATGCATGATTGGATAAAGAACTTTTTAGAAAATAGAACAATAGAAGTCAGAGTGGGTACTGAATACTCAAAAAAATACACAGTAGAAAACGGCACCCCGCAAGGAAGCGTGTGTAGCCCAATATTATTCAGCATCATGATAAACGACATATTTGATGGAGTAGAAGAAACAATAGGAAAATCACTATATGCAGATGACGGAGCACTGTGGATCAGAGGCAGGAACATAGAATACATTAACACCAAGATGCAGAAAGCAATAAAAGAGGTAGAAAAATGGGCAAATAAATGGGGATTTAAGATATCTCTAACAAAGACACACAGTATATGCTTTACAAAGAGACATAAGAATATATCTCTAAAACTATACAAACAAGAACTAAAACAAGTACAGACAATCAAATACCTAGGAATGTACTTTGACGAAAAGCTAACCTGGAAAACACACATAAAGAAAATAAAAGAAAAATGCAATAAAATCATAAATGTAATGCGGTGCCTTACAGGACAGTCATGGGGAGCTAACAGAGCCTCGTTAGTAAGCATATACAATGCATTCATGAGAGCTACTATAGACTATGGGTGCTTAGCATACATGTCAGCAGCAGAATCCAACCTAAAACAGTTAGACACTATGCAAGCTCAAGCCTTAAGAGTTTGTTGTGGGGCCTTCAAAACATCCCCAGTATCAGCTATGCAAGTAGAAATGGAAGTAATGCCGATAAGAATAAGGAGAATAAAACTACTGTTGGCATACTGGGTTAACCTACAAGGGCATAATAAAGAACATCCAACAAAGAATATTCTTAAAGAATGCTGGGAACACAG
Organism: Channallabes apus; assembly: GCA_030522415.1. Lineage (NCBI taxonomy): Eukaryota > Metazoa > Chordata > Actinopteri > Siluriformes > Clariidae > Channallabes > Channallabes apus. Next base: position 39,627,142 of record CM060111.1, read on the forward strand.
CAAAATGAACATATACAGCTTCGGATGGATAGGAGACACTAGAGCAAAAGGCCTAAGACTCCATAAACTCAACATCAGTCCCACAGTACCACTTCACAAAACCCCACCATGGAAACTGATAGCCCCACCAGTAGATGTAAGCTTAAAACAAAAAATTAAGGACAACCCAACACACATTCCATGCTGGCTAATAGTGCAAAATCATATTAAAACAATAGGAAAAAAGAAATTAATAATATACACGGATGGTTCCAAAGACCCAGGTACGGGACGAACAGGGGCAGCGTTCTACATCCCGCAACACAAAATATCAGCTAAAAAAAGAATAACAGATCAACTATCAGTATACACCTCCGAACTAATAGGAATACAAATGGCACTTAAATGGGTGGAAAAGAATCACCAAGGAGAGACAATAATAGCATCTGACAACATGTCGGCCATAACCAGTCTAGAAACAGGAAACTCATGCAGACAGGACATCCTACATAATATATTACAATTAGTAACAGAATTATACCATAAAGATGTGAGGATTACTGTTCTATGGGTACCAGCACACGTAGGTGTAAAAGGAAACGAACAAGCAGATAAACTCGCCAAACAAGCACTCAAAAGTAAAAATGTCCAAATAAAAATCCCAATAAGCAGAGCAGAAGTTAAGAAAATAATTAAAGAACACACAAACAAAATATGGCAAGAAAGATGGGATGAAGGAGAAACAGGTAGACACATGCATCAAATCCAAAAAAAGATCAAAAGAGGGAAAGTATGGGGCAGAAACAGAAGAGAGGAGATCATCATAACTAGGCTAAGAATAGGACACACAGGACTAAACCAAAGTCTTAAGGTAATAGGCAAACACCCAACTGGTAAATGTGAATACTGTGGACAAGTAGAAACAGTAACACATATACTAACAAACTGTAAAAGATACGACAAAGAAAGACAGGAACTCAGAGAAACCATGCAGGAGGAAGGAGTAGAAACAACAATAGAAAACATACTAGGGAAGATGAACTGGAAAATATATAAAAGTCTGTTTAAGTACCTAAATGAAACTGGTCTAGTCAATAGAATCTAAGAGAATTTAATAAAGTAAAAAAGAGAAAAAAAGAAAAAGTTAAAAAAAAATAATAATAATAATTTTCTCCCAATCTAATGATCCACACTCCAGCCCAGCAGGTGGCGGTAATGCACCTATAAGTTGGCTGCCAGCCGCCATAAAACAACAAAGAAGAAGAAGAAGAAGAAACTGGGTCGAGCATTAATTTCTGTTATGTGGGTTTTGTTTCCTTGTTTTAGTTTGATTTCATTATAGTTGGCATTTAGTTTCTGGAGCTTTTTAAGTTTGTATTTGCTTTGATTTAGTTTATGTCTCTTTGTCTCTGTGTCTCCTAGCAGGATTAGCCTCTAGGAGAATTAGCCTTTTGTGTTTACCCTCTTGTGTAAGTAACCCCCATTGCATGTTTAGTTATCAGTCTGTTTAAATACTAATGAGGGTGATACTAACATGTTTAGATCTTAGTCTGTCTAGTCTTTTGAGTCTGTCTAGTCTCCTTGTCTGCTTAGCTCTTAGTCTGTTTAGGTACTAACATCTTTAGCCACTAACCTTTAGAGTTCTTAGTCTGTTTCATACCTAGTCTGCTGTGCACCTTGTCTGTTCATTCCCTTGTGTCTCAGGCTACTGGCCTGTGTAGCCATTAGTCTGATTAGCTATGAGCTAGCTTAGCAGCTAATGTGCAGCTCAGCCAGTAGACCTAGCCAAGCCTGTCTTGTGTTTGTTTACCCCTTGCATGCACAGTCCCTAATGTTTATTCCGTTAGGCTGTTTCGTGTGTCTTGTCTTGTCCAGTTTGTATCCCATGTCTGTATTGTATCAACGTATGTAATTCCTAGTCTTGCGTCTAAGTGTTTGAGTTATGTTTCTTATGCTCCAAGCCAACTCTCTTAGTTCATGTTTTGTTCATGTTTGTTTGATTATCATTAAAGACTCTTTTGTTTCACTGCATCCCCTCTGCATCTATGCCTCAACACCAAGCCCACAGTCCAACACCATAGCAGATCGTGACAGAATGCTCGACCCAACAAGAGGCATAGCAGAGGGGCCCCCCCCGGGAGAAAATTTTGGGGGGGGGCTGGGACTATAACACCTGGGCAAGCTGACGAGGAATAATCAGCTTGCCCCACGTCAAAACAGGGGACTGAACTGGAGGTGAGGGGCCATCAGTGGAGGCTCCAGTTTCGCCAGCGGGCCTCGGTGGAGGCTCCAGTTTCGCCAGCGCGCCTCGGTGGAGGCTCCAGTTTCGCCAGCGCGCCTCGGTGGAGGCTCCAGTTTCGCCAGCGCGCCTCGGTGGAGGCTCCAGTTTCGCCAGCGCGCCTCAGTGGAGGCTCCAGTTTCGCCAGCGCGCCTCACGGGAGGCTCCAGTTCTCCAGCGCGCCTCAGGGGAGGCTTCAGTTCCGCCAGCGCGCCGCAGGGGCGTCTTCATGTCCCCAGAGCCCAGCCAGGACCTCGCCAGGGAAAACCCTCACCACGCTCTCTAGCTTCGTTCACAGCGGTGACAGTGACCCGCCACCGCCAGACTTCGAGAGCGTGCTTCCATCGCCACCCGGTGTCAAAGGAGGCCACAGTACTGCAGAGGCCGCCCGGCGTGAGGACAACACAGTGCTGCATCGGCCGCCCGACTTGGAGGGCGACTCAGTGCTGCAGGCAGCGCTCCACCGGCAAGAGCGACACAGCACTGCCTCCAACGCCCGGCCTACACCAGCGATCCGGCACTGCCTCCGCCGCTCGGCCTGCGGCATCGGCCCAGTGCTGCCTCCGCCACCCGACGACGTCATGAGCTCACCGCCGCTCAGCCCCGAGGACGAGCCATTGCTGCCTCCGCCACCCAGCCTCGGGTGCAGGCCGCTGCTGCACCCGGTGCCTGGCTTCGGCGGCAATTCAAGCTCGCCCACCCTCCCACCCACCTTGGGGAGCCTGCTCGTCGGCGTCGCAGTCGGGTGGAATGACCCGGGACATTGGGGAAGGGTACCCAGGACCTCCGTTAGCGCTTCGGAGGAGCGTTTTTAAGGGGGGGGGTACTGTGAGGGTTGCCCACTAGAGGGCAGTGTTTTTACTTTGTAGTTTTGGTTCCTAGACTCAGTTTCCCAGAAGCCTCCTCGGTCAGGTGACATGGATACTCACCTGAACTGAGGAGGCTCATTAGCACTTTTATAAATACCTGTTTGTTCTGGGAAACTGGGTCGAGCATTAATTTCTGTTATGTGGGTTTTGTTTCCTTGTTTTAGTTTGATTTCATTATAGTTGGCATTTAGTTTCTGGAGCTTTTTAAGTTTGTATTTGCTTTGATTTAGTTTATGTCTCTTTGTCTCTGTGTCTCCTAGCAGGATTAGCCTCTAGGAGAATTAGCCTTTTGTGTTTACCCTCTTGTGTAAGTAACCCCCATTGCATGTTTAGTTATCAGTCTGTTTAAATACTAATGAGGGTGATACTAACATGTTTAGATCTTAGTCTGTCTAGTCTTTTGAGTCTGTCTAGTCTCCTTGTCTGCTTAGCTCTTAGTCTGTTTAGGTACTAACATCTTTAGCCACTAACCTTTAGAGTTCTTAGTCTGTTTCATACCTAGTCTGCTGTGCACCTTGTCTGTTCATTCCCTTGTGTCTCAGGCTACTGGCCTGTGTAGCCATTAGTCTGATTAGCTATGAGCTAGCTTAGCAGCTAATGTGCAGCTCAGCCAGTAGACCTAGCCAAGCCTGTCTTGTGTTTGTTTACCCCTTGCATGCACAGTCCCTAATGTTTATTCCGTTAGGCTGTTTCGTGTGTCTTGTCTTGTCCAGTTTGTATCCCATGTCTGTATTGTATCAACGTATGTAATTCCTAGTCTTGCGTCTAAGTGTTTGAGTTATGTTTCTTATGCTCCAAGCCAACTCTCTTAGTTCATGTTTTGTTCATGTTTGTTTGATTATCATTAAAGACTCTTTTGTTTCACTGCATCCCCTCTGCATCTATGCCTCAACACCAAGCCCACAGTCCAACACCATAGCAGATCGTGACACAAATAAAATATACGGACTGGTATACACAATGTAAATAAAGTTTAAGAATTACTTACAGTATTTCTACACTCTAAATGTGTAATGTACTGTAATACAACTATGTTACAACAAAGTTATTGCTATTCATTTTATTAATTAAGCAAAAAAACAATAAAGCAACACACTTAAAATTCTGTCATTATTATGTCCTAAACTATTGATAAATAATTGCCTGGGTTTGTCATTTTTGATGATGACCCTGTTAATTAATTCATTAATTAAGATTTCAGAATGTAATGTGAATTTGATGACTCTGTGCTGGCAGTGGGCGTTGGCCTTTGGAGATTCAGACATCACTACTAACATTCCAACTGCATTGTACTTCACAAAACTGCGGTAAACCTGAGAAAGATTTTTTTGTAAGGGAACATAAATTAACAAACCTAAGATAAAACAAATTCATTCATTCATTCATTTTCTGTACCGCTTAATCCTGTGTTCAGGGTCACGGGGGACCCAGGAGACTTCGGGCACTAGGCGGGGTACACCCTGGACAGGGTGCCAATCCATCGCAGGGCACACACACACACACACACTCCGGGGAAATTTTAGGAACGCCAATTAGCCTAACCTGAATATCTTTGGACTGTGGGAGGAAACGGAGTATAAATTAATACCACAGATTAACATAAAAAAAAAACAAGGTAGTTATAGACAAGACAGGAAAAAGGCAACATAAATTGCACATGCAAAATGTGCAAACAAGAGCGACAACATGACACAATCCAATACTCTATGGTAATGAGGTGAGGTAGTGCAAGTAACTGTCTGTGAGATGATAGATGAGAAAGAGTAAACATTTCTTGGTAAGGACAGAAAAGAGTTCTTGGGGAAATAGCAGGTAATAAATATATTGCAAAACAAAGCCAGTTACTAATTTTCAATACTATAATCATATTGTTGCAAATATAAAAACAATCAAAACATTTAGAAAAGATGTGAATGAAGTAAAATATGAATAAATTAAACCTAACTTAACATTAATTCATAATCTCTCTTGGCATTGTACGGGCATGTTATTCCACAGGTTTTGATGCGTATAAAATAAAATAAACACAACAACAAATTCACAAAGTCAAATATAGCTCTTATAACCATCATTAGCACTTTGAACAGTTTATTCTGTTTGTGCAAATGAGAATTTTTTTAAACAGTTGTCTTATTATCTATTGATTCCATGGGCTACTGCTTTTTTCCAAGCTTGCAGTAATGATACCACTTTTCCTCTATCAATTCAAGTCTTTTCAGTACATTTAATTACTCTGTATATCTGTCTTTATAGGGCTGAGTGATGGGATACAATTCTGGCAAAAGGTGTTCGACTTCAAGGTGTTTAAGCCATTGTGATACTTACAACATCTTAGAAATGTACAATATACAACAAGGTGTTTAGTGTCACTTTGGTGTTTGCTCCATTGATTCAAATATTTATTACCAGGTTAGAAGTAAATCAGTCATTAGTCATGATGATCTGCAGTAGTGTGAGAAGCTCATGCTGTCACGTTCTGCTAGATGTTGGACTGTGGGCATGAGTTGAGGCATACTGTAGACGCAGAGGGGATAAGGTGTAACAAATAAAGTCTTTTAATAATAAACCAAACAAAAACCATGAACAAAGGAAGTTGGTGTGAACTTGGAGCATGCTATAAACAAAAACAATCAACTAATACAGACAAGGGATTGCACAAACTAATATACAATACAGACATGGGATACAAACTGGATGAGACAAGACACACTAAACAGACTAGAGGACTAAACACAAGGGACTACACATGCAAGGGATAAACACACACAAGACAGGCTTGGCTAGGCCTACTAGCTGTTCTGCACATTAGCTGCTAAGCTAGCTAGTAACTAATCAGACTAATGGCTAAACAGGCTAGTAGCCTGAGACCCAAGGGATGAACAGACAAGGTACACAACAGACTAGGTATGAAACAGACTAAGAACTCTAAAGGTTAGTGGCTAATCAGGTTAGTACCTAAACAGACTAAGAGCTAATCAGACGATGAGACTAGACAGACTAAGATCTAAACAGGTGTAGCGCGGCCACATAAAGGGGCGGTTAAACTGCAGGGGAAAAAGGAAGGAGCTAATGTTGCTCACCTGCATAAACAAACTGACCCCTTTCGGTTATTTTCGTCCCCATGGCAACGGTGCCTTGGTTCCGGGGTTAAGCTCACGCGCGCATGCGCAGCTGTGCCGCGAGGGAACCCCGATGACCTATCAGGTCACGTGTGCCGGTATAAAGCCGGAACCGGCATGACGTTCGTGACGGAGAGATGAAGCAAGCAGCGCTGTGTTTGGAGAGAGAGAGCGAGCTAGTTGGCTATTTCCTTTGGATTATTCTTTTCCTGGACGGCAACTATACCCCTCTCATTCCGTTTCTCGAGCTCCCGGACTTACCATCTTTCTCCGGTGAGATCGAGCCATCTCCCCATTTCATCATTCCATACATTTGAATACATTCCATACATTCCATACACGGACTTGGACATTCATACATATGCACACACACACTTGCACACACTACGGACATTGTATATATTTGTTTATATTTTGTATATATTGTTTTTTTGTTGCACTTCATTTGTTTGTCTTTTGTACATAATACACTTTGGTTTGGTTTTGGGAAATTGTTGTTGTGTCCGTCTTTCCTTGCTCCGCGAAGGTTGCGCAATACCGGAAGTGAGTGTAATCAACCCGTTTTTAGATCTTAGACCCCGATTTAGTGTAATTAGCTCAAATAATAATTCTGAGCGTTACACAGGTTAGTATCACCCTCATTAGTATTTATACAGACTAAGAACTAAACATCCAAGCAAGGTTACTTACACAAAAGGGTAAACACAAAAGGCTAATTCTCCTAGAGGCTAATCCTGCTAGGAGACAAAGAAACACAGCAACATAAAATAAAGACAGATACAACCTTAACTTAAAGCACTCCTGAAACCAAAAAGGCCAACTATAATTAAACAAACTAAAACCCACTTAACAGAACTGAAATTAAATTAATGCTCGACCCAGTTTCCCAGAACAAACAGGTATTTATACTAATGCTAATGAGCTTCCTCGGTTCAGCTGGGCATCCGCGTCAGCTGACCGAGGTGCCTTCTGGGAAACTGGGTCTACAACCAAAAACTACAACACTAAACACTGCCCTCTAGTGGGCAACCCTCACAGGTGCATCCTGGACGGGTTGTTAATCCATTCTCACACACATTTGCACACACTCATACTCATTCACATATAGCCTACATGTGAAATGAAATAGCCTGCATGCATTTTTAACTGCATGTATACTGTGGGAGGAAACCAGAGTACCCAGAGGAAACCTACCAAGCAGAGGAGAACACGCAAAGTCCATGCACACAGACCCTAAGGCGGGAATCAAACCCCTCGATACTGGAGGTGCAAGGCGACAATGTTAACCACTATGCATAAACACTATTCTTGTGTTTGTTTTGAACCCTATCAGCAATGTTGTCATTTATTTAACTAATAATATGACTAAGTACACCTTCCAGAAATGTTTATGCAAATTAAACAAAATAATTCAATAAAATTTTATTTGTATAGCGCTTTTAACAATTGTCATTGTCTCAAAACAGCTTTACACAATCAAAAGAATTATTTAAGTTTGTATGGAATGTGAATGTGTATGAATCAAAATGGTCAGATAGTCCCTGGTGAGCAAGCCGAGGGCGACAGTGGCAAGGAAAAACTCCCTGAGATGGTGATAGTAAGAAACCTTGAGAGGAACCTGACTCAACAGGGAACCCATCCTCATTTGGGTGAAACAGAGAGCAGGAAATGATCTGCATTTATACAGTGTGTTAGGTGGCAGGCAGTTCAGCTATAATAGTTGATGTTAATTGATGTTAATATGGAGTCCAGGTAGTTATTGGAGACTCAGGTAGACTTGTAGGAAGCTCCAGTCCTGAACTATCGAACTGTCAAGTCCCCAGAGAAACAGTTGCCAACATCAGTCGAGGCCAGAACCGTCTTCTAGGTAGAGAGAATCATCCCTAGACACCAGACGCATCCCAAAGAGACACACTGGGCATCCATGTGACAAGATCTCCAAGCAGAAGCGGGGCACCAGGATGGATCAGACAGGTCCGGAGGGCAGAGGGAGTCTGGATCACTGGCAGCTCAGGAACGTGTGTAGCTCGACAGAGAGAGAAAGAGTGAAAGGGTGAGACAGGAGGAAAGAGGGATTAGAAAGAGGGGGAGAAAGAGCAGAAGGCATGGCAGTTAGGTATGGTCACAGTCACGTAAGGTATAGTGTATATTTACTGTAGAGTGCAAGCAGGGACTCTGGAAGGACTGACAGCATAACTAAAAGGGAGAGCCAGAAGGAAACACAAACATGAGAGGTCCCTGAAGTGTAAAGCAAACAATCACCTCACCGTCAACAAACCTGAGTGATCAAATGAGAGTGAGGAAGACAGCATCTAAACATATCAGTTCACCGTAATACTCTACGTCCATGAGTCCCCCAGATCTGTTCCTTTACCTAAGTAAAATATATTTATAAAAATGCTTGGATAAATAAATAGGTTTTTAGCCTAGACTTAAACACTGAGACTGCGTCTGAGTCCCGAACACTAAAAGCTTTGCCCTCAGCTGTAGTTTTCATAATACGCGGTACTGACAAGCAGCCTGCATGTTTTGATCAAAGTAGGTATGGTGGATCGTAACAGTTCACTCAGATACTGCGGTGCAAGACCATTTAATGCTTTATACGTCAATAGTAGCATTTTAAAATCGATGCGAAATTTCACAGGGAGCCAATGCAGTGAAGATAAGATAGGGGTGATGTGCTCATATCTTCTGGTTCTAGTGTGGACTCTCGCTGCTGCATTCTGGACTAGCTGAAGCTTGTTTATGCACCTAGCTGAACAACCAGACAGTAAGGCATTACAATAGTCCAACCTAGAGGTGATAAAAGCATGAAATAGTTTTTCTGCATCATTTAGCGACAATATATTTCTTATCTTGGGAATATTTCTGAGGTGAAAGAATGCTATCCTGGTAATATTATCTACATGAGCTTCAGATGAAAGGCTGGAGTCTATAATCACGCCGATGTCTTTTACTGTTGCACTTGATGGAACAGAAAGGCCATGTAAAGTTACGGTGTGATCTAAAATTTTACTCCTAGCTGTATGCGGTCCTATGACAAGGAACTTCTGTCTTATACGGATTAAGCAGAAGGAAGTTAATTAGCATCCAATTTCTTATGTCCTGCACACATTGCTCAACTTTAGTAAGCTGGTTTATCTCATCAGGTTTTGCTAAGACATATAACTGTGTGTCGTCAGCATAACAATGAAAACTAATACCATGCTTACGGATTATGTTGCCCAGAGGAAGCATGTAAAGGAAAAAAAGCAGGGGGCCTAAAACTGAACCTTGCGGAACGCCAAAGTCCACTAGAGAACATGCAGAATAATCACCATTTAAGTCTACATACTGATAACGATCAGTCAAATAGGATCTGAGCCAGGAGAGGGCTGTACCCTTAATTCCTAATACATTTTCTAATCTATGAAGAAGAACACAATGATCAATGGTGTCATAAGCTGCACTGAGGTCTAGTAATACAAGCATAGTTACACAACCCTGATCAGAGGCCAAAAAGAGGTCATTTACTACTTTAACGAGTGCTGTTTCTGTGCTGTGATGAGGCCTAAATCCTGATACAGTTCATGTATGCCATTTCTATGTAGATATGAGCATAGCTGCTCCGCTACTATCTTTTCCAGAATCTTAGAGATAAAGGGGAGGTTTGATATTGGCCTGTAATTGGACAGCTGACAGGGGTCGACATCAGGTTTCTTAATTATTGGTTTGATAACTGCTAATTTAAAAGATTTTGGAACATAACCAATGCTGAGTGAGGAATTAATTATTCTCAACAGCGGTTCTGTTATTACTGGTACTATCTGTTTAAGAAAATGTGTCGGTATAGGATCTAGTATACAGGTTGATGAATTTGCAGAAGAGATGAGTGAAATTATTTCATTCTCTTCAAGGGGAGTAAAGTATTCTAGGTTCTGACCTGACATGGCTAGGTTAACATCTGCATCAATTACATTGTTTAGTTTCAAAGCCTCAATTTTATGCCTAATATTTACAATTTTATTATTTAAAAAGTTCATGAAGTCCTCACTATTGCATGATATTGTTGTGGAGATTTCCGCAGTGGTCTTATTTCTGGTTAATTTGGCTACGGTATAAAATAAAAATCTAGGGTTATTTTTGTTATTTTCTATAAGAGTGTAGAGATACGTTGATCTAGCTACACTAAAAGTTTTCCTATAGTTCAGGATGCTCTCCTTCCATGCTATTTGAAATACTAACAATTTAGTTTGACGCCATTTACGCTCTAATTTCCGAGCGGTCTGTTTTAAAGTGCGCGTGTGATCGTTATTCCAAGGAGCGAGTTTCTTATCTCTAATAATTTTTCTTTTAGCTGGAGCTACATTATCTAAGGTACAACGAAATGACGACTCTAAATATTCCGTCGCCTGATCGAGTTCTGTGGGGTCACACGGTGATCTAATTGAAGTTGGTAACTCTGGGAGATTACTGATAAAACTCTGTGTGGTAGTTGATGTGAATGTACGTTTAATACGGTAGCGCGGTGCTGTGCGTACATTATCACTGTGACACACTTGAATGGAGACAAGATAGTGATCTGAGATAATTTCAGACAGTGGAATTGTGAATATATTTCTTATACTTAATCCGAAGACTATTATTAAATCTAAACTTCTTAAGCAGGTTTATTTTTTAATCACGTTAAACAAATTATTTTAACTAAACAAATATTTTAACCATTGTTTAAATATTAAACAATAACAACAATTATACGTTTATTGTGATCATTTGGGATTATTTAATATAATCAACATTCTACCTCCTGCGCATGCGCTGTGTAAAGTAGGTCGATAGATACTAGCCATAGAAAATCTACCCAGGTTTCCCACTCGGAATTCCGTATTGAATGAATGTTTTCTTAAGGCTGATTTGCGAGTTTTTGTGGAACTCAGTGTCGAGAATCTTCGCTGCCACCGGTCGCTCCGCCCACTGTCGAAGACGGGCCAATCAGTTGAAGTTGAAGCTGTTTTTTTTTATTTTAAAACCCCAATCGTATTGGATAAGTCCCGCCTCCTTCATTCGGATTAGTCAGTACTTCACGTTACGCTCTATCTGTCCAATCAGAGAAATATATTTATCCGCAATCGCGAATTCCAGACCCGGAAGCGGTGTATTTGGTATATAAAACGGGTGGGAAAATAAATGTCGAATAAGCCGAATTCCAGGGTGATGTTTGTGGCGTCATATCCGTGGGAAGCAGTTCCTCGGAAAAGCTAACGCTGAATAAATTGCTGCGAAAAATATATAATTTTAGGATTAGTTATTATTTTTAAGCAGATGTCAAGATGATCCTTACAGTTAAACCTCTCCAGGGGAAGGAGTGTAGCGTTCAGGTGGGTTTTAATATCGAATTGTGGTTATGCTAGCCTCTCCTGTTAGTTAGCATAGGGCTAAACTAGCTGAGCGTTAGCTAGCTTCTAGGCTAACAGACTAGGTTTGTGGTCAGTTGTTTTACAGTTTAAAATAGAACTCGATTTCTAACCGTAATGCTCGCGTGCGGGGTGAGTTTTATATAGTGGAATAAAACAGCGCTTATTGTGTGTAGTGCAGGCATGTGGGTCAGCAGTCACATCACCATACATCATTATCGCGATACCTCGGTGCTGGAATATCACGATTTGTAGATTTGGTATTAGATATTCTAGAGATTTTACCCAGATTTTGTTACAATTTTAACACTTTAAAAAAATCTAATGAGTAATTAAATGTAACCTGTTTCTTATAACCTTAGTTTTCTCACCTAAAAACTAAGCACATTGTTTAAACAATACAAACTAACTTAAAATACAAGAGTTTAACTGAAGAGCATGTATTTGTCATCCTCCATAATTAATTATTTCTAAACAATCTTGGCAAATAATTCACTCATACCACATAAGATGTCGATGTGTAACTTGTTCAGAGTGTGCCACCTGCAACATTATAAAGAAAAGGCGTCCAAAGTCTCAAAACTCAACTTTGCCAGAGCACGTGGGTTGACTGGCGGGCGCGTGAGACTTCTAATGGACTTATTTGCGCTGGTGACGTTTTGAGTCTGGTGTAAGCATGTGCAATGAAGGGGTTTGAGGCTAACTCTCTAACTAACAGAGTTTGGAGAACAGGCAGATTGGAAGCTTTCAGCGCATGCGATTTTTTTTATTTATTTATTATTATTATTATTTTTTGATAATTTAATACGTTTCTGTTGCGCCATTCGGAAGCTTCTGTACTTGGGAATTGTTTATATCTGAGGCTGATCGCCCAACCACCAATCAAAATGAAAACCGGCCAATTCTGTTCACTGGTCGATTGACCAGTTCATCTATGTTGTAAATGTAAAAAGCATTTTTAAAAATTCGAGTTGGTAGTCAGCGGTGGCGATACGTGAATCACCAAACAAAAGAATCGCGATTCATAACTGATTAACACATTTTTTTAATTCTTCCTGTCCTCCTTTCCACAGCTTTACAATGTAGGGTGTAGGAGACGTTATTTGTGCCGTTGCTTTGTAGTGCACATACACTGTGTGTGTGTGTGTGTGTGTGTGTGTGTGTGGAGAGGTTTGTATTTTGGCCATGTTTACTGAACCAACCCTTCACTGACCTCTGGATTAATTGTTCACGGGCATGAAGTATAAACACAGAAAGGGTTTTTATTGAAGTTGGTTTTCAAAAGTTGGTTCTTGAATTTGACACAACTAGCTAAACACACACACACCCTACAGCACAACCGTAACTGTGGAAGGGAAAACTACAGACTGGTTTCTCACTCGCTCACCGTTTATACTGCTTAGTCCTGTCACAGGGGGGCACCTGGAGCCTATCCCAGGAGACTTGGGGCATTAGGTGGGGTACAACCTGGATGGGTGCCAATCTCTCATGGGGCATACACACTCATTCACACACTACGGGCAATTTGGGAACACCAGTTAGCCTAATCTGCATGTCTTTTGAACCGGACCCTGGAGGTGCGTGGCGACAGTGCCAACCACAACACCACTGTGCCTCCTTTAAGATCATCAAACAAATATTTAATGTTACATAATAATAACCTGAGTAAATACAAAATGATTAGTCATTGCAAAAGTAATTGCCCGGTAAACCTAATAACCGGTTGTGCCACCCTTTTGGCAACAACTGCAATCAAGCGTTTGCCATAACTGGCAATGAGCCACATGTTCTGCCGCATAGCGCAACTGCACTTGAGCTTGTGGTCACAAACTGATGGCCAGGAACATCGTCTTCGGGATTTTCTGTTAAATCGGCAGAATTCATAAAGCACAGAATCCATAAATTATGGAAAGTTGTCCGGGTCCTGGAGCTGAAAAGTTTTTGACAGTTGGTATGTTGTTATTTTTATGACACAGTTACAGGATGTACACCTTCCACAAAGTTCAACTTTTGTTTAAATATTCAGTCCACAGAATATTGGGCCAAAAGTCTTGCCGATAATTAGGATGTTTTTTTGCCAAATGTGAGACGAGCCTTTGTGTTCTTTTTGTCGACAGTGGCTATTACTTACTTTTTTCACAAAGGGCCACGGCAGGTTTAGACAGTTTTTTTCCTTAATAAATGAAATCATCATTTAAAAACTGCATTTTTTTTATTTACTCTGGTTATCTTTGTGTATTTTTTTAAATTAGTTTAATGATCTGAATCCTTGAAGTGTGAGAAATATGCAAAAAGTCAGGAAGGCTGGTTTTGACGCTTTATTCTTTTTTTCCATGTTGATTCTCAGGTTACAGAAAACGAGAAGGTGTCGGTGGTGAAAGAACTGGTGTTTGAGCGCTTGAACATCCCACCACATCAGCAGCGACTGCTGTACAAAGGGAAAGCCCTGGCAGGTACGAATAAAGACAAATCCGTCTAAACAGGCGTCACGTTTAGGAGTCGAGCCCGGAATCCTTGTAGCCTTTAAAAGTGATCACTGCTTCTAAGACTGCAGTAATATAATCTACCAAATGATTAATAAAGACACAAACAAATGAATATTCCTCATTAGTAAAGTTACACCCCTGTCTTTTTGCAGATGAATACAGGTTGAGCGATTACGCCATCGGCCCAGAGGCCAAGCTGAACCTGGTGGTTCGGCCAACAGGAGAGAGAAACGGTGGCGCCGCGGTCAGCAGTAAACCCACTACCCCCAGTAGCACCAGTACAGCCAGCAGCAGTGGGAGTGATGGAAATGGAGTCTGGCAGTTACTGTCCACTGTCCTGTCCAAACACTTCAGTCCTGCAGATGCAGCCAAAGTCCATGAACAGCTCATTAAGGTACTTTCAGCCTTGCCTCCTATCAGACGATGTTCATTCTTTGGAATAAGGTTCGCAATATGATGGTGTGATACGGCATGAAGAGAAGTGGACTTCCTCTTCCCACTTTGTATATGTTTCATTTGAACAGATATACAGCCATAACACAAAAAAGGGGTTCCCCTTTGTGTCTTTGAGGTGTCTGGCACCAGGACGGTGTCCAGGATCAGATCTTTTGGGTTGCAGGGTGTGGCTTCTGTGGATCAGACTTGCTTGTTCTGCGTATCTCATAGGTGCTCCGTCAGATTGGGATCGGGGGGAAGGCTTGGGGGGCCGGTTCGGCCGTTGTGGGCTCTTTGACTGCCAGCTCAGCAGGGATTTCACGATTTTATAATTATCACAATTCACTGTTAATCTTTTTTCTTTATTTGTTTTTTGTAATCATATTTTGTTACAATTCTAAATGAATTTGGCAGATAATTTGCTCTGTCCATACAGGATGCAGTGCTGAATAGTGTAAATAGTTATGACAGCACCACCTGCAGGATTGTAGAGGAACAGCAACATCTTACCACTTCAAATGCAAACATTATATTAATTTCTTATAAACTTTAAAAAAAAAAAAAAAAAACTTTTGGAGGCCAATAAATTAAAAATTGTAATGCATCACTGAATCGATACACCCCCCCCTCCTCCTCCATCTGTGTTGACCAGTATTGCTTTTTTTCCTGTGATTTGTGCTACATTTGCTTTTCTCTAAGCTCAAAACAGACGGGTTGACCTTTGGTCCTCATGAGTTTAAGTGACCCCATCGTACCATCCATACCATAAGAACTCATCCGGAAGTATTATTTGTCTCCAATATATATTTATATTTAATGTTGTGTAACATCCTCAAATTAAGTATTTGCTTCATTTACAGCAGCCAGTCAGTCTCTCACCAGCCTCTTTTTTTTTTTTTTTTTTTTCCTCTTCACATTCAAAAGTCTTTGTCTTTTGTCACTCTGACTGTGACAAAGCACTGACGCCAGAAACTCCTACTGTTGAGTTTTAAAATAATGGAAGTATTATCTGAGGCGTCCGACATGCTCCGCGCACAGAAACACACACACACACACACACACACACAGATAAGCACAACTGATGTCTGATGTTATCTGTGTTTATACTCAACAAAAAGGTTTTATATGTTTGGTCAAAAACACCTGGTGTTATGTACGTTTGTAACATCAAAGAACATTTTAACATGTCGTGGTGAAATCAGGGAGACCAAAAAAAAAAGTTTGATCTGGAGATGAACCAGGAAGTGTTAGCTCAGGGGAAGAGAGAGAAAGAGCTAGACAGAGAGTGAATGTGAAAAAGAGAGAGTGGGAGGGTCGACACATTTACATCAGAACAAAGAAGGAATGTAAATTAGGGTACATTTGAAATATTACTTAGTGATTACATTAAAATTCATGTATTTTGTTTATCTCTTACAGGATTACGAGCGTTCTCTCAGACAGCTCAGCCTAGATGATATCGAGCGTCTGGCTGGACGTCTGCTGCACCCCGAGGCAGATGGAATGGATACGGCATACATGGACTGAGACGAGCTATAGTGTGTGTATATATATATATATATATATATATATATATATATATATATATACACCCACACACACACACACACACACGCATCCACATACAAAGAGCACACTTTAACAGCAACAACCTGATGTTTGGTCCCACGTATACGAGGACATTTCGGATCTACGGAACCATAAGACCGGACTTGTACTCAAAAAGCTCAAATACTCAACAGAAGATTTCTTTTCAGTCTTTTTGATCTGTAATTGAAATGCCATGAGCAGCACTTCTATCCGCACCGTGTTGCCATTTGCCTTCAGATGCAGACATGTGACAGCCATCAGTGTGCTACAAGTTTCTGTTTTTCACGATTGGGTTAAGTTCAAGCTGTTGTATTACCCAAGTTGCATTTTTCTTTTGAGTGTATAAAATGTCTCTCATTGAAAAGGGGGGAAAAAAAGGGATGCATCTCTTTTGTTGCGTGTTAACAGGAGCTGGATTACATAACCACATGAACGTACATATTAAACCTCACGCAGGAACAGAAGTGGTGATGGATTTTTAACCTGCACTCGATTACTGTTTTTAACTTGCCCTCGTCAACAACTTCTGAGTATTTCCTCATTCTGGGGAAGTTCTTGCCACATTTTTAAAGCGCGTTCCCGTGTTTTATGAATCGAGTGTGGCTTGTTAAACGGTTCATGCGGGCTTTGAGGGATCGAATAGAATTTGAGCTCAGGTTCCCTTTCAAACCAGTAAAAATGATGGAAGGAAATAGTTGAGATATTTGTAATAGTCTGTACTTTACAGTTTACACAATTATACATCCTGTTGATTGATTAGCACACTAGCTAGTTAGCATATTCACAGGGCAGGTTGCCATAGGAAGCAGTTTGTTATTAATGTGTATTTCAACCCTCAAGAATGATGGCATTTTAAAAACAGTATTGAAGCGCAGAGTTATTTTAAGCTCCAATGATCCTGTGATGTTTATTTCAGGCTTTTCAGTCTACACACGCTGCTTAACGTTATGTTTGGATGCTTAACGAACCTATTTATGATAGTCGAGGAGTTACGTTCATCACTACTGACCACAAAGTTAGTGCTGGGCCATGCGCAGGTAAACACTCTGACTTTGTAAATAATGTTTTATTATAATTATTATTAAAAAGGACAACCTTCTTGTGACTGGCTCCCCCCCCGACTTATTGTCTGCAGCAGTGTTTTATTCCTCTAATACCACAATAACAGCTTTTAATTTATTAACAGGTCCTTCTTTTATACGTTTGTATTTACAGTCCATCTCTCGCGAACATCCGTAAGTTCAGAACGCAGCTTGCCACGTTAAATCATCGTCCTAAGGACTGTGCCATGAAGGAAAACTTACTGACACTTTCAAAACTTTGCAATAAAGGATTTCTTAGAGTAAACCTCAATTATTGTGTTTTTTCACCCTGTTAAATCTATTATTTTATTGGGGGAAAAAAATTATTACATAATTAGATTGGTCATTCAAGTGCATGTCAATCAGCTGTTGCTACAGAAACTATAATGTTTCAGACCAGTACATTAAAGGTCCCATATTTTACTAGTTCTTTAATAAGAAAACCCTCTCATTTAATGCATTTTTTTAAATTTATTAAACAGCTGCAAAAAAAATAAAAATAGTGCAGAATTGACATGCCTTTATGAGGTCACATTTGGGGCAAAATCTCATTGGTTTGTTTAAGCCCTGGTTAATACAAAAAGTACATCTGAATTGTTGAAAATGACTCGGTGGTTCATTGAGCATCATACATGTCCTTTAATAAACACTGAGTAACAGCTGGATCCGCTGTGGTTCTAGAAAATGGATCAACACCTAAACCGAACAGAACTGATAAATTCCACGGCGCCGCGGTGTGAAATGATGTAAAAGCACCTTCACATAGCACTAAACACCGTGAACAGTTTGGTTGTAAATGTATCTTTATTCGTCTATTTGGCTTAGAATATACACTACCAAGTTACACTGGCACATTTGGCCAGAAACTATCCTCGCTCTTTGTTTTGTTTTTTTTAGTTCATGTTCATCCTGCAATATAAAACAAATTCTCTGATATAAGGTATGTATATATATATATATATATATTAATACAAGTACAGTTTGTAAATGTACAAAGATGAAGAGTTGAAAGGAGAAGCGATGAATAAGAAAAAGACTCGGATGCAGTAAAGTTCTGCGCTTCTGCCTTTCTTTTCTTCCTAAAGTGTTCATTTTCCTAACCTTAAAACGTTACCAGATAGCCCGATAGTGACCGAGTCGAAAGGTTTAAAGCACTGGCATCGTGTAAGTAAAGTCCTCTAAATGGTGTAAATTAACGTAACTGTGATATAATATGATCGTGGGAAGCCAGGATTTTGTTAGTCAACGTCAGGGTCAATGCTGTGGTTAAAACTGATCGCCTTTCATAAATGATCAGTCGCTCATATATTCATGACAAGCAAATACAGACAGGTTGGACTTCTTTATCACTGGCGGACTTTATACAGTAGGGAATGAATGATCAGCATAGAAATACATTAGACACATGGAATGATGTTTAACCAAAGGCACAATGATTCAACAGAAGAAGAAAAAAAAACTGTGTAAGGAAAAGAGGGCGTAGTGACCGTCTTGGACAGAGTAGTGATACTGCGAGATGGCGTTTTTAAAAGGATCGCTCGCTATGCTGCAGGAAAGAGGGTGCGCGCTCTCTTTCTCCTGTTTCCTCGAAGTAGCATCGTGATGCCACGTGTTGCATGGGACTTGGGGAGATGGGGACGCTGTCATGTGGTATTTCAGACCCTGGAGGTCTTGAAGAGGAAAAGAAGACAAACATGGCAAGGGTGGTGTTGATGGCACGCTTTTTTTTTTTTTTTGTTCGGTCTCTGCTAGATCACGGTCGTCTCTTTGCCCTCCTTGCCATCAGGGTTTTTATTTTTTATTTTTTTCTCTCCGCTCCCATCCCTCAGCAGCTGCACCCGTCGTTCGAGGTGGCGGGTCTGTCATCTCTTAGCTTGATCTGGTCGGGGAAATCGTACGGCTCCACCTCGGTCTCCTGGAGGAAGGAAGAACAGCAGTCTGGTTAAAACAGGATGGATAAAAATGACCCGGCTCAAAAAATGTGAATCCGTTTACACAAATTACGGGTATTAAATGATCTGGGGCATATGGGGCATGTGTGGATGGACTGCAAATTACACTCGTGTAGGAAGGATGACTCGGATTAGACTAGAATAGCTGGATTGGAACTGGATTGTAATTAAGGTGGATGGTTTGGAAATACATTACATTGGGATGTACGAGTTGGAATTGGACTCTGATGGACAGATTGGAACAGGCCGGATAGTGATGGGTTACAACTGGATGGATGTTTGCATCCATATGATTTGGATGAACAGATTTAGCAATTAAATGGCAGTAGGTTAACTTACAGTAGGATTAGACCGGATTATCAGAAGGAGTTTGAATGGGATTGGATTAGTTTGAATTAGGAGTTCGGATGACCTCTTAAAATGCAATGGAATTAAGATGCTTTAGAATTGGATTAGATTTTTATGTCCCGTGTTTCTGGTTTAGAAATTGATTAGATTACGATGGATAGAGATGAAGTAGATTAGGATGGATAAATTTCAACTGAATTGGGATTAGATGGACTGAAATGGTATTGGATTAGGAAAGAAATTATTCCTCTTATGCCACAATTACAGCTTTTAACAACCGCAAGTTAAATCATCGTCCTAAGGTCTGTGCCATGAAAGAAAACTTACTGACACTTTCAAATCTTTGCAATAAAGGAGGAGAGTAAACCTCAATTATTGTATTTTTTCCCCCTGAAAAAAATGTTATCTATAAAAAAAAAAAAAAAAAGTGCATGTCAATCAAATGTTGCTATAGCAACTATAATGTTCCAGACCAGTACATTAAAGGTCCCATATTTTACTATTTCTTTACTAAGAAAACCCTCTCATATAATGCATTTTTTAAATTTATTAAACAGCTCTCTTATATGAGGTCACATTAGGGGCAAAATCTCATTGGTTTGTTTAAGCCCTGGTTAATACAAATACAAATACGGACAAAAAGCAGAGAATGTGTGTCTTCATTGGACAGAATGATTTCGTTTATGACCGATGGAATGACTCAGATTGTCCTGGACTGGTGCAGGCTCAGTGTTTAGCCGAGTATCTTTGTCCACCCTGTCCATCTTCCATGCGCGATCGATTAACTAGAAGCGGACAGATCACTCTCACGCTAGTAGAATAAACAGGTACAGGAGCGGAAGCGCGAACGCAGAGTAGTAAGAGGCGGTAAATACAGCTGTTGTGAAATGTTAGTAAGTACTGTAGGCCATACTGATGGTCACGAATGATCTTCTGAGAAAGTTTCAAACACAGTAAGCGGGATGCTCTTAAAAAAGAAAATACACACAATCAAGGATTAACCGTTAAAACTCAAACAGCGCGGATCCCTGCGGCAACAAGTGACGATACTTTTTTTTTTTTTTATGGAAGTCCTGCCGGTGTGTGTGTGTTACCAGAGGAGGCTTCAGACATCATGTGCTGTATTTGGGGTTTCTGATTACATCATGTCTGAAATGCCAACGTTATTGTTACTTTTAGAATGTGTACATTGTACTGCATAAAACAAGCATAAAAACATGTGATCTTATGAATTGTGCCATTTCTTTGCCTACGCAACCCATTTTTTAAAGTCATGTTTGTATAGATGGTTGAAATTCTGTTCATCTTATTGCCTTGGTATTTCAGGCCTGTGGGAAACACTGTAGCTCGAGATGGGATAAACAGAAGTAAGATGGAATAGACTGGATTGGACATCTTTGATCCAATAAAGACACGACTGCACCATACCGTACACTAAAGTAAAGGAATGCACGTGTAGCAGAAATCCTGCGTCTCTGTACCTGTTTGAGTGCATTGCGGGCGATGGTTTGGAAAGCCTGGTCCACGTTGATCGCTTCTTTGGCACTGGTCTCGAAATACGGGATGTTGTTCTTGCTTTGACACCATGCCTGGGCTCGCTTCGTGGTCACCTGTTCAGGACGGAAAGCTCTCGTCAAACAAACATCAACTTTCATTAATTTCTCAGACTGAAGCCTAAAAGAAAACCGTCTCCTCCATTATAACATTCTTGGCTATGTACTGTACACGCTGACTGGATTACTGGATCGAAACCATTTATATTTGAGTCACACCCTTTTAAATTTTTACATTTTCTTTTATTGGTCTCCATGGGAGGACAGAATGAATAATAATGACAGTACTAACGTATATATCAAAAAAAAAAATAACGGACTCTCAAGCACTTATTTTATGGTTGTCAGAATAGAAACTAAAACTACAGCAATGATCAAAAGTTTTAGTTAAAAAAAATCAATCAATCACATAATCAATTTAATAAACTAAGATCGTTGATGCCGTCATGTGATCGACACGAGAGAGGCGTAGACGTTTTCATGGTGAAGTGTGTCTGCATTTTTTTATGGCTGACTCTGAAGTTTTGTCCATAAACTTAATGAACAGTGAAAATGAGACTTTATGACTCTGCGGGAAAAAAATTATAAAACCCACGCCTGAGACAACCGGACGTGTGTAAATACTTTAAACTGAGCGTTAATAAAATGTGCACTTTGTACAACTCGCATGGCAACTTTCCCGGCCGGTCGCAGCCCGTACTGACCTGTCTGTTCTCCAAGTCGATCTTGTTCCCGAGTACCACAAAGGGGAAGTTCTCAGGGTCGCGGGGGCTCGCTTGGATCAGGAACTCGTCCCTCCAGCTGTCCAGGGTCTTGAAGGTGTTCGGAGAGGTGACGTCATAGACCAGCACGCAGCAGTCGGCGCCCCTGTAGAACGCCACGCCCAGAGACTGGAAACGCTCCTGTCCGGCTGTGTCCCAAATCTATCGACACACAGCATTAATGATTCATCAAAACGATATATTTACTTTTATATAGAGTGGTGTAAAGTAAAGCAACGTAGTTCAATCGGCTACGCATCTAGTTCATGGTTTTCAAACTTAATATTCAAAGGTCCGGAACGGTTGGCGATAACCAAATTACTTTTTTTCCCCCCTTCTTTCAATTTGCTTATAAATTACGAGCAACCATACATTCACGTTTAAGCCTGAATGTATTCCTGAAGACATTCCGAGACAAAATGCATTCAAACCTAGCAATAAGTGCGACGGTGTGACTGCAAACTACAACAACTTGTAGTTTAAATCTTTCTGATACTTGAACACATGCTGTTTTAAAGTTCATCTAAATTAGTACAAAAGACTGATGATTGCAGATTGTTGATTATGAACCTAAACAGCTCCAACTTTTAACATTAAAAAGTTTACAGATTTTTAGAATCTTCGCTACTTCACTTTTCATACCGAAACAAACTAAATAAGAAAATTACTTTCAATGCTTGAATAAAACGACTATACAAACCAAACAGACCTTAACCTGACAACACAACAAGACAGAAAATAATTCTGAAGTGGAATTTACAGAATGTCCGAAGGGGCCGTTCACGTCACTAAAAATACACGGAAAATGGCAGCGTCGTCACGTTCTGTATTTCCAAAAACGCTCACGAGCTTCATCTCCCGTGACGTCTGCCGTGTTGCTTCAAGCACAAACAGAACAGGGAGAATTTTACCAGCCGATCCAGATAGACGGATCCAGGAGTAAATCCGACTGGTTGAGGTGGTGTCGTTCAAGATGGTGTCCACAAGGAAATTTCCCTGCTGTGAGACGAATAAATGTATCCCTCATCTTTTCCCCCCCATCACGATCGTGCTCATCATGCGCCTCCATTTAAAATTGCTAAAGCGAGCAGGCAAAATATGTGACATGTGAGCGACCACGAAGACAGTCAAAGCACACCGTAGCCTGGTCTGAGGAATAGCACAATCTGACTTCAATTGGCTGCCTAAACCGTGACACACTGACCTTTTCTTTGCACATTTGGATCATGACATCTTTGCCGCACAAAGGACGTAACTACCGCTGGCTAGGGTTGGGTATCGATTGGGTTTTTTTCGATACCGGTGCCAAATCGATACTTTGAAAACGGTACCGGTGCCAAAACGGTGCCTGAACCGATACTTTTAAGCCAAAAAATTATAGTGGATGACTCAAGAATGAATTTTTATTGAACAAAAAATTTTATGCTTAAAATTTAACAATATATTAAAAGTTTAAAGTATATATGAATATGTAAGCATCAAATTTTAGCAATTCTTTTGCAGAAATTTCACCATATTTGCCTTTTCTGTCAAAATACGACACCTTTCCTGACTTATTGCCCTGCACAGGACATGTATAGCCTTCTTTACAATGGTAAATGGGGTCACTGTTGTAGTGCTACTAGTACAGGCTGGAAAGCCATAATTATAAACAGAATCCATGTTACATTAGTTTTTTACAAATAGTTCGACTATTTGTTAACATGAATGCAAGATTTGCATTTTGCTATTAACATTACATTATCCTACTACTAACCTGCGGAAAGGCTGCTGTCGGCATCATAATCAGTGACTCCTTTTTGCTACAGTTGGTATGACTGGGACTGAGGGTCGTCCACACTGATAGCGCCAGCTGTTGTCCACAAGCTGTTAAACACGGTGCCTCCCTCTGCTTTTAACTTTATTCCGTCTGCCCTCGAATGTTTCATTAGATTTGACGTGTTTCCCTCTTTACACGCAACTGCTGTAAGACATTCGCTGCACGTCGCGGTGTCGGAATCCTTTCTTGTGAAATACAGCCACACTTTCGACTGTTTAGTTTTAGGCATTTTAACGAGAGTTGTTTAATTTAGCATGCTAAGCTATCGGTAGACTGCCTGCTGCCGTCAGAGCGAGTGTAACGTTAGTTACTGCATTCACGCGCATGTCGGATGGTCTCTCATTTCCGGATGATTTGAGCTTTTAATTTTTTTATTTAATCTAATAAACGATTAATGTACAAAAATATATGAATCTAGAGAACAAATATTTCAATCGACAGTTCAGGCATTTAAGTGGCACCGAAATGAGGCACCGAAATTCGCGTTCTGTTTCGGTCCGTTACATACCGGTTCTATAGGTACCGGTGCCGTATTGGCACCGGGTTTCGGTACCCAACCCTACTGCTGGCAGTCATAATTTCGGTTTCACCCAGATGAGGAAGGGTTCTCTGTTGCGTCCGGTTCCTCTCAAGGTTTCTTCCTATTACCATCTCCGAGTTTTTCCTTGACACCGTCACCCTCGTCTTGCTCATCAGGGACTATTTTGATTCATTCACATTCCAAACAAACTTAAGGAATTCTTTTGATTGTGTAAAGCTGCTTTGCGACAATGACAATTGTTAAAAGCGCTATACAAATAAAATGTGAAAGCCTGTTAGCCTTTAGAGAACTCGCCAACTTTGAATGAACACGTTTTTTTTTAAGGTAGGAATTATTAGAATTATTACACTACATGTTTGATGTGTGGGCTTGAAAAGCCCTGGTCTAGAAGCCTTACTTAAAACACGTTAAGTAAAAAAAGGACGCACCAGATGAAAGCACAAGGACACAAGACAGTCCCGATGTACACCTCTACTCATCATACACCTGCACATTCTGGATAATATCTCTGTACCCCTGGTGTACGGGGGGAAATAAGCAGTTACACACAATGCCAATGTTCTTCTTGAATTAATGGCATGTGGGGAAAGAAAAGAAAAAAAGCAAGCTCAATTATACAACGTGAGATGAACTCAGCATTCTTCGACTTGTACTTCCTTTCTGGTCCCATTTCACACATGTTGGTGAGTCATGCGCTCACTGGCACATGAGGATCAGCACTTCACTCTGCTCCGCTCCACGGCACAACATGGCAGACGCCACTGGCTGTGTATAAACAAGTTGTGTGTGCCATGTTGTGCCGTTACACCTGGCAGGTGTATGACTAACACATCGCAAACAGACGGGGTTTGTCAGGATGCTCAGTAGGTCCGACATGCTCAAACACCCTGGCGCATGCACACACTCGTACGCGCCTCCTATGTAACACAGGCGGCATCTAGAATCACGAGTACTGGAGCTCGGTGTGGTTTACTGAGAGCTCGGAATAAGTCTGACTTGCGAGATTAAAGAATGAGAGAAGGGGAAAAAAAAAATCATGTGGCTTGTTTCCATAACAAACAGTGACTAAGGAAACTAGCGTGACTGTAGCAAACCAACACGTCAACAGTTTGGAAGCGTTTGTTCTTGGAGCAGGTGATCCGAATCGCTAAATAAAACAAACAAGTATCACATTTATAGCGTTTGGCAGACGCCCTTATACGAAGCAACTTAAAGTTTTTCTCTCATTCTACATCTAAGCAGCTGAGGGTTAAGGGCCTTGTTCAAGCATCCAACAGGGGCAGCTCGGTGGTGCTGGGGTTTGAACCAGTCACCCTTTAGATAACACCACTATTGATCAAATTTCGAGCTGCTAAACAACATTTAGAAAAATAATGCACAGACTCAGAGATGGAGATTTTTTTCTAACCGAGGACGTTTCAATCAGATGAGTCGATGTCATGCTTTCTGGTGTGTCACGTTTTCAAAGCTGACACGTTGAATGTGGAAATTCTTGTAAAGGTCATATTTGTAATTTACAAAAACAGTTATTAAAAGAGTTTTATACTACAGTCAGTGGACCTCCGCCATACAAACGATCGGCAATCTACAACTTACGGTACAAAATTTAGCTTCGACGTGTGGAGCAGTTTCGGCATACGAGCGATCAAGTCTTCAGAACTTGTTCGAGAGAGTGGAGTAAAGTCTTTTTGTGCAAGATTCAGTGAGGATATAACATCACACACACTTGATAAAAGAAAAACAGAAGCCACTTTCAGTGGAAATTAAAAACATTTTTATGACGAGGGTCCTCTGTACACAGAAAAATACTGTAAAACATTTGTATGTAAAACGCAGACGATTTTTAAAAAAATAATTTTTAAGCGACGCTGGGTTTCTAAACGGGAACTTATGCAGATTCCGTGGCAGATCCTTTGTTTGGCCAAAAACTAGTTTGTGTCTGATAAAGATACAAAAACAATTCAATTCCATTTTCTGGCATTAAGATTTTCAATCTTTTCTTTTTCCCCTGTGTAATCATTTACTTGAACAGGAAAACTGCTCCTGTCCGACGTGACTCAGCGTTATTCTCATGCTAGCTGGTTATGTGAATCTGTGGTAGCGAGACGGTTTATGTACCTGAACTCTGACTGTTCTGTAGAATAAAACCTTTTCTTTTTTAGTAGTTAATCAGAATATTGCGAGGGTGGTGTTTCTCTTATCTCACTCTGCCTGGGAAAAGAAAACGTTGTGCATTTTTGGATCAAGGTACAACATGTGCCGTTCATTATATTTCTAACTGTGCACAAAAAAAAAAAATTAATGGTTAACTAATATTCTTACTTTTATTTCCTGAAACCATGGAGTCTACCACAAAAAAAAAACTGGCTAAAACTCAAGAATTGGAAACTTCTGTGGCACATTTAGCTGCAGGATCTTCAGGAAGCGATCAAGCAGACATGGCCTGAACGAGAGACACCAGACAACTGCAGATGTCTTTTTGACTCAGATCCAGCAGGTTTTGCAGAATGAAGGACTTCATGCTCAATATTGATTGCTGCATAAAATACATTTGTATTATCTTGATTATTTAAAAATTTTGACTGTCATTTAAAAACAATGAGTTTCAATACTTTTGGTCACTGCTGTATCTCCTACTGCAGGAGAATCAAACTCAGATCTTGGAGATTTAAGGCTATAGCAGAGCAAACCTGTTGTACATATTACGTTGATCAAAAAGAAAAACACTGTACTGAAACCATGACGCTCACTACGGGAGAAGTTTCATTAACGTCAACTGGACGCGACTTCCATTACAAACAAAACAAACACACGATTAAAATAACACATAAAACCAGAAGTAAAGAGATGAAAAGCCGGACCTGCATGGTGACCAGCCTGTCGTCCACCATCACCTCTTTGGTCAAAAAGTCGGCGCCGATCGTGGCTTTGTACTGATTGCTGAACTTGTTATTGACATACTGGTTCATTAAAGAAGTCTTTCCAACCCTGAAGAAGAAGGAAAAAAAAAAGAATTAATCAATCATCAAAGTCATCACATGAACGACACGTGTCCTCTATGATTAGCTAAGCATTACACTCAATTATAAATATGATAATAATCCTGGCTATTACAACAGAAAATACAGATGAGTGGTGAGTAAACACACCAGCATGACTCACACAAGCAGAAGGAAATCAATACGATTCCTCTCGTCAGGTACAGAGTCACGTTTCTTATCTTTTATATCGCAACCTGAGGAACTCCAGAGACACTCGTCAAGTTTAATCTTTTGAAATCTCTATTGATCATTTGATTTTGGCCATTCTGACATAGGGAATGAAGCACTACAGGGTGTGACGTTACAGGAAACTATGTAAAGTTACTGTTACTACCCATCGAAACATCGATTGTTTTTCAGCATGTTTTGGCAAACAGACTGTTTTATTTACTAATGAGCAACATACAGTGGCTTGCAAAAGTATTCGGCCCCCTTGAACTTTTCCACATTTTGTCACATTACAGCCACAAACATGAATCAATTTTATTGGGTGTGCGTAATTATTCAGCCCCCTGAGTCAATACTTTGTAGAACCACCTTTTGCTGCAATTACAGCTGTAATGTGATGTTTGTCCAGCATTATTTTCTTCCGTCGATTAATGCCGACGGATTAATGAAAATAAAGCCTCCTTGAAAAGTTCAAGGGGGCTGAATACTTTTGCTAGCCAGTGTATATAATAATATCATATATCAGGTGATTCCAATCTCTATTTGATATGTTTTTTTCTTAAATGATAACGTGCTAGAACATGTGCATTTATATAATCCTGTGAATTACAGTCAGCACTAGGGTCGCAAATTTCACACATTATTTCATTATTAACAAACAGGTAGCAAAAACGCACATTTTTTGAGTTCCCCAATCACACAAGCTGAAATCTTTGCCATAACCGAGGGTTCATGCTAAAAACGAAAGTAAAACCACATCGAAGATCAAGTGAACCTGGGTAAAGTTGTGTTTTGAAGTAACGCTAGTGTAACTGAGGGTAAAGTTTAACAAATTAAAGTCCAACTTAATGTACAGCATGTGATGGTGTGTGTGATCGCGAGTATGATTATATTTCTTGATTATAAAAGATAATGGTGGTCACTAGCATACAAGTTTTATATATATATATATATATATATATATATATATATATATATATATATATATATATACATACATATATACATACACACACACATACACAGTCCCGATCAAAAGTTTAAGACCACTTGAAAAATGGCAAAAAAATCATATTTTGCATGGTTGGATCTTAAAGTTCCAAGTAGAGCTTCAACATGCAACAAGAAGAAATGGGAGTGAGACAAAACATTTCAGCATGCAACTTAATGAAAACAATGAATAAACTGAAACAGCCTGTTTTACATCTGATCAAAAGTTTCCAAAAAAAAACATCCAAAAAAAACATAAACCCCCTCCCGAAACAGAAATCAAACTTCCAAACATGAACTCAGTACTGAGTAGCTCCACCATTATTGTTGATCACTTCAACAATTCTTTGCAGCATGCTTGATGCAAGCGTTTCCATGAGGTGAGCGGGAACATTTCTCCAAGTGGTGAAGACAGTCGTAGGAAGGGCATCTACTGTCTGCAACTGTTGTCCATTTTTTGCCATCCATCCAAAAGATGGGCCAAAAGAGAATAGAACTTTCTTCCACCTTTGAATGTCCCATGTTTGGTGTCTCTTGCAAAGTCCAAACGAGAAGATGTTTTTTGTGTTTGAAGCCCTTCAGGCTCAGATGCCGTCTGATGGTTATGGGGCTGCAGTCAGCACCAGTAACGGCCTTAATTTGGGTCGAGGATCGTCCAGTGTCTTGATGGACAGCCAATTGGATCCTCCAGCTCAGTGCTGGGGAAATTTTTTTGGGTCTTCCACTTGACTTTTTTGTTCCATAACCCTCATTCAAGGGTGATCATTTAAGAAATTCCAAATGGTCTTACTGCGTCCCAGTCCCTGCTTACAGTCCCACCTCAGAGACCCTGTTTATGCAGTTCAACAAACCGAACACGTTCAAAAAAGGGAGTTTTTTTTTGCCTTTGCCATCAGAACGTGTGACTACCTGACAGAAAATGACAATGAATCCACATCTTTGGTCTTTTAAAGGCATGTTGTCCTAAAATTTTGATCAGCTTTAAAACAGGCTGTTTCTGTTTAATCGTTGTTTTCAAATAATTGCATGCTCAAAAAATGTTTTGTCTCACACCCATTTCTTCTTGTTGCATGTTGAAGCTCTACTTGTAACCTTATTAAGATCCATCCATGCAAAATATGATTTTTTTTTGCCAGTTTTCAAGTGGTCTTTTGAAACTTTTGATCGGGACTGTATATGATATGTGTGTGTGTGTGTGTGTGTATATATCAGGTGATTCCAAACTCTACTTTTTTTCTTAAATGATAACGTGCTAAAACATGTGCATTTATATAATCCTGTAAATTACAGTCAGCACTAGTGTCGCAAAATTTCACACATTATTTAATTATTAACAAACAGGTAGTAAAACACATTTTTTTATTGACACAATCCTACAATATTAGAGATGTTCGACAAGCTGCTAATGCTGAAATTCTTTAGACTCCTGATATGATAATCGCTGATTATCTATTGATTTCCTGTGTATTTAAAGTGATTTTCAGGGTTAAAGATTGCTAAAACACGCCATGTTTGCACATACATGTCAAGCTAATAACTGCACATGTTGCGTATGGCTGACCGGGAACTATCTGTATAATGCATGTTGGAAAGAAATGAGTTAAATATGTACTGAATACAC
Organism: Channallabes apus; assembly: GCA_030522415.1. Lineage (NCBI taxonomy): Eukaryota > Metazoa > Chordata > Actinopteri > Siluriformes > Clariidae > Channallabes > Channallabes apus. The sequence goes on from CM060111.1 coordinate 39,657,167, forward strand.
TTTAATTTTGAAAGATTTTTGAAACTTGATGTCACTCAGTGGGACTGCAGAAGCTTCATACGAGTTTCAGCTGAACTTTGAAATGCATTTAAAAAAAAAAAAGTAAAATTTATACTGCTCATCACTCTATCTTCATTTCAAAATGAGGTTGTTAATATATTGTGCAAAGTCTGAACCGCTAGTGCGCCTGTTGTGCTGGACAAGTTAACAGATATGTGAGCCATACACTGAGAAATCATGTGCAAAACAAACTTTAAAAAAATTAGTATTTCTTTTTTATTCATTAACACTTAATGTCAATTAATCAGCACTCTTAACACTGACGGGGAGGTTTTTTGTAGAAAACTCTGAAATGCTTTATGATTTCAAATGCGATACGTCAGAAGCAGTTGGAGGATCTGGCTGCGGTAACTAAGGTAACAAAAGTATTGCAGCTTTGTCTAGACCGAACCACACCTATAGCCAGGCTGAAACCGGTGGAAAATAAACAAAACATGGAAGACAAGGGAAACTCCTGAATGGGGAAGTGAATTCCCTCATCATACAGGTTGAAATCTTTGCCGTAACCGAGAGTCCGGGCTAAAAACGAAAGTAAAACCTCATCGAGGATCAAGTGAACCTGGGCGAAGGTGTGTTCTGAAGTAACGCTAGTGTAACTGAGGGTAAAGTCCAACTTAATGTACAGCATGTGATGGTGTGTGTGATCGCGAGTATGATTATATTTCTTGATTATAAAACCTGATAATCTCAGTTATCAAAGTTAATAACAGTAATCTGTGCTGCTTCAACCACATGTACTACAAACATGAGGGAACAACATGACGTTAATGTTGGTCACTTGCAAACAACTTTTTTTTTTTTTTTAAAGGGACAAATTCGCTTTTCATCGATGCATCATCAAATGTCATTCACGAAAGTTCAGGAAGGTGTAATTACCACCAGATTTGAAAAGCTGGGCAAAAACTCAACAGTTTATGGATCATTAATCAGGTACAAAATCCAACAAATTTAACTTTAAAGTTTATTGGTGTGTTTCAAGCAAGTTGCTGTTCTGGTCTATCTTTTTATTTCCTTTTCAGTACAGCTGAATGTGATGAAATTATTTGTTGTAAATGCTCAGATTAAAATAAATAAATAAATAAATAAAAATAATAATTCCAAAAAGAAAAACAAAAAACAAACACACACAGGTTGACTTTGTCCTTAGCTATCGTCATCTATACCACTTTATCCTGGGTCGCCTGGGGCTTTTCCCAGGAGTCTTAGTGCACAAGGCGGGGTACATCCTGGACACACACATTCACTCACTCACACACACCATGTGCAATTTGTGAATGCCAATTAAGTCAAGTAGGTTTTTGTCATTTCGACCCCATACAGTGCAGACCAAGGAGCTACATCAATTAGAAAGACAACACCATAAAATTAACAAAAACTATTTAAGAATTATACAACAAGACAAAATAAAGTGCACACAGTCTAATCTGCATGTTTACGGACTGTGGGAGGAAACCGGGGCACCCGGAGGAAACCCAGCATGTACGCACACAGAACGCGAACCCTGGAGGTGCGAGACGATGGTGCTAACCGTTACACCAAAATCAGACTTCTTTCCGGGACGATTTAAGAACCTGTTTCCTTATGAAAAGGAGAAGTGGTGTGAGAGAGAGTGAGTGAGACACACACACAGAGAGAGAGAGAGAGAGAGAGAGAGAGAGAGAGAGACACTTACCCAGAATCACCAAGGATGATCACCTTAAGCAGCACCTTTTTACGAGAGGCCATGACGTCCAGACCAGATCTGCGGATCAGACACACGATCGGATCAGTTTCCGCACCATCATCCTGAACACTTGGATTTCTACTCACTCAATGCTACCTAGTGCTCGTGCTTTTTACCCTTCACTAAAAACTCAGTTTGTTTGCTCCAGTGAAGCCCAGGTTGAAGATTGGACCCAGTTTTATTCAGAAACACAGTTTTATTCTGTAACACAGACCTGGAGGAAACTGTGACCTGCATAACAGCACAGAAAACCAACAACATTTATTACAAGTTTTGACTGACAAACATGGTCGTCAGGCACCAACACTGTTGCTAAGGCTGGCACAAAATATCAATAGTGACGTCACTGGATGAAAAAAGAGAAATATACGTTGCCCAGAGTGACGAAGGAGAAAAAGCGCGCTGTGATTGTCTTTGCATTGTATTAAAAAAAAACTAGAAAATATATTTGAAGCACAAGCAACCATCGGAACCAAACCTTGTTCGCCATAAAACAGTCGTTTTTATGATATTTTTTTTTTAAGCTAAACGTTTATACAACGATGCACACTGATATTTTTATACGCCACTAAGGTAATAATGTTAAATATAAACCACATGCTCGCGTCTCTTCTCGCTGCCATGATGTTATTCCTGTGATTTATTGTTTTATTTTATTTTTAAGGAAGACAAACAGGGAGGAATAAACCCTACCTCCTTCCGACACCCGAACACAGCGTTTAGGTCTGAGAAAGAAATGTCTCTCCGTGAATGTGGCCGAGCGACGGAAATCTTATATCCAGCGTTCGGAGTTAAAGAGAGACACATCTGCTGAGGAGACTCGCCGCCTTCCTAAAACCCAACATGGCCGCCATGGAGTCACAAGGGACTGACGCAGCGCTGACCTGACTCACAAACCGGAAGTGACGCACCTCTGTCTTCATTAGTTTATTTATTTGTTTTACATTTTACAGATCTCCAGAATAACAATGTCACTCACATAATGTTATTATTATTAATTTTTTTTTTTTACAAATATTTATCATCCATTAAACCAAAACACACTTTCAACCACCATTTCGTTTTATTTTCCGCTCAAGTGAATAGCAAAAATCCCCGGATGTACCTTCAGCGTACTTATTAGTATGCGAGTGCGTCGAGTTAAAGTATGTATTTTGAAAGGCGGGAGTCCACTCGGCATACTAGTTAGTATGCAAGTGGGCGTACAACATTTATTTACGTGGTTTTGAGATGATTTTTCTCCTATTTTATTTTCTTCCTGTGATTAAAATCAAATCATTTTTAAAAGGTTTTTAAGCTATGATTTTACCACAACCCTCAATAATTAGTCTTGCTCTTATATTCTATTTTACATGTTTGTGATATTTAACAGAATAGATGATGCAGATATTTGCACATTTTATGGGGATACAGGCATGTTAATATTATTAATATTTTAATAATCCATAGTACATCAGTAAGAAAATAAGATGACTTTTAGAAAATTAATTACTTCAACTGATGTTTGCTAACTATCGTGCTAAACCACAACACACCCTTTCACACCCCCCTCCTTTTTTTCTCTCCATTGCTTTAATAATAAAATCCCCGGATGTACCCTCAGCGTACTTATTAGTATGCGAGTGCATCGAGCTTAAGTGTGTATTTTAAAAGGCGAGAGTCACCCGGCATACTAATTAGTATGCAAGTGAGCGTACAACATTATTTCCATGTTTTTTAGATGATTTTTCTTCAATTTTATTTCCTTCCTAATCTGATTCTAAATAAATGTATAACCATGTGGTTTAGTAATTAGCAGCAGTCACCTCGCACCCCAGGCTTGGAGGTTTAAATCTAGACTGTATACAGAATAAAGCACAGACGATGACTAAGTGAGAGAGTGAAGTGATGTTTGTCCAGCATTATTTTCTTCCGTCGATTAATCAAATCATACAATTTCAAATGAATGAAATTCAGTGATTAGTGATTAGCACCAGTTACCTCACACCACACTTCAGGCTTGGGGGTTTGAATCTTGGCTTTGGTCTGTGTGTGATCATTAACAGAAAACTTCAAGCACAGTACGGTGATGAGACTCTTATGGCGCTTTTCCACTGCATAGTACGGCACGACACGGTTCAGTTCAACTCACTTTTGGGGGGTTTTCCACTGGGAACAGTACCTGGTACCTGGTCCTTCTTTTAGTACTACCTCAGCCGAGGTTCCAAGCGCGCAGAACCGTTACCAAAACGTGATGTGTAAACTCTGCTGGTCACTGATTGGCCGGAGAAAATCGTCATTACTGCGTCACTGAACTTGCGACACGAGACACAACAGAACCGCTATATTTAGAACAGAGAAGGATCGCACGCACCTTTTTGTATTAACCAAAAATTTTCTTTGGCTGCCATCAGCCTCTTTTGAAACAAACTCCTTCGTCTCGCTGTTAAAAACATCCACATGCCGAGAATGAAGAACACCATGCCGTCGATTGTTGTGTGTTTGTTTGTGGCACGTTTACGATGATGTCACGGCAGTAGAGGCGCCGCAACTATAACGACACGTGAATAATCCCGCCCACTCTAAAGCGGTACTAAACTGCAGTGGAAGCACAAACCGAGCCGAACTGAGCTGAACCAAAGTGAGCTGTACTGAACCGTGCTGTGCCGTACTATGCAGTGGAAAAGAGGCATTAGCTGCATTAAAACATTCAAACATTTTACAGAAGGCCGAATATTTATGAATGACAATCCCGGCCACGCCCACTGCAGTCGTTCATTCATTCATTCATTCATTTTCTGTACCGCTTAATCCTGTGTTCAGGGTCGCGGGGGACCTGGAGCCTATCCCAGGAGACTTCGGGCACTAGGCGGGGTACACCCTGGACAGGGTGCCAATCCATCGCAGGGCACACACACATACACACACTCACACACCCAATCACACACTACGGGCAATTTAGGAACGCCAATTAGCCTAATCTGCATGTCTTTGGACTGTGGGAGGAAACCCACCAAGCACGGGGAGAACATGCAAACTCCATGCACACAGAGATGGGAATCGAGCCTGGCCGCGAATCGAACCCTGGACCCTGGAGGTGCAAGGCGACAGTGCTAACCACTACACCACCGTGCCGCCGCCACTGCAGTCGTTCCTGTGAAAATTCAGTGAGTGGAACACCTGATCTTTGATAATAGACAGATCGTTTTTTGCCAACTTGATGAAGAAACACATATGTCTGTGGGAAATGTACACACAATCATTCACAAACACCAACTGAAGAGTTTTTACTCTTTTTGCTCTGTTATTCTGAACATTCAATAGTCCCGGTTTGACTTAAACACTTCTTGTCCTGTGAATACTGTGATTTGTTTCTCTTCAGAGCAAAGAGGATGGTTTATAAAATGTATAATCACACACTGGAAAACCAATGATGTGGAAACTCAGCATTCACTAATGATAGTGAGAAAGACCCAGAGAAGACAAGCACAGTCTTGAGCCCAGGTTCTAGGGTCAGGACACACCCAGGATTGAGAGATTCTCTATTCAGATTTTTTTTAAAGCTATGATTTTACCACACCCTCATTAAGTAGTCTTGCTCTTATTTTTTATTTTACATATTTGTGATATATAACAGAATAGATTATACAGATATTTGCACATTTAATAGATATACAGGCACATATTATTTTAATAATCCATAGTACATCAGTAAGCAAATAGGCTGACTTTTAGAAAAATAATTACTTTAATAGACGGTTGATAATTATTGTGCTAAATGCTAAATCGTGAAATCTATCTATCTATCTATCTATCTATCTATCTATCTATCTATCTATCTATCTATCTATCTATCTATCTATCCCTCTAATAAATAATTATGATTAAAACTTAACATTGATCAAAATAATTGCCAGTTTTGTGATTCTGATCAGAACAACAGAATATGTTTTTTTTCCAGTCACACTCATTCTTGTGCTTCCTAATTTATATTGGTTGTCTTTAGTTTTTGCCATTTTATTTTGTCATTTTAAGTATTATTATTATTATTATTATTATTATTATTATTGGCAAAGCACTATGACAACAGCCCTATGATGGCATAGTGTGTGAAGGGCCCTCTTGTGAAAAACATATATTATTATTATGAGCTACTTGTAGTAATTATTATTATTATTATTATTATTATTATATAGTATAAATAATAAGTAGCAGTCATAGTATGTCAGGATACTCCGGTTTCCTCCCACAGTCCAAAGATATGCAGGTTAGGCTAACTGGCGTTCCTAAATTGCCAGTAGTGTGTGAATGAGAGTGTGAGTGTGTGTATGTGTGTGTGTGTGCCCTGCGATGGATTGGCACCCTGTCCAGGGTGTACGCTGCCTTGTGCCCTAAGTCTCCTGGGATAGGCTCCAGGTGAGTGAGTCAGTATGTTGTTACTGGATCCAATTGATATTTATTTAGCATTGTTCAAAAGGTATGTAATGATGTCTTTTGATAAACAATAATTTTATGCTATAATGTATAATATTTTTTGCATAAATGTAGGATTTTTGTGCATTTTTTGTTAATAACTGTCTGGCCAAAACTGTTTCAAGCACTGAAGTAAGGGGATTTGAAAAGGGAAGTGCATGAAGCAATGCACACATCATGCATATTGTCCACTGTACAAGTGTATCTGGAGGCATTGTTATGATATGGGGTTGCTTCATTTGGTCAGGTCTAGACTCAGCATTATGTGGCAAAAAAATTAAGTCAGCTGACGACCTGAATGTCCAGGTTATCACATCTGATGGCACTGGATCTTCCAGGACTCAAGTTGTGAAAGTATAGTTCTGGGAGCATGAGGAATCAATTTCATGAATGAACTAACCAGTAATAATGTGTGTGTGTGTGTGTGTGTGTGTGTGTGTGTGTGTGTGTGTGATATGTGTGTGTGCCCTGCAATGGATTGGCACCCTGTCTAGCGTGTACCCAAAGTCTCCTGGGATAGACTCCAGGGCACTGCGACAAGTGGTACAGACAATGATTGAATGAATGAATGAATTATTATTATTACTATTGGATAATGAACTTTTTCTAGCGGTGACTGTCGTTCCTGATCATATATGTCACATATATATTGTTTAATTACTACAGAATGTATACTATAATGTTGTATAGGAGCACATTATGTAGTAAGAATCATTCTTAAATGGGAAGGGTGCTGATGCTGGGAGGGAAAGGTGTGGTAGCTGTGACCACTCTATAACTGACAACAGTTTATCCAATCAGCTAGCAGAAAAACAAAACGTCAATAGTACGTTAACAAATCAGAGGCTTTGACGCTGCCTGGGACACGCCCTCTGGTTCTTATGACAGCTGCTACGGGAAGACACTGAGGAAGTGAATTCATGAAGTGAAGGGTTTTTATTATAGATTAAAAAAAAGATGTTATATGTTGTTAGAATGAAACGAGAAAAGCTGTGAAGATTACACTGACGTTAAGGGAAGAAATTAACACCTTTTTGTTTGCGTTTAGGTAAGTTATCTAAACTAGCTAATATCTTGCTTGGTAATGAATTAGCTCGCTAGGTGACGGTTGGCTTTGCCGGGTCACGAGCGCCTGCTCGCGCACTACACACGCGCACTTAGTAAGCTAGGGCTTTAACGCTGTACCTAGTGCACTTTATTTCTAACGTAGAGCTATTTGGGATTTCGCCTTGCAGTTTAGCTCACCGACGCTTTCGGTTAGCTACAGTAGCTAGGGTTTGTTTTTACATGACAGTTTTTACTCTTAGGTAAAGGCTACGGGTTTTATAACAATTTATAGCCGTATGACATCTTGTAATATGTCACCTGATGCATCTGCCAGCACATCTGCACACATGTGGAAGTTCGTGCTTTATATGACCAGCAAGAGGAGGGTGGTGCTTCACAAATCTCTTATGTTATGTTCATCATATGTAGTGAGGGAAGTCTTTGGTTTGCATGAAATAAATAAGTAGGTAAATAAATAAATTTTGGCCTGCAAAGGTTGCCCTTTGACCTTTGGCAAAACTCTTATTGAAGCAATAGATGCATTGATCCATCTTGTGATTCATTGATTCATAGGACGTGTCACAAATCTCTAATTAATGTCCCCATGATTCCTCGATCAGACCATGTCCAGAACAGATGGGGGTTTGTTGTCTTTAAGACACGAGTCCTTGCATGTTCTCCCCGGGCTGAGTGGTTTGTGTGTGTGTGTGTGTCCAGCAATGGATTGGTCACGTGTCCCAGGATCTACCCTGTCTCTTGCCTAAAATCTCCTGGGTTAGCCTCCAGGCCTCCACGTGACCTTGTAACAGAAGATGAATGAATTAATTTTCATAATGTTTGAGTTCACATTGATGGAGTGTATCTTCAAAATTCTATGTTCGAAAACATCTGTGAGACAATATATAAATTTTATTTTCAGTTCATTTAATACCTTTAATTTATGGGCAGCCTTTTATGGTAAGCTGATGTATTAAATTATTTGTGGCATGATGAAGAACCTGTAGGACGACTATAACGTATTGTTTCCCTTTCACGCCTGTGCTCATTGGAACAATAATAGCCGGGATTAGTTTTTGGATCATTGAAGGAAGTGATTTTTTTTTCTGTAGTTTTGGTCAGTGTCAAGAGTAATAAAAAGCAAAACACAGCGTTAGAAGAAAAAACAATAATATATAAATTATATTACTTTTTGAGGTATTTTATTCTTTATTAATAGATATATTCTGTGTCTCTCTCTCTCTCTCTCCCCTTCAGAGATGGAGACTTTAATTCCCATCATTAACCGGCTGCAGGAGGTCTTCCTCACCGTCGGAGCTGAGCTCATTCAACTCCCTCAGATTGTCGTAGTCGGCTCACAGGTCAGTCCAACATGGCTTGCAAGAGGAGCGTGACAGAAATCACGATTAGATTCAGATTATATCTGTAGTGTAAATATTTTTTCACGTCATCTGTATCTGTTTGGCTCCACAGAGCAGCGGGAAGAGCTCTGTCCTGGAGAGTCTGGTCGGACGAGATTTTTTACCCCGTGGTTCAGGAATAGTCACACGGCGCCCTCTGGTGTTGCAGCTGGTAAACATCCAGCCCCTGGAGGAGCGCCGGAAACAAGAGAACGGTAACTGTGCGCTGCTCTGTTCAGTATCAGTGCATCAGAGTTAAAGATACTAATAACTTTTGAAGATATCATCTGTTCTCCTAAAATATCCCATCATGGACACACTGGTTGTGCTGTAAGATGTGATGTGCAGTGAGATGACTCGTGTAGAGAGCGTAAAAAAATGTCTGGGACTAAAGTTACTGTTCTACATGATTAATAAAGGTTCTGTATTTAACATAGAGCAAAAGCATAGTAAAGTTAATACTACTACTGTATTAGACAAAATCCACCTTTTAGTCATGTTTAGACATTCAGATGGATCTGCAACGTTTGTACTGGTGGGGGTTCAAACAGGCTGATTAGATTTTCTCTTGAATGTGACCTCATATAATAAGATACCCTTCCCCAGCTTTTCTTTTGGGGTGTGGCTTTATAGTAGCTCATTTACCTAGACACTAAAATGGCATTCATGTGTAGGAGTGAAGCAGAGGGAATGGTTGCACAGGCAAGGTGGAATGGTGGTTAGCACTGTTACCTCTCATCTTTAGGGTCGTCTCTGGTCTGTGTGCGTGGAGTTTGTATAATAGAATAAATGTTTATTTAGCAACTGTTTTTTTTTTTTCGGTCACGCCGTCTTTTTCTTTCTCTGCAACATGAAATAACAAATTGTAGACTTTTCTGTATCTCATATTAACAGTGTTTTGGATTGTCTTCTCTGTTTTCTTACTATTTCACAGAAAACGGGACAAACGCAAACTCTCAATACAGCTTTCCAGGTCTCTGTGTCTAAATAACTCTTTAATCTGCATGAACTATTCCCTTCTGTCCCTCAGTTTCACCTGTCATGTCTTCATCATGTTTGCTTCTGTCCTTAATCTAAGCCTATTCATTTCCCCTTGTCCCATCCACAAGACAGAAATAAACCACTTTTCCTTTTTTATGTTTTATTTTGTTCATTATTTTATCCACATATTCCATTCATCATTTTATTATTTAATCTCACAATGGCTCTATTATGGGTTACATCTCTACTACATCATGCCAGTTGTTGCACAAAGAGAAGTGAATCAAATTTGACTGAACACTTCTTTTGTTCAGCTCGTTACAAAGCATCCACAGTATTTTTTATAAAGCAGGCTAAATCAACCGATTAGCTTATTAACTTATCCTGTTTAATTTCTCATTACAGCAATCAAGGCTGAGGAATGGGGAACATTTCTTCACTGCAAACACCAGGTACTTCAACCTTTTTCTTTGTCATGCACTAGAAATGCGTGTGAGGATGCTGAAATGATTGAAATTCATGTTGTTGACAGGTGTTTATAGATTTCACAGAAATTCGGACTGAAATTGAGGAGGAGACGGAGCGCACCACGAACAACAAGGTACTAACATACAGGGCAAAAGCATTTGAACAGTGACTTTTTTTATTTAGGCTCCTCCACAATGAATGATTTGTTCTGTATACGATGATGTACTGTGTGCACGTGTAGGGTATCAGCGCGGAACCCATCCATCTGAAGATTTTCTCCCCTAATGTCCTAAACCTCACCTTGGTCGATTTGCCTGGAATCACCAAGGTAACCACAAACAATTTATTTCCCCTTATTTCACATTATTCATGTTACCATTGGCTTGATTTCACAATGTTTTTATTTTTTTTTCCCCTTTCCTCAGGTGCCAGTAGGTGATCAACCAGAAGATATAGAGACTCAGGTTCAGGAAATGATCCTGTCCTTTATCTCCAACCCTAACTCTCTGATCCTGTGTGTGTCTCCAGCGAACTCTGACCTGGCCACTTCAGACGCACTGAAACTGGCCCGTGAGGTCGACCCTGATGGTGAGAGGGCGCTCACGGTTCCTCCTGTCGCTGATGTTCTTTCTTTGTTGGATATGACAAAAAAATCATATGAAAAATCATAAGAAGGCAGATTTATGATGCGTGATGTGAATCACAATATGCAGTTCAGCTGAAATCATCTTTTGATTTGTGGCTCACAGCGAAGTGTAACACATTCGGAAGAAAGAGTGCTATCTGTTATTTTTCCACATACGGTATATATGAAAACGCACACAATACCAGTCACAAATTTGGATTTATTTTCTTCATTCTAGAACAATACAATCGTCAAGTGCATTTATAAAACCCATCAAGCTCCATGATGAAACTGGATCTTATGAAGGTATTCAAAGGAAAGCAAGACCAAAACTTACCTCTGCTACAGAGGTGAAGTTAATTTAGATTCACCAGCCTCAGAAATCACCAATTAACAAACAGCACCTCAGATTAGAGTCGTTATGAAGTCTTTACAGAGCAGAAGTAGCAGATGTACATCTCAATATCAACTGTTCAAAGGAGATTATTTTATACTTCAGTATTAGAAATAAAATTGTATTTAAAAAAAAAAAAAAAGACCATGGAATTAGAAGGTGCGCCCAAACTTTTGCGTTTTTTTTGTGTTTTGCCAGGTCGGAGGACTCTGCTTGTCGTGAGTAAGCTCGACCTGATGGATGCTGGGACCGACGCACTGGAGGTTCTGCTTGGCCGCATCATCCCCGTCAGACTCGGTATCATCGGCGTGGTCAACAGGTCAGACTCCATTAACAATCCAGAAATAAAATATCTATATACAGTGGAACCTTGGGTTACCAGCATGATCCAAATTATTTGTATCATGCAAACTCAAATTATTTGTTCCACAGCCCCCAAAAATATTTACATAAAAATAATTAACACTAAATATAAAGTAAAAATGGGTTTCCTCCGGGTACTCCGGTTTCCTCCCACAGTCCAAAGATATGCAGGTTAGGCTAATTGGCGTTCCTAAATTGCCCGTAGTGTGTGATTGGGTGTGTGAGTGTGTGTATGTGTGTGTGCCCTGCGATGGATTGGCACCCTGTCCAGGGTGTACCCCACCTAGTGCCCGAAGTCTCCTGGGATAGGCTCCAGGTCCCCCGCGACCCTGAACACAGGATTAAGCGGTATAGAAAATGAATGAATAAAGTAAAAATAGGCGGCACGGTGGTGTAGTGGTTAGCACTGTCGTCTTGCACCTCCAGGGTCTGGGTTCGATTCCCGGCCAGGCTCGATTCCTGTCTATGTGTGTATGGAATTTGCATGTTCTCCCCGTGCTTGGTGGGTTTCCTCCGGGTACTCCAGTTTCCTCCCACAGTCCAAAGATATGCAGGTTGGGCGTTCCCAAATTGCCCGTAGTGTGTGTGTGTGTGTGTGTGTGTGTGTGTGTGTGTGTGTGTGTGTGTGTGTGTGTGTGTGTGTGTGTGTGGCACCCTATCCAGGGTGTACCCTGCCTCATGCCCTAAGCCTTCTGGGATAGGCAGTGTAGAAGAAGAGATAGTGAGTGAGTGAGATAAGGTAAAAATAAAACGAATTAACCTGCACTTTACCTTTAAAAAGAATCGGGACAGAGCAGTGTTTCTGTTTGTGCGCGCAGGCGCTGTGTATGTGTGTGAAGCTAAAATAAGTAGCCTCTCCCCCTTCTCGTTTTACACCGTTACCCTTCCTCCACTCTTTTCACACACACACGCGCGCGCTCAACGGAAACACTGTTTTATCGGGAAAATAAACCAGAAATCTCTCTAAAGACACTCGATTGAGCGACACAGTAACGGAATCACTGCTATAAAGTAAAAATAAAACAAATTAGCCTGCACTTTACCTTTGAAAAGAATCGCGACAGAGCAGTGTTTCAGAGGGTGTGTATGTAGGGGAGAGGCGCATGGTGTCTAATGTATCTTTAACCTCTCTAATGAGACTTACTTTTGCTTTACACACGCACCTGTACACGCACGCATACAGACACAAAATAAAATACACACACGCACGTGGTCACGGTGTTATAGTAAACGGTACACATGTGCACGGATGTTGATTATACCAGTAAGAGACGCTCACTAAGTCACTACGATTACCCAATTCCGCAGCGCAAGTATAAGTATGTGTGATACATTATACTCGGTACTCGAGCAAGACTTGCTCGTTTTCCAAGTCAAAATTTATTCAAAATCTTTGCTCGTCTTGAGGAACTGAGATTTCACTGTATTTGCAGCTGGCCTGTGATGGATTTGCATCCCATCCAGCGTGTACACTGCTTCATGCCCAGAGTCCCCTGGGATTGATTCCAGGCCTCCCACGACCCTGAACAACATAAGCCGTATAGATAATAAGAGACCGAGTGAGAGTAAATATTTACAACACCAAGGCCCACACACATTACATACAGCTCCTGATAACATATAGGGGTTTATATGGAGTGTTAAAGGAGAGGATTTTTTTTTGTCAAACCTGCCATTTGCCTGGCAGTTGATACTATTCTCAGAGCTGCTCTTATAGAAAATTCATCAACAACTTACTTAAAAAGATGATATATTTTTTTTATTACTTACAGATGCCTGACAAAATGTTCACAGTGGTTTCTATATTTGTTATGAAATCTGGTTTTATTTAAACTAAAAAGCTACAAAAATGCATCACCAACGTACTCCGAATATGGTAATTGTCAGCTTAGACAAAATGTTTTGCGAATGGGTGAAAAATTAATAATCCACCAGTCTAATTTGGCCTTAAATTGTCCTTATAATATGACCACAGAGAGGCGTCTTCTTGCATCCGAAACAAAGGCAAAAACATTTTTAAATTCTTGACGTCTTTTCTAATTTTGTGGTTTTGACACAATAACTCGATATTGTGTACTTATTTTCAAAAGCAGAAATGAGCTATTTGTGATTCAGATCCCTCACTCTGCCATCTAGTAGCTTTTCTTCTCCACAAGTGGGCAGCATTTCCACATTATTATTATTACTGTCATTATTTACCTTTATTTTGTACATTTGTATGCATGTCTTTTGTAATTTTGGGAAAAATTTGTATATTAGTAGGTTAGTATAATAATCCCAGAGAAACAGCTTGTGTAAAAGTTTTCTTTCCTTCCTCAGGAGCCAGCACGACCTGAACACTAGGAAAAGCGTAGCAGATGCGTGGCGTGACGAGCAGGCGTTCTTGCAGCGGCACTACCCGTCTTTAGCGTCACGATGTGGCTCACGCTACCTGGCACGCACGCTGAGCCGTCTGCTCATGCACCACATCCGCGACTGCCTGCCCGAGCTCAAGGCACGTGTGACGACGCTGAGTGCTCAGTTCCAGGCGCGGCTGAGCGGCTACGGAGAGCCGGTGGAAGACCACAGCGCCACCCTGCTGCAGATCGTCACGAAGTTTGCCACGGATTACTGCAACACCATCGAGGGCACGGCCCGACACATCCAGACCTCCGAGCTGTGAGTGGTTACAACACACGTGCACGTTTTATACATCGCCAAAACTTTTTTTTATTTTGGAAGCACATTTTTTTTGGTCGGCGTTCAAAACTACAGTGACTTCCTGTTACTCCAACAGTAACATAGAACTATGTGCTATCTTTCTTTTACACCACAGCAGTTTGGCAGCTCTTGCAATATTTGTTTACTACATTTTTTTCTGTCCATTTACTGTAACTGTTTGACACATTTACAGTTGTAGAACATCTGCTAAACAACGTATCGTTTACCTTTTAACAGCTAAAAACTCTCTCACTCTCCCTCTTTTCTTCCCGTTTTCAAAACCTCGTCTTATCAAACTCAAAAATCTGCCACCTGCAGTCATGTTGCTGATATATTTTTCCCCCTGAAAGTGCGAGTTGAGCGTCCCACCGGGCCACTTTGCTTCTCTCGAGACTAACAGATACGGAAAGCCTCACATTTCTCCTGTGCAGCTGAGCGAAAATGACAGGCAGCTAATTAGCTGGAGGGCCGAGCTCATTACGTCCACTCAGGGAAGAAAATATGGCTCCAGCTTGTAATGCACTTTCACTCAGCCCATTGAAGTGTGAAGTGTATAACCGCTCTTAAGTGCTGTCTGCTGCCACAATCTAGATCTCAGACTGTCTCTCTTTGACAGATGTGGCGGGGCTCGGATCTGTTACATATTCCACGAGACGTTCGGCCGGACCCTGCAGTCCATCGACCCGCTGGGAGGACTCACCGAGATGGATGTTCTCACCGCCATCCGTAATGCCACGGTAATGTGTGGTTTCTTTGTTTTAAAAATAAATAAATAAATAAAAGGAACCACTATTGAGTCATTTTGTGCGAATCTGAATCGTCCCAAAATCGTACTGCTTCACTGAACTCGTTCAGTGCGTTAGAGCACGATCAACCTCGTTCAGAGCACAAGCCTTGTCTGACTTTGTAATTAGATTTTCGAAACAACCGCAGTGCAAATTTTCACCCCAGTCGGAGGACTCGCGTTACATTCCCAGGGAGGATTTAATTATAGAAAGATGATTAATGCAGTCATAACTGTCTGAACCACCTTGCCAAGGTGCATGCTGGGTAACTCATTGTTTGTGCCACAGGGTCCGAGGCCCGCGCTGTTTGTTCCCGAGGTGAGCTTTGAGCTGCTGGTGAAGAGACAGATTAAGAGACTAGAGGAGCCGAGTCTGCGCTGCGTGGAGCTCGTCCATGAGGAGCTGCAGAGAATCATCCAGCACTGCTCGTCCCACAGTACACAGGTACACACACACACACACACACAATAATAAATCAGCCTAGTAGCCTAGTCAGTATCCTTGCTAATGATTTGTTCTAATTAACCCTTATTTTAGCAGTGTAAAAGATTCCCACTGATTTCCTGCTGAAGAACGAGTAGAAGGTGTATAATTGGCTTTGCTCATTCCACCGTGAAGTGTAATTGATTCAGGGCCACTCCATCAAGTCTGTCTTCTGGTTACTTGTTTACCAGATGAGGAATGTTTAAAAACACACACCGTAGCATGTGCGGAGAGGAAGGCAAATGCAGTCGTGTGCGAAAGTTAAGAACACGTTTTTTAATTCTATGTTTTTTTTTTTGTTTTTTTTTTTGTGTGTGTAAAAACATAATAATAATCTTTTTATCCTAGCGGGTCTCAGAATTACTCAAATACAACCTCAGATGAACAGCAACATATAACTTTTTTCACTGTGCTGTGTGGGCAATTTTAACGGGCCGGCATTACCTGGACCACAAAAGTGGTCTATTACATACGACAAACTACTATGTTATAGGGTCAGACTTTTGGAATATAGAATGACATCATTTTATTCAGCATAATCTAGGCAATATGAGGAACTGAATTTTATTTCATTTTAACTAACTATACAAACATGACTTCATTTTATATATTTTTATCGGTCACATAGGAAACAAAATGGCACAGATTGATAACATCATGTGTTTATTTTTGGTTGTTTTTATCATTTATAAAATAATACGTGGAAGCATTTTTGCAATGTTATTTCCATATTCCAGTAGCAGTAAACCTTCCATGTTTTTTAAAAGTAACGATAACGTTGGTTCTACATGACGTATCAGAAAAACCTAAATGCACAGCATCATGTCCGATGCCTCCCACGCCGACACACACCTGCAGGATTTCCATATAAGTTTTTATTCATTATTTAATGTTTTGATCTATGTTGCCGAACGGATCCGGGCTGCCTGCGTTTCTCTGCCGAGCGTGTACGATCGTCTTCACGCCCTTTTCATTCTTTTTATGGCAGCTGGCTGTATTCGCTGCATTTACTGCCTCTCAGTACACCGCTCATGTGTATGTTTATTTTGGTAGCATGAAAGGAATGGCAGATAGGCAGATTTCTTTTATAAAAGGTGCGCAAATATACTTGGGTGGCCGTCAATACACTTGGCCTCTGTGTGGGGAACCTCATGATTCAGTGGCTTGTAGATCCGCCTTTAGCAGCAATAACTTGAAGTAATGGTTTCCTGTATGACTGTATATCAGTCTCTCACACCATTGTGGTCCATCTTTCTGTACAACATTGCTTCAAAACCTTGATGCTTTTATTTTTGTGATATAGATTTACTGGTGTGCTTCAGATCATTGTCCCGTTTTAGCTTTAACTGTTGAAATAATGTTGAGATGGCCTCACATTTGCCTCTAGAATACAGAAGAGTTCATGGTCGACTCAGTGACTACAAGGTGCCCAGGTCCGGCAAAAGCAAGCCCAAATCGTTACCCCTACACCGCCCTGCTTGACAGTGATTATGAGGTGTTATTAGGTGTTTCTGTTGAAATGCTGTTTAGTTTTTACCAAATATGGTAAGGCTAAACAACTCCACTTTAATCTGTGGTGGAAATTAAAGAAAATGGTCCACGACAAGGCTCCAACCTGCAAAGCTGATCTGGCAACTGCAATAAGATGTTAGATGTTATATCATCTCTATGTGTTATCGCCCAAATGAGGATGGGTTCCCTGTTGAGTCTGGTTCCTCTCAAGGTTTCTTCCTAATGCCATCTCAGGGAGTTTTTCCTTGCCACCGTCGCCGTCACCTTTGGCTTGCTCATCAGAGAAATTTCATTCATTCGTCTCATTATTATTATCTGCACATTTTTCTCACACATCCACACTTCCAATTATTTTCTTTTCTATTATTATTTTATTTATTTTATTTTATTTATTATTTATTAATTTATTTATTTTTTTAATTTATTATAAATTTTTTTTTTATTATTATTATTATTTTTTTTTTTTGTTAAATTTCTTAAATTTTTGTGAAGCTGCTTTGAGACAATGACCATTGTTAAAAGCGCTATATAAATAAAATTGAATTGAAAAATTGAAAAAAAAAAAAGACAAAGCTGGAGACAGACTGATGAAGTATACAGTTTGACATTAGTTAAATCCAGGCCTCAGAGAATTCAAGCTGTTATAAAAGCCAGAGGTGGTGCAACAAAGTACAAGTAGTGTTTTTATTTGTGTGATTCCATATTTTTTTCCTCTGTTTGAGTTGTCAAAACAGTTGTCATTGACTATAGTTATCTATCTTTGTTTTCTTTTTTTAAGTGTTTTATACAGCCAGAAGTTTGGATTGTTGAGTGAAAATAGTTTTGTGGCATGTATGTGCTTGTTTTTTGTTTTCTACACAATTAAACACTTGAATGAACATCTTCTGAGAGGGGTGATTCCATAATTTTTGCCAGGGGTTGTAGAAGCAGTTTTGAGAACCTCAGTCGTGCTTACACGCTCTTTTTAGACAGAAGAGACTTCCTCCTGCAAACCCTTCCAAACAAACCATACTTTTTCAGATTTCTTCTAATTGTGTTGTCATTAACATTTAACATGAGGCCTGTAGGGTCTGAGATATAGCTCTTGGGTTTTTTGTTTCTCTGAGCATTGCACGGTCTGACCTTGAGGTGAAAGTGCTGGGACGTCCACTCCTGCAAAGATTGGCAGCTGTCTTGCATTTTTTTTTTACTTGTGAATAATCTTTCTCACTGTAGAATGTTGAACTCTAAGTTGTTTGAAAATGGTTTTATAACACCTGTGCAACAACGATTGCTTATCTAAGACTATTGATTATGTCTTTCTCTCTTGGAATTGTGCTAACGCACACCTGAATGCTCCAGACCAGCAAACTGCCAAAACTTCTGCGTTTATAGAGGTTTGCACACCTGCTGATGATCAGTTAATCAATGGCTGATGACTAGCAGAACCAGGCTGCAACGTACTCTTTTAAATCCTGTTGAAGCAGTACTTAGTATTGCCTGCATGCTTTTCAATATTATGTATTATTTATAGATTTTGTTACAATTCAAAACAAACTTTTTGGATAAACAAAGTAGTTTGCTCCTACTACATGCACATAGCACCTGCAGGATTAAAGAGGAACAGCAACCTTTTTTACCACTTCAAATAGAAACTAAGAAATTAATAAATTATATACAGTGGAACCTCGGATTAATAAATTTGGTCTTGGAAAGCGAACAAGTCTTGGTTTACAAGTACCGAGTATCATGTATCACACATGCGCTTCTTGTTTTGACGCCGAATGTCACGTGATCACAACTGAGCCAATGGTTTTTCTCTCTCTTGTGCTACGGAATTGTGGGTAATCGTCTCCCCTGCTGGGTCTTAGTGCTCGTCTCTTACTGGTATAATCAACATTCGTGCACACGTGTACTGTTTATTATAATACCGTGACCGCGTGTGCGCGTAAAACATTTTATTTTGTGTCTGTATGCGTGTGTGTGCACAGCATGCGTGTACTGTTTATTATAACACGTGTGTGCACACGTTTAAAGCAAAAGAAAGTCTCATTAGAGAGGTTAAAGATCCCTATTTTGGGGGATGTGGAACAAATAATTTGAGTTTCCATTATTTTTAATAGAAAATTCACTTTGGTTGACGAGTGTTTTGAAATATGAGCCGCTTCCGGAACATATTGTGCTCGTAATCCAAGGTTCCACTGTAAATTGATTTTGGTGCCGATACATGAAGTGCTACACAAAAGAATCACGATACAGCACTGTTTGTTGTTGTTGTTTTTTCCCCCCCTTCATCTCTAGCACATACTGTTAGTGTTGCATCTCTAAAGCAAACAAAAACAAAAATGAGTTAATCTCACCAGATAAAGTGTTTAATAACATAAACGTTAAAACAATCACACAGCATTGATAATTATATCAGAATTATGTTCGTTGCTGTTTTTTCTCCAACTTGTTGAGTCACATGACTCAAATTCACATCTCTCTTCACACATGTTCTCCAAACCCTAGACTTTTCATTAAAATTCTGCTCATCACCACCTTATCTTTTTTTTTCTTTTCCTCCTCCCTTCTGTGTTTGCACTCATTACACATTATCACACTTCTGTTTCCTGTTTTTCGTGTCAGCGGCAATAATTTTGGAATGAGAATAAGAATGTTTAGGTAACGATAAGAGCTCATATGGTAGGGTATTGGGAGGAAAAAAGGTTGGATGGTGATAGTGTGTGTGTGTGTGTAGAGGGGGGGGGGGGCGTAACCCACGTATTAAATAAAGGCTGTATCTTTCCTCAATCGTTAGAAGACGACTAATGTTGTTTCTGTAATTTGTGTTTGTGTGTTCACAGGAGCTGTTGCGCTTTCCCAAACTGCATGACTCAATAGTGGAGGTGGTGACCAGTTTACTCAGGAAACGTCTTCCGATCACCAACGAAATGGTACGAACCAGGCTTCTCACATTCTCACACACACACACACACACACACACACACACACACACACATGGAGGCACAATCTGGTGTTTGCTGGCTTTCTGTGTCCCTCTGCTGCAGTGGCATGTTTTTATATGTCTTAACGGAGTCTAAATGTCCCCACTGTAGAGTGTCTGACAGTTTTTTGATCTTGAGGAGAAAAGTCCAAAATGAAAACTGCCTTTAAATAATTTACAAAATGTTTCTTTCTTGGCTACTGAGGTTAATGTTAAGGTTAGATCTATGTGTAGCCTAGTATATGTCAGTGGAAGGTCCTCACAAAAGGTAGTGAAACAAGCATTGTGTGTGTGTGTGTGTGTGTTACTTTTTCCGTCTCAGGTCCATAATCTAGTGGCAATAGAGCTCGCGTACGTCAACACTAAGCACCCAGACTTCACAGACGCCGCACAAGTGTCTGCTTCAGTCAACAGCCAACAGGTCCACTTGCGCACACACACAGAAAAAACACAAACAAACACACTGTAACATGTTTAAATCCAGATATAAGACCACGTACCCATGATCATGTCTGTTTTATGTACTGTATATATGTTTTTCATATTAATATTTTCAGTAATATAACATAGCGGCATCTGTTAAAAATGCAAATATAACCATACAGCGTTTGTTCGTTCTTTCCCAGACTGAGTCACTGGATGGAGGGAAGCGGTGGAAGAACGATAAAATGTCATCAGAGGAAAAAGGCTCGGTGCCCGGATTTGGAAGCCCCACCAAAGCAGTCAACTTACTGGACACGGTAAAAAACTACAGTGTCCTTACTTATAATGTACACAAAAGGTGCAAGATTTCTGACAAGGCACATCATTAATGATGGCATTTAAAAAATTCCGCTTGCTGTATTTTGTTTTAAACTTGGCGGTTATTGTTAATTCCTGCGCAGTTAGGACCTGACTGACGGACTTGTTTTTTGGCTTCTGCAGGCAGTGCCGATATCTCGAAAGCTGAGCGCGCGCGAGCAGCGGGACTGCGAGGTCATCCAGCGCCTCATCAAGTGTTACTTCCTCATCGTGCGCAAAAACATCCAGGACAGGTCAGATGGCAAGTGTCAAGCTGAAATAATGCAAGGGAGCTAGGTCTCTAAGTATTAAAGCCTAAAACTACTGAGAACACTATTTACTCAGTAAATAGAATATAGGTACGAGTGGCATTCAAGTCAATCCAGGACTTTCGATCACACAGGAATACAGAACACAGTTATGAGAGTCCATTTATTTCTTTATATAATCCCCTTCTACACTAATGCATTTATCACACTTGGATACCATCTTTGTCTTTTATGTTTTTTTCTGGAGTGTGGCCTCCCAAGAACTCCTTTTAATGGCCCAAACATTTTCTTTTCATTTTGTGAAGCTGACGTAAAGATTTTTAAAAAATGTTTGCTAATGTTTGCATAAATGCATTCAAATGTTTGACTGCAGCTACCTACAAATATCATCACAACTCTGTGCTTTAAGTCTTCTGTCAGTTTTATGCCTTCATTAACCAGAAATTTCATCACAGTTTGACTTGAACGGCACATATTTTCTGGTAAATATTAAGTTGTAGAGGTTTAATGTATTGCCTGGTTGTTTTTGTTTATGCTGTACATTTACTGAGATGTTTAGTCAGACTTGCATGGAAAGAAAAAAAAAATCAAGTACATGTGCACAGTGCTTAAGCTTAGTACAATTTTATTAAATCATATGACAAACCGTGCTCAGACTGTATGAGCATCTCCAAGACTAAATATTATTACGAAGAATTGTCCACAACCAGGCAGCGTCCCTGTATTTCGTGCCTGTGGAATGATATCTCATTTACACTATTGAGTTATTTAAATGATGTATTATCAGACTGCCAAAAGCCATCAGGCAATTAGTTCTTTGGGGTTTTAGGCCAGGCGGCTCTGAGATTTAAACTTACAACCTCACAGCTGCAGGGTAGAACCTTGAAGACTGAGCGCTGAAAATATTATAGAGTATGTCAGATGTTTTGGATCCCAGCCAGTCCTCAATCTTCATCACTTTCCCATTCTCTCTCCCTCTCCCTCTCTTTCTCTCTCTCTGTCCTCAGTGTGCCGAAAGCAGTGATGCACTTCCTGGTGAACTTTGTGAAGGAACGACTGCAGAGTGAGCTCGTGGGTCAGTTGTACAAGCAGCCTCTGCTGCAGGAGCTGCTCATCGAGTCTCAGGAAACGGCACAGCAGCGCACTGAAGTCGCCCACATGCTGGAGGTAAATGTTTAGTCAGCAGTGTGTGTGTGTGTTTCTGTGAGCAGATAAGTATGAGATAAAGAACACATGAATAGATTCATAAGCTACCTGAGGGAGGTGAGTTGGTGTTTTTGCAAATTAGCTGCATAAGCTGTTAGAAAAAAAAATACAAATATGAGCACTGACTAGCTACAAGATATACTTCTTGTATTTGAGAACTACACTACAGTCTGGTTTTAGAATAAGGAGGTTGCTTACACTAAGGGTCGTCACAGAGCAGACTGTGGCTCCAGATCCTACAAGCAGTTTGAACTCGAGTCGCTATTTACTCCACTTTTATACTCCACTTTAGATATGCTTGTTTATGCAGTTATCCAATCAGTCAGGTCGGCAGCAGCACAGATCCATTAAGGAA
Source organism: Channallabes apus (assembly GCA_030522415.1). Classification (NCBI taxonomy): domain Eukaryota; kingdom Metazoa; phylum Chordata; class Actinopteri; order Siluriformes; family Clariidae; genus Channallabes; species Channallabes apus. The sequence continues at coordinate 39,679,732 of CM060111.1, forward strand.
TTAAGGAAGATTTAAAATTGGGAACAACTGACTTGTACCGTGCCCAGAAACACTTGCTCTCTCCTCCAGTTTTTTTGCTCTCCGTACTCGGGTACGCTCGCATATTTACACTCTTCCTATACAGCAGATGGCGGTATGCACCTACTTTGTTTTGTAAGCCAGCATTAAATGAACTTTTGCACTAAGCCTAATATTATTGATATTCTGGAAAAATAGTAAAATTAACTATTAATGCCTCAGCATACCAAGGCATTTTGGACAATTTCATGCCCTCAAAACTGGCACGCAGTCATGTTGGAACAGCAAAGGGACATCTCTAAACTGTTCCCACATGACTGCGCACCTGTGCACAAAGCAAGGTCCATAACGACATGGACGAGCGAGTTTGACCTCAGAAAGCGCTTGTGAACGAATGTTCAAAAAATTCCCCAAAACACATTAAGCCTTCCCAAAATAGTTGAAGCTGTTATAGCTGCAAAGGGGGCGGGGCCAACATCATATTAAACCCTAGGGATTAATTATTTGATGTTACTCAAGTTCATATGCATGTGAAGGCAGGCGAGTGAATACTTTGGGCAATATCGTGTACTTCATCCATTCTTTTGTCTTTGCAGGCGCTCCAGAAAGCCAACAACATCATCTCCGAGATCCGAGAGACACACCTGTGGTAGCCTCACCGAGGCGGCAGCAGCAGCACGTCGACGAGTGTGTGTTTACATGTCCGTATGTCAGTAGATATTTTTAATTGCCTCCCGGAGCACATGCATCAAACATATGTATAATCACTCGGGTCTTTCAGGTACTTTCTGTTATTATTTTACAAACACAATGTTTCTTTGAGCATGTGTGTGTGTGTGTGTGTGTGAGAGAGAGAGAGAGAGAGAGAGAGAATGTTGTCTATACCACAGGTCAGACAACAAGCCTGCTTATTTTCCCTTGAATTAAGAGGCACTCTGAGAATGCACTGAGCTTTAAAAGAAGCACTCGAGCCGTAGATGCTTTTAGACATTCTTGAAAGAAAATTACACAAACTTGAAATATAAATTTTTTTTTTCCAATCTTGTCGAGATACACACCAGGCAGCTACAACTGCGCTCAGAAAAGGTTTGTAGTGGACCAACACAGATTAGTCACAGTTTTTATTTTTGCTTTTATGACTTTTCTAGTTGTCGTTTACTGCTTCTGTAGCATATGTGTGATTCCCACAGTGACCAACCTTTTTTTTTTCTTTTTTTTTCCCTTGCACTGATTTATTTTATTATTATTTTTTAATATGTCAGAAAATAAAAACAGACTGAGTTTGAGAAGTTTGAAGTAAACATGTTTTCTGCTAATTCCTAAACAGAATTATCAGCGGTAATTACACTTGCAGACACAATCTGTGGAGATGAGGTCGAAACACTGGAGTATTCCTTTTAATCTGAGCTGCCTGTTTAAATCCGTAGTTAATATTTTACAGGAACCGTCTTACTTCTGAAGTAAGGAATTAAACACAGCAGGATGTGCTGGTACAAGCCTGAAATGTGTTTTATCCCTCTCATCCCATAGCAGATAGTTAGTGATTGGTGTTTCATTTGTTAATAAACACCACGTCGTACTTTCTACCCATTTATAGTTACCTTTCAAAGCTACGAAACAGGTTATCGCTTACTGTATGTTATAGCAGCTGTAAACAGTCTTTTCCTCACCATCCAAAGACTTTTCCAAAGTGGACAAATTGACTGTTAGGTGTCGTGAAACTCTCTCGCACTGGAGACTCCTTCCATAAAACTTCACATCATTGACTAGGGATTGATATTTTTCTATATTAAATAGAAATGTTTTTTTTTTAATTATTATTATTATTATTATTATTAGGCTTAGATTATGCACTGTGTACGCTGTGAAAATGGAAATGAATTAGAACCATGCCAAATTCTCCAATCAGAACGGAAAATTCCGCAGCGCAGTGGCGTCATTATAACTAAGCCACTTTATTTTATCATATCACGATACCTAGGTGCCGGTTCGATTTGTATTGCGATTCTGTAAATATAACAAATGTTTAAAAAAAAAAAAAACATTACAATATTATTTAGTTTTTACATTACGTTACAAATCTGAACAAATCATATGCTCTCACCACACAGGATGCGGTGCTGCCTGACAATGTGTTAATAGTTTAGAGCGCCACATGTAGGATATAGGATATATAAAATTTGGAGATAAATGAATTGGCACACAAAAGACTTGCAGATCTCTATCAGGTTCCTTGTTTATTTGTGGAATAAGAAGCAAGACGTATAAGTAACAGTGATATTTGTCAGTGTGAAAAAAGTGGTGCTATAATTTACAATTAAGAAATTTTCACTTTTTTTTTTCGTCTCAAGAGAGTATGTACGAGGAAGAAGAAGCGCCTAATCAACAAAGCAGCAATGTTTCATGTGTTAAATCAGCGTACATGGACCAGATGAACAAAATGCGCGAGAACAAAGGAACGTGATTAATAACAGGCCTGAAATAGCAGACTAATTTCACTCCGCTTTAGTCGAAGATTTGATGTGGGTTGTTATTTATGGCTGAATATTTATTATGTGTATGTGTGTGAGACTGAATGCAGGTTTGTGAGGTCGGTGGAGTTCATACTGAAGCCATTCTCTTCCATCTTTTGTGTAGTAATGCCTTTGTCTAGCTGTGGAGTCCCAAACATGAGAGATTCATCAGTAGGCTGTAAGGCTTCTGATTGTTTTTTTTTTTTTTTTTTTTTTTTTTCCCGGTTGCTTTTTGTTTTTCCTATTAACGCACTGGAAATTACGAGCTGGTATCTACTATTAATTTTCTTATTATCAGTAATAATAGTGGGTATGACTCTAGTGATGTCTGCACTCGTTCTAGCTCTGGAAGCTGAAACAGATGAGAATTTGAGCCGCTTGTGCGACTTCACTCTGTGCACCACAAATAAAGTTTGATGATCCGTCTCATACTGGTATGAAATTGTTAATTTGATTTATATCAGGATTTTCGAATATCGATGACATTTTTTCAATTCTTCACGCCATAAAGCTCTTTATGAATGCCGACTAACACAGCAACTTTTTCATCACCACTTTGCTCTCCATGTTGTTTTTTTTCTTGCTTGACGGCTAATTTGCAATCGTACATTTTTCAATGAATAAAATCTTTTTTTTTGAGGAAAAGAACACCATGGTTTCTTCTTACAGATTTCCAGAGTCAGACTTTCTTGTATTTTAGTGTAGTCTTAAGGAATAGTTCTCCAGGCTTCTCAAATGATTATTTTTTTTTTTGGCTCAAATTTTCATTTCAGTCTCTGTACCTGACTAGTATCAGCTCCACATAGTCAATCATTCAAGCAAAAAAAAAAAAAAAAAAAAAAAAGGCCATGAACCAGTGAGAAACTGGTGCAGATGAAGCCAGATGATCAGGCCGGTGCTTAGTATACTGGTGATGCTGCATGCTGAGTGGTTGAAACAGACGAGAGGGAAAATGAGGTTGCTGCTGAGGTCGAAAAAAATCTATCGATTTTTAAATTGCATCTTTAGACACTTTTCAGCCTGTTGCAATAAAATTGGTCTTTTTTTCTTTAATTTAATCTATTGTTAATATAATTTAAAATGAAGAAATGAGGGGTGGATAAATTTTTTTTACAGCGCTGTATACATTAGTATATTTAAATGAAGTGTAGTCAGCTTGTTAAGAAAAAGAGGTTTTTGCAAAAGCAGCCTAACACCCTGTTCATATGTACACAGATATTTTCACGTACGTTCCGTGTGGACGTGGCCTAAACAGCACAGCGGTTCAATACTAACATTGCTGTGCCTCATATCTATCAAAAACTTGTGTTCTCCATACCGCTTGACGTTTCGTTTTGTTAATGCCGGCGTCTGTGTGTGTTATTTTGCATTCGCGGTTTCCGAGCAAAAGGTATAGGTGATGCGTGTCCAGGTGCATTTATATTCATAAGCTCACATCTTGGCACTCGCAGACGCTCCAGAACTCCATATTGAGGCCACTTGCAGAACGACACGGTGTGTGAAGGGAAGGTCAGGGTAAAATGTTGCTCTTATGCTCTACGAAATTAAAGCATAAGAAAGACAAAAGAGTCAGAGCTACTCCCTGCCACCCGGAGATCGCGTGTGTATTCTGTGAGCCACCACTCTTCCCCAAACTTTAGAGGATAAACTCTGTATTTTATCCACACTCGGAATGTCAAGAGACAGGAGCGACCTTGTTAAAGTGCTGGAGTCTAATGGATGGGAAAGAGGTGTCGAGCTGGTGAATTTTAATCACCTCTGCTGCAAGCTCAGCACTGATGAGCTTATCGCTTAACACGACGAGGCGCGTAACTGCCACTTCTGCACGTCTCTGCTGCAGAACGACACTCGCTCTCAGCCTCGTCTCGGCAGCCCTTCCTGGCCGTTCATCATCATATCCGTGAATGTGTGCCTATTTTAGCAACAGCTGAGCACTGAAATTCTTCTCCTTTCTTTCCAATGATGCAACTTGTTGAAATGTGTTTGGATGAAGGTGTGCGTGTTAACATTTTTTCAAAATTATATATAAAAAGAAACATATCATGTCCAATTTATTGCCTGTCATTAAATATTTGTCGTATGTGCTTCTGTACTGATGTCTGTTTGTATTTCATTAAAATTGAACTCAAAGTGTCTTGCCTTCTCATTCTGACACAGCTTCAGGGTCTGTGATTTGAGTGTTCTATATCTTGCACATTTTTGAATGTACTTGTTTCTTTCTCGCAGGAACTTTGGTTTCCTCTGGTTTTAAATATAACATACCTGTAGGTGGATTGGCAAATCTAAAAGGCGCCTAGGTGAGAATGAGTGTAAGCATGCCATCCTCTCTGGGGTTTATACCTGGCTCATTTCCAGTGCTTCTGGAATAAACTCTGACTCTGAAACTGCCATTCTGACTAGGAAAAAGTGGCTACTGAGTGATATAGATGGCAACACCACTGGGACATTTAACTATATCACTCAACGTCCCAGGAGTTCTACAGTTGTTAATTACACTAACTGTCGGTTGCCGCTGGGGTGTATGTAGGTCAATACCATCTGCCATACTGAGGACAGAGCAACTACCTGCCAAAACCCACATATATAACCAGTCACAGAAGCACTTTTAGCAAGAAAACACATTGGATAATGTTATGTCATCTTAAAATGCACTTTGGCACTAGTAGTTGCAACTACTGTACTACTGTAGGTCATTCCATATTGCATCCACATTACTTTATTCATGCCTAAGTTAAGCTACAGAGATAACTAGCTTCTAACACAAGTCGGAATCCCAAATCCCTCCCTAACCCCTAATCAAGGACACTGATTGATGTTTTGAGCAATTGTTTGTACAACCTAGTGCACTAGCTTTCTAGTTAATGCTATTTAAACCCCAGAACCCAGAAGTTAACGTACAGTAGCTAATATACTAAAGTGGAAATATAAAGAGAAACTTGCGATTATGGAGCAGATTCTATAAAACTAGTTCCACTGCTGATCGCCCTAGGTCTGGAAGGCCAAAAGTGATGACACCAAGACAAGTTGGCATTATTTGAGAAATTGTACAGTATATGCTGTTATAAATACTGCTGCTGGTATTCCAGTGGTACACATGACAAGTCAAGAAGGTCCTATTGTGGGCCAAATAAAAAGGGCCAAACTTTTATTTACTTGACAAAATCAAAAATTTTTCTTGAAGTTTGTATGTGCAACCTTTCTGTCTGTATGTACACCAATCAACCACAATATTATGACCACTGACAGAGAAACTAAACATCACCAACTATAAACTGTTTTATAAAAAATGGCTCACTCTTGTCTGCTGACCAAAGGACAGTCAGACCAGTCAGACCCCACAGAAAAACCTATACAGCACTTCTTCTTCTGTCTTTCGGCTGTTCCCTTTCAGGGGTCGCCACAGCGAATCATCTGCCTCCATTTAACCCTATCATCTGCATCCTCTTCTCTTACACCAACTAACTTCATGTCCTCTCTCACTGCATCCATACATCTCCTCTTTGGTCTTCCTCTAGACCAGTGGTTCCCAAACTGGGAGTACATCGACCAAGCAAAAGAGCAAGACCTCGCCAGACCAGAAACCAGACGTCGGAAATATGAGGAAGAATTCGTAAAGTGCAGTATCAGTATTCACTAAGTTGCAGTAGCAGATGAATACACGAGTTGTCCCGTGCAGCAATGGAAGTACTGCTTCAATTTGGATCTACATATTTGTGTGAGCAGTCTTTTTCCACTGTTACATATATAAAAAATAAATACAGATCACGTCATGATGTCGAAGATGATATGTGAGTAGCTGTATCCACCATCAGGCCACGAATGAAGCTTTTGTGCTGCCAAAAACAAGTACACCCTTCCCACTGAAAGGTAAGCCAAAGTTTTTTTGATGTATAGTAAAGGTAGTCAAAATACTGTGAACAGTTTATGTTTATTGCTTGTTTTTGATAGTGGGGGTCGCGAGATCTTGTCGATCTTCAATTAGGAGTCGCTGGCTTGAAAGTTTGAGAGCCACTGCTCTAGACCTCCTGCCTGGCAGTTCCAACCTCAGCATCCTTCTACCGATATATTCACACTATCTCCTCTGAACATGTCCAAACCACCTCAATCTGGCCTCTCTGACTTTATCTCCAAAACATCTAACATGAGTTGTCCCTCTGATGAACTCATTCTTGATCCTATCCATACTTGTCACTCCCAAAGAGAACCTCAACATCTTCATATCTGCTACCTCCAGCTCTGCCTCCTGCATTTTATTCAGTGCCACTGTCTCTAAGCCGTAGAGCATCATTGGTCTCACCGCTGTCCTGTACACCTTTCCTTTCATTCACGCTGATACTCTTTTATCTCACAACACACCTGACACTTTTCTCCACCCATTCCAACCTGCCTGTACCCGCCTCTTCACCTCCTTTGAACACACTCCGTTACTCTAGACCGTTGACCCTAAGTACTTAAAATCCTGCACCTTCTTTACCTCTGCTCCCTGTAGCTTCACCGTTCCTCTTGGGTCCCTCTCATTCACACACATGTATTCCTCCTTGCTGCGGCTAACCTTCATTCCTCTACTTTCCACAGCATACCTCCACCTCTCCAAATTTTCCTCCACCTGTTCCCTGCTCTCGCTACAAAGCACAATGTCATCTGCAAACATCATAGTCCATGGAGACTCCTGTCTTACCTCATCTGTCATCCAGTCCATCACCAGAGCAAACAAAAAGGGGCTTAGAGCCGATCCTTGATGCAGACCCACCTCCACCTTGAACTCTTCTGTCACATCTACAGCACATCTTACCACTGCCTTAGCGCTCTCATACATGTCCTGCACCACTCTAACATACTTCTCTGCCACTCCAGACTTCCTCATACAACACCACAGCTCCTCTCTCTGCACCCTGTCGTACACTTTCTATAAATCTACAAAGACACAATGCAACTCTTTACAGTTTTTCTCCATTGGTTTGGCTCATTTCTTGAAACAGAAATTACATTCTCAAAGCTCTAAGATCATTTGGCAAAACACTCTTACAGTTTAGCACAACACTATAGCTCACCTGCAAAAGCTCATATCTCTTCCAAAACTGTTCACTCAGGCTTCAATCTAAATCCCTCTCATTTAAACAGTCAGTGTCTCCAAAATGGCAAAGATCCTTCTCAATAGCTTTGGATCATTTCTCGACACAGATCGGACATTCTCATCATTCTTGGTGCTTTTGTCAAAATAAACCTGGCTGGTTGATCACAACAACATGGTTCACCTGCAAAAGCTCATATCTCTCCTAAAACAGTTCACTCATGTGTCAAAACTACATTTCTTTCTAATCTGAATAGTCAGTGCCCCCAAAATGCACCGTCCCTTTGGCAATGTGTGAGTACTGCCATACAAAATGTTTAGATGTTTTGTCACTATGGCAGAGGACCAACAATATACAACAGAAAAGAGTAGCCTCCAAGGTTTGACATCACAGATTGCATTCACACTACCAAGGAAATTATAACCATTTTTTATTCACATGCAAAGAAAGTTTCATACATATGTAAAAAGAAAATGTACATTACAGTAATAAATTGTATAAACACAAAATCAAAAAACAAGGACTTATTCAGTGGTCGCTGTACTCATTCTCCCGCTCTTGTCCACTGTCTTCACCCTCCTGATTATTTACACGCTGTTGTACACGCAGATTCTCGTCCACATCACAGCAGATACTTTCTCTTGCGATGCAACGAGGGAAGAAATGGCGTGCATGCGGCAACCATCCCCTGCATTGATCTCCTGTAATGTCGTCACACGCTGCGTCCATAGCATGGAGCAGGGATGGCTGATCCTGAGCATGATGCTCATACACTCTCCACCTCCAAGCAGAGAAAATCCTCTATCGGATTGAGGAAAGGAGAGTAAGGTGGTAGGAACTCCATGACCATCCTTGGATGCGTTGCAAACCAGCCCATAATGAGTGGGCTATGGTGGAAATTGACATTGTCCCACACAATTACATAAATGGGTAGATGAGGCCCTATGAGACCTCTCTCATTTTCAGGGATAAAATTGCTATAAAGGCGATCCAAGAAGATGAGGAGCTTGTGTGTGTTTTATGGGCCAAGACTGGGGATGTGAGTGGCCACACCATTTTCAGAAATGGCAGCACACATAGTTATATTGCCCCCTCGCTGACCTGGGACATCCACTGTCGCCCGGTGGCCAATAATATTACGGCCACGTCTTCGGCCCTTGGCCAGGTTGAAGCCAGATTCATCCACGAACACCAGGATGTGAGGGGTCTCATGTCCTTCCAATGCCATTATTCTCTAAAATAGAGTAAAGAACATAAAATCAGTCATACAGAAGAGTCATATACTACAGTTAGACAATTACATGTTCTCCCCCACAGGTTCAATATACTACAGGCCACTACTCCAGTGGTTCTAAACTAGTAATAGGCCTATGAGGAAGTACTGCAGGGGTATTTGATAGAAAGGGGAGTGGGAAATACTGATGACTTACTGAGATGTTACAGTACAACCTACAGTATTAGATAGATTTGATTGGGAGACAACAAAATCAGGATTATAATGATAATTGTATAATACAGTAAACTACAGTTTTCTGTTGAAATTGTTGAAGTCAGATGAAGTAAATACTGATTCTGAAATCAGGTAAAGGAGGTATTGAAACCAAATAAGTGAACTACTGTATTGCTTACTGTGATTACAGGTAAGGTTATAATGAGAGACAACCAGTAACTGACTTACATTTACATACTGGTACCGCAGCTCCTTCACTCTGTCAGAGTTCCTCTCAAATGGTACCTTGTAGATTTGTTTCATTGTCATCTGATGCTTCTTCAAAACCCGGTCTATTGTGGAGATGCTTATTGTGTTTATATTCTGGAATATATGATTGTCCTGAAGGATGGCATCACGGATCTGTCTCAATATGATGGCATTATTTGCCATCACCATGTTACAAATCAGGGCGGCACGGTGGTGTAGTGGTTAGCACTGTCGCCTTGCACCTCCAGGGTCTGGGTTCGATTCCCCGGCCAGGCTCGATTCCCGTCTCTGTGTGCATGGAGTTTGCATGTTCTCCCCGTGCTTGGTGGGTTTCCTCCGGGTACTCCGGTTTCCTCCCACAGTCCAAAGATATGCAGGTTAGTCTAATTGGCGTTCCCAAATTGCCCGTAGTGTGTGATTGGGTGTGTGAGTGTGTGTATGTGTGTGTGCCCTGCGATGGATTGGCACCCTGTCCAGGGTGTACCCCGCCTAGTGCCCGAAGTCTCCTGGGATAGGCTCCAGGTCCCCCGCGACCCTGAACACAGGATTAAGCGGTATAGAAAATGAATGAATGTTACAAATCTCTCTTTCCTGTTGTTCACTGAGCAGTTTTCCTCTGCCACCCACGCGAGGTTGTCGTCCAATCCTACACAAAAAACAGAATACAGTAAGTTACCAGTGTAATTGTATTATTGTTTTACTCACAGTAACTTCACCACAATCCTAATGCAACATTGCACAGTGACTAGAATACTACTCTAAACTGTATAAATTATGTAATTCCATTGTTTACAGTAATTTGTTCAATATATTTCTTGTCATATTTAGTATCAAAACATTCCACTAGTCCTCTTTACCTGCTAGTATAGACCTACTACTGTAGGCAGATGCACACAAAATCTCTACAATAAGTTATAAATTTTTTGCCTCACGCACAGTGCCCTGTCCTATACAACATATAATTCCATCATAGATTACATAGAGTACATACCTGTTTTCCCTGCAAAAGGTTTGGATGATGGAGGAGACTGTAGAGCGAGGCACATTAGGCTGCACTCCACGACCTGCCTCTGCCATTGTGAGGCCATGGTTTATGACATGGTCTATAATTGTGGCCCGAATTTCATTCGGGACAGCACAGTGTCTTCCCGCTCCTCTGGCTCTTCCCCCTATTCCTCCACCACACATTCTCAGTCCTCCTCTTCTTCTTCTTCTTCTTCTTCTTCTTCCTCTTCCTTGAGGAAGAACTTCCTCTTGTCCGTTTGCTTGGCCTTGTCTATCCATGTTCAGAGATCGGACTGGCGCTGGTCAAGCTCTATATATGTGTTTGGCAGCACACAATCATGGAAAACACCTGTGTGTGACACTCTCCGTTCGTTAGTCTAGTTTCACCTGACTGTCAATGACTGTCATCAATGTATCAAATATTCAACGAAATTCATATATGGTATTCATGGTATTATGTTCTTGACCAATTTTGACAATTGAACAGACAGCATGCGAGTGAATGTGGGCTAACTGTATAACTGTAGGATACTTGTACTTAATAATTTGCAAAGATGCACTGAGACAATCGAGACATGTACGAAGGTATTTGCCATTTGATAAAATGAATGAGAAATGCCATTCTGATGTGAACATTTGCCAAAGGGTTTGGAGGTTTGTCCATGTTATTTTGAGAATGTAATTTCTGTGTCAAGAAATGAGCCAAACCAATGGAGAAAAACTGTATTACCTCCTCTGTACTTCTCCACCAGCATCCTCAATGCAAATACTGCATCTGATGTACTCTTTCTAGGCATAAAACCATATTGGTGCTCACAAATTCTCACCTCTGCCCTTAACCTAGCTTCCACAGCTTCATTGTATGGCTCATTAGCTTTATACCTCTGTAATTGCCACAGCTCTGCACATCTCTCTTGTTCTTAAAAATCGACACCAATACACTTCTCCTCCATTCCTCTGGAATCCTCTCACTCTCCAAGATCTTGTTAAACAAACTAGACAGAAACTCTACTGCCACCTCTCCTAAGCACTTCCATACCTCCACAGGTATGTCATAAGGACCAATGGCCTTTCCACACTTCATCCTCTTCAACGCCCTTCTCACCTCACTTTTACTAATATTTGCTACTTCCTGCTCCACAACAGTCACCTCTTCTACTCTTTGTTCTCTTTCGTTTTCCTCATTTATCAACTTCTCAAAGTACTCCTTCCATCTTCCCATCACCCTCCTGGCATCTGTCAGTACATTTCCATCTCTATCTTTAATGACTCTAACCTGCCGCACATCCTTCCAATCTCTATCTCTCTGCCTCGCCAACCTGTGCAGATCCACCTCACCCTCCTTACTGTCCAGCCTAGCATACAAGTCCTCATATGCTCTTTGTTTGGCCTTTGCCACTTCTACCTTCACCTTACGCTGCATCTCCCTGTACTCCTGTCTACTCTCTTCAGTCCTCTCTGTGTCCCACTTCTTCTTAGCTAGCCTCTTTCCCTGTATACACTCCTGGACTTCTTCATTCCACCACCAAGTCTCCTTGTCCCCTTTTCCCTTACCTGATGATACACCAAGTATCCTCTTACCTGTCTCCCTGATCACATTGGCTGTAGTTGTCCAGTCAACTGAAAGCACCTCCTGACCACCCATAGCCTGTCTCAACTCCTCCCTAAAGACTACACAACATTCTTCCTTTCTCAGCTTCCACCACTTTGTCCTCTGCTCTGCCTTTGTCCTCTTCACCTTCCTCAACACCAGGGTTATTTTACACACCACCATTCTGTGTTGTCTGGCTACACTCTCCCCTACCAACACCTTGCAGTCACTGATCTCTTTCAGATTACAACGTCGACACAAGATGTAGTCCACCTGAGTGCTTCTGCCTCCGCTCTTATATGTCACCCTATGTTCCTGCCTCTTCTGGAAGAAAGTATTTACTACTGCCATTTCCATCCTCTGTGCAAAGTCCACCACCATCTGTCCTTCTACATTCCTGTCCTGAAGACCAAACCTGCCCATCACATTTTCATCACCTCTGTTCCCTTCCCCAACATGTCCATTGAAGTCTGCACCAATCAGCGCTCTCTCACCTCTGGGGATGCTCTGCATCACTTCATCTAACTCACTCTAGAATTTCTCCTTCTTTTCTAACTCACATCCTACCTGTGGAGCATAACCACTAACAACATGGAACATCACCCCTTCAATTTCCAGCTTCAGACTCATCACCCTATCTGATACTCTCTTCACCTCTAGAACATTCCTTACAAACTCTTCTTTCAGGATAACTCCTACTCCATTTCTTTTCCTATCCACACCATTTTAAATCAATTTGAACCCTGATCCTAAGCTTCTAGCTTTGCTACCTTTCCATCTGGTCTCCTGGACACACAGGATATCCACCTTCCTTCTCTGCATCATATCGACCAACTCTCTTCCCTTCCCTGTCATGATCCCAACATTCAAAGTCCCTACTATCACTCCTAAACTCTTGCCTTTCTTCTTCTTTCTCTGCTTTCGAACATGCCTTTCTCCTCTCCTTCTCCGACCAACAGTAGCCCAATTTCCACCAACATCCTGTAAGTCAACAGCACCAGTGGCGGTCGTTATTAACCCGGGCCACAACCGATCCGGTATGTGAATTAAATTTGTGATTCCCATCATTGATTTGGCAAATGTTTTTTTTACGTCGGATGCCCTTCCTGACAAAACTCTCTCTGCATTTATCCAGACTTGGGACTGGCACAAGAAGACACTGGATTGCGCTCCCCCCCCCCCCATGGTTGCATTAAAAGCCTATACAGCACAATCAACTGAAAATTGTCACCAGAACAGCCAGTGCACCACAGGGCCCTACAGGCAAGGAGCCCAAGGCCACCAACCCAGTCTCCAAACTCCCCAGATACTAACCTGAATGAGAACCCCTGGGATACACTGGACAATCAAGTCCAATCCACAGAGGTCCGATCATGCAACCCGCAGCACCCAGTAGATCCACTGATAACGCCTTGGTACCAGACCACAAGAGCACATCCCCAGAGGCCCTGCGGAGCTGCACACCAAGAATATTGGTCTTGATCGCTGCATAGTTCCATAAAAAAATAACCCTTTCTATGTGGTGCTGTGTCTAAAAATTTGACAGCTGGTATATCTGGTACACTCATTCCCCTGCGATATCACAAGCTGATAGCAACCTTGCATGCAAAAAATCTTTTTCCCCGACACAGAAACCTTATGCTCCTGCCTGTCTGGTGAGACGGTGGTGATTTATCACTTTTTGAATTACACACCATCAGCTCGTGCAGGCAGCCGCCATAGAAAAGTAATTACTCCTCACATAACAAATATGTGGCTGTCACTAAAGTGAGCCTTCAGGAATTGCGATAAGGCAGCCGGTGCTGGCTCTTACACTGGGAATATTATTGCATGATTTCTCTCTGGGACTCGTGCCGTAACCCTTTGATTTATCTTCAAGAGTCATGCTGTAGCCTGTGGCCGATGCAGAGTAATATACTCTACTTACAGTATATATATTTGGCTCGGTCCTTTTATGTTACATTATTCTTTACTAGGAGTTTGTTTTACACTGGGTCCCATTCAGAAGAACCAGAGGCTCTTAATAAATCTGCACAGAAACTGGAATAGTAGATTTATAGAAGAACAAATGCTATCTAGCATGAGGAGAATGTAAAAGCTCCCAGTTTCTGCTGTATATTAGACATCAGTGTTGTGGTTGGGAGAAATCAAATTAGCACCTCGCACTTGATAAGATGTGCGAGATTCAGGCTCGTGTTTCGGTATCTAATGAGACGCGTAATGAAATGAATATGGAGTCGTCGATGCTTCTATTTGAAGAACGGCGCTCCTGAGTGATTGTAAAAAAGACAAACGCTGAAACAGTAAAGGAAGCTAAAGCAGAAAATGAACAAAGCTCTTGTTCTGACTTGTTGGTTCTAGGCTCATTCTTCCATTCATGCCACCTCCATGACAACAAATTATTCTGAAGGCATGCCAGAAGAAAGCTTTTTTTTATTTAAGTGCCTGAGGTTCATTTTTTTTGGCAATAAGCACTCAAGGTGGGTTTGGTGTTAATACAGTAAGTCTACGACTTTCAAACGAGTTCTGTCCTGGGAGCACGTTCGTAATTCGGATTTATTCTTAAGTCCGATAAAGTGAATCTTGTACACCTTTGACACAAATATACAATTTAAATTGTGAGATTTATTTATTTATGTTTATTATGTTGTATGTAAGGCGGCGCGGTGGTGTAGTGGTTAGCACTGTCGCCTTGCACCTCCAGGGTCTGGGTTCGATTCCCCGGCCAGGCTCGATTCCCGTCTCTGTGTGCATGGAGTTTGCATGTTCTCCCCGTGCTTGGTGGGTTTCCTCCGGGTACTCCAGTTTCCTCCCACAGTCCAAAGATATGCAGGTTAGGCTAATTGGCGTTCCTAAATTGCCCGTAGTGTGTGATTGGGTGTGTGAGTGTGTGTATGTGTTTTTGCCCTGCGATGGATTGGCACCCTGTCCAGGGTGTACCCCGCCTAGTGCCCGAAGTCTCCTGGGATAGGCTCCAGGTCCCCCGCGACCCTGAACACAGGATTAAGCGGTATAGAAAATGAATGAATGAATGAATGAATGTTGTATGTATAGGGAATTGGCGTACTGACGCGTGCGTAGACGCAGCCGGTGCCGTAGATGGAATGCGCATAGTTAGACAGAGTTGCACAGTTGAAAAAGTTGCAAAGAGGTCCTTGGTGTGTTCGCTGAAAGTGTGGAAATTCCGACTAATAAAAGTCTGAAATGTTCTAAGCGTAGTGTATGCCTCATGTTCATAGTCCCTCTTACAAAAGCTTACCAAAACCAATTCACTTGGCTAAATCTGAGCGGTGCATCTGTCCCCCACATGTAAGCCTTTTAACACATGCCTAATGACTTTAAATACAACTCGAGAAGGAGGGACAATGCTACATGGTGTTTACTGTGGATGCAGAGCTGTTTTTCACTGTATTAGAACTCTGTTTTTTTGAGGACTTTCCAAAATTAGGATTATTCACCATCTGGCCAGCTTTACAGGACATATTCTACCATCGTCCTTCCGGACTGATTATTATAACTGGTGAGGCCGACTTCGTGATTTCTCCCTCAACCCCACACTCACAAATACCATATACCAGACTTTAGACATTTTATACATTCACTTACACACTGAAAATATTGTATATAATTGTAAATATTAGTACTGGTGCAATGCAGTGTCCATTTTTTGTATAATACACTTGAGCAACTTTCACGATTTGTTCAGATCTAGGAATGTCCATAAAACTACGGTCTGTTTGTATCTGTGAAAATTCATAACTCGAATGTTTGTAAGTCAGGGACTTACTGTACACCAAAAAAATAAAAATAAAATTGACTGGTCAATATGCTGGACCTGGTTTTTTTTTTTTTTTGTTCTTCAAAGACGTTGAAAAACTTGAAAATTTCGCTTGCCTCTGCTTAGAGGGTTACAGATGTTTTTACTCTTTTGTTGGCTCTGTTAGTGGAACAGTGATCCAACATATACCTCCAAATTTACAAATGAAGATAGAACACCCATAAACTGCGGACAGATTTTATTTTAAAGGTGCCAATAATTCTTGAGCTGATTTGCAGGAAACCTGGAGATCTGGTAAGCCTGACTCCATCAACACTAAAATAGATTAAAAAATTTTTTTTTTACAGCTAGAGGTCCAGTATCAAGACTATTTCTTTCATTTCAGCACGGAACAGATTTTCTGAATGCAGCTAGCTTAGTGTGTCCTGGTCACCTTACCGCTTGTATTTTCTTCTAAAACATAATTTCAGCCCACTGTAGCTTTTTTAAATCCACTCTCCTGCGGGACAGGGTTTATTCAGAGACATTGCTGGACAGAAGACATTTTGTCCAGTTGTCTTGTAAACAGTGGTAGTAAATAACAAATTGCGTGTTTATTTGATCTGAAATTGGGCAATATCGCACAAGTACATGCAAGCAAGATATTCATCCAGGGTAACTGATATTTTAGACACATTATGGATAAATACTCAGTTGACTTTTTGCTAGGAGAAATACATCCTGAAGAAACCACACTTACTTTATACTGTAGCACATTGGCATGCTAGTTAGCCAGTTCACATCAATTTGTACATTCCTCTTTAACGCACTTTTGACAATTGACATCCCTATTCCCTATTCATCATAATCTATAAATGCTTTCATATTTTAAGCCAAAAATGATATTTCTAAAATGTATCAGAAAGTATCTCAATGAGTTTAGATGAAATTTCGACACTTTCGGAATGCTGCTTGATTAATTGAATGAGTCGTCCAGAAAGAACTGTTGTACGAGGAGCGTTCAAGGGAACCTAGGACCTTTCAAGAAATTTCCTGTGAATGAAGTAATAAAACCGATCGACATTTACAGAAAGCTTGAAGCAGAACGGTGACGAGATTCAGCGCCACGGTAAAACATATGGATGGTTCTTTAAAAAGTTTACTTTTTAAATGTGTTAGAGTACTTGGATTACTTTTTTGATGTAATGAGTAATCTAACAAATTAGATCCGCTATTTAAGTACTTAAATTAGTAAAATTTAATTAGTACTTAGTTATTTAGTTATATTTTCAAAAATGTAATCCATTATTCAGACAATTTATGTAATTCGTGAGCCAGACAGCAGTCATTCCGTTATTGTGTTTGTTTGTGAAAGTTGTCCTATAAGCCCCCGATAACCCACACCCTCTGTTGTTCCTGCCGTTATACCCCTATCTCACCTATGTGGTTTGACTCGCAGTGAGAAGCGGTGTTAGGCACTGTGACCACCCTACATTCCGTGAAGTTCTGCAAGGTCTGCGAGGACTGACCCGCGGAAAGATGGAAATATAATCACAGCGCCAAAACTCGCGGTGAATCATGATGAACCGTACTTACGGCCACCGCACGAAACCGCGTAGGTGAGATTGGGGTATTAGTAGATTACAGATTATGGGCCAAACTTCGCTGAGTGATGACGATAGAATAATTATAAAGGTCTTGACTAAAACAACATGCATGAGGAATCACAAATGAGTTTTCATTTTCTGCAATGGAGAAGTACTCGAACTAGTTACTTCCATCAGAAAGTAACGCTGTAATGTAACTGGTTACTTTTTAATGACAGTATTTTTGTAATGGAATTAGTTACTTTAAAAAGTAACGTCCTCCAACACTGAAGTTCATCAATGACTATCGCGTCTCACTGCAGTCGTTCCCGTTAACATGAAATACCAGATCCTTGAAAATCAACAGATAACTTATCTCCAATTTGATGAACATTCTGCACATTCAAAGTTCTGTTTTTTTTTTAAATATTCCTTTGTTAATAAAGATTGTGTACACTTCAGTATAGCGCAGTAGGTTAGTTAAACTTTTTTGTAAATTGTAGCCATATAATAAAGTAAGAGCAGGAAGTGGCTACCTTAAGTAATTACTAAGAAGACCCTCATACCTAATTTACAACAGGACTCGCTATTGGTTAACACCCATAAAGATCTCTTAACCTTTCAAATAAATTCAGTGTGGTTCGCAGCATTCGGTCTATGAGACCCGAGCTGTATCCGAGCTTGGCTTCTCCGCCAGTGAGCTGCAGAAAGATTGACAAGCCAACAATCTCCCCAAAGGCTTTGAATCACTGGCAGAGAGGAACACTCCTCATTAAAGATGTCTTTCTCTCAGGGACATGCCGCAGAGCCAAGTAATGCTATAGAAACACTTTGTCAGCACTTCAAAGCACAGGCCGTTGGCACTTTGGGCTAGCACTGAACTTTTTTTATAGCTCATCATTAAAATGTTCAGCTAATACATTTTCTAAAATGCTCCGAAGCACACGGATTTAATATACTGTCCTGGCAAATGGAAAGTAGAGCAGTGCTCAACATGTTTTTCAACCCAAATTTAACATATTAAATTGATAAAAAAAAAATTTCTGATGGTTCTTTAGTCAAGCCCTTACTAAAGCATTAACAGCTTTAGGCAAGCATTCAAATTGATACACATGCACTTACAATGCATTGAAATTGTTATCATTTAAAAGCAAGTCACACAGATAATTTAATGGGTTTTATCACTTGGTTTTGTATATACTAGGGATGTAATGGTATCAAAACTTCACGGTACGGTAATACCTCGGTATGAATGGCACGGTACGGTATTTATTTAATCATTTACAGGGAAAAAAAACTAATGAAGAGACTCGAAAAAAGTGCCAGAAGTGTTTATTAAACAGTTTACATGAACACTGAACATATCAATGGCATAAAAATTAGCCAACTATCTGTAAACTTTGAAACATAAACTTAATTTTTTTTTTCAATTTTAATAACAAAAAATTATTAAACCATGTAAAAAAATAAAGTTTCAATTTAATATTCTTGAAAAAACTCTGAAAAAATACAAATAGCAGCCTACTTATTGCAGCTGGCCCATGTGCTGAATGAGTATTTGAGACACTCACCTCATTCACTCACTTATTCAGACAGAGACAGGATTTTTTTTTCCTTTCTCATTTCTTTTCAGAGAGAAACCGAAATGACTCGATAAAACTATAGGTCTTCTGAGAAAAGTTTGCTCAGGCGAATGGAGCGAACGGGAGGTAGCGGGAACTACAATTCCCATCAGCCCAGGCGTGACCATCATCCTTTGCCGTCTGTTGTCGCTACAGATCCAGTAATGCAGAAATGGCGGGTGCTGCTATTAACGGTGAAGGAAAAGCGATGGAAAAAGTAATTAATCATTACGGAGTGAGCGGGTTTTAAATCGGATGTGCGCATTACTGGATCTGTAGCGACAACAGACCGCAAAGGATTATGGTCAGATAGACTTAGTAGAAACCAGTAGAAAGTTCCAGTCCTGAACTATCAACTTATCAAGTCCTCAGAGAAACAGCTGCTAACACCAGTCGAGGCCAGAACCGTCTTCTAAGTAGAGAGAATCATCCCCAGACACCAGACGCATCCCAAAGGCACACACGGGACATCCATGCGACGAGACCTCCAACCAGAAGCGGGGCACCAGGATGGGTCAGACAGGTCCGGAGGGCAGAGGGAGTCTGGATCACTGGCAGCTCAGGAATGACATGTGTAGCTCGACAGTGAGAGAGAGAGAAAGAGTGAAAGGGGGAGACAGGGGGAGAGAGGAAAGAGGAAGAGGGGGAGAAAGAGAAGAAGAGGAGAGATGGCAGTTAGGTATGGTCACAGTCACATAATGTATAATGTGAATGTATATTTACTGTAGAGTGCAAGCAGAGACTCCGGCAGGACTAACTATGACAGCATAACTAAAAGGGAGAGCCAGAAGGAAACACAAACATGAGGGGGAACTGAGATGTAAAGCAAACAATCACCTCACCGTCAACAAACCTGAGTGATCAAATGAGAGTGAGGAAGACAGCATCTAAACATACCAGTTCACCATAATACTCTACGTCCATGAGTCCCCCAGATCTTTACCTAAGGCAAATCTATTGATAAAACTGCTTGGCTAAATAAATAGGATTTTAGCCTAGACTTAAACACTGAGACTGTGTCTGAGTCCCGAACACTATTTGGAAGACTATTCCATAATTTTGGGGCTTTGTAAGAAAAAGCTCTGCCCCCAGCTGTAGTTTTCATAATACGCGGTACTGACAAGCAGCCTGCATCCTTTGACCGAAGTAGGCGTGGCGGATCGTAAGACACTAGCAGTTCGCTCAGATACTGCGGCGCGAGACCATTTAATGCTTTATATGTCAAGAGTAGTATTTTAAAATCAATGCAAAATTTCACAGGGAGCCAATGCAGTGAAGATAGGATAGGGGTGATGTGCTCATATCTTCTGGTTCTAGTGAGGACTCTCGCTGCTGCATTCTGGACTAGCTGAAGCTTGTTTATGCACCTAACTGAACAACCAGACAGTAAGGCATTACAATAGTCCAATCTAGAGGTGATAAAAGCATGAACTAGTTTTTCTGCATCGTTTAGCGACAGTATATTTCTTATCTTGGCAATATTTCTGAGGTGAAAGAATGTTATCCTGGTGATATTATCTACATGAGCTTCAAATGAGCTTCGAGGTCTTTTACTGTTGCACTTGATGGAACAGAAAGGCCATCTAAAGTTACGGTGTGATCTAAGATTTTACTCCTAGCTGTATGAGGTCCTATGACTAGAACTTCTGTCTTATCCGTATAAAGCAGAAGGAAGTTAATTAGCATCCAATTTCTTATGTCCCGCACACATTGCTCAACTTTAGTAAGATGGTTTTTCTCATCAGGTTTTATTGAGACGTATAGCTGTGTGTCGTCAGCATAACAATGAAAACTAATACCATGCTTACGGATTATGTTGCCCAGAGGAAGCATGTAAAGGGAAAAAAGCAGTGGGCCTAAAACTGAACCCTGCGGAACGCCAAACTCCACTAGAGAACATTCAGAATAATCACCATTTAAGTCTACACACTGATAACGATCGGTCAAATAGGATCTGAGCCAGGAGAGGGCTGTACCCTTAATTCCTACTACATTTTCTAATCTGTGAAGAAGAACACAATGATCAATGGTGTCAAAAGCTGCACTGAGGTCGAGTAATACAAGCATAGTTACACAACACTGATCAGAGGCCAATAGGAGGTCATTTACTACTTTAACGAGTGCTGTTTCTGTGCTGAGGCCTAAATCCTGACTGATACAGTTCATGTATGCCATTTCTATGTAGATATGAGCATAGCTGCTCCGCTACTATCTTTTCCAGAATCTTAGAGATAAAGGGGAGGTTTGATATTGGCCTGTAATTGGACAGCTGACAGGGGTCGTGGTCAGGTTTCTTAATTATTGGTTTAATAACTGCTAATTTAAAAGATTTTGGAACACAACCAATGCTGAGTGAGGAATTAATTATTCTCAACAGCGGTTCTGTTATTACTGATACTATCTGTTTAAGAAAATGTGTCGGTATAGGATCTAATATACAGGTTGATGAATTTGCAGAAGAGATGAGTGAAATTAGTTCATTCTCTTCAAGAGGAGTAAAGTATTCTAGGTTTGAATCTGACATGGCTAGGTTAACATCTGCATCAATTACATTGTTCGGGTTCAAAGCCTCAATTTTATGCGTGATATTTACAATTTTATTATTAAAAAAGTTCATGAAGTCCTCACTATTGCATGATGTTGTTGTAGAGATTTCTGGAGTGGTCTTATTTCTGGTTAATTTGGCTATGGTATTAAATAAAAATCTAGGATTATTTTTGTTATTTTCTATAAGAGTGGAGAGATACGTTGATCTAGCTACACTAAGAGCTTTCCTATAGTTCAGGATGCTCTCTTTCCATGCTATTTGAAATACTAACAATTTAGTTTGACGCCATTTACGCTCTAATTTCCGAGCGGTCTGTTTTAAAGTGCGCGTGTGATCGTTATACCAGGGAGCGAGTTTCTTATCTCCAATCATTTTTCTTTTAGCTGGAGCTACATTATCTAAGGTACAACGAAATGTCGACTCTAAATATTCAGTCGCCTGATCAAGTTCTGTGGGGTCACACGGTGACCTAATTGAAGTTGGTAACTCTGGGAGATTACTGATAAAACTCTGTGTGGTAGTTGATGTGAATAATTCTGTTCCTTTGTGGCATACAAATAATTTTAACTTAAATTACATTGTAAAATTGCAACTTTCTAAAAATATTATATTAATATACAGGTCCTTCTCAAAAAATTAGCATATTGTGATAAAGTTCATTATTTTCTGTAATGTACTGATAAACATTAGACTTTCATATATTTTCAATTCATTACACACAACTGGAGTAGTTCAAACCTTTTATTGTTTTAATATTGATGATTGTGGCATACAGCTCATGAAAACCCAAAATCCCTATCTCAAAAAATTAGCATATTTCATCCGACCAATAAAAGAAAAGTGTTTTTAATACAAAAAAAGTCAACCTTCAAATAATTATGTTCAGTTCTGCACTCAATACTTGGTTGGGAATCCTTTTGCAGATTCTTGTGTCTTGTGTCTCTCAACGTTCTCTTCACAATATCCCACAGATTCTATATGGGGTTCAGGTCAGGAGAGTTGGCAGGCCAATTGAGCACAGTAATACCATGGTCAGTAAACCATTTACCAGTGGTTTTGGCACTGTGAGCAGGTGCCAGGTTGTGCTGAACAATGAAATCTTCATCTCCATAAAGCTTTTCAGCAGATGGAAGCATGAAGTGCTCCAAAATCTCCTGATAGCTAGCTGCATTGACCCTGCCCTTGATAAAACACAGTGGACCAACACCAGCAGCTGACATGGCACCCCAGACCATCACTGACTGTGGGTACTTGACACTGGACTTCAGGCATTTTGGCATTTCCCTCTCCCCAGTCTTCCTCCAGACTCCGGCACCTTGATTTCCGAATGACATGCAAAATTTGCAACCTGTAGCCCATTTCCTGCACACGCCTGTACACGGTGGCTCTGGATGTTTCTACTCCAGACTCAGTCCACTGCTTCCGCAGGTCCCCGAAGGTCTGGAATCGGTCCTTCTCCACAATCTTCCTCAGGGCCCGGTCACCTCTTCTCGTTGTGCAGCGTTTTCTGCCACACTTTTTCCTTCCCACAGACTTCCCACTGAGGTGCCTTGATACAGCACTCTGGGAACAGCCTATTCGTTCAGAAATGTCTTTCTGTGTCTTACCCTCTTGCTTGAGGGTGTCAATGATGGCCTTCTGGACAGCAGTCAGGTCAGCAGTCTTACCCATGATTGCGGTTTTGAGTAATGAACCAGGCTGGGAGTTTTTAAAAGCCTCAGGAATCTTTTGCAGGTGTTTAGAGTTAATTAGTTGATTCAGATGATTAGGTTAATAGCTCGTTTAGAGAACCTTTTCATGATATGCTAATTTTTTGAGATAGGGATTTTGGGGTTTTCATGAGCTGTATGCCACAATCATCAATATTAAAACAATAAAAGGCTTGAACTACTTCAGTTTGTGTGTAATGAATCTAAAATATATGAAAGTCTAATGTTTATCAGTACATTACAGAAAATAATGAACTTCATCACAATATGCAAATTTTTTGAGAAGGACCTGTAGAGTTAAGCAAATATAGCACATGTAGAGATGCTTGCTTTAAACTTAAAACTTAAAAAACTTAAACTTAAAAAAAAAAAACCTGCTCTGAATAATTTTTGTATCATATGACTAATATGCCATTGAACTGAACGAAATTATGCCGCTAATTTTCAGGCATGTTGTCAAACTCCTGTTTGGAATTTCTCCCCATTCCCCAGGGTGCCAAGATGAAATCCATGGACATGCCACAATCTGGCGAACAAACCTGGTTCTCACTGCCAGTGCTGAGACACTCAAGAGACCAACCTGACTAAATCACATTAGACAGTCACCTGTGTGTCAGAGTCATTATTCATAATTTAGAGCGCCAGGCTTTTGAACTGCTTCATGTTCCTTTCCCTCCTCTTTTTCAAGATAATGACTTAATTCACAGCATGAAGGACTTCACTGTTTGGTGATAAAGTGAATCATTAAGGTAGAAAAGTGACGATGTAGTTCTAAATACTAATTTTGTGCAATTATATTTATCATATTTATTCCATGCCACATATATTTAGAGTAGTTCTGTTTTTTTTTCTTATGTATATATTTTGTATTGCACAGCGGTAGAGTACCTGAGTGTCACAACAACCTTTACAATGTAAAAGTGTCCCTGACATTTTGTGGCCGTAAAAAAATTAACTTGAACCTTGAACTGGTGTGCTCCTTTTATAGTCCACTTGTTTAATTGCTTGGTGCAACTTGGCTATTGATGTCAGGAGCTGGACAAAAACCAGCAGCAGAATATTAATTGGACATCCATTAGCTCCCTTTACTATGGCTAATATCCCTGGTTCTGGCCCTCGCAGTCTTTTTCACACATCCATCAATACGAATCACTCTCGGCGTCCTGGATTAACATTGATTGGCACCATTTCTTCTATATTCATCAGGCGATTTCACTCCTCTGTGAGCATGCCTCGAATCAACACAGCAAACTCGCGCTTTACTGTACGCCATTCTCTAGTTTCATATGTTTGTTAACTTGTATCTTGTCTTATTATATTCAGTGATTTTATTTTTATTCAGCCGTATTCTTCTATAACTATCCGCTAAGTCATTTACCTCCATCGCACAGCACTTTTGGAGCTACTGTATTAATCTGCTTTATAAATAACATTGACCCGAATTACAACACATCAAAAATCTGACAAATCTCAAATTTCACCACACAAGGGTTCCTCAATGTCTTTCCTTTAAAGTGCTTTGTTTTTTTAATCATTCAGGCTCCATGCTGTGCCCCAGCTGAGTCAGGCCAACTCACTAACTCTGAATATTTTATATCGCTTTAATATTTTAAGTTAGGTTAATGTGCTATTTTCGTTACAGGGAACTCTGTAACACACCTGGATCTGGTATCAATTGTATGAATTATTGTTAGTGTTATATAGAGCGATTTTATAAGCTACAAGATTGCTCAGCAGACATCTACCTCTACAAAATGACGTTGATGTTCCTCCAGCTGCTCCCATCATTCACACCTTTCCTACACAAACCTCTCATTTTACCCGGGCTTGCTTGTGCCCAGCCCCAAGAGCGCACTCAGACTCTTGCATCCCTCAGCAGCTGGATTGGTTCTTGCTAAAGCAAGACAGGAAATGGTTTGACCACTCAATGCTGCACTACTACTACAAAATAGAGGCATATTTCCTTCCTATCACCTTTGATTTGAGGCAAAACGCTGCTTTTATATAGATTTGTCCAGCTTTCCAAAACTGATGGGTATAGTTTTATTTTATTAAAAAAATAATGTTTCCCTGATTTTCTCCCTAATTTAGTCGTGTCGAATTCCTCCCCGTCACAAGGGGGCTCCCACATTAAGGCTACTAATACCATTCAGTCGGGAGGGCCAAAGACTATCACATATTCCCTCCGAATCACGCGATGCCAGCCGACCACATCTTTTCGAACTGCTCGCTCCCGTGCTGTTGGGTGAGGCGTAACACACTCGGAGGACAGCGCTATCCGCTCCTTCTGCTTGCATGAGCTCACAGACGCCCCTGATTGGCCGTAGAGCCGTAATTAATGTGGGAGCACTAAGTACCTTTCATTTCTGAGAGAGCTCGGCCAATCGGGTGAGGTTACAGCATCACCCAGGAATCGAACTGGTTTGATTCTGATCATCCCATGTGGTTATAGACATCATATAGACCAGCCCATTCCCAAATTTAGCAAGGCTGCGGCCCAAACTGAAATGTGAAATATATTGTAAGATATTGTAGGGATTTTAAACCTCTATATTATAGTCTATACCAGTTTATCCTGTAAAAAGGTCGCTGGGGGACTGGAAGCCTATCCCAGGAGAGGGTAGGCAGAGAGGCAGGGTACACCTTGGACAGGGTGCCAATCCATCGCAGGTCACACACAAACACACACTCAAACCAAGCATGGGGGGGGGGTTGGGTATATGCACATAGCCTCGAAGCGGAAATCGACCCCAGAACGGTGAGAACATCCAAACTCCATGCACACAAAGATAGGAATCACACCTGGCTGGGAATCGAACCCAAACCCTTCGAGGTGCAAGGTGACAGTCCTAACCACTAAGCCACCATGTTGCTTAATTTTAAACCTAATTACAAAATTGAAAAGTACATTCTGCACAGTTGAGTATCTTACGTCTTGTTTATGATAAGTTGTACTTCTTCCGTCGTCACACAAATACACTCCCTGTTCGGTAATCAGAGAGAGAATCACAGATGAAAAAAGCGAAAAAGTAGATCGGATAAAGATGAAGTTTTGTCTTAAAATGACTCCGGCGTGTTAAAACTCACTTATACCTCTTCATTAAATTCTTTCCAGCAGTTGATTTAAGAAGCACCTACATGCAGAGTACAGTGTTAAAACTTTGTAGCAGTTTATAATCTGGTCAAAACTGCTCATAACTTTACTTCTACTCAACATTTTGATTTCATTTATGGACCAGATTTAACTTCCGGCACATACAGAGCGACTGACAAAGTTTTATTAAATTCTGTCCAGACAATTTTTCTGAAACTGGTTTTGGGTGCTTTAATGTATGAAATATCAGATCAATGTACAGAAAAAAAAATCTTTATTTTATTTATATAGATAAATAACATCTCATTACACCTCCAGGGTCGGGGTTCGATTTCCACCTTGGGGTCGGTGTGTATGGAGTTTGCATGTTCTCCACCTGCTTGGTGTGTTTCCTCCGGGTTTCCTCCCACAGTCCAAAAACATGCAGATTAGGCTAATTTGCGTTCCCAAATTGCCTGTAACGTGTGAATGACCATGTGTGTGTGTGTGACGGATTGACACCCCACTCAGGGTGTACCCCGTCTTGTGCCCTAAGTCTCCCGTGTTAGGCTCCAGTCCCCCTGCGAGCTTGTACGCAGGATAAAGCGGTATAGACAATCATGTATAAAACCAGTCTATACCGCTTTATCCTGCAAACAAACAAAAAAACCCCACAATTCCTTGCTTTTCATACTGGAAGTCAAATAAATCAGCCAATTAGATTTTTCCCCTTGTAATAAGAATACACCTTCCCCTGTAATGTTGCTCAGCTCTGTGGTTTTCTGCCAAGGCAGGGCTCAGTCATTAAAAAGACAAAGAATTTTTATATGCATTATCTGAGAGTATTTCAGCTGCAGCATTAACACAGACACTTTGGAGGAGATCTGAGACCAGTGTTAACCTGTTGAAGAAATAGTAAAATATGAGGTGTTACTAAAGAAAGATTAACGTATCAGAAAGAGCGGATTAATACTGTACAGGCCTGTGATCTGCCTTGGGGGTGTAATTCCTGTCAGCGCTGCTGGTAGAGAAAATCAATCAATATATTCTTACCTAATAACTTCAGTTCTGATTCGAGAATGCATCTAATGTATGCGTCAGGCTGCATTATTCATTTGTCCTGAAACACCAACGTATGTAACAAAGCCTGAAAGATTATTTACAATTCACTGCTCATTGTTCATTGCATTGTATACATTGGAAACTAATGTACTGGAAAACAAACAAATACATTTTGATAAGGATCTAGGATAAAAAAAAAAAAGATCCTGTAGTCTATGTACTGGGTTTAATGCCCAATACAGAACACAGAGAGAGAGCGAGAGAAAGAAAATGCCGAGAAGCCTGTGTGGTTCCCCTTCGCACATAATGTCTCTTTAATTGAGAAAGCCGACAGGGATCGAAATGTCAGCTTATCCAAGAGACTGCCATTTACCATCATGACAGAGTGTGTGTGCATGTGTGTGCGTGTGTGCGTGCATGCACACCTACCTGCACTACTGTTCCAAAAATAACTGCATCACAATATACTGTATTTTAGAATTTTCCCCAAGATTAAAGGTATAGTCGTTGCATAATCTAATTACAGCAGTGCGAAAGCGGCATGCTCATTTTTTATAATTACACGTCTCCGAAACACCAGTGCTGTTTTTGTTATTATGAATAAACATCTCATTACTTTTCCTCTTTTCGGTTTGCAAACATCGCTTTTCCAATGCCGATCCCTCGCTATGAACCGAACCTTTATATTCTGTAAATAATGACGATCAATCACAAACAGCACTGAATACCTAGCCATGAAAAGTAACCAATAATCTGATTTACGGAGGTGTGTGTCGCAGCGGTGAATATTGTTATACTTGACCTCCTACTGAGAGTCTTTCTGAGCTGGGCTGAATAAAAGTGTGGCTGAAGAAAATGAGTGACGCGTAGGAGAAGTGGAGGGTGGAGTTAGAGCAAAGAAGTTTCTCTCTCTTTCTCTCTCTCTTTCTTACTGTAAATGCAGTGAAAACCAAAGATCACTTGTACAAGTCGTGTTTAAATAGCTCAGACTGAGAGACTGTTTCCGTGAAGGCTTGAAACGTTGATGTTCATGCGTTCCCGCAAGTTTCTCGTGCCATACTAATGCCACACTCTTGTTATGCCGAGTCCTTGCATACTTTGGCAACTTAATGTAGGGCCAGGGGTAGCTCAGTGGTTAAGGCATTGGACTATGGTTCGGAAGATCCCAGGTTCAAACCCCACAACCACAAAGTTGCCACTGTTGGGCCCTTGAGCAAGGCCCTTAACCCTCAACTGCTCAGATGTATAATGAGATAAAAATGTAAGTCGCTCTGGATAAGAGCGTCTGCCAAATGCCTAAATGTAAATGTAGTTTAAGAGAAATAAAAGTGGTAGGATGTGGTATTAGTGGTTAATACTGGCTCTGGGTTCGATTTCCGCTTCGAGTCTATGTGCATATATACCCCACCCCCCCAGGCTTGGTGGGTTTCCGCCAGGTTTTCCGGTTTCCTCCCACAGTCCAAAGACATGTAGATTAGGCGAAGATTACCTGTAGAGTTTAAGTGTGTGTATGTGCTTTGCAATTGATTGATCCCCAGGGTATGCCCTAAGTCTCCTGGGATAGATTTCAGGCCCCCCCAATAACCCTGTATACAGGATAAAGTGTGAGTGACTGAGTGAATATAAGAGGCTCCATATTTTACTGTCTTTACCAGTTAACCCAGGTTTCAAAGTTCCCCAAAGGGTGTATGTTAAGGCTCCAGCTGAAATACTCCTTAGATAATATATTTTTTCCCTCTGTTTCACTCCTTTCCTAAACATGCCATTTTAGTGTTTATGTAAATAGAGAGAAAAATTATCCACTTTGTTGTTATCCCCAAACAGTAGCTCTGCTACAGTACAGTATGTCCCACCTCATACCCCGCTGTTAGATATTTCCCTATAACAGAATGTCCTGAAGTGCTTTATTCCTTACTTATATTAATATGTCTACTAAACTTGTTCTTGTTACACAATCCCTCCTGGCTGTATTTGTTTACTTTGAAATTGACATTTTATCTTTTGATTTTTTTTGGTTGTACCCACTGTTCTCTTCTCAGATCTGCCAACCTAAGGGAAGGCGAGTGCGAAACTCCCTGTTGTTCCCCATTCTTTTTCTCTTTTTAAACCAGAGAAATGTCACCTGAGCCAAAGAAAAGTTCACAATACCTCGTTATTTGTCAGAACTCCACCAAACACCGCTCTATTGCCTCCTTTTTCAAGAAGTTCCCCAGCCGTGAGAATCAAGGATTTTGTTTTGCCTACCAGAAGTTCTTTACCATCAATCACAAGCTGCATTCTATTTTATATTTCATCTGTAATTTCCACACTAAGTAACCTATCAGTAGATATGTCTAAATGAATCGGACGCTTACATGCAGTTCGCCGGTCTAAGCAGGACCCTAGGCTAGTTCATAGGGTTGGGCAGGTTGGGCAGAGTACAGTACCACCACTGGGACTGTACACCATCTTCATAAGGTTCTCATTTAAGGTGTCATGAAAAAATATTTCGGAACACTTAAATGATTGAGATCATCAAAAAATCTTACAAAATGCAGTTTTAAATAATGATTGCAATTTTAAATGAAAAAAGCTGCCCAAACCTGTCTGGTTCTATGTAAAAAAGTAATTGACCCCTAAACCTAATAACCGGTTGTGTCACCCTTGGCGACAAATGCTGCAATCCAACATTTGGGATAACTGGCAAAGAGTCTCGCTGTGGAGGAATTTTGGCTCACTCTTCTTGGGAGAATTGTTTAATTCATGTTATATGAATAATGTATAATTCAGCCACATTCGAGGGTTTTCGAGCATGAAAGGCCTGTTTAAGGATCTCAATCAGATTTACGTCTGGACTTTGACTAGGTCACTCCAAAACGTTTTTTTTAATCCATTTAGAGATGGACTTGCTGTTGTGTTTTGGGTCATTGTTCTGCTGCATAAACCAATTGTGCATGAGCTTGAGGTCATGAACTGTTGGCCGGACATTATCCTTCAGAATTGTCTGGTAGAATGCAGAATTCATGGTTCTGTCCAGGTCCTGAAGCTGCAAAGCAGCCCCAGACCCTCATACTACCACCACCGTGTTTGACTGTTGGTATGATGTTCTTTTTATGAAACACTGTTAGTTGAATGCTAGTGCACACCTTCCAAAAAGTTCAACTTTTGTATCATCAGTCCACAGATAATTTGCTCACAAGTCTTGGGGATAAATCAAGATGTTTTTGGGCAAATGCAAGATTAGCCTTTATAAGGCCCAGGTTCGATTCCCATCCAGTGCCCAAACCCCAGCCACTGGATGCATTGCCGGTCCCAAACCCAGATAAAATGTGAAGGTTGCGTCAGAAAGGGCATCCTATTTAAAATCTTGTATGTGTGGAAAAGTCCAACAACGCAAGATGAGCCTTTATGTTCTTTTTGGTCAGTAGTGGCTTTTGCCTTGGAACTCTCCCATGGATGCTGTTTTTGTCTCTTTCTTATTGCTATTGTGAATCATGAACACTGAGTGAGGACTGAGGCAAGTGAGGACTGCAATTTTTTTTTTTTTTTTTTTTTTTTTTTTACATTTCTTTAGTCTTTACAAAACCCATTTCGCACTCATGCACTGTAAAGCTTGTGAGAAATTACAGTCTGCTAGACAAGTGAGTTTTGATCGGCTGTGATGTTAACCCAAACAAGCAGTTTCTCTCCTTAAGGTGACACGTTATTGCAGAAAATGTAGCAGTCATTATTGTCACAAAGAAAGGTTCTCAGACTTGGCCTTGCTTTCACACTCAAAACCAAGACGATCAATAAATCATGGTTGTGGAGCAAATCAGGGCATTAACCAGAGGCAGCAGAAGTACACAAACTCAATACGTAAGTAAAAGTACAAGTACTTGACTAAAAATGTACTCTACTACAATTAGAAGTACTGCTTCAAAATCTTATAAGTAGAACTACTCCACAAAAAACAATTTTTTCTGGATAGCTACCCGACTGAGTTACTGATGAACAGTATTTTAAATGCAATTGCTGTTGGTCAAAACATATAATTATAGACTTTTCTATGTATTTGAAAAAACATTGGTGTAAAATACAAACCAAATGCATAAGAGTTCACAACTCCATTGTTAGATAGGTCACTTCTAATCATATGTTAACAACTATGCCCAGTCGTGCCCATGCTTGAAAAGGTAGGTAGGCTAGGTAACCGCCAATCATTTTGGTGCTCTAACCAACCTGCACTTGCCAGTCATTTCTGTACACTTTGACTGGTGGAGTTGTTTGGTTTATGTTTTTTACCGCGGCGCGGTGGTGTAGTGGTTAGCACTGTCGCCTTGCACCTCCAGGGTCTGGGTTCGATTCCCCGGCCAGGCTCGATTCCCGTCTCTGTGTGCATGGAGTTTGCATGTTCTCCCCGTGCTTGGTGGGTTTCCTCCGGGTACTCCGGTTTCCTCCCACAGTCCAAAGATATGCAGGTTAGGTTAATTGGCGTTCCTAAATTGCCCGTAGTGTGTGATTGGGTGTGTGAGTGTGTGTGTGTATGTGTGTGTGCCCTGCGATAGATTGGCACCCTGTCCAGGGTGTACCCCACCTAGTGCCCGAAGTCTCCTGAGATAGACTCCAGGCTCCCCGCAACCCTGAACACAGGATTAAGGGGTATAGAGAATGAATGAATTAATGTTTTTTCCCACATGTAGTAGTTTACTGACACTGTTTACTGTGAGTGACAGCGTAAATGCGTATGTTTAGATTGAAAAATCAATGCACTTCTGTGTGATTACAAACAGTTAAGAGGTTAGTTAGTTACCTAGATCACTTTTCACAAGGTCTTTCCTTAATAAGAAAAGAATCTGCAGCCTATAGGCCGAATGGATGGGATCCATTGCCCAAGTAACCTTCAGTCCCTTTGGTCTCTAACAAATCTGCCTTTTCATAATAACCTGCTAGCCATTTTATAAACTAGGATCGGTGGAATTGTTTAGTTCCTGGCTAATCCATGTGAAGTGGAGCTTCGCTTACGCTATGGTGTGAGGACAGAGTCCATCATTATCTGAAAAGAAATTAGTCTCTTTTGAAAATGTAGAGAATAAAAGTGAATGTAGTGAGTAGAAGTAAAAAAGTCTCACATTTGGAAAATACTGAAGTAAAGTATACTTAAGTATTTGTACTATTGCCATCTCTGTCATCACTCATTGTCTATAATGCTTTATCCTGTATACAGAGACTTCTGGAGCCTATGCCAGAAGACTTAGGGCAGGGTACACCCTGGACAGCATAACAATCCTTTACAGGGCACACACACACATATTACGGGCAATTTGGGAATGCAAATTAGCCTAATCTGCATGTGGGAGGAAACCAGAGTACCTCGAGGAAACCCAACAAGCACGGGGATAACATGCAAACTCCGTTCACACAGAGGCGGGAATCGAACCTGGCTGGGAATCGAACCCAGAGGTGCAAGGTGACAGTGCTAACCACTACACCATCGTGCTGCCTGGTCATTAACCAAATCATACAATGGTAATGAGATGGGCCTCCTAGTGGTGCAGTGGTAAAGATCGCTGGTTCGATTCCCGGGTGATGCTGCTCGCAGCCAGAGGTCTAGAGAGAGCTGATTGGCTGAGCTCTCTCAGAGGGGAGGAATGAGAAGTACTTCGTGCTCCCACATTAATCATGGCTCTACAGCCAATCAGGTGCATCTGTGAGTTCGTGCAAGCGGAAGGAGCGGATAGCGCTGTCCTCCGAGTGTGTTACGCCGCCCCCAACGGTGTGTGAGCGAGCAGTTCGAAAAAGATGTGGTTCGGAGGAAACACGTGATAGTCTTTGGCCCTCCCAAAAGAGTGGTAGTAGTAGCCTTAATGTCGGAGCCCCCTAGTGACGGGGAGGAATTCGACACGACTAAATTAGGGAGAAAAACCGTGAAAAAATACAAATAAAATAATAGATTATATAATGGTAATGATAGTAGAATATAAATGAAAATTATTTGCATATAAGTGATAATTCCTGCTCAAAAAGTTCAAAAAGCTGTATTGGATATATTGTTAACCCTTTATTTGTCAATGCACAGTGAAACTCCCTCTTCACTTATCCCAGTATAACTCGGGTCAGAGGTCAGTGTCAGCTACCATACAGCACCCCTGGAGCAGACATGGCTAAGGGCCTTGATTAAGGGGCCCAACAATGGCAACACGTTGCTGCTGGGGGTCGAACCGCTGACCTTCCAATCAGCCGACCTTCTGGCCGGCAACCCAGCGCCCCAGCCTTCCGAGTCACCATTGCACCAATGCAAATGGTTTAGATGGTCTCGGGTCTGGTGTGACTCCATGTGCTTTTCACATATATACCTTTTTTTCATACAACCTGCTCAACTGGAAAACCGGTGATCGTTTCACATCCTCGGCTTGCTGTTTCCTGAAACCGAACGTGAACAGGACCACAATGCCTTCATCCTTCACCCCTGTTAGCCAAACCTGTTTTTAGTCATGCGATTGGACCACTGCCGCTTTTACGGTGTAAAAAAGAGCAAGTTGCTCAGAATCTCTGGCTGAGACATCTCTACAAACAGCGGTGTTCTGAACGGTGTGAACGTACACCGAATTGAAAGGTGTGACCGAGAGAGCATGGCGAAGAGAAGAAAAATATGATGTATATTAACTGTGAAAGTTGTGGAAATGGGATGAAGGAGCGAGAGGAAGGAATGAAGGAGGAGCGGAGGGATGCAGCTAATTTTAACATCATGTGTTACATCTGTGGAAGTTACTCTTAGCCATGGTACTTACAGAAAAAAAAGTGCCAACAAGTCACACACGTCTGCACCGTGAATGGCAGCACGGCCTGTAATTAATGAGTGTTTATGCAGGCTAATAGTCAGCCATGCTGTAATTAAAGTGGGTGAAATGCATGCATTTGCTCATTACACTGACTTCCTGCGGGCTGTTAGATTTACTTTCCACTTCAAACTCATGTAGGAGATCAGAATAAAAAGCTTTAGCCTCAGGATATTGTTCATCTCAGCCTTTTAATACACACTACAGACAATAGCCGAGAGCAAAAACATGCTGTTCTCTTCTCTCCCTCTGCCACCACCGCTGTTTCTGTCGCTTGAATTTGCATATGTTTTTAGATAAATATGTTTATTATACCGACATTAGACCCCCCCCAAGTCTACGGTTTCCTTCAAAATGCTCTTCTGCGGTGAATGAGAGTGATGTTCCCCTGTGTATAAATAAAAAATAATAATAAATGAATAAATAAGAAGCCTGGAGTCATGTTACAGTCATCATCTGTCTTTACTACAGCTCAAAGTATGATTAAGTTATAATGGAAATTTAGTGAAATATGATGTCCACCTGGTGTTAAGCCTTATGGCTTAGCAAACGCTTTGTGGATTATGATTAGATTTACGTTGTCTGGTTTTGTGAAAGGAGTCAAGTACAGATACAGTATGTCATAATTTTTCAAGTAGCTAAGTACTCAGTAATTTATGATAATCGAATCATTATCATCATTTGCATATCAAAACCTGTAACATGAAGGCTGATTTATTTCTCTTTGTTTTAAAACCATAATAAAAACGTAACTCATCTCTAGTCATGGCACCACATACAGTATTAATAATGTATGTATTCACTAATTTTATTTGATTAATTATTTCACATTATTATCAGGTAAATTATAATAATCCTATTATACAATGGGTGAACAAGTCAAACCGGGTGCAAACGTTTTAAAGAAGAATCGTCCATGAATAATGATCCTGGCCAAGCTGATTTGGAGACCACTGCAGTCGTCCTGGTGAAACATTCAGCAAGTACGTAGAATACATCATCCTTGAAAATCGACAGATTTAATGAAGAGACAAACCTGTCCGAGGGAACATGTACTGTATACACAATCATTCACCGACACCACTTGCACATTACAGGAACCCGTCTGGGAGTTATTGCCACATCACCTGTACAGTCCTGACCTCGTTCCAAGCTGTTTTCCACATGTTTGGGGCATTAAAGGAGTTCCTGGGAGGCCAGCGCTTCAGACTGAGAAAACCTTTTACGGTATCCAAGCACTAGTGAAACGCTGGGATAAGTGCATTAGTGTAGCAGAGGATTATACAGAGAAATAAATGGAGTTTTTACTCTCAGTTAAAAGTCCCAGTTTGGATCGAACACTCCAACTGTATTATGTAAATACTTGAGATATGTATTATTTATTTATTATTATTTTAGATACATATTTATACTTTAAGGCGGCGTGGTGGTATAGTGGTTAGCACTGTCGCCTTGCACCTCCAGGGTCTGGGTTCGATTCCCCGGCCAGGCTCGATTCCCATCTCTGTGTGCATGGAGTTTGCATGTTCTCCCCGTGCTTGGTGGGTTTCCTCCGGGTACTCCGGTTTCCTCCCACAGTCCAAAGATATGCAGGTTAGGCTAATTGGCGTTCCTAAATTGCCCGTAGTGTGTGATTGGGTGTGTGAGTGTGTGTATGTGTGTGTGCCCTGCGATGGATTGGCACCTTGTCCAGGGTGTACCCCGCCAAGTGCCCGAAGTCTCCTGGGATAGGCTCCAGGTCCCCCGCGACCCTGAACACAGGATTAAGCGGTATAGAAAATGAATGAATGAATGAATTTATACTTTAGTTATTATTAGTATGTATTTTATTTAAATATTTGCAAAATTTTTATGTAAAATGGAAGGAAATTCAAGTGGTTGTAGTTATTTTTTTGTTTGGCAATTTACTTGAATTGAGGAAGCTAACCACTTGATTATGTTTTATAACAATTACTAATTTCATTCATCATTAAGCTATGCTTTTCAAGCAGAGGTTTGAACTGGCCAGTTTTGATTATTTGGTGCATTATACCCCTGCACCCAGGAACTTCAAAATCAAGATGCATGCCGGACATTTTTTATATACAAGTTCTGTATTTGCATTTTTGGAAATTCCTCTAAATGATCTTCAGCCTTTTAACATTTTGCTGACTTGTTACAGATATTGACCTTTATCTGTGGGTTCCCCTCTTGACATTTTTTGTTTAAAATTTTCCAAACTATTGTAGACATTCTACTTTAATTCTCTTTTAATCAAACATTGTTTGCTTTGAAGTTGCTAGCCTACATCCTAGACAGATAAATCCTCCTCCTTCTCCTCATCATCATCCTGCCCAGTCAACCAAATTAACATGGCCCTCCATGATTAGCAGTGCGGAGTAAATGAAATTCTGCCTCACTTATACCACATAGTAGATCGATGCGCTGACCAAAAGAATAACAGAATTACAGATACCAGAAAGCATGAAAAGTCTTTAATAGTGATCATTACGTTTTTATTACAGCCCTGGTTTACAGCAGAAGTTTAGTTAATTATCTTGGTGATAAATCTTAGTGCTTCACGGCAGTAGAGTAAGAAGGCAGGGAAATGAGCGTACATTAAAACTGACCTCAATGTGGAATAAATAAAAAGCGACACACAGTTATGATTTTTAAGAGATCCAGAGAATGTTTGAGATAGAATTAAGATTGAAAGAAATAAAACTTTATATAAAGATCAGGGTTGGAATACGTTTCAGTAATTATGATCCATGTAACTTTAACATGTAACAAGACTGGCCACTGACGTCGGAAAAGTATCCAGATTCTTTCCCCAGGTAAAAGAATATTTAATTATTTATATGAAATGTCTAAAATGTAAAGTCAATAAATTAATGCAACCACGGGGGGTGCAATCCAGTGCCTTTTTGTGCCAGTCCCAAGTCTGGATAAATGCAGAGGGTTGTGTCAGGAACTGCATCCAATGTAAAAACATTTGTCAAAACAATGATGCGAGTCACAAATATCATTTCCATACCGGATTGGTCGCAAGCCGGGTTAACAACGACCGCCACTGGTGCTGTTGACTTACAGGGTGCCGGTGGAAATCGGGTTACTGTTGGTCGAAAAAGAAGAGGAGGAAGGCGTGTTCGAAAGCAGAGAGAGAAAAGGATGCAATGAGGGAGAACATGAAATTAGTTGGTGTGAGAGCAGAGGACGCAGAGGATAGGGTTAGATGGAGGCAGATGATTCGCTGTGGCGACCCCTGAAAGGGAACAGCCGAAAGACAAAGAAGAAGAAGAATTTTGAATTTAATAAATTGAAATTAATTATCTCAAGTTAATGTATTCAATTCAATTTTGTTTATATAGCACTTTATAATTGTCATACACACCCAATCTGCGCCCGGCACTAGGACCCGGAAGTAAGACGGGCGCAAAACCAGGAAGTATAAAGGAGGTAAACAAACGATAGCTTACCGCTCAGTCATTGAGTTCGGCCCATGTCAGCTCCAGGTATCGTTTCAGCAAACCGTGAGTACTCACATGTTGGTTCCGTTGTCTTTGCTATTGTGTGTGTATTTTTAGGACGCGGGTTAAATTTGTGTTTCTCCCTTGCTCCGTTTTTGTGAGAGTCCTTAAACTAAATCGCGTGGCGATCCTGCCTACTCGCTTCTTTCCGCGTTTGGGTTTATCCTCCACGCTACATTGGGCTAACCGCTAAAGCTACGTCTTCTGGTCACCTCAGGTTAGTCCATCTGACAGAATGACTGAGCCCTCCGCGGTAAACCCAGCGGATTATGCGAGTCTCTGCGACGTTGTAGATCAGCATGCGGCGCTAATTAATCAGCTAACCGGGGATCTCGCTTCTCTCCGCCGCGAGGTCGCTGAGCTCCGGCGGGAGAATACGGATCTCCGCGCAGCTGTTGATGGCGTCACTGCTCGATCGCACGCCGCGGGGGCCGCGGCGCCGCATCATCCCCCCCCCCCTCCTTCTGATGTTTTTCTTTCTCTCCCAGAGAAGTGGAATGGCACGGACGGGAAGTGCAGCGTTTTTCTGACAGCTCTCGATCTGGTGTTTGAGTTCAATGCCACCAAGTACTCCACCGATCGCCTTCGCATTGCTCTTCTCGTCTCGTTGCTAAAAGGGCAGGCAGCTGAGTGGGCCACGGCAGTTCTACAGGCAGATACGGACACCGCCCACTCTTACAATGAGTTCACCCACCAACTCAAACTCACCTTTGAACACCCAGCGGGCGAGGTGGAGACCGACACCAGGCTTTATCATCTGAGGCAGGGAGGATTGCCCGTGAGCCGCTATACGGCCGAATTTCGAACTCTCGCCGTTCAAACCACGTGGGGCGACGCAGCGCTCCGGACATCCTACTACGAGGGACTGGCTTCGCGAATCAAGGACGAACTAGCCGGGCGAGAGCTTCCTGCGACCCTGGAGGGCCTGATCCGATTAGCTCTCCGGATCGACCAGCGCCTCCTCTCTCGTCCGAGGCCAGCCCCTCGCACCCTGCCACCTGCATCCACCTTCGCCGTCACTACGTCACGACCTGCACCCGTCTTCACCGTCACCACTCCACGTCCCGCAGACTCCGTCACCTACACCACCCCGGGATATGTCGGTTCTCCACCTCCTGCCGTGGTTGACACCGGAGCCGGGGAACCCATGCAACTAGGACGCGCCTCCTTGACCGCTGCAGAACGGGAGAGACGCTTCCGTGAGGGGCTCTGTGCCTATTGCGGGTCAGCTACACATCACCGGGCAACCTGTCCTCACAGACCGGGAAACGCCCAGGCCCGGTGAGAGGAGAGAGATACTCGCCGGGTCACCTTCGTCTCTCCGCCATCACCACCAACTCCTCCCGTCTCACGGTTCAGGTAAACCTCCAGGTTGGCCACAAACGAGTCCGAAGTGCTGCGTTCATCGACTCCGGGGCAGCAGGTAACTTCATTGACTCTTCATACGCCAAAAAACTGGGGGTAAAACTCGAGGCGTTATCCCAGCCCGTTCGCATCACATCTGTCGACGGTCGCCCCCTCTCCACCAGCCCAATCAGCACCCGAACCGAACCCATCACCGTCTCCATCAACCAACACCATGAACAGTTAAAATTTTTCGTCACCTCCATCTCATCACCACCCATCATCCTTGGTCATCCCTGGCTGCTTCAGCATGACCCTCTAATCTCCTGGACCCAAAACCGGATCCTCCAGTGGGGTGCGACCTGCAACGAACTATGCCTACGGGCAGCGGCTGGGACGTGCTCTAGGGAGTCCGAGGCCCCCGACGTCGACACCAACGCTGTCCCCGAACCATATCGAGACCTGGCGGAGGTCTTCTGTAAACGACGGGCTACCCATCTTCCTCCTCATCGCCCCTACGACCTCGCTATTGACCTCCAACCTGGTATGGTTCCACCCCGCGGCCACCTCTATTCGCTCACCTCCACCGAGACTAAGGTGATGGAGGAATACGTCACCAACGCCCTGCGCCAAGGCACCATCAGACCATCCTCCTCACCTGCTGCCGCGGGGTTCTTCTTCGTGAAGAAAAAAGGAGGCGAACTTCGCCCCTGTGTCGACTATCGGGGGCTCAACAACATCACCGTCAAAAACCGACATCCTCTGCCTCTTACCAACTCAGCCCTGGACACCCTCTCTGGCGCCACCATTTTTACGAAGTTGGACCTCCGGAGCGCCTACAACTTGGTGCGCATCAGAGAGGGCGATGAGTGGAAGACGGCCTTCATTACACCCACCGGACATTACGAAACCCTTGTCATGCCATTTGGACTGTGCAATGCCCCCGCCGCATTCCAACATCTAATCAACGATGTCCTTCGTGACATGCTCGGCCGGTGGGCATTCGCCTACCTGGATGATATTTTAATCTACTCAAGAACTATGGAAGAACACACCCAGCACGTCAGAGCGGTTCTCAAGAGATTACTCGCCCACCAACTGTACTGTAAGTTGGAAAAGTGCGCTTTTCACGAGCGCTCCACCACGTTCCTGGGTTTTGTCATCTCGCCCCAGGGTGTGGCCATGGACCCGCAGAAGCTAGAGGTTGTGCGTCATTGGCCCCTACCCAAGACCCTTAAGCAGCTTCAACGGTTTCTCGGGTTTGCGAATTTCTATCGTCGCTTTATCCGGGGCTACAGTACAGTTGCCGCCCCCCTAACCGCCCTGACACGTCCTTCACCCCTTCCATTTCACCTCAACCCGGCCGCCATCTCTGCCTTCCGGTCACTGTGTCACCGTTTCACCACTGCACCGATTCTCCACCATCCAGATGCCAGTCAACCATTCGTTGTAGAGGTGGATGCCTCAGATGTGGGCGCTGGAGCTATCCTCTCGCAACAAGGTCCAGATCAAAAGCTACACCCATGTAGCTTCTTCTCCAGAAAATTCAATCCCACTCAGCAGCGATACGGGGTAGGGGACCGCGAGCTGTTGGCCATAAAGTGGGCTCTGGAGGAATGGCGTCACTGGCTCCAGGGCGTCAGCGAGCCATTCATAATCTGGACAGACCATCAAAATCTCATCACCATAAAGACAATAAAGCAACTAAACCCACGACAGGCACGGTGGGCTCTCTTTTTTGAAAATTATAACTTTCACCTCTCATACCGCCCGGGGTCCAAAAACACCAAAGCAGACGCCCTCTCACGACAACTAGAGGTGGATCTCCCCCGGACGGACCCCGCGTCGGTTCTTCCCTCCACCAGGATCATCGCCCCCCTCCAACTGGACCTGGAAACGAGAGTCCGCCAGGCACAAGGTACAGAGACCGAACCGGCAGGTGTGCCACCTGGACGACTCTTCGTGCCCGAGGTGATTAGACCCGAGGTCCTCCAATGGGGGCACTCATCACCCATCTCAGGACATCCGGGCACCCGACGATCCCTCCAATTTCTTCAGCGCGACTTCTGGTGGCCGTCCATGACGAGGGACGTCCGAGAGTTCGTTCAGGCATGCCCCGTGTGCGCCAGGGCCAAAAGCTCCAATCAACCAACTCCGGGAGAACTACAACCACTCCCAGTTCCTCGACGGCCCTGGACGCACATCGCCGTCGACTTCATCACGGGCCTGCCGGCCTCCGAAGGAAAGGACACCATCCTCACAATCGTGGATCGGTTCTCTAAAACCGTGCATCTGGTGGCTCTCGCCGGACTCCCGTCAGCTAAGGAGACAGCAGAGTTGATATTAGAGCACGTAGTCCGTCTGCATGGGTTCCCCAAGGACATCGTCTCGGACAGAGGGCCCCAGTTCACAGCCCGGTTCTGGAAGGCCTTCTGCCGTCTGATCGACTCCACCTGCAGTCTGTCCTCCGGATACCACCCACAGACTAACGGTCAGACGGAGCGGACCAACCAACAACTGGAGCGCTATCTGAGATGTTTCGTAGCAGACCGGCAGCGCTCCTGGGCCCGCTACCTCATCTGGGCTGAGTTATCACATAACCTCCACATCTCCTCAGCCACCAACCTAAGTCCATTTGAGGTATGTCACGGTTTCCAACCTTCCGTGTTCAACCACCCTGAACCGGAGGTTGATGTACCGTCGGCCCAACAGTTGGTCCGCAGATGTCGGCGGCTCTGGATCACGACCAACCGGGCCATTCAACGTGCTAACATCCGTTACACCCACCAACACCGCCGTCGACATCCCCCGGGACGACTGTACCACGTAGGTGACAAGGTATGGCTTTCCTCAAAAAACCTCCACCTTCACACCGAGTCCAAGAAGCTCTCCCCCAGGTTCATCGGACCATACCGCATCACCCACAAAATCAATCCTGTCACCTACCGGCTCCAGCTGCCTGCGGCGCTCCGGATTCACCCAGTATTCCACCTGTCCCAATTCAAACCCTTCATCACCTCGCCAATGATTCCACCCACCCCCCCAGCTCCTCCTCCCCGGATCATCGACGGCGGTCCCGCCTACACTGTGCGCCGAATCCTCGATTCGCGCCCTCGGGGCAAAGGTATGCAATACCTGGTGGACTGGGAGGGCTATGGCCCCGAGGAGCGATCTTGGACCCCGGCCCGGTTCATTCTCGACCCTCAGCTAATTCGGGACTACCGTCACAGGGTATCCTCCACCCCAGGACCGTCAGGAGCCAGTCCTGGACAGGGGGGTACTGTCATACACACCCAATCTGCGCCCGGCACTAGGACCCGGAAGTAAGACGGGCGCAAAACCAGGAAGTATAAAGGAGGTAAACAAACGATAGCTTACCGCTCAGTCATTGAGTTCGGCCCATGTCAGCTCCAGGTATCGTTTCAGCAAACCGTGAGTACTCACATGTTGGTTCCGTTGTCTTTGCTATTGTGTGTGTATTTTTAGGACGCGGGTTAAATTTGTGTTTCTCCCTTGCTCCGTTTTTGTGAGAGTCCTTAAACTAAATCGCGTGGCGATCCTGCCTACTCGCTTCTTTCCGCGTTTGGGTTTATCCTCCACGCTACATTGGGCTAACCGCTAAAGCTACGTCTTCTGGTCACCTCAGGTTAGTCCATCTGACAATAATGGTCATTGTCATTAAGCAGCTTTACAGAATCAAAACAAAATGATGGAATTGTGTGGGAAAATGTGCATGAATCAAAATGTTCATATTGTCCCTGATGAACAAGCCGAGTATGACGGTGGTAATATTAAAAACCTCCCTGAGACGGCAATAGGGATAAACCTTGAGATGAACCCGACTCAACAGTGAACCCATCCTCATCTGGGTGATAATGGATAGCAGGGATTGTTCTGCAGTCATATTAACTGGAATGATCAGAAGATTTAGCACTTAGCGGTTAGCCCTTTGTAGCGTGGATGGTAAACCCAAACGCGGAAGCAAGCAAGTAGGCAGGATAACCACGCAATTTAGTCTAAGGACTCTCACAGAAGGGGAGGAAGGGAAAAACACAAATTTATCCAGCGTCCTATAAACCCACACTCTAATCAGAAAGTAGACCCAAGAAAGTGAGTACTCACAAAATGGCAACTCAATGACTGAGCGATGTGAAGCGCCATCTTGTTTCCTTTTATGCTTCCTGTTTTGCAACCGTACTACTTCTGGGTCCTAGTGCCGGTCGCAGAATGGGTGTATGTGACAGTACCCCTCTGTCCAGGACCGGCTCCCGACGGTCCTGGGGTAGAGGATACACGACGAGGATAGTCCCTGATGAGCTTGGGGTCGAGGATAAACCGGGCTGGAATCCAAGATCGCTCTTCGGGACTGCAGCCTTCCCAGTCAACCCCCTAGGTCGCGAATCGAGGATCCGGCGTATGGTGTAAGCAGGGCCACCGTCAATGATTTGGGGAGGAGGTGCAGGGGGGGATCGTGGAATCATAGGAGAAGTGGTGAAGGGTTTCAGCTATGAGGTGTGGAAAATCGGATGGATTCGGAGCGCCGCAGGCAGCTGGAGCCGGTAGGTGACAGGATTGATCCAGAGGGAGATGCGACAGGGACCAATGAATCTGTGTGAAAGTTTCCGTGCTTCTGTATGGAGATGAAGATTTTTAGTTGATAACCAAACTTTGTCACCTACATTGTACAATCTTCCCGGGGGGTGTCGACGGCGATGTCGGGTGGCGTAGTGAGCCACAGCTGTCGAAACTGGCGGGCCAACTGTTGGGCTGATGGTACATCAACCTCCGGTTCCTAGTGTTCAAACATGGAAGGTTGGAAACCGTGGCATACCTCAAATGGACTTAGGTTCTTGGCTGATGAGATGTGGAGGTTGAGCGATAGCTCATCTGCCCAGATGAGATGGCGGGCCCAGGAGCGCTGACCGTTAGTCTGGGGGTGGTACCCAGAGAATAGGCTGCAGGTTGAATCGATCAGACGGCAGAAGGCCTTCCAGAACCGAGACGATGTCCTTCGGGAACCCATGCAGGCGGACTACGTGTCCTAGACAGCTCGGCTATTTTCTTGGCTGATGGTAGTCCGGCGAGAGCCACCAGGTGCACGGCTTTGGAGAACCGATCGACGATTGTCAGGACGGTGTTCTTTCCCTCGGAGACCGGCAGGCCCGTGTGTCCAGGGCTGGCGTGGTACGCGTAGTGGTTGGAGTTCCCAGCTAGTTGTTATCCTTTGCCCTGGCACACACAGGGCACGCCTGGACGAACTCATCGGCGTCCTTCTTTATTGATGGCCACTAGAAGGCGCGCTGAATAAATTGGAGGGTGCAGCGAGTGCCCGGATGTCCAGAGAGGGGAGACGAATGTCCCCACCGAAGAACCTCCACTCTCGTGGCACATAGAGTCATCCAGGCGGCACACCTGCCGGTTCAGTCTCCTCGGCATTTGCCTGGCGAACTCTTGTTTCCAAATCCCAGTGAAGCGGTGTGATGATTTTTGATGCAGGAAGGACAGGCGCGGGGTACGCCCGAGGGACGTCTTCCTCATGTTGTTGTGAGAGGGCATCTGCCTTGGTGTACTTGGAACACGGGCGGTAGGAAAGATGGAAATTATAATGTTCAAAGAATAATGCCCAATGCGCTTGTCTGGGGTTGAGTTGTTTCATGTTCCGGATAGGGATAAGGTTTTGGTGATCGGTCCAGACGATGAACGTCTCCCTGGCACCCTGGAACCAGTGATGCCATTCCTCCAAAGCCCACTTTATGGGCAGCAGCTCGCGGTCCCCTACCCTGTATCGCTGCTGAGAAAATTCAGCCAGGTCCCGATAGGTGGTGGGGATGGCGTTGGTGTCAATGTCAGGGGCTTCGAACTCCCTAGAACACGTCCCAGCAGTTGCCAGTAGGCAGAGTTCGGTGCAGGTCAGCACCCACTGTAATATCCTGTTCTGTGTCCAGGAGATGAGGGGGTCGAGGATGATGGGTGGTGATGAAATGGAGGTAAGGTGAAACCGGATTTGTTCTTGGTGCTGGTCGATGAGTAG
Source organism: Channallabes apus (assembly GCA_030522415.1). Taxonomy (NCBI): domain Eukaryota; kingdom Metazoa; phylum Chordata; class Actinopteri; order Siluriformes; family Clariidae; genus Channallabes; species Channallabes apus. The sequence goes on from CM060111.1 coordinate 39,724,668, forward strand.
AATGACAGGTTGAGTTTGAGTGGTGATGGGACTGGAGGAGAGGGGGCGACCATCTATAGATGTAATCCGAACGGGCTGGGATAACGCCTCGATTTTTACCCCCATTTCTTTGGCATAGGTAGAGTCAATGAAGTTACCTGCGGCACCAGAATCGATGAACGCAGTACTTTGGACCCATTTGTGGCCAAATTGGAGGGTCACCTGAACCGTGAGATGAGGGATGGCTTTGGTGATCGTGATGGAGAGTTAGAGAGGAGTTTCTCTCCCTCCTCACCGGGTCTGGGTGTTTCCTGGACGGAGAAGACAGATTGCTCGGTGATGCGCCGCTGACCCACAATAGGCGCTCAGCCCCTCCCGGAAGTGGCATTCATGCTCGGCCATGGTTAGGGAGGCGCATCCTAATTGCATGGGTTCCCCGGCTCCGGTGTCAACCACTGGGCGTGGAGTGGTGTAGGCGAAGGTGGGTGCTGGTGGCAGGGTTCTCAGGGCTGGCTTCGGGTGAGAGAGGAGCCGCTGGTCGATCCGGAGGGCGAGCTGAATCAGTCCCTCCAGTGTGGCGGGAAAGCTCTCGCTCGGCTAGCTCGTCGTTAATCCTAGAAGCCAGTCCCTCGTAGTAGGATGTCCGGAGCGCGGCGTCTCCCCACAGGAGGTTTGCACTGTGAGAGTGTGGAAGTTGGCGGTGTAGCGACTCACGGACGATCCACCCTGCCGCAGGTGGTACAGCTTTGTGTCGGTCTCCACCTCGCCCGCAGGATGTTCAAAGGTGAGTTTTAACTGGCAGGTGAACTCAATGTATGAATGGGCGGTATCTGAATCGGAGCTAATTACTGCCATGGCCCACTCTGCTGCCTGCTCTGATAGCAACGAGACGAGGAGAGCAATGCGCAATCGATCGGTGGAGTATTTGGTGGCATTAAACTCAAACACCAGATCTAGAGCAGTTAGAAAAACACTACATCTCCCGTCCGTGCCATCCCATTTATCCGGTAAAGCGAGAAAAACATCAGAAGTTGGAGGGGGGGTGGGGGGGGTGGGGGGGGGGTTGGGCAGAGCTGCGACCATCGCAACGGGAGGCCGGTTAGCCGCGCTACCAATAGCCTTACAAAGGTCCGCGTTCTCCTGCCGACGCTCCGCCACCTCACGGCGCAAGGCCGCGAAGTCTTGGACGCTCCGGCTAAGAGTAGCGAGCTCTCCATTTAGCTGGTTGATTAGCTTGGCGTGCCGATCTACCACATCGAAAAGATGCGCATAATCCGCTGGGTTTACCGCTCGTGGCTCAGTCACGTACTAACCGGAATGATCAGAAGATTTAGCACTTAGCGGTTAGCCCTTTGTAGCATGGATGGTAAACCCAAACGCGGAAGCAAGCGAGTAGGCAGGATAACCATGTGATTTAGTTTTCTCACAGACGGGGAGCAAGGGAAAAACACAAATTTAACCCGCGTCCTATAAACACACTCGAATCAGAAAGTAAACCCAAGAAAGTGAGTACTCACAAAATGGCAGACGGACGATCTGAACCGACATGGGCAAACTCAATGACTGAGCGATGTGAAGCGCCATCTTTTTTCCTTTTATGCTTCCTGTTTTTCAACCGTACTACTTCCAGGTCTGAGTGCCGGTCGTGGAACGGGTGTGTGTGTGGGTGTTAAACATATATAAAATATAACTTAAACACACGTCTACTTTCATTATTGGAGAGTCTAGAGCAAAATTTTTACTTTACAATAAAAAAACTATTGATATGTAAATACATAAAACACAAATTCAACTATTCAAAGTACAGACACAGCATCAGTGCTATAGAGTAAAACTTTAGCTAGATTTAAAAGCATCCAATGATGGAGAAGCTCTAATGTTTAAAGGTCACTTTTCCACAGCTACTCAGAAAGCTCAATCACCTTTTGTTTACATTGTGAATGGGGGACAGATAAAAGTAACTGACTACTAAATCTTAATGGCCTAGAGGCTGTATATGGCCTAATGAGATCATAAATATACTCTGGATCAGAATTATGCAATGCCTTGTATACAAAAAGGATCTTAAAATCGACTCTAAATTGTGTAGGGAGCCAGTGAAATGAGGCAAGGACTGTGGAGATATGATCTCTTTTTATAGTTCCTGCTTAGATTTAGAATCTGCTGCATTTTGAACTGTCTGTAATCGAGACAGTGTAAATTTTGGTTAGCCAATGTACATAGAGTTACAGTAATCGAGATACTAATTGAGAGAAAATTAGTGCATGAATTACAATTTCGAGGTCTTTACGAGAGAGAATGTGTTTCACCTTTGCCACTGATGTGAGATTTTTTTTTTCTTAAATTGGAGAAAAGGATCATATAAGATTCTAGGATTTTTTGCATGATTGTGTAGGTTATTGCTTTAAAAACCTAACTGTATTTTGATGGAATTGTTAGCAGCAGATGGGCCCAGTAGAATCACTTCAGTTTTTATTTTCATTCAGTTGCAGAGAGTTTATTATCTACATAGATCTCCATTTCATTAAGACATAAAAAGAGCTGATCTAGTGAAAAGTAATTTCCTGGGTTGATTGGAGGATATAGTTGGAGGTCATCAGAGTAACACTCACTCTTACTCATCATCTATCCACACACACATTCATTCACACACTATGGGCAATTTGGGAACGCCAATTAGCCTAACCTACATGTCTTTGGGAGGAAACACACCAAGCACGGGGAGAACATGCAAACTCCATGAGATGGGAGGCTCGATTCCCATCTCTGTGTGCATGGAGTTTGCATGTTCTCCCCGTGCTTGGTGGGTTTCCGCCGGGTACTCCGGTTTCCTCCCACAGTCCAAAGATATGCAGGTTAGGCTAATTGGCATTCCTAAATTGTCCATAGTGTGTGATTGGGTGTGTGTATGTGTGTGTGCCCTGCGATGGATTGGCACCCTGTCCAGGGTGTACCCCGCCTAGTGCCCGAAGTCTCCTGGGATAGGTCCCCCCGCGACCCTGAACACAGGATTAAGCGGTATAGAAAATGAATGAATGAATGAGTATCAAATTCAGCACTTAAATCTAAAAGTATCAGAAAGCAGATGACTCAGAATCAATGGACAAAATGTTATTTGTAACCTTCAGCAATGCTGACTCAGTGCTGTGCACTGCTCTAAAACCAGATTGAAATCGATTTAAACTATTAAAAGCATCTAGGTATGAAGTAAGCTGGGCGAGTGCAACTTTTTCCAAAACCTTTCAAATGAAGTGTAGCCGTCCACAGTCACCACATGCATGCCAAGCAGACCAGACGGTCTTGCCTCCATGCAATGAGATCTCTAACCAGACATGGGGCACCAGGATGAGTCAGACAGGTCCAGAGGGCAGAGGGGGGCTGGATCACTGGCAGCTTACAAAAAAAAAAACCCTCACACTGATTTCAGTTACATATGTTAATTGTGTTCTAGTGTTTGATGATAATTTTCATATTTTACACAAAAAATTAAGCAATGTAGGAAACTAAAACAGGCGGCACGGTGGTGTAGTGGTTAGCATTGTCACCTTGTTGGCGTTCCCAAATTGCCCGTAGTGTGTGTGCCCTGTGATGGATTGGCACCCTGTCCAGGGTGTACCCCGCCTCGTGCCCTAAGCCTCCTGGGATAGGCTCCAGGTCCCCGCGACCCTGAACACAGGATAACGCGCTATAGAAGATGAGTGAGTGAGTAAGTGAGGAAACTAAAACCAGCAATTCCAAATTTCCAAACTCAACTCAAGTCAGGAAGATGTCCTAAACCCCAAGTTCAGTGTGTGAGGTCAAATTGACATGGCTGCTCAAGACAACACCTGTACTGTACACTAGCAGTCAAAAGTTTGGATACACCTTTACACATTTTTTTCTACACAGGAAACAATGCTGAAGGCGTCCAAAACATTCAATAATCTCGTATGAACAGTTGATTTTGATATGTGTCTGCTACTTACAGTGCTGTGAAATTTGTTTGCCCCTTCTCATAATTGCAATGACCTCGAACAGGCCGAAAACCTTCTAATGTGGCTGAATTGAAACAATTGTGAAAAGAAGAGTGGACCAAAATTCCTCCACATCTATACTCATTCACAGTTATCGCAAACGCTTGATTGCAGTTGTTGTCACCTTTTGTCAAATAAGGCCAGGTGGGAGAGCTTTGGACAGTTTTTTTTCCCCTTAATAAATGAAATCATCATTTGAAAACTGCATAGTCTTAAAGAGAACCAATTTTCGTCATGGTGCTTGATGAGTTTTGCAAATGCACTCGGCAATACTGTTCTTACAAAAACTGTTCCAGAACAGCTGACTATCATGTCTTAAAATAACAACTCACTGTTGGTGGTATTGTTACTTTATTCCCAAATTCCATACGCTATTTTATAATAATAAAAAACAAACCCAGTCTTGCTTTTGAAAGTATAAAACAAAAAACAAATAAAATAAAAAAAATTATAAGGTGTGTACAAACCTTTTACTGGTACTGTACTGTAAATGCAAGTAATTGCTATGGATCAATCAACATGGAGACATTCCTGTATTAACTAAATCCATAATATTGACTGTACAGTTTGCTGTTTTGAGGAGATAAATATAAATCAATCAATATCTAACAAAGTAAACACAGAACGCATTCATGATTATCAAAAGGTCAACCAAGGACGGTTTTATCGATGATCTCTGAAATGTTTGCTATAATAATAATAATAATAATAATAATAATGTGAATTCCAAAAGCCGGCTTTGATTAATAAAGCAGCAAGAAAAGTCAAAAGTATTAAATAAAATTCAAACTTAAGTACGTATTCATTAAAAAAGAAATGAGAAAAGTCTTAAGTTAGTCAAACTGCATGTAATGAAGTTTAAACAGCAATTGTTAGTAAATCAAAATGCAGAACGAAGCAAGAGACGGGTCGTTGATTAGCTCAAAGGACAACAGCATGGATGTTATCTAACTGAGAAGCAGTGCATGACCGGACCTAATCATCACATACAAATCCTGCAGAGGTCGTTCCAAATAAAAAGATAACACCTCGTGCTCGATGCTTTTGTATTTTTCTAAAGCCTGTTGTTTTTGTAGTTCCTGCAAATTTGCAAAACATGAACAGATTCCTGGAAGGTGCGCATGGTTGATCAAGTGAGTGTGCTACAGAAGGATGAATATTATAGATGAGAGAATCCAGATGCTTCTTGAAGGATAGGAAAGACATTCAAGGCACTTATGAAGGAGTACACAAAATCAGAGAATATTAACAGACCTGCAAACCTTGAGGAGCTGTAATGTGCAAAGTGGCTAAGATGGTCCTTTTACAAACCACTTGTCTAAAAAGAAAATGTCAGAGGCAGAAATTTCACATTGCCAAGTGAAAAAGAAAACGTTAATCTTCTGTTGCAGTAAAGTCACCAAGAATATACCATACAGTATACTCAGAGGTGGAAAGAGTAATAAAATTTTGTACTCAAGTACAAGTACTGTTACTTCAGTGAAATTTTACTTAAGTACAAGTAAAGTTACCATTATAAAAATCTACTCAAGTAAAAGTAAAAAGTAACTCATTAAAAAATTTACTCAGGGTAAAAGTTAAAGAGGGTAAAAGGGGGGGGGGGGGGGGGGCGTTGGGGATGAGGCATTCTAGCGTAGTTTAAAAAAGATATAAATCTCAAACTAGTTGTTTTTAACTGAAGGAACACCTTTGCATAATAAAGCTGTTGTCTTTCTTGTGCTTGAAAATCAAAGTGGTCACTTAAATATGGTGTTACGTCCCAGTCTAGGGCCATAGAGCAAAAGAATGGTTCAGGGTTCTATTTTAAACTGTATGGAAATGGTGGTATATGGCAGAAAGAACTAGATCCAATCATTAACTGATGAAAAAATGAGGTTTGTATACACACACACACAAAACAGGAGGAGGATCAGATTCAGGATGGACCCAGGCCAAAATAATAAACAAAATGGTATTTATATTTAGTAGCTAGATTACCTGCAAAAAAACAACAACCCACAAACAAAAATTCAGGTACCTTCCCGGACTCCCTAAACCAAAAACAGTGAATAAATTCCCTCTTCCCATAATAAATGGCAACTACGCCCCTACTACTAGTGAGTGCACCAACATACAGTGAAATTATCTACAAATATATACAAAGACCAACCAAACTAAAGGGACAAAGCAATAATCAACGTCAATTGGAGGCAAAAAGTCAAAACCAAAGTCAAAGTCAAAGTCAAAGTCAAAACACAACCAAATATCAAAACGCCAAAATCACTTTCCTCTTCCCCGCGTCTCTCTCTGGTTTATCTATGGTCGCGCTAGTCGATGACGTCACTCAGGGCGGAAGTGACCGTGTGGAAGGTCAGGAAGATGCCGATGTCAGAAAACCTGGAGTGGAGTCTGGAGCGGCGCGCGACCAGGACATGATACACACACGCGGCGCAACGGAGCATTTATACAAAGCATAATATTTTCATTATTTTATCATTTTCATTCATTTATTTTTTACTCAGTAGCGAATATGATTTAGAATGTAGCAAATTACAATACTTCAAACAAAACGTACTTACAGTAAGTAAAAGTAAAACTACAGATTTTAAAAAGTACTGTAAAAAGTAGAAATACACAAAAAAAATTACTCAATTACAGTAACGCGAGTAAATGTAATTCGTTACTTTCCACCTCTGCATATACCATACCAATAGTCATAACATTAATAACATTGAATCTGCCTAGATTTTTGGGTTCCCCTTGTGATACCAATGTAGCTCTGGCCATTTCGGGTGTGGCTCTGCAGGGGCACCGGGGGGAGGGGGGGGGGTGCTGTGGCGTTTTGCACCAGGCAGCAGATCCTTTGCCTGCTGCAGGTTGTGAGGCGGGGTCTCAGCGGATATCAGACTTGTTCGTCTGCATTTCATGGGTGCTCTACTGGATTGAGATTGGGAGGCTGGGTCCGGCGGCCTTGGGCTCTTTGCCTGGTGGACCCCTCGTGCAGCAGGCTGTGATGTTCTGGGGCTTTTCTTTAATGCACAGCGCTTACTTTTTTTCATTGATTTGTGCTGCATTGGCTTTTCTGTGGATCAGACCAAACATGGGATGGCTAAGCCCAGGGTTCCCATGTCACCAGTTTACTGATATATATTGGTGATCAATGTTGTCTCAATACTATGGCTTATTATTATGGCACAATCCATAGTGAGAAAAGATGTTATGTAACAAAGAGTAAGGCGAGATGAGAGGTTACATTAGATGAGTGATTTGCTAATGTAAGGTGGCAGAAAGGATAAAGATTTCAATAGGTCTTTAAAAGGTCCCATACAAGTTAATACAGGTCTAATAATGTGTTCAAATAATGCACTTTTTTCATATCTCAAACTGACCCTTGTCTTAGTGTCTGTGTAGATGAGCTCCTGCTGAGCCACGCCCCACCAGAGAGCAGTCGAGCAGAGCAAAAAGCAAGGAGAAGGGGTTCTCTCATAATATTCATGGAAATTACCAAAAACATACACTACACCCTTTGTTTTTCCTGAAATTCCTGACAAAAAAAAATAAAAATCTCTCCGACAAGAGATTTACGACAAAGTGTTTCACCTGTAGTGAGAAAAGTGTATTTGGAAATTTGATTTCAGTGTGAGTTAGTCTGCATGTGAATTTCTGAATATTTAAAATCAGTGTTGTTTCTGCTGCTCCCGTCGAGGGGTCGACACAGCAGACTATCTGATCCACACACAACTTTGGCACAGGTTTTTACGCTGAATGCCCTTCCTGACACAACTCTCCCGTTTTAGTTAAGTCTCTAAAATAAATGTTTAATTCAATGCATGACCCCATTTTCAACATTGTCCATTTTTCATATATTATTTATTTATTATTATTATTATTTCATTAATTTAATATTTGAAAATAGAAAACTAAATAAAATTAAATATGTTTAAATAATTTTTCTACCAGTCTTCTATTGAATAGTTTTTTTTTTAACCCATTACTCAACCTGTACGATTTGATTGATTGACTGATTGATTGATTGATTGATTGATTGATTGATGATAGATAGATTCTAGGTGTACAATTTTTTACTTTTAAACCATAAGTAGTAAAGTACTGTGTTAAGCTCTACCTTATTTCAAGACTACAGTCTTTGTCCCTTGATTTTACTTACATAATGCTTTTCCCTTTACATAATGCTTTGAATTAAGTAATTAATTCAGTCAAAACGTTTAATGTTTCAAAGTGCTCGAGTAATGGCGCTTACACCAGCATGTACTGTACTGTAGATCTGTTCTTATTGCACTGCAGTTTCTGATTTTAATAAAAAATTCAATGCTTCAATATTCAATAGCACTTAAACAACACGTACCAGAGGGACGCTGCTTGTACCATCATGCAGAGCACCTGTTAAAACTTACATTCTATTTTCCAACATTCATTAGCTCCTGACACCAGCTTTCATTTTTTTTATTTTAGCCAATTTTTGGATAGAAGATTCTTTCTTAAAGTTCATTAAAAAAAAAATCGCTTCAGAGAACAGTTGAAGAGATGAACTTATACCAACATGTAGAGTGCCTCCTACTGCTTTCATTTTATTTTCTTATTTATCTGCTTGTTTATTTATTCATTTATTTATTTATATATTTTTGAATGTAGACGTTACCGAGGTTCATGCTTGCACCAGCATGTAAGATGACCCCGCTGCCTTTAGTACTCATTTCTTTAGGATAACATTTAAACATTTTGTTAAAATGTTTTATATGAACCAAAAATCTGTGTGAATCGAAAAACAAAAAATCATAGTGAAGGTAGTTTGGGCGATGCCACTTGCTGTTGCTGGAAGAATTACTGTAAAATGTATGGATTTCTTTATTCATTCATTCATTCATTCATTTTCTATACCGCTTAATCCTGTGTTCAGGGTCGCGGGGGACCTGGAGCCTATCCCAGGAGACTTCGGGCACTAGGCGGGGTACACCCTGGACAGGGTGCCAATCCATCGCAGGGCACACACACATACACACACTCACACACCCAATCACACACTACGGGCAATTTAGGAACGCCAATTAGCCTAACCTGCATATCTTTGGACTGTGGGAGGAAACCGGAGTACCCGGAGGAAACCCACCAAGCACGGGGAGAACATGCAAACTCCATGCACACAGAGACGGGAATCGAGCCTGGATTTCTTTATTTTAAGACAAAAAAAAAGATCTAAAGTGGTTTTGTAAAAGCAGTTGGAATACATGATTGCAAGCAGCATCTTGTGGATCAGAAGCAGATTGAATTTTTAAATATTAAAAGCCCTGAATATATAATTTAATCAGATAATAAATAAATAAATTAATAAAAGTTTTAGTTTACATACACCGGGCTCAAGCTGAATCACCTCAGTTCTTATAGTTTCAAAATTAGTTGACTTTTAAATATGAAACTTTTTTTTATTTTAAAGTTAAAGTTAAAATTTCCATACAGTTAAACTAATTTTATATTTATAACCCTCATCATTTGAAATCTATTTAATTATCATCCATTCTGGTCTGTACACACACACACACACTCATACACACACATAAATACACACACATACACACACACACTGAGATACTACATCAAAACACTGTATTGTACACACTGTACATGCTCTTTGCACAATATTCATTACTTCTTAATTTGCACAAACTATTTTTACCTTTGCTGCTACTTAAATGTCAATCTGTCTCATTTCAGCTAGCCAGGTAATTAGGTTTCCAAGTTAGCTTTTATGTTGTAAATGTATGTTGTCTTGTCAATCTGTCTAGTTAGCTAGTTAGTTTCTTTTAATTTCTGTCGTATGTAGCACCTTGGTCCTGGTGGAACTTTGCCTTGTTTGACTATATACTAAACTGTATATGGTTGAAATGATGATAAAAGCCTTCTTGTACTTGAACTTCATGTCATTCATTCTCTATACTTTTTCTGATCCTGTACAGGGTTGAGGGATGCCTGGAAACTATTCCAAAAAACCTCAGGGCTAAAGGTGGGATGCACCCTGGACAGGGTTCCAATCCATCACACACATGCCCACACACACACACACACATTCACACACTATGTGCAATTTGAGAACGCGAATGAACCTAATCAGTATGTCTTTAGACTGTGGGAGGAAAACTGAGTATGCAGAGGAAACCCACCAAGCACAGAGAGAACATGCAAACTCCATGCACACAGAGGCCGAGGCAGGAATCGAACTCTCAACCCTAGAGATGTGAAGCCACAGGGCTAAAATGCCACTGTTCCTCGTTTCGATGGGTATGCTAAGATTTTAAAATTGTTTTCATTTGCTTTAATCTGCACCGCGTTCCAAATTATTATGCAAATTGGATGTAAGTGTCAAAAACATTAAACGTTTGGTTTTTAAATTAAACTGATGGATGGTGTTGTGTCTCAGGGCTCTTTGGATCACTGAAATGAATCTCAGACACGTGTGATAATTAGTTTGCCAGATGAGCCCAATTAAAGGAAAAGTACTGAAGAAGGTTGTTCCACATTATTAAGCAGGCCACAGGTTTCAAGCAATATGGGAAAGAATAAGGATCTCTGCTGCCGAAAAGCGTCAAATATTGCAATGCCTTGGAGAAGGTATAAAAACATTAGATATTTCATGAAAACTTAAGCGTGATCATCGTACTGTGAAGACATTTGTGGCTGATTCAGCACACAGACAGGTTTGTGCAGATAAAGGCAGAATGAAGAAGGTTTCTGCAAGACAAATTCAGCAGATTAAGAGAGCAGCTGCTGAAATGCCATTACAAAGCAGCAAACAGGTATTTGAAGCTGCTGGTGCCTCTGGAGTCCCGCGAACCTCAAGGTGTAGGATCCTTTAAAAGCTTGCAGTTGTGCATAAACCTACTATTCGGGCCCTAATCTATGCTCACAAGCAGAAACGGTTGCAGTGGGCCCAGGCATACATGAAGACAAGTTTCTAAACGGTCTTGTTTACTGATGAGTGTCGTGCAACCCTGGATGGTCCAGGTGGATGGAGTAGTGGATGGTTGGATGGCCACCATGTCCCAACAAGGCTGCGACGTCAACAAGGGAGGTGCCGGAGTCATGTTTTCAGTTTTTTCAAATTCAAATTCAAATTTTATTAGTCACATACACAATCATACACAGTATAATATGCAGTGAAATGCTTTATACGACCGCCAGTGACCTTAAAAAAAAAAGAAAAGAAAATCTTGTACGTAAAATAAATAATCAATAAAAAGGAAATACTTAAGAAATAATTTTAACTAGTAAAATTAACTGTGCATAAGGGCATAATAAAATATTGCAAAAATATAGAAATATGGGATTAAAGTGTCAGTGGTTGTGCAAATATGCATGAAGGTGACATGTGCAATTGTCCAGATGTATGAGTATTTAGTGCAAGTGTGTATGAATGTGTCCATGATTGTCCAGTCAGTGTTGTGAGCTTAAAAGATGTTATTAGTCCTGTGTGGAGATGTGATTGTGTGATTGAGAGACCTTATCGCCTGCGGGAAGAAGCTCCTCCTCAGTCTCTCTGTGTTGGCCTTTAGGGAGCGGAATCTCTTCCCAGACCGCAACAAAGAGAACAGTCCATTACTGGGGTGACTGAGGTCCTTCATGATCTTCCTGGCCTTAGTCCAGCACCGCTTGCTGTAGATGGAGTGTAGGTCAGGGAGCTCAGTGCGGATGATGCGCTCGGCTGATCGCACCACCCTCTGTAGAGCTCGTCTGTCCTGCATGGTGCTGTTCCCGAACCAGGTCGTGATGTTTCCCGTCAGGATGCTCTCTATGGTGCAGGAGTAGAAGTTCCTGAGCACCTTGGAGGGCAGTCTAAAGTCTCTCAAGCGTCTGAGGTGGTAGAGACGCTGCCGGGCTTTTTTCACCACGGTGTTGATGTGACAGGACCATGACAGGTCCTGCGTGATGTGAACACCGAGGTATCTGAAGCTGTCCACTCTCTCCACTGGGCTCCTGTTGATGACGGGGGTCTGGTAGTTCCTCTCCTGCTTTGTACTAAAGTCCACTATCAGCTCCTTTGTCTTACTGACGTTCAGGAGGAGATTGTTCCTCTGGCACCAGTTCTCCAGATTTCCAATCTCCTCTAGGTAGTCCGACGCATCATTGTTGGTGATCAGTCCGACCACGGCGGTGTCGTCAGCAAACTTGATGATGGAGGTGGAGTTGGTAGTGGCCACGCAGTCGTGGGTGTACAAAGAGTACAGCAGGGGGCTCAGAACACAACCCTGGGGGGCTACAGTGCTGAGAGTGAGTGTAGCTGAGACATGTCCGCCCATCCTTACTGCCTGTGGTCTGCCAGTCAGAAAATTGGAGATCCACTGACATATAGATGAGCTGAGTCCCAGGTGCTCCAGCTTGGTGGTGAGTGTGGAGGGAATTATTGTGTTAAAAGCAGAGCTGTAGTCGATGAAGAGCATTTTAACATAATTCCCTTTCCTAGTGTCCAGGTGAGTGAGTGATGTGTGGAGGAGATGAGAGATTGCATCGTCTGTGGAGCGGTTCTGACGGTATGCAAACTGTAGTGGGTCCAGTGTGTCGGGTAGTGAAGAAATGATGAAGTCTCTGATAAGGCGTTCAAAGCACTTCATCACTACTGAGGTGAGGGCTACAGGTCGATAGTCATTGAGGGAAGCAGGATGTGGTTTCTTTGGAACAGGAACAATGATGGACTCTTTGAAGCATGTGGGGATCACCGACTGAGATAAAGAGATGTTGAATATCTCAGTGAACACAGGTGCTAGCTGGTCTGCGCAGGCTCTGAGAATACGGCCTGAGATGCCGTCTGGTCCTGCTGCTTTCCTGGTGTTCACTCTCTTGAAGGCTCTCCTCACGTCGTGCTCGGAGATGATGAGCGCGTTCCCGGTGCTGGCTGTGTCTTCCTGTCTGCAGCCGTTAGCGCCGCTAGCATTAGCGCCGTTAGCATTAGCGCCGTTAGCATTAGCATTGCTAGCGTCTTTAGCTGCAGCCTCGAAGCGAGCGTAAAATGTGTTCAGCTCGTCTGCCAGAGTCGCGTCCGTGTTCGTCATACCGGATGCTGGTGCTTTGTAGTCCGTTATTGTTCTCAGTCCCTGCCACAGGCTCCTAGAGTCACTCTGTTGAAGCTGTGACTCTAGTTTTCTCCCGTAGCGCTGCTTCGCCTCTTTCACCGCCTTCCAGACGTTATATGACGCAGCCTTGTACGGTTCCATGTCCCCCGACGCAAGTCCCGTGTTGTAGGCAGCGGTGCGAGATCTCAGAGCGTCGCGGATGGTTTTATCCACCCACGGCTTCTGGTTGGGAAACGTTCTGATAGTCTTTTTCTCCACCGTATCGTCCACTAGCTTCCCAATAAATCCCACAACCGCTTCGGTAAACACGCTGACGTCATCATCGGAGCTGTTTCTGAACATGTCCCAGTCTGCGTCATCGAGTGCGTCCTGTAACGCGGCCACCGATTGGTCCGTCCAGCGCGCGACCTCCCTCTGAACCGGAACTTCCTGTTTCAGCCTTTGTTTATATTTTGGCATGAGGAAGATGGCGGCGTGGTCGGATTTACCAAACGCTGGACGAGATTGTGCCTTGTAACCGTCTTTGACTGTGGTATAACAGTGGTCCAATGTCCTTTCGCCCCTGGTGGGGCAGGTGATGTGCTGATAAAAGTTCGGCGCTCCGCGTTTGAGGTTGGCACTATTAAAATCCCCCGCCACAATGAGCGCAGCGTCCCGGTGTTGTGTCTGGTGCTGTGTGAGCGCCTCATGCAGCTCGCATAAGGCCTTGTCTGTGTCTGCTTGTGGAGGAATGTAAACGGCACTGATTATGACCGATGTGAACTCCCGTGGAAGATAAAATGGACGACACATGATGGACAGTAGTTCCAGGTTTGGTGTGCAGGAGCGTGTAAGAGGAACAACGCTCGCGCTGTTGCACCAGCTGTTGTTCACCATTAAGCACACGCCGCCTCCCCTTGACTTCCCCTTTTTATTTTTAGAATAAATATTGTTATCATTAGGAGGTTTGTTCGAAAAAATTCTAATTATACCCTAATAGTTGATGACTAGAAAATTATACTGACTGTCATTTAAATTTACTAATCATGAAAACCAGAGAAAGATATAATTTGCATAATAATTTGGAACGCAGTGTATTGGTTACAGTATATTATCACTTTTGCACATTTTTTGCATGTGTGTGTTTTGTGTCTCGACTGATCTATCAAATCATTCATCAGATTTTTTAATGACTCAAATGCTGTGAATGACTCTTGATTGTTTTTGGATATGCCAAGTGTAATTGTCTCAGGTGGTACAGTGGCTTAGTGATTAGCACCACCAGGGTCTGGGTTTGATTCCCTCCTCAGAGTCTAGCTATGCTTGGTGTGTTTTCTCCAGGTGCTCTAGTTTCCTCTTACATTCCAAACATATGCAGGTTAGGCTAATTGGCATTCCCAAATTGCCCACAATGTGTGTGTGTGTGTTTGTGTCTGCCGTGTGATGGACTGGCACCCCACCTTGCCCTAAGTCTCCTGGGATAGACTCCAGGCCCTCCACGACCCTGCATGCAGGATAAAGCGGTTGTGCTTGAGAAGATGATGAGTGTGTGAGTGATACTTGTCTCAGATGAGGAAAACACACATATTGCTGATATGCCTGAAAGCAGGTCATTCTGGGAGCTGCAGTGAAATGAGTTATTAAGGCAGCGCTGCAGCTCTGTTGCACAAGAACATCCACAGGAGTCCCATGTTCCCATAATGAAACTGTGTATGCAGAAAGTCCAACTGCATGTCTCAGAGTTATTATTTAGGCTGTTGTTATTCTTCCCCCTTAAGCACTATTACTCGGTAACAAATCCATAATCTTTGTGATCTTCTTCTGCTTCACTTTCTCCTGTCAGTCATGAATGCAAATAGCATTCCTCAAAGCTCCTGTGACTATACTGCTATTGTCTGGGCAAAAAAACGATGCCGCTGGAGACCTAATATCACCGCCGAGTAAAACGATGCCCACTTGATGACAGCTCAGGTCTCTGCTGTCAGTCAAAGCCTGAATCTGATTAAGCATCTCTGGAGATGTAGCCTCCAGATGTTCGCCTAAAGAGGAGAAAAGAAAAAAAAAAAAGCAGCACATGCTGTTTGCTTGGCTAGATAGCTGGCATAATATTGTTTTTTAAGCAGTGAATGCTTGTGGCATTCAAAACACCACAGAGCCGGGCTTTCATACAGTAGTTGCTCCAAAATCCACCAGTATTGCATATCTAGAGTAAATCTTATAATGACCATAGTGTTGCAAGTCTCTAGCTCATAAACATTTTAGTGGCATTTTCTACCCAATTTAGCCATCCACCAGCCAGCACTTCTCTAACTAGATACCAAGTTTTTTTTTGTTGTTGTTGTAATTTTTGTCTGTCCACATGCCATCCAGCACATCAGGCGATGGATACTCCACACCCTGGAGATATATCCATCCATCGGTCGAGTTCAAGCTCGATGCCTCATTGTCATTCACACAATACAGGCAATTTGATAAACCTACCAAGCAAAAGGAGAACATGCAAACTCCATGCACATGGACTCAGATCAGACCCTGACTCTGGAGGTGCAAGGTAACAGTGCTAGCCACTACGCCACCTACAGTATGCCACCTTAGGTCTAATGCATGTTTTGTGCAAGACACTTGAAGCCAGCCAACCAGTTCATGATTTCAATTCAATTCAATTCAGTTTTATTTGTATAGCGCTTTTAACAATTGACATTGTCTCAAAACAGCTTTACACAATCAAAAGAACAATTTAAGTTTGTGTGGAATGTGAATGTGAATAGTGAATGTGAATAGTCCCTGGTGAGCAAGCTGAGGGCGACAGTGGCAAGGAAAAACTCCCTGAGATGGTAATAGGAAGAAACCTTGAGAGGAACCAGACTCGACAGGGAACCCATCCTCATCTGGGTGAAACAGAGAGCAGGAAATGATCTGCATTTATACAGTGTTAGGTGTTAGGTTCAGCTATAATAGTTGATGTTAATTGATGTTATAATAGTTGATGTAAAATGGAGTCCAGTAGTTATTGGAGACTCAGGTAGACTTGTAGAAAGTTCCAGTTCTGAACTATCAAATTGTCAAGTCCTCAGAGAAACAGCTGACAACAGCAGTCGAGGCCAGAACCGTCTTCTAAGTAGATAGAATCATCCCCAGACACCAGACGCATCCTAAAGAGACACACGGGGCATCCATGCGACGAGACCTCCAACCAGAAACGGGGCACCAGGATGGATCAGACAGGTCCGGAGGGCAGAGGGAGTCTGGATCACTGGCAGCTCAGGAACCACATGTGTAGCTCGACAGAGAGAGAGAGAGAGAGAGAGAAAGAGTGAAAGGGGGAGACAGGGGGAGAGAGGAAAGAGAAAGAGGGGGAGAAAGGAAGAAGAGGAGAGATGGCAATTAGGTATGGTCACAGTCACAATGTATAATATGAATGTATATTTACTGTAGAGTGCAAAGCAGGGACTCCGGCAGGACTAACTATGACAGCATAACTAAAAGGGAGAGCCAGAAGGAAACACAAACATGAGGGCTCCCTGAGATGTAAAGCAAACAATCACCTCACCGTCAACAAACCTGAGTGATCAAATGAGACTGAGGAGGACAGCATCTAAACATACCAGTTCACCATAATACTCTACGTCCATGAGTCCCCCAGATCTGCTCCTTTACCTTATGGCAAATCTATTTATAAAAATGCTTGGCTAAATAAATAGGTTTTGAGCCTAGACTTAAACACTGAGACTGTGTCTGAGTCCCGAACACTATTTGGAAGACTATTCCATAATTTTGGGGCTTTGTAAGAAAAAGCTCTGCCCCCAGCTGTAGTTTTCATAAAACGCGGTACTGATAAGCAGCCTGCATCCTTTGACCGAAGTAGGCGTGGCGGATCGTAAGACACTAGCAGTTCGCTCAGATACTGCGGGGCGAGACCATTTAATGCCTTATATGTCAAGAGTAGTATTTTAAAATCAATGCGAAATTTCACAGGGAGCCAATGTAGTGAAGATAGGATAGGGGTGATGTGCTCATATCTTCTGGTTCTAGTGAGGACTCTCGCTGCTGCATTCTGGACTAGCTGAAGCTTGTTTATGCACCTAACTGAACAACCAGACAGTAAGGCATTACAATAGTCCAACCTAGAAGTGATAAAAGCATGAAATAGTTTTTCTGCATCGTTTAGCGACAATATATTTCTTATTTTGGCGATATTTCTGAGGTGAAAGAATGCTATCCTGGTGATATTATCTACATGAGCTTCAAATGAAACGCTGGAATCTATAATCACGCCGAGGTCTTTTACTGTTGCACTTGATGGAACAGAAAGGCCATCTAAAGTTACGGTGTGATCTAAGATTTTACTTCTAGCTGTATGCGGTCCTATGACTAGAACTTCTGTCTTATCCGGATTAAGCAGAAGGAAGTTAATTAGCCTCCAATTTCTTATGTCCTGCACACATTGCTCAACTTTAGTAAGATGGTTTTTCTCATCAGTTTTTATTGAGACGTATAGCTGTGTGTCGTCAGCATAACAATGAAAACTAATACCATGCTTACGGATTATGTTGCCCAGAGGAAGCATGTAAAGGGAAAAAAGCAGTGGGCCTAAAACTGAACCCTGCGGAACGCCAAACTCCAATAGAGAACATGCAGAACAATCACCATTTAAGTCTACATACTGATAACGATCGGTCAAATAGGATCTGAGCCAGGAGAGGGCTGTACCCTTAATTCCTACTACATTTTCTAATCTGTGAAGAAGAATAGCATGATCAATAGTGTCAAAAGCTGCACTGAGGTCGAGTAATACAAGCATAGTTAAACAACCCTGATCAGAGGCCAATAGGAGGTCATTTACTACTTTAACGAATGGTGTTTCTGATCCTGTGATGAGGCCTAACTCCTGACTGATACAGTTCATGTATGCCATTTCTATGTAGATATGAGCATAGCTGCTCCGCTACTATCTTTTCCAGAATCTTAGAGATAAAGGGGAGGTTTGATATTGGCCTGTAATTGGACAGCTGACAGGGGTCGAGGTCAGGTTTCTTAATTATTGGTTTAATAACTGCTACTTTAAAAGATTTTGGAACATAACCAATGCTGAGTGAGGAATTAATTATTCTCAACAGCGGTTCTGTTATTACTGGTATTATCTGTTTAAGATAGTATTCAGGGTCGTGGGGGCCTGGAGCCTATCCCAGGAAACTTTGGGCACAAGGCAGGGTACGCCCTGGACAGGGTGCCAATCTATCGCAGGGCACACACACATGCACACTCACACTCTCATTCACACACTACGGGCAACTTGGTAACGCCAATTAGCCTAATCTGCATGTCTTTGGACTGAGGGAGGAAACCACCAAGCACAGGGAGAACATGCAAACTCCATGCACATAGAGACGGGAATCGAGCCTGGCCGGGAATTGAACCCGTGTATCAAAATATCATGGTACACGTACAGTATGATCGAACTACACCATGGTAAAATTTCTTATACGAGAGATGTCATTTCACCCACTATGAGAGAAGTCCTGAATAAATAATTGTCAAATTAAGAAAAAAATTATTATAATAATAATAAAACAGTTTTAATTAAGATCTATACACTGGGCTCATGCATAATGACCTTATTAGTTTCAAATATACTGAACTTTTAAATAACTTTCTGGAAGAATATATATATATATATATATATATATATATATATATATATATATATACACATATATATATATATATATACACATATATATATATATATACACATATATATATATATATATACATATATATATATATATATATATATATATACACTCAGTAAAAAAAGAAACGTCCTCTGACTTTCAACTGTTTTTACTTTTAGTAAACTTAATGTGTAAATATTTGTATGAACACTAAAAGAGTCAACACCATAAGACATAAAGTAAAAATGTTTCACAATGTGTCCCTGAATGAAGGGAGGCTCAAAATCAGTCAGTAGCAGTCAGTATCTGGTGGCCACCAGCTGCTTGAAGTACTGCAGTGCATCTCCTCCTCATGGACTGGACCAGATTTGTCAGTTCTTGCTGTGAGATGGAGGGATTGTGTGTTCCTGGTGTGACTCGGGCAGTTGTTGTGGCCATCCTGTACCTGTCACGCAGGTGTGATATTCGGATGTACCCATCCTGTGCAGGTGTTGTTACACGTGGTCTTCCACTGCGAGGATGATCAGTTGTCCTTCCTGTCTCCCTGTAGAGCCGTCTTAGGCGTCTCACAGTGCGGACATGGCGATTTATTGTCCTATAGCCACATCAGCAGTCCTCATGCCTCCCTGCAACATGCCTAATGCACGTTCACGCAGATGAGCAGGGACCCTGGGCATCTTTCTTTGGGTGTTTTTCACAGTCGGTAGACGAGTCTCTTTAGTGTCGTGCGTTTTTAGAACTGTGACCTTAAATGCCTACTTTCTGTAAGCTGTTAAGGTCTTAACAACCATTCCACAGGTGCATGTTAATTAATTGATTATGGTTAATTGATTTTTACAACATTATTGTTCAAATACACAGTCCTGAAAAAGGGGCGTTTCTTTTTTTGCTGAGTATACAGTACATACAGTGGCTTGCAAAAGTATAACTTTTCAGTTATTCTATATATATATATATACAGACAGTGGCTTGCAAAAGTATTCGGCCCCCTTGAACTTTTCCACATTTTGTCACATTACAGCCACAAGCATGAATAAATTTTATTGGAATTCCACGTGAAAGACCAATACAAAGTGGTGTACACATGAGAAGTGGAACAAAAATCATACATGATTCCCAACATTTTGTACAAATAAATAACTGCAAAATGGGGTGTGCGTAATTATTCAGCCCCCTTTGGTCTGAGTGCAGTCAGTTGCCCATAGACATGATTCAATTCAATTCAGTTTTATTTGTATAGCGCTTTTAACAATTGACATTGTCTCAAAACAGCTTTACACAATCAAAAGAATTATTTAAGTTTGTATGGAATGTGAATGTGTATGAATCAAAATGTTCAGATAGTCCCTGGTGAGCAAGCCCGAGGGCGACAGTGGCAAGGAAAAACTCCCTGAGATGGCAATAGGAAGAAACCTTGAGAGGAACCAGACTCGACAGGGAACCCATCCTCATCTGGGTGAAACAGATAGCAGGAAATGATCTGCATTTATACAGTGTTAAGTGTTAGGTTCAGCTATAATAGTTGATGTTAATTGATGTTATAATAGTTGATTTAAAATGGAGTCCAGTAGTTATTCGAGACTCAGATAGACTTGTAGAAAGTTCCAGTCCTGGACTATCGAATTGTCAAGTCCTCAGAGAAACAGCTGACAACACCAGTCGAGGCCAGAACCATCTTCTAAGTAGATAGAATCATCCCCAGACACCAGACGCATCCTAAAGAGACACATGGGGCATCCATGCGACGAGACCTCCAACCAGAAACGGGGCACCAGGATGGATCAGACAGGTCCGGAGGGCAGAGGGAGTCTGGATCACTGGCAGCTCAGGAACCACATGTGTAGCTCGACAGAGAGAGAAAGAGTGAAAGGGGGAGACAGGGGGAGAGAGGAAAGAGAAAGAGGGGGAGGAAGAGAAAAGGAGGAGAGATTGCAATTAGGTATGGTCACAGTCACAATGTCTAATGTGAATGTATATTTAGTGTAGAGTGCAAGCAGGGACTCCGGCAGGACTAACTATGACAGCATAACTAAAAGGGAGAGCCAGAAGGAAACACAAACATGAGGGCTCCCTGAGATGTAAAGCAAACAATCACCTCACCGTCAACAAACCTGAATGATCAAATGAGACTGAGGAAGACAGCATCTAAACATACCAGTTCACCATAATACTCTACGTCCATGAGTCCCCCAGATCTGCTCCTTTACCTTATGGCAAATCTATTTATAAAAATGCTTGGCTAAATAAATAGGTTTTGAGCCTAGACTTAAACACTGAGACTGTGTCTGAGTCCAGGTGATGATGAGTGCTAATGACTAAATAGAGTGCACCTGTGTGTAATCTAATGTCAGTAAAAATACAGCTGCTCTGTGACGGCCCCAGAGGTTGTCTAAGAGAATATTGGGAGCAACAACACCATGAAGTCGAAACAACACACCAGAAAGGTCAGGGATAAAGTTATTGAGAAATTTAAAGCAGGCTTATGCTACAAAAAGATTTCCAAAGCCTTGAACATGCCACAGAGCACTGTTCAAGCGATCATTCAAAAATGGAAGGAGTATGGCACAACTGTAAACCTACAGTATCAAGACAAGGCCGTCCACATAAACTCACAGGCCGAACAAGGAGAGCGCTGATCAGAAATGCAGCCAAGAGGCCCATGGTGACTCTGGACGAGCTGCAAAGATCTACAGCTCAGATGGGGGAATCTGTCCATAGGACAACTATTAGTCGTGCACTGCACAAAGTTGGCCTTTATGGAAGAGTGGCAAGAAGAAAGCCATTGTTAACAGAAAACAATTAGAAGTCCCGTTTGCACAGCAAACATGTTGAAGAAGGTGCTCTGGTCAGATGAGACCAAAATGGAACTTTTTGGCCAAAATGCAAAACGCTATGTGTGGCAGAAAACTAACACTGCACATCACTCTGAACACACCATCCCCACTGTCAAATATGGTGGTGGTGGCATCATGCTCTGGGGGTGCTTCTCTTCAGCAGGGACAGGAAAGCTGGTCAGAGTTGATGGGAAGATGGATGGAGCCAAATATAGGACAATCTTGGAAGAAAACGTCTTGGAGTCTGCAAAAGACTTGAGACTGGGGCGGAGGTTCACCTTCCAGCAGGACAACGACCCTAAACATAAAGCCAGGGCAACAATGGAATGGTTTAAAACAAAACATATCCATGTGTTAGAATGGCCCAGTCAAAGTCCAGATCTAAATCCAATCGAGAATCTGCGGCAAGATCTGAAAACTGCTGTTCACAAACGCCGTCCATCTAATCTGACTGAGCTGAAGCTGTTTTGTAAATTAGAATGGGCGAGGATTTCAGTCTCTAGATGTGCAAAGCTGGTAGAGACATACCGTAAAAGACTGGCAGCTGTAATTGCAGCAAAAGGTGGTTCTACAAAGTATTGACTCAGGGGGCTGAATAATTACACACACCCCACTTTGCAGTTATTTATTTGTAAAAAATGTTTGGAATCATGTATGATTTTCGTTCCGCTTCTCACGTGTACACCACTTTGTATTGGTCTTTCACGTGGAATTCCAATAAAATTGATTCATGTGGAAATGTGGAATGTGGAAAAGTTCAAGGGGGCCGAATACTTTTGCATATACAGTGGTGTGAAAAACTATTTGCCCCCCTCCTGATTTCTTATTCTTTTGCATGTTTGTCACACAAAATGTTTCTGATCATCAAACACATTTAACTATTAGTCAAAGATAAACACAAAATGCAGTTTTTAAATGAGGGGTTTTATTATTTAGGGAGAAAAAAAATCCAAACCTACATGGCCCTGTGTGAAAAAGTAATTGCCCCCTGAACCTAATAACTGGTTGGGCCACCCTTAGCAGCAATAACTGCAATCAAGTGCTTGCGATAACTTGCAACGAGTCTTTTACAGCGCTCTGGAGGAATTTTGGCCCACTCATCTTTGCAGAATTGTTGTAATTCAGCTTTATTTGAGGGTTTTCTAGCATGAACCGCCTTTTTAAGGTCATGCCATAACATCTCAATAGGATTCAGGTCAGGACTTTGACTAGGCCACTCCAAAGTCTTCATTTTGTTTTTCTTCAGCCATTCAGAGGTGGATTTGCTGGTGTGTTTTGGGTCATTGTCCTGCTGCAGCACCCAAGATCGCTTCAGCTTGAGTTGACGAACAGATGGCCGGACATTCTCCTTCAGGATTTTTTGGTAGACAGTAGAATTCATGGTTCCATCTATCACAGCAAGCCTTCCAGGTCCTGAAGCAGCAAAACAACCCCAGACCATCACACTACCACCACCATATTTTACTGTTGGTATGATGTTCTTTTTCTGAAATGCTGTGTTACTTTTACGCCAGATGTAACGGGACACGCACCTTCCAAAAAGTTCAACTTTTGTCTCGTTGGTGCACAAGGTATTTTCCCAAAAGTCTTAGCAATCATTGAGATGTTTTTTTAGCAAAATTGAGACGAGCCTTAATGTTCTTTTCGCTTAAAAGTGTTTTTGCCATTTGTGGATAATGGCTCTCACTGTGGTTCGCTGGAGTCCCAAAGCTTTAGAAATGGCTTTATAACCTTTACCAGACTGATAGATCTCAATTACTTTTGTTCTCATTTGTTCCTGAATTTCTTTGGATCTTGGCATGATGTCTAGCTTTTGAGGTGCTTTTGGTCTACTTCTCTGTGTCAGGTAGCTCCTATTTAAGTGATTTCTTGATTGAAACAGGTGTGGCAGTAATCAGGCCTGGGGGTGACTACAGAAATTGAACTCAGGTGTGATAAACCATAGTTAAGTTATTTTTTAACAAGGGGGGCAATCACTTTTTCACACAGGGCCATGTAGATTGAGTTTTTTTTCTCCCTTAATAACGTAAACCTTCATTTAAAAACTGCATTTTGTGTTCAATTATGTTATCTTTGACTAATAGTTAATGGTTTTTGATGAGCAGAAACATTTAAGTGTGACAAACATGCAAAAGAATAAGAAATCAGGAAGGGGGCAAATAGTTTTTCACACCACTGTATATCTAATAACCTTGAATAACCTTGTGCATATATATCTCCCATATAGATCCCATTCTAAGTTAATTTTCTGCACAAAAAGAAGTATAAATCAATTTTATACTTAGAACCCTCTTGTCATTTCAAATTTATATAGTTATAATCCATTCAACTTTTTTGCTCATAACAAGTTCATTTCTCTGCCCTCTCTCTGTGAGGGTAAACAGATTCTTACACTCTCTGGACCCATGTGATTCATCCTACTTGGAGCTAATGATAAGTGGTTTCTTTCGCAGCTTACTATATGATATTAATCAAGTTTTAATGAGGCACTGGATGATTGTAGTTGAGTAAAAATACCAAAGACCCAAAATCAATACCTAATTAACTCTGGCCAGAGTATTATAAATGCCTGACCTTTTCAGTGTGCAGCATTTGGATGTTTTAAATCTTGTTTTTCCAATAGCGTGTCCATCAGAAACTGGAAGCCATGACTTTTTCGTCCATAAAGGACAATGTATATTGATAAAAACCAATATCGATTAATTGTTTTCAGCCTGAGAAGCTCAAATCTGTCTTAAAGTTGAGGTAGTTGCAAGTCAATGTCTCCATTAGATAGTGGTTAGTGATCTCTGTTCATGTGAACTTTATTTAACCATTTTCTTCCTTTTGCAGAATCACAAAAAAATGTGCCCTGAAGAATGAAACTAAAGCCATATTTAGACTGAATTGGTTTTGCATGGAAAGCTTGGGGGAATGTATTTATTACCAGATCAGTTCTGGGAATTTAATCCTGTCTGCTTCGTCTTTGTCAATAATTTTTATGGATAGAATGTGCGGATGTCTAGAAAGATTATGCTTCTATAAAATGACAAGCAGCAACATGGGCAACAAGGACATCTGTTCCCAAATGGCCTGGTAAAGATTTCATTATATCCCGTGGGAAAGGCAGTTTTGTGCATTTTATTCCATATAAAAACACTTGGTATAAAAGGCTCTTTTCACTCACTCACTCATCACTTACAGTATACCACTGTATCCTGTAGTTGGGCGGGGGGGGTGGACTTAGGGCATGAGGTGGGGTACACCCAGGATGCTTAGGGCATGAGGTGGGGTACATCTTGGATGGGGTACCAGTCTATTGCATAGCAAACATACAGTACACACACTTACATGCTCATTCACTCACTATGGCCATTTTGGGAACACCAATCAGCCTAACTTGCATGTCATTGGACTGTGGGAGGAAACTAGAAGGACCCAGAGGAAACCGGGAAAACTCCATGCACACAGACCCCGATGCCAGAATCGAACCCGGAACCTGAAGTTGCAAGGCGACAATCGCTGCCAAGCTCATTTTATTCATTTATTGAAATACTCTTTTTTATCACTTGTTCATGGCACAGGTACAGTATAGTATATGCATGTTATTGTCAATTTGTGCAGCCAAGAGCCCTAATACAAGTGCTTATAAAAAAGTTAAAGCTATTAATCTGAGGTGTACATAATATACTAATGCACTTAAAAAAATATCTTAGAAAGGTTCTGCCCCCCCTTAATTTAATTTTAAAAAGTGAAACTCGCACTTTCAAGAATCATTACATAAGTGAAATATAATAATTAAAACCTTTTTTGTAATAATGTTGATGCTTATGAGCTATAGCTCATGAAAAAAAAAACACAGTACTCCAAAATCTTAGCATATTTCCAAAGAAAAAAAAACAAATAAAAAAAAGAATGCACAAATATCCATCTTCCGAAAAGTATGTTCATTTATGGTGTACTTGGTCAGCATGAATTACTGCATGAAATGAGGCGACATGGAGACGATCACCTTGCGACACCTGCTGATGTTTTACTGGAGACCAGGTTGCTTTGATAGCAGCCTTCAGTTCTTCTGTATTTTTGGTGCCGGTTGTTTTTCATCTTCCTCTTTACAATAGCCCATAGACTCTCTATGGGGTTTATGTCATGTGAGGCAGGCCAATCAAGCCCAGTAATATCATGTTCTGCAAACCAGTTAGTGGTAGTTTGGGCACTGGGGGCAGGTGTTAAATCTTGCTAGAAAAGGAAATGACCATCTCCATGAATCCTGCCAGCTGATGGAGGCATCAAGTACTCTAAAATCTTCTGGTAGATGGCTTTATTGACTTTGGACTTCATAAAACAAAGTGAACCAACACCAGTAGATGATCAAATCACCACTGATGGCGGAAAGTTTGCACAGGATTTCTCCCCTCTTCACTCCTTTTTCAGACATCTTGATTTCCAAATACAACACCTTCTGTGGCTTATCCTCCTTGTGGCGGGTGTTGATGATGGTCTTCTAAATGGCGGTCAAGTCAGCAGCCTTCCACATGGATGTACTGAACTACACAGAGAGATACACAGTATTTATACCGTATGAAAAGTAATCGGCTCAAACTCAAAATTAAATATTCTATTCATTCATCATTTTCTATACCGCTTAATCCTGTGTTCAGGGTCACAGGGGACCTGGAGCCTATCCCAGGAGACTTCGGGCACTAGGCGGGGTACACGCTGGACAGGGTGCCAATCCATCGCAGGGCACACACACATACACATACTCACACACTCAATCACACACTACGGGCAATTTAGGAACGCCAATTAGCCTAATCTGCATGTCTTTGGACTGTGGGAGGAAACCGGAGTACCCGGAGGAAACCCACCAAGCACGGGGAGAACATGCAAACTCCATGCACACAGAGACGGGAATCGAGCCTGGCCGGGGAATCGAACCCAGACCCTGGAGGTGCAAGGCAACAGTGCTAACCACTACACCACCGCGCCGCCTAAATATTCTAATATTTTGATATTTTTGGATTTTTGTGAGCCATGATCATTGAACAAAATTAAAACAAATTCTTCTTTTAAAGAAAAAAAAAAATCACTATATACAGTAGATGTTCCAGTGTGACTTCCAGAGCGCACTTCCATAGCTTTGATGTACAGTATACAAAGATATCCTCCAGCATCATTGCCTCGATTACAGTAGTATGCATGAACAGTAGAAGCCTTTTCAAACAGCCGCCTGCTCCATGGCAAGATCCTTCCAGATCCATGATGGGACCCATCCGTGACAAATCCGTGCACGGACCCTGATCCTCCGCGATGACGCAGTGAATGAATCTCTGCCCCGTAAACGCTCTCTTGCGCTGTTCTAATAACCCGGTTGCAATGCTGTATAGTGCCACTGGAAGTTACTGCATTATTTACATATTTTCATCATTACATCAAGGATGTCATCTGTCACTCTCATACACTTTCAAAACAAATATATAAAAAATTTTTAAACGTCAGACCAAAATGTAGTAATTAATACAGTGGTGTGAAAAACCATTTGCCCCCTTCCTGATTTCTTATTCTTTTGCATGTTTGTCACACAAAATGTTTCTGATCATCAAACACATTTAACTATTAGTCAAAGATAACACAAGTAAACACAAAATGCAGTTTTTAAATGAGGGGTTTTATTATTTAGGGAGAAAAAAAATCCAAACCTACATGGCCCTGTGTGAAAAAGTAATTGCCCCCTGAACCTAATAACTGGTTGGGCCACCCTTAGCAGCAATAACTGCAATCAAGCGTTTGCGATAACTTGCAACGAGTCTTTTACAGCGCTCTGGAGGAATTTTGGCCCACTCATCTTTGCAGAATTGTTGTAATTCAGCTTTATTTGAGGGTTTTCTAGCATGAACCGCCTTTTTAAGGTCATGCCACAACATCTCAATAGGATTCAGGTCAGGACTTTGACTAGGCCACTCCAAAGTCTTCATTTTGTTTTTCTTCAGCCATTCAGAGGTGGATTTGCTGGTGTGTTTTGGGTCATTGTCCTGCTGCAGCACCCAAGATCGCTTCAGCTTGAGTTGACGAACAGATGGCCGGACATTCTCCTTCAGGATTTTTTGGTAGACAGTAGAATTCATGGTTCCATCTATCACAGCAAGCCTTCCAGGTCCTGAAGCAGCAAAACAACCCCAGACCATCACACTACCACCACCATATTTTACTGTTGGTATGATGTTCTTTTTCTGAAATGCTGTGTTACTTTTACGCCAGATGTAACGGGACACGCACCTTCCAAAGAGTTCAACTTTTGTCTCTTCGGTCCACAAGGTATTTTCCCAAAAGTCTTGGCAATCATTGAGATGTTTTTTAGCAAAATTGAGACGAGCCTTAATGTTCTTTTTGCTTAAAAGTGGTTTGCGCCTTGGAAATCTGCCATGCAGGCCGTTTTTGCCCAGTCTCTTTCTTATGGTGGAGTCGTGAACACTGACCTTAATTGAGGCAAGTGAGGCCTGCAGTTCTTTAGATGTTGTCCTGGGGTCTTTTGTGGCCTCTCGGATGAGTTGTCTCTGCGCTCTTGGGGTAATTTTGGTCGGCCGGCCACTCCTGGGAAGGTTCACCACTGTTCCATGTTTTTGCCATTTGTGGATAATGGCTCTCACTGTGGTTCGCTGGAGTCCCAAAACTTTAGAAATGGCTTTATAACCTTTACCAGACTGATAGATCTCAATTACTTTTGTTCTCATTTGTTCCTGAATTTCTTTGGATCTTGGCATGATGTCTAGCTTTTGAGGTGCTTTTGGTCTACTTCTCTGTGTCAGGTAGCTCCTATTTAAGTGATTTCTTGATTGAAACAGGTGTGGCAGTAATCAGGCCTGGGGGTGACTACAGAAATTGAACTCAGGTGTGATAAACCACAGTTAAGTTATTTTTTAACAAGGGGGGCAATCACTTTTTCACACAGGGCCATGTAGATTTTGAGTTTTTTTTTCTCCCTTAATAACGTAAACCTTCATTTAAAAACTGCATTTTGTGTTCAATGATGTTATCTTTGACTAATAGTTAACGGTTTTTGATGAGCAGAAACATTTAAGTGTGACAAACATGCAAAAGAATAAGAAATCAGGAAGGGGGCAAATAGTTTTTCACACCACTGTACATACAAAATACATAACTCAGCTAAGTATGGGCTATAGTAATTTTGTGCTTATGAGAAGTCGTGAGTAATTAAGAGTGTTTTTTTTTTTCTTTAAGAACAAAGAGATGGACATTCACGCTTGTTGCTGTCTTCTGTCTTGTTTTCATGTCCAGAAATCTGACTCCTTCCAAACTGAACTTCAATCTACAGTAATGTCACCTGAACTCAATGTGGAATGATTGAGTCAGTGAGTTGGACAGGCAATTAGGGACATTTCTTTTCTTGTCCACGTGAATGACCTTCAAAATGAGACTCTAAAGCGATTTGGAGAATAGCCAGGGGTGATAAATTGCATTCAGCAATCTGACTCGCTATAAATCTCCAACCTGATGTTACCTTTCTGTACGGCTTATATCGTTTCAGTGCCCCCCCCCCCCGCATTGTGGCAGGTAGATGCAACAAGATGCTATAAAGACGGATGAATCCTGACAGTGTGGCCTGATAATAGCGTATTAGAAATAACTCTCAACTACTGCACATTGAAAGCTCTGGGAAGGAGTCAGGCTCATTCATTTTCTATACTGCTTAATCCTGTGTTCAGGGTCGCGGGGGACCTGGAGCCTATCCCAGGAGACTTCGGGCACTAGGCGGGGTACACCCTGGACAGGGTGCCAATCCATCGCAGGGCACACACACATACACATTTAGGAACACCAATTTGCCTAACCTGCATATCTTTGGACTGTGGGAGGAAACCGGAGTACCCGGAGGAAACCCACCAAGCACGGGGAGAACATGCAAACTCCACGCACACAGAGACGGGAATCGAGCCTGGCCAGGGAATCGAACCCGGACCCTGGAGGTGCAAGGCGACAGTGCTAACCACTACACCACCGTGCCGCCGAGAATCTTATTCTCTGGAAAAATTCCATACTGTACAAGCGGATTTTATTTTCATCTATATGTTGAAATGAAGCATTGCTTATTCAGAACCATGGTGTGAGCACACACACACTTACACTGTGCAGTGCATGGTAAATCAGAAGATCTGAACATACCTGTATGTAGCTGGGCAGTTTTGTAGTCACGGCAGGATTTGAATATAAATCACTGCAAACATTTGTCTGTAAACTGTAGACAAGGGGTGTCAAACATACGGCCCACGAGGCTGATAAATGTTCTAATCCGGCCCAGGAAATGAGAATCCCTGTTCTCAATAAAAATGTTCTTGTGGACAGTAATTGATTTGAAAGATTTGACAAAAGAGGGAAATAGAGCAATAAACCAAGGGTCAACCTCGCTTGACAAAATGTGCTAATAATACATTATGTAATTCATTATGTAAAGCTAATAGGGTTATGCGGTGACCATCTTTCTTTTTCTGAAAGAGCTATTTAGAATTTGGCAGCGACAGGGTTGAATAGATGAATTGCTGTTTTGTACAGTATGTTGAATGTATCATTGTTTTTTGGGTTGTTGTTTTCTTGCTCAGCCTTCTGGACATTCCATCCATCCATCTGGGAACCTCTGTAGTCCAACTAAGGATCGTGGAGGCCAATGATGACCATTGTATTTATTCCCTTTTTTTTTTTACAACTGTGGTAGGACAACATTCAACATTACGCGTAATTTGGGAACGCCAATTAACTCAATCTGCATCCCAGCCCAGAGAGAACATGCAAATCCATGCTCATGCACACAGAGGCAGGAATTGAATTCGGACCCTGGAGGTGCGAGGTGAGAGCGCTAACCACAAAGCCACTGTGCCCCTTCTTGACATTGGTCAATTAAACATTGAAGTTTAACGTGGCCCCTTGTTTAAAATGACTTTGACAATGTTGCTATCAAGCAAATTAAGTGGAAAAGCTATGAAGCGCTAGGAATGCAAGAGAAATGGAGCAGGTAATAAAATAAAAAGTGCCACATAATAACGTAATATCATCAGAGCCCCTAGTACAGTTCACATTCTGCTCTGAGCTCCTCTCCATTCCTTATTTTTAGGTTTTTTAAGTTCATTTCCAGGAATTGATATACCTCGATCCTAAACTTGGTTCCTGTCCTCATGGAGTTTCCCACGTTTCTTGTGAGTATACAGTATGTGGTGGAAATTCTGAAACCAATATAAAGACAAGTAATCCATACACTGGGTAAGAGCAAAGTAACAAAGGTTTTATTTTAAACTTCTGCAGAAGGACCAGTCTCATACAGCAAACAGTTGCAGTATAGAGAAAGGTGATCTCTTTCTCTAGCTGACCTATTTTATACACAAACATCTCTGTTAACATAATCAACGCCCCGTACGTGAAGTTCCTGCATTCAAACTCATGACTCTTTATCTGACCCAGACCAGATGTCCATACCTTATCATTTATTCAGGGACAACTACAATCAGGTTGTTTCTATTCTGTTCTCGGCCTTGTCTCTCTAAGCTTCGACAGACAAGTTCAAACTTTTAACGTTTACATTACACACTTACTTCAAGGATCAGAATTAATACATAATTAAAATATGATTTTTCCATTACAATTTCCCCCTTTTGTCATTCTATGACAACCTAAATATTTTAATTCTACAATTCAAAACAATACTAATAAGTTATGTATTAGGTAAATTTCATCAGATATTGTCTCTCCAACCTGGGTTTTTAAACATCATCATCACTGGCACTCTAATGCACACAGAGGACACTACAGCTGTTTTTATGGGGACAGTCCCCTGACACAAAAGCATAAAAAAAAATTTGCAACCTACTTAAATATACATGCTTGACATTTCTCTAAAGATTTACATTATGTCTTCTTCCATATCATGATCTAAACATTCAAAATGATAGTCACCGGAATTTTGAACTCTGTCAGAAGTCGGGTCGTCCCAGTCCGGTTTCCGTTTTATGTTGTCAGTCTGTCTTAACATTTAATAATTTACTGTGTTTGTTGATGATAGTTCTATGAACGGACAACTACCATCATTTGGAAAATAATTACGATCTATACTACATTTAGGTGACCTACCTTTTGAACGATTGGTTATACGAACGTAAGTGGTACACTCAGACCATCCTAAGTCAGGTTCCCCATTTTCCCTTTGATCTTGCACAATGCAAGTGTCTCCTTTTTGCCATGGGACCATATAAGTAGAATTGTCTTCATATTTCTTCACAGGCAGTGGGGAGCAATAGCTCCCTGGGGCATCAAAACATAGGTTATTGGAATAATTACACTCAGGGACTGCTGGGTTTGGCCTCCCTGTTTGTTTGTAGTATTCAGATATCTGTAAGATGGCCATGGTGGTTATCGGTATAATACAAGACGTGTTGTCTGCATTTGCTTCTGCTGCTGTGACATTATTTAGGGGCAGTGCTACCCAGCCCGAGGACATGACATGGCATACACAACACAAGAGGTTATGTATGTCTGTTATATTATCAGCAATGTCTAATGATAGGGCACATTCCCAATTCCCTGCACATCTATTGAGATTAGTGTTATGCCTTTTTATCATGCTGTCTCTTCTCTTTATTCTAGTTAAATGCATGTGGCTTGAGTTTGTTAAATAGACTTTACCATGACCAATTCTCTCCGAATTCTCAATAAGTAGGCACATCAGGGTAACCATTACTATTATTATTCCTAAAGTTACCCAAATTGCTTTGGGGTGTTTTCTCATTTGTAACCAAGGGTCCAGTCCAGCTAATTCAATGTCTGTAGTGTGAATAATCTCAGTCACTAATATTCTCCGTCCTCTAAGTATGTATCAAGTCTTCTATCCTGTCAGTAGTTACAACACTTACTTTTAACTCTAATTACTTTTATATGTCACCAATGTTACTCCGTGCTACTGCTACTTTGACACCTTACAATTTCTATATGTGTTGTCCTCAAATGTAGTGTACTTATTGTTGTGATAAATTTGAGTGTAGAGTTGTGGTTCTGCGTTGTTTCTGTCACTCTAGTTGGTTCTTCTGACCCATGCACTTTGCGTGCAGGTGAGGGTCTGTTGGGGTTTACAGGAGAGGTTACTAGCACGTCACTGCTCACCCTTGTTGACCTCTGTGTTGTTTTCTCTTAGGTTCTGGAACATGTTTGGGGTAGCTGGCGTGTACCCTCATCTCTGTTTCCACTACTTTGACTTCTTTTTGTGGTGTTAGGAGCACTGTCAGTGGGCCTGTATTAAAAATAAATCCTCAAAGAGTTTTGCACAATAACATAACATTTCATCTTCACAATGTCCTTTTACTTTTTGTGTGCTCTGGCTTCATCTTAATTCCTTTATCTACAGTACAGTATGTTATTAGTAACACAAATCCACATACTATCGCTTATTCCCCCTTTTGACACATGGTCCTTACACGTGTGTCAACTTAGCATAAAAAGAAATAGCTTTATAGGTAGACATGGCTTGTGATTGGGGTCGTACCAAACCCCTTCTGTCAAAACACATCCCGCTTTTCTCCAGAGTGTTTCCTCTCCTGGAGTGACTGTAGTTCTGAAGCTCTTCAAGGTTAGCTGTGGGGGTGAGAGCATTAGACACACACACATGTTATGGTTATAGGAAAGGGGAAGTTTGGTCACGGCCTTCGCTGCTGCATCTGCTTTTCTGAAATAGAATAAAATTTGTTAGTTTGAGCATTACATTTACACTATTTAAATTTCATGTGCTATAACTATGACAAACTCCTGTTAGCACCTATTTCTCTATCACAAAATATTGTTCCATCCACGTTCATTTTATATCCGGATTCTTTAGTGGCGCTTACTGTGGATCAATCCTAGTGGAACAAAGTTGTTTAACAGTGAAAGAAAGGAGTTAGAGGGTTAGAACTATACATCTTTCCACATTGATATTTATAATTTAGCATTGTACTTTAACCACTCTGTTGCAAATAAGTGTGATTCTTCTCTGTATAAAAGATATTGAAACTTCATGAACTAGAAATGTCAAATTACTGTAGCCCACTATATATCTTTATTCTACACCTGCCTTCTCAGCTTCTGGTACTGGACATAAACACATGGGTGATGCTGCTGCTACAGGATCTGATTTGGCTGAGAAGTGAGATAAAGATCTCATTGTTTCTCTCTCTCTCTTTTTTTTTTTTTTGTTTTTTGCAGCCAGTCTGAAATCATGCAACAATTCTTTTCATCAACAGTTTTTGTAAAAGGCCTTTTATAATTTGAAATGTCCAATAATTTGATTCAATTAAAGATTGTTCTTGCTTACGGAGTTCAGCTAAGTGCACTGTGGGCCAGTAGACCCTTCCCATGAGTGTATAGCTCACTGGGGCCTCGAGGATTGTATGGATCAAATTAACTTTTCTGCAATTAAACACTTTTACTTTTTACATTTCTACTTTAGCGTCAATTTTCTTATTTGTTTTAGAATATTTTGGACTACTACTGTACTTGGATCCAAAGTTTTATCTTGTCCCAAAACAATTTGACCTAAGATATGACTTGTATGTGCGAATTATAGCTTTTATATGGTTTGCTTTATGACTTTGTTCTGCTGGAGAATAAGAAGTTGCTGATGTTTACCATGACAACAGCTTTAAAATAAAGAATTAAACACTGGAATTATTTCAGTTAAAGACTCGGGTAGATACAGTATGAAGTTTGTAAGGCCTAAATTTTACTTTGGGGTGATCACCGCCAGTTCACTTCCCTTAATTAAACCTACATCGTGCTTCCCATTAGCCCATACATTTTAGTGAGTAATGATGAACATAAATTCTTTTTTAAAAAAGAAAAGAAAAAGTTCCGCATGCTGATAACTTAATTTTTTCTGCCTGGCCAGGTCTTGTGACTGTAGGTACTGTAATATATATACAGTTCTTTTATACTTTAACACATTATTTTTCAGCATTGCATCAGCATTTGTTTCTCTGTGGCTGTAATGTAATGTCAGATAAGACGTTCATTCTCAATCACTCCCATTCATACCACATGTCACTCAAACGCCCAATAATTATTTATTTTATTTTTTCTCCCTCATCCTTATTACTTTTATCCAATAACACATTAGGGGTGTCCCTACTGTGATTAAGCGACATTACTGTGACACTTTACTGTGCTACATTTTCTCATGTGCACACTCCTTATCTCTACATTAACTACACATCTGAGCTTATCTTTAAAAAAATTAGATATGTGACACATATCTAATATCATAATGTGTTTACTGGTATATATTTGTCTATCGCCGTAGCATTTACTGAACTCACAGTTGAAGTGCAGAGCTTCCATTCATACACATACAACAGGGGCAACGGATCACATTTCACAAGAGTGAAATCCTCAGGCTCAATACTGGTTTAGTCTCAAGAGATTTATACCTAATTTACATATGAAATCTTCACCCCAATAGATTTACTGGGCAGCAATAAGAGCAAAAAAATCTAAATTTATCATCATGTACACCTGGAATAAGCCACACGCTTGTCTTTATGAGGCTCTTTTCAGCTGCATGTCCTGAAGTGCCCACAGAGTTCAGGAATCTGCTACTCTGTTTCACTAAACTGTCAAATTCACACACTTTAATGACTGAATGACCTGCATGGAATGTAGCAAAATGAATTTTGTTTGTCATGGAGCTGCAATTCCATTGTTGGCATTTTACTGATATTGTATACTTCAAGATCATACGTAGCATGTGTGGATGTTTCTAAGATACAAATGTGAATTGAATCATTGAAAAAGATAGCAAGCTTTTCTTCATTGCGATCAGAGCAAGAAGTGTTAGTAGGAAAAAAAATTTTTTGACTCACCCTCTCCTTCGGGTCTGCTCCCCACGCCCCCGGCCTTTTTCTGTCAATTTCCACCCTGATCCTCACCTCTCCTAATCCATTCCTCTCCTCTGCTCCTTCTCGGACAGTCTCTATTCTAGTCAGATAGTCTGCCATTTGTTCTCCCACGTCCACGTCCACGGCCTCCTCGTCCTCTTCCACGTCTCCTGTACTGTACATCCGCAGTTTGTCTTACCATCTGCAACACTGCCAGCTGTGCATTGTGACTCTGGTCTTCTCTCTTCTTGCTGCGCTTATCTTGTTCTTGTGATACCAGCTTTTCCGCGTGTATTGCATGTTGTTCAATGAGACTAAGTTTTCCAGTGTCCCATCCAATGCATGTGTTTTTCACCTTCTGAGCGATGTCCTCCTGTAATCCATTTATGAAACTGTTCCTCAAATGTGCTTCATACGGTGAAATTGCTGCCACAGACATGTCTGCCTCTCCAACCCGCTGTTTGCATCATGTACCTCAGTGAGACGGGTGAGATAGTGTGACACGCTCTCTCCTGGTTGTTGTTTGCACATTGATATTTTAGTCATATCCATTTTTGCTGGGAACGCTTCTTTACACGCTGCTGTAAGGCACACCACAAAACCGATAAATGCTTGGTTTTCTTCATGATCAGCCTGAGCTCGCCGTGCGAAAACATTGTCCGTTGGCCAGGAATACTTAATCTTTGCAAAGTCCGCACCTAGTTTTCTCCCCAAAAGTCGTCGCATTTCATAAGATGTCGGGCGAAACTCTGAGCAAAATCTGCTCATTTCATCACCGAATTTCTGTCCTCCCCCCTCTCTCTCTCCTCGCTGTCATCAGGTGGTGGTTGTCGATCAGCCTTTTCTCTTTTCAGCTGAACCTTGGTTCGAGTATGGGACGAAATTGGAGACAAAGCCATCATTGCTGTGCTGGCTGTGCTGGGGCCTGGGGACTGCCGAGAAGTCTCTTGTCCATGTTGTCTTACTGGATCTGCTGAAGGGGCTATCTGTCTAATAGCTGGGGGTCGCGGGGGGCAGCCGTCCAGGTCGGGATCTGAAATAGACTTAACACACTGAAAAGGATCAATGTTTTGTGCTTGCATTTTAGGTTGTATGCGTTTTTCTCTTCTGTTTCTGCCTTCCACATATTAAATCCTACCCAATTAATGTTTACTTTGTTTTTCTTTTTGTTATTGTAATTCTCTATCTACACATGATTCACACATCCACATATGTAATAATTCTACATTTCTCTCTTTTTTTTTTCTTTTGTTTTACCTGGATTTCCACATTTCTCAAACATTTCTCATAACATAATTTAGATGTTATCTTTACCAAGGAATGCCACAAGCGTAACAATCTTTTTTTTTTTTTTTTTTTTTGCTGTTACCCATGATTTTTACTTGTCAATTTACACGTGCCACTAACTCACAGTGAGCTCTCACAGTCCCCTTGACTGCTACCGGTGCAGCGGTTTGCACTCTGCCATAAAGTCCTCTTGACTTTACCGGTGCACTTTACACTCTACCTTAATTTACCTCAACAGTCCCCTTGACTGTTTTTCCCGTAAAGTCCTCTTGACTTTTACGTGTGCACCTTGCAACCCTGCACTCTGACTTGCTTTTACCTCCGGAGGTCCTCACACCGAGCACGTCTGCTGCGGGGCCAAGTTTTTCGGAAACGAGGCGAAACCAGTACCCTATCTCTCTCTTTTGTGCGCCTTTGCACTTTTTTGGGTACTTTTCACGAATCCCAGACTCGTGTGATAGATCCAAGTTTAAATCTATCCCAGCCACTGTGAGAAAGTGCACTTAATACTCAATTACAACCTACTTTAACTTTAACAATTACAACTTAAAGACTTACAACTTACAAAAAATTTCCTTACCACACTATTTTAGTTCTTTTAACTCCGGTGTTGAGGTGACATGGTGAATCCCCGGTCCTCTCACGCTCGATTGCCAATTAAGCATTTGAGATGAAGTGAAAAGCCTTCAAGGCGTCAGCGCTTACGCCTCCCCGGGATTCTCCAATGCCTTCCTGAAACACGGAGAACTGCCGACAACGCCAAGTTGTGGTGGAAATTCTGAAACCAATATAAAGACAAGTAATTCATACACTGGGTAAGAGCAAAGTAACAAAGGTTTTATTTTAAACTTCTGCAGAAGGACCAGTCTCATACAGCAAACAGTTGCAGTATAGAGAAAGGTGATCTCTTTCTCTAGCTGACCTATTTTATACACAAACATCTCTGTTAACATAATCAACGCCCCGTACGTGAAGTTCCTGCATTCAAACTCATGACTCTTTATCTGACCCAGACCAGATGTCCATACCTTATCATTTATTCAGGGACAACTACAATCAGGTTGTTTCTATTCTGTTCTCGGCCTTGTCTCTCTAAGCTTCGACAGACAAGTTCAAACTTTTAACGTTTACATTACACACTTACTTCAAGGATCAGAATTAATACATAATTAAAATATGATTTTTCCATTACAGTAGATGCCCTTATAAAGAGTGACTTACGTTTATCTCATAATGTATCTGAGGGTTACAGGCCTTGATCAGGGGCCCAACAGTGGAAGCTTGGTTATGCTCGGGTTTGAACATGCAAACTTCCAAGCAGTAGTAAATCGTCTAACTACCCATTTCCCCTCCTCACGGTTCTCAAGTTTCCACCAAACTTCCACACCAAAATATGCTGGTTAGCAAATTTGCATTAAAATTAACAAACTTCAATTCTATATAAGAGTCTAGATAGAACCTAAACCTGATCTAAGAAAGTTATTCTAATAATATTAAATCTTGTCTCAATTTTTTTGACAATTGAAATCAAGATAATAAGAATAATTCAGTATTTTTTTTATCCAGTGAAGTTGCTATGCAACAATCAATAAGTAGTATGAAGTCCTTTTTTCACCAAAACCTTCTGGATCCGGTTGGGAATAGAGTAAAAAAAAAAGTCAGTGGGGTCAATTATTCTTTCCTTGATTGCATCCTGAAGATCATCTGCCATAGACAGTTTTTTTTGGGTGTTGCTACTGCCTTCTTCACCATTATCCAACAGATTTCTATTGGGTTTAGGGCAGGAGATGACCTTTCTGAAGCTGAATACCATTGTAGCAAGTTTTTCACTAGTTTGTAAATTATTTAGCACAACTCTTATCTCAGCCAGATAGACTAGACTTTTTTGTGCATAAGGAGAATTATACTACATGTCATGGCCCTGTAGGTGCAAGACGACAATGCTAACCCCTAAGTCACTGTGCCACAATTACATGGGAAATGTTGTCCTAATAATTTGGTCCAACCATTGTACATGCTAAAAGTGTCATGCGTGCCATGCATTTATTACTAAAAACATACAAAGCTCTTGTAGCATGCAACCGTACCATTAATATATCCAGGACAGACAAACCCATAGTAAAGAAACAGACTGCCTTTGTTTTAAATATGATGTCTGTAATCTAAAAACCAAACTAGTTCATATTAGAAATGTTATACCCATCCCTACCAATGCTATTATCTTCATTACGGAGATCTTACAGTTAAAAGATAACTCAAAGCATTTAAATAGGACCATAAATATTCTTAACAGGAATCTGTTTTGTTGGTTCAGAAAGTTAATGCACTATGGTGCTAATAAATAGTCAGAGAAGCATGCCTCGGGTGCAGACTGAGACACAATCTTGATTATGATTAGCAAAGAGCTTGAGGTGTGTTTATGTACTGAACCGGTGATTTTAAACAGGTGTGTGTGATCTGGCGTATCACAGAGGTCATGTGACGGTTCAGGCGCGAAACCCCTGTAGTGAAGGATTCTGGGAAAGGGAATTGAGATACAAGCCAAGAAAACCTTTATTTACCTATTTATTTATTTATATCATTTATTGTAGGCAGCACATTGATGTAGTGGTTAGCACTGTAGCCTTGCACCTCCAGGATCGGGTTTTGATTCCCACCACGGGGAATGTGTGCATGGAGTTTGCATGTTCTTCCCGTGCTTGGTGGGTTTCCTCTGGGGACTCCGGTTTCCTCCCACATGTCCAAAAACCTGCAGATTAGGCTAACTGGTGTTCATAAATTAACCACAACTCACAGCTCAGTGGTTAAAACAATCTTTTATCGGAAGATTTATGTAGATGAGTTTAGCATTTTTAGCATCAAACACTTTCATGTATCTAAATTCCTATCAGTTTTAGATTTTTGACAGATTTTACTGTGAGGATGAGACGTCACAGTCGTCTGTGTAAACTATCTGGCTGATAGTCCACTTGATATGTAGCAAAACTAGCTTTCGGCATTCAGCTAGTTATCAGAGCTGCCAACTCTCACACATTGAGCATTGAGTGATGGCTCACACAATGACACATCTTCACACACACTCTCTCTCCAAACTCCAAGAAAGAATGACATGAAGGCCCTAGTAGTTCTGGGATAGAATAAAAGAAAGATTTTAACTGCTTATGAATGTTCTGTAGTTAACTTCCACACACCTGCCACCCTACATGGAGCTGCTGGAGAGCATGTAGATGATTTAGCTGATGGGTAAGGTGGGCCATACTCACTCACTCACTCACTCACTCTCTCTCTCTCTTCTATACCGCTTTATCCTGTATTCAGGGTCGCGGGGGGCCTGGAGCCTCTCCCAGAAGGCTCAGGGTGCCAATCCATCGCAGGGCACACACACATACATTCTCACACACTCATTCACACACTACTGGGCAATTTGGGAACGCCAATTAACCTAACCTGCATATTTTTGGACTAGAGTACCCAGAGGAAACCCACCAAGCACGGGGAAAACATGCAAACTCCATGCACACAGAGACGGGAATCGCGCCTGGCCGGGAATCGAACCCAGACCCTGGAGGTGCAAGGCGACAGTGCTGGGTCATATTTATTTTTAAAAAAAATTTTAATGTTTGGATGAATATTTCAAGTGTCAGTTGTACCAGCTGGAATCAAGACAGCCACATGTTTCTGTTGTTTGACTTTATTACTGTAACAATAAAATATGCAAAACCTGAGCCATGCAGATTACATTTAGGAGACGCTCTTATCCAGAGCGACTTACATTTTTATCTCATTATACATCTGAGCAGTTGAGGGTTAAGGGCCTTGCTCAAGGGCCCAACAGTGGCAACTTGGTGGTTGTGGGGTTTGAACCTGGGATCTTCCGAACCGTAGTCCAATGCCTTAACCACTGAGCTACTCCTGGCCCCCCCAGATTATGATAGTGTTACCCAATAAAAGGTCTAGGCTGGATATTCAGGGTGGGTAAAAATTAACTCGCCAATGTTTAATGTCTAGTATCCCTGGAGAGCCACCACATTTTGCTCTTACTATGCGTGCGTGGTTTAAACCAGAATTTTCCACAACGTTGGTTGGGACGACGCAGACCTCATCAATGGCTTCCAGGAAGTCCAGATCTCACTCCATGTGATTTGTCCAGAGGGGTTACTCAAAAAAGAGGGTGTACAGGACAAAGTCTCACACAGTAGATGACTTGGAGGCACGGATTCAGCAATAATAAAAGACAGAGCAGTCTATCCCCAGCCGTTTGAGAAAACTGGTTGACGCCACCACTGCCTACACTGAAATTTTACACATACAATTTGTTCAATACATTTGCAATAAATATGGAATTTATTACCAATTTTAATGCTTAGTTTTTTGCCCACACTATAGACAAAATGGTGTCTGTGTACACACAGAACCAATGCCCTTATTTTCAAAAAGTT
This sequence comes from Channallabes apus, assembly GCA_030522415.1. NCBI lineage: Eukaryota > Metazoa > Chordata > Actinopteri > Siluriformes > Clariidae > Channallabes > Channallabes apus. The sequence continues at coordinate 39,765,816 of CM060111.1, forward strand.
TTTCCTGAAAAGTTATCTGATCTGTAGATATCATGTTAGCTAATGTTTGAGAGATTCACAATAACGCTGTTTTTAGTTCGCGTTAGCCAATGTTTCACCAATTCCTCTGGCTAAGGCAAGTGCTCAGCTTTAGATCATAGCATGGATTAATCTTTCTTTTTTTCATCAGATGCTTTACAGGAATCAATCAAAATTTCTAACAAACTGAAAATTTTTATTTTAACATAAGATTTGAAAGATTAGCGATAAAGCTGTTTTTACTAATGGCTTCCACATTCCTTGGTCCCTTGGCTAAAGCAAGTGCTGTAGATCAGCTTTTAGCAGACGACTCAGGTTGATGAGTCGCTACCCTTTTTTCTGGTGTAAACAATTTGAGTACTATTACACAAAATAAACCCAGTGCTGATCTACATCTGTTGATTAAATCATAGCAGCAGATAAAACATATAGAAATTTGCTGTAAAATACTGTAGAGAGAGTGCAGAGGAACTCAGAGCCCGGGAGATCACGGAAGTTGATGTGCATGTATAATAAAGTGAAAAAAATTGAGTGATGTCAGATAAATAAATTAAATTAGTGGTGTTGCGTTATTGCTTCGGGTTCACTGAGTAGAGCTGTGAACAGTCTGATGGAAGGAGACAAGTGGGAAATTGTTTGCACCCTGTCTGTCTTTCCCTCTGTCTGATTCACTTGGTCTGTGTCTCTGTCTGTCTTATTTGCATGTCCTGCTTCTGTTTCAGTGGCAAAGGGGGGATTCATTTACCTTTGTCTTTCTTCCTATCTCTCTGTTTGTTTCTGTCTCACGCACTTCTACCTTCCTGTCTCTCTCCATGTCACGCTATTCTATTTCATCCTCCTCATTTCATTTGCAGCACAAGAGAGCCGAGCCGAAGTTATCACTTTACATTCCTCAGGTCCCGAGTTCACTCCTCCATCTGGAGTGTGTGTTTCAGTGTTGGCGGAACAGCAGGCATGATCTCATTAATATGCTGCTGATATTCCATATCTGGGCAGGAAGTGTTAGTGATTATGTTGATTTATGATATTAATATTTTAATATTTTAATATTGGAGACTGTGCTAAATGGCTCTCGTCCTGAGATCTTTCAGCTAGCGAGAGTAATTGTTTTGTTGTTTTGTGTCTGACTCTATAGGATGAAGCAAATCTGATCTATCTTTAAATTGCTATACAAAAGCTCAATCTCTAGAACATACAGTACAGTATAAAGAACATAAAAGCGTTAGATGCCATAATAAACTCTCATTAAAAGAAAGCTTAACAAATTAAAAAAAAAATATATAAAATGCTTTTGCAAAACTGATTAAACCACTATTGCATTGCTTCTTAACCCTTGTAACACTGCTCCTAAGAAAACTTGCAATACAGACTGTCCTCCAGGAGCAGATAGTTGCCTGGGATGTGAACTGCTCAGGCTATTTGAGTAGAATTCCAAACCAAAGAGAGTGAAACTGCATGGTTCAGAGGGAACTATGAATGGTGTAGGATGTGTTACATCACTTCGCCAAAAGCCATTGTATTAATATTTGAATTTAACTAAAAATTTACACATATAATCAATAAATACTTACTATTTATATAGGTTAATAATCTGTAAAAAAAAAATAAACATCTGCACAATAATAATTTCTCTGTATATTCAAATAATTAATATTTGTATATTAAGTTATATGCATTTCAATAATATATGTTTTCGTAATGGTCAGATCTTTATGTTTCAAAATGAAATTATAGTGTTGAATGTTTACTATGCAATTTTTAAATATGCAAAACTTATATCCAAGGTAGTTAAATGGGGGTGGGGGTAGCTCAGTGGTTAAGGTGTTGGATTACTGATTGGAAGGTCCCAGGTTCAAACCCCAACACCACCACCACCACGTGGCCACTGTTAGGGCCCTTAACCCTCAACTGTGTAATAATGTGTAATGGATCAGCTTGTCCAGGATGTACAGGTAACCCTGCCTTAAGTCTCCTGGAATAAGCTCTAGGCTCACTGCAACCATGTGTACAAAATAACATTTATGAATGATAACACAATAACATTTATGAATGATGAATGATTACAAAATACTCACCTACCCACCATGGAGGACATTTACAAGAAAACCTGTATCGTAAGGTAGAGAGGATTCATCAAAGATACCTCTCACTCTAATCCTTCTTCCATCAATAATTTATGTTTGACATTGCACTACTGTATATACTATATATTCCACCCAAATTAATTCTATTTATTATGACAGTATATAGAATTAATTTGGGTGGAATATATTGTAGTGCAATGTCAAACATAAATGATGGATGGATATATACTGTATATGGAACCTTGGATTATGAGCATAATTCGTTCTGGAAGCGGTCTCATATTTCAAAACATTCGTAAACCAAAGTAAATTGTCCCATAAGAAATAATGGAAACACAAATTATTCATTCCACAGCCCAAAAAAAATTTTACTTGCACTTTACCTTTAAAAAAAAGTAAAAATAAATCCAAACAGATAAGTGGTTTCATTTATGCACGCAGGTGTGTGTGTGTGTGTGTGTCTGTGTATGAGTGTTGAGTTTTTCACACACACACACACACACACACACACATACACATTAACAGAAATTTACAAGGAGCATCAATAATGACACTCGCGTGAGCGCATACTAATGGAATCACTGCTGTAAAAATAAAAAAATTAACCTGAACTTTACCTTTAAAAAGAATCACGACAGAGCAGTGTTTCCATCAGAGACAGTGTGTGTGTGTGTGTGAAAGCTAGGGGAGGCAGGAAGGAGGGGTGTGTGTGTTTACAGTATGTGTGTGTGTGAAGGGGCACGGTGTCCTAATACAAAGTGCAGGCTGATACAGACAGGGAGAGAGAAAATGGATCTTTAACCTCTCTAATGAGACTTGCTTTAGCTTTACACATGCACACATGTGTTATAATAAACAGTACACGTGTGTTGAGCATGTTATTTTCTTGACATATATTATCCACCTCACAATGTTTGCACACTTATACTGTATATTACCATATATACCATGTCCTTATTTCCTACTGCACCTTCTCCGCATTAATCACTCATATCCCTGTACATATGTTCCCATGCCCTTACAGGAAAATATTTTAAGGCCATAAAACAAAGCAGCATATTATGTAAATTAATAAAAGAAAAAGAAAACTTTTGGGTTTCGCCTGCATGGAAAATGGAAGCAGGGTGTGACAAAGTCCTCAGAAGGTCTGTGGCAGGTTCAGTAAAACTAAGAAGCTCATTTTCTTATAAAACTCCACTGTACTTGAGACTATATTTTAAGTAAAGGCTCATCACACTAATTATTGCCGTTGTTTCATTAATTACTGTTTACTGCTTTTTTTCAAATGTACCGTAGAAACTTTTTTTAGAGACATTTTGCTCTACAACAGTTACTTGCATGTGACTAAAATTTAAAAAAGTTAAACAATGAAAAACTAAAAAACAATTGCTCCTTGTTTAGTTATTACAGGTATTAAAATGTGAATGAAAGCACCTATATACCTGTGTTTCAATAAATAAATAGTATCGTATGGTATAGTATATACTGTACAGTATGTCTAAAAATAAAACTGAACAATTGGAAGGAGAATCATCATTATCGGTTCAGGCTGTCTGGCCTTAAAATGATCATTATATGAAAAAAAAAAAAAAATCAAACGCAAGGGCACTGAGCCATGGGAAAGACAGCTGGTTTTATTACAGCTATAAGGTTGAGTAATTGTCTTTCCTGCTTTATTGTGGAGGTTTAGTCATCCCTGATTGCCTTCTTTATTAAGTCACAAATCAGCTGCTTAAATAATATTGAATACATGGGCTGAAGTCCGTTAGTCTTTGAAATAAGAAGCTTGGATTTTAAAGAATCTTCAATAGTCTTGTAATCTTCAATAGTTTCATTGTGTTTTAAATGAACACAAGAACTTTGTGGATACTGGACGAAGTGGATCTGTAGAGAGAGAGAGAGAGAGAGAGAGGGAGGGAGAGAGAGAGAGAGAGAGAGAGACTGTACAATGTGGGTGGACAAATGACAGTTTGTCCCGAGGTGCTAATTGAAGCCTCCTGTTAAAATTCACTCCTTTAAAACACTGGTAAGCGGAGTCCTTGACTTTGTTTTTGCATGAAGAGCTAATTCAAACTGTGAACCGTTACTCAAAAACGATTACAGAATTGTGATTTTTTTTTATTAACAATAGTTTTGGTGCTTCATACAGAACTATACATATACAGTACACGGTGACCAGACACAACCAGAAATAAAATTCTTCTTTTGATCAGAGTCACATTAAAAATTCATTTATTATTCCATTGTTATTTATTATGCCTTTAGCTTGAATTGGCGCAAATCACCAATATTTTAATCTCTCGGCTTCAAGGACCTGATACATTCTTTCCAAACCTTTCTAAAAAATATTCTTTTTTTTGTACTCTTTTGTTGTCACTTACAGCAGTCACCAAATAATTTGATAATGATGCAATGACAGGGGTAGCTCAGTGGTTAAGGCATTGGACTACGGTTCGGAAGATCCCAGGTTCAAACCCCACAACCACCAAGTCACTGTTGGGCCCATGAGCAAGGCCCTTAACCCTCAACTGCTCAGATGTATAATGAGATAAAAATGTAAGTCGCTCTGAATAAGAGCGTCTGCCAAATGCCTAAATGTAAATGACAAGTGGCTCAATATCCATGACTAGGATAAAACAGTTATTCAAATTGAGTGAATCAGTTGAAAAAAAAAAACATATTACGCCCATTAGTTATTTCATTAATAAATTATGAAGTGACTATTTGACTGATACCAGCCTGGAAGGCAGGGAATAACCCAGCACCCTGACAAAGTCTGGCTTCAGGCAACATCATAATTCCTGGAGGGTATTTAAAAAAAAAAAAAAAAAAAAGGAAGTGAGAAAGAGATAGGACATATGACAGTGGATATTTTAAACAAGCTAGGTTATCATGTGAAGGACAGAACATACTATTTAGTGCTTGGCTTCTTTCTGTAAAATTGCTTTCTATGTCTGATTTTTCTTTCACTACTAAATCTAATTAAACAACACATTTAATTGAATTACTCTGATCTAATTAGTCAATAGGTAAGGGGTAAAATTCATAGTAGTCACACTTAGATCATCCAACAAATTTTAATATCACACTGAGGAAATACAAAATGCAGTTTTTAAATGATGATTTCATTTATTAAGCGGGGAGGATAAAAAATAGTCCCCTTTCCCCTCGCTGAATCATGAATGAACCGTGATTAGACACATGTTTTTAGAAAGCTAACTTAGATTTGACTTCCCGTATCCAAGCCTGGTTACTGCCAGACATGTTGAATCAAGAAATCCCATAAATAGAACCTGTTTGAAAGTAAAGCATGCAAAAAAAATATCTCCAAAAGCAACACATCATGCTGCATTGTAAAGAAATTAAGGAACAGATGAGAAATAAACTAATTGAAAAGCTGTATCAGTCTGGAAAGGGTTACAAACCTATTCGTAAGGCTTTGGGACTCCAGTAGACCACGATGTGAGCCATTATCTACAAATGGAGAAAACTTGGAACAGTGGTGAACCTTCTCAAGAGTGGCTGGTCTTTCTGGCATAAAAAACTAATAGCATTTTATAAAAAAAGAACATCATACCAACAATCAAACATGGTGGTGGTAGTATAATGGTTTGGGGCTGCTTTGTAGCCGCTGAAAGCAAGAATGCTGTGCTCTACCAGAATTCATGAATAGAGAATGTCCATCCATTTATTTGTGAAGTCAAGCTTAAGCGCACTTGAGTTATGCAGCAGGACAATCATCCAAAATACACCAGCAAGTCCACCTCTGAATGGGTCAAAAAATACCAAAATTACAATTTTGGAGTGGCCTAGTCAAAGTCTTGTAAAGATTTTGTTCATGCTTGAAATTTCTCTGACGTGGCTGCTTTAAAACAATTCTGAAAAGAAGAGTGGGCCAAAATTCCTCCGCAGGAATGTGAAAGACTCGTTGCCATTTATTACAAACACTTGGTTGCATTTGTTACAAACCCAAGGGTGGCAAAAGCAATTATTAGGTTTAGGGGTTAAATGACTTTTTCTCGTATTACCAGACAGGTTTGTACAGCTGTTTTCCCTTAATAAATGAAATCATCATTTAAAAACTGCATTTTGTATTTACTTGGGTTATCTTGGTGTAATATAATTTTTTTTAGGTGCCAAAAGAACTGATTAAAAAAACAAATCATGATCTGTTGATTAAAAAAAATCGCATTTGTAGATTTGCTGTATATCCTTTTTTTTTAGTTTGTTTCAAGACATATTGCCAAGCACTATACTGTAGCACTGTTAATCACCTATTTATTTTTAGCATCTGAAAAGCCACAGCTCCCTTGAAATAAAACTACAGACACGGCAGAGCGGCTACTTGCACTACTGTAAAGTGTTTCTTTTTATGCATAATAAAAAGAAACACCAATGAAATAAAAAAATCACCAATGCTAAAAGTTATTTATCATTATAGCTGTAATCTCCTTTGTCTAAAAACGTATGCAGTGTTCACTCCTTACTGTCCAGGCATATCTAAAGCAGCCAGGCAAATAATTAATATAACTAAATAAATCTACTTTAAAATAAACTATTTTATATTCTGTAATACCTACAGTACAAGGTTTTGTGATCATGTAAAGAATTTAAACACAGCTAGTAAATTGTACATTCATGTATTCATTATTCATTTATCCTTTATACGTCTGCCTAATACTGAGTAGGTCCCCTTTTGCCACCATAACAGTGATACACCTTTTTATGAGAACCAGCATTAACCTTTTCAGAAACTTGATTTACACTAATGGCTCTATTGATTCGGATTACATGGGCCAGCCTTCGTTCCCCATGTACATCAGTGAGCCTTGGCCGCCCATGACCCTGTCGACAGTTCACCGGTTATCCTTCCTTGGATCACTTTTGGTACGTCCAGCCTGGGAATATCCTGCAAGACCTGCAGTTTTGGAGTTTTTCTCACCCAGTTGTCTAATCATTACAATCTGGCCCTTCTAACAGTAGCTACATTTTCAATATCTTGTTACGATGGCGGCTGGAACTGGGTGGAATATACAGTACTAGGCAGCAAGTGAAAGATATATATATTTTAACACAAGTAGAAAAAAAAATAAGCATTTGAGTGACTTTGACAAGGGCCAATCTGTGATGGCTAGATGACTGCAACAGCTCATGTGGGATGTTCCCAGGTTGCAGTGGTCAGGACTACCAAAAGTGATCCATAAAAGGAAAACTGGTGAACTGGATAACATTCAAGTTATCAACACCATTGGTTTCACTACAGTTTATCAGTACAGTATATCCAGAAAAATCTGTTTCTTTGTGGAGTATTTATCCTTTAGTACTTAAAGTACATTTAAGGCTCAGTGGTAGGTGTTTCGCCTGCCATGTGGAAGGCCCGGGTTCGATTCCCAGCCAGTGCCCAAACCCGCCAGACACTGGATACAGTGCCGGTCCCTAGCCCGGATAAAATGGTAGGGTTGCGTCAGAAAGGGCATCCGGCGTAAAACCAGCCGAAAGACCAACAACAACAACTTAGATGTTCTAAATTGAAGTGGTGCTTGTACAGTAATTACAGTGGAGTACATTTTTTAGGTAAGTATTGCGTTTGTGTACGTCTGCCTACTCTGAGGTCATGCAGGGCCTTGAATGTGATTTTCACTTTCACATGAAGCACATTAGACAAAAATGTGATCTAATGATTTATAAAAAACTGAAACCGACAGCCACTGACTGTTACGAAGCCCTGGTGCTTAAGATTCCTTTCTAAACATATTAACTAAAGCTCCTTGTATCAATGAAACCCTTCCATCATTTTTTATCAGATTACAAGGACAAGTCCTTGTGAATGGGCTGTTGCTATAGAAACGCTAACATATCAGCAAAGAGTGCATTAATATAAACCTTGCACTATTATCAGAACCGCTAATCTTTTGACCAATCAGAATCAAGTATTCGACAGTGCTGTTGTATAAGTTGATAATTAATTTACATTTCCAAGAATAAGCTGTCTCTTCAGAGAGCAATGCCTGAGCGAATAAAGCATCAATCCTCTTGACCGACACATGGGTAAAATATACTGTACATCCCCATCTGTTTGTCTGAGGCAGATACACAGAATCCATATTTCTGAGAATGACCCAGTCCACTTTTCACCGAGGTCACCTGGGGTTAGCCTGACCATTCTGGATGACATAATCCATAGTGCCTGACCCACATTTTTAATGGTGTAACATTACAAAACATGGAGCACAATGTCCTTGTTTTGTTGTTGGGAGAAAATATGTCACAAAATGTGATTTGTAGCCCTTGTAACACCACTCATACACATTCATTCAAGCATATGAGGGATTGCAATAGGGGCATTGCTAGATATAAAGCTGTACTAGGTCACAGGCCCCCCCCGTCAATCAATTCACACATTTTTTTTTCTTGACTCTCTGATGCGTGTATGAAATGCAATAATAAGGTATACAGACTTCACTTGCCCATTACACTAGTAGCAGCTACTGCTATGCTGCTGCTGAAACTGCTGTATACAGTAGTAGTACACTAGGCTTACAAATTGAATCTGTTCCGGAGGCGAGTTTTTAAGGCGAAAATTTGTATTGTAAAACACATTTTCTCATAGGAAATCATGTAAATGCAGATAATCCGTTCCAGTCACACAAAAATATTACCAATATTATACATTTTCAACACTATAATCAGATTTTTTCATATAACAACAATCAAACCATTTAGAAAAGACATTTAAATTAAGTAAAATATGAAATAAATAGACATTAAAGCTCACTTAACCTTAATTTATGATTCCTCTTGGCACCGACTGCTTTAGATACCAAACTGAAAATGGCCCCGTTTTCTTCTTGTTACCGGTCTTGATACCGTCTATACCACTTATCCTTTGTACAAGGCATGGGGGGTCTAGAGCCTATCCAAGGAGACTTGGATAGCGCACGAGTCAGTGTACCTAGGGCAGTGTCCCAATCCATAACAGGGTACACACTCATAAACATAAACACCCACTACGGGCAATTTGGGAAGGTAGTTAACCTAATCTGCACATCTTTGGACTGTGGGAGGAATCTGAAGAACCTGGAGAAAACCCACCAAGCACGGGGAGAATATGCAAACTCCATGCACACAGACCCAAGGCAGAAAGCAAACCCTCGACCCAGGAGATGCCAGGCCACAGTGATAACCACTACACAGGAATACTTGATTCCTGCCAAATAATGAGGATATAGCAAATAATTCTTTTGTCTACATATTCTTAATTCTTGGACCAAGAAGTCAAGTGTAAAGTTTGCAAACAGATTTTAAACAGTTTAAAATAAAACACGTTCTACAGGTTTCTACATGATCCCAGAATAATGGCAGGAGTTCAATATGATCTTGAAATATTTTGTAGCTCGTATGGTTCTCTTGACAAAAGAAGATGTCTGCACACAAAACAAGGAAGACATGAGAAAAGAATCCATCATCACCCACATGCACTCTGTGTTGACATCTTAAGCCAAGGCCTCAGTACAGTCTGGGCTTGCTTGTTGCCCCTGGAGACCTTTTTCTTCTTTTACTCAACATATTCAAAGGCCAGAGTCTATTCTGTAGCAGTCTACTGAAAGATGGAATTAACAACCCTGTCCTTGTCCCCGAGAGCTGTCATTTACGAATAACCTGACGCTCTCTGGAGACTGCCGCGTAATTCAGACATGCTTTATCGCTGTTAGACTATATGTGGAAATAACAAATGGGTACGCCAGGTCAGCAATGGTATAACTGCGTGTTTGTCTCTATGATATGATGGATTTAGGGAATGAACCCATGTTGCTCCAGGCAACAAAGAGCACATAGGTAAAACTAAAGAAAGTCTGCTAAGGTGAACTGGAGAATTGAAAAGCTTGAGTGAAGGCCTAGAGAGGATTGTGGTGGACAGCAGGATGGATTAACACTCAGCCCTGGGCCAGTGAAGTGGTTTTGGTTGTAGGCATCCCGCTGCTCTTCACTCTTTCTGCCTACATATTCGTCTACTGTGAGCCTCTGGATATTGATCTCTTCTATAATGCCTTTGAAGTAAGAAACCATTCATCTGCAGAGCACGTCAACACCCTTGCCACTGCTTTGAAAAGCCAGTTAGGGCCTTGGGATAGACATTGGCTTGATGTGGAAGGGTTTAATGTGTTTCTTCCCTTAGATATATATCACTTATTAAAGTGGATCGTGAGACAACAAGTCTCATGGAGTCAAAAATCCAGACAACAAAGCTTATTAAAAAATAAAATTAAGATGTATTGAGAACTAAGATGTGCTGATTCTCTATGCTCTCTCAAACACATGTGATTCCCAAAGGGTTCTTTGAATAGTTAAGAGTTCTTAGTGCTTTAGGGACAAAACAAAGAGGGCAATATAAGAAACTGTTCTATTCTAAAATTGAATATTCAGACTCAAACTGTCAGGAAGATAGAGCTGTTGCTTATGGCAAGGGTAACAATACCATCAAAGTTTGCAAGAAAAATTCTGAAAAACTTATGAAGTAGCAAGAAATGAGGCTGGGGCACATTTCTTTCTGTCCCAGACTGTACATTCTTTCAGCCTATCAGTGACAGTCTTGTCATGTGAAGGACAAACCTGCAAGATATTACTGCACACTATCAATTGTGACTGAGTGAGTGTCATTGATTTAATGAATGTTCTCTTCATCAGACTGAACTGGAATAGTTTCTTTGGGATGCGTCTGGTGTCTGGGGACGGTTTCACTACCATGAAGACGGTTCTGGGCTCGACTGATGTTGACAGCTGTTTCTCTGAGGGCTTGGCTTGCAGTTGCTCGATAGTTCAGGACTGGAATTTCCTACAAGTCTACCCGAGTCTCCAATAACTACCTGGACTCTATAATAATATCAATTAACATCAACTGTTATACTGAACTGCCACCTAACACACAGTATGACTGCAGATCAATTCTTGATTTCTGTTTCACCCAGATGAGGATGGGTTCCCTGCTGAGTTTGGTTCCTCTCAAGGTTTCTTCCTATTACCAGCTCAGGGAGTTTTTCCTTGCCACTGTCGCCCTCAGCTTGCTCACCAGGGACTATCTGACCATTTGGATTCATACACACTCACATTCCATACAAAGTTAAGTAATTCTTTTGATTGTGTAAAGCTGCTTTGCGACAATGACAATTGTTAAAAGTGCTATACAAATAAAAAATTTTATTGAATTATGCACAAGAATTGTGTTTACAGAGAAGGGTCACTGACTAGTAATACTGATCAGTGCTACTGGAGCTACTGTATGAATCCATTTTATGACAAGAAATGAAGGTCATAAAAAAATTTCATTAACGTTAAATGTATCTACAAGTGCAGTCATCAAAAATCATCAAACACTATGATGAACCCGGCTCTCATGAGGACCGTTCCAGTAAAGGGAGACCATGAGCTACTTCTGCTGCAGAGGATAAATTTAGTAGGATGGCCAGTCGATTTACACCACCTCAGCTTAGAGCCCACACAAATGCTTCTCTGAGCTATATTTGCAGTAGACATATTTCAACATCGACTTTTGAGAAGAGCCTGCGTGAGTCAGGCCTTCGTGGTTGAATTGAATCAAAGAAACCATTACTTTGGAAGAACAACTAACAGAAGAGATTTCTTGGGCCAAAGAATAGACATTAGATCAGTGGAAATCTGTCCTTTGGTCTGCTGAGGCCAAATTTATGATTTTTGGTTCTAACTGCTGTGTTTTTTAAAAAGTTTTTAACTGTTATTTGTCACCAAAACATAATTGCACGGTAAAATTCTTTCTTTGCATATCTCAGACCGCCAGAACCGCTGACCTGCCGATCACTGTGCCTTAACCATGGTTAAGCCCACAACCCTGGAGAGATGTACATATGTGGCAATGTGGGCAGTGGAGTTTTTCCATTGGTTCACAGGTAGGTGATTAATGGTAGCCTATCAGAATGGTCCCCAATGGTATTTAAGGCTGGTTTTTGTCCTACCTGGCACACGTCACGATCGAGACCGCTTTCACGGTGTGTGTATGGACCGAAGGTGTGGGTAAGTGTTGTTTGTAGCTAGGTGGCTAATGAAGAGGTGGGCACCTACCTTTTTAATGTGAGGGTTTATTGTTCCATTAGTGTCTGTGGGAGAATTGCCATCTGGTTGAGCTTCTCCATTAGAGTGTCCATTGGATAATTGTCATTCGGCCGAGTCAGACTGTCCACTTGTTGTCAGGTAGGTACATGCTCCTTACGTGCTGTATGTTCTGACGTTGGGTGGCGCTAATCGGTATTTGTTTACCCTTTAGCCACAGTTTCTTTTTTGTGCCGGTGTTAGCCTGCAGAGCTCGCTGCGAACTGTGGGTGGCAGTACAACTCACGTGGTACAACGGGTCGTCCGGGTAAGTGAGTTTCACTTTCTCTGGCTTATAACAAGAAATGTGGGGTAGTTATATCTCTTTTCTTTTAGTAAGCTACGGACATTTGACGGAGTGTTGATGCGTCTTGTGAGGGCGAAAGTATTGGCTTTCCGCCTCGACTGAAGACGGCGCCGCTGTCTCTTCTCTTCTTTTCTCCGACTCTTCTTCGTCTCTTTGTGGTCCTGTCTCCGGGGTCTTTTCTTCGGTGGTTTTGTGGAGTGTGTTTTTGTTATTTTATTCGCCGTAATAGCAGCAATGGCTCAGGGTTGCCCTCTTGTGGTTTGAAGGCCGTATTGAGCTCCTGTTCCCGGCTTTCATGCAGTTAGGGTGGAGAAAGTAATATAGCGTAGGGAGAACTCTGAACTTCGTATAGTGTTCCATTGAGCTGGTGAATTGTATTATTGTTTTCTTTGTCTTGTTGTATTGTCTGTTTAACTGTAATGGTTGTTTTTGTTTTCTGTCTTTTGTTTCTTTTTGTTGTTTAAAAAAGCCATGAGAATGTGGTTCTCTTTATGTCTTTTTGTGGTTTATGTTTTATAGTTTTGTTTGTTTATTTTGAGTACGGTTGGGCTGGGGAAGGCTAGTGTTAGAACACTGTGAGGTAGTATAATTGTCTGGAGTGCAGCATAGCTGGTGTTCACGTTTCTTCCCTGTGGGTGAAGGTGTGGATGTGTGTGTTTATGTGTGACGTGCACCCGTAAGGCCGGGACCTCTTTAGTCGGCCTTTGCCGCCCAGAAGCCGGTGCTAAAAATTGTATTTTTTTATTGTTTGTGTTATTTCATTTTACTCCTTTGTATGTGTACACAGATTGCCGTGTTCCCTGTTTTATGGTGTGACGAGTATTTGACATTTGCATTGCATGTCATGGATTGTTATTTTAAACTATTTTAAGAATACATTATAATAAAGTTTGTACATTTGTACCTTTTGTCTCTCATTCATTAGCCTAATGAACCTTAGTTATTTCCCCGGTTAACCTCGGGGTGGCGTAATCGAGTAAATTCATTTGCCCTACCACGGCGTTGCCACATTTTTGGCGTAATCGGCAGGATAGGCTGTTTTCTTTCTTGAGAGACTGGGGTACAGATGTACATATATCTTGTTGGTTGATCTGTGTACTTGATTTTGGTTGGTTTGTTTCTTTTTTTTTTCCGTTTTGTCAGTGTTTTTGTTTTAGGGAGACGTTGAGTTGGAGAAGAGACAGCGGCGACGTCCGGTGTGCCTCCATTGTATTTCAGGTATGGAGGAGGAATTGCGTGAGTTGAGGGAGATGGTAGCTCAGTTACGAGCGGATAATGAGCGGTTGCGGCAAGACCAATCGTCCGCCCAGCCGGGTCCCAGTGGGCCATCTGTCACTGATGAACCTCTTCTCCCCACATTGCAGTCAGGTGCGGAGCGTGCTGTCCTGCCAGAAAGGTATGTTTTGGTACCTCGAGATCGCAGATGTGCAAAATTTAGTGGCAGGTCCGGTGTAGCCATTGAGGAATGGATTGAGGAAGCCCAGGCTTGTATGCAGTCTCGTCATATGTCAGCCGCTGATAAGGCTTTCTTCCTCTTTGATCATTTGGAAGGAGAGGCCAGAGAGGAGATTCGCTATCGTTCTGTGGATGAACGTAATGATCCAACAACAATCATTTCTGTGTTAAGGGAGTTGTACGGTTGCTCACAGTCGTATGTTTCTTTGCAGGAAGCTTTCTTCTCCAGGAAACAGCGGGAGGGAGAGTCTTTGTTGGAGTTTTCCCTTGCTTTAATTGGTCTCTTGGAGCAAGTAAAGCAAAAGTCGCCTTACGCCATGCCAAATTTTCAAGTGTTGTTGCGTGACCAGTTTATTGAGCACGTTATTGATAACGCCCTTCGGCGAGAGCTTAAACAGCTGGTACGAAGTCAACCCGCTCTGACCATGTTAGACGTACGAGGTGAAGCACTCCGATGGGAACGAGAAGGTATGCCAGGGAGTTCGAGGGGTCGTAGTCACTCACTTCCCTCTGCTTATGGTATTCAGTATGGGGTACGGGGTGAGTCTCGTGGGAACCCCGCACCGTCTTGGCGGGAGTCTGAGTTGGGTGAGGTTAAAGAAATGTTGCGGTTGCAGCAGGAACAGATAAGTAAGTTAACTCAAAGTATCGCCCGCTTGCAGACTCCCCAGTCCAGTAGTCAATTTTCTCGTCGTAGCCAGATGGTGTGCCGAAGATGTCAGAAACTGGGGCACTTTGCTCGAGAGTGCGATGGGGAGCGTGTGCCTACTTGTGTTCCATCGATTGCTATGACGCGAACTAATAGTGTTCAGTCTGACTCATCTGCGCCGTTGGGAAACTAGTCCCCACCGCGTTGCAGAGTCAAAGCGCGGTTGGGGAGGGGAATGGCTCGGGTACTGCTTTTTCTCACTTAATGTCATCTTGCCCTCATCTTCTTGTCCACATTGGTAAGGTCCAAGTGCCTTGTTTGGTTGACACTGGGTCGATGGTGTCCACCATTACTGAAAGTTGCTTCCAAATGCACTTTCAGTCCTGGGGTGTAGATCGTTTAAAGGCATGCCATTGGCTCCAGCTCCGTGCGGCCAATGGGTTGTCGATTCCGTACATTGGCTACATGGAGTTGGACATTGAAATGTGTAATCGATTGATCCCTAAGTGCGGGATTTTGGTGGTTAGGGATCCCCCTGGGGGTATCAATACTGGAGTTCCTGGGGTGTTGGGGATGAATGTCCTTAGCCGATGCTACCAGGAGCTTTTTGGTCAGTATGGCCCTGGCTTGTTTGAGTGTCCTTCCTTAGTGCAGGCCCCAAAGTGTGTTTTGCAGGCGCTACAACACTGTCACTTAACGGAGGATCAGTCCTTAGTACTACACCCGGGGAAGGCCAGATTGCGGGGTCGTGAGTCGTGTCGTGTTCCAGGTGGGATGTTAAAACTTGTACCAGCCACATGCTCTGAACAGTATGCCGAAGGGACTGTTTTGTTTGAGCCTCCGGTATCCGGGTTGCCAGCGGGACTGCTGGCTTCGCCTGCGCTTGTCAGAGTCGTCCGTGGTACAGTCTATTTGCCTGTGGTGAATGTGGGGACCATGGATGTAATGCTGTATGCTGGAACAATGTTAGGAACACTTAATAGCGTTCAGGTGGTAAGTTTGCCGGCAGGAGTAACTGAGGATGAGTCAGTGACTGCGCTGATGCATTCGCAAGTCGTGGAGACAGTTGCTCCAATAAAAGACCAAATTGAAGCCGTTGATCTGTCTGTCTTGTCACAGGAGGATCAAGTTGAGGTTAGAACGTTGTTGAGGCGATATCAGTCGGTGTTTTCAGCCCATGAGGGTGATCTGGGTTGCACCGATGTGATTTCGCACGAGATTCCGTTGTTGGATGTAGTGCCTGTTCGTCAGCGCTATAGGCGAATCCCGCCGTCGGAATATGAGGTAGTTAAGGCACATATCAATCAGCTCCTGGAGGCTAACGTTATTAGGGAGAGTTGCAGTCCCTATGCGTCGCCTATAGTGCTTGTCCGGAAAAAGGACGGGAGCCTGCGTATGTGTGTTGACTACCGTCAATTAAACGCAAAGACGAGGAAGGATGCTTTTCCTCTTCCGCGCATTGAGGAGTCGCTCGATTTCTTGACGGGGGCCAGGTGGTTTTCCACTATGGATCTGGCTAGTGGTTATAACCAAGTCCCTGTCCTCGAAAAGGATAGAGCTAAGACGGCATTTTGTACTCCCTTCGGCCTGTTTGAGTTCAATCGTATGCCTTTCGGGCTGTGTAATGCTCCAAGCACATTTCAGCGCCTGATGGAACGATTGTTCGGGGATCAACAGGGTAGCTCACTATTGTTGTATTTAGATGACATTGTGGTGTTCTCCTCTTCCGTTTCGCAGCACTTGGAGCGGTTGGAGGTCGTGCTTGGTCGCTTGGAGCATGAGGGCTTGAAGGCTAAATTGGCGAAGTGTGCGTTTTTCCAGAAAGAGGTAAAGTATCTAGGACATGTTATTTCTGCGCAGGGCGTATCCACTGACCCAGGTAAGATCGAGGCAGTTTCACAGTGGCGCTGTCCCACCAGTGCGTCTGAGCTACGCTCGTTTCTGGGGTTCGCCAGCTACTATCGGCGTTTTGTGCAAGGCTTCGCAAAGTTGGCAGCTCCCTTGCATCGGGTGGTGGCGGAGTGTGCCGCTGTTAGACCCCGAGTACGGGTTGGTAGGAGTTTTTCTGACGTTTGGTCGGAGCAGTGTCAGCAGAGCTTCGAGGAGTTAAAGGTCAGGCTTACCACAGCCCCAGTGCTGGCCTATGCTGATTTCTCCCTCCCATTCATTCTAGAGGTGGATGCAAGCCACGGTGGTTTGGGGGCAGTCCTTTCCCAGGAGCAGGGTGGGAAAGTGCGGCCTATCGCGTACGCTAGCCGGAGTCTTAGGCCCACTGAGCGCAATATGGTTAACTATAGCTCCATGAAGTTGGAGTTTTTGGCGCTCAAGTGGGCCATGGCGGAAAAATTTCGGGAGTATCTGTTGGGGCATAAGTGTATTGTTTATACTGACAATAATCCCCTTAGCCATTTGACTACAGCTAAACTGGCTGCCACCGAACAACGTTGGGCGGCCCAGCTTGCAGCCTTTGATTTCTCCATCAAGTACCGATCCGGTAGGAGTAATAGAAATGCGGATGCCCTTTCCAGGCAGGACCCTGCTGGTCAGGACGAAGTACGTGCACTGCTGCCGGGAGTTGAGGTACCGGTTAGCGTCAAGCAGGTGTTTGCGGCAGGGTTGCGTCCATCGGCGACCCAGGCGGTGGTCTCTGTGCTGCCCGGTTTTGGGGGTGACCTGGGTTTGTGTCAGCAGGACGACCCGGTTATTGGCCCGGTGTTGAGGCTTTGGCGACAAGGGGCTTTCCCGTCTTCGGTCGAGCGTAGACAGATGTCTAAAGCTGCCCTGGTGTTGCTTCGCCAGTGGGGTCGATTGGTGGACAAGGAGGGCGTGCTGCATCGCCGTGTCTGTCGGCCAGATGGAGGTGAGGAAAGTTTGCAGCTGGTCCTTCCGTCTGCTTTGCAGGGGGAGGTATTGGCTAGGGTTCATGAAGGGCATGGGCACCAGGGCATTGACCGCACAACTGAGCTGGTCCGTCAACGCTGTTATTGGCCAGGCCTGACAGCTGATGTGGCTCAGTGGTGCCGTAAGTGTGAGCGATGCCAGGCGGCCAAGGATACACAGCTGGCGCCGCAGAGTTTTATGGGCCATTTGTTGGCAGAGAGACCAAATGAGATCTTGGCCATTGACTTTACGTTGCTCGAACCCTCGCGTTCGGGAGTCGAGAACGTATTGGTAATGACTGATGTGTTCACCAAATTCACGCAGGCGATCCCTACTCGGAACCAGAGGGCCGAAACCGTGGCTCAGGTGTTGGTGTCCGAGTGGTTTTGCAAGTTCGGTGTTCCTGCTCGCATCCACTCGGACCAGGGCCGCAGTTTTGAGTCGTCCCTCATACAGCAGCTGTGTAGCTTGTACCAGGTGGAAAAGTCTCGCACCACCCCATGGCATCCTGCAGGTAATGGGCAGTGTGAGCGGTTTAATCGGACGCTGCATAATCTGTTGCGCACTCTGCCCAGTTCGCGGAAGGATGAGTGGGTTTCTGCACTCCCCCAGTTACTCTATTGTTATAACACGACTCCCCATCAGGTGACGGGGGAGTCTCCATACTTTCTGATGTTTGGGCAAGAACCATGCCTGTCGATTTTCTGTTGGGTCGTGGCCAGGAGAAAGGTCCTGGTAGTGTTAATAACTGGGTGCTAGAGCATCAGACGAGGTTGCAGGTGGCTTTCGAAGGGGCTCGGGAACAGCTACAGTTAGCTGCTGAACGCCGTAAGGAAAGGTACGACTCTCGTGTCCGGGATGTACCCTTGGGTGTAGGCCAGCTAGTTTATCTTCGTAACTATGGTCTCAAGGGTCGTCACAAAATTCAGGACTGCTGGAGCTCAGTGGTGTACCAGGTGGTAAAGGCACCTGGGATAGGAGGTTCGGTTTACGCCATTGCACCAGTAAATGATGTGAATCGGGTCAAGCATGTTCATCGCTCGTTGCTAAAGGCAAGAATAGGGGTGGGAGTTTCAGTATCTTCTCCGGAGGGTACGTCATCAGTCATCGACGAGCCGTTGCCTGAGGAGCCTTCCTCCTTTGAGGAGGTTGACCTGGTTCGGGTGGTATCGGAGACTCAGCCCACTGCTATCGAGCTACAGAGTCAGGACCGGGTTTTAGCCGGCCCCAGTTCATTGGCTGTGGGGGTAGGTGCTGACGTTGAGGATCTGACGAGTTCTGAACCGTTAGGGCAGGGCGTTGTAAGTCCATCACCTGTGGTCAATCCTGGTTCCGCAGGTCCCCCTTGTGGTGATGGGGCAGTGAGACGCACAGGGCGATCTACTGCCGGCCATCATTCTAATCCCTACCATCTTCCTCAGGCCGTAACGAGTGTGGTAAGTGTCGAGACTGTTAATGCCTCGTTTAACCCTACGTCTGCATTGTTCAGGCCTTGGGTTTAGGTCAATTGGGCAATCGTCGGGCCGACGATTCAAGAGCTAAGGATAGATTGTGGCAATGTGGGCAGTGGAGTTTTTCCATTGGTTCACAGGTAGGTGATTAATGGTAGCCTATCAGAATGGTCCCCAATGGTATTTAAGGCTGGTTTTTGTCCTACCTGGCACACGTCACGATCGAGACCGCTTTCACGGTGTGTGTATGGACCGAAGGTGTGGGTAAGTGTTGTTTGTAGCTAGGTGGCTAATGAAGAGGTGGGCACCTACCTTTTTAATGTGAGGGTTTATTGTTCCATTAGTGTCTGTGGGAGAATTGCCATCTGGTTGAGCTTCTCCATTAGAGTGTCCATTGGATAATTGTCATTCGGCCGAGTCAGACTGTCCACTTGTTGTCAGGTAGGTACATGCTCCTTACGTGCTGTATGTTCTGACGTTGGGTGGCGCTAATCGGTATTTGTTTACCCTTTAGCCACAGTTTCTTTTTTGTGCCGGTGTTAGCCTGCAGAGCTCGCTGCGAACTGTGGGTGGCAGTACAACTCACGTGGTACAACGGGTCGTCCGGGTAAGTGAGTTTCACTTTCTCTGGCTTATAACAAGAAATGTGGGGTAGTTATATCTCTTTTCTTTTAGTAAGCTACGGACATTTGACGGAGTGTTGATGCGTCTTGTGAGGGCGAAAGTATTGGCTTTCCGCCTCGACTGAAGACGGCGCCGCTGTCTCTTCTCTTCTTTTCTCCGACTCTTCTTCGTCTCTTTGTGGTCCTGTCTCCGGGGTCTTTTCTTCGGTGGTTTTGTGGAGTGTGTTTTTGTTATTTTATTCGCCGTAATAGCAGCAATGGCTCAGGGTTGCCCTCTTGTGGTTTGAAGGCCGTATTGAGCTCCTGTTCCCGGCTTTCATGCAGTTAGGGTGGAGAAAGTAATATAGCGTAGGGAGAACTCTGAACTTCGTATAGTGTTCCATTGAGCTGGTGAATTGTATTATTGTTTTCTTTGTCTTGTTGTATTGTCTGTTTAACTGTAATGGTTGTTTTTGTTTTCTGTCTTTTGTTTCTTTTTGTTGTTTAAAAAAGCCATGAGAATGTGGTTCTCTTTATGTCTTTTTGTGGTTTATGTTTTATAGTTTTGTTTGTTTATTTTGAGTACGGTTGGGCTGGGGAAGGCTAGTGTTAGAACACTGTGAGGTAGTATAATTGTCTGGAGTGCAGCATAGCTGGTGTTCACGTTTCTTCCCTGTGGGTGAAGGTGTGGATGTGTGTGTTTATGTGTGACGTGCACCCGTAAGGCCGGGACCTCTTTAGTCGGCCTTTGCCGCCCAGAAGCCGGTGCTAAAAATTGTATTTTTTTATTGTTTGTGTTATTTCATTTTACTCCTTTGTATGTGTACACAGATTGCTGTGTTCCCTGTTTTATGGTGTGACGAGTATTTGACATTTGCATTGCATGTCATGGATTGTTATTTTAAACTATTTTAAGAATACATTATAATAAAGTTTGTACATTTGTACCTTTTGTCTCTCATTCATTAGCCTAATGAACCTTAGTTATTTCCCCGGTTAACCTCGGGGTGGCGTAATCGAGTAAATTCATTTGCCCTACCACGGCGTTGCCACACATAGAAAGGGGCTGAACAGACGGTCCCGAAATGTGTGGGTCCCACCATGAAACATGGAAAAGGAGGTGTGATGGTGTGACAATGGTTTGCTGGTTACACTGTTGCAAAGTGACTTAGTCAAAATTGAGAGCACACTATACCAGCATGGCTTCCACAGCGTTTAGCAGCAACATTCCACGCCACTTTCCTTGGACTTAGAAAGATCATTATTTGTTTTCCAACAGGACAGTGACCTCAAACACACATCTAGGTTATGTAGTAGCTATTTGCATAGCTGTAAGAGGGAGAGTGACAGAGTGCTGCATCACATGACTTGGTCTCCACAATCACCTAATGTAAATCCAACGGGGATGATTTGGGATGAGTTTTACAGAAGAGTAAAGGAAAATTAGGTGACAAATACTCAGCACCTCTGTGAACTCCTTCTCTGACTGAGAGAATGGCAAGAGTGTATGAAACTACTGTATCATAACATCAAAAGGTGTCTACTTGCAGAATCATTGCAGAAGATATAAAACATATTCTGAGTTATTTAACACATTTCTGTCAACTACATAATTCCATAATTCATCAGAATTAATATATAATGTTTAAAACATTGTTGATGGAATATTAAAGGGGACATATGGTGCTACATGCACTTTTTCAAGCTGTTTGGACTGCATTGTGTGTTAGGAGAGTGTGTACACAACCACTCTACAATGATAAAGAGCCGCCCAGTAATTTTCTTTTAATTTATTAAAATAAGATGCCCCTTCTGAAATCAGGCCGATCTCAAAAGCCTGTCGATGTGACGTCACACCGACAGAGGCCGCTCCCACTATAGTTGATTGACACTGGTTAGAAGAAAGCTGTCGGCCATTGTTTTTCTATGCCGGAGCAAAATGGCGCCTACACGAGTGTGGTGTGCAGTATTTTGGTGTAGTGCGGTGGTCTAGTGGTTAGGATTCGGCGCTCTCACGTGGGTACAGTACATGCTTTTTTTGCACTACATATTTATAAAGTTTTTCTAAAGTTGCGTAGTAGATGAGGCGAGTCCGCTGTGCTTCGGTAAGCTTTTCTGGCGCCAGGAGAGACTCAGTCAAACACACACACACACACATGTTGTCTGTCAGACAGGTCTCTGTTTATTAACAGCAAAAGGTTTATATATGTTTGACCAAACGCCTGTGCTATAGACATACTGTATGTTACTTCAAAGAACATGAAGCATTGTAAAGATCCTGATGAAACAATGCTTCGAGTGTATGATGTCCTAGGTTGAATACCCGGCATTTCCATCAGGCAACACAGTAGTCCTACATACACACACGTTTGTGAGAGTATGTCTACTTGTGTATAGATGTATAAAGGAGAGGAAGATAGAGAGTTGTCCGTCCAGAGACAGATCAGAGAGGGAGGGAGAGAGAGAGAGACAGAGTATGGGAAGGTGAGTGTGGGAGCATTGCAGATGGAAGAGGAGGTAGGAAGATAGCAGCAGGGAAGATTTAACACGTTAATATCAGATCTATGAGGAAGAGAGTAGAAATAACTCCTTTATATATAAAATAATTCTAACATCATGTAAAACTATTTTAAACTGTTTTTCTTTTTATATTTTTAACTGTTGTCAAAGCTATAACACACTGTGTTGTGAAGACACGCCCCACAGAACTGAGGGGCGGGTTCAGCAGAGGTCATTAGCATTTAAAGGAGCATGCACTGAAATAGGTTGCTGAGAACAGAGCTACTTTTTTACCAGGTAAAAGTAATGTTTTTTTTACACAACAATTGAGAATTTTTAATTAAGGTATATTACAAACTTTTCATTAGGACCCTAAAGAATCATATTAACCTATGCAAAATTGGGACTGTATGTCCCCTTTAAAGGCATAGTATAGTATCTATCTATCTATCTATCTATCTATCTATCTACATTTAGCAGACGTCCTTATCCATAGCGACTTACATTTTTATCTCATTACACATCTGAGCAGTTGAGGGTTAAGGGTCTTGCTCAAGGGTCCAACAAGCACAACTTGGTGGTCGTGGGATTTGGACCCTTAGTCCAATGACTTAACCACTTAGCTACCACCTGATCCTATCTATCTATTAATGGAAAAGATCTATCTATCTATCTATCTATCTATCTATCTATCTATCTATCTATCTATCTATCTATTCATATGTTCATATATATCTATTCATTCTGTAACTGGCTAAATACCTTTAAGTGTGTGTATAATAGTTTGCTCCACATCATTCTTATTGTGTCATCAGTGATGACTTCTAGTGATAGTGTATAAGGTTTTGCCCAAAGGTAAGCACAACATCCCATCTAACATAATGACCAACCATTACTTGTTTGTTGCTCAGGGCAACATGGACAAAATGAGTGTCTTGTGGAGTATGTTAACATTGTTCCATTACAATCGATTTATAAGCTAATTAAAATGTTATTAAGATTATTATACTACATGAAGTAACCAAATTGTAAAAAAAATTTATATATATATATATATATATATATATATATATATATATATATATATATATATACTTATATACTTGAAAAGAAGCAGGGTTTTAATATCTGGCAAAAGCTGCTGTAGCAATATAAAAGGCAATAATTGAAAAATTTCTCTCACACACACACCACAACTGGATTTGAAGACAGGCCTTTCATACCCGTTTATTATGTCACGTCTTTTATCTCCTTTTATGTAATATTTACAGGAAATGTGACTTGTCTTGAAAAGCGCATCATAAGAAATTGATGTTTTTGCACAGATATTTTCTATTACTTGTATGCTTTTGATACAACCATAAAATCAGATTGCGCATCACTTGACATTAGTTTTCTAACCAAACCTGACATAAATATGGATCCTGCTCAGATATCCTGTATTTTTAGTTTCACTTATTAATATTTCTACAATTTCAGGTAGTCATCTTTGAACAATCTACACCGTGTTCCAAATTATTACGCAAATGATATCTTTCTCTGATTTTCATAAATAGTCAATGCAAATGACAGTCAGTATAATTTTCAAGTCATCAACTATTAGGGTATAATTAAAATTTTATTGAACAAACCTTCTAATGATAATATTTATTTAAAATAAATAAATAAATAAAAACGCACTTTTCCAAATTATTATGCACAACAGAGTTAAAACATTTTATAGGTTGTAAAGAACTGAAAATAGGCTTTTGTTGAATTTGCAGCTTTAGTAATTTTTACTGAAATCAAAAACATCCTAACAGGGCTACATGTTACATCTTAACATAGGACCCCTTCTTTGATATCACCTTCACAATTCTTGCATCCATTCAACTTGTGAGTTTTTGGACAGTTTCTGCTTGAATTTCTTTGCAGGATGTCAGAATAGCCTCCCAGAGCTGCTGTTTTGATGTGAACCGCCTCATATCCACATAGATCTTTTGCTTGAGGATGCTCCAAAGGCTCTCAATGGGGTTGAGGTCAGGGGAGGATGGTGGCCGCACCATGAGTTTCTCATCTTTTATGCCCATCGCAGCAGCCAATGACACAGAGGTATTCTTTGCAGCATGAGATGGTGCATTGTGCATGAAAATGATTTTGTTACGGAAGCCACGGTTCTTCTTTTTGTACCATGGAAGAAAGTCAAAAACTCTATATACCTTGCCGAGGTCATTTTCACACCTTCAGGGACCCTACAGTGGCCTACCAGCTCTCTCCCCATGATTCTGGCCCAAAACATGACTCCGGCACCTCCTTGTTGACGTCGCAGCCTTGTTGGGACATGGTGGCCATCCAACAACCATCCACTACTCCATCCATCTGGACCATCCAGGGTTGCACGACACTCATCAGTGAACAAGACTGTTTAAAAACTTGTCTTCATGTATGCCTGGGCCCACGGCAACTGTTTCTGCTTGTGAGCATTGATTAGGGGCTGAATAGTAGGTTTATGCACAACTGCAAGCCTCTAAAGGATCCTACACCTTGAGGTTCGCGGGACTCCAGAGGCACCAGCAGCTTCAAATACCTGTTTGCTGCTTTGTAATGGCATTTCAGCAGCTGCTCTCTTAAGCTGATGAATTTGTCTTGCAGAAACCTTCTTCATTCTGCCTTTATCTACACGAACCTGTCTGTGCTCTGAATCAGCCACAAATGTCTTCACAGTACGATGATCACGCTTAAGTTTTCATGACATATCTAATGTTTTTATACCTTGTCCAAGGCATTGCAATATTTGATGCTTTTCTTTCCCATATTGCTTGAAACCTGTGGCCTGCTTAATAATGTGGAACAACCTTCTTCAGTACTTTTCCTTTAATTGGGCTCATCTGGCAAACTAATTATCACACATGTCTGAGACTGATTTCAGTGATCCAAAGAGCCCTGAGACACAACACCATCCATGAGTTTAATTTAAAAACCAAACGTTTAATGTTTATGACACTTACATCCAATTTGCATTATAATTTGGAACGCGGTGTAAACAGGAATTTTCTTATACTGATTTTTAGTAGTAGTAGTAGTGTTTAGTAGTCTGTATTATGTAATGCAACTGAGGAATAAGCATCAAATCCTCCTTTAGTTGTAGGCTTTGTAACCTGTCGCGAGTCTAGGACAAGGGCATGAATCTCAACTTACGATTAAAATGTGTAATAAATTTAAATTAATTACTAACAAATTAAACCATTGCGGATGAGATTTGCCTTTTAATGTGTGTAAAAACGTGTATAAAAGTGATATTCTCAGTGGTTCAGTTTCATTTTGTAAGAGTGCACCACAATGCCAATTTAGACTAGCATCATGGACTTTAAACAGATCATGCATCTTCTTTGAACTTTTAGTGGAGCAGAAATACACATTTACCGGCATCTCTATAAACCATCCTTTTTGTAGCCTTGTACCCCGTTTCTATTCTTCTGTCCTTCAGCTTAATAATTTGCATAAAGTGTGTGATCGGGTAAGCCGCAACAAAAAGAGTCGCTGGACCACAGAAGCTTGTTCCTCTTTTATGTGATGATTGCCATGGCAACAGTGTTTTTTCATTACCCTGAAATACTTTTCTTTTGTCAGCCATTTGACAATGGCTGATGTAGAATTTCGTGTATTCAAGGGTAAAAAAAAAAAGAAGAAATAATAATAATAATTTGGTGGGACAAATTAAATGGTGCGCAGCAAACTTCTGCCACTTCCAACATGTTTCTGTTTTGATCCAGAATGGATTGATGCCAAATTAGCATAACTGACAGGCATGTGCCAGTTTCATAAGCTAATATCATCCCTGGCCATTAATTTCCTTTTTGCTAATAATCAAACTTGTATAGATAGTTACAGATCTAAAAGGGAGCGTGGGGTCAGCCAGGAAGTCTATTCATTACCTTTGAAGTGTTACTGTATATCAGGTTGGTATTTAAAAAGGCACACTCTGATGATGATGATGATAGATTAAAATTTAAGATTTTTTTCTCCATGATGTAAGTACTGTGGTAGTCCAGTGGTGCCTGCTCTATGGTATTTTTAACAGTACCATGTTACTATACTATTATATACCATGTTACAATATACCATAGTAGCATGGTACTGTCAAAAATACCAAGCGACTATATACCATGCTACTCTTGAATGTTCAACAGAACCACGTTATTATGGTACAGTATATAGTATAGTTTTCTGTCAAAAATACAATGGTACTATATACTATAGTGCTATGGTATATATTACCATGGTATTTTTGATAGTATCATGTTACTATGCTATATAGTACTGTACCATGGTATTTTTGACAGTACCATGCTACTACATTACTATATACTATGTTACTTTATACCATACAGTAGTAACATGGTGCTGTCAGAAATACCATGTTACTATACTACTACAGTATATACCATGTTCCTATATACCATAGTAGCATGGTACTGTTAAAAATACCATGGTACTACTGTATATACCATGGTACCATGGTATGTTTGACAGTATCACATTACTTTGGTGCATCTTAGCAGGGTACTGTCAAAATGCAATGGTACTATTACTGTATACTATGGTATATAGTGGTATGGTAACATGGTACTGTCAAAAATACCATGATACTATAGACCACAATACCATGGCACTGTAAAAAAAAAATACCATGGTACTATATACCATATATTATATACCATAGAAAGTGAATGATTTCTATCATGTTACTCATTTGCTGAGAAAGTATAGTACGTGTTCTACCATGGTACATACTTTGGTATGATGGTATATGTACTGTATAATATTAGTGTAGATATTGTGGTACCATTGTATGTACATTAATTAAATACCACAGTGTATGTTTAAACTCGTAGTATTAGTTCAGCGGTTATCTAATATGTTAATGCCTGTATGATAGTATACCCGTAGTACCTGGTGGACCAATGTGGTACCCAATACCAAAGTACCATGGCATTCACCAAAGTACACACCTACAAGCACACCATAGCACTACCACGGTACCCATTGAAGTGCCGCAGAACCTTTTCTGGTAACTTATAAAGTATATTTATTTCTGGTACCATTGTATTTCATTAAATTCTGTGTCTATCACGGCCATATCTATAGTACAACGATAATACTATGGTACATACTATAGTTTACCACAGTAACCAATAGTACATACCACAGTAAAAATGTACTGTATATGGGCCTTCAGTTGAAATCACTTTACAGATCATCTTATTGTTATGATCACATACTGTACTGTACATATTCCTTGAATTGGGTTTAGTAAATGGAACATAATGTAATAAGATACTGATGATAAGATACTGATGATAAGATACTGGTGATCTTCCCTCAGACCAGGCATGCTGAGCAATTGTTTGCTCTCTTGCTCTCATTTTCTTTTGTACCCTTTTGAATCTTGTTCATGCCCAATTTACTCTCAGACTCTTCCTCTTTCCACACATGTCCCCTTATCTCCTGCCTGCTGTCCTTTTACGTCTCCATCCTCTTTCTTAGCAAGATTATGAGGTCAGAAGGCTGTTCCACCGCGACACATTGCCGGGCACTGAGCCTATTTCAGTAATGTCTAACAAGGTTTGGGAGAGTTGTAGAGGGATCTTGGTGCACACTTCATACAGAGGTCTTCCATTTGCTTTTTGTTTGTTGTTTTGTGCATATGGATTTCCCTTTTCAATTCTCAGGTTTTCAAGCAGAGTTGAGATCTGAAGAAAAAAGAGGGAAAAACTACACTACCATTAAAAAAAAGTTTGGGGTCACTTGCAAATTTCTTTGTTTTTGTTTAGTGATTTATTTTCTACATTCTACAACATTTACATTTAGGCATTTGGCAGACGCTCTTATCCAGAGCGACTTACATTTTTATCTCATTACACATCTGAGCAGTTGAGGGTTAAGGGCCTCCTTGCTCAAGGGCCCAACAGTGGCAACTTGGTAGTTGTGGGGTTTGAACCTGGGATCTTCCGAACCGTAGTCCAATGTACTTAACCACTGAGCTACCCCTGGCCCACTAATCCAACAATACTGGGGATTTCAAAACTATAAAATAACACATATGGAATTAGGTAATTACGTAACAACAACAAAAACACCAGTTAGTTGTTATTTTAAGACACAGAGGTCGGCCTTTCTGTAATAGTTCCTGCAAGAACAGTATTGTCAAGTGCATTTGCAAAATCCGTCCAGCACCATAATGAAACTGTCTCTCATGAAGGCCGTCCCAGGAGGACGAGACCAAAACCTACCTCTGCTGCAGACGAGAAGTTCATTTAGAGTTATCAGCCTGAAAAATGACCAATTAACAGCAGCTCAGATTAGAGGCGTTATGAAGTCTTTACAGAGCAGAAGTAGCAGAAACATCTCAATATCAACTGTTCAAAGGAGATTCATGCAGTTTTTGGACGCCTTCAGCAAAACTTTACAATGTAGAAAGAAATAAACATCAGGAACCATCATGGAGTTAGAAAGTGATCTAAAACTTTTGAACGGTAGTGTATATATATATATATATATATATATATATATATATATATATATATATATATAGAGTGCTGTAAAAAAGTATTCGCTCTTCCTGTTTTTTTTTTTATTCCTACATTTTTAATTTTAATGTTTTTGCACAACACACAAGATGTTATATCATTTCTATCTGTTAACACCCAGATGAGGATGGGTTCCCTGTCGAGTCTGGTTCCTCTCAAGGTTTCTTCCTAATGCCATCTCAGGGAGTTTTTCCTTGCCACCGTCGCCGTCACCCTTGGCTTGCTCATCAGAGAAATTTCATTCATTCGTCTCATTATTATTATCTGCACATTTTTCTCACACATACACACTTACAATTATTTTCTTTTCTATAATTATTATTATTATTATTATTATTATTATTATTATTATTTATTATTATTATTATTATTATTATTATTATTTATTTATTTATTAATTTATTATTATTATTATTATTATTATTTTTTTTTTTTTTGTTAAATTTCTTTAATTTTTGTGAAGCTGCTTTGAGACAATGACCATTGTTAAAAGCGCTATATAAATAAAATTTAATTGAATTAATTTTATAATTTTTTTTGCATATGCGTAATGCTTAAATGATTGAGATTATCCAACTAATTTTTAATTATTACACAAATATAACCATTTCATTTATTAAGGTAAAAAGATGGCCCTACAGTATGTGAAAAAGTAGATGCCCCTAAACCTAATAACTGGTTGTGCCATCACTGTGGGGGTATTTGTGACCCACTCGTCTTTGCAGAATTGTTTTAATTCAGCGTCACTGAAGAGTTTTTTATTTATTTATTTTTTTAGAATGAACAGCCTTGTTTAAGGCCGTGCCATAGCATCTCCATCTCAAAAATATTTAAGTCTGGAATTTAAGTGACTAGGGTAATCCAAAATATCCTGAAGCTGCAAACTGTCCCCAGAGCATCATACTACCACCACCATGTCTGACTGCTATATTGTATTGTATGTTCTTTTTATGAAATGCTGTGATTCTTTTTTTTTTTTTTTTTTTTGATGTAACGGCACACACACCTTCCAAAAAGTTAAACTTTTGTCTCATCAGTCCACAGAATATTTGCCCAGACATTGTGGAGATAATCAAGATGATTTTAGAAAATATTGTTCTTTGTGGTCAGGAGTGGTTTTTACCTTAAACCTCTCCCTTGGTTGGCATTTTTGTTCATGATTGAACTTATTGAACATGAGTGAACTGACCTTAACTGAGGCAGGTGAGACCTGCTGTTCTTTAGATGTTGTTCTGGATTTTGTTTTTTATGAGCTCCTGGATGAGTCATCGTTGTGCTCTTGGAGTAATTTTGGCAGGCTTGACCTGAAAAATGAAAAACTCCTGGGAAGGTTCACCACTATTCTTAAGTTTTCTCCATTTGTTGATAATAGCTCACATCATGGTTCACTGGAGTCTCCAAGCCTGAGAAATATCCCTGTAACCCTTTCCAGACTGATCCATCAATTACTTTGTTTCTCATCTGTTCACGTTGTCAGACAGGTTCTACAGTATGTAAGTAATTTCTTGTTTCAACAGGTTTGGCAGTAATCAGGCCTGGGTGTGGCATTTGAGTGTGTCTGAGTTCTTTTTATGCACCGCTGTGTTAGTTTTTCGCCAGATATAACAGGACACCCACCTTCCAAAAAGTTCAACTTTTGTCTCATCAGTCCACAGAATATTTGTCCAGACGTCAAAGGTTGCACAAAATATTTTGAGTAATGATGTTTTAAAATTTAAGTAAACTCATATGTACTCATTCATATTAATAATTCTTTATTTGCATTAATACGTAGCCTAACTCGTACTATTTAATAGTAGTTATCAAGTAAAACACATTCTATTTAGTTGTTGCAAATCAAAGAAATTGTTGTTGGTCTTTTACCTGCTCCCGGCAGTGGGTCGTAGCAGTGAACCATCCGATCCGCACACAAGCTTGGCACAGATTTTCCACCAGATGCCCTTCATGAAGCAGCCCTCCCATTTTATCTGGGCTTGGGACAGGCACTTCACCCAGTGGCTGAGAATCGAAACGGACCTTTCATGTGGCAGGCGAAACACCTACCACTGAGCCAAATAAGTAATTTTCTTTAATTTCCTTCAGTTAAATCTGAAAGTACAAAATCGATGAGATTAATATTTCCCCCGGAAAATCGATGAATATTAATACTAAAACTAAAACTAATAGGAATTCAAGATTTATATTCAAATCCTGAAAACTGGAGTTGTAAACCTGACAATTTCAAAAACTAAACAATTTACGCTAGTAAAGTAGTCGGTTCAAATTAAAGATTGATACAACAAAAAGTGGAGCCTCCGTTTTCTCCCGTGCGCATCTAAACACATTCTATTCCCAACTCTAGAGAGCACCAAACTGCCCACAATCAGATGACATCAATCAAAAACATCAACTTTAGGGTCCCCAGATTACAGCATCATGCAAAGACAAATCAATCCACCATCTTGATCAAAACAGTTCAACATATGCAGTTTACATGTGCATTGATGATGTTAGACACAAAATGGCTAGGCTGAAAGATTTTAAGTTGGTGGAACTTTAAGGAGACAGTTACTGTGGCTTAAAATATCAAACTTGTTCAGCTAACTTGAAAAGTGTCATTTCTACAAACTCATAAATACCAAAAAAGTTCTAAATA
The DNA here is from genome assembly GCA_030522415.1 of Channallabes apus. NCBI lineage: Eukaryota > Metazoa > Chordata > Actinopteri > Siluriformes > Clariidae > Channallabes > Channallabes apus. Next base: position 39,797,084 of record CM060111.1, read on the forward strand.
CTCATCAAGGTCTATTAATTTGAACTAATTGTAATTATTTAAGTTAACAGTACTCAATATGTTGAATTACTTTGAGCATTAGGGTGACGGTGTACAATATCTATTTATATTATACAGTATTCCTTAAGTTTTCTCTCTCTATACAGTAGGTATTCAGTAGCTACAGTAGCTTATCATCCACGCAGCATCGTCCAAGCAGTGTCGCACCATCTTTCTCACCTCCTTCACCATGACACCTGCCTACGCCTCCAACGCCGTCACCCGTGTCCTGCCACAACAGCGCTTTTACTCTCATCCCAGCTCTTAAAGCATGACAAACAAGTAAAATTGTATACAGATCAGCTTTGCCATTTAAATGGTAATTTCCTTTGTGCCTTGTTTTAAAGTCAAGCAGCAATTCAGCAGTTATTTCATTCAGCTGTGCTTTCCATCATCGCTTCTTAACAAAGAGAGCAAACGTACCGAGTTGTCGGTATCAAAAGTCATGAGCATTCCATAAACTTTTTGAAGTGATAAAGAAAGGCTGTGTGCTTGTAATGGAGCCCCATGTTGACAGATGTTTAGCATCGTACTGTGGCATCTCAGCCCACGAGGCGCAAATGATGAAATAAACTGTAACGGCATCCTAGTAGTTGGATGAGTTTCCTGAAGGCCAGTGGCTCATGTTTATTCAGTATCAACATAATGATGTTGCTGATTTGATAGGAATAATTAAATATGTAAAAGGCTACATAATTTGGAACGCATCTGACCTGAGGACACCAGATGCTTCACTCCTCTGCATGCATTATTAAATTAAATCCATGATCTGTTCGTACGTTCCCTTTCTCTAACGCCCGCTGCTGTATCAGCCTACACTAATGTCTGTCCAAAATTTTCAAGAGATTTTCTGCTCTCTACTTAAAATGCTAAGTAGTACACGTTTGTGCTATTACACTTAAACCAATTTTCTCTACTGTTTTACTTTCTGTATGTCCCAGGTAGAGAACTTTGGTCTCTCTACGCACGTGCTCTGGCGAGGATGTTCAGTGTCACACATGCATTTTACTAATCATCCAACAATACAACCAAAATCACATGTTTTCAAATGTTTTTGGCATTACAGAAGAACAGCCTGTGAAAGTGCATTTTGATGTTACACACAGTTGGACCCAAATTTCTGATATATGTACAAAATAAAATCACATACCATTATAATTATAAACCATACTGTATACAGTATAGCTTAATAGAAGTGAATAATGTGGGGTGAAAAGAAATGAATCAGATGTACTGTATATGAAAAAGAATCATATAGGGAAAAATACATATGCAATGAATTGAATCATGTAAAAACAAACAAACAAACAAAAAACTTATATGAACATAAATTAATCATGTCAATATAAATCATTTCCATTTGCGGCATTTGGAAGATGCCCTTACTCAGAGCGATCATCCAAACTGGACATGCATTAATGCATTAACTTTCTTTTGATTGTGTAAAGCTGTTTTGAGACAATGTCAATTGTTAAAAGCGCTATACAAATAAAACTGAATTGAATTGAATTAATGATTACAAAAATAAAAACATCTATTTTTAATTAGTTAACCTGAAATGAAAGAGATGTGGAATGATATTACATTTCATTCATCTAGGAAGGTTGTATTTACGTATTCCCATTTTACAACCATGGCCGGACTTCCAGTCAACATTCACATATTGCATTCACACACTATGGACAATTTGGACACGCCAATTAGCCTAATCTTGGGAGGAAGAAGATGCAAGCTCCACACTCACAAAGACCCGGGAATCAAACCCGGACCCTGGAGGTGCGAGGCCACAGTGCTAACCACTACTACACCACTGATCTGCCCTAAATCAATCATGTGAAACAAACCAATCATGTGTGAAAGTTAATAAATGGTGAAAAAGCTGCTTTATGTGGGGAAAAAAAATCATATGGAATTAATCATATTGAGACAAATAAATCATGCAAAAAGAATTACATTAATTCATTCATTTTCTGTACCGCTTTATCCTTATATACAGGGTCGCGGTGGGCCTGGAGCCTATCCCAGGAAACTTAGGGCACAAGGCGGGGTACACCCTGGACAGGGTGCCAATCCATCGCAGGGCACACACACATACTCATTCACACACTCATTCACACACTACGGGCAATTTGGAATGTCAATTAACCTAACCTAAATGTCTTTGGATTGTGGGAGGAAACCGGAGTACCCAGAGGAAACCCACCAAGCACGGGGAGAACATGCAAACTCCATGCACACAGAGACGGGAATCGAGCCTGGCCGGGGAATTGAACCCGGACCCTGGCGGTGCAAGGCGACAGTGCTAACCACTACACCACCGCGCCGCCCACATGTTTCAGTAAATGAAAAATAAAAACATACCAAAAAACTTAGATCACATAATGACACGTTTTCTTCTTCCCCATGCTAGAATAATTTAATAATTTATAATTATAATGGTATGGTGTGCTCTCTTCCTTGCTGGTGGAGTTTTTCCTCGATTCCCCCGTGCACAACACCACATCGTTATATGAAATGCTGAAGCTGAAGTAAGAACATCGAGGGAAAAAGAGTACGTTACATCCACTCTGTGGTCACTTCACTGACTTCAGTTTCACACTGGATTGATTTCGAAATTGCTCAGAAGCATGGCTGTCTCTCTGCAATTCGGATCGTGTGACTTTAAGCCTGCACTTTTCTATCCATTAGGTACTGTACAGTACGTGCTAAGCCAATGCTGGAAAAACCCAGACAGGATGTACTTAGAGTTTGTGTGAACATTCAGTTTCCTTTTATTTGCTTTTTTTCTTCTTCTTCTTCTTTCCATGAATTGTTGGTATTTACCCGGCTCTACCTGCTCATCATGATAATGTCAAGAATAAACGACAATATTTTCATATGAATTGGATCTGAATATTTATTTCCAGCTACTCTTGTCATCCTTATGATCACCAGCCAGGAATGATCCCAAGCACATATTCATAATGAAGCGTATACGTCTGTACTGTCTGGTTTTTATCTTCTTTGAATTTATTCTTTTTGTGTTTATTCTTTTTTGTGTTAGTGCTACAGTACCATTATCAAATATTTTCTTTTTTTTTGGTACTCCTCCTTTCATCTCTCTAATAATAGTTATTTAAATCATTTAATCTATTCAGTGCTTTCATTTCTCACACATTAAAAAGCATAAATATGCAAGGCTGCTTTTATTCCCATGCAGTAAAATAGTGTTGGTTTTAACACTCATATCAGGACCTGAGAAGGTGTGCTGGATAAGGAAGCATTCATTTTGGACTGTAATAAACCTTATGAAACAGTATAGGAGCAATCTGCATTCTGACTGGGCTTAAGGTGATGTGATTAATCACAAACTATGATAAGCAGCATTTAAGAGAGAGAAAGAAACAGACTGCTGGAGGTGACAGAACCAGTATAAGTGCTGACATTGTTGATGGAAGGTTTTCAGACTATTTTATGTTTTCCACATTTTGTTATGTTTTACACTCATTCTAAAACGTATTCATATATTTAATATCCATTATTCTCCACATAATAATCCATAATGGCAAAGTAAAAACATGTTTGGGGATTTCGTTTTACATATACAGTGGAACCTTGGGTTACGAGCATAATTCGTCCCCGGAAGCGAAAACACTCGTAAACCAAATGAAATTTTCCCATAAGAAATAATGGAAACTCAAATTATTCGTTCCACAGCTTGGAAAAATTTGCAAGGAACATTGCTAATGACACTCGCCTGAGCGCATACTAACACAACCACTGCTGTAAAGTAAAATAAACAAACAAATAAACCAGCACTTTACCTTTGAAAAGAATCGCGACAGAGCAGAGTTTCTGTGTAGGTGTGTATGTGTGCGTAATTTGACACAGTGCCGGTTCACACACACTCTCGCCTGCAGTGTGTGTGTGTATGTGTGTGTGTGTGTGTGTGTGTGTGTGTGAAGCACCCCCTCTCTGCTCACACATTAAAGGCACACACACACACACATTAAAGGCAAGAGAGAGAGAGTGTGTGAGTGTGAACCAGCACGGTGTCAAATTACGCACAAACACACCCACACACACATGATGACAGAGAGAAAATGGATTTTTAACCTCTAATGAGAATTTCTTTTGCTTTACACACGCACACACATGTGTTATAAGAAACAATACACGCGCGCTGTACACACGCTTACAAACACAAAATAAAATGTGTCACACACACACACACACACGTGGTCACAGTGTTATAGTAAACAGTAGTGCACGGATGTTGATTATATCAGACGCGCACTAAGACCCAGCAGGGGAGACGATTACCCACAATTCCGCAGCACAAGAGAGATAAAAACCGTTGGCTCAGTTGTGATCACGTGATGCTCAATGTCAAAACAAGAAGCGCATGCGCAATATTTTAAAAAGTATTCAGTCCCATCACTTAGTGCTTTGTTAAAACACTTTTGGCAGTAATGACTTCTTCAAGTCTACTTTTGAATGATTCTACAAGCTTTTGGACCTTTCTTCCATTGTTCTTGGCGGAAATGATCATGCTCAACCAGGTTCGATGGGCACAGCTATTTTCAGGTCTCTCCAGAGATGCCCTATTGGCTTCATGTCCTCTATTGGCTTGCCTGCTCTAAGATTTTTACAGGGTTGTTCTGAAGCGGCTCATTTATTTTCTTGCCAACATTCTTCAGGTTGTTATTTCGTTAAAATGTATACTGTCACCAAAGCCCGAGATCCTGAACACTCCGGAGAAGGTTTTCACTCAGCATAGCTCTTTATTTTTCTGCATCAATTTTCCCTCTATACTGACAAATCTCCCAGTCCCAGTGGCAGAAAAAACATCCCCAGAGTATGAAGCTTCCACAACTGTGTTTTCCTTTAGGGATGTATGGATAAGGTGATGCGCAGTGCCTGATTTCCAGTTTCCAAATGGTTCGATCTTTGAGTCATCAGACCAGTGGATTTTCTTTCTCATGATTTGAGAGTCCTTTAGGAGGTTCTTGGCAAATTCCCAGCCAGCTGTCATCTGCTTTTAATGAGGAATGGCTTCTGTCTGGCTGCTCTACCACAGAGGCCTGATTGGTGAGGCGCTGCTGTGATGATTGTCCTTCTGAAAGGCTCTCCCATCTACAGGATTTCATTTATTGTGACTGTGACCATACCTAATTGCAATCTCTCCTCCTCTTCTCTTCCTCCCCCTCTTTCTCTTTCCTCTCTCCCCCTGTCTCCCCCTTTCACTCTTTCTCTCTCTCTCTTTCTCTCTCTCTCTCTGTCGAGCTACACATGTCGTTCCTGAGCTGCCAGTGATCCAGACTCCCTCTGCCCTCCGGACCTGTCTGATCCATCCTGGTGCCCGGTTTCTGGTTGGAGGTCTCGTCGCATGGATGCCCCGTGTGTCTCTTTAGGATGCGTCTGGTGTCTGGGGATGATTCTATCTACTTAGAAGATGGTTCTGGCCTCGACTGGTGTTGTCAGCTGTTTCTCTGAGGATTTGACAATTCGATAGTTCAGGACTGGAACTTTCTACAAGTCTACCTGAGTCTCCAATAACTACTGGACTCCATTTTACATCAACAATTATAACATCAATTTAATTAACATCAACTATTATAGCTGAACCTAACACTTAGCACTGTATAAATGCAGATCATTTCCTGCTATCTGTTTCACCCAGATGAGGATGGGTTCCCTGTTGAGTCTGGTTCCTCTCAAGGTTTCTTCCTATTACCATCTCAGGGAGTTTTTCCTGGCCACTGTCGCCCTCGGGCTTGCTCACCAGGGACTATCTGACCATTTTGATTCATACACATTCACATTCCATACAAACTTAAATAATTCTTTTGATTGTGTAAAGCTGTTTTGAGACAATGTCAATTGTTAAAAGCGCTATACAAATAAAACTGAATTGAATTGAATTTATAGTGACCCTTGGGTTCTTGGTTATCTCTCTGACCAAGGTGTGACAATCCCAAGTATCCAGATCTGGGAAGATTGTTGATTGTTCCTAATCTCTTCCATTGGAGAGTAGTGGAGGCTACTGTGCTCTTATTAAATGGACAAAAAGAACATATGAAGTGTCATCCCTTAACATGCTGACAAACCGCTGTGGTATAAGAGAAATAAAATTCTTTGCGATCTGACATTGAACTAGTCGACTTTGGGTTAGAGTAACCAGGCTTAAATTTTGAAGCAGAAGTTTGAGGTTTTGTGTGTCATCAGTGCGGCACACTTTGAATCTTAACACCACTTGTTCTTTTTCTTTTAATTTAGCGTGCGAACTCTTCAGGGGTTAAAGATATCCGTTACAGATTAAAGATGCATCCCAGACTGCACACTACAGCACATTATGCCACATGGTTCATCTACGCTTCGCATGCAGCAGCTGCAAGATTATTATAATGGATGAAGTGGAGTGTCTGCTTATGAAGATCCAGCATCTTGCCCCACTTAATTCCAGCTTGTTGAAGCACCTGATCCAGTGACTCAAGCGCTTCAGTAGAATTTGAATAATAAACTCCAGGTGAAGAGAAATTAAGGAGGTCTAGATGTACAGTACAAGTGTAAACCACTATCTCTAGCTATTTTTTACCATCGTATCAAAATGAAATAGTTTTGGGAATTGCTTTAGCAATTCATATGTGATTCAGATTCATACCAATGTGAAGAGCATAAATCACATGATATCTGATCATTTATCAATTAATTAGAAATGGATCCGATTTTCTGTAGTCTGAGCAGTGAAATCAGATTCCATGTTTTTACGTCAATACAACGTCGATATTTGTCACAATTCCACACTAGGAAATATGATGGATTACAGAGTAGGAGGTTTTCAGTGGTGGTATAACGAGTGCTAAGATTAAAATGAATGAAACACACACATAGAGAGTATTAAAAAAATTTTTTTGCCATGTGCTTGCCATGTTACCAGGGAACAAAGGTAATTATAATGCTCCACGTAGAACAAAGAGAATTGAAGACAATAGGAAGAACACACTGGATCAGCATACTGTACATACAACTATATAGACAAAAGTATTCAGCCAAACCTGATAATTATTGAATTCAGGCGTTTTCAGGTTCCTTATCCCCAGTGAAGGGCAATCTTAATGCTTTAGCATGCCAAGAAGAAGAACTGGAACAGTTGTGAGCCAGGCCTTCTTGTGTTACATCAGTGCCTGACCTCATAAATGCTCTACAGTATGAATGGGCATGCAGAATAAATTCCAACAGGAACAATGCAAAATCTTGCAAACAGCCTTCCAGGAAGAGTTGAGGTTGTTATAGCTGCAAAAAGAAAACGAACACCGTATTGCAGTATAGTATTATGTATTTGGATACAATGTTATTGCAGGTTTGGTCAAATACAGTAATTTTGTGTATTATTAGACAATAGGGCTCCAATAAGCCATAAGAAGAATTCCTATATATATATAATGAGGAAGCAGATTGAGGGACATCTGACATCATAGAACAAAGTGATGTAAGAGATAGAGACATGGGAAAGTTCACACAATGTCACACAACCTTATAGATAGGTAACATACCCAAGCTTGTTTTTTCTTTTTTACAGATAGAGGAGAAAGAATCTGTGTAATCTGGTTGAAATTCATATATCTTTATGGAAGCACTGAAAGATCCAATCAACAAGAGAACCAATAAAATCATTTATTTTGTCGCTGATAACAAAAAATGAGGCCAGAAAACCAACTTTTATATTTTCAAACAGATAAAAAGGTAATATCAGTGAAAAATAGTGTAGGTGTTATAGATCGTGTGTGTGCTACATAGTCATGGAAACTATCTCTCTCTCTCTCTCACTTTCATGTCGGTATGCTGTAGTGCTGCTTGCCTCAGCATCTTACACTAGTCTAGGAAACCAGCCAGCAGTGCTCACGCAACCTACAGCACCTCCACATTTCCACAGCAACCCGAGCGCCTGAGGATTTTTGTGCCACGCGCACTCAGATCAGAGCCGAACACGTCAGTCCCATTGACACTGCTAAACAAACCTGTCCCATTTCCTTGCATCTCATTATCATTTCCCCAGAGAGTTTCTGCCATTCTTTCGTTCTGTATTCACCGAGCCTCATTAGCTTATCGCAGTAGAAGAGCTGCGCGTGTGTTTGAAAGGATCCTACAGGTAGCACGGTATAAAGGAGCTCTGAATATTTCATGAGGATGAGTAAGCCTTCTCTAAACAATATTAAGAAGCTCAATGGCAGAAGCACACCCTGCTCTGACCTCGCCATGCTCCAGAATTGAAGGATATATGAATAGCCATGCTTTGTAATATGTAACGCCTTTGATACGGGACAGTGTGTGTTCCTGATTGATCCCATCTTATGTTCCTAAAAACTCTGAGCAGCCGAGCTGAAGGGAGTCAGAGACAGGCAGATGATGATAGCACCAGTGACAGACAGACAGTCTGCCTCTTTGATGGACTTGTTTACCAAGAAGGACCGCAGTCTGCTTGAGAAAGCTTTGAAGTGATAAAGCTTGTTGGTGATATTATATAAGGAAAATGTTTCTGTAGGAAAATAATCAATGATGCTGTGGTGTGATGAAGCAGACCTAATGTTACCACTCAGCACATCCTGAAGGTTTTTATTTCGACTATACCACAGCAATTCACCAAGAACAAAAATTAACCCTTTCATTGATTTGCTGCTCTAATCTTTTCAGAACATTTTGCCAGTTAAAGGGTAGAGCATTGACATTTTAATGTTGTTAAACAGCCAAAGAACAAGTACGAACTTTACACTACATTGTATCGGACTGCCTGCTTCACGTTTCAGGCACTGGCCTCTCAGGAATTCCCTTAATGGCCCGAAAATGTTGAAAGGGCTTAAAGTGAGACTGTACTGGGGATTTACGGCATTAACTCCCAGATGAATTTCTGTAATGTGCAAGTTTTGCAGTGGGCAGCATGAGCTTGTAAATCGTCCTGCTTAAACAGATTGCCTTTGCTGATCAAACCAGGCTGTTTTTTTTTCTCCTTTAAAGGAGTTCCTAAGAGGCCAGTGTTTTATCAGTGATGATGTTCGATCAACGCCCGGGCGTACTGAGAAATCTTTCTACCTTGATGGTAACATGAGAAGTGAAAGCAGTGTAGCAGGGAGTCATAACTGTGTTCTGTTATTCTGCCCGGTCAAAAGCCCAAATCAAATGTGGTTTCAATTATAGTAAAAAAAAAAAACTGACCAATTTCTTCCCTAATTTTGCCAATTTTCACCCTTTATTCAGCTCTTCTCTGTCACACAACAGCTTCCAACCAGATAGAACAACCACATGCATTCTCCAAGACATGAAAAACTGCATGCACCGTCATTGTTTTGCTCATAGAGCTCATTACAGGGCGGAGTAACGTGCTTTTCTGCATGTTAGCAGCATTGGTGTCATATGCCACCAATGTCATGCCTGTTTCTTTCTGGAATATGATCCTAGAGACTTTTGATTGCATGTCATCTCGGTGCCATTGATCTGGTATGGATTTTGGAGATTAACTTAGAGGCAAAGTAATGAATAGTGTAATTACATTTTCCAAAACATAATAAGTAAAGTAATTCTGTTTCCAGAGACATAATTAGTCATTTATAATTACTTTTTCAAAGGAACGACTCCTAGTGTTCACTTAAACACTCTCATTCAGTCATTGTCTATACCGATTTATCCTGTCCTGTTAGTGTATACCAGGAGACTTAGAGCATGAGGTGGGGTACACACACATCTACACACCCATTCAACCACTACAGGCAATTTGGGAACACTAATTAGCTTAATCTGTATGTCTTTGAACTGTGGGAGGAATCCAGAGCACCTGGAGGAAACCCACCAAGCACAGGGAGAACATGCAAACTCCATGAAAAGGAATCGAACCCAGACCCGTGAGGTGCAGGGCAACAGGGATAATAACTAAGCCACCATGCCACCTACTCTGGTGTTTATTTTGATGCAAAATAAAAAATAAATAAATATATATATATTCATGAACTTTCCTATGAACCACATTTGTAAAGACGATAATGAGACAATGATAAAAAAAACCTCATAAAAGCAATACAGTTCTTAAGCTCTAGATAAGAGGAGCTTTCACAGCACATGTCATCGCCAAGATGACAAACCATTAGATTAAACAGTCCGAGATGCTGGTGTTACTACTACAAAGCGCAAAACCGCATCCAGCCCTTCATTTTAAACTTTAATACCGAGCTTCCTGAAAGGAAATCATCACTTCTTTTATATCACATTAGCAACTCTAATCTTGATCAGAAAATCATTAGCCAGAGAAAACAATAAGAACGTAATCTCCTCAGCTCCAACAGCACATGCAAATGGGGTTTTATTAGAGCTTAATGTCTGAACGTGCTGCAGAAAAATAAACAGAGCTCACAGCTAACGCCGGGCTGGAGAAACAAACTGTGTTTTTACTTTCAGTCCTCGAGCTATTCGACATAGATCCTTGTAAAGAAAAACCTAATGAGAACAGCAGTAGATCTAGCAACGTCAGCACGCAGCATGAGTTTGTTGCACACCAGCCACCCACAGCTGTAATGGATCCTGACCCCACTGACTGGCTCGAGCACAACAAAAAGCATTCATTAAGACGTACAAACACTAATTTATGATTGAACCGTGTTGCAAATCCTACAGATAATACATCCATCCTGTGCTTTAGATACAGTTTTGTACAAGTAAGGATTCAAAATACAATCAACAATGTGTTAGCTCTGGGCAGCTGTTACGTTGTGGATTAATGAATTGTCTTGTTCTTTTTGTTTAAATAAGATTCGTGTCTGGGTTGTAGTCATATTTAGGCTGAATCCCAATTCTATTTTCTACCCCTTCCCCTACCCCTCGCCCCTTCCCCTTGTCCCTTGAAACGAAGTGGAAAGGGGAAGGGTTTAAATATTTCCCCTAAGAAATGGGACACCACTACAACACTGTTATACGACATCATACTGTACGTAGTCGCTAGTTCCTAATGTTACGTCAGAGGACATGTGCCGATGTTTATCACACATTCCAATAAGAGAGAGATTACTCACTCCCAAAGTTTTTTTGCGCCGTATTTCGATTTTTAAAAAAGTTGCTCATTTTCACCACGAAAACGGATGAGTCTTCGGGTTTCCTCAGCCGTCCTTATACAGAATATAAATTACAAAACTGTAGTCACGTTGCAATAAGCAAGAATAGTGTAAGCACCGTTCATGTACACATATGGCCGTAAGCTAAACAAACAATGCGTTATCAAATGCTCGGCAAACTGCCGTGCTACTGAACTTTCATATTTGTTTGTAGCATGCAGTATAGAGTATATTTAATAAAAATATATTTTTGTAATATCGTGCAATCGGTGCTATCCGCTAGCAAACTTTAGCGATTTTTTTGCAAACGTTTCTTTACAGAACATCACCATAAACACAAACACAAGACTAGAGGTAATATACATACAGTATAATGAAAACTTGTCATAAAAATCCTTATTAATGGCAAAAATTACTTAACATTTACGGATCTGTTTGCTCGAGTGAGCAGCCATGTTTAAAATTTCGCTTAGCCCTTCGTTTGAAGTGAGGTCTTGGATCTTCGTTTGGAGGCCTAACTGGCCCTTCCCCTTCCCCCTACCCCTCCAACCAAAAGAGAAATGAGACACCCCTACCCCTTCACGTGAACCCGCCAAACGGAGGGGTAGGGCTAAGTGTAGGGGTAAGGGGTAGAATTGGGATTCAGCCTCAATCCATATACAAGCACAACAGGTTGTCGACATGGTCGTTAATCTATCTATCTACTGTATCTTGCTTACCTCTCAAAGAATACATGTACAGTGGTACCTCGGCATACGAATTCCGCGTCTCACAAATCTTTGCCTTGAACTAAAATGTTTCCTGAATGCTGGCTAAGTTGCGCATACTGTATGCCCATGAGCCATTTAAAAACTTTTTTGTGTCAGTGGGAGGCCAAGTGAACGGTTTCCAGGTTTTTTGCATTTTATACAAGATTTAGTAAAGACATAGCACCAGAGTCCCAAGAATGTTATCGAGGACGGCAGCAAGAAGGAAAGGGGACACAGGGGTTAAAGCAGCTGTTGCCAAGAGGAATCATAAATTAAGCTTAAAGTTCAATGTCTATTTATTTCACATTTTACTTGGCTTAGTGGTACAGTAGGTCTCTTGCCTGCCAAGCGGAAGGCCCAGGTTCGATTCCCAGCCAGTGCCCAAACCCCAGCCACTAGATGCAGTGCCGGTCCCAAGCCCGGATAAAGTGGGAGGGTTGCACCAGGAAGGGCATCGGGCAGAAAAAAACCGGGGCCAAGTTGTGTGCGGATCAGTTGGTCCGCTGTGGCGACCCCACAATGGGAGCAGCCTGAAATAACAACAACAACAACAACGGATGCCTTGTGTGTCTCTTTGGGATGCGTCTGGTGTCTGGGGACGGTTTCGCTCTACCATGAAGACGGTTCTGGCCTCGACTGATGTTGACAGCTGTTTCTCTGAGGACTTGACTTGGCTGCAGTCGCTCGATAGACTGGAATATCCTACAAGTCTAGCTGAGGCTCTAATAACTACCTGGACTCCATATTAACATCAATTAACATCAACTGTTATATTGAACTGGCTGCCACCTAACACACAGTATGACTGCAGATCAATTCCTGCTCTCTGCTTCACCCAGATGAGGATGGGTTTCCTGTTGAGTCTGGTTCCTCTCAAGGTTTTCATTGTGTTAGGCTGCTTTGCGACAATGACAATTGTTAAAAGTGTTATATAAATATTGAATTGAATGACTTTTCTAAATGTTTTGATAGTTTTTATATGGGTGGCTAGAATGGATCATCCACATTTCCTATGGGAAAAAGCCTTTTAGAATACGAAATTTCATCTTAAGAACTCGCCACTGGAACCGAATAAATCTGTATGCCGAGATACAACTGTATTTAGAGTAAGTGATTTAGAGTAAAAGTCAGTGTGGGAAATTTCTACAGTACATACTGTATTCAGAGTTGGGTTTGGCTTTAAGTGAATAAAACACTCTCCATGCCTTAGAGATTGTCCTCAAGGACACTAGAATTTCTCTTGGCCTGTGCAGTGAACAGTGGGAACATGTTAAACAGGACGTTCACTTGATCACAGAGGACATTGACGGCTGAATTTAAAGTGGCCTCAGAAAATGAATTCAATTGTGTTCACTGTTGCAGTTTCCTATGAACATGCAGGTAATCCATTAAACATGAGAAAACTTATATATACAGTACAGTATACACATTACTAGTCAAAAGTTGGAACACATCTCATCTCAATTCAGTGGTTGTTTCTGATTTCTATTTCTTTTTAATGCTGAAGGCGTCCAACATAGACATTAATCTCCTCTGGACAGTTGGTATTGAGATGTTTCCGCTACTTCTGCTCTGTCAATCCTTCAACCTTCTGAGGTTCTGTTTGGTGTTAATCAGTGATTTCTGAGGCTGGTGACTCTAAATGAACTTCTCCTCTACAGCAGAGGTAGCGTTTTGATCTTGTTTTCCTGGGAAGGTCTTCATGAGAGACACTTTCATCATCATGGAGCTCGATGGGTTTTGCAAATGCACTTGACACAATACTGTTCTTGCAAGCACTGTTCCGGAACAGATGAATTTTGTGTCGTTAAATAATAACTGTTGGTGTTGTTACTTAATTACTTAATACCTAATGTCATGCATGTTATTTCATAGTTTTCAAATCTCCAGTATTATTCTAGAATGTAGTAAATAAACCCAAACTTGTGTCCAAGCTCCAGGCTCAAGACTTTTGCACAGTAGTGTACGTATATACTGTACTGCCCAAAATAAGAAGAACAGTTGATGAGTGTTCGGTTTAAATCGAAATAGTTCCATTTACAGCATTTGGCACACAACCTTGAACAACTTACATTTTTATCTCTTAATACATCAGAGCAATCAAGGGTGTTGCTCAAGGGTCCAACAGTGTGGTGGTGCTGGGGTTTGAACCTCGGACCTTCCAGTAATCCAGTGAGCTGATCCTGCGCTCAGAAAGCCCATCCCTTAATGTTTCGGTCACCTTCAACTTCACAATCACTTGTTGAAATTCTTGTATACTTTGATTAATTGTGGCTGTGTATAAAACCAATTGATCATACAATGCAGTATGCATTCAGTATGAACAGTTTATATTTCCTTCGCTTCATACATTGCACTTGTGTTTCAGCTTACCTTGAACTTTTAATGAATTCCAGTTTTTACAATTTCTATATTATTAATGCATTCATGCATAACACATGTATTTTATGCTTTTAAAAGATTTTTCTTTATATCATTGATAAATGAGGACCATGAAGAAAAAACAATGAAGTGCTGAAAGTACTGTTCAGCTGAAAAGTACAAATTAAGCATTTTTTTTTATCAATTTGTCGATTTTTCATCTTTAAACTTATTTTCCTGTGTTATCAGTACAGTTTCTAATTATTTCCTCCCTGTAATGGATTCAACAAATATACACAACAAACCTTTTCCACTAATCACTTCAATTTCCATTTAAATTCGCTCCGTTATTCAAACTCTAATCTATCATTAGCAATGCAACTGAGTAATGCAAGGATGAAAATGTAAAGATTTAAGCAACAAGATCACTTCATGAGCAAAGAATAAAAGCGCTTATGGTGTGAGGAATCAGTCCTCCAACGCTTACATTATAATCTTCTATATAAATAAAACAAAGATTTTGTCTGTACATCGGTCAGAACTTTTACAACTATATCTTCGTTTTGTACGTTGGAGGACTCGAATTCAGATTTCTGTCTGTATGTCTGTATGTCTGTCCAGCCAGATTTTGTCACAGTGTCACGCGAACTCGGCTGGACAGAATGGAATGTAACTTGGGTAGTAGTTACTGTAGATATCTGCCTGAAGTTTAACCTTTTTACACAAATATACTGTATCACTTTCTCCTTCAAGGTGGGCATGGCTTTATGCAGAGTCAACATAATAGTTTACATAATAGTCACAACATAATAGTCATAACAGTTCAATATACTGTAGATGGAATATGCGGAAGACACAGAAATGACTGTAATGCACCTACGAGCTGTCACAATCCTAAATCCATGGTCGCGAAAGCGTGACTCATCATGGCGTACTTGAAAATAAATAGGACGTACACTATAAAAACCTTGTGCCAAGAATTCAATCACAATTTTGAGTAAAAGGGAAGTTATAAGCAGATATGTGCCAGATGATGATCAGCTCATTTTTACCTTTAACCTTAACTCTTTCTACAAACTCTTCACCGCTAACCGCTTATGACGGCTACTACAGTAGCATGTGGAGGAAATACAGTATATAAAGAAAATGAGGAACCATGAAGAATGAGCTGTTATGCAGTATGATACATTTATTCTGCTGCAACTGGGAACTTAATTATCTTCCTACTGTATAACCACAAATTCTGGCTCGTTTCACGCCTCGTACACAACCTGAACAATCTTTTAAAATGAATAAATAGCAAATCAAACTTTTTAAAAAAATCTATTTCTTCATACATTATTCTGAATCAGGGCTGCTGTTCTAGAAATTCACGAACACTTTCTGACTAATAAAAATAAAAAATTCAACATCTAGATATCACACTCATTTCTAAAGAAGCTATTGGACTCACCGGGAATTCCACAGAGACATAAATAATACACACTACTGTATAAAAGATTTGTGTAAATCTCTCTTCTCTCTCTCTCTCTTTGCTTTCTATATACAGTATCTCCATTAGGAATAAACTTTATTATACTGTACAGTATATACACTCACTGGGTCTCTATAGGTACTGTAATTCCCCATACTTACAGTACAAGTAAGCCTGCAGAAAACTCTCTCTCTCTCTCTCTCTCTCTCTCTCTCTCTTTCCCTCCAACACACAAGGAAATACATTCAAATGGACAGCAAGTATCACAGCTGATGCATTATTCATCACCGGAGCACATCGTATCATATCAGCATAAATCCAATGCCAACAGCAGCCGAGACTGACAGAAAGCATCAGGAGTGCCAACATTTCTTCACAACAGACCCGACCGGACAAGTACCGCTGACAAGTTTCCTTTTTTTCCTTGTGATATGTTGGGAAAACCATTCAGAATAGAACAGTCAGTACCATAAGGGTTATCAATTTTTATTTGTACTTTTTTTTCAATTGCACATCAGTTTTTTCCTTATTTGTTTCCTCATTCAGCTCTTCTTGTGCATATTTTGCACTGATTCTTTTTCCTTCTCTTATTTTCCGATCTTTATGAGAGAGAGAGATAGATGCCAAGCATTCTTGTCTTTCTTTAACCAAACTCCAAGTTTAACCGTGATGTTCAAATCAGAGACAGAGAAATCTAGGACGTGATTCTGTTTTACTTTGGAGCGTAAAAAGATTTCATCAATAATGCTACAGTACAAATTCCTTCAACTTGGAATAACCAAGCGTTCAGTTCTTCCAGCACACGCCTGCTCAAACCATCAGCCGGTAACCATGAAATTCATTTCCCGACCGTGTCGAACTTGATTGAACTGTAGAGCCGAGTAATTATTTAATCGTTGTTCAAGCCTGACAAACATGTGATTTTATTTGATTCATGCTTACGCTGTTCAGTAGCACCTGATGTACACAGAACCGGATGTGAGAAAGGTCTTGGACCTCCCTTCATTTCTTCATGTTAAGTTCAATTGAATTCAAGAAATCTAAAAAAAAAAAAAAAAATGCTGCAACTTTCTGAAAAGGACCTAATTATACAATTTAAATATTGATTGTTTAGGCACAGTAACACCCTCAGCAGCAACCTTATTTCCCCTCTCGTCTGTTCCAACCACTCAGCATTCAGCATCACCAGTATACTAATCACCGGCCTGATCATCTGTCATCATCTGCACCTGTTTCTCACTGGTTCATGCCTTAAGTTAGATATTTTTTTTGATGTTTGTACTGTATGATTCATACTGTAGGTCACTTTGAAACTGCTCAGGTACAGGGACTGGACTGAAAATGAGAGTCGGAGACTTGCCAAAAATGAGAGCCTACAAAGTCCTTCAAGATGCCTAGACAAATGTTTCTCAAGACTACATTTAAAAATACAAGAAAGTCTGGCGGGTTCGATTCCCTCCTCAGAGTCAGTGTGCATGGAGATTGCATGTTCTTGGTGGATTTCTACTGGGTACACTAGTTTCCTCCCACAGTCCAAAGACATGCAGATCAGGTTAACTGGTGTTCTGAAATTGCTTGTAGTGTGTGAATGTTGACTGGAGGTCCTACCACTGGGAATAAATACAATGGTCACCATTGGCCTCCACGGTCCCTAGTTGGACTACAGAGGTTTCTAGATGGATGGAAACCTTACTGATATACAGAAAATGAAGACACACTCTAAGAACATGTTTGGATATGATGGTACAAATAAGTTCTAAAGTTCTTCTAATTCATTACCTTATGATGACCATGATGAGGCATTTGCATCCTGACAGCAGTTGGTTCTACCACGATGACTCCGCCCACAACATAACTCACTGTCGTGTTACAGCCATTCAGCAGAATTTGCATTAAAGGATTATCATTCTATTGTCTTAACATTTTTTATAGTAATGACTTAAGCAGGGACTTGTGTAGTGGAAGCTCCAGATAATCCAAGCATAAAAATAAATGGAGTTCCAACACAGGAGAATCTTTATGTTCTATTGTTTCTTGGTAACATTAAGATATTTTTTCTGTCTAATTAACTTAAGAAAGAAAAAACAGCAGGAATGTTGAAGGTGCAGCTGTTTAAAGCGACCATGCCATACTGTAAGTACAGTAAACTAACTTGTTGACTAATATTCAACAATGTTAAATAAATAAACAAACAAATATATAAATAAATTGTTGTTTTTAGAATAAAAAATCTTAATTTGTATTAAATTGCTGCGGTATAAAAGGAATGCTTAAGGATGTGTTGGAGAAGAATAGATTTCTGGAAAGTAATGATAAACCCACTTTGCATCAGGTCTCATTATGGTGCCCCAGTTTTTCATTCATTAAATTTAGACATTTATTTACAACTATATTATAAAGTAAAAATAGAAGGCACACGGTTTTATAAGCAGATTATTCACATCTTTCCTTTAAGAGTTTTCTCATTGCTATTTTTTTTATTTTTTTTTACTTTTTTAAAGCAAGTTTTTTGTTTAATAACAATTTTTTTGTGATAATTAATGAGAAAAAGAGATATTTGGTAGATCTTAGTGCCAGAACTGTGCACCTAAAACTAGTCAGCAAGGAGTGAAATCTGTATTCTGTACTTTTGCATTCAGCTGGAAATAAATGGAAATGCTGTAACAGTCGAACCTGGACTTTTACTGACTTCAGGTAAAACTAAATCTAGCCCTGAAAATGCTTTTGTGATTGACATATGAACATTTCAGGTTACATTACTTTCATTGCTGGAGATTCATCCTGAAGAAATGAGCAGAGTGAATCAGTGCCGCAGGGTTTACGTCAAATTGAACTTCATTGTGTTTTTTTTTTTTTTTACTTCTTCCACAAAAGGTCAGTGTGATCTACGCTTCTGACTTTGATCTTTGCAATGAAATTGATTTGTGCCAACACTACAAAGCCATCAGTGCCGACACTCAGGGTTTCAAGTCTGGTGAAGAACATTGCCTGCATTTAGGTGAAGAAAGTCTAGGGGGAACAAAAACCCTTCACACGTATTTGAATTGTGTCACTATATGAAGTTTTGAAAAGTACAAACTTTCCTCAACTGAAATAAGTTCATATTTTACCCCACAATATAGTTATAGGATTCTATAGTCCTATATAGTCCTTGAGTAAGTTCATTTTGACTGTCTTACAGGGGCATTATGGGTATTGTCAGGATGCTTCAAGTCCAAGTGCTCAAATAAACGAAAAGAAACTATAGACCATTAACTGTGGATTTAAACATTTATAGTCAGACTGTTTCCACTACTCCACTGGTAGCACTGATCTTTACATGATTCAAAGATAGATAGATAGATATACAGTATAGATAGATAGATAGATAGATAGATAGATAGATAGATATACAGTATATATATATATAGATAGATAGATAGATAGATAGATAGATAGATAGATAGATAGATAGATACCATAGACGTAATGTTCACTTTCTTTTTTTTTTTTGTTAAAAATCACAATAAAAATCTTCTGATTATAGTATGTCTCAATAGTCAAATCCGAAAACTTTTTATTTTATTTATTTATTTACTTTTACAGGATTTAAGAGGGTAAGTTGCAGCCTGGTGCTGCTAATCATCAGTCCTTGATTAACTGCAAACCTCTATAAAAGCAGAAGTTTTGGCAATTTCCTGGTCTGAAGCAAGGACTACCCAGAAGAAAATACATAAGCCTGGTCTTAGAGAAGAAATTGTTGCTGCATATCAATCTGGAAAGATTATTCACAAGTGAAAAGAGTTCAAGACAGCTGCCAGTCTTCCCAGGAGTCCAGGAGTGGACGTCCCAGCACATTCACCTCAAGGTCAGAGTGTCCAATGCTCAGAGAAACCCTACAGGCCTCACTGAGCATGTTAAAAGTCCATGACAGCACAATTAGAAAAAGACTGAACAAGAACAAGTGCTTTGGACTACTCCCTGCCTATTTGCTAAATTTGGTAAAATAAATAAATAAATAAAAAATCTCAAAATATTCGCCGTGTATTCTCAGATTTTTATTCCTCTCATAATATTAATCATTTTTTATTCATAATATTGTCTTTTTCCTTATTATTTACATTAGAACTTTTTTCTTACAACTTCACACTTTCATTTTTAAATATGATATTTTGGTTTTCTTTGTTTGATAAATGTATTTATTTTATTTCAGTAAAAATATAGTTTTTATATAATAATAATAATAATAATAATAATAATAATAATAATCAGAGCTTGTTATATACTCAGATCAGATTTCTCGTTCTGAACTACACTGTTCTCACATACGGTATGTATGTATGTATGTATGTATGCATGTATGTACTGTATGTTAACTGCCCTATACTGATCCTGGGTTTTAAATCAATCCCATCTCCACTATTTATAATTTCTTGCTGCTGTTGTTATTTCTTTGAAAAAAATAAAAAGAATTTGAAACAAAATCCGATTTCTCATCAGTATTTAGAATTCAGGAACAGCAACATTTTATGGGTTTTCACCAAACACACACACACACACACACACACACACACCCTCCCTCCTTCTCTCTCCAGACCCTCTTTCTTTCTCTCTCTTCCATAGCTCTCCTTGTGATTCTCCTCTCTTGCACCAATCTTTTTAAGACAGACATTATTTGATTAGTAGTACAACAGAACGGCAGATGTTATATTGTCGGGAGATTGTGAGGTTAAATCCTGATGCTGCCACAGACGAGGAGCCGAAAGAGAACGGTTGCATTTGCTTGCTGTAACACTGCGGTTTCTTCTGAGTGTGTTACTGTACGTTGCCCTGGGACACAGGATGAGCAGCTGTTGTCCAAAGATTCAGTGTCACATTTTGACATTGCATCTTATTTAACCATTATTTACCAATTTTTAACCATTATTTTACCAAATTACTTCTTTTTTACATTTTTAGTAAATCCTAGTGTAGTAGTGCATACTAATTAAATTGTATTCTAATGTTGTATCCTCATGATTGAGCAATAACATTAGAATATTTGATACATACAGTACCATATTGTACATGCTTGTCATTTACGTCATTATACATCTAAGGGTTAAGGGCCTTGCTCAGGGGCCCAACAGTGGCAACCTGCTCATTGCTGGGGTTTACAATACAATTTTGTACAATGCTCATCTTCCCAGTACTTTCAAGGGGGGGGGGGGGGGGGTGTAAATACATTTCAAACAATGGCAGCCTGATTAGATCGCCCATAATTCAGCATGTTTACTTTGACACTTACGGTAAGATTGCAGGTAAAAAAGTAAAAAGAAAAAAAAAAAGCAAAACAACTTCTTTTAATTAACAGTTAGCATCTCTGTCACCAATCTCAGTGTGTGTGTGTGTGTGAGTAAGAGAGAGAGAGAGTCATAGCGCACTTGTGTACATTAATCACGTTGAGCGGATATGTGAAAATGTAAGATCAAATCCGAACTCTGTCACTGTTTACTTCCTGTTCACGTTTGAATTTTCTGAGTGTAGGTGTGGAGCATGTCTGCTTCTGTCCTTTACCATCTGTTGTTGTCTTTATCATGCATGTACTTCTGTCCCATCCCATCCTGCTTAGCATTCTGAATAAGATGACTTCTCACTCATTTCAGCATGGATTCTTACACACTATAATCACGTACTTCATATTCCTTTGTGCTAAATGCAGCCCTAAGGATATTATAGATATAGGCGGGGTTGCATTCAAGTCAAACCAGGACTTTTGATTGTGCAGAATAACAGAACACCGTTTTGATAGTAAAAACGTGCTTTATTTCTCTATATAATCCCCCACTACACTAATGCACTTATCCCAGTGTTTCACTAGTGCTTCAAGATAGAACGTTTTCTCAGTACCCGAAGCCTTTTTCATGTCTTCATCACTGCTGAAACTGTGACCTCCCAGGAACTCCACCAAGAAGGAGGAAATGGCCAGATCAGGACGGTACTTGGGACGTGGCTATACTGTAAGTCCCAGCTGAGTTAAGTAAAAAAACAAAAAAAAACAGCATGCCTTGGGAGATCAAACAAGTCCATTATTTCTCCCTGAGAATGTTCCACTTGCTGAATGTTCACAGGAATGACTGCAGTAGGCTCTGAGTCACCTCGGCCTGGATCATCATTCACAGACGTACATATTTCTTTAAACCGTTTGCACCATTTGGACGTTTTACTGCAATAAAAAGTTTCTTCACAGTACTGTGTTTGAAATCTTCTTCACCAGAAATCTTTATCAGAAGTCCTGTTTTGACTTGAAGGCCCCTCATACCGTACATATTAATTGATTGGAATTGATATTTAACCCTTAATGTTGCATGAAAACCAAAGCACACGTCATCCTACAATTGTGTATAATTGTCATCTTCTCATCTTCTAATTAATGAGGAATTTAAATACTGTAGATCGAATTAAGATTTTCTTTTATGATTAGCCTTCTCCTCATTCCATATACATGGAAGTTTAATAAAGGATAGTTTTATGCAACAAACACCTTGAATGAATGACCAATAAATACTTTTCAGACTTAAAAATAAAAGCATCCTTTTAACATTTAGTTAGTCATTAATCTCTATGTTTAATTACATTTTATTATTATTGTTGTGCCTTTATTCTATTTTCACTACACATTATACAGTATTTGTTATATTTAAATTTTCTCCTTTTGCCTTGCATATTAAGTGTGAATAGCTGTTTTATTCAGATTTTTATTTCATTTCATAAAAGACTATGAATTGCCTTTTAAATGTATTTAATAGTTATTTTATATTATCAGGAAACTTTTTTCCCAGAGTAGGAAATGAACAGGAAGGACGATCTCCTGTGGCGTTCTATTCACCAGATAACAAAAGCATGGAGATCATTAGGTTATGTGTAAGCCTTTTTTTCTTCTTATTTGACCTTTACAGGGTCAGAAATGAAAGTGTCTGGGTCGATGTGGGTGGAGTGGCACAACAGACGGTGTGACAAACAGAATCTGCCCATGCGGTGATATTTTCCGAGCTCGTCCTTGACCTTTTGCATCTTTTAATGTTTTTTGGTGCTTTCTGACAGTCTGTTCTCAGGAAATTTCAAATATTATCTTCATTCACTCTAAAACATTTTCTTTTGTGTATGTTTGTAACAAAAAATAACTCAGAGATTTTAATTATGTACCTTTGAAATGTTTTGAGGGGAAAACAAATACGCAAAAATAACCTTACGCAACAATTTTCCAACAAAATGAAATATTTTTTGCAATGTTAGTTAATATTTTGTGCTTTTTATTATTTTTTTCTGTGCGGTTCACAAACGTGCTAAGACACAAATGTCAATATTTTGATTGAATCATTGTGAATTTCATGTCATTTTGCCAAATACTATACATTTATTGTATTTAAATTTTCTTCTTTTGACTTGCATATTAGATGTGAATATCTGTTTATTTAGATTTTTATTTCAAAATAAATAAAACATTAAAGACTATGAATTGCATTCTAAATTCATTCATTCGTTCATCTTCTATACCGCTTTATCCTGTATTTACAGTAGGGTCGCGGGGACCTGGAGCCTATCCCAGGAGACTCTGGGCATGAGGCATGGTACACCCTGGACGGCGTGCCAATCCATCGCAGAGCGCACACACACACACACACACACACACTCATTCACACACTATGGTCAATTTTTAGGAACGCCAATTAGCCTAATCTGCATATCTTTGGACTGTGGGAGGAAACCGGAGTACCCGGAGGAAACCCACCAAGCACGGGGAGAACATGCAAACTCCATGCACACAGAGACGGGAATCGTGCCTGGCCGGGAATCGAACCCGGACCCTGGAGGTGCAAGGCGACAGTGCTAACCACTATACCACCGCGCCACCGCATTCTAAATTCTATCAGAAAAAACTTTTAGTAAGTAAGTAATGAACAGGAAGGATGATCTCCTGTAGAACCTTATTCACCAGATATCACAAGCATAGAGATCATTAGTTTAGGTGTAATCCATTTGTTAAGCAAAAAGTATTGAAAACTGATATATAATATTTTATCACAAAGTTATTAAAAACTGAAATGCTGAAATGTAGATTAAATCACTGTGAAGGTTATGTAATTTTGCAAAATGCTATAAATCCACCTCCTACAATTTTGTTGCAATGGATAAATCAGCCTGCAGTTATGTTTGTGGTAATTTAAATTTGCAATTTAGTATGAATAATAATACAGTAGCAAACTCCTGCCATGATTGTTTTTTCATATTAAGACACGGCAGCAAATTGGAACAAGGAAAGCATTTTGTTACACACCAAACTTTTTAAATTAAAAAGCATGCTATAGAACTTGAGAAATATTAAAACAATACCTAAAGTTTAGTATACAGTACTATGCATCATCAGTTCCTCTTCTACCAGTTTCAATTTTACTTTGGCAGTTGCCGACAGTCCCCTGGGAGCAAGAGGGAAAAAATATGGGTTACACTACAGTATCCCGCAAAGCTTTGTTAATTATAAACATATGGTATTTGCACAATATGATGTCCTATCTTACAGAACGTAGAGTATTGTTCAACATTACGCAATATATACTTGTACCTATTTAACGCTGGGGTAAGTGGCAGTCACAAAGTGTAAACTCTTTTCTTGGCATCAACGCTCTCAAAAAATCTATTGAATACATTTACTCACAGCAGCCACTATTTTGCTGAGCACGTGTTTTCGCTTCACTGATCACATGGCATGAAGAAATGATGCGATTCAGAACTCGTCATGTTTCTCACTGAAATGCAGCCACTCCGTGACATCATTTGCCTAAGCTGTGGAAGATCAAAGCCTTTAAAAGAAGGATAATGCATCGGCTTTTAAATTAAAAGTTTTGTTATAGGCAACCTTGTGCCAGAGGAATTTAATTGACCAAAATGAGTTAAAGTCCAAAATGGTGTTTATCCTGTTTCTCCATCAAACTGTACATATGCATATTTAAAGAATACAAAATGGTTGTTTTAGACGGGCATAAAATGCAATCCCATGCTCGTTTCTGTGCTTGTTTTACATCCTGACATTATTTTACTCTTTTATATTTCGCTCACATACTGTAGGTGAAATGCAATTGTTACAGACATGCATTTAAAACCCAGAGTTACACTTTCTATATGCTATGAATAATAAAATCATAATCTCTTTAATCCTCTCACACAACACTAATATGGTGTTATTTATTGTCTCAAGTATTGTTTAGTATTGGGGCAATCTCATGCCTTGTTTTTGTATTTGTATTTTTAGATCTAATGTAACAAAGTGACATAACCACTGAAGAACAGGTAAAACTTGTACAGTACATGAACAATCTTTGTGCAATCTTTCCATGAACCAAATGGCACCATCTACAATGACATTCAGGGCGTCCATTTAGGACCGTCCCTATCAATCTCATGGCAATCTTTTACTATCTGGAGCACTATTCGGAAAGATGTGAGGCTTTGCAGGAAAAGTGTGTCCTCCTCTGTAATCTTAATTCTTCTGTTATAATCATATGTATTATTCTTTTGATCAAAGCGGGCATGGTGTCTCATATTCAATTCTAACAAGATAAATCTTACCATGAATATAATGTATATATAGCATGCATGGATATATACATTTTGATATCTATTTTAATTTAAGGGAAGCTGAATATATTTCTACGTAGTTCAAAGCTTTTGCAATAAAATCCTCTGTGCATTTCTAGTTCATTAATATTTTAATCTAATCTGCCAAACCATACAGTGATGGAAAATATCATCACAATTTTGCGTTCCAAAATAATTAATGGCTTCTTCAATTATTCATTAGGAAAATGCACGAGTTAAACTTACTAGTCAAACGTGTCTATATTAATGCACTCGTTCTAATATATTATTGTTTCTATAGTGAAAAAGTCATTCTGTGTGAACAGTAACTTTTTATTATAAGGTATTCATTTTATAAATCCCCATGTGTTTAATTTCTTACATTTTAGATAGAAAATCTTGACCTCATCTCAACATGATATTAATTTCTTCTCATTGTCAGATCGTTAGATTAATTGTTGTGTCCCTTCTACTGTTCTACTTTACTCTTAACTTATAATAGAAGTAGGCTGGAAAAAAAACTGAGCATTTTGTTTAGAATGCATGGCCAAGCAAAAAAAGTTTGGCCATGTCATTCTCACCAGGCTCGGCATCATCTGCATGATCAACAGATCAGAGTGCAATAAAAGTGCATGGAATCATCAAGAACCATTACTGCCCCCCCCCTCCCCCCCAGGCCTCATTAAGCACAGTTCCTGAAAGCACACTAGGGGATAAGAGATGTGGAGAGAGGTTTTTTAGGAAAGTGGAAATAAGCTCGTTAAAGCTGCAAAATGTTTCTCAGCAGTTTTTCATGTCCTTAATGTTCTACAGGCATGCATCTGTTTAAAGAAAAAAACAAGAGGACAAAATACTGATTGTTTTCTTGCCTTAAGTTTTCCTCTTCTAATTTACAACCAGGTAGTGTAGTGTAGTTTTTCCAACACTTCTGTGTTAAGAGTAAAAACACCTCTCTTATTTAAGATATGTATAAACAGGTTCACTAAGTGTTCATTTAGTGCATAGTTAATTTGTAGCTGCAAAATGAAGCATGTATTAAGTACTGTGAATTGTTCCATACAGACTTAGAGTCAATGTTTAGAAACCGATTTGTCCAAGAGAGATCGTGTTCCTGTCGTCGATGGGGGAAAAGTTTGTACAAAGAGTTAAAAGGTTGAAGCTAAAAATAAGCTGATGAGCTGTCATGTAATCGGTGATACCCAGATAGCACTACTTTGTTGGCCCAACATCATCAAAATTTTGGTAACCTTTTGTTTGTGTTTGTGCCCATGTTGGCATCAGTGGTTACCCAAAAATTGGTTGAGTATTTTGTCTCATTTTGGTCTACTGTTGGCCTATTGGTGGAACTAAACATAGGTTGGCCCAACATTGCTTCAGTAAATAATGGCAAGGTAGAAAATTGGAAATTAAATTATATTGCTTTAGCTTTGTGCAGCAGTCTCAATGAAGCCATCACTCCAGGTGCTCATATGAGGGTCAGTTACTAATCTAGTTCATAAATAACATTGAAAGAATTATATAAGGTGAAACTCGAAAAATTTGAATCTCGTGCAAAAGTTCATTTATTTCAGTAATGCAACTTAAAAGGTGAAACTAATATATGAGACTCTTTACATGCAAAGCAAGATAGTTCAAGCCATGATTTGTCATAATTGATTAAGATGATGGTCAGATGATTATGGCATACAGTTAATGAAAACCCCAAATCTACAATCTGAGAAAATTACAAAATTATGTGTAATCAATAAAACAATGATCGTACATAGAACATATAGAACCTCTGAATAGTATAAGTATGCATATGTATTCAGTACTTGGTTTAGGCCCCTTTTGCAGCCTCAATGCGTCATGGCATGGAAGCTATCAGCCTGTGGCACTGCTCAGGTGTTATGGAAGACCAGGATGCTTCAATAGCATCCTTCAGATCTTCTGCATTGTTTGGGCTCATGTCTCTCATTGTTCTCTTGACAATGTCCCATAGATTCTCTATGGGGTTTAGGTCAGGTGAGTTTGCTGGCCAATCAACCACAGTAATCCCACGATCATTGACCACAAATCAACACAGACTGTGGAAACTTCACACTGGTCTTCAAGCATCTTGCAGTGTGTGCCTCTCCATTCCTCTCCATGCAAAAGTTGCTCACATCAAGAAAAGAGGATTTTAGATCACTGAGCAACAGACCAGTTCCATTTTTCTTTAGCCCAGATAAGCCTCTGAATTTGTTTGTTGTCCATGAGCTGCTTGACAGGAGGAAGACGACATTTGAAGCCCATGTCCAGGATCTCTGTGTGTGGTGGCTCATGATGCACTGACTCCAGCCTCAGTCCACTCCTTGTGAAAGTCCCCAACACTTTTGAATGGCCTTTTCCTGACAATCCTCTCCAGGCTGCGGTCATCCCTGCTGCTTGTGCACCTTTTTCTTCCACATAACTTTCTATTAATATTCTTTGATACAGCACTTTGGAAAAATCCAACTTCTTTTGCAATTACCTTTTGAGGCTTTCCCTCCTTATGGAGGAGGGAATGATGTCAATGATGGTTTTCTGCATACCTGTCAAGTCAGCAGTCTTTCCCATGATTGTGCTTCCTACTCAACCATTTAAAGAGACCATTTAAAGGCTCCAGAACCCTTTGCAGGTGTTATGGCTTAATTAGCTGATTAGAGTGCGACACTGTGAGCCTAGAATGTTGAATCTTTTCACAATATTCTAATTTTCTGAAATTGTAGATTTGGGGTTTTCATGAGCTGTAAGTCATAATCATCTCAATTATGACAAATCATGGCTTGAACTATCTTGCTTTGCATGTAATGAGTCTATCTCAGACAGTATATTAGTTTCACCTTTTATGTTGCACTACTGAAATAAATGAACTTTTGCACAAAATTCTAATTTGTCGAGTATCACCTGTATATCTAACTCAGTGGATGTCTTCTAAATTATAAATGTGAAATTCATTGTGCTTTGTGCTCAAATGTGAACCTAAAACCCCACAGAGGCCAGGTGCTGCTGATTACATTCTGAAGCCAAGATAAACACAAGCTAAAGTTTTGTGCCTCTTTGCTCCTAAGTACAGGTAAGTTAATATTCCCTCAAATGAGAGGTAAAGACCTTTAAGTAAGACATAGGAGTGTTGCGAGTCTGTGGTGGTAACACGAAAAGCATGCAGTTAGTGCTGTATTGTGGTGAGAAAGATGTTTAGCTAAGCACTATTATGCTAGGCTAATCGACCTGTTGCCAGTGAATAAAGCAGCATATGGAGCCATAGCAAGATTAGAACCATAGGGATTGTTGCCATAGTGAGTGCCAGAAATATGTGCTGTAATATTGGAACTGTTGTTGAACTGAGTTGAGCCAAATGTGAAAATGTTTGTTTTTCTCATAATTTTGCTGGTTGAAAAGAAATGTATTTTGAAGTACATTTTAATGTACAATGCTCAAATTATTGATGTACTTACTGTACACAGACTAGAGTCACAGTTCTCCAAAGATGAGAAATCGAAAAAGGTCAGATGAAGATGAAGTTTTGTCTTAAAATGACTCATATATGGACAGACAGAAAGGTTCAGGTCCTCCAAAGTATGAAACGTATGTCATTGAAAGAGCGAGTTCTAACCAATGTACAGACAAAACCTGTCTTTTATTTATAGGTATCCAGATTTTAAATGGTTTCCCTACTGAATAACTATATACAATTTGTACATTTTCTAAAAAACACCCAAATTGGAAAATCTTGCAACGGTTAATGGTTTAAGTGGGCAATATTGTAGAAGTTGTAAAAGTTTCTAGAAAAACAGAACCTTAATTAGCTGAGCAAACTAAATTCTTCTGAGGCTGGAGGAAGAAAAACCATGTAATATTTGAAAAGGTTAATGGTGTAATAGCAGTTAATTTCTAACATAACATTCATTAAATTCCATAGGGTTCCAAATCTCCCAGAGTGTAAATGTTCTCTACAGTAGTTCTATCTACTTCCTCACTTCATTGCCCCATAACATAACAACAAATTGCAGTGCAAACTGTGAAGTCATTAACATTATGCTCATTGCTGTGCAAGTGTCTTAACTCAGAAAAATGGAGAAATCCATACATGACGATATACCTCAGCATACAAATTTAATAGTAAATAATGTAAATGCAGATAATCCATTCCAGTCACCCAAAAATATTACCAATATTACCAGTTTCCAAGACTATACCAATATTTTTGCATACAGAATAAAATCAAATCATTTAGAAAAGACATGGAAATGAAGTACAATATGAAATTAAAGACATTAAACCTCACTTAACCTTAATTTATGATTTGTCTTGACACTGGCTGCTTTAAAAACAAAACGGAAAGTGGCTCTGTTTTCTTCTTGCCACCGTCCTTGCTAACATGTCTTCACTAAATCTTCCATAAAATGCAAAAAAAAAAAAAAAACCCACAAAAAATATCTTACTTGTTTTCCCACTGCCAAAAACTAGTTTTTTATTTGCATGCAACTTAGCCGCTTTTCGATACGTCTCGGTTCGGTCGCTTGTACAGTATGTCAGAAATGCTTCATATACGCCGAGGAAAATTTCTTGGAGATTGTCAGTTCTTAAGGGAAAAATTCAAGAGGCGGGGCGTTCATTTGCCCAGGTACCACTTTACACATCTAGGTGTGTAAAATATTACGACTTTTTTTTTTTCCTCTAAAAAAATTCAAGCGAGCTAAAGCATTTTAACCAGCTCAAAGAACTCTTTGAGCTGGTTAAAATGCTGGCAGGCCTTTTCTTCTCTGCCTAGTCTTTTATCCCTTTCTCACCCTGGAGCCAGCGTGACCTGAGCACAGAGGTGCATGACAGATCCATAGTGAGACACGCAGGCCTTCCTGTGGCTCCGAAACCCATCACTGCAATCGAAATCGATTTGTGGAGGATTTTTTTTTTGCGAATCTGTGAATCGTTCACGGTTATGGTTATGTAAATAACTCGATTACTCATGCCCGTCCCTTCTTTTGGCTTTGTGCAAACTCCCCGAGGCCCATCATCAGAGTTCATCCTCTGGATTGATGAAAATGTGAGAGAGTGTAGGTGTGAAGTGTGGTGATGAGCGCAGCACAAAGAAAGGAGAGAAAGTAATTAGAACCTTGGTTGATTTGATTTATTTATTAATTTTATTATATTGTGCTGAAAATTTGAAAATGAGTTCTTTTCATCAGTATAAAACGTGAGTGGAAGAAAAAGCAATCTGGGGTCAGTTAGACTGCAGGGTCATATAAAAAAACAAGACTGCATCTTTCAGAGTAGTTGAACATACAGTTCAGCGGTAATATGATTCATAATCCTGACTTAATTACTTTTCCAGCACTGAAAAAGAAAATGATGAAATGTTATTAAGAAATATCATTTGGATTTATACACATTCACAATTTATACAAACTTAAATAATTCCTTTTATTGCGTAAAGCTGCTTTGCGACAATATCAATTGTTAAAAGTGCTATACTAATAAAATTGAATTGAATAAAATGCTATTTCTTAGCTATTGTGATTGTTCTTAAATGTTAATGTCTTTCGCTCCTAAATTCTTGATTCTGAATGGTCAGAAGTCATGTTCTTAACAATTCATGTGTAGGGATTAGTTTAGCAAATATTACCGCTAAGTATCTGTGGTAGAAAGAAAGAGTTTGTAGAAATAGTTAAAAGGTTAAAACTAAAAATAAGCTGATTAGCATCTGACATACAGCTGCTCATAACGCAACATTATGATTTAATTGATGGCATAAGGTTTAGTTTTCATAGTGTACGCCCCATTTTTTTGGAGTAAGCCATGATGAGTCATGCTTTCGCGCGTGTGTTAAGGATGTTGGCAGCTTGTACTGTAGTGCATTCAGGTCGTCTCTGTGTCCGCATACTTGGTCTATACACAGTAAACTATCGCGGTATTGGCTCTTTTGAGTGACATGTATAGCCACGCCCACCTTGAGGCAAAAGCAATGAATGAGTCAAAAAAAAAAAAAGATGCTGTGACATAACCACAGGATTTTGTAACTACTGCACTCACATGACAAGCTTTGTTTAATTTACTAAAGAAAGAAAGAAAGAAGCTGCTGATTGTTTTTAGCTGTACCACTTGTGTTCTATTTATTACTAGTACATATGAACAATTTGACAGCAAAATGAGAAAAACAAGTTCAAATGAAGCAAGAAGATAAATATGTTGTGCATGTTTTCTCTCCGTCACTAATGTTAGAAAGTATTTATGCCCAAATATTTTGTCAAAACTGTTTGGTTTATTCAAGTATTAATTTTGTGTAATTTTTCAAAAAGCTACTGTATAAATCCACCTCCCACAGTTTTGTAACAATGGATTAAATCAGTTTTGTTTATTTACAGTACAGTAAGTATCCAATTAGGTATTTTTTAACAGAGCTTTAATAAAAAATAAACAAACTCTTGTTTGAGTGTAATTTTGTACTAAATCAAACAAGAAGTGGTAGCAGCAACCTCAGTTTACAGCATCATCAGCCTCCTCTACCAGTTTTGCAGTTTCACTTCGGTACATGACGATGCTGTCAAGTGGCGTTTAACCGACAGCTTTCCATGCCACAGCACTCGTGCATCTCGGGTCTCTTGTACACGAATCGCTCATGCATATTTTAAGTTTCGTAATGTTTTGTCTCTGCTTCACTACAGTATCCCACATTAAATACTGTATACTCGGCAAAAAATAGAAACGCCCCTTTTTCAGGACTGTGTATTTCAACAATAATGTTGTACAAATCCAAATAACTTTACAGATCTTCATTGTAAGGGGTTTAAACAATGTTTTCCATGCATGTTCAATTAACCATAATCAATTAATTAACATGCACCTGTGGAATGGTTGTTAAGACCTTAACAGCTTACAGAAAGTAGGCATTTAAGGTCACAGTTCTAAAAACGCAGGACACTAAAGAGACTTGTCTACCGACTGTGAAAAACACCCAAAGAAAGATGCCCAGGGTCCCTGCTCATCTGCGTGAACGTGCATTAGGCATGCTGCAGGGAGGCATGAGGACTGCTGATGTGGCTATAGGGCAATAAATGACCATGTCCGCACTGTGAGACGCCTAAGACAGCGCTACAGGGAGACAGGAAGGACAGCTGATCATCCTCGCAGTGGAAGACCACGTGTAACAACACCTGCACAGGATGGGTAC
Source organism: Channallabes apus (assembly GCA_030522415.1). Classification (NCBI taxonomy): domain Eukaryota; kingdom Metazoa; phylum Chordata; class Actinopteri; order Siluriformes; family Clariidae; genus Channallabes; species Channallabes apus. Next base: position 39,829,547 of record CM060111.1, read on the forward strand.
ATCCGAATATCACACCTGCGTGACAGGTACAGGATGGCCACAACAACTGCCCGAGTCACACCAGGAACACACAATCCCTCCATCTCACAGCAAGAACTGACAAATCTGGTCCAGTGCATGAGGAGGAGATACACTGCAGTACTTCAAGCAGCTGGTGGCCACCAGATACTGACTGGTACTGACTGATTTTGAGCCTCCCTTCATTCAGGGACACATTGTGAAACATTTTTACTTTATGTCTTATGGTGTTGACTTTTTTAGTGTTCATACAAATATTTACACAAAGTAAAAACAGTTGAAAGTTAGAGGACGTTTCTTTTTTTGCTGTGTGTACTGTATATATAACACCATCCAAATCAGAAATAATGTTCAATTTCACAGAACGTATTGCAGACATTAAGTACTGCAAACCCGTCATTCATTACTGCAGAAGTGACTGCAATGGCAGATGCGAGTGTAACAATCCTTTTCTTGGTGTCAACATTCTCTAAAAAAGCTTCGAAGACATTTAAATCACTCATGGCAGCTGCTGGTATTTGTCAGGATACATCACGTTGTCTTAAAAATCTAGCAGATATCTGTCATGTCAAACTTGGAAGCTTCTAAATTAAGGTTAAACATTGTTATAGACAACCATGTGTTTCAGAAAATAGTAATTTGGCAAAAACATCGGAAAATGGTGTTTATCCCAGTCAAATACAGCATGAACACCACAAATGAACCCCAAATGTTTGGTTTGCACCTGATATTATAGTTATAGTTTTGCTTTTCTAGATTTCTGCCATCAAGCCATCTGTCTCAAACCCTTACCCTGAGCTGTGTGAAGGTCATTGTGAGAAGCTGATCTACAGTAACTGGAACAGAGAAGAGAAGGAATGTAGACAAATCGAAACTGCAAGAAAGTCCATTGTCACTGTTCGTCTTGACCGCACTTGGCCTGCACGAGCCAGTGCAACCCCTCAGCAGATAGGGTCAGTTCCGTGACCATGACTCGAACCCATTGCCACAGCAACGAAAGCATCGTACGAGTCCACCAGGGACCCACTGATAGCCTTTGTGTGTGAACTATACTTGAAAGTTGTGCTTGCTTTGAGTTTTAGCTGATACTTTTCGTAAACTTTGGAGAATAATTCTCATGGAGTGTCGAGAGACCGAGGTGACTCCCAGAGCTCGGGTGTAATGGATGGGAAAGTGGCATCGAGCTGGTGAATTTTAATCACCTCTGTTGCAACCTCAGCAGTAATGAGATGGTGCATAACTGTCACGTCTTTCAGTCCTTCCTGCAGAATGATGCTCGCTTCGAACTCCCTCTCAGCAGCTGTTTTTCGCCGCTTTCATGCCACAAGAAATGAGAAATGTCTCTGTTTCTTTGCTCTCCGATTGTAGAGAAGCTTAATGAGAGAGAAATGTGTTTTCTTTAACGAGAGAGAGAGAGGAACAGAATTGGTTTTAAACCCCATGATGTAAGGTGATGAAATGTATTTGCATGTGTAATATGTGTTATGACTGGTTAAAAATAAACATTGAGTTCTCACCTGTCATATTATTTCCCGGAGTTTGTATGGAAGCGTCATTAAAAGGCAACACAAGCCTCTTGTCTTGCGCCTCCTCTCACACATGACAGCTGCGGAACAAATCATTCATATTTGTTAGCTTTACAGTAGGTGGGGACATTAAAGACAGCCGGGAGCAACTTTTTTTCCCCTTCTTCTTCTTCCTTTCCTTCAGCCGTACAGGAACAGTGGGTTAAAAAAAGCAAGTGGTGTCAGACTGGAGAGGAGCACTAAGGTTATAAATCTCAGCACCCGCAGACAATGAAAGAAACAGAAAAGAAAAAAGATGGCTGCGACAGTGGCGTGGTTATATAATGCTCGAGATAACAACTGTTGATTTCTGCGAAGCAAAAATATGACAAACTGCAAACACATGCCATGTTTAATAATTAAACAGTGGGGAAAAACAGTGATATTTTTCAAGAAGATTAGTAGACCCAGTGGAGTTCAATCTCAATAGAGGGAGAACAGCCTTTGAATTATGGTTCCACTCTTTACTTTATGAATTAATGTTGAAACCCAATGACGTATAGTGGCGAATAACCATTAGTACAGCGTTCACAAACAAATTTCTTTTGTAGTTAAGTAATATCACACGACAGAGAGAGTGAGAGCTCTTGTGCTGTTTTTATTATATATTTTATTCTTTCTTCAATTTTTAATATTAAAATTTTTATCTCCACCAACACATATCGCTCATTATATTTCCACTTATTACATTTTCGTATATTAGCGTCTGGGTTCTATTGGGTTAAATCTGAAATGGCAATAAATTGAAAGCTAGTGAACCAAGGAAGGTCCTTGATTTGGGGTTCCAGAAGGATTTGGATGTCGGCCTTGTAGCTCAATTAGGCACAAATAAAAAACACGGAGGTGAGTCGGAACGACTTAGATACAATTATTATGTAGGCAACATGTTGTTTAAGATGACATACTGTAAGGTTATCAGATGTGTTTGCTTTCCAAAATATTTGGAATTTGTCTGGTTCAGAATGTGGATTTTGGCAGGCAGCTGCTCTCTCCTCACTACTGTGGACTGTACCAACCTACTGTACGTTCACACCTGGGACACTGAGAACTGTAGTTAAACATGCCAGTGCTGTTACCATCTACTGTATTATCATCACTTGTGATAAGACTATTGTCCACTCAGATTACTTGGTCAGAGCTAATGGTTGTACTGTATAATTCATGCTACAGTATATCAGCTATACACACATGTTTTTTCACTGTCTTCTATCTTTTTTGTCACCTTAGAAATAAATAAAACCAAAAAAATGGAGTTTGTCAGATTGATTAAAAAAAACACACACACACACACACAAAGTGCGAACTTTATATTTGACTGATGATAACATCAGTAATCTTAAACATCTGAAAAAATTTTGATCGTAATATCTAAAATGAACATGCATACACAAGATTGGTCTTTCTCCCTCGTTCTCTCTTTTTTTTCTCTAACAATTAGTTCTGATACGTTAATGTGCACTGTTTATGTTCGTGATGCTCCGCCCCAAGTATCTCCCTGCTTTGAGACAATGACCATTGTTAAAAGCGCTATATAAATAGAAGTATCTATGGTGACAAGTAGAATAAAAAGTTAGTAGAATGACTAACAGAATGTGCATCCAAATAAAAACAAGTATTCCGGATGGCAAGTCAAGCAATGGCTTAATTTATTTTTATTTTATGTTCCAAATAACTTACAGGTTATTTAAGGAGAAAGAAATGACTCACTCTTCATTCCATGGGACTCGGGGCACAAAGACAGGGTGCCAATTCAGCGCAGTGCACACACACTCACACACCGTGGGCAATGGACTGTGGACTGTGGGAGGGAGGACTGGTGCAACTACTTTGACTAACCCATCCAAATCCTGACTCAAATAAGTTAGATTAATTAGAACAATAAAAATAACATATTAAAATGTAAATTTTTACATTTCTCCTGCAGCCTGAAGGAAAAAAGGCATTTTCCAGATTTCATTTTACTCACACGTGGGGTGAATGTTGATTTAATATAAAGATTGTTTAATATTTAATTAAATATGGAGTTTGGTACAGTACATGGTTCATCCAAGATACTGTAAATACACTGATAAATAACTTCATCTTTACATCATCTACTTCCCTTTTACATAATTCCCTTAATCATAGTATTTAAGAAGGAATTGTAAAATAACACATACAGTACAGTGTGTAAATACTGTATGTACATAGTAACCACAAAATCCCAAGCGAAGCAAGTTTACATGTTAACCTATTAAAAGTACTCCTGATGAAATCTGACACACTCTTGATATTTTCTTGGCAAGCTTTGGATTCTGAAAATTCCCAAATGCACTGAGATCCTCAGTGAGGATCATTTGATGTCAGATTGCCTTATCACATTAAAACACAGACCCAGAATTAACTTCACTATAGATAAGTGTAATTGAAGGAAATTTCTATTATGAAATACAAGGTTCCTAGGGAAAATGCACATGTACAGTATCCAGACCCATGTATTTCCGACAACAGATGGCTTTGAGAGTAACATAAGTAGATGGAATAGAGCTGCCACTTGACTTCCTTTATTTTGAAGTCAGAAGTCTACGGGAATCAGAACAATCACTGCAGTAAAGGAGGAAATCATCTCCATATGGAACGTCGTTTATGATCCATTATAAGATATTTATAATTTATGGATGCGGCATATACTGTACACAAAAAGCCAAAAAATGAAAGTGCTTCAATTTATGCATTTGCTATAATTTACACTGGTCAGCCATAACATTGAACATTACCGCTACGTAGGTGAATTGAATAACATTAATTATCAATGTTTGACAGGATTGACTTGGGCACCCTAAGGCCCTCTTGTTCTGGTGCCACATATGGACCCAAGGCTTCCGATCTGCCCTGCAAACTCTGCAAACCCCAATCTGATCAAACACACTTGGGAAGAACTGGATAAAGAATTCCAATCCATAGAGGCCCCACCCACCCAACCATCAGCATCCAAAAGACGTGCTGCCAACGTTCTGGCGCCAGATACCACAGGAAACTACATCAGGCCTCGTGAAGCCATGCGCCAGGGGATTATGGGGAAACCCACAACCTAGGTTGTTTTCATTTGAATGTTTTTACTCGGTGGATCCAGATTTTGTCCCAAATTCCAAATATACAATAGGATGTACGAAATATTCCTATTATACATTTGTTAAAACTGAATCGATACTACAAATTTTCGTACAATGTCACAATCTTTTATTTTCCCTGAAACAGAAGCCTTATGCTCCTGCCTGTCTGGCGAGACGCTGATGATTTATCACTTTTTGAATTACACACCATCAGCTCGTGCAGGCAGCCGCCATAGAAAAGTAATTACTCCTCACATAACAAATATGCGGCGGCCACTAAAGTGAGACTTCAGGAATTGCGATAAGGGAGCCGGTGCTGGCTCTTACACTGGGAATATTATTGCATGATTTCTGTATAAGAGTCGTTCTGCACCTGGCTGTGAATATGCAGTTCCATCCTGCACTTACTGTACTGTACTGTACTGTGTCTGACTGACTCTGGTGTGCATCTAATGGTAAAGCCGGTTCTTCCCAATTGTACACGATCCCCCCACTTCTGCTATACATCGAACAGAAGAGATTCAGTGTTGTTCTGGGTAGAAATCAAATTAGTCTCGCACCTGATGAGTTTCAAGATCGTGTTTTGGTACTTAATGAGACGCCTTAATGAAAACGAATATCTTCCGTCGCCGCGTCTATGAGAAGAACAGCGCTGCAGCGTGACTGTAAACAAGACGATCGCTGGAGGAATCTGATTCAGAAATGACTCACAGCATGCAGAAGGTTTCTTATTCCTCTGATTAGACGAAAACAGAAATAGCGAGGGCTTTATGTACATTTATTAATTTCTTAAAGATATATTTCACACGTGCATATCCGAAAACAACCAACGGGGTACCAAAGATGAGTCTGTAATTTGAACAGCCAATCAGAGAACTCCTTTTAATTGGAAAAGGGAAATTCACACGTATTTTTAGCCATTGTATTACATTTATTTTCATGTTTAGTTTATTTTCACATTATTTTTTCACACATTATTAACCTTAATGCACCACCTACTGTACTGTATTTAATTTTTGCATGAGGTTCTCGCACATTGTCCAGTTATGTTCATCATTTCATGTGGTTATTTTTTATTTTTTTTTAAGTTAATCGTTCATCAGTGTTTAACTTTTTTTCTTGCAACAATAATACAAGAGGCATTCAAGTCAAAGCAGGACTTGTGATAATATTTCTGATGAATAAAGATTATCAAGCACAGTACAGTGGTGAGACTCTTAGCCACAGTAAAACACTCCGATGGTGCACATGCTATAAAGAAGGTCTTACATCTGTGAATGACAAATCAGAGAATGGAATGCCTGATCTTTGAACCTCAACAGATAACTTGTACCTGTACATTCCTGACCTCGCTCCAAGCCATTTCCACTTATACAGGTCCTTCTCCAAAAATTAGCATATTGTGATAAAGTTCATTATTTTCTGTAATGTACTGATAAACATTAGACTTTCATATATTTTAGATTCATTACACACAAACTGAAGTAGTTCAAGCCTTTTATTGTTTTAATATTGATGATTGTGGCATACAGCTCATGAAAATCCCAAATCCCTATCTCAAAAAATTAGCATATTTCATCCGACCAATAAAAGAAAAGTGTTTTTAATACAAAAAAAGTCAATCTTCAAATAATTATGTTCAGTTCTGCACTCAATACTTGGTCGGGAATCCTTTTGCAGATTCTTGTGTCTTGTGTCTCTCAACTTTCTCTTCACAATATCCCACAGATTCTCTATGGGGTTCAGGTCAGGAGATTGGCAGGCCAATTGAGCACAGTAATACCATGGTCAGTAAACCATTTACCAGTGGTTTTGGCACTGTGAGCAGGTGCCAGGTCGTGCTGAAAAATGAAATCTTCATCTCCATAAAGCTTTTCAGCAGATGGAAGCATGAAGTGCTCCAAAATCTCCTGATAACTAGCTGCATTGACCCTGCGCTTGATAAAACACAGTGGACCAACACCAGCAGCTGACATGGCACCCCAGACCATCACTGACTGTGGGTACTTGACACTGGACTTCAGGCATTTTGGCATTTCCCTCTCCCCAGTCTTCCTCCAGACTCTGGCACCTTGATTTCCGAATGACATGCAAAATTTGCAACCTGTAGCCCATTTCCTGCACACGCCTGTACACGGTGGCTCTGGATGTTTCTACTCCAGACTCAGTCCACTGCTTCCGCAGGTCCCCCAAGGTCTGGAATCGGTCCTTCTCCACAATCTTCCTCAGGGCCCGGTCACCTCTTCTCGTTGTGCAGCGTTTTCTGCCACACTTTTTCCTTCCCACAGACTTCCCACTGAGGTGCCTTGATACAGCACTCTGGGAACAGCCTATTCGTTCAGAAATGTCTTTCTGTGTCTTACCCTCTTGCTTGAGGGTGTCAATGATGGCCTTCTGGACAGCAGTCAGGTCGGCAGTCTTACCCATGATTGCGGTTTTGAGTAATGAACCAGGCTGGGAGTTTTTAAAAGCCTCAGGAATCTTTTGCAGGTGTTTAGAGTTAATTAGTTGATTCAGATGATTAGGTTAATAGCTCGTTTAGAGAACCTTTTCATGATATGCTAATTTTTTGAGATAGGGATTTTGGGTTTTCATGACCTGTATGCCACAACCATCAATATTAAAACAATAAAAGGCTTGAACTACTTCAGTTTGTGTGTAATGAATCTAAAATATATGAAAGTCTAATGTTTATCAGTACATTACAGAAAATAATGAACTTTATCACAATATGCAAATTTTTTTAGAAGGACCTGTATATGCTGTTTAGTTCATTGAGTTCCTGGGAGGCCGGTGTTTCAGACATAAAGCATCCAGTCCGATAGTGGCTATGGTGTACTGAGAAAACTTTCTACCTTGAGGGTATCCAAGCACTTGTGAAACTCTGGGATAAGTATTCATATCCTTAGAACTTTTCCACATTTTGGCAAGCAGAAATATATTCCATTGGGATTTTATGTGATAGCCTAACACAAAGTGGCACATCATTGTAAAGTAGAAGGAAAATGATACAGTCAACAGTTTTTAAAATGTTTTTATTTTTAAAAAACTAAAATCTAGTGGAACCAAAAGTGAGTCCACCTGCACTGTGTGTAATCGAATCTCAGTATAAATACAGCTGTTCTGTAATACCCTCAGAGGTTTGTTAAAGAACATTAGTGAACAAACAGCATCATGAAGCCCAAGAAACACACCAGGCAGATCAGGGATAAAGTTTAAAGCAGGGTTGGGATATAAAAAAAAAATCCCATGTTTTGAGCATCTCATGGAATGCGGCTCAATCCTTCACCCGAAAATGGAAAGAGTATGGCACGACTGCCAACCTGGCCATCCACCTAAACTGACAGGCCAGGCAAGGAGAGCATTAATTAGAAAAGCAACCAAGAGGCCCATGGTACTGTATCTCCAAAAGATCTGAAGAGATCCACAGCTCAGGTGGGAGAATCTGTCCTCAGGACAACTGTTAAGTCGTGCACTCTACAAATTTGGCCTTTATGGAAAATTAGCAAGAAAAAAGACATTGTTGAAAGAAAGTCATACAGTAAGAAGTCCCATTTGCAGTTCCACTTGGCTTGTCACAACCTGTAAATGAGACTTCTTATTGCTTTCTTCTTATGGCTTTCAAGAATGACCATGAGCCTCTTGGCTGCTGCTCTGATTAATGGTCTCCTTGCCCGGCCTGTCAGTTTACATAGGCACTGTAAGTGCATTAATGTAGCAGGGGAATATACAGTATAGGAGGGGAAAAATGAGTTTTTACTCTTATAACTGTGTTCTCTTATTCTGCACGAATAAAAGACCCAGTTTGACTTGAACACCTTTTTTATTTTTCATGAGAATTTTTTTTTTTGATGTGACTCATTCGCTCCAACTGTACCTTTTTATTCTTTTTCATATTTTAAATGTGTTTGATATTGTTTTTACAAACACTTGTTTATACATGATTCATTTGTTCCCATTTTTTATCCATTTATTCTATCCCGTTCCGTTTAGTTGTTAAATCACATATTATTCATGTCGTGTTTGCTTGGGTTCACATGCGGGATTTCAAGGCAGGACGTGTTAAAATGCATTTAAGCAGCACTCAGGCCAGCAATCCTAATCTGTACGAAGCTTGGCTTCTCTTGTTGAGTGCTGCCAAATGATTGACATGATAAAAACCTTGCCATCGGCTTTGAATCCCTGGCAGCGAGGAACTCTCATCATCAAAGACGTCTTTCTCGCAAGGGCACAGCACAGAGCTGGTGATGCTATAGAAACACTTTGTCAGCACTTCAAAACACCAGCCTTTGGCACTAATGCATAAAAAAATATATAAATGGAAGTAGCTCCTGAGACAGTAAGGAGCAAGATGTTAAAAGAGTAAGTAGTCATTTTTTATCTTTAAACCATTGTGCTGCCTGAAAGTTTCTATAATGCTTAATGTGTTACTTTTCTTATTCATTATGCACAGCTTAAGAGTCACTTGTCCAATATGGATGTAAATGAGATTATTGCCTGGTGTAATGAGAAAGGTGTTGTACTTGATAATGCTATTTAATGTAATTATATAACACGTCGTCCCCAGACTCAGTCGAGTGCATGTTTCGGATACTTTTAAAGCCCTTGGTGCCCAGTTCAGTTCACTTCAATTCAATTCACTTTTAACAGTCGACGTTGGCACAAATCAGTTTTAGAGATTTCCAGATGTACATTTAGCAAAAACCAAAGGCAAAAGTGAGAATTTCCTGATGATAAAAACTTCAAACGATGCCAGACGCAAAAAAAGATGGGCGACCGCTCGCAACAAAACACAACAGTAACAAAAGAATTCACATAATTCCCACCATCCACATCCACTGAGCAATCAAGTCACCTCTGTGATTATAAAAAAGGCCATCTAACCTTAGGTGACTGTGAGGTGAAAAGAAAGAAAGAACCCAAATAAATCCAACAAATGGTCTAAATTCCACTCTTTAACAAGGTCTGACTCAATAGCCTGCAGTGACAGCATGTTTAGGCTTTAAAAAAAGCTGCTATTTCACAAGGGTCAAATTATTGGCCTGCATCAAGCAAAGAACATTAAAATTACTGACATTGAGTTAAGACCTGTTCAAAGCATTATTAAACCTGGATATATGACCGTGATGGAGAGCACTTAAACACTTGAAGTTGCACTATGAAAAAAAAGTCAACAGTAGAAGTCACAGCTGTGTTTAATAGTGAAAGGAAGAGCATTTATATTCACATTTAGACACTTGGCAGACTTAGAAAAGAAAATTTAAGTTTCCATCATTAGATAGATCCTTATACTGGGTTACTAAACTGGTTTCCACACACACACACAATGTGACGAGAACTCACATGACTGGGAATAAACAGCTGTGTTGTCATAAGAAAACCAGGTGAGACTAACTGGGCGCAAAAAGAATTTAATTTGTCAGAAAGTACATTATATGGACAAACGTATTTGGACAAACGGTGTCCACGTGAATGTACAGTGGCTTGCAAAAGTATTCGGCCCCCTTGAACTTTTCCACATTTTGTCACATTACAGCCACAAACATGAATCAATTTTATTGGAATTCCACGTGAAAGACCAATACAAAGTGGTGTACACGTGAGAAGTGGAATGAAAATCATACATGATTCCAAACATTTTTTTACAAATAAATAACTGCAAAGTGGGGTGTGTGTAATTATTCAGCCCCCTTTGGTCTGAGTGCAGTCAGTTGCCCATAGACATTGCCTGATGAGTGCTAATGACTAAATAGAGTGCACCTGTGTGTAATCTAATGTCAGTACAAATACAGCTGCTCTGTGACGGCCTCAGAGGTTGTCTAAGAGAATATTGGGAGCAACAACACCATGAAGTCCAAAGAACACACCAGAAAGGTCAGGGATAAAGTTATTGAGAAATTTAAAGCAGGCTTAGGCTACAAAAAGATTTCCAAAGCCTTGAACATCCCACGGAGCACTGTTCAAGCGATCATTCAGAAATGGAAGACAACTGTATGGCTCAACTGTAAACCTACCAAGACAAGGCCGTCCACTGTTGAGCCCTTGAGCAAGGCCCTTAACCCTATCTGCTCCAGGGGCGCTGCTCCGTAAGCTGGCTGACCCTGCACTCTGACCCCAGTTTCCTAATTGGATATGTGAAAATTGAGCAATTTCCCTCTGGGATTAATAAAGTTCTATAAATAAACTCACAGGCCGAACAAGGAGAGCGCTGATCAGAAATGCAGCCAAGAGGCCCATGGTGACTCTGGACGAGCTGCAGAGATCTACAGCTCAAGTGGGGGAATCTGTCCATAGGACAACTATTAGTCACAAAGTTGGCCTTTATGGAAGAGTGCAAGAAGAAAGCCATTGTTAACAGAAAACCATAAGAAGTCCCATTTGCTGTTAGCCATGTGGGGGACACAGCAAACATGTGGAAGAAGGTGCTCTGGTTAGGTGAGACCAAAATGGAACTTTTTGGCCAAAATGCAAAACCCTATGTGTGGCGGAAAACTAACACTGCACATCACTCTGAACACACCATCCCCACTGTCAAATATGGTGGTGGCAGCATCATGCTCTGGGGGTGCTTCTCTTCAGCAGGGACAGGGAAGCTGGTCAGAGTTGATGGGAAGATGGATAGAGCCAAATACAGGACAATCTTGGAAGAAAACCTCTTGGAGTCTGCAAAGGACTTGAGACTGGGGCGGAGGTTCACCTTCCAGCAGGACAACGACCCTAAACATAAAGCCAGGGCAACAATGGAATGGTTTAAAACAAAACATATCCATGTGTTAGAATGGCCCAGTCAAAGTCCAGATCTAAATCCAATCGAGAATCTGTGGCAAGATCTGAAAACTGCTGTTCGCAAACGCTGTCCATCTAATCTGACTGAGCTGGAGCTGTTTTGCAAAGAAGAATGGGCGAAGATTTCAGTCTCTAGATGTGCAAAGCTGGTAGAGACATACCCTAAAAGACTGGCAGCTGTAATTGCAGCAAAAGGTGGTTCTACAAAGTATTGACTCAGGGGGCTGAATAATTACGCACACCCCACTTTTCAGTTATTTATTTGTAATAAATGTTTGGAATCATGTATTTTCGTTCCATTTCTCACGTGTACACCACTTTGTATTGGTCTTTCACGTGGAATTCCAATAAAATTGATTCATGTTTGTGGCTGTAATGTGACAAAATGTGGAAAAGTTCAAGGGGGCCGAATACTTTTGCAAGCCACTGTACTTCTAAATAGAATTGGTCCCCCTTTTGCAGCTATAACAGCTTCCACTCTTCTTGGAAGGTTTTCCATAGTGTTTCTGTGGGAATTTGTGCCATTCATTCTGTAGAACATTTAGAGGTTTGAGGTCAGGCTCAGATGTTGGATGAAAAGATCTGACTCGCAATCTCCATTCCTGTTCATCCCAAAGGAGCTCGATGGGGTTGAGGTCAATCAGGGCTCTGTGTTAGGGCCAATCAAGTTCTCACAACAAAGTCCACACCAAACTCCTCAAACCATGTCTTTATAGTCCTTGCTTTGTGCACTGGGGCTCAGTCATGTTGGAATAGAAAAGGGCTGTCCCCAAACTGCATAGCATTGTCCAAGATGTCTTGGTCTGCTGAAGCATTACGCTTGCCCTTCACTGGGGATAAGGGGCCTGATTGAAACATCAGAATCCAATAATTAACCAGTTTGGCCAAATACATTTGTCTATATAATGTATAATGATTGGACTTTTGACTTATCATTCATAGTTGCCACTGTACAAGCCTCTAGAGGCAGTGTTATTGGTCAGGTCTAGGGTCAGCAACGTTATGTGGCAATAAAATAAAGTCAGCTGATGACCTGAATGCACTGAATGACCAGGGTATCACAATAATCGAGTTTGTTCCACCTCTCTGATGATGCAGACATATTCCAGGACTTGAATTATGAAATTCTTGTTCTGGGCACATGAAGAATCATTTTCAATCATGAACTGGAACATAATACTGTGTTCTGTAATCAGAGCTTTTTTACCACGCAGTGTATTTTAGTTCCATTTCTCCAAACAAATTAAAGCACTAAACAAATAGAAATAGATGTTAATGAATATATGTGTTCTAAAAGTTCTGGATATTTACAGATCAACATATCAGGTAGAGTACAGTAATGCTAGCATGAACTAAAATGGATAAGTAGACTGCAAACATGGCCAAGCTTTACCACAAAAAGTACCTTCTCAGCTAGTTTTTCAAAAAACACCGTATTTACAATTTATAGTTGTTATGATGGAAAACTGGAAATACGATGCCATGTGGCTACAGATACTGTAAGGTCAGTGTTGCTGTAGATTAGCTTAGTCTTTTTTAGAAACTATATTAGCATGAAATGTGATTCATTAGGTTTCAACTAAATTATGGCCACAGGTTTCCATAGGTTTGTTCATTAAGTTGTGGGTAATGAACGAAAGGATACCTGTTTACAAATTCAGGAGGAAGAAATGAGGTTGCAGGGTTACTCTGCTTAATGTCTCTGATATTACACCCTGCACTACATCACGCACCCCCCATATCATCCGCCAGCGCTGCTCGACTGCTCCCACCATTTCTCAGGTTCGAGGAAGACATACATCTAGACTGATTTCTGTTCTGACACATAGGTGGTGGAATGAACTTCCTCTAGACAGCCGAGCCACTGGCAGTCTTTAGAGACTAAAGCCCTGTCTGTTTCTTAGATATGTGGATTAAAGAAGCCTTCTCAACAGTGTTTGACTGATGGTACTTAGTTAGTAAGAAGTGTAAGAATCTACGCAGTAACGAAACTTCTGGTCACTCTGGATAATAACTTCTACCAAATGCCTGAAGCCAAATTAAAAAACTTTTCATTCAAATTTTATTTGTCACATACACAGTCATACACAGTACGATATGCAGTGAAATGGTTAATATGACCGCCAGTGACCTTAAAAGATTAATAGGAAATATGAATTTAAAAAAATACAATAGAAAACAAATTTAGCTGGGATATGAATAATATATCTATAGAAGACAGAAATATACAATATAAGAAAAAGTAGCTGTACAAATATGGAAAAGAAAATAAAAATTTTGGAACTTTAGTTTAAATAAAAAATGACTGGGGGCGTGCAAATATGCATGAAAGTGACTTATTTAAAGTGTCTTATTCAGAAGGACCTCGGAGCAGATTAAGCAGAGCAGCTAGTTATAATTATGTGTATAGCTGCAGTAGGATCAGATCATGGTACAGGGATATCCCTCTGGATGCAGACTCTAGGGTAGACCCAAGACTTAAAGAGACTATTTTGTACAGATGGTTCAGAAACCTCTGGAGACCCACCAGGAGGTGCTGGAGTCTGTGGCTGGGTATCCAGAGTTCTTCTCAGCCTGCTGCCTCTCTAAGAAATCAGACAGAAATTGAAGAAATAATATGATCTTACCGGTCAAATGCTTCAAATGCTTTTGATTGACTTGATTGTGCTTTTTAAAATAGGGCATGGGAGAAAACATTAAGGAGGCTACTGGGGGAAAAAGTGTATGCAAAGAAGGACATTAAGCTTTAGAGACACAGAGAGGGAAATATGGAAGAACCAGTAGAGTCATTTTATAGATAAATGGGAATCATTCTATGTAAATGCAGCAGTGCAGGTGCAACAGAGTCATGATTTTCATGTCAGGGAAATCTCGGAGGAATGCTAAGCAATCTCATATGACTTTACTAAAAACAAAAACAAAAAAAAAGAATTACAGCGGTAGAGCTACAGTAGAAACAAATTGATATGCAGGTAAGACATTTTTAGATGCCTGCACATGTACATTTCCATAAAACATTTGAAATTTGAATGTGTACAACAGTTCCCACCAAGTAATCTGATTGGACAAGAGCCATTACGCTAGTGCTGATATACTGTAGAGTATACCAGCAGGGGACGGTTAACAGCTGTATACGTATCACTCTACATCACAGGTGTTCTAACAGTCGTTAATTACACTAACTGTCGGTCGGAGCGTGGCTGTCTGTACAGTTTGCAGTAATGAGGAGAGTGTAGCTGCCTGCCAAAACCCACATTCAAAACAAGTTACGGATGCACTTTCAGCAAGAAAACACATCCTATAATGTTATATCATGTTAATCATCATGTCCTCTCCATAGTAATTGATTCTGAGATGTTCTGAATTGCTTCTAAATTCTCCATGTTGTCCTGTTCCTAGTTAACATGCACTACAAGGATGAATCCCAAATCCTTCTCAAGAACAGAGCACCTCTTTGTGTCTGGAACAAGGGATTTCACGCATTATATAGTGCTCTAGATTTCTATTTCACGCTATTTGGGATTTAACATCAGATACCCTGAAGTTAGCTGATATTCTAAAGTGGAATAAGTGGAAATATAAAGAGAAACTTACAAGATTTACAGAACTGTATACCACCTCCATTGTTTATTTTCCACACCTTTTAGCTACATACAGTAGTACAGATAAGAATAGAAGACTACATTTATAAGTTCCTCTCCGGGAACCATTGCCTTATTGCAGTGGAGAGGTTTGTGTGCCCTTTGCATGCCCTTTGCGTGAACCTGGGAGCTGTGTTGTAGGGGATCCCAAGACAAATTGGTTCCGGCGATGGGCCAGACTAGGAATGGTTCAAACTAGACTTGAAAGACAGACGCCGGCAGATTGAGCAGATGAGAAAAAAATAGGACCAACGGTCATGAAAGCGGTTTCTGCAAGCGACGTGGTATGCTAAGAGCACGGTATGACACAAAAGACACCCTGGTCAACCACTGCGCCCAGCCCATCTCCAACTGCCTCGACTTCTGCCCTGCTGTTGGAGTAAGATGAAATCTGGGAAGAGAGAGAGTGAGGCTTACTATGTGCACCTCTCCCTCAATATAATCCAATTCATATGCAAGTCTTGACATCCAACTCCTGAAGCTAGATGTCAAGGTCCTCATCGAAAACAATGGACGAACATACTGTATAACATATGTCACTTTTATAATAAATGGAAATCATGGACCTGTGGTATAAAAGCAAGATCACACTCAAGGTCATTCTATTCGTGTTGATATTCAGTACAACAGCACTCCCTCTCGTGTGATATTGCTTAATTAAATGTCATGCACAATTATATGGGTAACTTGCAAAATCCATAATTCAATATAATAGAACCATCTGACTGGTTTATATTCAATAAAATCTGACAGTAAACGTTTAAAGTGCACTTACATTCTCTTCAATCATGTTATGCCGGTATTTCTCAAGATATGTTATCGCTGTCCTGATAAACTGCTCCAAATGTGCCAAGATAAAATCCATGCACATGACACACACTAGCAAATAAATGCAGTTCTTACTGGCAGTGCAGAAACACTCAAGAGACCATCCTGACTAAATCAAATTAGAGTGACGCCTGCATGCCATTATTCATAATTTGAAGGGCCAAGCTTCTGCACAACTTAATGTTCCTTTCCCTCCTCTTTCCCTTGATGAGGGACTTCATTCACCTCATCAAGATCTTGAGCCGAAATTGCTGATGAACTCAATTAACTATGTTTTGTATGTTGGCTGTTCAGTATATGTACTTAAAAAAAAAAAAAAAAAAAAATATATATATATATATATATATATATATATATATATATATATATATATATATATATATATAGCACACACTGTAAAGAACATACTGTAGAATTTACAGAAATTTACTGGCAAAAAAGTTGCCAATAAAATCCTGTAAAATAGCCGTTAATTGCTGTAAAATGGATTACAGCATAATACTGCAATTTACAATAAATTGATCTTTGCAGAATACAGTATTTATTTATTATTTTTTTTTTTTACATGATTATAAAATTAAACTTGTAAAAAGGCATTACAGTGTTTTTTTTGTAATCCCACTAAATTACAGTACTTACCTGGCAACAAAAGTTGCCAATAAAATCCTGTGAATTCAACAAAAGCCAAGATGTAGCTGTAACATTTTTACTATGAAATTCCTGTACATAACTATTTTAACTGTAACCATACTTTACTATTATACTGATGTAAATGCATTAAAACAAAGATTTGAAAAATAATCACTCAAATTCAAAGCTGTTGTAAGAAAACCGTTTATTAAAGCTGACACCTGACAACACTTCAGCACTGCCACTGGTAACATCATTTTACTTTATCAACTACAGAAAAACTTATAAAAAATCAGCTGTTACAAAACAACTACAAACAACTCAAGATTAAAGCATAAAGCAACAGTTGAATAAAAGTTAAAGGAACTATTTGCCTAAAAATAAAAATGGTCAGCATTTCAGTCTATACAGTATGTTGTGTCTGTTTATATGCAATTATTTCAATAATACTCTATCGAGAGTAAGGTGAATAAATCGGTAACAAAAAGCAGCATTCATCAAAACCGGCATGACATTACGTTTGTACCTTTTGGTTCCGTGATGTTTCGGCTTGCCTGACAAAAAAAATTATATATATATATATATTTTAAAAAAAAGAAGTTAACGACACATTCCTTTACAAAATATACTTAAATATACTTATACTCTGAAACTCATCCAGCGATGTTAATATTTACGTTTTTCAACATCAAAGACAACTGAGCACTTCATGTAACATAAATTTTAATTAATTATAACACCTCGATAGCAATGCTGTGCCTGCCAAACTACTAATACTATCTAGAAAGCAAAGGCAAAGAAAGCTAACAAACTGCATTAACATGACGATAACGATTTACCTTGTAGTTTAGGCTGCTTTCTGAAACGACGCGCATCACATTTCTCCTCCTCGCCTGAAGCAACAGATAAATAAAGTTAACTACACATCCCTTTACAAAATACCTAAACATAACGTTTACAGAGAATATCCTGATAAAACTTATATAACGTTATATAAATATATATGAATTACCTTACATTAAAAGGACATAATTAATACTTATGGAAGTAAAAACTTGCCAAAAAAATCGATTGCTGTTTATCGTCAGCTGTTGTCGCTGTGCTTCAGTCCACCAGATTTCAAACCACATCATAAATCAGAGGTGTCAAGTAACGAAGTACAAATACTTCGTTACCTTACTTAAGTAGAAATTTTGGGTATCTATACTTTACTGGAGTAATTATTTTTCAGCCGACTTTTTACTTCTACTCCTTACATTTTTAAGCAATTATCTGTACTTTCTACTCCTTACATACTCTATTTTTATGATCAGAACGCGCAACCCCCCCGGTCGCATGATAAGAAGGCGCACAACACCCCCCCCAATCCCCCCCACCCCCCACCCCCGTCGCATGATCAGAAAGCGAGACCTTAATGCTTTTGTCGCCCCTCACGGTACTTTTACTTTTATACTTTAAGTAGTTTTGAAACCAGTACTTTTAAACTTTTACTTAAGTAAAAAGCTTGGGTTGATACTTCAACTTCTAAGGAAGTATTTTTGAACCCTAGTATCTATACTTCTACTCAAGTAATGAATGTGAATACTTTTGACACCACTGCTGTAAATTAATTACAGCTAACAGTGAAATGTACAGTTAACACTTGTAAAACCCTGTATAACCCATAATGCATTGCAAATTACAGCAATAAATTGTAAAATGGCAAAACAGTAAGTTTCTGTATCATTTTGCTGTAAAAAATTACAGCAATTTGTTACAGTGCATGCTATCTAATATAACAGCAATTATATGCTTCTTCTCCAGGAGCTAGGCTGCTTTTACTTATTAACTCAAGCCTACTAACTCGGGTGGTCTACTTTTCTGGCTGCTCTAACAACAAACAAAAACTTACTTATTGATATTAGGAAACTGCATGAAAATCAGTTCCAGAATGTCAATTAACTTTCTACATTAGCTTCCATTATTATGGCAAACATCCATGTTTCTGACCCTCGCAGCCTGTTTTTTTCCTGACAAATCCGTCAATATGAATAGCTCCCGGCTTTGTGAATTAACATTGATTGGCATCATTTCGTACATATTTATTAGGCTGTTTCTTTCCTCTGTGAATGGGCATCGCATCAACACGAGCAAACCACATCTACGCATATGAAATCGAATTATGAGAAAATATGACTTTTAGAATTCCCTACTGGATTCATACATCGATTAGAGCACACATAAATAATTGCGCATGTTTCTGCAAACGTGACCACTCAAGGCTGTTGCAAGATCTTTTCTTTCCGTTCTTTTAATTATACTGTGCCTATAGTGTGTCCCAGTTGACTCTCACAGACTCTTGTTCTTGCTTGAAAAAGTTATTCAGCTGAATTTTTCATCCATGGTGAATTTCTTGGGTTATTTATTCAGTTATAAAATGAGCTGCAGTGAGATGCTGCTTATGTGTAAATAATTACTACCATTGATTATCAGTGCGTAGAAGATCTCGTACTTTTTACTGGTGGGAAAAAAAAACTTTTAAAATCTTAAACCAAACATCCAAGGCAGTCTTGTACAGTAGAGTATAATTCTAAAAACACTATTTAAACAGGCCTTCATCAGTGTGAAGAAACTGACCTGTGATTACATCCTGTCAAAGAGTCATGAGTAAAATACAAACTTATTGAAGATTCAAGAAAATATATATTTTTAGCAGCATAAAATAAGTTGAAACTACATAAATGTCATAATGACCTAAGGAGACAACCAGGAATACAATAGGCTGCACCATAAAGCAATTTTACGAAATAAAAAAGAGAAAGAGAAATCAGTTCCCCTTTTATACCTGGATATTGAGCAGACTTCACTCTAAACGTCCAAATTGTTTTCTTTGCAATAGTTTTTATAATATATCACCATCTCTTAATAGACTTGGTATATGTTCTATTCCAAATACGTTCGTGGAGTTTTATTTGCTTCCTTATAAAGCCGTGCCAATGGATATTAGACATTACCAGTCCTAATAGCATTTTTTGTTTTGCCACTCTGGCTTTTCTTTCCCACAAATAAATCTATATTTATTTCTCTAATAACTTCAGGATTTTATATGACCAGGTGCTAGTCATTATTACAACATGGCCAGAACACCAGAAGCCAGTCAGGTCTACACCGTGGCCTGATCTCTATGAGCCAGTCAGGTCTACACCATAGCCTAATTAACAAAAGCCAGTCAGGTCTACATCATGGCCTAATCATCACAAGCCAGTCTTGTCTACCCTGTGGTGTGATTCATATGAGTCAGTCTGGTCTACATTATAGCCTAATTACCACAAGCCAGTCAGGTCTACACCATGACCTGATCACCACAAGCCAGTCATGACTATACCATAGCCTAATTAACAAAAGCCAGTAAGGTCTACATTGTGGCCTGAGCACCAGAGGCCAGTTTGGTCTAAATTGTAGCCCAATCATCAGGAGCTGGTCAGGTCTACATCATGGCCTGATCACCACAAGCCAGTCAGGTTTACACCATGGCCCGATCAACACGAACCAGTCAGTTCTACAGCATAGCCTAATTAACAAAAGCCAGTCAGGTCCACATGATGGCCAGATCATGGCCATCTTGGCCTACACCATGACCTGATCACTACAAGTCAGTGATGTCTACATTGTAGCCTGATCACCTCAAGCCAGTCTGGTCTACACCATGGCCTGATCACCACAAGTCAGTCTGGTCTTGACCTGATCACCACAAGCTAGTCTGGTCTACACAATGGCCTGATCACCACAAGCCAGTCAGGTCTCCACCATGGCCTGATCACCACAAGCCAGTCTGGTGTACACCATGGCCTGATCACCACAAGCCAGTCTGGTCTACACCATGGCCTGATCACCACAAGCCAGTCTGGTCTACACCATGGCCTGATCACCACAAGCCAGTCTGGTCTACACCATGGCCTGATCACCACAAGCCAGTCTGGTCTACACCATGGCCTGATCACCACAAGCCAGTCTGGTCTACACCATGGCCTGATCACCACAAGCCAGTCTGGTCTACACCATGACCTGATCACCACAAGCCAGTCTGGTCTACACCATGGCCTGATCACCACAAGCCAGTCTGGTCTACACCATGGCCTGATCACCACAAGCCAGTCTGGTCTACACCATGGCCTGATCACCACAAGCCAGTCTGGTCTACACCATGACCTGATCACCACAAGCCAGTCTGGTCTACACCATGGCCTGATCACCACAAGCCAGTCTGGTCTACACCATGGCCTGATCACCACAAGCCAGTCTGGTCTACACCATGGCCTGATCACCACAAGCCAGTCTGGTCTACACCATGGCCTGATCACCACAAGCCAGTCTGGTCTACACCATGGCCTGATCACCACAAGCCAGTCTGGTCTACACCATGGCCTGATCACCACAAGCCAGTCTGGTCTACACCATGGCCTGATCACCACAAGCCAGTCTGGTCTACACCATGACCTGATCACCACAAGCCAGTCTGGTCTACACCATGACCTGATCACCACAAGCCAGTCTGGTCTACACCATGGCCTGATCACCACAAGCCAGTCTGGTCTACACCATGGCCTGATCACCACGACCCAGTCTGGTCTACACCATGGCCTGATCACCACGAGCCAGTCTGGTCTACACCATGGCCTGATCACCACGAGCCAGTCTGGTCTACACCATGGCCTGATCACCACGAGCCAGTCTGGTCTACACCATGGCCATGAGTCAGTCAGTTCTAAACACTGGCCTGGTCACCAAATACTAGTCAGGGACACTCAGTGTCCTGGTCACAACAAGGCAGTCAGTGCCACATAGTGTCCTGGTCACTAGGAGCCAGTAAGGTCCACAATGTTGCTTGATCACCAGATACTGGTCAGGTCCAAGCCAAACAATTCCTGCCATTTGTTTCACCCAAACGAGAATGGGTTCCCTGTTGAGTCTGGTTTCTCTCAATGTTTCTTTCTATTGACATCTCAGGGAGTTTTTCCTTCCCACTGTTGCCCCCCTGGCTTGCTCATCAGGGACAATGTGATCATTTTGATTTGTACATATTTTATCCCACATTTCCCCATTTACCTTTGATTTTGTAATGATTCTTTGTGACAATGACCACTGTTAAAAGCGCTATAGAAATAAAGTAGAATTGAATTGAATTGAATTTGTTTTAAAATAATTACTGTAGAGAATGTGTGTGTGTGTGTGTGTGTGTGTGTGTGTATGAGAGCAGAAAGTGAGAAAGGGAGAGAGAGAGAGAGAGAGAGAGAGAGAGGCTGACAGCCTCTGCAGTCCTCCTCTTGTACATAATGTCAGTCTCTTTAATTGAAAAAGCCAGCAGGGATCTAAATGTCAGCCTTATCTGAGAGACTGCCATTTAGCATCATGATGGATTTGGTGTGTGTGTGTGTGTGTGTGTGTGTGTGTGTGTGTGTGTGTGTATGCACGCATGTGGTAGTAACTGGGTAATGGGCTTTAGAATTTCTGTGAGATTATTACATTCTAATTTTGTATCAGTTTTCCGTAATCTAATTGTAATTCATTTTTTGCAACAGCAGAATCCTAATTTTACAATCCGTTTCCAGTTACCATCCCGTGCCAATTATTTTGTTATTAAGATTAACAAGTTTCTCTTTTTTTAATATCCAATCATGCGATTCCAGTTCAGCGTTCAGCTATCACCCCAAACCTCGCTTCTCTCTCTCTCTCTCTCTCTCTCTCTCTCTCTTAATCTCGACTAAACCATCATTTCCTATAAAGAAGGGGGGTACCAAACATATCCATTTGTAAAATCATAAAACCGGTCAGAACATTTCAACCAAATGTCGAGTAAATAGAAAAGATTCAGTTTGCATACAGAGATGTGGAAGCTTGATGATGGGATTCATCCTCTTCCTGTGTTTAGAGAGTGTGTGTATTTCTTTTCTCCTCCCATCAGCTGCAGGTAGTCTGGATGCCTGGATAGGAGCTTGAACAAGCCAGTGAGAGACAGAAAGAGGAACCGAGAGACAGAGAGAGAGAGAGAGAGAGAGAGAGAGAGCACACACATTACCCCACACACGGGGAGAGCTTCAGGAGCACATTCTTACACGCTGCAAAGCTGTTGCTTGGACGACCGGAGATGGAAGCAGAGACGGGAATCACAGCACAGAGGAAGGGAAAAGGAAGAAGAACAAGGGTGGGGGAAGAAAAAGATCTGCAGGTTTAGGGTTTTAAAAAAGTGTGAGCTTCGGGACGGAATCGCGTGAAGATCAACTGGGTTTAATCACCTGTAGGAAAAGTGATGATTGAAATAGAAACTTAGAGAGATCTTGTGGGAAATGACTATAAAGTGAACAACTTCTCCAGCAGGTAAGCAGAGTTCTCCTCTCGTTCATGTCTTTGTAGAAAACTAGTTCTTGAAATCGTATTATTATAAGAAGGAAGGAATGAGCTGAAGGGATGGAAACGGTGTTTGACTGGAGGAGGGAGAGCGTAGGAACAACAAAGAGGAAAAAAATAATCCACCTCCTTTTTGTATCAGATATGTTATTTCAGATAATGCATCAATTAGAGAGAGAGAGAGAGGTATGTCTGATCTACAGGTATCCAAAAAAAAATACTTTCATACATCTGATTTCCAATACTCTGGAGAGCTACAACAGAGGAAGTGAAGCAGTTTGTTCCAGCATCTCAGAACCACAAGAGATTCCTCCAGGTCTCACCAGGTACAATTCTCAGACTGTACAGATCATGATGAAAATAGACTCCATGTGCGTAGGTGAAATGGTATTGATTACTCGATTTGCAAGTATAAAGAACTTCGTGAAGTCAGCGGTGGCAGACAGGGGAAGAGAGGTTCCACAGACCTGAAGCTTTTTAGATTATCGACTGGAACAGATCTGCCATAAAGGAACGATGGAATTGCTCCAAGGGCTCTGAGTAGACAATTTAGCCAATTTTAAAGAAATGTAATTTAAAATTGAGGCAGAAAAAAGAGGGAATCACAAAGCCAAGCTAGAAGCCTATGACTTTATTGAAAAATCACATACACTTCGCTGATATTTTTTTTCTCAAACAGGTACATACATGTTTTTACATGTATGTAAACATGCTGGCAACATGTTATCTTTTGAAATGGGAAGTGAACATCATTGAATGTGTATCATGTAAATAACATATGATAAATACAAACACATGGAGCAACTGAACATGTTAAACTAAAGCAATTATGTTCACAAGCTGCAAAAGAAAAAAATCTTGTGGCGTTCAAGTCAAACTAGGACTTTTGATTGTGCGGAATATCAGAACACAGTTATGAGAATAAAAGCTCCCTATATATATATATATATATATATATATATATATATATATATATATATATATATATATATATATATATATATATATATACACACACACACACACACAGTCAGAGTCAGAGTCATGATCGGACTACCTGCTCCACGTCTGGAAAACGCTGGCCTCCCAGGAACTCCTTTAAATGGTATAAACATGTGGAAATGGCTTGGAGCGAGGTCAGAGCTGTACTGGGGATGTAGCAATACCTCCCAGACGAGATCCTGTAATGTGTAAGTGGTGTTTATGGATGATTATGTGTACATTTTTAAGCACTGAGCATTCCACTCGATGAATGTTCACGGGAACGACTGCACTGAGCTCTAAACCACCTCAGCCAGGATCATCATTCACAGATGTGCAGTCTTATTTAATATGTTTGCCCAGTTGAAATACTTTACCGTGGCTAAGAGTCTCATCACATACTGTGCTAGAAGTCTTCTGTAAACATCGATACGTTTTACCCTTCATTCACCACAATTTCATTACGTCCCGGTTTGACTTGAACGTGTAGCTCGGTATCGGTATCTCATGTGGATAAACAAAGACACATGCATGAAAGGAAAACTAGTCAAACAAAATCATGTGAAAATATATGAAAATCACAACAAATTAGGTGAAAAAAATCACATGTGGAAAAATGAAAATGTGAAAATATATGTATAACATGCGAAGCATCTACCATTTAAAGAAAGCCAACGAAATCCATTAGGTAGAATTTTAATTGTAATGCTTGGAGGTGGCAGGAGCCTGTGCAATATGTTGTGCTGCATTTTGTGATACAGTGTGATCTGATGTTGTACAGACAAAATCAATGTGATGTGGTCTGCTAAGTCAACTGAACAATTGATTGGAGCTGGTGGACTGTCATGTAGTGGTGATAATGAGTCAAGCTTGATGGAAAGGTTTTGTCGAACTGAGAGGCTTTTGTGACGGCAATATAAAAAGATCTGAACTTTTCTTACTTTTGGAGAAATGGAGAGACTGAAGAACTGTTCCCTGATAATGTGGTGTTATTTAAGAAATAGAGGGGGTGCAAGCACTAATCTGATTGGACTCTTTGCACACAAACTTATCCTGTACATTATAATTTTTGAGAGACAGAGTCTATCTGAGTGCTGCACCAGTGGAGTGATCTGATGAATTTGCACAGAATCCCACCCTTGCACATATAGAGTTTAATATTTTACCTTTTTTTTTTTGTCAATACTTTATAGAATCACCTTTCACTGCAATTACATCTGCAAGCTTTGCTGCCAGCTTTGCATTTCTGTGCACATAATCCTGCTG
The DNA here is from genome assembly GCA_030522415.1 of Channallabes apus. Lineage (NCBI taxonomy): Eukaryota > Metazoa > Chordata > Actinopteri > Siluriformes > Clariidae > Channallabes > Channallabes apus. Next base: position 39,854,738 of record CM060111.1, read on the forward strand.
TAAGGGGGATCTCCGCTCCAGTCTCGAGACTCTAATAGGTTTTCTTCTAAGATTACCCTGCATTTGTCTTCATCCATCTTCGCATCAACTCTGACCATCTTCCCGGTCCCTGCTGAAAAAAAGCATCTTCACAAGATGATGCTACCACCACCATGCACAGAGTTAGTTTTCTGCCACTCACAGCCTTTTCGCGCCTGAGAGTGCCTTCTTCCACGTCCTTGTTGTTTCTCCCACATGGCTTTTTGCAAAGTTCAAATGGGACTCCTTATGGCTTCCTTTCTACAAAGACTTTCTTCTTGCCACTCTTCGTTAAAGGCCAGATTTATGGAGTGCATGACTAATAGTTGTCCCACGGACAGATTCTCCCACTCGAGCTGTAGATCTCTGCACCTCCTTCAGAGTTACCATGGGCCTCTTAGCTGCTCCCCTGATTAATGCTGTACGTTTAGGTGGATGACCATGTCTTGGCAAATTTGTAGTTGTGCCATACTCTGTCCATTTTCAGCTGATGAATTGAATAGTGCTTCATGAAATGTTCAAAGCTTGGGATATTTGTTAAAATCTAATCCACCTTTAAAATTCTCCACAACTTTAACCCTGACCTGTCTGGTGTGTTCCTTGGGCTTCATGATGCTGTTTGTTCACTAATGATCTATAATCAATCTTAGCATTTATACCGAGATTAAATTCACACAGGTGAACTCTATTTACTAATTAGGTGACTTCTGAAGGCAGTTGATTCCACTGGGCTTACTTTGGCGGATCAGAGCAAATGGGGCTGAATATAAATGCATATCACACTTTTCTGTATACTGTATCCTGACGTTTCCTCGTCATGTTGTCTCAACGAGTTTTTATTTGGCACTGCTGTCTTTGGCGTCTTTATTAGCAATGTCATATAACTATAACTATAGAGTGTATATAAAAACATTTATATATATATATATATATATATATATAATCACATTGTTTTGCTTTGCAGCCTGTAATGAATACATTTAGTTTTATCCAGTTGTATTTATTCAGTGCAACTTTTAACATCCAAGTAAAAGATATAACACTGACATGTTAGAAAAAATAAAAAGCAGAATCACTGATTTGGAAAAGGATCGCCTCCTCCTAAAAATAACTTGTAAACTCAATCAGATGAAGCTAATCACCTTTTCACGCAAAGCTTTGCGCATCTCCACTTTTCTTTGCAGGATTGCTCAAGCTGAGTTAAATTTGATGATGATCCTTAATGGACTGCAGTCTTCAAGCCATTCCACACATTTTTAATGGGGTTTAAGTCTAGGCCATGCAAGGACATTCACTTTTTTCTCCTTCAACCACCGTGTGGTCAGTTTTGCTGTGTTTCTTGGGCCATTGCCAGGTTGGAAAGTAAACCTTCTCCCGATTGACAACTTTCTGGCAGAGGGTAACAGATTTTCCTCACGAATTTGATGGTAGTTTGTCCCATTTTCCACCTATCCTCCAGTCCCTGCTGCAGAGAAACACCCCAAAACAGGATATTGCCACCTCCATGAATAACTGTAGTAATGGTGTTGCTGTATCGGATTCTAATCACATATAACGTTTGGTGTTCCGGTCAAATAATAAACTTTTAGTCTCATTTAACCACCTGTATTTTTGCAAAGCTCACTCATGAATACTGCATGTGGCCTTTCTTGAGGAGTGTTTTTTTTTTCTTGCAGCGCTCCCATACAAGCCACATTTGTTGAGAATTTGTAATACTGTTGTGACGCACACACAATGACAACTCTACAATGACAAATTCCTGCAACTGCTTCAGAGTTGCTGTAGGCCTCATGGGAGCCTCTCAGACCAGTTTCCTCTTTGTTCTTTTCATCCAATTTGGAGCGACTTCCTGACCCAGGGAGGGTCTGTGTTGTATCAAATACCTTTCACTTCTTGATAATAGACATCACATCGCTGTCAAACCCTTTTTTGTTTGTTTTCATCTCCTGACTTGTGCCTATGCACAACTTTATCCTGCTAATCTTTTGGCAGTGCCTTTCCACTGTTATTGTTTGCTTCAGTTGCACTACCAGGGGCTGAAATGCTCCAGCTTTTCATGCTGATCAAAATCACAAAAACTGATCACAGTTGAATGTCTAATGGCTCTCTTTGTGCCATTGAGAAGTTGGGTAGATTCACCTGAATAGATTTACTAATCATTTTTAGGAGGGGGGGGGATCCTTTTCCATCTCAGTGATTCAGTTTTTTATTTATTGTCTGTTATATCTTTCACTTGGATGTTAAAAGTTGCACTAAGTAAAAACAGCTGCAAAAATAAAAAACTGTCTGTTTTCATTTCAGGCTGGAAAACAAAAAAATATATACCCACTGTACCGTACATATAAAACTGAATTGACCTGATAAAGACTTCTTGTGCTCTCAACAGCATCGACCTTGACCATATAATAAAGCATAATAACGTCAGGGTAAGATAAGCTGCATTCTTTTACTTATTATCTTCAATCGAGAGCAATTGAAAGCCTGTTAAGAGTTTGAATTAATGTTTACTGCTGCTGATAACGGGAGCTAACTTGTTCTACAGTCCTTTCACAACATTATAAATGGATAGGAAGTAAGGCGGAATGCTTTAATTACGTTGTTGGAATCTAATCAGGTTTGGGGTGGTAATTATTTTCCTAAAAGAACACAATCTGTCATAATTTATTCCTTACCTCTTTATGCCTTCAGTATTATTCTAAAATGAAAGAATGGAGAAAACCTTTCATTAGAAAATGTCTCTCAAATGGTAGTATATTGCACAATTTTGAGCGCCCCCATTTCTTCATATTTAATTGAATGATGTAGATTAAATTCAAGAAACAGAAACAAATATTTTACTGTGAAAGGCTGCAAAGTGTCTAAAGATACAATTAAAAAAAAATTTTGTTTATCTAACAACCTCAGCAGCAACCTCATTTCCCCTCTCGTCTTTTCCAACCACTCATCATTCAGCCGGCATGATCATCTGTCATCAGCTGCACCTGTTTCTTACTGGTTCATGTCGGAATAAAGGAATCATGATGGAATGATTCATAGGTCATTGTGTGGCTTAACAAACAAAAACTTTTCTATGAAAAAAAATTAAATCCAAAATATCCTGCAGGAAGCGAGGAGTACTATTCCTTAAGACTACAATAAAATACAAGGACGCCTAGCTCTTTGGAACGAAATATGAAGAAACGATGGCTGGGTCAAGATTTTGCTCAGTACCATATACTAATGCACTCAAATTCCATTATGTATTTCTGCTAATCAAGAGTTTTCCATTATTTGAATAACACATCCATACGTACCTATTGTAATTGTCTTATACTCCTTTCAGTTACACTAAATAGCCAAAGTTTTGGACACCTGACCATCATATCCCAATGTGGTTCTCTCCAATCTGTTGAGTAGGAAATGCCTTTGTACAGAATGTCTTTGTATGCTCAACCATTACAATTTCCCTTCATTAGAACTAAGGGGTGCTAACCTGTCTCAGCATGACAATGCCCCTGTGCACAAAGTGAGCTCCAGGCGGAACTTCAGTGTCTTGCACAAAAACCCTAATGAACACCTTTGGGATGAACTGGAACAATGACTATGTCACAAACCTTCTAGACCATGATTACTGCCTGACCTCAGTAATGCTCCAGTGGCTGAATAAACACAAATTCCCACATCCAGACTCTACTGGAAAACCTTACTAGAAGAGTGGAGGTTATTGTAAAAGGAAAGGAAGACCAACTGTGTGTTAATGCCAATGGTTTTGAAACAGACACCTATAATTACAATGATCAGTTTTCCACATAGGCGGCACAGTGATGTAGTGGTTAGCACTGTTGCCTTGCACCTCCAGGGTCCGGGTTCGATTCCCAGTCCATCTCTGTGTGCCTGGAGTTTGCATGTTCTCCCCGTGCTTTGTGGGTTTCCTCCGGGTACTCCAGTTTCCTTCCAAGACATGTAGGTTAGGCTAATTGGTGTTCTCAAATTGCCCGTAGTGTATGAATGAATGTGTGAATGTGTGTATGTCTATGTGCCCTGCGATGGATTGGCACCCTGTCCAGGGTGTACAGGGCCCTAAGTCTCGTGCCCTAAGTCTCCAGGGATAGGCTCCAGGTCCCCGCGACCCTGAATACAGGAATAAGCCGTAATGACGATGAGTGAGTGAGTGAGTTTTCCATATACTCTATACCGCTTTATCCTATACAGGTTATCCTATATTACATGTTACACACACTCACACCAGGCAATTTGGGTGATTTGCATGTCTTTGGACTGTAAGCGGAAATCTGAGTACCCAGAGGAAATCCACCAAGCACTGGGAGAACATGCACACAGACCTGAGGTGGGAATCGAAAACGGAACCTAGAGGTGTAATGCGACAGTGCTAACCCCTCTATATATATATATATATATATATATATATATATATATATATAGTACTGTACACAATGCATTTCATTATAATGTTCATGCTATAATTAAAACGTAATGGATTGATTGGCAGACCTGAATTTAATCATGCAGCTGGAGCTCTGTTGCTTATGAATGAAGCAAGGTGAGTTCTCCCCAATCTGTATGAGCCGTCAACTGAGGAACAAAAATGCCCCTCAGAAAGATTAAAGCACAATGAATTTATACCAAATTGAATACCAAGTGAGAGAAGAGGGCAAAAACAAGTGGATCCATATTATCCGTGAAGGACGGGGAAAGAGAAAAGGGGTAAGAGAGGGGAAGAGGGTGAAAGAGAAAGAGGAAGGAAGGAGAGGAGAGGGGGATTTACCTATTTTTAGAAGCCGTCTGATGGGAAGGCTACGGTGCCTCGGTGGAGCAGCACTGACATGCAATACGTTGAACACAGTTTCACACAAGGCACACCGAATCTATTAAAAAAGCTTGTATTGTTTTAAATTGTGGTGTTATATACAGGGAATATATTAAAGTTTAACAGCAGGAAATGTTAGCCATCTAGCGTACTTCTCTGTTTTGTAATGGGATCCTTATGTGTTTAAAAAAATGCATCAGTATCTAAATAAGCCATCTGTTCCATCTCATTCTTTATTCCGTAAAATACAAAAAGTAAAGGCAGTGTTTGAACATTACGCAGTCACTGTGAGCTGGAAAGCAAAGAGACAATCATGCAGTGGAAAGACCGGTCTTCTCCGGTAAAGAAGAAATTTAACCGACAGCCCTCCTCATGATGACCTTCTTTCGTGACATGAAGGATACTATTTTATTGGCCACTGCTGTGCTAAGCTTGGAGAAGAACAGCAAAAAGAAGAGGAACGTTGATCTTGCTGTGTCGTGAGAATCCAAATCCCCAGTGGTGGCACCGCACCAGCCTCGGTTTGATCGTCTCCTACATTACACTCCTTACAGCCCTCATCTGGCACCATGAGACTATCTGGTCTTTGATCTATTTTAAAATGTTCGATGTGGTCTCAGGTTCACCTCTGATGGTGAGGATAAGGAAATGGCGCAGACCTGGATTCAGGAGCAGCTGAAACAAGCTTTTCCTCCTGAATTATGAAGAAGGTTGGGGAACGATACACGAAGTGTATACTTGCAGGAGGTCTATGTGAAAAAGTGATATAAGTGGTAATTTATTTACTGTATAGTTACTGGTATAACGTTTTTCGATTCTCCCTCATGCTGTATATAATCGAAGAAAACTTGTGTCCCTGTATATCTGTGTGTGTATGTAATATAAAACAATTCTAATATATTCCCCTTTTGAGTTGTAAGAGATAATAAAAGAGGAGTAAAAGCACCCTTATCTTATTACTGCATAGTGCTCACGCGAACCGATTATTCCCTGCCATAATAAACACTCCAATGGCCCAACACTCCCGTTTAAGTCCTGCGTTGGGGCCCCCATGCTTAACTACATACATTAACATTAGGTGCCATATTGATGGGTCCCCTTGTAACACTTTAGTGACCTTTATAGAAGTTTATTTAAGGTAGAAATCTTTTCAAAGCTATACTTGATTATGGCATGTTTTTTTTATTATGTACTGTACACAAGAACTTTGCACATTACTGTTAAAAAAAACAGCTGTTATGTTTTACTGAGTGTGCTGGAGAATATGACAGAGTTCTTATGGTGACTTGCTCCTTTCGATTTTTTACAAAAGCCAGGAGCCTTTTGTTTCTTTTTAAAAACTGATGTGTCATGTAAGAACAATAACAATATTTAAAGACTCTCAGACTGTGTCAGTCATACATAAATGACTATAATGGTAACTGCCGAATCAATTAGATTTTTGTGTGTTACAATTTTCGATTCAATTCAATAGCTTAGCAAATGAAGTTTTAAAGACTAATAGGAAAATAGTAGGAAATCGTAAATGGCTGTCAAACCTGTTTTTTTTTTTGTTGTTGTTGTTTTTTTAAGTCACATCTCATACAACATTTACATTTAGGCAGACGCTCTTATCCAGAGCAACTTACATTTTGATCTTATTACACATGTGGGCCTGGTTTCTCGATAATGCAGACTATTCGCGCGCTTAAGACTCTTAAGATATATCTTATGTTAAGTGATAACTTTTCTAAGTGTATTTCTCGAACTATCTCTTAGGAGTCTTCTTAAGTCGCTGCCTCTTACGTCCGACGTTACGCGGCGCTGTCTACAGTGAAGGTCCTGAATTAGCGGACATCGGTGGCTCAGTAATCGATTTTTGATTCCTTTTTCATGACAGCGTTAAGAAAGACGGCACTTTTTTAAACATTGCACTAAATTCTTTTAATAGCATTTATTTCGACATGGGTTAACTTAACAATAACATGCCATAATAGACAAATATATAAATTAAATCACCAAACAGTCGCTAATATTTTCATGTAACATGTGGCCGTGAAACGAACAGGGTATACAATCGTAGTTGATTGACAAACAGCTGATAACTGTAGCTTCAGAACCAATGTGAAACATGTCAGTTATTGCGGTTGTATAGCGCACTTATGGAATGAATACGATGAGATGACAGAGTGGAGGTTTAATACCCCTATCTCACCTACGTGGGATTTTTTTACCATGCAAAAAAAAAAACATGTTTAACATGTGAAAGCTCGCGTACGTTGCAGATCTTTTTGGACCGTCGGGCGCCGGTCACTCGAGGCGGATCACGGTGCCTAATACCCCTCTCTCACCTGTGTGGCCGGACTCATCTCCGTGAGCTGCCGCGTTTGCCCGCGACGTTCCTTTAACGTTCCGCGAAGTTCTGCAAGCTTCCGCGAGGACCAGCAAAAAATCAAACGTTGAATTTTTCACGCGGAAAGATGGAAACGTAATCAGAGCGCAAAAACTCGGGATGGATCATGATCAAGCCTACGGCCACAGCGCGAGACCATGCAGGTGAGATAGGGGTATAACACACCGCATCTCACACCGAGTCAAACCGCATAAGTGAATAGGGGTATTAAGCATTACAATCACCCAGAAACATGAATGGATGCGGGGTTTGAAACTCCCATGGTTATTTTCTCATTTAACTAAATCAAATTTCATAAAAATAAAACGTGTCAAAAGAAAAGCCCATAAAGTTATGGATAATGGCTAATGATCAATGAAACATATTTTAAACAAAAAGCAGCGAGCAGCTGGACATCGGGACGTAGAGAGTACAGTAAGTACGACGCGTTGGTCTGGCACGCGCAGGTCTGAGCAGCTCAAGAAGCTCCATAATCTGTTGCTTTAGAAGGCAAAACTTTTTTTTTTTTTTTTAATAACGACCACGGGGAAAATATGAAAAGGGCTGAAGTTTTGTCTAAAGGAAAAATGTACATGACCCACACGGCTCCACGGACCGCGCCGTCTTCAGTTTAACACAACACCACGCTGCCAAATTGTTCCCCACCTGTTTAATATTAATAGTGATTGGCAATTTTAATGCGTTAGTCAAATTATGAAATAGGCTAATTAAAATGACTTTTGAACTGAACGCAAACCTGTGCAGGTGATGCAACGTTCTAGTGCACTATATGCATGAGCATTTCTATGAATACAGGAAGTAAAAAGATAACGAATAGAAGAAAATTTTTAAAAACAAAGATAAAAGTCACTCTATAAGTTCTGATATCAAATAAAATAACTTCTTAAACAGGTCTACAGTATATTCCATCATTAATACGACTTTGATAACGTGCCATAATGTGTTTGCATACACCGCTGATTTATAAAGACTGCTGCTCAGTGGCGGCCACTAGCATCTCGAGCTGAAACTACGCTAAGTATGAGTTAAGGTTGGTCCAGACCAACCTTACGAACGTGTGACTTAGCGAGATACTTAGCGTAAGAACGTTTCGGGAAATGCGCCATTACGTTAAGAGAGAGGTTAAGGTACAACTTAAGAACTACTTAGCGATAAGAAGCTTTCAAGAAACCTGAGCAGTTGAGGGTTAAGGGCCTTGCTCAAGGGCCCAACAGTGGCAACTTAGTGGTTGTGGGGTTTGAACCTGGGATCTTCCGAACCGTAGTCCAATGACTTAACCACTAAGCTACCTCTGACCCCAGTCCAGTGGGTACCAACTGGACATAAAAATCAAAAGAAGGAAAAGCAATAATCTAACAAAAAGGGGGTATTTTGCAAGTAATGTACTTCATTTTAAAAAAGCTGTAGTATATTTTAAAATATAAACATCAATGAAATTGCCTAAATGATTTAAACACATAGCTTTACTTGCTGTAGTACTGACTATAAACAGGGCTACTGAAGATGTGAAAATTACAAAATAGGTGCCAACTGTTGATATGGCCATGTTTATGTAAGGAGTCTCCAGTATCAGTGCTTTGTAACAGTCAGAGGAAAACTTTTAAACTATTAAACCTAATTATAAACTGCTAAAATGTATTGAATGAACTCTGCTTCTGGCATATTTTCCCATGTACATCACACCTTCATTTGCAAATGTATTAAATGTTAAAGATAAATAAACTTTCAACTGATTTAGAGATTTCAAACAATTCTGCAGCAAAACTCTGCTTTCTATGTGTGCACATGTACATTATAGGTAGATTTCCTGTCTGAAAAATACGTCATGTTTATTTTATAACTCTATTTTAGTGAACATATTCGAAGTCAAATGTGTTTCAGGCATTTCAGTTCATACAGGGTGTCCTGACACATTCCCATACTAACACTACACTATACAGGGTAAACAGGTATACAGGGTATACAGATACAGTATACAGTTCATACAGGGTGTCCTGACACATTCCCATACTAACACTAAAGCAGCTATGAAAGTCTGCGCTACTTTAAAGCCAACAAGGGTTCTAATGAATGTGTGCTTGTGCAGGCTAATCGCCGCATACACACTAATTAAAGAAAGCATAGCACAGGCATTTGTTCATTAAACTGATTTCCTCCTGTGCACCTCAAACTTGTGTCGGAAAATTTGCATAAACAGCTTTAGCTTCAGGATATTGTTTATATCGGCCCGGTGAGACACAATAGAAATTATAGCCAAGAACAAGATCACGCCATTCTCTTCTTTCTTCTAGACTGGTAACCTGAAATTGCTTTCTTTTCTTCTTTTTCCTTTTCTTTTTTTTCTTTCTTGTATTTATTTCTGCTGAATGTTGACTATTTGGCCCCAGTGTCTGCGGTTTTCTTCATAATACTTTGTTCGGCTCAATAGAAAGCGCGCAAAGAAACAACAAACCTTCAATTCATGATAACAATAGCCGGTTTTATTATACATATAACAATGAAAATGCTGAAAGAATATGCTTTCTAATTGATATTGAAATGTATTATATTAGAGAAGCAGAAGAGACCAAGGAACAGCCACAGATAGAGTTTAATCCCAGTTTAAACATGAGTGACCTGAGCATTGGTGGGTTAAGCCCGTTAGAGTTTCTTCAGCCTTGTCCCCAATGAAAAATAATGGATTATGAGTAAACAAGCACTGTGATGTTCATCTCAGGCTCTGGAGCAGTAATAATGCCATTATAACACAGTTATAAAAGTATAAACACAACAATTCAACACAATATGATTTCATGGTTAGCTTTTATCAATCACCTTATGAATAATACATTTTTACATGTTAATTTTAAATAGCATTATTTGGATTAAAGTAATATTATTCTGTTATATCACAACATAATACATATTATAATATTTAAAATATAGAAAAATTTTATTTTTTTCTTGTCACAGTTAATATACAGTAAATTGTAGATTTTATTGTAGATTCTTACATGTGTGTTTAAATATATAATTAATGTTTTATTTACATTGTAAAACTCTGTAGATGGTGACCGTTATAATTATTCCCATTTCATGACCGTGGTAGAACCTCCAGGCGACTTTCACATATGCATTCACACACTACAGGCAATTTTGAAACAACAAAGTCTTTGGACAGAGGAAGGATAGCGGATTACCTGGAGGAAATCCAACAAGCCCAGAGAGAACATCTGGACCCTGGAGGTGCTAACCTTAAAGCCACAGTACCGCAACTACTACTACTATTAATAATAATAATAATAATAATAATAATGGCGTTCAGGTCAAATTGGAACTTGTAATGATGTTTATTGTGAATGAAGGTGTACAACCGACTGAGATTTACAGAAGGCTTCAATCACACTACAGAGACTCTTAGCCAGAGTAAAACATTTTAATTGTGCAAAGATTTTTAAAAAGGCCATACATCAATGAATGATGATCCCATGAACATTCAGTGAGTGGAACACCTGATCCTTAAAAATCTATGGATAACTTGTATCCAAGAGGCAATATATGAATAACTATGAGCAAGAGACACATCTGTATGTGGTAACTATACACACTGTACAGTCCTGAAGCCATTTCAGGATTTTACCCTTTACCAATGGCCATTATAGCTCCAAGCCATTTCCATGTGTTTGGAGCATTAAAGGGGGTTCCTGGGAGGCCAGCGTTTTCAGACAATCAAAAGTCCCGAGTTGACTTGAACACCCTTCATAATAATAATAATTATAATGTTTTTTATTATTATTATTATTATTATTATTATTATTACGAATAAGAAAAATCATCATCACCATCATCATAACTGCATATGACTATTCAGGAGAAAGCCGTCTAATTTTGCATCTCTTAGCATAGCAAATCTATTTTTCTTTCAGGGAAAAAAAAAACTTCTATATTTATAAATGTTTCATTTCATTTGGCTTTATTCCCTACAACAGTAGAAGCAGGTGGCACTGCCTTTGTGCAATCGAATGTGTCATGGTTGTGTTTTTGAGCTTTAAATATATGGCTCTGTCTGGAACATGACTGACAGCAGAGACGTAAAAACAGCCAATTTGTTTCTCATGTGTTCAAAACTTCTGCTTTGACCACACAGTTATTATGTCTCATCACTTTCCCCAGAGCCTTCTGCTTTCTTCATGTTATTTGTAAGAGGAAGGACTAGTGCGTTTTAAAGCAGGAGATTCAGCCGAGGGAACAAACCATCTACAACAATTCTACATAAGTGTTCATTTAGATTTTAGTCCATGGATGTTAGTCCAGTCTCATTGTAACATCATGTATGCAATGTAAATTAAATATTTTTTAAAAGAAAATATATAATTAATATACAAAAATGTAATTGTGTGTGGGGGGGGGGGCACAGAAAATATGAGGGTATGAATGTATAGCGATTTTCTGACCATGCTATTCAAAGTTCCTGCCAGTAGTAACGCCAGTCAAAGTAGGAAGAAAAAATGTACAAAGCTGCTTCATACAAATGGCCATTTTTTTGGTATGTCCTGACCACTGCATCCTGGGAACATCCAACAGCTCTGACCCAGTCATCTAGACATCACAATTTGTCACCAACGAGTGACTGTGACAAGGGCCGAATTGTAAAGGTTAGACAACTGGGTCAAAGCAACTCCAGAACTGCAGGTCTGGTGGAATGTTCCCGGTCTTCAGTGGTGACAACTGAGCAAAAGTTGGTGGCAGAAGGGTGATGGGCAGCCAAGGCTCACATGATGATGCACATGAGGAGTGAGTCGATACTCTGATCCAATATAAGAACTACTGTATCTCTAATTGATGAAAAGGTTAATTCTGGTCTCCATCAAAAGGTCTCAGAACACACAGGTTGTTGCTGTTTTGGTTGCACAAGGAACCATGTGGTGGAACTACTCAATATTAAGCGGGTGGTCATAATGTTATGGTGGATTGGTGTATAACTCTCCATTGAAGCTTACATTAAAAACAATAAGATAAAAAACCCTGGAGCAAACTCATTTTTGACTCACAATTTCAGAAAAAGAGTAAAATGGTTGTTATATGTGTTTATAGTGGAAATGTTCTGACACATTTCCCCAAAGACTCGTACGTTTGTTCTACCCGTTCCATATTGGACTGTTTTATCAAAAAGAGACGGTTCAAAGCTGGATTTTCTTTAAGGCTGAGACTCAAGAGTGGATCGATTCCGACCATTCATGATGCAACGATAGATCCTCAAGCTGTACAGTATGTGATGCTATTGTGAAGTTAGATTGGTGCTTGGTTATCAAGTTAGCTGGTGTGGCTAATGTGCCTGAACTGCGCAATGAGTATGAGTATAACAATTTTGAGGAACAGTCAAAGTTTCAAATTTATACTCAGTGTCAAATGTTCTGCCGCATGACTTGTTGATTATTGTAAAAATTGATGTTTTTTTGCTCTGTTTGTAGCTGTAGTCATAACTACACATTTAAGTAGATGTTGGAATAAAAGTTATGCAGCATTGGCAGCCCAGAAACTCCCTGCGGATTGAAACGACCACAAAAAAAAAGAAAAAAGAAAGAAAGAAATAAGAACACGGATCCTCCTGCTCCCCAACTCCATTTCACAAAGCTTCTGTACCTAGAGGATACATACCTGTAACAACTCCACATTCTGTGGCATCTGTTTTTTATTAAAAGATCAAAGTAGGGCCTCCGAGTGGCGCAGTGGTAAAGTGCTCGCCCTCTCATCCGGAGATCGCTGGTTCGATTCCCAGGTGATGCTCTAGAGAGAGGTCTAGGTCTAGAGAGAGCTGTTTGTCCGAGCTCTCTCAGAGGGGCGGGATGAGAGGTACTTAGTGCTCCCACATTAATCACGGCTCTACAGCCAATCAGGGGCGTCTGTGAACTCACGCAAGCGGAAGGAGCGGATAGCGCTGTCCTCCGAGTGTGTTACGCCGCCCCTAACGGCGATAGTCTTCAGCACTCGCGACTGAGTGGTACTGTAGTAGCCTTAATGTGGGAGCCCCTTAGTGATGGGGAGGAATTGGACATGACTAAATTAGGGAGAAAATCCGGAATATTTTTTTTTAAGATCAAAGTAAATACTTCACTTAATAAAAGCTCTCATACTGTATGCATTAATACAATTGTAAGGTAGGAAAAGTGTTTAGGCAAACTGGACAAACTGGAGTTGTCCAAGTCAAACCAGGACTTTTGATTGCGCAGAATAACGGAACACAGTTATGAGAGTGAACTGTAAGCCAGATACATGATCAGACTGCCTGCTGCAAGACTGAAACACTGGCCTCCCAGGAACTCTTTCAATAACTCAAACATGTGGAAATGGCTTTGTAATGTGCAAGTGGTGTTCGTAAATGATGGTTTTTCAGTTCCCACAGGCAAATACATCTCTTGTGCAAATTATATGCTTATTTTCATGGACCAGGTGTCGACTCGCTGATTGTTCACAGGAGGGACTACAGTGAGCTCGAGCCACCTCGGCTGGGTTCGTTGTTCATGGATGTACTGCCTTGTTTAAAACCGCTCAAACTGCAGCTACTGTATGAGTCTCACCGCACAGTGCTTGAAGTCTTGTGTAAACGTCGATCATTTTTACTCCATCATTCACCATAAATTTCATCACAAATCCCAGTTTGACTTTAACACGCTTGTATATTGTAATATACAATTGTGTAATAAATGCTTTTCAGGTTCAATAAAATCTGGAATATGAAATCATTTCTATTATGTGTATAAAAAAAAGACAAAACTGATATACAGTATATGCTCGAGAATAAATTGTATGGCTTATAATAAAATCTAAAAAGTGGAAACTCAAAGCTTTCTTCTGATTCTGGATCAGACATGATTAGTCGTTCCAGTCCAAAAACCTTCTGATTTGCATTTACATAATGCAAGAAAAGATTCCACTCAAACAAAGAATAGCTTTTAGACGTTTGCTCATCCAGACATTTCCTTAACATCTGTCTCAGATGATCTGATTAAAAGTGGACAGGAGTAAGTGCAGGTCTTAATGGGCTTAACTGCATTTTGTTGCTTAATTGCATCACTCAGACTGCTTGAGGTGTGGTCTGGAATGAATGTGGCCTTATTACTTGTGAGAAGGTTTACGATACCTCACCCGAGATAAAGACAGAAACCAGCTTCTGTATGCTGAGAATGATGGCATAGTGGCGACTGAATTATTCTCATTCCGTATAAGAAGATTATCGAATGTCATCATACTACAGGACTGGTGATGCGACTTATTTTATGTCCGCCTAGTAACTACCACAACCCTATCACATGACAGCTGCTAACCAGGAGGTACAGTAGGGCAAGCATGTGCTTCCTTGTAAGCAGATAAAGCCAGCTAGTTTTCAAACTGCTGATACTGTTGTATCACAGAGCAATGTTATGCATGTGGAGGATAGATAGTGCTATCCACCCTCTTCCACATAGATGCATTAATATTCACTTCAATTCAATTTTATTTATTTATATAGTGCTTTTAATAAATGGTGATTGTCTCAAAGCAGCTTCACAAAGTTAAGAGAAGATTTGGAAATGTGTAGAAGAAAGAAAAAATGTGTATAGAGCATAGTGATCTGATTGTCCCTGTACTGTAGATGTCAACCATCCATCCATCCATCTACTGTATTAACCTAGAGGCCGATCATGGTTACCATTGTATTTATTCCCATTCACAACCGTGGTAGGACCTCTGGTCAACATTCACACCAATGAGCCTAATCTGCATGTATTTGGACTGTGGGAGGAAACCAGAGTACCCAGAGGAAACCCACCAAGTACACGGAGAACATGCAAACTCCATGCACACAAACCCAAGGTGGGAATCGAACCTGGACCCTGGAGGTGGACACCTCATACTGTAGCGTCGCTCAAATTTACTGGGCGAGAGAGGGTATGGTGTTCCACAAAGTACAGCCAAGTTTGCAATCTTATTGTCTAGAAATAGCCTATCTATAAGTTAGAACGGGTCCTTAAAGAAGCTAACATTATCTGAACATTATTAATGTTTCTGAACATATTTACTGCAGATGATGCATGCTGGGAAAAAAAAACTCCAGAGTGTATTTCTATACACCAGATGCACATTCCTACTGTACATCAATGAACCTTTCAAAGCTTGTTGCTATCAGGCTGATCTAGTGACAGCACTGAGGTTTAGAAAAAGCAGAATACTTCTTCAAGCAACAAAAGATTAAAAGCATGAATAGATGTTTGGCCATGAAGGACAAACGGTGAATTTTTAAAAATTTTGCTTTCAGAAAAACTCACGAACAAGAACTATGTTTATTATTTATTCAAGGATACGCACAATAGTTGAGGATTGTTTATATATTTTTGGCAAGGTTAATCATGATTGAATTTTGACTCATTGTTACAGTTCAGGCGGCACGGTGGTGTAGTGGTTAGCACTGTCGCCTTGCACCGCCAGGGTCTGGGTTCGATTCCCCGGCCAGGCTCGATTCCGGTCTCTGTGTGCATGGAGTTTGCATGTTCTCCCCGTGCTTGGTGGGTTTCCTCCGGGTACTCCGGTTTCCTCCCACAGTCCAAAGACATGTAGGTTAGGTTAATTGACATTCCAAATTGCCCGTAGTGTGTGAATGAGTGTGTGTATGTGAGTATGTGTGTGTGCCCTGCGATGGACTGGCACCCTGTCCAGGGTGTACCCCGCCTTGTGCCCTAAGTTTCCTGGGATAGGCTCCAGGCCCCCGCGACCCTGTATATAAGGATAAAGCGGTACAGAAAATGAATGAATGAATGAATGAATGAATGTTACAGTTCATTTTTGCTTATTTTCAATAACTTTCTTTTTTTTCTGAATAGAAAAATACACAGCAAAATCTTACTGTATGGTTCTATAGTGTCAAAGTTTCATACAAAGTCGAAATGTATTATGTATTATGTGGTTAATCAAATCTTAGGTAAAATTTTTAACATGGAGCTTTTATGTTCTGCCCCTGCTTGCGGAGGGCTTGGAGCCTATCCCAGAAAACTTATGGCGCGAGGCAGGGCACACCCTAAACAGGATGCCAAGCCATTGCAGGGCACTCACACACACCATGGCCAATTAGCCTAATCTAATGGACCGTGGGAGGAAACCCACCAAGTACGGGGAGGACATGCAAACTCCATGCAATATAGTGCATGTGTCCTGTGACCCCATTCAGGGTGTCCTCACCTTGTACCTACGATCCCTGGGACATCTTAAGGGTAGCTCAGTGTTTGAGGCATTGGACTATGGTTTGGAAGGTGCTAGGTTCAAACCCCACAACCACCAAATTCCCCCTGTTGAGGGGGTTCTTGAGCAAGGTTCTTAAACCTCAACTTGGCGTAGTGGGTGGCACTGTGACCTTGCACCTTCAGGATCAGGGTTTGATTCTTGCATTGGGCCTGGTATCATACGGGGAGTTTGCGTGTTCTACCTGGGTTTCCTAGGGGTACTCTGTTCCTCCCTAAGTCCAAAAACATGCAAATTAGGCTAAATGGCATTTCCGAATTGCAAAATGTGTGTGCTGGTGTGCTCTGCAATGGATTGGCACACTATCCAGGGTGTACCCTGCCGCCTACTTCGAATCCCTGGGAGAGGCTTCAGGCCACTCATGACACTGGACAAGGGGTATAGAGAATGAATGAAACTGCATGAAAGAAATGTGCATGTACAGTTTCAGGTAGTAGTACGGTAGAATGGTTTTCCACATCTTTTTTTTTTTTACATGTACCCTGCCTCGTGCCCAGAGTCTCCTGGGATAGGCTCCAGGTCCCCGCAACCCTAAATACAGGATAAAGCGGTATAGAAGATGAATGAATGAATGTAATCATATGAAATATATTTGTTTCTTCTTGTAAGCACAACTGCAAGTCGGCCCTCACTTTGTTGTTTCAGTCTGCTTTAAGCATCACTGTTATGCATCCAACCCCACCCAAATCTGTGCGATCTTCCTCCCCACCGTTCTCACCTGCCAATCACGGCATGCATATTAAATCTCTTGTCGCTCCATTGACACGCCGAGGGAGAGAGAGAGTGTGAGTTGCTTTTCACTGGGCGAAATAGAATGCCACGGGAGACCAAATCTAACCAGCGAGCGAACAAAACACGGCATCACGCCTGATAACAGCTCAAACCCCTGCAGTCAGTCAAAGCCCAAATCCTCTGAAATATCTCCAGCGCAGCAGTGTAGTGTTTATATAGATAGCTCACATAGCAAGGTTCCTTTCAGGATTGTATTCATCAGATGCTCACAGCACAGTAAATCAGACCTGAGCCACTATGTGAATCCTTTACCTGGAAGAATGTTGCAATATTTACAGTATGCTTTCTCTTGTATGTCAAAGACCATCTTTCGGGAAAGCAACGGACTTGAAGTGCTATTGAGTCCTGTTCTAATTATTTTTCAATTGGAATCGGTTTCAGATTTCGAACATGTCAGCCAGATGAATAATGGTGAATGTGACAGCCATTGAATATAAGTTGATTAGAAATTCTTTACTTGTCAGAAAGAAGGATTAGTGGATACTTTCTTTATTGACTTCGCTGCTCTGACAGTCGTTCCAATCTAATTGCAAATTGATATTAATGCCTTCTAATGCATTGCATTATCGTTTCTATAGCAACAGCTAATTCACATGGACTTGTATGGCAGATGCTTTACTTGATCTAAGACTGATAATGAATCGATTTTTTTAATTGTTGATATGCTGAGGTTTTCTGTAAATAAATGGTAATATTCAATTAAATTAAATTATCATTGTTGCAAGCAGGATCAAAAAGATAATTATGGAAATGTATACAAAATGTGCAAGAGAATACAGTGGTGTGAAAAACTATTTGCCCCCCTCCTGATTTCTTATTCTTTTGCATGTTTGTCACACAAAATGTTTCTGATCATCAAACACATTTAACTATTAGTCAAAGATAACACAAGTAAACACAAAATGCAGTTTTTAAATGAGGGGTTTTATTATTTAGGGAGAAAAAAAATCCAAACCTACATGGCCCTGTGTGAAAAAGTAATTGCCCCCTGAACCTAATAACTGGTTGGGCCACCCTTAGCAGCAATAACTGCAATCAAGCGTTTGCGATAACTTGCAACGAGTCTTTTACAGCGCTCTGGAGGAATTTTGGCCCACTCATCTTTGCAGAATTGTTGTAATTCAGCTTTATTTGAGGGTTTTCTAGCATGAACCGCCTTTTTAAGGTCATGCCACAACATCTCAATAGGATTCAGGTCAGGACTTTGACTAGGCCACTCCAAAGTCTTCATTTTGTTTTTCTTCAGCCATTCAGAGATGGATTTGCTGGTGTGTTTTGGGTCATTGTCCTGCTGCAGCACCCAAGATCGCTTCAGCTTGAGTTGACGAACAGATGGCCGGACATTCTCCTTCAGGATTTTTTGGTAGACAGTAGAATTCATGGTTCCATCTATCACAGCAAGCCTTCCAGGTCCTGAAGCAGCAAAACAACCCCAGACCATCACACTACCACCACCATATTTTACTGTTGGTATGATGTTCTTTTTCTGAAATGCTGTGTTACTTTTACGCCAGATGTAACGGGACACGCACCTTCCAAAAAGTTCAACTTTTGTCTTGTCGGTCCACAAGGTATTTTCCCAAAAGTCTTGGCAATCATTGAGATGTTTTTTAGAAAAATTGAGACGAGCCTTAATGTTCTTTTTGCTTAAAAGTGGTTTGCGCCTTGGAAATCTGCCATGCAGGCCGTTTTTGCCCAGTCTCTTTCTTATGGTGGAGTCGTGAACACTGACCTTAATTGAGGCAAGTGAGGCCTGCAGTTCTTTAGATGTTGTCCTGGGGTCTTTTGTGGCCTCTCGGATGAGTTGTCTCTGCGCTCTTGGGGTAATTTTGGTCAGCCGGCCACTCCTGGGAAGGTTCACCACTGTTCCATGTTTTTGCCATTTGTGGATAATGGCTCTCACTGTGGTTCGCTGGAGTCCCAAAGCTTTAGAAATGGCTTTATAACCTTTACCAGACTGATAGATCTCAATTACTTTTGTTCCTGAGTTTCTTTGGATCTTGGCATGATGTCTAGCTTTTGAGGTGCTTTTGGTCTACTTCTCTGTGTCAGGTAGCTCCTATTTAAGTGATTTCTTGATTGAAACAGGTGTGGCAGTAATCAGGCCTGGGGGTGACTACAGAAATTGAACTCAAGTGTGATAAACCACAGTTAAGTTATTTTTTAACAAGGGGGGCAATCACTTTTTCACACAGGGCCATGTAGATTTGGAGTTTTTTGTCTCCCTTAATAACGTAAACCTTCATTTAAAAACTGCATTTTGTGTTCAATTATGTTATCTTTGACTAATAGTTAACGGTTTTTGATGAGCAGAAACATTTAAGTGTGACAAACATGCAAAAGAAATCAGGAATCAGGAGGGGGCAAATAGTTTTTCACACCACTGTATGAATGAATCAAAATGATATTCCTGATAGCGGCGCGGTGGTGTAGTGGTTAGCACTGTCGCCTTGCACCTCCAGGGTCTGGGTTCGATTCCCCGGCCAGGCTCGATTCCCGTCTCTGTGTGCATGGAGTTTGCATGTTCTCCCCGTGCTTGGTGGGTTTCCTCCGGGTACTCCGGTTTCCTCCCACAGTCCAAAGACATGCAGGTTAGGTTAATTGACATTCCAAATTGCCCGTAGTGTGTGAATGAGTGTGTGTATGTGAGTATGTGTGTGCCCTGCGATGGATTGGCACCCTGTCCAGGGTGTACCCCGCCTTGTGCCCTAAGTTTCCTGGGATAGGCTCCAGGTCCCCGCGACCCTGTATATAAGGATAAAGCGGTACAGAAAATGAATGAATGAATGATATTCCTGATCGTGAAAGTCCTGAATGACCCTGATTGTCCCAGGGACAGTAAATAAAAGGTTATGAATATATAACATTTATAAAAGAAGTCTCCAGATTCTCGTAAACATTCAGCGAGTGGAACTTGAAAACTGACATCCTAACTTGTGGATGAGATGCATCCGTCTGTGGGAAGTGTACACACCAGCGTTCACCAACACCACTTGCACATTACAGGAACTCGGCTGGGAGTTATTGCCACATCCCCGTATAGTCCTGACCTCACTCCAAGCCATTTGCGGATGAGTTCCTGGGAGGCCAATCTTTCAGACGTGAAGCAGGCAGTCTGATCACGGCTCTGGTGTACTGAGAAAACTTTCTATCTTGATGGCATCCAAGCACTAGTGAAGCACTGGGATTAATGTACTGTAGCAGGGGATAATATAGAGAAATAAAGGGAGTTTTTACTCTTAGAACTGTGTTCTGAACAGCCCTCATAATAGAAGCATCTATCTATGCTTTATTGATCCCGTGATGGACATTATTGCTTTCTAGCAGCAGGTTACACAAACAGTAGTAAGGGGGAAAGAAGCGGTGTAGGGGGGGGGTAGAATATAATTATAACTTATAAAAATAAATACAGTATTGCAGATGATGCTATATTTAAAAAAAAAAAAAAAAAACATAATTAAATTGAGAAAAAGAGATGAAATGTGCAAATTGTCAGTGTGAATTATTATTATTATTATTATTATTATTATTATTATTATTAAATAGTAATAATAAAAGTGATATCAGGGTATAGTGCAGATTCGATCGAGGAAGATAGTGATAAAAAAAATGTCCACAATGTTCCATAATATATATATATATATATATATATATATATATATATTATTTAAATCTGAGGTGTCATTCTTCAATAGATAAAAAAAAAAGTAATTGGTGGCAAATTGCTGTTGTAAGAAACACTTCATGTGTGTTGTTAGTGCAAAATCATTCACTAACATGTCTTTCTTTTGCTATAACAGTAAGTGTTTTATTATTGCCTGTGTAATGGAGTGCTAGTTGGTTGAGGTTGTACAACCTAAAACAATAATGAAAACAAAAATCTGTATTGAAAAGCACAAACACCTTCAAGCTTCTAAAGTTGCTCTTCACCCTTGACCGGAGCTCTATACTGTAAATATCACATGGCAGATCTACTGTATCCTCAAGTCATGAACTGCCTTGGACACATAAACCCTTAGATCATGACTCTCTGGCAAGAGAGAAACAGAAAGGGAGCACATTTTTTATTAATTTATTTTCTTTTATCTGGACACTGCAGGCAAGGATAGCCAGATGTTGGACTGCTGACCAGAAGGTTCTAGGTTCAAACCGCAGCACCTGCGGTTGACTCTCAACTTCTCAGATGTATAATGTTATAAAATGTAACTTGTGCTGGATAAGGGCATCTGCCAAGCGCTGCAAATGTAAACACAATTTAATTTGAAATAAATGATGTTATCTTCAATATAGAGAAACAATGACATTTCAAATGGCTGGTAATCTTCAATTCAACTTAAATTATTTTGCACAGATTTATAGAAATTCAGAAATACAAGCCTCCGAGTGGCGCAGTGGTAAAGCGCTCGCCCTATCATCCGGAGATCGCTGGTTCGAACCCCGGGTGATGCTGTTTTCCTCTCACAGCCAGAGGCATAGAGAGAGCTGATTGGTCGAGCTCTCTCAGGGGGGAGGGATGAGAGGTACTTGTGCTCCCACATTAATCACGGCTCTACAGCCAATCAGGAGCGTCTGTGAGCTCGCGCACGCGGAAGGAGCGGCTATCTCTTTCCTCCGAGTGTGTTACTCCGCCCCTAACGGTGCGTGAGCAAGCAGTTCGAAAAGATGCGGTCGGCTGACGTCACGCGGTTGGAGGAAACACGTGATAGTCTTCGCCCTCCCGACTGAGTGGTAGTGGGAGCCCCCCTAGCAACGGGGAGGAATTGGCCACGACTAAAATTGGGGAGAAATTTGGGGGGAAAAACAAAGAAATTCAGAAATACGTAGATTTAGACCCCAAGCCAGAGGCAACAAAGAAAATAAAAAACTCCCTGAGACAGCATGAGGGGGGGAGGATGAAATGAGCTGAAAGAGAACCAGTTTGTTATTTGGTGAAACTGTATATTGTGAAATAAAACCTGAATGCAGACACTCTACAGCACGCTGGTGTAACGGTTAGCACTGTCATCTTGCACCTCCAGGGTTGAGGGTTCGATTCCCTCCTCTGGGTCTGTGGGCATGGAGTGTGCATGTTCTCCCTGTGCTTGGTGGGTTTACTTCTAAAGACATGCAGGTTAAGCTTATTGCGTTCCATAAAGTGAATGAATATGTGTGTGTGTGTGTGTGTGTGTGTGTGTGTGTGTGTGTGTGTGTGTGCGTTTATGTGTGTCTACCCTGTGATGGATTGTCACCCTACCTCAAGTCTCCTGGGACGGGCTCCAGGCCCCCTGTGACCCTGTACACAGGATAAAGAGGAATAGACAGTGAGGGAGTGAGTGCAATGATCCTGTAACTGTCGATCTGGAACTTGAGTCATGTTCACCGGCCTTCTTACAGTACGTGTTAGGTAGATATGTTTCACTACTCAGCCAAGTAGCTTCTTCAGCCTAAGGTAAGTTGGTACAGTAAGTTCCTTATATTTGAGTCCTCCAAGGTCAAAGGCTCCTCCTCTGTCAGAGAGTAAGTGCAGAGAGAGCTGTTAAGAAGACAATAGAGAGACAGTCGTTAAAGTGTAACGACCATAGAGAGTAAAGGGAGCTTTTTCCTAAAGCTCAAGTGGCACGT
Source organism: Channallabes apus (assembly GCA_030522415.1). Taxonomy (NCBI): domain Eukaryota; kingdom Metazoa; phylum Chordata; class Actinopteri; order Siluriformes; family Clariidae; genus Channallabes; species Channallabes apus. The sequence goes on from CM060111.1 coordinate 39,877,600, forward strand.
ATAAGTGACAATAATATACAGTACGTTTGTGTGCTTATATGGAAACCTTGCCAGTATTTGTTAAAGGGGAAGCTCCAGACATCAAACTATGCATTTGGGTTTTTGGATAATTTTTTTTTAGGTCAGGGGGGGGAGAAACAACCAAAAAACAACCATACTGTACAAACATGTGATCATGTGTATCTGTTCTTCTGCCTATGTGACCCGTTTTTCAATGTTCTGCTCAGTCATATTTGTATAATGGGTTAAAATACAATATGCGTAAGTTGTGCTGAAAAAAAGGGTTTGTCACTCTATACTGCACAATCCTGAGCCCAGTATATGTTTATTATTAAAACAGCAAAACTTAAAATGGCTAAAATGCTCTGGGTTTAAAGAGCTACAACAAACAGCGTTGTTAAACTAGCACAGCGGCTGTAAAAAGTATAGACATGGGCGATAAACTACAGTCTTTCCATGGAGGAGCCTCCTCTTCTCTGCTAAAAGTATCTACAGTATAGGATATATTGCCATAGCCGGAGAGGTCAAACTGGTATAAAAAGTAACGACCTAAAGTTATAAATTAGCATAGATTAGAGTAGAGTAGACTAGATTCAACTTTATTGTCATTGTCCAAAGTACATGTAGAGAGCCAGTGAAATGCCAGTGAAATTCTGTCCTCCTGTCACACTATAGCCTTTAATTGTTGTTTATATCGCTTTCCAACTCTTTCTCTCATTTCGCCTGCAGTGAAAACATGTAGATACGGGCGAGCTGAAAGTTGGCACTTTAGTTTCCTCAAATTCGAATTCAATGCACCATCTGGAGTCTGGGCTTGTATTAAGCGTTCGGGCCAACAGTGGTGGTGGAACAGTGGGCAAAATATCATTACTATGCTGATTATATAGTATATCTCAGCCAAGACTTGCCGCAGTTCATTACCTTCATTTCAGAAATAGCAGTAAAGAAATCCATTGCTAGTACCATTTAGTCCAATAGTTAAGATCAGGACCATAAGAACATTTATACCATAACAACACATCAGTGTTTACTTTAAGATGAAGCACATAGCAATGATTTAGGAGCAATAACTGGACACACTGGACCCTCTACAGTTCGCTTACCGTCCAAATCGCTCTACTGACGATGCCATCTCTCATCTCCTCCACACATCACTTACTCACTTGGACTCTAGAAGGGGGAATTATGTTAAAATGCTCTTCATCGACTACAGCTCTGCATTCAATATCATAATTCCCTCCACACTCACCACCAAGCTGGAGCACCTGGGACTCAGCTCATCTATGTGTCAGTAGATCTCCAACTTCCTAAAGGGCAGATCACAGGCAGTAAGGATGGGCGGACATGTCTCAGCCTCCACAACTCTCAGCACTGGAGCCCCCCAGGGGTGTGTTCTGAGCCCCCTGCTGTACTCTTTGTACACATATGACTGTGTGGCCACTACCAGCTCCACCACCATCATTAAGTTTGCTGACGACACCGTCATGGTGGGCCTGATCTCTGATAACAACGAGACGGCCTACCTGAAGGAGATTAGGATTCTGGAGAACGGGTGCCAGAGGAACAACCTCCTTCTAAACATCAGTAAGACAAAGAGTTGATAATGGACTTCAGCACTAAGCAGGAGAGGAACTACCAGACCCCCATCATCAATGACAGTCCAGTGGAGAGAGTGGACAGCTTCAAATACCTCGGTGTTCACATCATGCAGGACCTGTCATGGTCCTGTCACATCAACACCGTGGTGAAAATGGCCCAACAGCGTCTCTACCACCTCAGACGCTTGAGAGACTTCCGACTGCCCTCCAAGGTGCTCAGGAACTTTTACTCCTGCACCATAGAGAGCATCCTGACGGGAAACATCTCATCTCAACCTGGTTCGGGAACAGCACCATGCAGGACAGACGAGCTCTACAGAGGGTGGTGCGATCAGCTGAGCGCATCATCCGCACCGAGCTCCCTGACCTGCACTCGATCTACAGCAGGAGGTGCTACACCAAGGCCAGGAAGATCGTGAAGGACCTCAGCCATCCCAACAATGGACTGTTCTCTCTGTTGAGGTCAGGAAAGCGATTCCGCTCCCTGAAGGCCAACACAGAGAGACTGAGTAGGAGCTTCTTCCCGCAGGCGATACGGTCTCTCAATCACACCACCACACAGTACTGACCCACACATATGGTTTTTACACACACTCTGGACTTTCTGGACATTCGTTTACACTAGTGACCACTGCACAACTACACTTCGTGGTCATCAAACCACTCAATCACTATCACAAGTCACTTTAAATAAATCACTTTAAGCATATTCGCACTGGACAAGACACTTTAAACATGTGGATTGCACAACCCTGGACATTACCATACTTTTCCTACTCGTACAGCTGCTCTTATTGTTCATATATTCTTCATATATTTTCTATTTTCTATATTGTGTATTGTTGTACAGTTATTTTATCTTAACTTTAATTTTTATATTTTTATTTTATTCTTTCCTAGTTAAATTTACCCTCTATTTTATTTTTCATATTTATTTCCTATTCCAATTCATAGTCTTTTATTTTAAGGTCACGAGCAGTTGTCTAAGCATTTCACTGCATATCGTACTGTGTATGACTGTGTATGTGACAAATAAAATTTAAATTTGAAATAATTCAAACAATTTAAAGATAAAAAGATAAGAACAGGGATGTACAAATGCTTTTAATAATACTGCATATTTACTGTACATGCCAACAACCTACAGTAATGCTCAAGATAACGACAGGAACAACAATAATTGTATGCAGAATATTAACGTAGCATTTACCTTAATTAAAATGGTAAGAGCCGAAGAGTTGGAATTAAATTATTTAAACATCATCAACAGGTGGCACGGTGGTGTAGTGGTTAGCACCGTCGCCTTGCACCTCCAGGGTCTGGGTTCGATTCCCCGGCCAGGCTCGATTCCCGTCTCTGTGTGCATGGAGTTTGCATGTTCTCCCCGTGCTTGGTGGGTTTCCTCCGGGTACTCCTGTTTCCTCCCACAGTCCAAAGATATGCAGGTTAGGCTAATTGGCGTTCCCAAATTTCCCGTAGTGTGTGAATGGGTCTGTGAGTGTGTGTATGTGTGTGTGCCCTGCGATGGATTGGCACCCTGGCCAGGGTGTACCCCGCCTAGTGCCCGAAGTCTCCTGGGATAGGCTCCAGGTCCCCCGCGACACTGAACACAGGATTAAGCGGTACAGAAAATGAATGAACATCATCAACACATATTTCATGTAGATAAATACAATACCATACCTATTGTTTCTTATAAAGTGCAAAGAATTGTTGCCTTAAGAACTGAAATGCAACAGCATGCAAAACCTTTTCAACAGACGAGTGAACAAACCAAGCTAAGTTGCATGTACGTCCCAGAGCCGTTCAAAACTTGTTTGTGTCGGTGGAAAGCCGAGTGAAATGAGGTTACCTATTTTTTTTTTTGAAGACATGCAGTATGAGTCCCGGGAATGTTAGCAAGGACGGTAGCAAGAAGAAAAGGGAGCAACTTTCAGTTTAGTTTTTAAAGCAGCCGGTGCTAAGAGAAAAATCATAAGGTAAGGTTAAGTGATATTTAATGTCTATATATTTCATATTTTGCTTCGTTTACATGTCTTTTCTAAATGGAGTTAAGAAAATTTCTATAGAAATTCCCGCCTTGGGGTTGGTGAAGTGGTCATGGAGTTTGCATGTTCTCCCCATGCTTGGTGGGTTTCACTGTGTGTGTGTGTGTGTGTGTGTGTGTGTATGCAGCAGCCTTGTAAGAGTAGAAAGATTAGTTTGCATGTATATACAGTACAGGTCCTTCTCAAATACATAATTATATACAGTTAATACTATGTATTGCTGTTATTGTTGTGGAAATATAATTTATAAAAGTATAGGTCCTTCTCAAAAAATTAGCATATTGTGATAAAGTTCATTATTTTCTGTAATGTACTGATAAACATTAGACTTTCATATATTTTAGATTCATTACACACAAACTGAAGTAGTTCAAGCCTTTTATTGTTTTAATATTGATGATTGTGGCAAACAGCTCATGAAAACCCAAAATCCCTATTAGCAGTTAAGAAGCAGTTAAGAATATGAATCCTTGGTCAGATGGATGGACTGATACATTTATAGTCATGGGTTGTCTGCTCATCTCAACAGCATCCTGTACAAAAACAAATTTAGCCTCTACGATAGTATTTATTTCCATTTTTACCACCGCGGTAGGACCTCCGGCTAACATTCACATGCGCATTCACACACTACAGGCAATTTGGACTTGCCGATAAGCCTATGTCTGCATGTCTTTGGACTGTGGGAGGAAACGAGAGTACCCAAAGCACAGGGAGAACATGCACACAGACCCAAAGTCAGGAATTGAACCCAGACACTTGAGGTGCAAGGAGACAGTGCTAACCACTAAACCACTGTGCCGTTTATATATATATATATATATATATATATATATATATATATATATATATATATATATATATACAGTGGTGTGAAAAACTATTTGCCCCCTTCCTGATTTCTTATTCTTTTGCATGTTTGTCACACTTAAATGTTTCTGCTCATCAAAAACCGTTAACTATTAGTCAAAGATAACATAATTGAACACAAAATGCAGTTTTTAAATGAAGGTTTATGTTATTAAGGGAGAAAAAAACCTCCAAATCTACATGGCCCTGTGTGAAAAAGTGATTGCCCCCCTTGTTAAAAAATAACTTAACTGTGGTTTATCACACCTGAGTTCAATGTCTGTAGTCACCCCCAGTCCTGATTACTGCCACACCTGTTTCAATCAAGAAATCACTTAAATAGGAGCTACCTGACACAGAGAAGTAGACCAAAAGCACCTCAAAAGCTAGACATCATGCCAAGATCCAAAGAAATTCAGGAACAAATGAGAACAAAAGTAGTTGAGATCTATCAGTCTGGTAAAGGTTATAAAGCCATTATCCACAAATGGCAAAAACATGGAACAGTGGTGAACCTTCCCAGGAGTGGCCGGCCGACCAAAATTACCCCAAGAGCGCAGAGACAACTCATCCGAGAGGCCACAAAAGACCCCAGGACAACATCTAAAGAACTGCAGGCCTCACCTGCCTCAATTAAGGTCAGTAAGTCCACCATAAGAAAGAGACTGGGCAAAAACGGCCTGCATGGCAGATTTCCAAGGCGCAAACCACTTTTAAGCAAAAAGAACATTAAGGCTCGTCTCAATTTTGCTAAAAAACATCTCAATGATTGCCAAGACTTTGGGGAAAATACCTTGTGGACCGACGAGACAAAAGTTGAACTTTTTGGAAGGTGCGTGTCCCGTTACATCTGGCGTAAAAGTAACACAGCATTTCAGAAAAAGAACATCATACCAACAGTAAAATATGGTGGTGGTAGTGTGATGGTCTGGGGTTGTTTTGCTGCTTCAGGACCTGGAAGGCTTGCTGTGATAGATGGAACCATGAATTCTACTGTCTACCAAAAAATCCTGAAGGAGAATGTCCGGCCATCTGTTCGTCAACTCAAGCTGAAGCGATCTTGGGTGCTGCAGCAGGACAATGACCCAAAACACACCAGCAAATCCACCTCTGAATGGCTGAAGAAAAACAAAATGAAGTCCTGACCTGAATCCTATTGAGATGTTGTGGCATGACCTTAAAAAGGCAGTTCATGCTAGAAAACCCTCAAATAAAGCTGAAATTACAACAATTCTGCAAAGATGAGTGGGCCAAAATTCCTCCAGAGCGCTGTAAAAGACTCGTTGCAAGTTATCGCAAACGCTTGATTGCAGCTATTGCTGCTAAGGGTGGCTCAACCAGTTATTAGGTTCAGGGGGCAATTACTTTTTCACACAGGGCCATGTAGGTTTGGATTTTTTTTCTCCCTAAATAATAAAACCCCTCATTTAAAAACTGCATTTTGTGTTTTCTTGTGTTATCTTTGACTAATAGTTAAATGTGTTTGATGATCAGAAACATTTTGTGTGACAAACATGCAAAAGAATAAGAAATCAGGAGGGGGGCAAATAGTTTTTCACACCACTGTATATATACTGGAGAGAGAGAGAGAGAGAGAGAGAGAGAGAGAGAGAGTATAATTCCTATAAATAACTTAAAACAGTTAATATTAAAAACCGTATTTTGCCAGGCCCGGCTCATTATTCTTACACTTAACATTGAAACATAATCATTAAAAAGTTACACAAATCTTCATTCCTGAATCCATTGAACAACTCGTGCGTGAAAAATAATTTTCTTTTATTCATTCAGTCCTGTTTTTATTTTTATTAATGACAAAAGGATACAATAAATCAGGTCTCTTGTTCTTTCTTCTTTATTAGTAGGGATGCTCTCAGGTTGCCATTAGTATTGTTATAGCATTTTCAAAGCACAAAAACCTTGGCATTGGGTCTCCTGAGTACAATCAAAAGAAAAAAAAGAAGAAGAAAAAACACCCACTCCCCCAAAAAAGGTCAATGTTTTGAGGATCCCTGCAGAACGTCAGATTGCAAAACGAGACATGAGACGTAAAAGGGCTGGAAAAACTCTTCTAGATGCACAAAAATCATGTCGATCAAAAATACTTCACCGATTCAAAAATGGCTCTGAACTCAATGTAAAAACCTTAATGGGGTTTGTAGAGTGGACACATACTGTAAAACCACTTTTGGACCACTTTAGGAAAACAGTCATCCTGCACTCAATTTTTCAAAATACACACATGAATCCTGACATCCCACGAGTTTAAAGGCTCCTCTTTTAAACAATCCAAGAAATACAGTACGGACTGGATTCAAAATGTTCAGCACCAACAGTTCCTCTTATATAAGTATAAAACAGCACAGGAGTGCCACTGCTGTTGAAGATTATGCTGGATAATTTCTTTGTGTCTGTGAGTTTCATGTGCTGGAGAAGGAGTGGCTGCAGCGAGTGGTCCAAGCCATTCACCCTACATATTCTCTCTCTCTCTCTCTCTCTCTCTCTCACACACACACACACACACACACACACACACACACACACACACACACACACACACATAGCCTCACACACTCCCTGATATCAAAAACCGAATACAGTCTCATTAGTGCTGAGAATTCTGGCCAGCCAGATCATTTAGCTCAGCTCAGCAATAAGATCCATCACTTTTGGCTCAGAAACAGCTCTTCATTTAGTACTATTTCCAGCTTTTATAACTCAGCCAAATTTGTCACTGTTTTGATGCGTGATAAATTATTTAATGTAAATATACTGACCCAGAATACTAATATTTTACATTTATGTTTGGTATAAAATCGTTCACAAATTGTACAAATTATCCAATATACTTTACTGTAGTTCTGCTATAAAACTCTAAATAAAATGCACCTGGTCCTTGTGCACAGTTCCTATGCTGCTGATGTCCAGATCAAATCAAAATAAGCATAAAAAACAAATCAAAATACAAAGTAAATACCGGCTTTATTTTTAAGTAAATATCAGACGGCTAGTGCTGTCGACTTGCACCTCCAGGTTCCGTGTTCGATTCCCGCTTCGGATCTGTGTGCACGTTCTCCCCATACTTGGAGGGTTTCCTCCGGGTACTCCGGGTTCCTTACACAGTCCAAAAATATGTAGATTACGCTAATAGGCGTTCCCAAGTTGGCTTTAGAGTGAGAATGCGTGTGTGTGTTTATGTGTGTCCCCGGCATTGGATTGGCACCCCGTCCTGGGTGTACCCCAGCTCGAGCCCTAAGTCTCCTAGGACAGGATGCAGGCCAGGTACTGTACAGATGATGAGTGAGTGAGGGAGATGATTCATTGTATTAACAACAATAAAGAGGGAAAAAAGACAGGAGCTGGCTCTCATTGTTCTAATAGAAATTTCAGTTCGTAGAGTTGTCTGGTTCGTATTGGACACGTAGATGAGACCTATATCTTTGTAAAAGTATGAGCTAGAAATGAGCAATGTTTCCAGTAATTGTCTTTACAAACACACCTCGCACATCTTGTGTCACAAATTGCTTGTGTATTGGGTTTGTAACATCTTTTCTCTGCTTTACCACACTGTGTAGTTTGGATAAGTACTGTATATAACATAGTGTTCGAAAAAGCATTCAAATCCAAATTGTATAATGTCCTGTTTCAAATAATGTATCATGAAGGTTAAGCAACACATACGTACCTGTCATTTATTACTGCTGGAGTGACAGAGTGTATTGGCTTCAATATTCTCCAAAAAACATTTGAACACATTTAAGTCACTAGTGGCAGTCACTGTGGGAAGGTTCTCTACTTCACTGATCACATGACAGAAGGAAGCAACATGATTGGTTTGTAAAAATTGGTTGACTTTGGCTAAGTGCATTAGTGAAACAAGGGAACAAATACGTTTTCACTTTCATAAATGTGTTCTGCAATTGTGAAATCATCCACCAGCATCTTCACAAGAACTTTAAACACTTCCATTATTTGGTTCATCGTTAATTTAACATACGAGACTGACAGTAGCCTATATACTGTACAGGAGGCAAACGAGTACCCTGACAAAGTCTGGTCTGAGGCTACAAGAAGACACCAGGAAGGCATAAAGATAGGAATCAGGCTTCAATCAGGGTGAAAGCATCCAAGCTGTCAAAATGGAAATGGGACATGTGACAACAGCATTGTAAAACTCAAGGTGCCTCTATCTGTACTGAATATTTAAGCAAGGTGATCAGTCTGAAACAGCAGGGTTTAATATTCACTTCCATCTTCCTGTGATAACTCCTTTTTTTATTTATTCCCTTTCGATGTTTCTGTTTGTGAAACGAGTCCGGAGATGTGTACAGATATGCTCACTGAGAACCATTATCACTGAATATGTCAAGGTGACTGATGAACGTTTCTGAAGAGGTTTGCTAATGTACGCTTATCACTGACATGTAAGTGCTTTATACCAGTATGTTGAGAGATGACTTCCAGAGTGTTCCAGGGCTCGGAAATGTGTCCCAGAATGCTTATTAGTGTCTCTGCAACCCACCGGTATGCCAAGGGAGATTCGTTAACACCTAAATCAAACATCGATCCTGCAGCAGGCCAGACTAAAAGGTGAAATATACTGGCTCTCTGCAGGGAAGAGATACAGGGATTAAGATACGGGGCTATCTTTACACGGATGCCTCCCTTGAGCATAGCTCGACTATTTTTCATTGAGCACACCTGGGGATACCCCTCCACTGAATATGAACATCTGAATGGCCTCAGATTTCTTAACCCTTATAATGTGACCCATTTAAAATTTTATGGAGCAATGCTAAAAATCTTTTTTTTTTCCCCTACTTAATGTACTTGTGTGCTTTACGTGCATGACTCAATTATATCTTTTTGTGTATCATTAACTCAGTTTTGCAAAATAAAAAGGCAATAATATCTGCTATACTGAATGTGATAGGGAGCCTGGAGCCTATTATAGGGGACTCAGGGTAGTAGCTACAGTAGGATACCCCCTGGACTGTGCCAACCCATCACAGGGTAGAAGCACACACACTTATTCGCACACTACAGACATTTTGGGGGGGAAAACAGGGAGAAGTGCACGCACAGACCTGAGGACGGGACTCGAACTCACAACCCTGGAGGCGCAAGGCCACTAAAAGTGCTAACGACTACACCGGCATGCCATCCAGGTATCACCTTGTTTGACAAATTGTATATTTGGCCTTAACCGTGCAGGTGAAACTAATTCAAACCATAAACCAGACACATGACAAGCCAAGAGAACAAAGGAATGCTTTTGGATGATTTAGATTTAGGGTCAGGTCACCTTTTTTTAAAATACAAAATTGTTGGTTCTACACACAATCTTTTAAAAACAATCTGCCAGAAGGATAAACGAAAAAAACTACTAACGATATACTGTAGGTCTCTTAAATTCTTATCACAGGTCTATGTTAATGTGATTTTTTTTTTTTACTTTTCAAACATGAAACATTAGAAATTCCAAGTATGACACTAGAAGCCTCTTACAAAAGAACATTTAATTGACAATATATAACTGATATATATATATATATATATATATATATATTAGGGTTGTACGATATATCGAAAAAATATCGTTATCACGATAATGGTATATGCGATATCCGTATCGCAAAGAGTTGCGATAAATAATTTATGTGCCAAGCATTTGTGTGTCCAAATTTGATCAGATGGGCCCTTACTATGTTTATACCCACTTATATATGAAGCTTATATTATATATATATAACATATACATATATAATGGTTTGAATTAGTATATATATAAAGATATAAGCGGGTATAAACATAGTAAGGGCCCATTTGATTGGTCAAATTTGGACACATATATATACATATATATATATATATATATATATATATATATATATATATATATATATATATATCTTTATACTTAATTCTAACTAACCCGGGATGATCAGAAGACTTAGCAATTAGCCATTTTTAAAAAAGTGTTTTTTAAAAGTGTTTTAAGACACTATTGATGAGTGTATGGTTACACATAAATAAAAAGTAATATTTGAAAGTAATTCATATTGTGTTGGCAGGTTTATAGTAACAGCAAACCAGAAGTCAGAATATCTATTACCTGTTTATTTTAGTATCATCATTACATATAAATAAATATATTTAAAAAAATAGGCAATAATAATAATAAAAAATGCATTTCTCTAGGGAAATGTTATATCGCAAGAAATATCGTTATCACAATATTTAACAACAGTATCGCATATTGCATATTTTCCTAATATCGTGCAGCCCTAATATATATATATATATATATATATATATATATATATATATATACTGTATATGAAAATTTAATGAATTCTTCCACTCCCCTGAAGGAAAGTCTTTACGGAGTGGTAGAATATTTTGATAATATGACACGCTGTGTTTTCTGTCCTAGTAAATGCAAATTAAATGCATGACTAAAAGGAACTAACTTGTTTCACAGCATTAAACATATCCCACTAAAGCTTGCGATCACTTACAAATTTCGTAGATTTCGTTTATTTTCTTAATTCTACAACAAAACTTGGAAAACTATGAAATGACACACATGCAATCAGGTAATTATGTTACAACAACCACAACAACAATCAGTTGTTATTGTAAGACACAGATTTCAGCCTTTCTGGAACAGTTCTGTCACAGTGCGTTTGTAAAACCCATCAAGCTCCATGATGAAACTGTCTCTCATGAAGACCTTCCCAGGAGAGCAAGACCAAAACTGAGCTCTACTGCAGCGGAGACGTTCATTTAGAGTCACCAGCCTCAGAAATCACCAATTAACACCAAACAGAACCTCATATTAGTGCTGTTATGAAGGATTTACAGATAAGAAGTAGAAGAAACATCTCAATATCAACTGTTCAAAGAAGGGTATTGAAAATTTTGGATTAACGCCTTCAGCATTGATTTACAGTGTAGAAAGAAAAGAAAATCAGGAACAACTGTGGAGTTAGAAAGTGATCCCAAACTTTTGAGTGGTAAAAAATGGATGACGTTTTCTGTGGCCTACAAGGAACTTTAAAAAAAAAAAACTTCAGGAGGTTCTGGTAATGGAAAAAGTTGTTCAGGGTGATAATAGTAATTGTTTGTTGGTTTTTTTTGTTTGTTTTTACCATACCACACCTCCACATTAACCAAATGCGCAATCCATCAACATAATAATACATTCCATAAATGGAATTCAATCAAACAGGATACAGTAACTTGGGAATAAATGATATTCTTTTAACGATTAGTGTAATGATCTTAATTCATTCTCATCGAGACTCAATAACCACAATTTCTGTATGTCAGTTTCAGATATAACTTACAATTGTGCTCTATTCATGTTTTCTGCCCTTACATGGGATGAAACTTTCACGGCTCTCCTACTGTAATAAGACAGAAAGGGTATGAGGGAGGGAAACGTATCATCGCACATATACATATGCCCTGCATTTGGCATCCTAAGCCAAAGGCTCAACCCTGCCTGGGCCTTCATGCTGCTTCTGGAGACTTTTCATGATTTCCTTTTTCTATTTCCTTTCTGCTCAGGATTCAAAGGCCAGAGGCGATGCCCCAGCAGCCTACTGGAATACAGAATTAATGACTGTGTCCTTGTCCTTGAGAGCAACCATATACGAATAACACGACACTCTCCGGAGACTGCTGTGTAATTCAGACGTGCTTTATCACAGTTACACTGTATGTGGAGATAACAGACAGGTACAGCAGGCCAGCAGTGATATAACTGCCTGTTTGTCTCTGTAACACCATGGATTCAGAGGATGAACCCTTGTTGCTCCAGGCTATGTGGGACTTTAGTGAGTACGAGGAACAACATGATGAAGAGGAGAAGGAAGCTTGTGAGGAAGGAGTTGAAGTGATCAGGGGAGAGCCGGTTTGTAGAGGAATATGGTGGGTGGTAGGATCGATTTACACTCGGCCTTGGGCCAGTGGAGTGGTTCTTGTTGTAGGCTTCCTGCTTCCCTTGACTCTTTCTGCCTACATGTTCATCTACTGCGAGCCACTGGACATTGATCTCTCCTACAGTGCCTTTGAAGTAAGGAGCCATTCATCTGCAGAGCGCTTCGATGCACTCACCATTGCACTGAAAAGCCAGTTAGGGTCGTGGGATAGACACCGGCGTGATGCAGAGGGGTTCGATTTTGAATCAAATGCTCTTAGGGATTTCCTGTTGCTAAAATTAAACAGACAAGAGAATGAGCCAGCGGTGGCCAATCAGACATTACTATCTGAGAATTTAGAAAATAGCCAAGGTCAATTTAAGGAAGCACAAAAGCAAGGAGACAGCATTAACACTAAAACAGAGCAAATGATGAAGATGTTGCATGATGAGAAACAAGAAGGAAAAACGAGACAAACTAGAAAAGCGACCGAATCTAACAGAACACAAGCTGCTGTCCGAAAGCCAAGATTCGCAGGTTACTCGTACCTTCAGACTCAGGCACTCTGGAGGATAGAGCTGGTGTTTGTGGCTCAAGGCGACAACGACAACAACATCTTCACCCCTGAACGTCTTCATACCATCCACCATGTGGAGCGCCTCCTCATGCAACATCCACAGTTTCAGCAGTTTTGTTGGAAGCCTCTGGAGGTGTTGAGAGACCTTCCTCTAGGGCCTTCATACTGCTCACCCCCCAGCTCCGTCCTCTCCTACCTCTTCCCCAGTGAGCGAGGAGGGAAGATCTACTTTGACGGCATGGGCTCTGATCTGGCAGACGTACATGGTGAGTCATACTCCATTGACTTTTATTGGTTACAATTGCAATAAACAGTACTCTCTCTCACTCTGATTGGTAGTCCATAAGCTCAACCACTAAGCCAGCAAGGTGCCATCAAAGGAATTAATATACCTTAATGTTTTTGATTAGCTTCTGTCCATTTAATATAGCAATGTATAACACCATTAAACTTGATATATTCAAGTCATGTACAGTTGCAGTTATTAAACAAAATCCGGGGAAAATATGCATATTGCTCATATTCTCCTCCTCCTCTTTGGCCCAGGTGCTTTGAGTCTGGCGATCACCCACCCCCAGTTTTATTGGTATGTGGATGAGACACTCACTCCAGACAGTCTTCATTCCTCCCTCCTCCGTAGCGAGATCCATTTTGGAGCACCACTACCATCTTTCTACTCTCTACAAGATCGACCCCTGGAGCAGAGACAAAGATTCAGGGACTTTGTGGTCCAGTACGCTGATATTCTGGCTCAGCAGTCCACCAGGTTAGATACAGATCACTACACTCCTCTAACAACCCGATTATGTGAACTGAATGAGTTCAAGTATGAGGTTGGATCAATGATGTGAAGTCTTATTTTTAGATATGCAATACATATTCGCTGAAGTCCCAGTTTTTTTTATAAGGAGTGTTCAAGTCACAGTGGGTCTTTTGATTGTGCAGAATAACAGCACACATAGTTATGAGAGTAAAAACTCCCTTTACAGTATGTCTCCATATAAGACTGCTACGGTAATGCACTTAACCCAGCATTTCACTAGTGCCTGGTAGAAAGTTTTCTCAGTTTGCTGGAGAAATGGACATCACATATAAAACACTGGCCTCCCAGGAACTATTTTAATGGCCCAAACATGTGGAAATGGCTTGGAGCGAGGTCATGACTTTATGCGTTATGGGGCAATAACTCCAACCCTTGACCCTTTCTGCCTACATGTTCATCTACTGCGAGCGACTGGACATTGAAAAGCCAGTTAGGGTCAGTCAAAACTCCCCTAAAGTCAGTTAAGCCAGACAGGAACTTGGCAATAACTCCAAGCCGAGTTCCTGCAACGTGCAAGTGGTGTTGGTAAATACTGTAATTGGGTGTACAGTTCCCATAGATACTGTAGATGTAGCTCTTCTGCAAAGTGGCAAGTTAAATGTCCATTTTTAAGAATCAGGTGTTCCACTTGTTGAATGTTCATGGAAAAGACTGCAGTGGGATCCGAGCCACCTCAATCGGGATCATCATTCAAATGTTTTACTGCAAAAATGAGTCCCTTCACTCTACTGTGCTTGAAATCTTTTGTAAATTCTTTCAGCTGCTCCCATCAAGGGGCCACCACAGTGGACCATCTGATTAGCACAAGACTTGGCACAGGTTTTACACCGGATGCTCTTACAAAAAAACCCTTCCATTTTTCTAACCAGGCTTGTGACCAGCACTGCATCCAGTTGCTGAGTAATATGGGGTGTGGCAACCCATCAACAGCAGGGCTCAAACCTGGATCCTCATATCCTCGAACCAACATCCTTATGACCCTGAGCGACCACTACCCAAACTTTCATTTAGCTGCTTCTATCAAGTGGTCACCACAATGGACCATCCTATCCGCACACATTGTCACAGGTTTAACGCTGGATGCCCTTCCTGACACCCCCCCCCCCCCCCATTTTTTTTTAACCTTGGTTTGGAACCGGCTGGTTAGTGTGGGGTGTGGCAATCACACAGGGCTGGGCTTGACCTGGATCCTCAGATCCCCAAATCAACAACCTAGAGCCTTAGCTGCCTGAGCCTTTCTTAAAGGTCCCGATTTGACTAGAACTACTGAACTGGTAACCTGGTGTATTTCATCCACAGTGGAATCCAAACAGATGAGTCTCAATTGAGTCAAAATATTTTAAGATTTTTAAAATCATTACTAATTAGAAAATTTTTAGCACTTTTGTTTTTATTCTAAGCTCTACCTAATTAGCATCGGCTCCTGCTATTATCACATTACTGAGAGTCCTGTTCTCACCTGTTAGCTAACTAATCCATCATGAAACGTAACTCCAAGGTTAACAAGATTAGTATTCTTCCACTTCATGCTTTGCTTTTACAAAGTGACTTTCTAAGAGTGTTTTTTTTTTAAGTCACTATGCTATGAGATTCACCAAATTTTCATTATTTCATTTTTTATGACCCTACAGATAATAAAATGACATAATTGTCTTCATCAAAATAAGTATCCCTTTAGGATGGGCTAAGTGTGCTGAGATCTAATTAAGATAATCCGTATTACATCCCTCGGAACAGCCATACCGGGAGATATTTTTGTTCCCAGTTTCTAAGAGCGCATAACGCAGATCCGCTGAAATTTCTAGCAAGAAAATCGCATCAGTCAGAGAGAATTGTACCAGTAAAACTAGAATGCATTTTGGTAGCATACATTCTAAACAGAACATTTCACAAAGTGTACACCTTCATAAAACCTTCACAAAGTCACACAGAGTGTATCTAGATGAAGTTAGCATGAAGCGAAAGTAATTGCAAGTACGCTCAAATGCATCTCTCTCATCCGCTATCCTTTTTCCTACAGCGAATCATGCGTCCTTTCCTCTTCGGTGAATTTCTGGCAAGCAAATTTTTATCCGTGTTTAGCATCATAGGAAGCAAACCAATTCCATGAATGCTAAGGCTAAACCGTATACGTTGCCACCTTTGTATAATTCACTTTGAATCACAAACCATTCCTAGTCGACGCGCTTCAATTCCCTTTCTTTCTTTGACAGTCTCCCTGCACTTCTTTTCAACCCCACTGTTCATGTCTTTCTCAGCAAATCAAAGGTGTCTACATAATTACCACTCAAAATGGGCTCAACACATGCAGTCATCTAATAAGATAATTCCATGTTCTTCCATCAAACCACCCGTGCTGAGCATCCTCCTTTCTTCCCGTCCATGTTAATATCTCTTCCCTCTGCCTTTTGTGCATTGAATCGTGTTCGTGATTAATTTGCTCTCGTTCTCTTCCCACACATCTCCTCCCCGCTGTCCTTGTACTTCTCCTTCCATCTCTCTCACAGCAAGGTGAAGGTGCTGTACGGGGGTACCGAGCTTTTTGACGATGAAGTCAGAAGGACGTTCCATAGCGACATGTTGCTGGCGCTATTCAGCGGCACCTGTATAGCAGTGCTCGTCTATATCCTTACTTCTTTTTCATGTACGGTTTGGAAGCACCGATAAAACCACTTCTCTCAGCAGAACTTTTCTCAGTTTGTTGGAATTAAGCAGAAGTAGGAAATTGTTCTACTTCGAGTGTATATTCAATTTAGAATATTGTAAAAACCTGTGCTGATCTTTTTAGCATGTGTTCACGAACGTAGGAAAATATAACCCTCCTACTGTATAACTCTGTAAAACCAAACCACTGAGAAAATTCACATGAGACATTTTTTAATACTGCATCAACATTATTTTTATTCATCTAAACATTCTGGGTTTTTTTGGAGAAAGATTTAACGAATTCATCTAAACCTCCTCTACTCTCTTCTTCTTTGTGTGTAGTGTTTCTGACTTTCTTTGGCTTGGCTAGTATTGGCCTGAGCTGCCTGGTGGCTCTATTCATCTATCATGTGGTGTTCGGGGTGAAGTACCTGGGCATTCTTAATGGTGTGGCAGCCTTCATAATCATTGGCATTGGTGAGTGCTCACTGACACACTGTTTTCATTGTGAGGTTATTTTGGAATTCAGTAAGATATACGTGAACCAATTTCGACTATTGAAAATTATTTCCTTTGTATTTTCCTTTGATCTATATGTTTAAATTAGTGCTATCAAACGATGAAAGAAAAATTACTCAGATTTTTGATGATCAGAGATTGGAATGGCCAAAACTGCTTCCAGCACACAGCGCATGCGTCTCTTAGTGTTGTAATGTTACCTCTCTGTTAGATTTTCTTTCAGACATACAGTATTACTGTGAGCCGCAGCTTAGCTCCCAAATTACTCTACTGAATTATGGTGTTTTCACAGCATCCAATCTGCTGTACATCTTCTCAGAACACCCTTTTGGCTGCTTTCTTATTTAATATTTCAGTAGATTTCATTTGGCCATATGGTGCTGTAGTGGTTAGCACTGTCGCCTCGCACCTCCAGGGCTTGGGTTCGATTCCCATGCCGCGGTAGGTGTGTATGGAGTTCTCCTCATACTTGGTGGATTTCCTCTGGCTATTCCGGTTTCCTCTCACAGTCCAAAGACAAGCAGATTAGTCATACTGATGTTCCCAAATTGCCCATAGTGTGTGAATGCTGACCCTAACCCTAACCCTAGCCTAATCTACAGTACATGTCTTTGGACTGTGGGAGGAAACCGGAGTACCTGGAAGAAACCCACCAAGCACTTCGGGAATATGCGACTCCATGCACACAGAGGTAGGAATCGACCCTGGCTGGGAGTCAAACCCCTGAGGTGCAAGGTGATAGTGCTAATCCATTGTGCCGCAAATAATATCTCCATTATCTCCAACAATAGAACTTCAAATCAAAAAGTCATGTCAAATCATGTTGTCTTATGCATTCATGATTCTTTTGCTGGTTTCAAAATTCCAGAAATCTGGAGGACGTTCTACTTCTGTTATAGACACTGTCCTGTAGTCATTGTCAGTATTCAGCCAAGTGATCAATATAATCCCAAGATTTGGCCATTGAGCCACCCTGCAATTTCAACCCTACTGTACCTTTAATAGCTCAGCAAAGGCAGATCTCTTTATGAACATTTAAGAACAAACACCAGTTCCTCATCTGATATCACTGTAGCCTGGGGAAATTCCCAATTCACAGAGTCTGGCATTGACGGTAAGCCTTTATTACAGAAAAGCTCCATAAGGCATATGGAGCTTTCTTTGAATGTTCTTCTTGAGCCAGGGAAAATCGTTTCCTTCTTTCTATCTCTTCTATTCCAGGTGTAGATGATGTGTTTGTGTTTATCAGTACGTTCAGGCAGGCAGCTCATTTTGTAGAACCCAAGCAGCGTATGATCCACACGATGAAGACGGCAAGTCGAGCCACCTTCCTCACCTCCTTCACGACGGCCGCCGCATATGCAGCCAATGCCTTCTCCCAGGTACTGATACAAAAGCGTTTTTTTTTTTTTCTCCCACCACTGACTCGTCTTTTATGTTGGGTCATTTTCCTGCATCAATTATCAAACAGCTATTCATCTTAAACCTCAGAAATCTATTGATACAATCAAAATGTCCACATTTGAAGTAAACACCTGGTGTTTTGTCTCTATTCAAACACGTACAATTATGCTGCATTCAAAACTGTTGCTGAATGACCTGGCTTATGATTGGTATAGGGATTGACTGCTTGAAAGGACTTGCTTGAAAGCCTGCTGTGTAGAGTACAATTAACTTCTATATTGGAAATACTATAGCGAATAAATAAAAATACAAAGAAATACTGGTTTAATCCAAAAGTAATGCACTTCACTAATACTGCTAAAGTATGCGGGGGGTTTTTTCATCACCAACCTGCATCTGAAATAAGTCTCTACTAATAAATTATTCAGCAATAGTAAGTAAGACATTTTGGTGGCATGGCACAACAACAACAACAACAACAAAAAAATCACTGAGACTATAAAGAAAACAAAATGACATGTCGTGAGCATTCACTGTATAGAAAGCATAAAATCCCCTGGTACTGTTAATGAGCCGCACGCTGACAGATGTTCAGAAGCAAACCCGAAGACAAGATTGAGACAGAAAGGATTAAATAAGCTGTAACGACATTGCAATAAAACAATAATAAACCTATAACACAAGGCTTTTAGATTTGAGTGTCGTCACCTCATGTTTATTCAACATTGAATTAAAAGTTCTGATTTTATATATATATATATATATATATATATATATATATATATATATATATATATATATATTTTTTTTTTTTTTTTTTTTTTTTTTCTGAATTGGTTCAAATAATAAAATATGTAATTAAAAAAACAGCATAATTAGAATCATATTTGATTTCTGGACACCAGACAGTTGACTCCACTTTATGCATTATGTATGCAGATCCCAGCGGTGCATGACTTTAGTCTGTTCATGTCTCTCATCGTG
This sequence comes from Channallabes apus, assembly GCA_030522415.1. NCBI lineage: Eukaryota > Metazoa > Chordata > Actinopteri > Siluriformes > Clariidae > Channallabes > Channallabes apus. Next base: position 39,896,976 of record CM060111.1, read on the forward strand.
AGTTGCTGCTGGCTCTGGGTGTCCATTCTGATGCCTGCCGCATTGTGCATTTGGAATGAGTATGCCGCTGCCCACGCTAACACCTGTATGAAATGGTAAAGTACGATAAAAGCTTCTGTTTTTGCTCATGCTGAGTGATATCTATTGATCTGCCCCGATATGGTCTTTAATGGTTGTTGTTTACTGGATTTCCCGCAGGTGGAGTACTCTGAATACACTCTCGGTCACTCTGAGCCCTCTTTCTGATGAGGATGATGATGTGGCTCTTTTGACAGTAGAGACAGAACCAGGTGTGTTTGCTATACGTTTCAGGATTTATTACATTTTTCTTCTAATCTACTGTATATATCTGAGGATCTATATTAACTGCTAGTGTACAGCATGAATGCCGGTAAAGAGTTACAAGGTTAAAGCTAAAAATAATCTGATGAGCTTTAATGTAATCAGTGATATTATTATTATTATTATTATTATTATTATTATTATTATTTCAGGTTGAAGCCCACGTACATGTCTATCTGTCTTTCTGTACAGCAGAACTCTCTGTCTAACTTATTAATACAAAGGTTGAGTATCTTACATCTAGTTTACACTAAGTTCTTCTTTTGTTGTCAGCCAAATACACTCCCTGTTCAGGACTTAAAATTCCTTTATTCCACTTCAGCGCTGTTATTTTAGCCATGAAAACCCAAAAGTAATCCCAGTAAAAATATTCAGTTAAGCTTTTCTAATTAATATCTTTTGGTGCTGGTGTTTGTTTACAGTAGCTTATTAGTAGCTATTTTGAAATAAATGATTAAATCCGGCACATAACTGTTTAAAACATTGTTTTGATGTTTACGCAGGTTAAACTTCAGGGAGAAATCCAAGTATTCATTAAATCCTGTCCATTAGTCTATTCACAGTTTGACGCATCTGGCACATAACTGCTTATAACTTCCCTTCTATTCAACATTTGGATTTAATTTATGGCGAAAGTTTAACGTCAGACAAATACCAAAGTACTGCTAAAGTTTCATTCAATTTTGTCCAGTCAGTATTGCGTGATGATGTGACAAATTCTGGCTGGACAGACATACAGACATACAGACATATAGACAAACCGGATTTGGTTGCTCCAATGTATAAAACAAAGATATCGTTGAGAGAGTGAGTTCTGACCAATGTACAGGCAAAACCTTTCTTTTATTTATATAGATCATGCATTTTGTGTTATCAGTTAATTAGTGCAAAAATGTACTGTATGGTACACTAGGCTTATGTTACTAATGGCTTAGGGTTAACATACAGTATGTACAGTAAGTGTGGAAGCTAGAAAAGTTTTGTTAGGATCAGTGCTGGGTCTGGCTGAAAACGCATCTTTTTCCCATTGCTGATGTCAATGGTCATGTCAACCTCATTTCCCTCATCATCATCATCATCATCATCATCATAGCAGGTCATCATAGCAGGTCATCATAGCAGCTTCCTTTCAACCAACTGACAATGTTCTCTATAAAAACAGAGAGAATAATACATGTTGTATATTAACAACATAGCCAGAGATAGCCAAGGAAGCCAAGAGAGGAGTAAAGTCCTAGTCTGGCACTGATTTAATAAAGATAATAGAGCAAGCCGAAAAATGTGGTCATAGTGCCCAGGTGATAAATCTAAATTTATAAATTAAGGAATTTGGTATTCATGCTAGAATATTGCGCATGCTCTAATAAGATCAAGGATTTCCGAGAAATATCAACAAATACAAAGCAATTTCAAAGAATGTAAGCTGAAATAAAATGATAGTCAAGAGATACCAAAAACATTAAAAAAAAAGAGATACATACCTACAGTAGGTACAGTAGTAGTCATACAGTATCAAAATACATAATGTGATGTTGTCGTAACTAATGATCAATTTCCTGGGGAGTGAGCCAGGTTGAAAAGAAATAGGTTAAGCACCTATCCTCGTACATTTGTCAAATTTTTATTATTTTTAATATTCATTCATTCATTCATCTTCTATACCGCTTTATCCTGTATTTTAGGGTCGCAGGGACATGGAGACTATCCCAGGAGACTCTGGGCACGAGGCAGGGTACACCCTGGACAGCGTGCCAATCCATCGCAGAGCACACACACACACACACGCACACACGCACACACACACACACACACACACACACACACTCATTCACACACTATGGTCAATTTGGGAATGCCAGTTAGCCTAATCTGCATGTCTTTGGACTGTGGGAGGAAACCGGAGTACCCGGAGGAAACCAACCAAGCACGGGGAGAACATGCAAACTCCATGCACACAGAGACGGGAATCGAGCCTGGCCGGGAATCAAACCCGGACCCTGGAGGTGCAAGGCAACAGTGCTAACCACTACACCACGGCGCCGCCTATTTTTAATATAAAGAGATTTATATTAAAAACACTATGTAATTTGGTAGTAACAGGGAAAGCTGAAAAAGCATATTTTTCTGACACAAATAATTTTTCTTTTTATGTATTAACTTAAATATTAATAGGCTCCGTGGTGGCAGGGCCCCGGAGGTGGATGAGATACGCCCGGAGTTTCTCAAGGCTCTGGATGTTGTAGGGCTGTCATGGTTGACACGCCTCTGCAACATTGCATGGACATCGGGGACAGTGCCTCTGGACTGGCAAACTGGGGTGGTGGTCCCCCTCTTCAAGAAGGGGGACCAGAGAGTGTGTTCCAACTACAGAGGGATCACACTCCTCAGCCTCCCCGGGAAAGTCTATTCAGGGGTCCTGGAAAGGAGGGTCCGTCGGATAGTCGAACCTCGGATTCAGGAGGAGCAGTGTGGTTTTCGTCCAGGTCGCGGAACAGTGGACCAGCTCTACACCCTTAGCAGGGTCCTGGAGGGGGCATGGGAGTTTGCCCAACCAGTCTACATGTGCTTTGTGGACTTGGAGAAGGCATTCGACCGTGTCCCTCGGGGAGTCCAGTGGGGGGTACTCCGGGAGTATGGGATATCGGATTCCCTGTTAAGGGCTGTCCGGTCCCTGTACAACCGGTGTCGGAGCTTGGTCCGCATTGCCGGTAGTAAGTCGGATCTGTTTCCGGTGAGAGTAGGACTCCGACAGGGCTGCCCTTTGTCACCGATCCTGTTCATAATTTTTATGGACAGGATTTCTAGGCATAGCCAGGGCATTGAAGGGGTACAGTTTGGTGGGCTCAGGATTGGGTCACTGCTTTTTGCAGATGACGTTGTTCTGTTGGCCTCATCATCCTGCGACCTACAGCTCTCACTGGATCGGTTCGCAGCCGAGTGTGAAGCGGCTGGGATGAGAATCAGCACCTCCAAATCTGAGGCCATGGTCCTCAGCCGGAAAAGGGTGGAGTGCTCTCTCAGGGTTGGGAGTGAGATCCTGCCCCAAGTGGAGGAGTTTAAGTATCTCGGGGTCTTGTTCACGAGTGAGGGTAAAATGGAATGGGAGATCAACAGGCGGATCGGTGCAGCGTCTGCAGTGATGCGGGCTCTGTATCGGTCCGTCGTGGTGAAGAAGGAGCTGAGCCAAAAGACAAAGCTCTCAATTTACCGGTCGATCTATGTTCTTACCCTCACCTATGGTCATGAGCTGTGGGTAGTGACCGAAAGAACAGGATCGCGAATACAAGCGGCCGAAATGAGTTTCCTTCGCAGGGTGTCTGGGCTCTCCCTTAGAGATAGGGTGAGAAGCTCGGTCATCCGGGAGGGGCTCAGAGTAGAGCTGCTGCTCCTCCGCATCGAGAGGAGCCAGATGAGGCGGGTTGGGCATCTATTTAGGATGCCCTCTGGACGCCTCCCTTGTGAGGTGTTCCGGACACGCCCCACCGGAAAGAGACCCCGGGGAAGACCCAGGACACGCTGGAGGGACTATGTCTCTCGGCTGGCCTGGGAACGCCTTGGGATCCCCCCGGAAGAGCTGGAAGAAGTGGCCAGGGAGAGGGAAGTCTGGGCATCCCTGCTGAAGCTGCTGCCCCCGCGACCCGACCTCGGATAAGCGGAAGAAAATGGATTGATGGATGGATGGATTAAATATTAATAATTGAACTCATGTCTAACATTTCCACATTTATATAATGTTCAAGAAGAACTGACCTGCTTATCTTCAACAATTCAACATAATTTTGCACTCTGCTATCCCAATAAAACTCAATTTACTGTACATATTAAAATTAAACATAAAAGTATGTATGAATATGTATGGATTTTTGTACCCCTGCCATGCATCGTCTGCTGAAACACATCACAGAGAAGGCGGCTCACACTGAAGGTAACCTGCTTGTCAATCTGCTCCAGATCTTCACGATTCCGAGACAGATGCTGCTCTGCTGCCTCTACCAGATGAAGAAGCAGAAGGTAACATCGGGTTGGTCAGCGCCAAGCTCCAGAGGGCACTGCGATCCTGGGTGGCTGAGCCTGCATTGAAGAGACGTAAAGCGATTATAGGTGAGAATGAAGTCTCAATAATATCAAATTTATTAAAGCGCTGTTAAGTTTATGTCTGAAGTGGATAAAAGGGGATAAAACATTCTGTAAGTTTTGCACTTAAATTTGCAACAAACCGTCTGAGCGTTTTGATGAATTTTCTATAACAGAAAGGACTCTGATCATAGTGCATCTGTATATGACTTATTTATTTATTTAAGAATATGTTATCTTTGTCAGAAATGGGAGGATTGAATGCAAATGCAGTTTACTGGATGGTAATTAAAAGACAAGATAAGAAAACAAAACAGGTTTGAACAGTGATTCCCGACTTTCCCAAATAGTAAGCAAGTAAAAGTACAGTAGAAGTCCTCAGTATGAAAAGTACATAGCGTTTACTAGCTTATACTAAAGATCTTTCTCCTTTTCTTACTCTCTCTCTCTCTCTCTCTCTCGTTCTCTTTCCCTCCTTCCCGATTGTGAACAAGCTGTTTTCGCCGCTGTCGGCAACCAGCTCCGCTTCTGATTTCAAACACCTGCTATGTTATTAGGCGTGTCTCTAAGGAAAAACAAGACACACAGTTACGCATAATAGGCAGCAGGTGCCGAAATCCCCACTTCAAATATTACACACCACTGGCGCCAAGCAGAAAAAAGGTAAAAAGTATCCTCGGATAAAACTACTGTACTCAAATAAAGGACAGATTTGAGAAATATGTACCAAAATAGAGTAAAAAAGTAGATGCACTCAGTTACCTCCGATCTCTGGAATTGAAAATATTTGGTAGACTCTTACCTGTAAATGGCGAAACATGATTTTGGTTATAAACACAGAGCATTGGTAGCGTAGTTGTTGGTTCCGATGATAACTACAGTACAACGACACATCTTTTTGCTTAAGTTATCAGGGGAAATGTGATTGTGTGACCTGGGATTTAAAATCCATCATGGCCATGCCTGTAGGTCATACTGCATTTCTCCTGAGCCTCCCTCTATGGTCGTAGACCTTGTCAGGTTCAGTGATGGAACTCCAGGGGGATCAAGCACATCTAGAGCTGGCAACCTGCATCCTTTCCTCTGGTCTGTAGCCCTCCCAGTCAATTATGTATTGGAGTTTGCCCTCTTTGTGTCATGAGTTCAGGATAAATTTCATCATATATGCAGGTTGGCTCTTGTGAGTGTGGAGGGGGTTTGCATGGAACCTGACCTGGGAGGTTTGATATGAGAGACGTGAAAGGACGGGGCAGCTATGGCTTGTCAGGTTCAGCTTGTAGGTGACATCATTAATACACTAGAGGATTTTGAAGGGCAGATGTACAGCATGGTGACCACATTTCCTGCACCCTGGGTCACATGCATTTTTTATTATTTTTATTTTTTGTGAAGTTTGCCTGGTTTGTATGCTGCGGTTTTTCCTGGTCAGCAAATCTCCTGTTTGCCTTGGCTTCCCAATCCAGGTTTTGACATGCTCTCTTCTCCAGAACCAGCTGAACATGGCTAGTGAGTCTGAGAGGGTGGCATTCCAAGGAAACACTAATGGGTGGTACCCCAGGACACCAGGGAAAGGGTTTCACTGTGTTCCACAGTAGCAGAGCAAGTTGTCTGCATATTCCACCCAGGAAAACATAACTAACGCTAACCCTAACCCTAACTAAAAACATTTGGTGTACTTTTATCTGATTAATTCTGTTCTCTGTTTTATATCCTTTCTCTCAGCTCTATATGTTGTGATCCTGCTTGCTTCAGCATGTTGCTGTGGCCTCCTGAAACCAGCCAGTCATGCTCCAGCACTCTTTCACCACAACACCAACTTACAGCAACTGCTAGATCTCCGTAGCAACCTGAGCGCCCAGGGGATCTCCTGTCACACGTGCTCAGGTGAGAGGCGACACTGATGTCGCTATATATCTCATTTCCTTACGTCTCATTCTTATTATCTCAGAGGAACTCTCACATACTTTCCTCCCCAAACCTGTAATAATGCTCTTGCGCTTGAAGGAACCTAAAGACAGAATAAATCAGTAATGAATAATTCAGGAGGGCTAGTGTCTTGCCTCCAACCAATGTTAAACAGCTCAATGCCACAGCGTAACCAACTCTGTCACCACTTTGCCCATTGTTATTTTTTACTGGGCCGCATTCTGGATGCTGCTGAAATGATTTCACTCTGTGTCCCACAGGAGTGTTTATGGAGACACCACACAGCTTGCACAGCAGCGTCCGTGCCGTGAGCTCCGCATCGAGGAAAAACTCCCCATCAAACCAAGCTGAAGGGACTCAGAGACAGCAAAACAGCATCAATGCTACACATTCTACAACAGGTCTAATTCACATTGTGGGGTTACTATATACACTCACCTAAAGGATTATTAGGAACACCTGCTCAATTTCTCATTAATGCAATTATCTAATCAACCAATCACATGGCAGTTGATTCAATGCATTTAGGGGTGTGGTCCTGGTCAAGACAATCTCCTGAACTCCAAACTGAATGTCCGAATGGGAAAGAAAGGTTATTTAAGCAATTTTGAGCGTGGCATGGTTGTTGGTGCCAGACGGGCCGGTCTGAGTATTTCACAATCGTCTCAGTTACTGGGATTTTCACGCACAACCATTTCTAGGGTTCTTTACAAAGAATGGTGTGAAAAGGGAAAAACATCCAGTATGCGGCAGTCCTGTGGGTGAAAATGCCTTGTTGATCCTAGAGGTCAGAGGAGAATGGGCCGACTGATTCAAGCTGATAGAAGAGCAACTTTGACTGAAATAACCACTCGTTACAACCGAGGTACGCAGCAAAGCATCTGTGAAGCCACAACACGCACAACCTTGAGGCGGATGGGCTACAACAGCAGAAGACCCCACCGGGTACCACTCATCTCCACTACAAATAGGAAAAAGAGGCTACAATTTGCACGAGCTCACCAAAATTGGACAGTTGAAGACTGGAAAAATGTTGCCTGGTTTGATGAGTCTCGATTTCTATTGAGACATTCAAATGGTAGAGTCAGAATTTGGCGTAAACAGAATGAGAACATGGATCCATCATGCCTTGTTACCACTGTGCAGGCTGGTGGTGGTGGTGTAATGGTGTGGGGGATGTTTTCTTGGCACACTTTAGGCCCCTTAGTGCCAATTGGGCATCGTTTAAATGCCACGGGCTACCTGAGCATTGTTTCTGACCATGTCCATCCCTTTATGACCACCATGTACCCATCCTCTGATGACTACTTCCAGCAGGATAATGCACCATGTCACAAAGCTCGAATCATTTCAAATTGGTTTCTTGAACATGACAATGAGTTCACTGTACTAAAATGGCCCCCACAGTCACCAGATCTCAACCCAATAGAGCATCTTTGGGATGTGGTGGAACGGGAGCTTCGTGCCCTGGATGTGCATCCCACAAATCTCCATCAAATGCAAGATGCTCTCCTATCAATATGGGCCAACATTTCTAAAGAATGCTTTGAGCACCTTGTTGAATCAATGCCACGTGGAATTAAGGCACTTCTGAAGGGGAAAGGGGGTCAAACACCGTATTAGTATGGTGTTCCTAATAATCCATTAGGTGAGTGTAAATTGTAAATTTATTATAATGCACCTTATAGGGACAGCACAATGGCTTAGTGGTTAGCCCTGTCGCCTTGCACCTCCAGGGTCCAGGTCCGATTCCCGTCTCTGTGTGCATGGAGTTTGCATGTTCTCCCTGTGCTTGGTGGGTTTTCATCTGGGAACACCGGTTTCCTCCCACAGTCCAAAGACCTGCAAACAAGGCTAATTGGTGTTCCATAATTACCTGTAGTGTGTGTATGTGTGTGTGTGTGTCCTGCAATGAATTACCCCACCTCGTGCCCTAAGTCTCCTGGGTTAGGCTCCAGGACCCCCACGACCCTGTATTCAGGAGTAAGCGGTATAGACGGCGAGTTAGAGTGCACTTTATGGTGCGAAACTGTATGATATTGCTCTGGTGAGTTAAATTATTTGTCCAAATTAGGTTTTATAAAACATTGTAATAATTAAAAAAAGTGTGATAATTAAAAAAAAAATCCAAGGTGTGGAGTGAGCTAAATCTTCTAGTAATGCAACTCAGCTTCTGTACTGGATTTGCTACCATGTGCACACACAAACAAAATCTCCTTTATTTAATTTATATTTTGTCCAGATTGAAGCACTATACTGTACCTATTTATTGCTTTATATGAATGTGGAACTATGTCATTTTTAACATGTGTGATTTTTCTTATACATACAAGGGGCGTTCAAGTCTAACCGGGACTTTTGGTGACCTTTCTGATGGATGAAGGTGTAAAACCTATTGACATTTATAAAACAGTTCACACAATGGTGAGACGCATCTGACTGTGGGAACTGAACACACAGTCATCCACCAACACCACTTGCACATTACAGGAATTCAGATGGGAGTTATTGCCACATCCCTGTACAGTCCTAACCTCGCTCCAAGCCATTTCCACAAGTTTGTGGCATAAAAGGAGAAAACTGAAAACCTTCCACTTTGATGGTATCCAAGCACTAGTGCAACACCGGGATAAGTGCATTAGTGTAGCAGCGGATTATATAGAGAAACAAAGGAAGTTCATAACAGATAATTACTGTGTTCTGTTATTCTGAGCAATTAAATGTCCTGGTTTGACTCGAACACTTCTTATACTTTTGCACAAAATCTGGAGCTCGGTCAACTTTCTTTTTTTTTTTTTTTTTTCATGAATAACACATTTCTTGTGCAAACACTGTATATCATTTCCAGTGTGATAAACAATCAAGATGTACCTTTTTTAACTGTACATTAAAGAAGTTTATCATTTTAAAGCTCAGCAGGTGTTTCTGTATGCATAAATTAAAGGTTTACTTTATTGTCCCTACAGATGGCCTTCTGACAGTTTATGTGTCTAAGCTGGAGGTAGATGCACCTGTTACCCTCTACCGCTACTCACTTAGTGCCAGCATGCCTGCTCCCTGGAGAGCTCTCAGCCCCAGGCATGGAGACGTGCCATCATTTCAGGTCCACACACACACACATACACCAGCATGTCTCACCGGTTTTACCGTACATCACATGCACAGTAGGTTCTCAAACTTTTTTTTGTAGCTAGAGAATATGTTCATTTCACCGAACCACACAGTAACAGTTTGTGTGCCATTGTGCAATTATACTTTGTCTAGTTATTATACATGGAAAGCATGGAGCCTTAAATTCCTGAATGTTCCACTGACACAATATTAGGTCTAAGGTATTATTTAAAAATCTAATTGCTTTTAAGGTATTAAATTAAACCTATGTAAGTAGAGTGACTCGTTAAACGGTCTAATAACTATAAAAACGTAGGCACCGCCAGATTACTGATTTACATGCAATTGGATTTTTAAGAATAAATTAAGAATATTTGATTTAGTAACGCCACTAGTGTGCTCAAAAAATCTTACAATTCTGTTTTTGCTCACACTATAAACAATTTTATTGATTGCATAATTATGCCTAATAACAGCCTGGAATCATAATTACAAAAAAAAAAAGTATATTTACCCATTCTTCTATAAAGGCATTTATCAGACTCGAAAGTAAATAAATAAATAAATAAATGTCAGTAATTGGCTTTACATTTAAAAGTTTTAGAGCACAAACCCAACAGAACCTTAGAATAAACAGTGCCTGTTTTAGGGATTATAAACAGTGACACCAATGCAAAATGCAGTTCTTTAGTAAAGAACATTCGGCAAAACGCCAGTGCAAAGTGATGCAACACAATACAAAATGCATTACCAAGTAGATAACACCTAATTAATTACCAACTTGAACTTGGCCAGTAATCAGGATAGGTAAGAAGAATGGAGTCTTCCCAAACACAACCGCACAGACAAATTGGTTTTTGCAAGAGGTTAATGTTGCTGCTTCACAGAAATCTATAAACGCTCATTGCATATGCCTGGCTGGAGAAACAGTACATCATTTAACTTGAGCCACTCTTTTGTAAACTGTCAATCTCTGTCCAAGAAAAACAATAATGATTCATATTTTTTTTTAAACCCTTGTGGCCCTTTTTTGCTTAAATTTGTCAGTTTATGATGGTTTTATTATCATTGCAACAGGCTTATAACAGTCGCCATGGCAACTACAGTGCACGGCTTACGGTGTGTGTGTCGCATGCCTACCATCCACGGCCACGATGGATGTTGACCTTGGGGTCATGCGACCCTAGTCACGGCTGGAGGTCAGACTTCAGTTTCTTTGTGGCGCTTAGCGAGCAGAAGAACAGCAGGTGAGATGAATAGTTTCCATAAGTTGCTCTGGTAACTGTTTTATTATAAAGAATTTGGCTGATATCACATGGTGTGAGACACTAGGTACTTTGAATTACCACCAATGCAAAAGAGACATATGTCAGAATCAACTGATATACTGTATATGCCATCTTTTAATCAAGGGTGTCAATTCCATGAATATGAATATTTATTACATATTCATATACACCAATCAGCCATTACAGTAACACCACATAACGTTAACACATACTGATTATCAATTAGATGCCAGTAAACTGCAGACAAGATCAAGGGTCACCCATGCCATGATAAAAATACACCAGAACATCTAGCGCACCCAGGTTGTTACGCATCATGCCCAGCAGGCAAATGTTGCCAACCCAGCCTCCTAGCTCCCAATCTGATTAAGCACCCACATGATGCTCCATCCACACCCACCCTGCAACCCACAGCACCCAATAGATACCCTCCCAACATCCTGGTGCCGGAAACCCCAGCACACCCCATAGGCACAGCATGGCCAAGCCTCAAGAGGCCAGAGCCACCCCAGTGGCACAAGGGGAGTGCAAAACCAAGGTGGTTTTAAGGTCATGGCTGATCAGCGTAGTTATCTTCCATAGTATACAGTAGGTTGGTGTTAGCCTACATCATTCGTTGGCATTACTGGTTGGCCTCCTCCAAGTCTGTTGGCACGGTTAAACAGATGTCTGAGCTAATAAATGATCCACTTTCACTTTCAAGAGTTTGGTAAGCTGCACTGGCAATTAAGAAATATATAACTGTGGATGATCTATAGAAACTGGCAGCATGCTTAACCCAAAGGATGCGACGAACCCAAGTGAGGAGGTAGAGAGACATAGTGTGGAAGGTTATTTCCAAGGTTTAATGGATTACCTTTGTAATAGTGTGTTATGTAAATGTTATGTAACATATAACATGTGCACAAAAATAAACCCTGAAATGGACAGTGAGTTGTAGTTGTAGATGCAATAACCCCATACTTGGGTCTGGGCATACATGATCTGATGGTTTATACCTACAGTAGGATTGGGTTTCACTTATCAACCAGAGCCACTATCCTTAAGGTTAAGATGATGGACTAGGGTTTACTTTCCAACTCTGGAGGCTGCGTAGATTTAGAAAATACAGAGGGCATCTCCTTTAACAATTTGAATGCCATAATGTAGAATACGAACATAATGCATGCACTTAAAACCATACAGGATATATGGTCCATTGCATGTAAGCATGTAATAACTGTATACATAATCCAGGTTCTCATGGATAACGATGCAATATAAATGTATCCGCAAACTGCTCTCAACTCTCCTGAGAGTAGTTTGATGTCCCTGGTTGCCATTTTAGAGAAAACGATTATTATGAGAATAGAAAGTGCATGGTTGCCCGTTGAATATTTGCAGATCACTTGGATAGCACTGCATAATCTGCACTTCTAGAGTGAAAATGTCAGAATAGAAATAAAATGCCATTCGAGCTCTATTCCTGTTCTGCCTCAAGGATCCAGGTAACCCACATATGGGATTTGTTGGGCTTAGCTCTGAGAGGAAGGTACCTCTGTAGTATTGAAATTTTGGTTGACGTGATTAAGGCATACAGTAATTTAAAATGCTACGGAAAATGTCATTGATAAGGCTCCAAATAATAGGATCATAGGTTAATTAAAAGGGCATTACTATGTTTTCTTGGTGCCTGGGTTGAGTCACAAAGTGAGGAGAGGAAGCAGTAGAGGTACTGTACCTCCAAAGACAAAGTTTTTTGAGCTGGAATAAAGGGTATCATCGCCAGACAGCTGATCAGCAGAATCATACTATGAGTGATCTTTCTCTTTTTGTTGAAAACACTATCTTTAGGTTCTAATAAAGCGACAGGGAGCATGACATGCAGGCTCCAACTCCATCGCCATGCAGATGAACCAGTCAGGAAGTAAATTCTAGTCAATTTTCTGGGTCATGACCTCTGATGCAGAGCCTCAAATCTGAAATGATGTGGTGAGCACGGCAATTGCTCCTCCAAGGAAAGGTTTCTTGCTTACTCAGGGGAATACAAAAATACTGAGATAGGAAAATGCAATAGAATTTTTGCCACTACAGAAATTGTATTGTAAATCTCCTGTTGGCTGTAGGAAAGGGTTAGTGCTATCTTTAAAACAGGGTTTGTGCAGACCAGATTCTGGGACAGAAATAACATTGACGTTCCAGGTCACTATTTACCCCAAAATCAGCCACAACATTACAAACCTTAACATTATAACCACCTATATATACCTATACAACCTATATGTACCCTATACAAAGGGTTCACCTTTGTGCTCTGACCCCCTGGGGCGTACTGTGGTGTCACATGAGTGCCTGATCAGATTGGGATTTGGGGAGTGTGGCAGTGGGTCAACAGCCTTAGGCACTCTGGCTTCTGGGCCACAGTGTGGGCTGTGCTGCATGGCCAGCATTCATTTCTTTCATGACCAGCATTGATAAAAAAAAAAAAATTTTTGCCAATTTGAGCTGCATTGGCTTATCTGTAGGATCGAATTGTCTGGTTTGGTCCCCCGTGGGCATGGGTGAGCCTTGGGTCCTGTCACCAGTTTGCTGGAATATAATTGACAATCGGTGTTAATGTTAGGTAGTGTTATTGTTATGGATGATCAGTGTATACTTTTGGAGAACTGGCATGCATGACTTGAGATGAAGCAGGAGGAGGGGCAACTAAGAGTCATGGAGCTCTTGGAATGAGACAAAGATTACAGAACCATGCCTTAAGTCCAAAATTCATAAAAGCAGACAGATGAATCCATAAAATAGTGGATGGAGAGAAAGACATCCTACTATGGAGGACTAAACATGACATCATTATAAATAAATAAATACATAAATAAATGTGTGAATAAATAAGTAAATATAGAAATAAATAAATAAATACATAAATACAATAAGCCCTGGAAAATTGCTAAATATATTCCTACCTTTCTTTATTAGCATATTTCAAGATATATTTATTTCTTAATTTTCACATTTATTCATTTATTTATTTTTGTGTTGTCACATTTCACTATGAATCTATTTGAATCTATCCACATTATTACATATACACTTCCGTTCAAAAGTTTTAGATCACTTTCTAACTCGATGATGGTTCCTGATGTTTATTTCTTTCTACATTGTAAAGTTTTGCTGAAAGCGTCCAAAAACTGCATGAATCTCCTTTGAACAGTTGATATTGAGATGTTTCTGCTACTTCTGCTCTGTAAAGACTTCATAACGCCTCTAATCTGAGCTGCTGTTAATTGGTCATTTTTCAGGCTGATAACTCTAAATGAACTTCTCGTCTGCAGCAGAGGTAGGTTTTGGTCTCGTCCTCCTGGGACGGCCTTCATGAGAGCCAGTTTCATTATGGTGCTGGACGGATTTTGCAAATGCACTTGACACAATACTGTTCTTGCAGGAACTATTACAGAAAGGCCGACCTCTGTGTCTTAAAATAACAACTAAGTGTGGTTTTTTGTTGTTGTTACGTAATTACCTAATTCCATATGTGTTATTTTATAGTTTTGAAATCCCCAGTATTGTTGTAGTATGTAGAAAATAAATCACTAAACAAAAACAAAGAAATTTGCAAGTGATCTAAAACTTTTGAACGGTAGTGTATATATTTCTGCATTTCCACATTTCTACATTTATTTCTTTGTCGCTGTATGCTGATAAGGTAGGCGGGTCCCAGCCTTAGTCGAAATAATGATTGGTTAAATGAAGTGAGATTGTTTCGACTCAACTAGTAATGCCTTAGCTTGTAATCACTGCTGTCTGGCAACTACAGTATGGCGTATTTTTTACAAGCTGCCGCTAATGAGTAAAGATCATTAGCCGGTGAAATTGAAAACCTCGCAGCAAATGACTGCATTTTATATCGAGTCGAAAGATTAATGGACGATTTAGTTCAGCTTGATACTGAGATGGATGTTGACCTTAACCAAACTGTGTTTGACGGTCTTCAAGAACTTCAAGGATCCCGCAGAATGTGTGCTAACGGTCCCTCATTGGCAGCCATTTGCATAGTTAGTTTCAGATAAGTAAAAAGCATCACGCTGATTAGATCCATTGCTTCTGTCTGACGGGCCCAATCACGGTTTCAACTACGGCTGGGACCCGCCTACCTTATAAGCATACAGCGACAAAGAAACAAATGTAGAAATGTGGAAAAGCAGAAATAAATAAATGTAGAAATGTGGAAAAACAGAAATAAATAAACGTAGAAATGTGGAAAAACAGAAATAAATGAATGTAGAAATGTGGAAAAGCAGAAATAAATGAATGTAGAAATGTGGAAAAGCAGAAATAAATAAATGTAGAAATGTGGAAAAACAGAAATAAATAAACGTAGAAATGTGGAAAAACAGAAATAAATAAATGTAGAAATGTGGAAAAACAGAAATAAATAAATGTAGAAATGTGGAAAAGCAGAAATAAATAAATGTAGAAATGTGGAAAAACAGAAATAAATAAATGTAGAAATGTGGAAAAACAGAAATAAATAAATGTAGAAATGTGGAAAAGCAGAAATAAATAAATGTAGAAATGTGGAAAAACAGAAATAAATAAATGTAGAAATGTGGAAAAGCAGAAATAAATAAATGTAGGAATGTGGAAAAACAGAAATAAATAAATGTAGGAATGTGGAAAAGCAGAAATAAATGAATGTAGAAATGTGGAAAAGCAGAAATAAATAAATGTAGGAATGTGGAAAAACAGAAATAAATGTAGAAATGTGGAAAAGCAGAAATAAATAAATGTAGAAATGTGGAAAAACAGAAATAAATGTAGAAATGTGGAAAAACAGAAATAAATAAATGTAGGAATGTGGAAAAGCATAAATAAATAAATGTAGAAATGTGGAAAATCTAAAATAAATAAATAAAAGAATGTGACAACACAAAAATAAATAAATGAAGAAATGTGGAAATTCAGAAAAAAATAAATCTTGAAATATGTTAATAAACAAATGTAGGAATATATTTAGTAATTTTCCAGGGCTTATTGTATTTATGTATTTATTTATTTCTATATTTACTTATTTATTCACACATTTATTTATTTATTTATTTATTTATTTATTCACACATTGATTTAT
The DNA here is from genome assembly GCA_030522415.1 of Channallabes apus. Taxonomy (NCBI): domain Eukaryota; kingdom Metazoa; phylum Chordata; class Actinopteri; order Siluriformes; family Clariidae; genus Channallabes; species Channallabes apus. Next base: position 39,912,822 of record CM060111.1, read on the forward strand.
TTATAATTATGTCATATTTAGTCCTCCATATCCTACAACTTACAATCAGAAATCTGAAAAACAAGATCAAGAGATGTTGTTAAAGTTGTTTTTAGCACCGAACGATGCAGTGTGCATCGAGGTCTGAAATAAACCACAGTTAAGCCACAAGTGAAAGCAATCACTCTTAATTGGGAAACAACATCTTCCCCTGGTGGTCACCAGAGGAACTGATTAGATTCATCACCATCACATATCACATATCATTACAAAAACATATTGTAATATTTATAGTCTGACACTTCCATTGTGACTAACATTTGCCATTTACTATATTTCTATGTGTAACCAAATACTTTCCCTATTTTAGGAAGTTGTATTTTGCCCAGCACAACCTGAGCCCGTATCCTAGCCGTGTGTGTGACGGACCGCCAGGCTGTATGGTCAGCTCAACGCATGATGGAGCCACCCAGAGCATTTTCTACACCCCGGTGCCTGCAGGTAGAACATTTGAAACCGTACAGGCGCATACCAGGAAATGTATATACTGTAAACTATTAAATATGATTGAGATGGATACTTGTTGCATTGAACATTCAAATCCTATTCAAACCTAAGGACCAACATGATGCTAGTGATAGACAGGTAGCTGGCCTTCTCTCTCATGTCCTTTCATCTTTCATTCTAAGCATATTTTAAAGAAGACCTCCATTCTGAAAATAATAGCGTACAGCTTGGAGTTTCAAAGTACAAACAAATGAGATGCCTTCCAACACTGGACAAACACTGTGTCATAAACATGGCCCATCATTGGCCAATTCGATGTCAAAAACTGTTTAACATACTGTTTTTGTTAACTTAACTACTTACCCCATACTCCCATACCGTATGCCCCTAATTTAAAGCAATTTTTGCTGATTTCTCAGTTTCTCTTGCAACAGAAAGGAGATACATCTCCCATTGTACTCTGTTCAGTCAGACATACTGTAATAAGCACTAAGAGTGCTATTATGCACTTTAAGAGCTACAGTATGAGTCAATATCTGGGTAGATGGAATTGATAACTAATCTTTATGATCGTTGAGATAACTTTTGGCTGTTTCAGCCCCTAGAGAGGTGAAGAGCTCAAAGACATCTGGCTTTAACCCATGTAGCGGTGGCGGATGTGGGAAGCCAGCAGTACGTCCACTGGTGGACACCGGAGCCATGGTGTTCGTCGTGTTCGGGATACTCGGGGTCAACCGGACTCAACGTTCAGACAACCATGTTATTGGAGACCTGGTGAGACATACAGTAGGAGTGCAAATGTGTTTCTTGCTTTTATATTTTATACAGAAAAACAGCAACAATAATAGATTTCATGTATATATAACCTTTTGGTTCAGTGGTAAAGTTGTCGCCTGCCATGTGCAAGACCACTGCACCAAACCCAGTCGCCGGATTTGCACGAAATAGGGATTCCAGACACTGATAAAGTGGAAAGGGTTGTGTCAGGAAAGGACATCTGACATGAAACGTGTATTAAATCAGATCCGCAGAGGATAAGAGACGTCCCTCTGACGACCCCTAACGGAAACACTAGGAAGAAGAGGAAAAACAACATTTACTAGGATATATCAATGTGTTATTCAGAACTTGAGTTATATTCACAATTAAACATTAGTCATTTAAACAAACAGAATGCATTACAAGCGTTCAGTGTTAAAATAGTGATTCAAAAGTAAAATTCTTTGTTTCTTGGTTGGTTCGGTCACTTCTTTAGCTGCATCGCCACAATCTGACAATTCAGACATCTATCCATCTAAATGTACAGAAGAGTGACAAATGAATTAATTGTGAGAATGCAAATGACATGAATCACACGCTATCTTGCTCACAATCACTTACTCGCTCATCATCTATACAGTGTCGCGGGGACCTGGAGACTATCCCAGGAGACAATCCCAGGAGACAATCCCAGGAGACTTACAGTAGGACACAAGGCGGGGTACACACTGTACGGGGTGCCAATCAATCACAAGGGACACATGCATACGTACACACTCTCATTCACACTACAGGCAATTTTTTGTCTTTGGGAGGAAACTGGAGCACCCAGAGGAAACCCACCTCAAGCACAGGGAGAACATGCATGGCAGGAATCGAACCCACCAGTTAAACAGCACTCTCCAGCATCATCAAAACACCAAATGAGGGAATATCTTTTGCAAGGAAGGTGTTAGTCAATGCAGTATGGTTCTACAGACTCAATGCCAAGGTACATTGAAGCTGATTCGTAATGCAGGTTATTATAGGCTATTTTTTCATTTGCTACCTGATATCAAACTATATGCAGTAATTACTATCTTTTACATTTTATACATTGTCTCAATTGCCCTGCGATGGATTGGAATCCCCGTCCCGGGTCTACCCCTCCTAGTGGCCTGGGACAGGCTCCAAAGCTCCAAAAAGCATGTACAGGAGAATCAGTATAGAGGATGAGTGGGTGGGTATTGTTACTAGATTTTATTAACTGATGTGCTGGGATTGGACTCGAAGCAGACATTTCCTGACTGTTGTAACCTTTTCACATTTGGAAATAAACTAAAAAGCTTCTAATTAGTGGTAACAGACATGTTAAGCTTAAGAGGCTTGTTTAATGGCTGGCCACAGAGGAGAGTGGCCTACATCACTGAATTCATCACATTTCATATTTCTACATCCTTTAAATTATTTGATCAGAGTCGATTCGGTTAACGTTCAACGCAAAGTGTGTAATTTATGTCCTGCCTGAGCTACAATATTACAAAAGTCAATATAGAATAGGTTTCATATGTCATTTTTATATATTTTATATTCATGTTTCAACTTTTTTATGTTCCGTATAGAGTCATTATCACAAAGTCACTGTGCAGTGCTGGCTTTGATTTAGACTTTAGTGTCATTTTTGTAATTGTTACTTTGATTGCCTTCTCCTACAAAGGGCAGCGTGATCTACGATCCTGACTTTGATCTCTTCAATGAAATTGGCCACTTGTGCCGACTCTGCAAAGCCATCAGTGCCAATACGCAGCTTGTCAAGCCTGGTGGGGCACAGTGCTTACCTTCAGGTGAAACGACACACATACACATGCTGACGCACACAAGAATTGCCGTATATGAGGAATAAAAGATTTCAGATTTGTGCTGTCGTTGGAAAATAATCAACCACCAGGGGATAAAAGTGCAAGAGTGCTTTTTGATCAATCCATATCACACCACATGTTTGTTGGTTATTTTTCAAAAAGAAGACATCTTGTATTTTATTCTGTGCGAAATGACGCCAAGGCACCGGGAAAGATGCACCAAATTATCAAAATGGTTACATTATGGCATCTCAGACTGAGACATACTAAGTCTTACTTACTTTCTTACTCTTCGACTCTTATCCATTCTGTACTTTCTCTTCTTTTCCTTCAGGCAACAGTCTTACGTCAATACTTCCTCTCCTCCATCCTGAGTGTCAGTCTCTTCCCGAGCCCAACCTCCTGCCTGGACAGCTGTCCCATGGTGCAGTGGGTATGCAGGGGGGACGAGTCCACTGGATCTCCATGGCTTTTGAATCAGTGAGTTTAACACGGCTAGTGGAAAATTCATTGTTCGAGGAGTACATCTGCTATAACTTTTCTCCTGTTTATGTTCTGCTTGTCTTGAAAACCCAGACCACGTACAAAGGGAAGTCGTCGTTTCAGGCCTACTCGGATTTCCTGCAATGGGAGAGCTTCCTGCAGGAGCAGTTAGCATCCCTCCCACAAAGTTCAGCTCTGAGACGTGGCTTTCAGACTTGCCAGCACTGGAAGCAGATATTCATGGAGATCATAGGTGCATAAAAGTGGGAGAAGGCGTAACGATTATAATAAATAAAGAAAATTGTGCTTGATTATATTCTGTTTGAAGATCAAAGTTGACATTTCCTTGTGGCATTCTTTGATTCCGTCCTAACTGTAGGTGTGGAGAGCGCGCTTTACAGTTTACTTATGTCCTTGGCCATCTGTATAGCATCTGTTGCTGTGTTTACTGTCCATCCTCTACTTTTGCTGCCTATCCTGCTTAGCATTCTGGGTAAGAGACATCGGCTTTCCGTGAACCTACTTCAGGAATGTTCCTTCGACCATTGTCCATACTTATAAACTTGTACGGACCACTACAGCCTGCAGCAGAGGTTCTGAGACCCAAACATGTCATTAGTGCTAATAATAATAATAATAATAATAATATTATAGAATATATTACCGTACACCTTGCTGTTTATGCGTTAATTCATTAAGTCAGCAGTGCAATGCAGATACAAGTAACAAAGAACAGCTCTGTATAAGAATCAATGGATGAACCTCTGATTTCTCTGATTGGATAACTGCATAAATCTGACAAAAGTGCATGGGAGTGGTTCAGTTAGAGTACACTTTTAGCAATAGCTAGCTCCTTTGACCCAATAGAACATTGTTATGACATTATATGTTCATATTTGGATCTTTGTTTCTTATAGGCCGAATAAACTGTATTAATGGTCGAGACCAGTCAGTCTTCACACCCCTGTTTCGATTTGAGTTCATTTATATATTGTGCAATTGAACCAACCAATAGTTAATTTGAAGTGTGGAAATATAATCATTAATATACAAAGAAAATAGCTTCATTATTGAGACACTACAAATCATCCCAGGCATCTACTTTAAAGAGGCGGGATGGTGGTGTAGTAGTTAGCACTGGCGCCTTGCACCTCCAGGGTCCGGGTTCGATTCCCGGCCAGGCTCGATTCCCGTCTCTGTGTGCATGGAGTTTGCATGTTTTCCCCGTGCTTGATGGGTTTCCTCCCACAGTCCAAAGAAATGCAGGTTGGGATAATTGGCGTTCCCAAATTCCTGTGTGTGTGCCCTGCGATGGATTAGCACCTGTCCAGGGTGTACCCTGCCCCATGCCTTAAGCCTCCTGAGATTGGCTCCAGGTCCCTGTGACCCTGAATACAGGATAAAGTGATATAGAAGATGAGTGGGTGATCTAATCTAAAGACAGACAAATACAGGAAAATTATTGTCCTTTGGTAACAATAACTCGGCTCCATCACACATCATTTGTTGATTATATTCTTGTGATACCCTGAAGTGAAGTCAGATCCTAAATCTGTACTAAATGATGCATGCTATGAATAGTGAAAAGCCTGCAGAAACAACAGCTATTATAATCTTTATTTCGTGCATTGTTACCTTGATATAATGTGAAAGAAATATATAAATTCTATTCAAATTGATCTATTATTATAAAAATCTTTTTAAATTGAAAATATGATATGTACAGTGACCAGCCATACAGTAACAAAATAAACACCTGCCTAATATCAAGTAGGTCACCCTTTTGCTACCATAACAGTAAAGTGTTTCTCACACCTTTCTACTGGAATCAGCAGTAATCTACAGTAGCTCTTCCATTGGATCAGACTACATGGGCCAGCCTTGGCCAACCAGAACCCTGTTGCCTGTTCATCAGTTTTCCTTCTTTGGATCAATTTTTGTAGGTCCTGACCAATACAGACCAAAAACATTCTACAAGAGCTGAAGTTTTGGAGTAGCTCAGTTCCAGTTGTCTAGCCATCACTTAAATCCTTACTCTCCATACCTGTTGCCATTGTAACAGGAAATTGTGATGGCTAGAGGAGTGGGTCAGAACAACTCCAAAACTGCAGCTCTGCTGGGAAGTTCTGAGTTACTAAAGAAGGTTGATGCTAAAGAAGGTTAATGCTGGTTCCACTAGGAAAGTGTCAGACCACACAGTAGATCACTGTTCAAAAGAGGGACCTACTCAATATTATTGGCAGCTCAGTGGTTAAGGCATTGGACTACGGTTCGGAAGATCCCAGGTTCAAACCTCACAACCACCAAGTTGCCACCGTTGGGCCCTTGAGCAAGGCCCTTAACCCTCAACTGCTCAGATGTATAATGAGATTAAAAAATGTAAGTCGCTCTGGATAAGAGCGTCTGCCAAATGCCTAAATGTAAATGTAAATGAATTGAAGCTAAGAGTGATGTATCTACCCCTGCGCAGGTGTGGTGTGTCTTGTGGTGGCAGTGATGTACTGGTTAGGCTGGGAGATGGGTGCAGTGGAGGCGATCTCTCTCTCCATCTTAGTTGGATCGTCGGTGGATTACTGCCTACACCTGGTTGAGGGCTTTCTGCTTGCTGGAGATGCAGAAAATATGGGGAGTGTCAGTCACAGCACGGTATGGGCTCAAAATATATTCATATATTTGGATTGTATAATTGTATCCTCTTCTTTGTTAATGTACAGTGGTGTGAAAAACTATTTGCCCCCTTCCTGATTTCTTATTCTTTTGCATGTTTGTCACACTTAAATGTTTCTGCTCATCAAAAACCGTTAACTATTAGTCAAAGATAACATAATTGAACACAAATGCAGTTTTTAAATGAAGGTTTACATTATTAAGGGAGAAAAAAAAACTCCAAATCTACATGGCCCTGTGTGAAAAAGTGATTGCCCCCCTTGTTAAAAAATAACTGTGGTTTATCACACCTGAGTTCAATTTCTGTAGTCACCCCCAGGCCTGATTACTGCCACACCTGTTTCAATCAAGAAATCACTTAAATAGGAGCTACCTGACACAGAGAAGTAGACCAAAAGCACCTCAAAAGCTAGACATCATGCCAAGATCCAAAGAAATTCAGGAACAAATGAGAACAAAAGTAATTGAGATCTATCAGTCTGGTAAAGGTTATAAAGCCATTTCTAAAGCTTTGGGACTCCAGCAAACCACAGTGAGAGCCATTATCCACAAATGGCAAAAACATGGAACAGTGGTGAACCTTCCCAGAAGTGGCCGGCCGACCAAAATTACCCCAAGAGCACAGAGACAACTCATCCGAGAGCCCACAAAAGACCCCAGGACAACATCTAAAGAACTGCAGGCCTCACTTGCCTCAATTAAGGTCAGTGTTCACGATTCCACCATAAGAAAGAGACTGGGCAAAAACGGCCTGCATGGCAGATTTCCAAGGCGCAAACCACTTTTAAGCAAAAAGAACATTAAGGCTCGTCTCAATTTTGCTAAAAAACATCTCAATGATTGCCAAGACTTTTGGGAAAATACCTTGTGGACCGACGAGACAAAAGTTGAACTTTTTGGAAGGTGCGTGTCCCGTTACATCTGGCGTAAAAGTAACACAGCATTTCAGAAAAAGAACATCATACCAACAGTAAAATATGGTGGTGGTAGTGTGATGGTCTGGGGTTGTTTTGCTGCTTCAGGACCTGGAAGGCTTGCTGTGATAGATGGAACCATGAATTCTACTGTCTACCAAAAAATCCTGAAGGAGAATGTCCGGCCATCTGTTCGTCAACTCAAGCTGAAGCGATCTTGGGTGCTGCAGCAGGACAATGACCCAAAACACACCAGCAAATCCACCTCTGAATGGCTGAAGAATAACAAAATGAAGACTTTGGAGTGGCCTAGTCAAAGTCCTGACCTGAATCCTATTGAGATGTTGTGGCATGACCTTAAAAAGGCGGTTCATGCTAGAAAACCCTCAAATAAAGCTGAATTACAACAATTCTGCAAAGATGAGTGGGCCAAAATTCCTCCAGAGCGCTATAAAAGACTCGTTGCAAGTTATCGCCAAACGCTTGATTGCAGTTATTGCTGCTAAGGGCGGCCCAACCAGTTATTAGGTTCAGGGGGCAATTACTTTTTCACACAGGGCCATGTAGGTTTGGATTTTTTTCTCCCTAAATAATAAAACCCCTCATTTAAAAACTGCATTTTGTGTTTACTTGTGTTATCTTTGACTAATAGTTAAATGTGTTTGATGATCAGAAACATTTTGTGTGACAAACATGCAAAAGAATAAGAAATCATGGAGGGGGGCAAATAGTTTTTCACACCACTGTATTATGACAAAATATATATCGGTAAAAGAAGTGTGTGTACACAGAGGACTTGACAGTACTGGATTGTAGGAATATCATCAGCAGTATATTTAGACTTTTCAGCTTTTGTCCCAAGAATAATTTTATTCCAAGCAAAGACCTCTAAAGCTTTTTTGTCCATTGCTGTGTTTTACAGGACCCAGCGACCGAGCGTCAGCGGCGAACCCTGGAAGCTGTCAATCACGTCGGGGTTGCCATAGTATCAAGTGCGATCACGACAGTCATATCCACCGTACCACTGTTTTTCTGCACAATTATGCCTTTTTCAAAGTTCGGTCAGATTGTGGCTATTAACACTGCCATCTCGATATTATTTACCCTGGTTGTGACCACAGCCCTACTAGCCACAATGGGGCCTTCACACTTCACTCGGCCACCACGAGCTGTTCTCAAAGCCAGCTTGGTGGTGCTTGCAGTGGGGCTCTCAGGGTGCCTGTTCTGGTGGACTGGATCACAACTGATCCCCACTAGCTGGAGCTCTCTTATTACATAGACTTGGTGATAGTCTGCTGATCTGTTAGACTAAAGTACTAAGACAGAATTGTTTCGTAGTGTCAAAGGCACTGATTGTATTTGGTGTGTAAATTATTAGACTGTACATGATACTGTATACATGATACTACTTTGCTGAAATGAAAGGGTGGACCTTGTGGGACACCTTAAAGGAAAGATCCACAATGAATGACTTACATATTATTATTATTATTATTATTATTATTCATAATCTGCAGTTTAAACTTGGAGCTCGGTGGCTTAGTGGTTAGTACTGATGCCTGGCACCTCCTGGGTCCGGGTTCGTTTCCCGCCTCAGGTCTGTGTGCATGGAGTTTGCATGTTCTTCCAGTGCTTGGTGGGTTTCCTCTGGGTACACCCATTTCCTCCCACAGTCCAAAGACATGCAGAATAAGATAATTGGTGTTTCCGAATTGCCCATAGTGTGTGATGATTGTCACCCCGTCCAGGGCGTACCCCTCCTGGTGCCCTAATGCCTCTTTTCCACTGCATAGAACGGCACGACACGGTTCAGTTCAACTCACTTCGGTTCGGCACAGTTTGGCTCGGTTTGCGCTTCCACTGCAGTGTAGTAACGCTTTAGCGTGGGCGGGATTACTCACGTGTCGTTTAGTCGTGGCGCCGCTACTGCCGTGATGTCATCGTAAATGTGCCACAAACAAACACACAACAATGGAGCATATCGACGGCATGGTGTTCTTCATTCTCGGCATGTGGATGTTTTTAACAGCGAGACGAAGGAGTTTGTTTCAAAAGAGGCCGACAGTTAATACAAAAAGGTGCGTGCGATCCTTCTCTGGCTGTTCTAAATATAGCGGTTCTGTTGTGTGTCATGTCGCAAGTTCGGTGACGCAGTAATGACGATTTTCTCCGGCTAATCAGTGACCAGCAGAGTTTACACGTCACGTTTTGGTAAAGGTTCGGTGCGCTTGGAACCTCGGCTGAGGTGGTACTAAAAAAAGGACCAGGTACCAGGTACTGTTCCCAGTGGAAAACCCGCCAAAAGTGAGTAGAACTGAACCGTGTCGTGTCGTACTATGCAGTGGAAAAGCGCCATAAGTCTCCTGGGTTAGTCTCCAGGTTCCCTGCAACCTTAAAGCATTATAGATGATGAGTGAATAAGAGAGTTTAAACTATTCTCATTGACAGTCCTCTGTTTTCACTTTGATTATTGAGTGATGCAGCAGGTCTGTCGAGTTCTATACTTCCTCATCTGTAAACTCTGTTCAAAGCTTGAACTTCCACTTTTTTAATTTAGCCATCAACAGCATTGTGCTTGTCATCTCTTACATAGATGACAAGCACAATGACAGGCTGAATCACCATGCTTCATACTTCATTCACTGTTTCCTTCTGGTAGATTTCTCATAAATATGACGTTGAACTTTAAGAGAAAATGGTAGGGGAGCAAAGAAGTCCTTTTTATTCCAACTAGGGACCGTGGTGTCCAGTGGTGACCATTGTAAGTATTCCAATTTTTATGACTGTGGTTGGACATCCAGGCAACATTTACACACAGTGATTTGGGAATTCCAATTAACCCAATCTGGATGTCTTTGGACTGTAGGAGGAAACCCACCAAGCACTATTGAAGAAAACTCTATGCACACAGACCCCAAGGTGGGAATCGAACCCACACCCTGGAGGTGCAAGGCGACAGTGCTAATAACCAAGAAATTATTACAACTCTAAGCACATCACAGATATTTCTGTATTAACACGTGTAATGTATTTCAGGGTGGACATTTCCTTTAAGTGTCAACAAGCAAACAGGGGGGGGGGCAAAAAATACAGTACATGTAGATGTAAACAATCAGTTTTGTGAAAATAAAAGGGCCATAAAAAGATGGTCTAGAGAGATTGTGGAAATGCTGTCTACCTCAGGTTATTAAAAATGGAGGGAAAAAAAGAGAGAAACAGAGAGAGAACCTGTCTAAATATCAATACTGTAGACTGAAAAAGTCTTGGAAAAGAAAAAAACAAATATTTAGTGTTCTTCAGCTTCATCCTATGGGATAGAAAGAAAGAAAATTAGAAATATTGTTGACAAAATGTCACTCTAACGCGGCTCTGCTTCTGAAAAAATCAACTGGAGTTTAGACATTGACGATGAATGAAATAAAAATAAAATGAAACCTTTTTACATGGAGTCAGTTGATGGTACTGTGTAACCATCGATAGGTTAGAGGTTGTGTTTTAAAGTACAAAACCACTAAAATATTTTGTATATTGATTTGTTTTGTGAAAATGACCAACAAGCTGTTCTAATGCTTTTATATCGCTGTAAATCTGTACTTGAGTAGTTGAGATGTTTCTGTTTCTTGAAAAATCATTTATACTGTACAATGTGTTGTATAAACGCTGTGCTTTTGGGTCTCGTACATCAAACCAATACACACAACATGAGAGCATCTACCGTCATCTGTTTTTTTTGTGATATATTGTATGTCTTCTGTTCTAAATGCCTTGACCCTTTTCTTTTCTCCACTTGTCCCAGTTTAGAGATTCAATTTTACAATGTACTCCATCACAGAGAAGGTTTTTATAAAGGGCTGTTGGCTGTTGGTCAATACAGAAAAGGAGGCATGATTCCGTTATATTTTTATTCTCTTTTTATATACATATATATATATATATATATATATATATATATATATATATATATATATATATATATATATATATATATATACATACTAAGCAAGTGGTACAGTAGTGTATGGGCTGTAGTCTAGAGACAAGTTTAGACATTGATGATGAATAAAATGAAACCTTATGTCCTATGGGGTATGTGAGAGGCACTGCAGCAGACTAATACATTCACAAGTTGTTGCCGTTGTAAGGCTAGTCAGGTCAATGGGGGGGCAGATCAAGCTTTGAACATTTGACTAGATGAAGCCAATTTTGCAGTCACCTGCACACGACTCAGCTGGAATGCGTATCTTCCCTGAACCGTTTAGATTTAAAAACTGTAAATTTTTAAGTGCCCGAAGTCTCCTGGGATAGGCTCCAGGTCTCCCGCGACCCTGAACACAGGATTAAGCGGTATAGAAAATGAATGAATGAATGAATGAATTTACTTCGCAATCTCACTCCTGGCGGCGCGGTGGTGTAGTGGTTAGCACTGTCGCCTTGCACCTCCAGGGTCTGGGTTCGATTCCCCGGCCAGGCACGATTCCCGTCTCTGTGTGCATGGAGTTTGCATGTTCTCCCCGTGCTTGGTGGGTTTCCTCCGGGTACTCCGGTTTCCTCCCACAGTCCAAAGATATGCAGGTTAGGCTAATTGGCGTTCCTAAATTGCCCATAGTGTGTGATTGGGTGTGTGAGTGTGTGTATGTGTGTGTGCCCTGCGATGGATTGGCACCCTGTCCAGGGTGTACCCCGCCTAGTGCCCAAAGTCTCCTGGGATAGGCTCCAGGTCCCCCGCGACCCTGAACACAGGATTAAGCGGTATAGAAAATGAATGAATGAATGAATGAATCTCACTCCTGCATGCTGCAGAAGAGATTTAAAAGTTAAAAATTTAAAGTAATGAATTACATTTACTCGCATTACTGTAATTGAGTAGATTTTTTGTGGACGTCTACTTTTTAAAGTAGTTTTTAAATCTGTAAATTTTTACTTTTACTTAAGTATGTTTTGTTACAGTAAGTATGAAGTATTGTACTTTACTAGATTTTAAATCGTATTCGCTACTGAGTAAAAAATAAATAAATGAAAATGAAAAATAATAAAAATAATACAACGGAGAAGGAAAACCACGGCACTGATTGATTGATGAAAAACAATCGCACTAAATTTACAAGAACGATGGAGACGGACAAAACAGATTCCAGTGACGCAGGCACAGCTGAAAGTGAAATGCCAACAAATTCTTATAAAGCAAAACCCTGGTAATATTTAAGCCACCACTTTGATGGCAAGCACAACAATGGGAACAGATTTATTATGTAAGGGTGTTCCATCCCCCATCCGACCCCCGTTGTTAAAAAAAAGTAACTCAGTAACTTTTACTCTGAGTAAATTTTTAATGTGCTACTTTTTACTTTTACTTGAGTGAATTTTTATAAGGGTAACTTTACTTGTACTTCAGTAAAAGTTTGCTAAAGTAACAGTACATTTACTTACAGTATGTACAAAATTTTATTACTCTTTCCACCTCTGTATATATACAGTGGAACCTCGGATTACGAGCATAATTCGTTCGTTCTGGAAGCAGGCTCCTATTCCAAAACACTTGTGAACCAAATCGAAGAATTCCCATAAGAAATAATGGAAACTCAAATTATTCGTTCTACAACCCAAAAAAATAAATACATAAAAATAATTAACACAAGATATTAAGTAAAAATAAAACAAATTAACCTGCACTTTACCTTAAAAAAAAAGTTGTTGTTTTTTTAATCCCCACAGATAAGTGGGGGGGGTGTGTGTGTGTGTGTGTGTGTGTGTGTGTGGGGCACAGTGTCCAATGAGGCATGCGCACAAAGACATAAAGAGCAGGCTGAGCCTTGAGCAGAGAGACTATTTTTAACCTCTCTAATGAGACTTTCTTTTGCTTTACATGCGCGCACACATGTTTATAAGAAACAGTACACTCGTGCTTAGGGCTTGTTCACACGGGCGTATAATTTTTGGATGAACGAACGAGCTCTGAATGTCCTATACGTTTATGTTGCGTTTTGTAGTTCCGCTCGATTGACTTCTACACTGGCGTTCGTTTGTCTCTGTCTAATGACAGCCTGCAGCCCAAATTGTAGTTTATGTGTTTAACCTGTGGGGGAACTGTCCACAATGTCTTGGTATATTGAAGCATTAAGAGCTCCTTTCACTGAAAGTAAGGGGGCCAAGCCCAATTTCTGAAAAACAACTTCACATCATAAATACTGTTCTCCTGGCAACCACCAAACACAGACTCAACCATCGGATTGGCAGACAGACGTCTGGATCATCACTCCAGAGAACATTTCTCCACTGTTCTAGAGCCAAATGGCAGCATGCTTTACACCACTGCATCCAATGGTTTTGCATTGCACTTGGTGATGTAAGGCTTGGTAGCAATGCAACCATGGGGGAGCAATTCAGTGTCTTGGTGTGCCAGTCCCAAGTCTAGATAAATGCAGAGGGTTGTGTCAGGAAGGGCACCTGACGTAAAACATTTCCCAAATCAATTGTGTGAATCACAAATAGCACTTCCATACCAGATCAGTCGCACCAACTGGCTTGATTAACCAACAAACATCTCCTGGCTCAGATCCTATTTGACCGATCGTTATCAGTATGTAGACTTAAATGGTGATTATTCTGCATGTTCTCTAGTGGAGTTTGGCGTTCCGCAGGGTTCAGTTTTAGGCCCACTGCTTTTCTACCTTTACATGCTTCCTCTTGGCAACATAATCCGTAAGCATGGTATTAGTTTTCATTGTTATGCTGACGACACACAGCTATACGTCTCAACAAAACCTGATGAGAGAAACCAGCTAACTAAAGTTGAGCAATGTGTGCAGGACATAAGAAATTGGATGCTAATTAACTTCCTTCTGCTTAATCCGGATAAGACAGAAGTTCTAGTCATAGGACCGCATACAGCTAGAAGTAAAATCTTAGATCACACTGTAACTTTAGATGGCCTTTCTGTTCCATCAAGTGCAACAGTAAAAGACCTCGGCGTGATTATAGATTCCAGCCTTTCATTTGAAGCTCATGTAGATAATATCACCAGGATAGCATTCTTTCACCTCAGAAATATTGCCAAGATAAGAAATATATTGTCGCTAAACGATGCAGAAAAACTAGTTCATGCTTTTATCACTTCTAGGTTGGACTATTGTAATGCCTTACTGTCTGGTTGTTCTGTTAGGTGCATAAACAAGCTTCAGCTAGTCCAGCATGCAGCAGCGAGAGTCCTCGCTAGAACCAGAAGATATGAGCACATCACCCCTATCCTATCTTCACTACATTGGCTCCCTGTGAAATTTCGCATTGATTTTAAAATACTACTCTTGACATATAAAGCATTAAATGGTCTCGCGCCGCAGTATCTGAGCGAACTGCTAGTGTCTTACGATCCGCCACGCCTACTTTGGTCAAAGGATGCAGGCTGCTTGTCAGTACCGCGTATTATGAAAACTACAGCTGGGGGCAGAGCTTTTTCTCAGAAAGCCCCAAAATTATGGAATAGTCTTCCACATAGTGTTCGGGACTCAGACACAGTCTCAGTGTTTAAGTCTAGGCTAAAAACCTATTTATTTAGCCAAGCATTTTTATAAATAGATTTGCCATAGGTAAAGGAGCAGATCTGGGGGACTCATGGACGTAGAGTATTATGGTGAACTGGTATGTTTAGATGCTGTCTTCCTCACTCTCATTTGATCACTCAGGTTTGTTGACTGTGAGGTGATTGTTTGCTTTACATCTCAGGGAGCCCTCATGTTTGTGTTTCCTTCTGGCTCTCCCTTTTAGTTATGCTGTCATAGTTAGTCCTGCCGGAGTCCCTGCTTGCACTCTACAGTAAATATACATTCATATTATACATTGTGACCATACCTAATTGCCATCTCTCCTCTTCTTCCTTTCTCCCCCTCTTTCTCTTTCCTCTCTCCCCCTGTCTTCCCCTTTCACTCTTTCTCTCTCTCTCTCTGTCGAGCTACACATGTCATTCCTGAGCTGCCAGTGATCCAGACTCCTTCTGCCCTCCGGACCTGTCTGATCCATCCTGGTGCCCCGTTTCTGGTTGGAGGTCTCGTCGCATGGATGCCCTGTGTGTCTCTTTGGGATGCGTCTGGTGTCTGGGGATGATTCTATCTACTTAGAAGATGGTTCTGGCCTCGACTGGTGTTGTCAGCTGTTTCTCTAAGGATTTGACAATTCGATAGTTCAGGACTGGAACTTTCTACAAGTCTATCTGAGTCTCCAATAACTACTGGACTCCATTTTTATTTGTATGGCGCTTTTAACAATTGGCATTGTCTCAAAACAGCTTTACACAATCAAAAGAATTATTTAAGTTTGTATGGAATGTGAATGTGTATGAATCAAAATGTTCAGATAGTCCCTGGTGAGCAAGCCAGAGGGCGACAGTGGCAAGGAAAAACTCCCTGAGATGGTAATAGGAAGGAACCAGACTCAACAGGGAACCCATCCTCATCTGGGTGAAACAGATAGCAGGAAATTATCTGGATTTATACAGTGTTAAGTGTTAGGTTCAGCTATAATAGTTGATGTTAATTGATGTTATAATAGTTGATGTAAAATGGAGTCCAGTAGTTATTGGAGACTCAGATAGACTTGTAGAAAGTTCCAGTCCTGAACTATCGAATTGTCAAGTCCTCAGAGAAACAGCTGACAACACCAGTCGAGACCAGAACCATCTTCTAAGTAGATAGAATCATCCCCAGACACCAGACGCATCCCAAAGAGACACACGGGGCATCCATGCGACGAGACTTCCAACCAGAAACGGGGCACCAGGATGGATCAGACAGGTCCGGAGGGCAGAGGGAGTCTGGATCACTGGCAGCTCAGGAATGACATGTGTAGCTCGACAGAGAGAGAGAGAGAAAGAGTGAAAGGGGGAGACAGGGGGAGAGAGGAAAGAGAAAGAGGGGGAGAAAGAGAAAAGGAGGAGAGATTGCAATTAGGTATGGTCACAATGTCTAATGTGAATGTATATTTACTGTAGAGTGCAAGCAGGGACTCCGGCAGGACTAACTATGACAGCATAATTAAAAGGGAGAGCCAGAAGGAAACACAAACATGAGGGCTCCCTGAGATGTAAAGCAAACAATCACCTCACCGTCAACAAACCTGAGTGATCAAATGAGACTGAGGAAGACAGCATCTAAACATACCAGTTCACCATAATACTCTATGTCCATGAGTCCCCCAGATCTGCTCCTTTACCTTATGGCAAATCTATTTATAAAAATGCTTGGCTAAATAAATAGGTTTTTAGCCTAGACTTAAACACTAAGACTGTGTCTGAGTCCCGAACACTATTTGGAAGACTATCCCATAATTTTGGGCTTTTGTAAGAAAAAGCTCTGCCCCCAGCTGTAGTTTTCATAATACGCGGTACTGACAAGCAGCCTGCATCCTTTGACCGAAGTAGGCGTGGCGGATCGTACGACACTAGCAGTTCGCTCAGATACTGCGGCGCGAGACCATTTAATGCTTTATATGTCAAGAGTAGTATTTTAAAATCAATGCGAAATTTCACAGGGAGCCAATGTAGTGAAGATAGGATAGGGGTGATGTGCTCATATCTTCTGGTTCTAGTGAGGACTCTCGCTGCTGCATTCTGGACTAGCTGAAGCTTGTTTATGCACCTAACTGAACAACCAGACAGTAAGGCATTACAATAGTCCAACCTAGAAGTGATAAAAGCATGAACTAGTTTTTCTGCATCGTTTAGCGACAATATATTTCTTATCTTGGCAATATTTCTGAGGTGAAAGAATGCTATCCTGGTGATATTATCTACATGAGCTTCAAATGAAAGGCTGGAATCTATAATAACGCCGAGGTCTTTTACTGTTGCACTTGATGGAACAGAAAGGCCATCTAAAGTTACGGTGTGATCTAAGATTTTACTTCTAGCTGTATGCGGTCCTATGACTAGAAGTTCTGTCTTATCTGGATTAGGCAGAAGGAGGTTAATTAGCATCCAATTTCTTATGTCCTGCACACATTGCTCAACTTTAGTAAGCTGGTTTTTCTCATCAGGTTTTGTTGAGACGTATAGCTGTGTGTCGTCAGCATAACAATGAAAACTAATACCATGCTTACGGATTATGTTGCCAAGAGGAAGCATGTAAACGTAGAAAAGCAGTGGGCCTAAAACTGAACCCTGCGGAACGCCAAACTCCACTAGAGACCATGCAGAACAATCACTATTTAAGTCTACATACTGATAACGATCGGTCAAATAGGATCTGAGCCAGGAGAGTGCTGTACCCTTAATTCCTACTACATTTTCTAATCTGTATATATGCACTTCCTGTACATTTTCTAATCTAATATATATGCACTTACTGTGAAGCGTGTCACAATAAAATTATTTCTTTAATTTAATATGAAGAAATGCTCAAGACTTTTGCACACTAATATAGCTGTCTTAAAATTAAATAATATGAGAAAGTTAAATGTACATCATGTCAATGATATCTCCAAAATCTGGAGACTCAACCCCAAATTTTATGTGAGCATACAGATGAAAGTAAAAAAGTTTTTTTATTATTTTATTATTTAAAAAATTATATCTTTAGACAAAATAGTAACCATTACTGAACTTTGGAAATCATAAAACATAAATCTTTGTTTATTTTTGCTTATTGCTCAAGACACCTTGACTTTTTCAGCACCCACAAATTCAAATTCAATAATTCAGGTCTCAAATATTGAAATAATGCATTCAAGGTGCTCTATCCAATCAATCAATCAATCAATCAATCAATCAATCAAAGGTAAGTATCTGGACCTGCAGTTAAACCTGGGATGCTATGAACAGCTTATTTTATTCACTTTCTTAAAAGTGAACTTTGCAAACTGAATGTATAATAATGTGGGCTACATAGATAATTGGAAGACCTTTGAGGGCAAAGCTGGCCTGTTAGGGCGGGACGGTGTCCATCCCACTCGGGAAGGTGCTGCTCTCATTTCCTGTAGTATAGCTCATAGTCTCAGTAGAGGTCTAGTTAATCGGTGACAATCCAGAGCCCAGGCCAGGGAGCAGACAGACAGGCTAAACCAACCGTCTGCTAGCTGCATAGAATCGTCACTCAGGGTTCACCATATTGAGACTGTGTCTGTTCCCCGATCTAAGCAAAAATGTAGAAAGACCCAGAAAGTCTGTTTTAATAATCTAATTAACATAAAGTCCACAAACTCCGATCATACTGAATGCGCAGCCGGCACCTCTGATCTGAAGCTAGGATTGTTAAATATTAGATCTCTCACATCAAAAGCAGTTATTGTTAATGAAATTATCACAGATCAGGCGTTTGATATACTCTGTTTAACTGAAACATGGGTTAAACAGGATGAGTATGTAGCTCTAAATGAAGCTAGTCCTCCTGGATACAGCTACATACACCAGCCTCGGTTAACTGGTAGAGGAGGAGGCGTCGCAGTTATTCATAATGATAATCTGTCTATCATACAAAAACACAGACACAAATTTAACTCATTTGAAATTCTCTATAGTAATATAAGTGTATTTAAGTATATTAAATCAGCTCAGTCGATTCCACTAATTATAATTTACAGACCTCCAGGGCCGTATTCTGAATTTCTTAGTGAATTTGCAGATTTCATCTCAGACCTGGTCATTTCTGTAGACAAAGTGTTAATTGCTGGAAATTTTAGCATTCATTTTGAGAATCCAGAAGACCCTCTGAGAACAGCATTTATATCCATACTGGACTCCGTAGGTGTAAATCAGTGTGTAGTAGGACCCACTCATAAAGCAGGTCACACTTTAGATTTAGTAATATTCTTTGGATTAATTATAAGAAATGTATTCACAATTCCACTGTCAGAAATTATCTCAGATCACTATCTTGTCTCCATTCAAGTGTGTCACAGTGATAATGTACGCACAGCACCGCGCTATCGTATTAAACGTACATTCACATCAACTACCACACAGAGTTTTATCAGTAATCTCCCAGAGTTACCAACTTCGATTAGGCCACCGTCTGACCCCACAGAACTTGATCAGGCGACTGAATATTTAGAGTCGACACTTCGTTGTACCTTAGATAATGTAGCTCCAGCTAAAAGAAAAATTATTAGAGATAAGAAACTCGCTCCCTGGTATAACGATCACACGCGCACTTTAAAACAGACTGCTCGGAAATTAGAGCGTAAATGGCGTCAAACTAAATTATTGGTATTTCAAATAGCATGGAAAGAGAGCATCCTGAACTATAGGAAAGCTCTTAGTGTAGCTAGATCAACGTATCTCTCCACTCTTATAGAAGAAAATAAAAATAATCCTAGATTTTTATTTAATACCGTAGCCAAATTAACCAGAAATAAGACCACTACAGAAATCTCCACAACAACATCATGCAATAGTGAGGACTTCATGAACTTTTTTAATAATAAAATTGTAAATATCAGGCATAAAATTGAGGCTTTGAAACCAAACAATGTAATTGATACTGATGTTAACCTAGCCATGTCAGATTCAAACCTAGAATACTTTACTCCTCTTGAAGAGAATGAACTAATTTCACTCATCTCTTCTGCAAATTCATCAACCTGTATATTAGATCCTATACCGACACATTTTCTTAAACAGATAGTACCAGTAATAACAGAACCGTTGTTGAGAATAATTAATTCCTCACTTAGCATTGGTTATGTTCCAAAATCTTTTAAAGTAGCAGTTATTAAACCAATAATTAAGAAACCTGACCTCGACCCCTGTCAGCTGTCCAATTACAGGCCAATATCAAACCTCCCCTTTATCTCTAAGATTCTGGAAAAGATAGTAGCGGAGCAGCTATGCTCATATCTACATCGAAATGGCATACATGAACTGTATCAGTCAGGATTTAGGCCTCATCACAGCACAGAAACAGCACTCGTTAAAGTAGTAAATGACCTCCTATTGGCCTCTGATCAGGGTTGTGTAACTATGCTTGTATTACTCGACCTCAGTGCAGCTTTTGACACTATTGATCATGCTATTCTTCTTCACAGATTAGAAAATTTAGTAGGAATTAAGGGTACAACCCTCTCCTGGCTCAGATCCTATTTGACCGATCGTTATCAGTATGTAGACTTAAATGGTGATTATTCTGCATGTTCTCTAGTGGAGTTTGGCGTTCCGCAGGGTTCAGTTTTAGGCCCACTGCTTTTTTCCCTTTACATGCTTCCTCTGGGCAACATAATCCGTAAGCATGGTATTAGTTTTCATTGTTATGCTGACGACACACAGCTATACGTCTCAACAAAACCTGATGAGAAAAACCATCTTACTAAAGTTGAGCAATGTGTTCAGGACATAAGAAATTGGATGCTAATTAACTTCCTTCTGCTTAATCCGGATAAGACAGAAGTTCTAGCCATAGGACCGCATACAGCTAGAAGTAAAATCTTAGATCTCACCGTAACTTTAGATGGCCTCTCTGTTCCGTCAAGTGCAACAGTAAAAGACCTCGGCGTGATTATAGATTCCAGCCTTTCATTTGAAACTCATGTAGATAATATCACCAGGATAGCATTCTTTCACCTTAGAAATATCGCCAAAATAAGAAATATATTGTCGCTAAATGATGCAGAAAAACTAGTTCATGCTTTTATCACTTCTAGGTTGGACTATTGTAATGCCTTACTGTCTGGTTGTTCAGTTAGGTGCATAAACAAGCTTCAGCTAGTCCAAAATGCAGCAGCGAGAGTCCTCACTAGAACCAGAAGATATGAGCACATCACCCCTATCCTATCTTCACTGCATTGGCTCCCTGTGAAATTTCGCATTGATTTTAAAATACTACTCTTGACATATAAGGCATTAAATGGTCTCGCGCCGCAGTATCTGAGCAAACTGCTAGTGTCTTACGATCCGCCACGCCTACTTCGGTCAAAGGATGCAGGCTGCTTATCAGTACCGCGTATTATGAAAACTACAGCTGGGGGCAGAGCTTTTTCTTACAAAGCCCCAAAATTATGGAATAGTCTTCCAAATAGTGTTCGGGACTCAGACACAGTCTCAGTGTTTAAGTCTAGGCTAAAAACCTATTTATTTTACCAAGCATTTTATAAATAGATTTGCCATAAGGTAAAGGAGCAGATCTGGGGGACTCATGGACGTAGAGTATTATGGTGAACTGGTATGTTTAGATGCTGTCTTCCTCAGTCTCATTTGATCACTCAGGTTTGTTGACGGTGAGGTGATTGTTTGCTTTACATCTCAGGGAGCCCTCATGTTTGTGTTTCCTTCTGGCTCTCCCTTTTAGTTATGCTGTCATAGTTAGTCCTGCCGGAGTCCCTGCTTGCACTCTACAGTAAATATACATTCACATTAGACATTGTGACTGTGACCATACCTAATTGCAATCTCTCCTCCTCTTCTCTTCCTCCCCCTCTTTCTCTTTCCTCTCTCCCCCTGTCTCCCCCTTTCACTCTTTCTCTCTCTCTCTCTGTCGAGTTACACATGTGGTTCCTGAGCTGCCAGTGATCCAGACTCCCTCTGCCCTCCGGACCTGTCTGATCCATCCTGGTGCCCGGTTTCTGGTTGGAGGTCTCGTTGCATGGATGCCCCGTGTGTCTCTTTAGGATGCGTCTGGTGTCTGGGGATGATTGGGGATGTGGTCAGCTGTTTCTCTGAGGACTTGACAATTCGATAGTTCAGGACTGGAACTTTCTACAAGTCTATCTGAGTCTCGAATAACTACTGGACTCCATTTTACATCAAGTATTATAACATCAATTAACATCAACTATTATAGCTGAACCTAACACTTAACACTGTATAAATGCAGATCATTTCCTGCTATCTGTTTCACCCAGATGAGGATGGGTTCCCTGTCGAGTCTGGTTCCTCTCAAGGTTTCTTCCTATTACCGTCTCAGGGAGTTTTTCCTTGCCACTGTCGCCCTCGGGCTTGCTCGCCAGGGAATATCTGAACATTTTGATTCATACACATTCACATTCCATACAAACTTAAATAATTCTTTTGATTGTGTAAAGCTGTTTTGAGACAATGTCAATTGTTAAAAGCGCTATACAAATAAAACTGAAAATTGAATGTAACTACAAGTAGTAAATCTCACATTAAAAAAAACATTTTTGTTTTCAAGTTAATTCAATAAAAAACAAATGAATATAGATTGTGGGCATTTGATGTAATGTATTTTGTATTTCAGTGCTGTTTTTATTACTAAATTCAATGATTGCATTAATGAGTCCATACATTTAATTATTAAGGATTTAATTGCTGTTAAAATTTAAATCTTTATGACTCTTTTTTTACTTTCATGATCACTCAACTTCATTTTCAGTAAAGCTCTAACTTGACTTTATTTGGATGCCCCTATCAATTCTGGTAAATAATTAATGCCCCAGCCCAAAGATCAACATTAAAAATGTATCATGGAGGTCATGTATAATGGATGCTCCAATGCCTCAGTAAAAATGATTTTGGTCCAATGTGAAAATTTGTAAGAGGAATTTGCGTGCAATTGCTTCAAAGTGCACTAGTAGTTCATATTCCACTCCATTAAAAAAAATGTTTTTTTTTTACAAAATAACTACCTACTGTAGTTAAACTTAGGGTAACATATTTGTGATACATGGCACCAGAATAAATACAATAAAATGACCAAAAACATACTTTTGATTTTATCCTGCTTGGTTTTTTTTAATCCATGGAAAAATGCTAATGAACTACATGATCTAATTGGAGATTGTTTTTATTTAGTTTAACATCAGCTTAGTCCAACAGTCGGACCCAGGAGGCTGAATAAGTCTCCTTGACTAATCTTGTTGAAATCTTGTTATTCAGAAACATCTCATTCCAGAACTTCTGAAAATTCCAAAATTTACTGTATATTTCATTTAGATGCTTTTCATTTACATTCAATCCAAACCATCTAGGAAGTAGATTTTTTAACAGTGATCATGAATATATGATTAACCTTCTGAAATATGATTTACAGCAGGAGTCTTCAATCTTATCCTCAAATGGTCGTTGTAGTTCCAGTCTTTTATTCCAGCCAAACTGGAGGCACACTTGATATTTGATTAGAGACCAATATGAACTGATTACACAAGTGGAACCAGGTGCTTGTCAGAACGAAAACGAACAGCAAAACTGCAGTTTGCGGATAAAACAAGAAATTTTTGTTTAACCTTATCTTTCAGTTCTTGAATCATTAGCAAATAGTATACATCAACCGAGAAAGACCTACTGTATTGATGAGGTGTGTAGCTATTGATTCTGCCAGAAAGTTGATGTGCACTATGTATCTCGCTCTGTGATTTTACATGGATTAAAGTTGCTGTCGTTCCCAATCACTTCCGCTTTATTATACTACCGATGTAGTTCCAGATGACCAGTTAACAAATTCCAAGCCTAAAACATGTAGGTATTTTTTAACATTTGCAGACATTATTATAAGAATTAGCCTAATAATAAACTTGAAATTAATAAATAAATAAGTTTTAAAAAATCTTTTTACAAATGTTTTAGCAGCAAATAATAGATAAATCTCTCTAAATGTTTTTGCAGGTACTTATGATTCACAGCTTAAGAAATACTATATTATGAACATTAGGAATAAACTTCTCCTTTCATTTATTCCTAACGATCTCTTTGCACCATTTTTTTAAATTGTAATCTCTTTGTGATTACATAGAAGATGACCAAACCCTTTTGAACAATAAGACATTCATCCAGCAGCTCAGATGGAAAAAAGAACAAACTAAAGTGTACATTTGGGTTTCAGTAACCAGCATTGCACTAGCCTGAGTTTATTGGTTCAGTTTTTAGATGATTGCAGTAAAAGTTTGTTGTGTACTTCAAAGAAAAGAACAAAGTAAAGATAATATTAAGAAAGTAAGAGGCAGTAGCTTGAGTTCAGATGGCCTAGTTTGGTCCAAATACAGCAAAGATGCTTTACTTACTGCGTTAAGACAGTTTATTCTCTGGCTTCCTTGTTTCCTTTTGGTTATGGAAGCAGTAGGTGGAAATCAGGGTGGTATAAAAATAGGAGCTGACATCTGGTCATTACGCAGCTGATGTCAGGGGTGGAGGCTGGCGCCATATTGGTACAAGCCAAAAGTTTAATTCCATGGTTGCTCCTGATTTTTATTTCTTTCTGCACTGTAAAGCAATACTGAAGGCGTCCAAAATATACAACAATATATAACTTTTTCGAACAGTTGATATTGAGATGTTTTTGCTACTTCTGCTGTGTAAATCCTTCATAACGGCTCTAATCTGAGGTTTGTTAATTGGTGATTTCTGAGGCTGGTGACTACATGAACTTCTCCTCTGCAGCAGGAGGTCAGTTTTCGTCTTGCTTTCCTGGGAAGGTCTTCATGAGAGACAGTTTCATCATGGTGCTTGATGGGTTTCAAAAATGGATTTGACACACATACTGTTCTTTTGTACATACAATTATTCATTATTGAACACCACTTGCACATTACTGGAACTCGACCAGGAGTTATTACCACATCCACCATACAGTCCTGACCTCGCTCCAAGCCATTTCCACACGTTTGGGCTGTTAAGTGTTCCTGGGAGGCCAGCCTGCAGTCCAGTGCGATCATGGCTCTGGCATACTGATGAAACGTTTCTAGTATCCAAGCACTAGTGAAATGCTGGGATAAGTGCATTAGTGTAGGAGGGGATTATAAAAAGAAATAAGGAGAGTTTTTACTCTCATACAGTAACTGTGTTGTTATTTTGCACAAAAAATCCCGGTTTGACTTGAACACCCCTCATACTTTACTTTCATTATTATTTTGTATTAAATAATTAAACAATTGACTTAAATATATAATTTTTTTAAACATTAGTCTGAAAATAATTTCAACACTAGGTTAAACTACAAATACTGTATACGTGTGTACATGTATCCGCAAATATACACACAAGAAAATCATTCACTTTAACTATTTCCATGAACAAATGATTAACAACCCAACAAAAGATCATTAATGATATAGTCACTGTACCTTTTGCTGAACATTGCACAAGCTCCACAGCATAGAACTTAAATGTTTTGGGATAAAACGATATGGCCGCCTTTATTAAAACAGCTTTAGCGAAATGGCATCACGGTGGCTTCTGCTATTATACCTTTATGACGGAACCTGACTCCGCCTACATCTTTTTTTTTTTTTTTTTCCAGCCTGAAAAATTTGTCAAATACTTACTGTGCGACTTCGCACTGAAAATATGGATTATACCTCCAGTATGTTACTCTGAAGAGAGGAACGTCCCAAAAACTCTATAAATGGTGGAAATATAAAATGTACAGCAGACACCATTAAGATTTAGACTGTTATTGAAGTTTATCATCGCTTTACATGCTGTTGAAAGGACTGAGTTGGTGTAAAATTGATTCCTGTAAACTTATGCTCCTGTTACAAGATGAAATCTCATTATTATTATTATTATAATAGCTTACAATAAATCAGAAAACAGTGTAAATATTAATGCAATAAAGGGTGTTGGAATTTGTGGCCTAAGTGACAAGCTGATGTTTTCTTTGAGAGATAGATATATACGGAGAGAGAGAGAGAGAGAGAGAGAGAGAGAGAGAGAGAGGCTATTACAGTACATAAAACATCAAGAACATTTAACTTTACTATGAATGCCGTTATATAAAAAGATCGAATATTCCTGGATTAATCATGTTCAGGGTGGTTTTCCACATGCCTATAGTAACTAGTCATTTCAGTATACATCACACAATTACTATACACTCATGATTATATTAGAGTGTAGATTGTCAGTTACAGGTTCTGACTTCAAGAAAACATATCAAGGCAATAATGAAATGAAAATAACACTTTATGAAATAGATGCACTTGTTAATACTATGTGCAATACATCAGCCATAATCAGCTATACAATATAAATAAATTGCATCATGTGTGTGTGCAATTCACAAAACCTTATTTCTCAACAGATTAATTAATTGTGGTTTAGTGTACTCAGAATACAACAATCAATCAAACATATTTACATACATACATATAATGAAAGGCATAAACATATCCCATATTTGATAAGTGATGATCAATAAGGGCAACTAGATCAACCGTACATGTGTTAAAGTAGAGACAGATCGGAGCCACGTAGCTTATTCGTCCACGGTGGATTAATACTCGCTACAACACATCTGTTTGCATCAGATTCTGAATTATCTACAAAATCAATAGACAGTATAAACAAAAAATATATATATATTTTTTTGGCAAATTAGAAATCCTACTGAAGCCACAATGTTACAATAGGAATTAGCAGAAGTGTTTCACCACTAAAACCAAAAAACTAACGAGAATAAAACATTTTATACAAATGAGTCATGGTGATAAGTTCAACAGATTTGGTCAGTCAGTGTGCAACAGACAGTCGGCTTGGCGTTCAAGGAACCAACGTCGCACTGGTATAAAAGCAGTAATCAGATCCATCTGTATACAAGGTAAGGGAAGTAGCACTTTTATTACATTTCATATTCGCCATCGCTATTCATAAGACTTTTCTTTTGAAAAGATGTTCACCTCCTCAACCACTGTACCACTTCGCCCAAGGGGTGACTGTCAAGTAAATGGAATCAAGCAGGTCCCAAAGTGAATCAGTGGAAGAATAGAGCCTGAAACGGAGACTCAAAGAGTTCAGATGTGCAAAGACGGAGCGAAAACAAGATCATGGAATGAGATGAAAGTACATTCACCAGGTGCCTTCTAAAGCATTTTTGCAGGAGTGAAGAAAAAGTGGTGTCTGGTAAATAATTCAGAGGGAGGCTCAGTCTCTGACTGGCACGCTCCAGACCAATTAGGCAAGGTCTGTGTACCTTCTCACACACACACACGTGCGCACACACATACACACCTTCACCAGCCTGACAGACCTTGCAATCAGCCTCCGTCCCTGAAAAGGCCTTGGACAAATTACACTGAGATTGGATGACTGGAAAATACAAGATTGGAAGGAGTGAAAGCAGGAATGAAACAGTTGGTACACCTGTACCTTCATTGGAGGATGGCAGGCTACATGTTGTAGCAATTGCCTGACATATGAATCAATACTGCAAAGTGGAGAAGCAACGAGGGCCGAGTCTGATAACGCTTACCACTTGCCCTCAGTAACTCTCACATGCTGTGCTTCTTAGAACCATAGAAATCTGCTGAGCTAGACATAAATACCTTGATTTGTACAGTACCTCATTTGTTGCACAAGGATGTGTGTGTACTGAAAGTAATGCAAAAGTGGGCATAATGAAATGACGGACCATAACTCTGTCTATACAAAGGTATTACTCTCCATCACAAGCGTTGCATTTGCACCATCATTCCTTTTGTCGCAGTCTCGCGCTTCATTGCGTGTCTTCAATGCTGGCTTCCACATTTTTTACACTTCTTTATCTGTCGGTACACATCGTTCTAGTGAATGGTCAACCTTTTGTAGCACAGTAAGAAGAGACTATCAACTGCAACATGTTTTTTTTTTTTTTTACTGATTTTGAGAGTTGGGTTCAACAGTGCTGCAAAAACAAATTGTGATAGAGACTACTACTACTACAGTATGTTGAGTAATGCAATTTAACCCGTTCCAGAGGCGAGTTCTTAAGGTGATATTTCATATCGTGAAACGCATTTTCCCACTGGAAATAATGTAAATGCAGATAATCCGTTCCTGCCACCCAAAAATATCACCAATATTATCAATTTCCAACACTATAATCATATTTCTGAATATAAAAACAATGACACCATTTAGAAAAGACATGTAAATGAAGTAAAATATGAAAGAAGTAGACATTAAACCTCACTTAACCTTCACTTATGATTCCTCTTGGCACCGGCTGCTTTAAAAATTTTACTGAAGGTGGCTCAGTTTTCGTCTTGCTACCGTTCTTGCTAACATTCTTGAAACCCATGGTGCTTAAATCTTAAACAACACAAAAATATATGTAAACTCACTTGGTCGGCATTCAGTTTGTTTGCTTTTTGTTTCTTCTTAAGGCAAAAAAAATCTTAAGGCAGGACGTTCGTATGCTGAAGTACCACTGTACTTTTGTATAGAGTAATCTGAATCATTTAAATCAGTTAATGAAAAAGGCATAGCCACTTTTGCATTACTCTCAGTACAGGCCTAGTGAATATGTGTGTATATGGAAATCACACACATGGTCCATAAAACTGATGGATTAGGCTCATTTTTACAGAAGCACCACTCAGCTTTGCTCTTCTTCACCGAGGTACTACGTTAGTCCAAACTGATATATGTTGGACAAAGCTGGGCCTAGACCAGTTTAAAAACAACTACAAAAAAAATATCATCTGAGGTATTGTAGGGAGAGAAAAAAAACTGAGGAATTGTAGGACATATCTATATACTGTAGCCACACCTTTCAAACCAGTTCACATCGGTGGAGCTCTTTCACAATTTATATGCTTTAACAGTCTACTTGAATTCAGCTGAGCTTCACCACATACATGTAAAGTACCCTCAAACACACGTGTAGAATAATACACTGATTCGGGTGTTTTGAATCCCCAGGAAACAGTTAAAGATGGCGTAGAACATCTCTAAACTTTCATGTCTTCCAGCTAGCAGGCTAATTAACGCTTATAAAATTAGCTCACCCTTGTCTCAGGAAGACACACAAAGTGAGATCAAGTTTCAGTCTCTCAGTTATTATTTTCATTATCTTACTGAGGAAAAGATTAACTTCACAGGAACCAAACCTACCAAAATACATGAGTAACATTAGCAGTGTTAGCTAAATAGCTAGTCAATACTAGAAAACTAGCTCATATCTGTCTACGGTAGACACAGCACTGAGATAAAGCTGCAGTCTTGATGTACTCATGAATGTATTTAACAGCAACCTGCTACTTTTTAGCAACACTTGCTAAGACAGTTAGCTGGCTAGCTGCCTACTAGAAAACTAGCATAAATTTGTCTTAAGTAGACACAGGATTAAGATCAAATGTTTAAATATTTCCTTTTGATTTACATAGTCATACTCTCTCAGATAGAACTATAGGCTGACTATACCCAAATACATATAGGTCAGGAAGATTGGCTAATGTGGCTAGCCAGCTAGATAATTGCTAGAAAATTAGCAAAACTTTGCCTGAATTGGACTGAAGTGATGACAAGTTTCAGTATCTTGGTTTACATTCTCAATGTAACTAGGTGCTGATTTAATCTGCATTGCAATTTTACAATTATCATGATTTTATAATTGTCCAGATTCAAGATTTCTTTTTTTTTGTTACAATTTAAAACAAACTTGCTGCTTGTCAACGTGTAAATAGTTTCGAGCACGCCACCTGACGTATCATACAAGAATGACAAAATTGTACCACCTCAAATGCAAACATATATAAATGTAAAAAATCTTTTTTTTTTATTATTGATTTTGGAGTCAAATGTGCCGATACACAAATTGTCACTCAAAAGAATCACTCGATTCGGATCGATTTTTTTTCTCCCATTTGTAATTCTCATATCATGGAGTTAACTGGTTAATTGCAAGGAAGCCTTAGGTAGAGATGAGTCAGATCAAGTTTCAGTATCTAGTCTTGATTTACCTGGTCACACGAATATAACATGCGTTCAAAAAGTCCCTCTGCGATGGCCGTGTAGGGAAAATATTTGTTTAATGAAATTCATTATTATTCTCACTCATGTATTTATTTATTAAATCTCGCATTGTACCGTCATTTGTTAATATTGTCTCCGGGAAAAAATTTCCCACGGACTAAATCCGTGTATTTATCACCAGCTTTCACACAAAAATACACTGCCAACGTTAAGCAACTCCTCGGACTGGTGGCGCCGAACAAGAGCACGTCAATTAACTAAATCAGTACTCCGTGTGGCCGCGGCAGAGAGACTTACGGAATGCACTGTGTATATGTATAATTCTATATAGTTATAGTTAAAGTGCTGGAAAGTACAGAAAAGGCGGCTCATTGAGAAAACGGAAAGGCTAACTATAGGATTATGTTTAAGAGAGAGTACTGCGTGTTTCCTGGGGGGGGAGAACCATGTAATGTTGAAGGTAATGAAGCAGAGAGACATGAGAACCATGTAATTTCAACAGCTGAAATAAATTACTTGCACGGACTCTCATTTGAGAAATATAATTTGCTCTTGATTTAAAAGTACCCACAGCATATTGAATTAATAACCTGATTTAGTGACAAAGACACATTAACAGAAGCCTAAAAGATTATGTATTTCAGGTCAAAATTATCACATTTTTGCACGTTTTAATGGAAAAGCAATTAACAGCCAACAGACATGGGCCACATTTTATTTATTAATATTTTAATATGATAACTGTGTTTTTTTTTTTTTACTTTCCTCGATAATGCTAATATGGAAGGAAGTTTCCTGGATGACTAGCCAGGAAAAAAAAATATTACAAAGGCTTGTGCAGTCACATAAAACGGCCCATTTGCTGTTTTTTTTTTCCTGCTGTTACATGCACCTGTCTGACAAACAGTGTCAGTAACTCAAGTAGTGGATTTGGAACCAGCTGTGTACAACTGTGTGTGTGTGTGTGTTTGAAAAAGATTGAGGTTTCCCATAATGCCCTGGGAAAAAGGAAAAAAAAAAAGATAGATCCACTCTTTAATTCTTCCATCCATCAATCCTTTTTCCCTCCATTTGTGGTGTTGCTGTCTGGCTCGTTGAGACCTGAATGCTCCATCATGTGTGTGTATGTGTGTGTGTGTTGCAATTGCATTTCGGCTCATTTAAAAAAAAAAAGAAAAAAAAAAAAAAAGAAAGATAAGACAAAATCCAAGGGTGATCATATACTGATCATCTACACTTCTCTATTCATGCCCCCCAGTCATGACAGCACCCTTGTACCCCAAAAATTCCTCTAATCCAAATATAGTCCCCTCCTCCTACCGGATACTCCGCCCCCCAATCATTAATCATAATCATAAAAAAGGTAAAAACAAGGTCTACTGCGGAATGGCTTTACTCCTCACAGTCAGTAGGGGGCGCCAGAGCCCCTGCGAGCTACTGAGGTGTGGTTGGCATCGTTCTTGCGGCTGGCATTGGCGGCCGGGGGGCTCCGAGCGACGGGCTGCGCCCTCCACCTGGCGCCTCGACTCCTCCCCCTGGGCCCTGTGCGGCCCCTCCCGGCCACTAGGGGTCACTTCTTCCGCGAATGCAGCGTGTCCTGGAACTTGGTGCTGGTGTAGCGCACGTGGAAGCCCTTCTTGTTGATGGTGTCATCTGATCGGAACTTGATGACGATGGAGTCGCCGGCTGAGTAAATCTCCTCTGGAGGCTGAGAGGATGCCCACGTGCGCACACACACACACACACACACACAAACAGAAGGAAATACACAGAGGAGTTAGAATTACACTGCTTATTTCTGGTAAAAAGGTAAATAATTTTACAATAGGATAAATGCAGAACATA
The DNA here is from genome assembly GCA_030522415.1 of Channallabes apus. NCBI lineage: Eukaryota > Metazoa > Chordata > Actinopteri > Siluriformes > Clariidae > Channallabes > Channallabes apus. The sequence continues at coordinate 39,944,414 of CM060111.1, forward strand.
ATTTTTCTACATCTAAATACATCATTTAAAAAACTAGTTGTACAGTATGATGTACGTTGTTACGGCCAAAACACAGTATTGTTGCCGGTTTCATTTTCTTTTATGCTATAAATATAATTTATTGGATTGATACTAATATTGGTGTAAACTTCTAGAAGCATATGACCTGTAAAAAAAATGTTGCTTAAATTAAAGCACTTACGTTTTTTGGTAAAAGCTTAAAACGCAAAAAATCTGTAGTGTCCGTAACTATGTCAAAATTCATGTTAAAATATCTTAAAAATTTTGCATTTTAGAATAATAAACCTTTTCAGGTTTATGTATTCTCATTGCGAAATCTAAATTGCCCTAGTTTCATCGGAATGACAGTTAAGATCATTGAAAATTTTAAATAAAACAAAGTTACCAACACTACGGAAATAAAAGGGAATGAAATTGAATTATTAAATGTTTCTTTTTTTCTTAAACGTGCATATTTACAAAAAAATTTAACATGGATCGGAAGATAAGAACCATTACGTATTATGAGAAATGGTGTTATCTGAAAATTCACTTTTTGACCTACTGTACTGTAGATAGGACACTTTTTAGCACCAGTACCATGTTTTCATTCTGTTGTTTAATCATATTATTTCTGCCAGTTCCAGTACTGCCGTACTGAAAATTAATAATACAATATTTGTAAAATTTCATTTGGTATTCCAATTTCAAATGTCAAATTTCAATTTCATTACTTCTGACGCGGGTTCATACCCCTGATCGACCCCAAATATCAAATACACTGCCTATTCAAATCTAAAATGTAGGCAATCTAATATTTTATATTTGACCACGTACGATTTGAATTACATCGCGCAATGTGGTGGTCAGTTCATGTTTAAAAATTATTTCTTATGCTCCCAAAACCACTCTTTCGTGATCCAAGTAGAATATGGCTATGCCATTCAGAAACATGAAAAACTTAATGTAATAATCTGGTCATTCAGTACATTCAGGTCGTCAGCTAACTTCATTTTATTGCCACATAACGTTGCTGAGTCTCGAGTTGAGCAACTGAAGCAACCCCAGATACTGTACAACCCCATAACACAGTCTCCAGAGGCTTGTACTGTGGACACTACGCATGATGGGTGCATCACTTCATGCAACCCCCCCACCCCCACCCTCCATTGGCCTCATCTACAAGTGGTTTACTTATGACCACACAGCGGTTTAATCCTAATACTGAGAGTTCTCATCACACCATGTGTATGGAAATGCTCTTACGGGTTTGAATAATGTACTGTATATTTCTAAACACAATTAAATCTCCAAAGTTGTTTCCTCTGCTTGATGCACGCTCTTCTTAAACCATATAAACCAGTGTACTGTATTGTTTTTTTTGTTTTTTTACAATATACAACTACACCAGTATTCTTTCAGCTCTAATGCATACTGAGATCAAACATCATTTATATTCATTACATTTTATCACTGAGCTGATAGTAGCAGCATGAATTGCGATTGCTTAATATGTATCTAATGAATCTGTGCTCTTCCTATCGCACCTTTCCACACCTCATTACCCAAACGACTCTTAAGTTGAGAAGCAAATTTTTCTAATAGCTTCAGGACTCAGAGTGCAGCACACACTGCCGTCACCCTTCATCCTCTGACAATCCCAATTGGGCAAACCAAGACATCGCCTGGGCAAGCAGACCTTATTATTAAGGCCAACCTAATGGCATCAGGCTGCTGGGTGACCTATTGAGTTCAGGCTCTCATTTCTCCTTCCCTCTTGCTGCTGAAGCCTTGCTGTAAAGCCACCTTAACGCTTATTAGCTCTAATTAATCTCTTCGGAGAAATGAAGCGAAAAAGTCCTGCTTTTCTTTATTCAGCTCTAAAGGCTGAAGGACAATGCACGATAAATCCATCGGAACTGGACCATCTCAAGTAGTGCTTGTGGAGGGAGGATAATTAAAAGGCTCTGGGTTTGCTGCTGTGCTTCCCATGTTAACTCACTATTAATGTGGTGTTTAGTGTACAAGAATACACATCAGGTAAGTAATTGTTTATGAATTTCAAGCACAGTGTACATGAAAATGGTGAATCAGAGAGGAAATGTTGAATGTTTTCAATTCCATAAACCTTGAATTCTGACTGGTTCATATAATGCAGTTGTTGTTTGGCAACATCTATACACTAGGTGGCGCTTTACGCCTTAAACGTGAGCCACTGATAGGAACTCGGAGAAAATGAGCACTTTCGCTACGATATTTCCCCCCCCCACTTATTTCACCTTCCCATGCTATGATTATTCCTACACTGTTAGCTCCAGATTGGCTGGTAGTACCTAATCAACCTGTTGATTGGACTATTTTTGCAATCGTCCAGTCAACAGGGCAATTAGATGCAAATCAAAATGCATTGTGGAAAATGCAGGAAATATGGGAACAAATTTAATTGACCTCCATGATGCTTCTCAAAGTCAACTACTTTGCGCTTACCCCAGATCCGCAGTACCGGCCGAGCCTTGGGGCTTTGGTGTCGGCGCCGTCGTACAACTCCATATAGTCGTAGCCGCAGTCGGCCTCCTCTTCAATCTCGAACGTCTGGAAGATGAGCTCAACACCGTAGCCCTTCTCAGCCGAGATCACCCACTGGCAGTCCGACGCACCGGGGTAGTTGTTGTCCCCAAACTGGGCATGTGAGTAGAGGTCTTTGGTTTTCACCTCGGCTTTTAATTGACCTCCGCACTCTGGAATCAAAATCAACAGTTAAATAACTGCAGCTTTTAAAACATTAATTATTAATAGGTCGTAAGTATATTGCCTTTTCAAAAGTATATTGCCTTCTCATGAGCAACATTAAAAACACTGGCAAGTGATGTGAATAACATTGTTTATCTCATTTCGGTGGCACCTAGTATGGGGCAAGAAATATTAGGCATAAAGTGAAAAGTACATTTGATGGGAGAAATTGACAAACGAGGGCCTGAGTGAGATTGTTAGGTTCTCCCGACATGCAGTGGTTCATACCAACCAAAAGTGGTCCAAGCAAGAAAATCCATTGAATAGTCTACTGGTACATGGGTGGCCAAGGGGGGGCAAATAGGGCAGCAATGGAAGAAGGTTGCTGGGTCTGATCAATCTTTTTTTTTTTTTCATCATGTGGATAGCAGTGTGCAGGTTCGTCACATGCCAAGGGCAACGATGGCACCGGGATGCACTATGGGCAATGTTCAGCTGGGAAATCTTGGGTCCTTAAGTACGTACCTTCATGGGAACTGTACAAATGCAGACTGACACACCCCAAAAGCCTGTTCAGTAATGGTTTGAGAAAAATGACAAGGAGTTCATGGTGTTGTCTTTGACCTGATGCCAAGACTTGGTGCCTCAATGAGATGGAGTTGGTTTGGCAGTACAAGGGGGGGGATCTTTAAAATGTGAGGCAGGCGTTTTAATGTCTATAGGCCTTTATATATTTAGCTCCAAGCTTCTCTTAATTGCAGCTCTTTAATTCTGACATCAAGAGTTCACAAAGGTGTCAAGGTGACATTTTGTTCAAATTGCACAGGTATGCCAGAAGAACTCTACCTTCTGCCCAATCAAAAAAAAAAAATGGAGAATTCAGGTTCAAAAGGGGTTCAAGAGCCAAAAACTGCATCAATAGAGCCCTTATACAAACTTACTGTAGCTTTGTTATACTTAAGAAAAGCTGTGTAGAACCCTTAAAGCAAAACTGTAATTTAAGGAAGTTTTTCGCTTCTTGGACTTCAATTACACGTTTAATTAATGGCAACTCAAGCAGTCTAAAAAAAGGAACTAATTCCCCCAAACACCCTAATTTGCACTTTAATACAATTCCTTTCTTCTTAACAGAGCTGTTTTTTTTTCATCTCGAAGTGGTTGTGAATGCTGTGAATAGAACTCCACACACCTGCAGCATGCGAGGCCTCAAATCCTTTCTTCTGCACCGAGTTGTCGGAGAAGAAGCGAATAAACATCTTGTTTCCGGACGATGTGACCGGAGGAGGTTTCTTGGAGCCGCAGTAGCGTCCGAGGCTGGGCGCCTTTCCATCGCGGCCATCGTAGATCTCAATGTGGTCATACGCGCACTCTAAATGAGGCTCCATGTCAAGTTCATTGAATGCCTGCACACAGTTTATAGTTTAGACATCATTTAATGGCGACGCACAATAAATCTACAATACTGATCAGTTCCACAAAATATTAGAGCTCTGTGACTCTGAGGAAACTAAAGACATAAAGGAGAAGGAATGCATGCAGTGCTGACGTCTGTGAAGATGGTTTGGGAAACAGGTAATCTGAACAAAGGTTAAGGAAGCTTGCCAGGTTCTAATTGCTAATTATTGTGGTAATTGTATACAATAAAGCTTAATTAATAAATTAATAAATTAATTTTAAATTAAGTGAAGTTTAGCTAATTGGGAATAATTTCGATAACTCTTTGTATCAGTTCAGTCGAAGCTCTTGGCTGCCCTCTCTGGTAGAAAAATGTTACTGCAAGCTACTTGTATCATTTTGTAACACTTTGTGGATTGATTTCACCATAAAGGGCATCAAATAATTACACATTCATAAAGAATTCAAGGGTGTGTACTTAACTGCATGGAAGTAATCGTAAATAGTGGTCAGGTTGAGTAATAAAGCCTTGTACAAAAACCATCGTCGTGTTACTGTAGGAGAGGCAAAAAATAAACTTTCCGTACTATTTTGATGCGATGTCCGGGCGTGGTGGAGAGGGCCCATGTGCACGCTTTCTTACTGGGGTATTTATCAGGCCAGTTGGGACTGGTGATGGTTCCACTCACACTGTTCACCGTGTGATCACAGCCGGCTGCAACACACACACACACACACACACAACCAGCACAGTCAACAAAGCATCCAACAACCAGGTCCTTCGTACTGTTTATTTCTTTTTTTTCTTTTTCTTTTTCCCCCTCTCTTTTGTTCCCTTTGCATCTCTGAAAACCAGTGTTGTTCTTGGCAGCCTGATCCAACCATCTGTCTACCCTCCCATTCTCTACTCCTCGCTCTCGCTCTCTGTCTTCCTCTTCTGTCTCCCCACAATAGGGACGGATCCTCTATAAATATCCTCCTGGCATTTAGTGTCAGCGAGCTGAAATCGATGGGGAGGGTTTTAAATAACCCTGAGCACGCTTGCTCTTAGCTTTCTCGAGTGTACTGAAGGTTCTTCAGCTCTCTGCTAGAGTTTTTTTTTTCTCCTGAGGTTGCACAGAGGATACCAAAGTTCAGCAATTTTCTTGAAGCATAAAGTGTAATGTTGAGGGAAAAAAGAAATCAAACGGTTTAATCGCAAGTCTACAGCGTATAAATCATTTTGTGGTCCAGGAATACATTAGAATGAGTTTTTTTTTCCATAGTTGCCTGACTGTATGATGGTCTTATAAGACAAAAACTGTGTTTACAAAAGTTTGCGTCAATGTTGTAACAGAAGCGTGTCTAACTAATCCCAAATCAGTGATCAGTGGGGCTGTTTTGTTTTTCATTCTTTCATTCATTCATTTTCTATACCGCTTAATCCTGTGTTCAGGGTCGCGGGGGACCTGGAGCCTATCCCAGGAGACTTCGGGCACTAGGCGGGGTACACCCTGGACAGGGTGCCAATCCATCGCAGGGCACACACACATACAGTACACACACTCACACACCCAATCACACACTACGGGCAATTTAGGAACGTCAATTAGCCTAATCTGCATATCTTTGGACTGTGGGAGGAAACCGGAGTACCCGGAGGAAACCCACCAAGCACGGGGAGAACTGTTTTGTTTTGTTTATATATATATATATATATATATATATATATATATATATATATATATATATATATATATATATATATATGAAGGGTTTTGTAGTAGACAGTTTAATTAGCATGTACGAATAAAAGAATGATAAAAGATCGTTTCTGAATGAGGCCCATGCAGGTATATTTGACGAAACCGTCATGTACAGTACTGTGCAAAAGTGTTGAGCCAAAAATGATTGATTCATGTTTTGCGTCAGAATTTCTTGTGTTGTTAACGTAGTCTTGAGCAATAGTTTCTCCAGGCTCCCTGATTGACTTTTTGTAGGTTTTTCCCCCCTCATTTTCAGGTAACTGAAGAAGAATGTATTTTTAAGCCCCAAAGTGACCTATGAATAATTCATGAATGAAAAAGAAAAAAAACATCTAAATTAAGACACGAACCAATGAGAAACAGGTGCAGATGATGATCAGGCCGGTGATTAGTATACTGGTGATGCTGAATGCTGAGACGAGAGGGGAAATGAGGCCGCTGCTGAGGTTGTTAAAATAATCCATTTTTAAATTGGGCACTTTGTAAAACATTTATTCCCCTTTTTATTTCATCTAATTAAACATGGTGATTTTTTTTCTGGGGTGTTGAGACTTTTGCACAGTACACTATCTCACAGTTGTACATTTCCAGACGGGAAAGAAACTTTAATCTTTTACAGAACATGCAATACTCAGACCGGACACTATGCTTAATGGGCAATATTTTGAATCAGAATGTGACTTTATCCAGACTTGAATATCTTTAACTTATAATGCACTTTCAATGTTGGCTATCGACTTATTACTGTTTTTTGAGGTCACAAATGTAAAGTGCTACACGATCATATACGGATTAATTTCTATAACTAGCTCGTCACACACCGTTCCACTATGTTAGCTGACACATTTTAGCCTCGTCACTTACTGTAGGTTTCCAGGCCACCAAATATGAAAACAGCCTTCACACTATAGAGCTTCCATTTGCCCAGTGGCTAGTTTTTGAAATTTAATTGCAAATTTAAAGATTCAATCCTACACCATATACGGTACTATACGATTGTGGATCACAATCTTCTCACCTTCTTTGCAGTCGTGTTTATTTTCATGCAGGACAAAACCGCTCCTGCACTGGCAACTATAGCTACCAAAGGTGTTCACACACTCGTGCTGGCAGCCACCGTTCTCCTTCGAGCACTCGTCCTTATCTGTGAAGGGACAAACCAGAGTCTCAAAGACGCATTTCTCCTCATTTTTGCATAAGAAACAAAACAACAAATAAAATCCCCTCCAGTACTGAATTTCTTGTAAATGAACCTGAGAAGAACTGAGCCTTGAAACCCTTCTTGGAGACCGTGTTGTCCGATTTGAACTCGATGCGCATGTTGTTGTACTGAGAAGTGATGGTCTCCGGCTTCTCGGCGCCGCAGAACTTCCCGTGCAGCCTGGAGTCTGCAGAAAGACCGCTCCTGACCTCGACGAAGTCGTACTTGCACACCTACGCAAGGGTGACGATTGAAAGGGAAGGACAACGTGTCAGTTGAAACGGAAGAGGTGTTTGAAATGCAATTTGCACATTTGTGATGCTGTGAGGTGGAGAACTTGTGGTTATGGAAGTGGATGTTGATGCTGCATAGCTTTCCAAGAAGCTCTGGTACTTTTCTCATGCCTCTATCATCATTTAACCCTTGCTGGTAGAGTCTAGTACATTTAGTGTTGAACTTCAGCAGTACCTCGGCATATGAATTTAATCCGTTCCAGAGGCCAGTTCTTAGGGCGAAATTTCGTATTGCAAAACGCATTTTCCCATAGGAAGTAATGTAAATGCAGATAATCCGTTCCAGCCAAAAATATTACCAATATTACTAAGGCTATAATAATATTTTTTGCATTCAAAGACAGTCAAAACATTTAGAAAAGACATGTAACATATTAATGAAACCCCATTTAGCCTTAATTTATGATTTAATTTGAAAATTAAACTGAAAGTAGCTCCCTTTTCTTCTTGTTACTGTCCTTATAACAGATAACATTCTTGCGACCCATGGTGCTATGTCTACACTGAATCTTGCACAAAATGGCAAAACAAATACCCCAAAAAAAGTAAACTCGCTTCTCTTGACTTTCCTCTGACGCAAACAAGTTTTAAGCGGCTCCTGGACGTACACGCAACTTCGGTTCAGTGTTTGGTTTGGCTCAGTTCGTGTGCCGAAAATGTTTCATGTGTCGAGGAAAATTTCTGGCAAAGTTTAAATTCTTGAAACTTCTCGTTCATATGCCAAGGTACGACTGTATAGCAATAATTCCTGTATAACAATAATTTATTTCTACAGATCCTACCATATGTGGCGGCTAAATTAAGAGTAATCTTGTCGAGCTGTTCTCATCGATTAAATATTTTACCCATGACAGTTTTAAGCCTGAACAAATTAATTCCCCGTGCATTCTCATTATCTCAATGTTAAAATTCCGCTCACGTCGCTTCCTCAGTGTCACATTTCGCCTCTAAACTCCCCGAAATGTGACTTACATTTCCAAGCACTTAGCCAACCTGCCCTTAGAGCCCAGACCGCCGACTCTGGAGGAAATGAAGCAGACAAACCCACCCCACGGCGAGGCAAAAACCTAGCGCTCACATCGTTGCCCTCGGTCTCGAAGACGTCGAAGAGCAGCGTGATGCGGTACTGCGTGGGCGCCACCAGCTGCCAGACGCAGTTCTTGTTTGGCGGGTACTCGCGCGGCCAGCCGGGACTCGTGATGGAGCCGTTCAGCTTGGTGATGAAGCCGCCGCACGCAGCTAGAGGCACAAACAGAGAAAGATAATGTGTCAACACTTGACACGTCCACTGCAAACACACTCAGATGCTTCTTTCTCCTGCCAGCATACGCGGCAGGAAGCAAAAAATGGTAAACAGATGTCTGGAGATCTGAATCACTAAAAACACTTTAGGTGACAAAAAACAACAGAGGGACAAATCATGATGGGGTTAAAGGGAAATAACGCAGCCCTAGAAAAGGGTCACCATTAACAGCTTGGAGAGTTGAAAATATGTATTTCCTTTTTACAACAGCACTTTTGCCAATGATAACTACAGTATTTAGAATGTCTGTGAGACAAGTTTCTGTTATAGATTGTGACTGTGGCCATACCTAACTGCCATCTCTCCTCTTCATCTCTTTCTCCCCCTCTTTCTCTTTCCTCTCTCCCCCTGTCTCCCCCTTTCACTCTCTCTCTCTCTCTCTGTCGAGCTACACATGTCATTCCTGAGCTGCCAGTGATCCAGACTCCCTCTGCCCTCCGGACCTGTCTGATCCATCCTGGTGCTCCGCTTCTGGTTGGAGGTCTCGTCGCATGGATGCCCCGTGTGTCTCTTTGGGATGCGTCTGGTGTCTGGGGATGATTCTCTCTACTTAGAAGACGGTTCTGGCCTCGACTGGTGTTGTCAGCTGTTTCTCTGAGGACTTGACAATTCGATAGTTCAGGACTGGAGCTTCCTACAAGTCTATCTGAGTCTCCAATAACTACTGGACTCCATTTTAACATCAACTATTATAGCTGAACTGCCTGCCACCTAACACACTGTATAAATGCAGATCATTTCCTGCTATCTGTTTCACCCAGATGAGGATGGGTTCCCTGTCGAGTCTGGTTCCTCTCAAGGTTTCTTCCTATTACCATCTCAGGGAGTTTTTCCTTGCCACTGTCGCCCTCGGGCTTGCTCACCAGGGACTATCTGAACATTTTGATTCATACACATTCACATTCCATACAAACTTAAATAATTCTTTTGATTCTTTTGTAAAGCTGTTTTGAGACAATGTCAATTGTTAAAAGCGCTATACAAATAAAATTGAATTGAATTATCACTTATTACTCCTTCCAAAAAAAAGAAGGGAAAAAAAAAAGGCCTCCTTACAAGAAAACTTCCTCATATTAACAGTCAAACGTTTTTATGTCTCCGGTACAAGTCCTTGTATCAATGTGTGAATTAATATAATGATTCCTAATCATAATATAATCATTCATATAAATTGAGATTTTAATTACTACTGTCAAAGCTGCTCTTAAAGAAAATTAATCAAGGCTCTATTTAGCTGACCAATCAGAACTGACAATTCCATAGCGCTCTGGTACAACGATAGAAGCCCTTGTGAAAGAGAGAGGCGAGGGGGAAAAAAATGAGAAATGAGATTTTATAACAGTACAGCTTGCAATAATGAGAAATTGCTGCAGCACAGAATGTGTGCGAAACCTGGCAAGCGCTCGAGTAGAAATTGTCCTCAGAGGCGGCGACGAAAACACAAACCGAGACAAAGCAAAAGCAAAGAAAAGCGCCTGCTATTGAGGTGCTTACATACAGTACATAAATCACTGCCTTTTAACCGAATCACTGAGGTCCTGTGTTAATCAAAAGCTATAAAGCAATTCTACCTCAGGCATGTGAACAGAACACAGGGGACAAGGTGTTAATTGGCCATCTGCTCCAAATTAATCAGTGGGTAACACCCCGGACGTCCATCGCGGACCACGCGGACAAAATGAGGATGAGAGGCGTTTCCATGGAAACCACCATGCCACTCAGAGATGCCATCACACAGCGAATTCCTGTGAGATTTAACCAAATCTACATTTAGCTTCAGACTGACCCGACAGATTCCTTCTGTCTTACAGCGACTGAGGTTTCAGAGGAATCCGCCAACACCATGATGCGTTTAACTATGAAGTGACAGAAGGATGAAAGTCCTGCTAAATTGCAGATGATCACATTAGATCCAGCAGGACAGCAACACAAGCTGGAAATGACCTTTAGCATTTAAACTCAAGACTGAACAATTTCTCTGAGGATTTCTTTTATTTCTGTATTTGAACATAACACAAAATATCCCATCCAATAAGTTCCTGATCCAAGATAAACACATTTTTTCTCCTTTAAATTCGAAGAAATAATATTTAGAAAATTCCTTACATGAGATGAAATTACATAAAAATAAAGAACTTGTATCAGAGACTGAGCTCCTCATAAGATGACAAACTACTGTATGTAGCTACAGTAAACGCACGCATCCCTCCTCCAAGGACAGATGTGCAGTAAACACCTGCTGGCCACTAGGGGCAGTGTGTGGTCACATTTCAATAAGGAGAGTGGTGGAAACACAGAACCTGGTGTATTTGTGAGAAACAAGCAAAATGATGTTTCTTAAAAATGAAAATCTATTAGGTAGTTAAAAGACACATTTACAGAAAGAGTAACTATAGTATGCTTGATTACTGCCTTTATAGTAGATTTTAAATCAGAGCAAATTACCAGATCAATAGGTGTTTTAAGCATTTAATCTCAATACTTATAACCCACCTAATCACACTGTATAAACACACACCATGTACTGAATGTGCTTTCACTTAGAGCTGATTATACTCGCATTCAGTTTTGTGAAATGTAATTGAAACAAGTTTGTTCCTGTTATTACTTGCGTTAAAGCGTCATTCCTTTCCCAACCTCTCTTTTCCCTATCTTTAATATAATATGGCAAAAAGGCAGCTTGGGATATTTCTAGGGGGGAAAAACAGAAAGTGGAAACTTCTTTGTCCGTAAGACTTTTCCATTGTGGAAAAAATATTGTTTGTTACATAAATTCTTGCATTGAAGTCTCTTTCTTTTAACATTAGCTAAATAATCTCCTTGCAGAACACTGTATTGCATTTAACTTAACTGTTTCATATTAGACTTAAGACTATTAGAATAAATGCCCTTGTGCATTGTTCCTTTACAGGGATTAGAACAAGCACATTATACAACACAGTCTGTGCAAGGGGTAACCTCCGGGTCTAAAAACAAAGCCAATGCAGAAGTGTCACAGTGTGCAGTTCCTTGAATGACCACTAGGAGCTCTCTTCAAAACCGAGTTAAAAAAAAGCCCAACGTTACAGCAGAAGTCATTTTTTTTACAGCTACAAAATAAATGAATAAAAAAAGCTTTGATCTCTATAACTGAATTTTCCATTCAGGACAACCATACAAAGGTGAATTTGTATATAACTTATCAGTTAAAACTATATTAAGCCATAAATAATGTATAATCAACAGCATGGCTGATTTGGTTAATAACTGTGTTTCTGCATATGTATGTAGTTCAATCAAATATAAAAGTAACGTTAGCATATAAATTAACGTTAGCCACCTGAGCAATAATGCTAAGCTAAGCGAATGCTAAGCTAGCTAGCTTGTAACTTAACTACGCACATGTGTTCCCACCAACAGCCAGACGCCGTTTGTTAAACCCATTTGTCCATTTATGTATTAAGCAGGATTTAGGTGGAGTTGGAGCTCCTGGCAGGATGGTGGCGACCAGAGCGCCTACAGTTGAAACCTCTGAGTAATGTCACAGAGGGTTAGTCCATTTGTTCTACAGTTTATGTTTCTGACCAATCAGATTTGAGGGCTCAACAGTGCTGAACTTTATAATGTAAATTCATTGGCATAGGGCTATAAATTAGCCTTGTGTTACAGTATATGTGCCCCATGTATGCGGCATCGGTTGCCTGTGCGCAGCAAGACTTATTATGCGGTGCTAATTAAATAAACAAATAAATCAAATTAAATTGTATTGTGTGATATAAACTACCAACTTCTGCCTTTAAACCAATTCAAATTGTATTCAAACAGTCATTCAGAAGAATGATTTCTTAGTATTTCCTCATGAGAGAGTGTATTTCCAACATGGTGACTGTTTTTTTTTTTTTTTTGTGTGTATGCAAAAGACAAAAGGCTTAGTTTGGAAAATCACTCAGATACAGGAACGAATGTAAGGAGGCCTTCGCTTGCTGCTTACAGTTTGACCGCGCACATATGGCGCTAGTCAGCCATATTGAATCTTGTAGTCATGGTGCACTCACCCTCGCAGCTTCGTTTGTCTGCAGCCAGCTCAAAGCCTGGATCACACGCACACTTATAACTGCCTAGTGTGTTTACGCAGCGTTGCTCACAGCGACCGTTGTCTGGCCTTGAACATTCATCCATCTCTGCAATAAAAACCCACGCACCATAATGAACGTAAAGTTAGTGAACTGCAAAGGAAGGAGAAAGACAAAAAATATCATTTCTATACAAGTTTGAAACCAGTAAAAAAAAAGAAAAAAAAAGAAAAACATGCACAAAACAAGAGATTCTTTTATAAGAAATGATCAATATTGTGGTGATGTAATGCGGGACAATCTGAAGTGGAGTTACTTTTACTACCCTGATTATATTTCAATACCCTTTATACCTCTTTATATAAAGGATTTCTTTAATTATCACTTATGGAACACAACATCAAGTGTGATATTACCTTGTACGACAGTTCCGCAAACACCATTTATCATCACCAGATTAAGGTTTGTTTATTTAACCAGATATTTTGCTCCTCCTACACCCATCCTTCCACGAATGGTGGCGCTGGCGAGTGTAATTAACAGGAGTGAAAGTAGTTTTATATTCTTACCGGTACTATGTAGGCAAAAGTTGAGGGTAAAAAAAATCCCAAATTGCTTTAAATAGAAAGCTAGTGCGCTATATGTAGGGTGAACACCAAGTAGTGCCCTTAACTTGGGGTTAGGGAGGGATTTGGGATTCAGCCTAGGTGTTAATAAAATAACAGAGGGAATTTGGAATGATTCAGAAGCAGTTCTTAAGGATTTCACCCATGCTACATATAGTTACAGTGCTGTTACGATCTATTATCACCACTTGTGGAATGTCTTTCGTGCAATCAGATAACTCAGTCAGGACTAACTGTTGTATATATATTATATCTTCTTCTTTAAGAAAAAAAAATTACTAACAAATATGACCTAACACGCATAAGCAAAAAAAGTAAATGTGCTTTATTGAATGCACCACACAAGCTAGGAAGTAAGTAAGAGAATATGAACACAAACATAAGCACAGCAGTCATAACAGATACCGCTGTTACGTCTGGCATCAGGATGCATTATCAAGTCCACACCTTTGAAGAAGTTGGCAGCGAACCCGGCTTTGTTGACCGAGCCATCAGACACAAACTTCATCCAAAGCTGGTTCGAGCTGCTCTTGATATCATCCGGCTTGTCGTATCCACAGAAGCGGCCCAGCAGCGGACTGTTTTCCGAATTCCCATCGCGTACCTCGAGGTAGTCATAAGCACAGCTGTCGTGCCTCTCGATCTGAAGATGGTAAAATGAGACTGGTATGAAAGGTAAAAATGTAAGACAGCAATTAATACAGTATTTTTTTTTTTCAAATGCAAAAATACTGCTTTTTGTTTGACTCGAGCCAACGCCATAGAATATGAACAGCCTGTACTCGTAAACTGTGGATCACGTGGAAGCTTTGTCTTTATTTGCACCAGCTGGTTGGAAGCGGGACCAAAACTAAAGCAAACCTCAAGACAGTCTGCTGGAACGGAGGAGTGGAATCAGTGGGACGAGGCAGGAAGATGAGAAGAAAGCAAATGAAAAGCTATGCTTAATGTTAAGTAAGCCTCTTAAACCACATCAATTTGCCAACTACTAACTTGTCTAATTTATTCATGCATGCATTGTACAATTTAACCATTTACAGGAACAATGTTGGAAGACATTTCCCTTCTTCTAGTACTACACAAAAAGAAGAAGAAGAAGGAGAAGAACGAGCCACTGGGCAGTGGTGACTCAACGGTTAAGGCTCTGTGTTAGTAAGCAGGAGGTCTAAGGTTCAAGCCTCAACACTGCCAAGCTTAACCATGGGCACTATCGACTATCTATCTAGAACCTGCACTCTGACCGCAGCTTGATGTATATGTGACAAATAAATGCTGCTTCTTCTCCGTTTTCTATACCAACAATGACGTTTATTAAGAATTCATAGCTATATCACTTACTTCAAAGGACTGGAAGGTAAGGCCTACATGGTAGCCCTGAGCGACAGTGATCTTCCACACACAGACTTTATTGGGTCTGTAGTCATCTGGGTAGTTTGGAGACTGGATCTGCCCATTATCCTTCTTCACTTCACCACCACAGATAGCTGAAAGATAATACATTTATTCCTTCATATACATTTAGTCTCGCAGCAGACACTTTTGTCTGAACCGACTTGCCGGCGACTTACAGAATCCGATCCAGACAAGAGACAGTAAAGCTTTAGCTCAAGAGCACACTGCTGGGTAGTGCTGGGAAATAAACTCACAACTTTCTAGTCATTAGAATCATATCTGAATTTGTGATCTACAGCTACCAATTTAGAAACAGAAGATACATGACTAGGAGTGTTTCCACATTGGGTTTTTTAATGCTCTGGTCTGAACACATTTTGTCGTGACAGGGTGAAAAAATAACAATAAAAATAACAGGTTGTTGCCTTATATACACATATACACATACATACATACATACATACATACATACATACATACATACACACATACACACATACACACATACATACATACATACATACATACATACATACATACATACATACATACATATATATATATATATATATATATATATATATATATATACACACACATATACACATTATATATGATTAATTTTATATACATTTAATTAACTTAATTTATAATAATTATTATTATTAATAATGTCACACCTCTCAAACTTTATACTCATGTCATGGCTGCCAGCAAAACCCTAAAACCCAAGGCTCCTAACATCCTCTGGATAAGAGCGTCTGCCAAATGCCCAAATGTAAATGTAATGTAATATATAAAATTTAAATTAATTAAACTGTCAAAGAGCAGCTTGTATCTCTGGAGTGTCATCTGCCATAATTGTTATTTCTAAACAAGCTTAGCGAATAATTCGTTCTATGCTGTGCTGCCTGCCAAGGTGTGAATACTTTTGAGCATGCTCACTGTAGGATCATAGAGGAAATAAATTCATGCAAATAATTATAAACTTATAGGATTATAGAGAAATGGCAACATTTCATAATTTCAAATGCAAACAAATAGAAATGAAAAATAATAATAATAATATTATATATATATATATATATATATATATATATATATATATATATATATATATATATACAATATATATATACAATATATATATATATATATATATATATACAATATACAAATATATATTTGTCTATACATGAATTACCGCACAGCAGAATCGTGATACATAACCAAATCCATCATGGATTCAGATTTACCTTCATACACGGCTGAGAAGCCTTTGCCCACCCAGTTGCTGCTGCTCCTGAACTCGATCCACAAACGGCTGTCTGTCGAAACGATCGGCTCAGGAAGCTTGTCTCCGCAGAATCGACCTGAACACGCAGACGAATTTATTACACCAAATTACCCTGCTTTCGGAACCATACAGAATTGTCTAAGTGTTGGCGTTACACAATACGGACCTTTGAGTGGGGCTTTCCTCCAGTATCCATCTCTGATCTCCACGTGATCGTACCAGCACAGATGACTCCGATAGAGATCCATGGAAGTGAAATTGAGAATGATCTGGAGGGAAAGAGAATGCCAGTTCAGTATAAATTACACTCATAGCCTGATAGGAGGATTCCCTCAATAACAGCTCGTCATTTTTAGTAGTGATACAACTGGAACATTCAGCATAACGGACTGTGTAATGAACTCTCGTCCTGAGCCGCGCCAAGGGAAAACAATAGACAGTAGTGTTAAGCGGAATGTTGGGAAGTGTGCTGCGGTGCATCTCCATTAACAATCGGCAGGTTTTAGACATTTTTAGTCCAAACTTAATTATATATTTATTATGCTTTATTTAACTTAAGTGATATCAAATGACATCATTGAAAAAAACTTGAGATAATTGAATATTTTTTACGTTTTTCCAATTTTCCAGAATTCAGGCACAGCAACATCCACACAGCAAATTTCCACGTATTATGTGCAGTCATCATGTTTATATTGCAAAATGAAATTATGATAAATGACTGAACTAAGTTCAAAGAATGTGGAAAATATTTTGATTTAATTTTGCATTAAGGAAAAAAAAAACATTTTCAAAAGGTTGCAAGGTCCTATAGAACAGAACCAGCTGTAATTATTGGTTTGTTTGTTTTAGTTTTGTGGTATTTATAAGAGTGGAGTAGAAAGCTCTATAATTTTTCCCTTTGAATATAATAAATAAAAAAAAAAGAGAAAGAATCTGAAATCAGATTAGACCCGAGTAGCAGAGTGGATACTCAGGAAAAGGTGCTCACTGAGCTGTTTTATGTATAACCTAGTAGTAAATAACATTCTCATTTATCAATATTTTATATTTAAAGTTGAGTAGAATTGTTTTTTTACAACAAAATATTACTGACAGATTTTCAGTAAAGCAGATTTTTTTATCACTTGAAAATTACAAAACGGCAAAACAGGCGAAGCTCACGGAGTTGATGAACACTACATGACGATTAAACTGAGAAAGATCAAACACAAACCCCTGCGTCCTTTAGAGGGTGCCATTTCTTTTGTCCAACTCAAATTTCCAAACTTGTGCATTTGTCTTGGATTGATTTCTATCAAGTCATTATAAAGGAATGACAAAACAATCGTTAAAACCGTGTGAAAACCACCGAGCGAGTTGAACTTGACCGTTGCATATAATTGTATATAAAATCGCAGGAGTTAATCATTAATTATGGGACTTGAAAACGATCAATCGGGGGGGGGGGGTTGTGTTAATGCGTCTCCTTACGTATAAATTTACACAAATTCAGGTCATTTTGCAGGAATGTTTTTCTTTTTCCAACTAACAGGTTTTTCATGAATGCCACCTTTCTTGTGTAAATTCTCCAGCTAATGATCTACAAATAAATGTCTTCCTATCCAGTGGGATAACACACTGAACCCTAGTGTGTGTAGTCCGTGTCCTTAAATTGTTTATTTATAAAAATGAACCCATCAGCTGCTCCAAGACCTTCTGACAGGATGACTGATTTTCTACACGCGCTAATTACTTACAAGAATGCTGCATCTGTGTTGTTAAATATTTATACGTGACTTCATTCACATAGAATTCAACTGCACACTCATAATCGGAAGTAGATTTTTTTATGATATCAGCGAATTCAAAGTAGCATATCTTCGCTTCTCGTGGGTCGAATGTGACGAAACAAAACCTATATGCTACCTCACGCTCGGGCAAATACAGCCGTGAAGACGCAATTTAAATTCGTTCAGGAGTTTTTATGTGATGCGTGCACAAACAGACAGACAGACCAAACAAAAATTCCAAGAACCATCTTGATGTGTTCCATTACTCATCTTACGTCCTCAAAAAAAATTTTTTTCACAAACATCTTCACTGTACAGACACACCGACGTTACAGTTTTAATATATATGTATATATGTGTGTGTGTGTGTATATATATATATATATATATATACACACAAAAATTTACATTTTTGGCAGACGCTCCTAACCAGAACAATGCTTTGTTTTATGCATCTGAGCAGTTGAGGGTTAAAAGCCTTAAGCCTTAAGGGCCCAACAGGGGCAACTTGTTTTTTTTGTAGGGTTTGAACCTGCAACCTTCCGAACCGTAGTCCAATGCCTTAACCACTGAGCTACCCCTGACCTCCAATTTTTATGGCATTTGAACAACTCGTTTATCTCATTATACATCTGTGCAGTTAAATGTTAAGGGCCTTGCTCAAGGTCCAAACCTGGGGTTTGAACCTAGGACCTTCCGATCAGTAGTCGAACTCCTTAACCAATGAGCCACCCCAGTTCTAAAACTATGGACTACAACAAACCCATAACTAAGCAGATAGTCCGACAGTCTGTCTGATATTTTCACCTTTTCGCCCGGCGTGACTGAGATTCTCCAGATACAGTGCATATATGCCGAGTAGCCGTTGGGGAACCCCGGAGAGGAGAAGTTCCCGCTGCTGTCCTGAAGACTGTCTCCACATCCTTAAAGAAAAAGCACAGAGGGTCAAAGGTGATTTATAGTACACGTTTGAGAAGGCAGGGCCAGATCGCAGCATGCTGAAGTATTTATACACTGCGATGTAGCCAGATGTCATGCAAAAAGATGAAAGGAGACTAAACATGTTCTCTTGATCCCTAAATGCAGGCCAGCTCTCAGCTCTGCATTTTATGAAACACATGTGCTTTTAATAATAAAAGATACACTACAAATCACATTCAGTGTCTGCTGCATTCAAATCGTGCTTACTTACTGCATCTTACCATCTCACGCAGCAGCAGCGGGATGTTTGCTTTAGACCGCAGCAGCTCTAAACTGCAGCTTAGACTGTAGTTCTGGTTATCATTTAAATTATTTATTTAATGCTCCAAGTCCTTTCTAAAGCTTTAATGACGTCTAATTAAACTGGAACTTCCACAGTTCCACGATGCAGCACATAATATAAAACTAATAATGAACAGATTTACCGAATGTACTGTAATTCAAGAAGCGTTCAAGTCAAACCGGGACTCGTGATGACATTTCTGCTGAACGAAGGCAGAAAACTGATTGACATTTACAGAAGACTTCAAGCACAGTACGGTGATGAGACTCTCAGCTGCAGTTAAATGTCTGAATGGTGAAAGAAGAGACGCGTATCCATCTGTGAGAACTGTACACACAGTCATTCACCAGCACCACTTGCGCAGTACAGGAAGTCAGCTGGGAGTTACTGCCACATCGCTGCACAGTCCTGACCTCGCTCTAAGGAGTTCCTAGGAGGCCAGCGTTTCATCATCCTGGCATCCTGAGAAAACTTTCTACCTTGACGATATCCAAGCAGTAGTGAAACACTGGGATAAGTGCATTAGTTTTTACTCTCATAGCTGTGTTCTGTTATTCTGCACAATCAAAAGTCTGGCTTTGACTTTGGCAGGTTTTTCTGTAAATCACTGTTTTTTTTTCCTTTTTCTGTATAATAAATTATAATAGAAATTACTTTTGCAGATTCAGTGTTGCTATAAATAGCATTCCTTAATAATTATATATTATAATAATATCATTATAGATTTGATGGTGGTAATAGTAAATCGCAGTCAGTTGCATCACACCACACTGTTGTTGATTATTTTCCTAGAACAGCACATCACCAAATGTTTTATTCCTTATTTAACCTGTAGCATTTTATCCCTTTAATCCTTGTCCTGGCGTACCACTATGATGCATATTTTGGCATTTCCCCTAATCCCAAGTCATCTTATTTAACTCACCAGCTAATAAATGAAACTTGAATTACAGTACGTATGAGCTGGCTGAGATAAGAGGACGGGAAACGCTAAAGCACGCAGGATGGACAGAGGTCCTGCAGAGACATGACCGAGAAACACCAAAAGGAGAAATGAAAGAAGAACTCGAAGCACGGCGCATCCTCTTTAAATATAGGAGCAAGAGAGCTATAAATAAACCCCCCTCTAAGGAAAAGCACTGAACTGTACACGATGTGCTGGAGAATGAGAAACACGGCTGGTCATCCAGAAACTCTGCAAATCCTGTCCATGTGCAAAGGAGATAAATGTATCTAGCTAATGTATGGAACAAAACGTACAGAGAAATGAGAAAAATCAAATTCGCTTTTTTTTTTTTTTTTATTATAATAAAAAAAACAAGCTCAAACTCATTAAAAAAATACCTTGATGAAAATGCATCATTTCATGACTGGGGCTTTAGAATTGCCTTTGCGTACTCCACCCACCGTCTATTAAACCCACTAGGCAGCTCATAAATACACCTTGTTACTCAGTTTACACTCATTACTTTCCTGCAAACGCGTCTCTGCGGTTATATAAAGGAAAAGCTGCTGAGAGCAACATGCCTTTAAGGCGTATCACTGAGGCCCATGATGTTTAAAACTATTAACAAGCGTCCTGGAAAGCCAGGGGGGGGTGTGTGTGTGTGGGGGGGGGGGACTGCCACGGCAAGGCATGCTGTGCGAAATGTGGATCCGCCAGACGCACTACCACGGAGGGTTTCTTTCCCCTTTTCCATGAGTTCTTGCGTCAGCCCCGTCGCGCTCCGCCACATCATCTGCACTTCCCATGGCTACAGAGGAAAAGTCATGTGACGGGGTCACCACGTTTAAATATGATGACCATTTTGGCACAAGTCACAGCGAACGGCTTAGAAAATGAGGCAATACAGGAAATCTTTAGTTTTTCCCCCCTTCACTACATCACAAGACAAATAACCTAGTGTGGCTAAGAACGGGATTTGGATTAAGTTCTAACAACATTAAATTTGAAAGCATTATGTTGTTGTTTTTTATCCATTTCCTACAGCACATGCATACCTTAAATGGTGGATAAACCAAATTAGCAATGATGGATAAACCTCACCAAAACAGATCACATTTTTGAATTCAGCCACAACAGACGGTATAGTCGATGGCCTTCACCCCTACCAAGGGTCAGAATGAGGTCACATGACTGCCACAATTTGTTTTCCACGTTTTTTTTTTTCCCAAGTTCCATGTCAAATTAAAATGTAAAAAATGACACGTCCTACTCTTTATCCATCCAAAAACCAAAAAATAAAAAATAAAAAACTTGTTTATTCCTGTTATCAGTTAAAACAGCTATAAAAGTTCTCTCACCGGCTCTTTAGTCTCTTTTTTTTCTCTCTCTTTTGAAAATCTAAAAACTGTCCTATGGCAAGAAACTTCACTGTTCCAAAACTGACACTGGAGACTCCTTCCATAAGCATTTATTAACATCCAATTAACACAAAAGTTTAATTCTCCATCATGAAATATATATTATAGGTCAGCATTGTCCATTGTTACTATAGAAACAACTATATATCAAAGCTCTGATGTGTCTGCACAAGCTTGTCCTCATAAAATACAATCAGAAATTGTAGACTTGAGTAGTTAAGGGTCTCAGCCAGGACCCCCTCCCAAACCATTTTATAATACGAAAATTTAAGGTAACCTTATATCATCAGTGATGCCCTGTTTATCTCCTTTTCTAATTAACAATCTACACTGAACACACGGTTGTTATTCTTCCATAAGGTCCATTATGTAAAAGAATCTACCTTTTTGTACTCCTTTATCCTAAAGAGCAGCTGCACTCGATTTCCTCCCTCTTTATCTGTAAAAAGGAGGCACTCCTAAACTTCCTGTGCTTGGCCACTGTTTACTTGTCTTGCCCCAAGCCTGGGAGCCAAGGCGACCGTTGCCAAGATGCCCCACCACATCAATTGCAGGCGCTCGACTATTTCCAGCTTGGGCAAACTGCATCTGGGAAATCTCGTCATGAGACTTCTTTAAAAAGCTGAAGCTTGTGCCTGTTGCATCGTCCTGTACGTAAACAGTTCAGGGAAGATCAGACACCAACATGGATGGGGAAGTGCCTCCTTCTTGGTAGTGCACCATATGGTGTAAAGCATGACAGCATGGAAGTGTTAGTTAGAATGTAACAGAACTACAGCTCTCTTACTTGGACACTTGTACAGTTTGCGTGCCTGGGCGATGTCTCCTTTGCTCAGCCTGGTTCTCTGGCCGATGGGAGGACGGACGCCGTTTATGTCATATCGTGGTAAAATGGTATCCAGGAAAATCCCTCTGTGGAAAAACAAAAGAAAGGGGAATGGAAAAATCAGCAAAATGAGAGCATGAGTCAGACGGCACGCAGATATAGCCCTTACACTGTAACAAGATGTTCTCTCTCTTTGTTATACTCCTACATCCTCCCATCTTTCTCCCACGTTCATTCTATGCGCTCTGGTTTTTCTCTTCTCTGATTTCAACAATCGTTTAGCTAAAACAAATTAGAACAGAAATAAGTAAAAGATGCAAGCAAAAAAAAAAAAAAAACCCAAACAAACAATAATGTACAGTATCCGTCCCTCCGCTTTAGGATTGTAATTAAATAGTGATTCGTGTAGTGTGTGGAACCGTAGTTTAATACTGTAACACGGATGCACCGTACTGTGATTAAGCATTGCACCGGGCTGCGCGTTCACTCCTTGAGAAACTCATGCGTAGCCGACTGGGACTGAAGCCAATCCTGCTATCTGCAGACACAGCCACGAAAGTTCACACGCTCAAAAGTTCCTGTTTCAATGGCATTCAAGACTGTCGATTGTACAGAATAACAGAACACCGTTATGAGAGTCCTTTTATTACTCTATATGATCTCCTTCTACATTAATGCACTTACTCCAGTGTTTCACTAGCGCTTGGTAGAAAGTTCTTTCAGAATGCCTGAAACGCCGGCCTCCCAGGAACTCCCTTAACGACCCAAACATGTGGAAATGGCTTGGACTGTGGTCCAAGGGGGTGTGGCGATAACTCCCAGATGAGTTCCTGTAATGTGCCACTGGTGTTTATGGATGATTGTGTGCACAGTTCACACAGACCGATGCATCACTTCTACAAGTTGGTGACATGTTATCTGTCCATCTTCACATAGATGTACAGTCTTCTTTAAAATGTTTGCTCCATGTGGCTAAGAGACCGTACTGTGCTTGAAGTCTTCCGTAAATGTCAATCCGTCCCACCGGAAATTACATTTACACAAGTCCGAGTTTGATTTGAACGCCCCTCTTAATGAAGCACAAAATGAATGCAATGACTTCACAGCCTCCCAAATTCCACTTAAACCCCGACCAGACATTCAAAATGACCTGTGCGACTAAAAACATTCACAGGGACATTAGCAGTACCTTACGTCAAAATCTGTTAAACCTTCCTATGGGAAGCAATGTCTGGGAAAAGTTCAATATGAGGCACAGCTTCCTGTTTTCCACCACAATCCATTTCATCCTCTTGGGCTGTGACTAACTCCACTGCCTGAAAGGTCATCTGTGACATCATGAGAATGGTGAGGACATGTGGCTTCGAGATACCAGAGACAAGAATTCCCAATGATTAACTAATATCGAAACTATGTTTTTTTTTTTTCTTTGTCATATATCAGGGTCAGAAAAGCATACAAAAAAAAAAAAAAAAAAACATTGGCTTAAGGCCTGCGGACAGGATGATTCTGTGTCAAAATAAAAATAAATAACTGTCCCTTTTCTCACCCACTGATTCTCACTTTGACACCTTCGGCTAATTTATCGTCCTGCTTTTCTCTCCATCCTCGCCGGTGAAGGATGCCTCATTTGTTCGTTCCCATGGGAACCGTCCTATCAACAGCAGGCATGCTCAAACAAGCAGGCTGAGCTAACCGTTAGCGCTTGAGGAAAAAAAATTATAAAACATCAAAGTTTAAGCTGGACAAACATTTTCGAAAGTGTATTCCATATAAATCAGTATAATGAGTAGCATAAAAAATAAATAAATAAATAAAAACTCTGCATCTTTCCTTGCAGGCTAATAACGTCCAGGAAATTAGCATGTCCTTTCCTCAAAGCCTGCCACTAGCTGTGTAGGTGAACACACTAGCCTGCTAACTTGTGTCAACTCACACAAAGGTCGAGCTGGTAGATCTTTATTTGCTTTGGCCTCACTCCATATGTACCCAGCCTCAGAAATAAAAGTATCTCTAAGGGGCCAAGAGGCTTCGCAAACACCCCGAAACTCACACTCTTAAAGAAACGGTCGCAAATGTACAAGGGCATGCCTTGAAAAAAACCTCCCAATATAGTCACAGATGAACGACCCAGCTTCCCACGGAGATTTACAGTACGAGTACTCTCCAAACACAGTAGGGTATGTTGGGGGGGGGGCTAAAACATTTGGACACCAGCTTACATCCCAGGAATGGAAAGAGTCACTAAGACCGAAAAAGTAAAGTATAGAAGGAGATGAGAACTCCTTGTGTCGAGCTGAGGAAGGCAAACAATGTCCGTAGTGTTGGAATACCGAGCTCGGAAACTGCTCTTGCATAATCCTGACCTAATGCATAAGAGAAAGCACTAAATAAATAAATAAAACTTATAAACTGAAAAGCTCTATTAATTCACAGGGCAAAGGAATCTAGGTAACGAGGCAGACTTAAAAAAAAAAAAAAAAAAAAACACCTCACACCACACGTGATTCTTTTTTTCCCGCCTCATTACTAAACTTTACTCAGGTTTCCAACAAACTCCTGAAAAGCAGGCTTGAGCATAACCAGAGTGAAATTTCAGCAGCATTGATGTCTGAAATGGTTTCGTATACAGTAGTCTCACTTGCATTTGGAGTATGTAAAAAAAAAAATTTTTTAAACTTGATTAAAGAAAATCCATAAAACATTCTCTTCAAGTCTTCCATGGATTATAATAGGGTCGCACGCAATATACGCAATATGCAAAAATATTTATTGGTACAACTTCGGCACCCAAACCGGAGCCCTTTGTTCATTCCATCTCTTTTAAATACAGACACTGTCACAAAGCAAACCCGGGTAAATAGTTGGGACAACACCGGATAAGTCCCTCTATGACGGCAGATTAGGTGGTGTAGTGGTTAGCACCGTCGCCTTGCACCTCCAGGGTCCGGGTCCGATTCCTGTCCAGGCTCGATCCCCATCTCTGTGTGCACGGAGTTTGCATGTTCTCCCCGTGTTTGGTGGGTTTCCCTCCGAGTACTCTGGTTTCCTCCCACAGGCCAAAGACTAATTGGCGTTCCCAAATTGCACGTATTGTGTGACTGTGTACGTGTGTGTGCCCTGCGATGGATTGGCACCCTGTCCACCCTGCCTCATGCCCTAGGTCTCCTGGGATAGGCTCCAGGCCCCCCGCGACTCTGAATACAGGATAAAGCGGTATAGGTGATGATTGTTCAAAGATTTATGTTATGAGCATATTGCTCAAAAAACTGGGCGACCCCAGTAAGAATGTGTACAGTTTGGCCAGAACGCAGTGAGAACTGGTAAGGACGTAGTATATGCCACAAATTTTTCTGGGACAAAAACAAGCATGGCAAGGACAAGTTCAAAGCAAGATGGAGAACAAACTCAATAAGAACATAATAAGACCAGTTAATGGCATACCTCTAAGATTGAAAGGCTGGATATTGTACTGAATGAGTTGTCATAGTGATGTCACTCCAGTGTTTGCAACGACAGTGGAGTTCTCACAACGACCTCTTAAGGCTTCGGGTGGCTTGGTTGGTTTAACCACATGTACTGTAGGGTATATCAGTAGTTAAGGTTCAAACGCCACCACCAAGTTGCAACTGTTTGGCCCTTGAGCAAGGACTTTAACCCTTCACTACTCAGGTGTATAAAGAGATAAAAATATAAGTTGCATATGCTCGAATGCATATGTAAATGCATTAAATCCAAATCCTTGAAGAATTTCAGTCAGGTTTCAGGCCCCATCATAGCACAGAAACTGCACTAGTTAAGATTACAAACGACTTGTTTTTAGCTTCAGACCAAGGCTGCATCTCATTGCTAGTCCTGCTTGATCTTAGTGCTGCATTCGACACTATAGATCATAATATTCTCATAGATCGCTTACAAAATTATATAGGTATTCAGGGACAGGCATTAAAATGGTTTAGATCTTACCTGTCTGATCGCTACCATTTTGTAGATCTAAATGGAGAACCGTCTGGTGTAATGCCAGTGAAATATGGGATCCCACAAGGGTCAGTTTTAGGACCTCTGTTGTTCTCAATATACATGCTTCCCTTGGGTAACATCATTAGAAGACATGGGATTAGTTTCCATTGTTATGCTGATGATACCCAATTATATATCTCAACCAAACCAGACGAAATACCTAAGTTGTCTAGATTAACTGAGTGTGTCCAGGACATAAAAGATTGGATGACCAATAACTTTCTTTTATTAAATTCAGATAAGACAGAGATATTACTTATTGGCCCAAAAACCAGCACACAACAGCTTTCACAATTCAGCTTGCGCTTAGAAGGATGTACTGTTATTACCAGCTCAGCAGTAAAAGATCTGGCAGTAATATTAGACAGTAACTTGTCTTTTGAAAATCACATTTCAAATATCACAAAAACAGCCTTTTTCCATCTTCGAAATATTGCTAAACTTAGGAACATCTTATCCGTATCTGATGCAGAAAAACTAGTTCATGCATTCATGACCTCCAGACTGGACTATTGTAATGCATTACTAGGTGGTTGTCCTGCATCCTCAATAAACAAGCTTCAGTTAATCCAAAATGCAGCTGCCAGGGTTCTCACTAGGTCCAGAAAATATGATCATATAACCCCAATATTATCATCCCTGCACTGGCTACCTGTTCAGTTTAGAATAAATTACAAAATAGTATTACTTACATACAAGGCCTTAAATGGTTTAGCTCCCACATACCTAACCAGTCTTCTGATGCGCTACAATCCACCACGCGCCTTAAGATCACAAAGCTCCGGACTTCTGGTAGTTCCCAGAATTTCAAAATCTACAAAAGGGGGTAGGGCTTTTTCATATTTAGCTCCAAAGCTTTGGAATAGCCTTCCAGACAGTGTTCGGGGAGCAGACACGGTTTCTCAGTTCAAAAGTAGACTCAAGACGCATCTTTTTAATCTGGCATACACATAACTCATCCCATAATCTCATACTCCAGTACACCTATACCAAATGGCAACTACGCTAATTCTCCCCATCTGTTCTGTATTTCTCTACCCATCCCGCGGCATCGGGAGATTTTGCCAGCTTCAGTAGACAAAGGCCGACCCTGCGAGGTTCCTGAGGCGTCCAGAGAAGGACCAGCTCCAGCTGGATTCAGCTTTATGATGGTTGGAGCTACACATGCTGCTCCTGTGCTTCCAGTGATCCAGACCTCATCTGCCCTCTGCACCTACTGACTCGTCCCTATGCTGAACTGGTCTTCATGTCAATTTAAATAATTTCTGTCATATTGAATTTTCACCTGCACAACACAAGATGTTATATCATTTCTATCTGTTATCGCCCAAATGAGGATGGGTTCCCTGTTGAGTCTGGTTCCTCTCAAGGTTTCTTCCTAATGCCATCTCAGGGAGTTTTTCCTTGCCACCGTCGCCGCCACCCTTGGCTTGCTCATCAGAGACATTTCATTCATTCGTCTCATTATCTGCACATTTTTCTCACACATCCACACTTCCAATTATTTTCTTTTCTATAATTATTATTATTATTATTTGTTTTTATTTATTTATTTTCTATTATTATTATTTTATTTATTTATTTTCTATTATTATTATTTTATTTATTTATTATTATTATTATTATTATTATTATTATTATTATTATTATTATGATTTGTTAAATTTCTTTAATTTTTGTGAAGCTGCTTTGAGACAATGACCATTGTTAAAAGCGCTATATAAATAAAATTGAATTGAATTGAATTTTATGTTCTTCTGGTGCTTACCACGTTTATGGCACGCATGCAGAAGGTTACCAGCATGTCAATGTCACGTTCAGGGAATTATGTATAGATTTTGGACCCAATTCCTCACACCATCACATCATAATGAAAAGCACTTAGCATGTCATGGTGCCATGCCAACATTGTAAGCATGGGATTATTGCCTGGAGCAATCTGATCAGACATAGTACAGTAGTAACTCTATCCGATCTCATTGGACGTGGTGAGCGTGTGATAATGAACGAGACCAAAGACATGTTGAGAACCTGACCGGGATGTAGCTAGGATTTAATATGAACTTGAGAAATGCACATTTTCCCATTTTGACCTTGTTCCTGCTGCTTTCTTCGATATTTTTAGGACGCAGTGGGAACTTCGTGATCTTCAACAGAGTGTGACGGGGCGTTAATTAAGAGTCTTTGCATGAAAACAGGACAGTGTTTTTCTTTTAATTACAGCAGCAGCAGTTGTTGTTGAGTAGAACTCTTTAGTATCCAGGTGAGATTATCCACTAAAGTCGTCCACAACACCAGATGGTCGGTCTCTGCTTTACATCATTCATGTAACACTATCGCAGGGCCTAATTATCAATTTCTGCCAACACCTTCCATTGCAGGCTTTTGCCAATTTATTTATCCGATACTAATTTCTTTGCACACCTGCCCAAACATGGGGAGGGAAAATAAATAGAGGTAGTGAAATCAGAGCTAAAAATAAATATAAAAAAAAAACATCTGGTTCTCATGCAGAGGAGAATGGAGAATTATACCAAGCCTCCGCCCTCATTATCCTCCTGTTCCCGGCACTGTTGTGTGTGTGGTTTCATTCAAACCCTCACCTTCATTTTCAGGATTTTTTTAAATAACAGTCAGGACAGAAGGAATAAAATCCTATCATTCAAAGCAGAAATGCCCTGAAGGGGCCTTGCTTTGGAACTTTTCCTCCCAAATCATTATACTGGCCAAACTCATGCAAACAGAGGAGCAAAAAGCCAAGAGCCAAGGGACTTAGAAATCGAACTGTATTGTAATATGAAATTAAATTCAGATTCAATGGAAACTGATCAAGCAAGCTGTTAGCCCATATGCCAGTACTAGCATATTTAACACTGGTTCCGCAGGAGGAAAGCCATCCATTATGAATGAACTCCAGGAATAACGGCTACATGATGCACAACATGCCTTGACCCAATGCGACACTTTGCAAATCAACAGAGAAGAAAATAAGGAAATGAGATTGAGGAACCAGACAGATATCACCTTTCATATCTTTTAGCCAACAAAACCAATGAAGCGGATTAGTCACTACCGAGGCGGCGCGGTGGTGTAGTGGTTAGCACTGTCGCCTTGCACCTCCAGGGTCTGGGTTCGATTCCCCGGCCAGGCTCGATTCCCGTCTCTGTGTGCATGGAGTTTGCATGTTCTCCCCGTGCTTGGTGGGTTTCCTCCGGGTACTCCGGTTTCCTCCCACAGTCCAAAGATATGCAGGTTAGGCTAATTGGCGTTCCCAAATTGCCCGTAGTGTGTGACTGGGTGTGTGAATGTGTGTATGTGTGTGTGCCCTGCGATGGATTGGCACCCTGTCCAGGGTGTACCCCGCCTAGTGCCCGAAGTCTCCTGGGATAGGCTCCAGGCCCCCGCGACCCTGAACACAGGATTAAGCGGTATAGAAAATGAATGAATAAATGAGTCACTACCCAATACAGCTGGCCCTCTCTAACTCTGTTCCGCAGAGCTAATAAGAGCTACGATCAGAGAACAGCTAAACTACTTTGACCGGTCAGTACCAGTCTTTAAAGTGGAAACCACTTTCGCAAATGTTCGTGATTTAAAGGATTATTCTGTAGTGCCTTAGAGTTACAGCACTTTAAAATCTATTCATCATCGCACAGTGTACAGTCACAGCAAAACTTGGCGGTTGTTCCAGGAGGCATTACTTCATCCTCTCAGCCAAAGTGTCACAACAACTGTAACCCCCGAACCATTATGTAATTTTCCACAATTATTAATTTCTCCCTGCAGAAACTAAGGATTCATGGACTGCAGGATAAGTACACATGGACTTGAAAAAACAAACAAGAATTTAAGCTGTCTCATCGTTCTCATTTCAAACTTTATGAACATATCAGATCTTTTAGATCGTTCCTTCCAGGCCTTCCACTAGATTTTGAAGTGTTTACTCAGCTACCAGACCATCAGTGATGGCAGGCATTGTGGTGGGCAAGGTGGGCATGGTGGTGGGCAAGGGTTGCAGTCAGTGTTGACCTTCAGCCCAAAGTAGTCCACACCAGACTTTGAGGTCACAGCAGGAGACTTGAGACTACTCCAGTTTCCTGGACATTGGTGGTTCAAACGGTGGCTCAAAGGCCCCGGGGTACCGATAAAAATGGTCAGCACTGCCAAGCGGAGACTGTTTGGTCTTGAGGTCCTTGAGCAATGCATTTAACCTTTACCCAAATGAGGATAGGATCACTTTTAAGTTTGGTTCCTCTCAAGCTCTCTTCTTCCACTCCAATAGGGGCATTATGATGCTGGAACAGGTTTGGTCCTCTTTGTTCCAGACAAATATTGTGGTAAGAGACTGAAGAAAAAACACCCCTCACTGTGATAGGCATTATAATATGTCTTCAGTGTGTTTATTTCCCCATTCGCTACCTTTCCACTCTTTGCAAATAATTTCTTAAGAAAAGAGAGGTAATTTGTATTCTCTAGTGTTCCTAAGAAAGACAATGAACTCTATGGTATTGGTTCTACAGCAGGGTGTAGGTTCAGGTTGTTCAGACTCTGGGTGTGCCTTCGAAATAAGGCCGTCTGGACTACAGAGAATTTCCAAATTGCATTAATGTAACATGAAATATTAATAAAAATTGTGGTGTATACATTTGGTTAACTGGCACTGGTGGCTCAGTGGCAGGTGTTTCGCCTGCCATGCGGAAGGCCCGGGTTCGATTCCCAGCCAGTGCCCAAACCCAAGCCACTGGATGCAGTGCTGGTCCCAAGCCCGGATAAAATGGGAGGGTTGGGTCAAGAAGGGCATCCAGCGTAAAAACTGTGCCAAGTTGTAGTGCGGACTGGATATTCCGCTGTGGCGACCCCTTATCAGGAGCAGCCGAAAGACCAACAACAACATATATTTGGTTAACATCAAGTAACACTATAATAACACTTCTATACTTTTACATTTTCCTGTCTCTGAAGGAGTAGATTTCATATAAATCCACTCGTTTTTTTTTTTATATAATTTATTACTAAACTACAATTTTATTATGATATACATTTTTAAATATCTTTGGGTCCTGCGTTCACCATCGTGTCTTCCGGTGTCACAAAGAATGTCTTTTCTCTGGCTTGCAAAGAATCTTGGGACAAATTGGGCCTAATATTGTACACTACACCATGACATTCTTCGTTTTCACAGCCACATTTGGTCTTTAAAAGACACCGGAATTTGACACACACCATCTGCTATCTCTGATTGAAGGTAAAAGATGTTTGCATGCATTTGGCAACTATGAGCAATATCCATTGGAACAGCATCAGTGCATAATAATAATAAACTGTACTACTTTGAATGCCTGTAGTTGCTTAGGTTCGTCCAACACAAGTCCTCTAACCATGGCAGTAATTAGACAACAGAGTAAGTACAGACATCTTCAGGCAAACATGTCATTACAAACCTATGGGAAACATTAGGAAACATTTGGAAATTTTGGGGGAAACTTTGGGAAACCATGATGAACTATTGGAAACTGGTGGGAAACCAAAAGGAAACTGCTAAAAGACCAAAATCAGAAAAAACAAGAATACCCTAAAAAGGCTCTATATGGTAAACATGGGCAGTTTCAGCTTCTCCTTGATCTTCACTTGGCTTAAAGTATATGCTAGCCGTTGCCCATCCCGGTCGGTAGCTCTTGTATAAAAGCAGTTAACTAGGTAGTGGGTAGGAAATAGTAAAGATATGGTAAAAGGCAAAGCATGAAAAGAAGAGGAGTTGCTCAAATAAAGGTTTAAAGAAAAGCTAGTTATAACGGTAATTTCACTGCTTGCAGAATACATCAAAGATTTACATTATCACCTTTCTGCTAAGAAAGTGTTCATAGAACCACCAGGGTAAATGTTTTTGTTATGTTTTTTTACTTGGTAGAATCAGTACTACTGCAATCTGTTCCATGTTGTTTTCTTAACAGCACAAAACGCACTAAAATCCTAGACCTAAAACTGCCGGCACGCAACCGAGTCAAAAAATCCCTTTATATTATGGTCACTGAGGCACGCATGCCAGCGGCTCAACATTCATGCAAAGAAAAAAAAAAAAAACATTCATTAATTCTTCACACGTGCTTTCCTTTTACTAGTCATTAAAATCCGTTTAAGCGAAAGGGAATAACGAGTGCTGAAAATGCATTCGTATTGTTTCATATATTTCTAAAGAATCCCAATAAATCAGCAAATGATCATCGGCTCTCGCGAGCCAACTACGGAACAAAAGGAAAGAAGGGCCTATGAAGCCGTCACCCCGAAACATCATCACAACTGAGGGAATCAAAAGCTCGGTCATTAGACAAACGAATGGCCCTGGCATTTCTACCCATGACCACCACGTGTCAATGCCACCATTCAAGACGCCACATAAAACAGCCCCGAGGCTACCAACCTTCAAAGGGTGCCTTCAAAGGCTACCTTCAGAGACAAAAGCCATTCACACGCTGTGAACTTGCTCCTTTTAGGCCTGGGTTTTATACGAGAAAGCGAGAGAGAGAGAGAGAGAGAAAGCGTTAAAAAGCCAGTCGGGTCCAGGGAGCAGCTGTGAGTGTCAATGAGGACGACTGGGGATGATTAAAACCTAACTGGGTTTACTGGCTGCTTGCCAGAGGCTTCGGCAACTAAGGAGAAGCAGCAAAAGGAGGAGAAGAGTAAACAAAAGAAAGCAGCGGAAAGAACAAGCGTGCAGTTAGAAAGTTCCCAAAACTGAAGCCGGGGAGCAAATACTGAGAATCTCACTATGTCTCACTTCTGAGATGTTTATAGAAAGTCCAGAACCCCTCCTGCTTAGCCTTAGTCGTCAGCGTGGCCTGGCACGTGAGGAGGACAAAAGCTGCACTGTGGAAACTCAGCTTGAAAATGTAAGAAGAGAAAGATGCACGGATACAATATCAGTCCTGTGGATCCCTAACACTGCGTCTGGAAAAGTCACCTTGCACACAAACATGCACGAAGCCTCATTGTAGGAGTGTGTGTGTCTGTGCGTAGATAACGTATACGAGGTTATTCGCATCACCGTGTGGAAACAACATGTATGTGTACGTAAATGTACTTTTGTATTGTATGTATATAAGCACACAGTTTGGTACAGGATCAGATCGCACATGCACAAGCACACGCGTGCAATGATGAAACGAATGTGACGTGCCAGAATGCCTATTCCCCAACCCAACACGTTAGAATTTTTTCCACTTTGTTGAGAATCATAGACCTAAATCAAGTCAATATCGACTGCACGTGTTTGATGGGGAGGTTTTTCCGCGCAAGCACGCCCGTTTAGACGCGTGTATACATTCATGTCGAATGCAGCTGCGCTGGCTAGTTTGTTTAAAACGTTGAGCAAGAGCACACGTGGCCGTGTGTTTTGAAGACGTGGAAAACCACTGAGCTCATTAAACACACACAAGCTGAAACATTGCTGCAGGCTGGAAATAAGCCAAGGTACTGTTGGCTTTCTTCCAAATCTATTCGCCATGTAATGAAGAACGAGTCTGGAAGCGCAATTTTCACTGTATACATGAATAAAACTTTGAACAAATGTCACAATACAAACACATTTTGTTTCGATCCTGATAAGAAGTCTTCTTATTCTCCGAGTTTTATTGAAATTTTTTTGGGAAAAATTATGGTGCGAAGTTTATCATAGCAAGGAGCCTAATTAGTTTGTGAGACATGGAGCCACACGATTTGATGAAACACGTTGCGATTTTTTTTTACACAATTGCGATATTTAATGATTAAATGAACCATATTTTATTCTAATGTATTTATCTAGCCTGGAACCAAATAACTGGACAACTGATCGCATTAAGCAAATCACTACTCATTGTCTACTGTATATACAGGATTGTGTGTGTGCTGGAGCCTATCCCAGGAGACTTCGCACTCACACACTCATTCACACAATACGTGCAACTCTGGAACGCCATTTAGCCTAATCTGCATGTCTTTGGACTGTGGGAGGAAACCGGAGTACATGGAGGAAACCCAGCAAGCACGGGGAGAAGATGCAAACTCCATAGAGGTGGGGATCAAAGACGAATGGGAATCGAACCCGGCCCATGCAGGTGCAAGTGCAAATTACTAAATGATCATGCCGCCCATTCATTAAAAAAAAATGTTTATCGATCACCTTATAAGTATTAATAAATTAACCAAATATTTAAATTACTGACAAACTCCATGTTTGTATATGACCTGGAATAAATTGCAGCCTTTGTAATTAAATAATTGCATCACGAAAAATACTGCATGTCATACCGAATATCAGAAAGCAGAAAGTAAGTAAGAGTAAAACTATCGAGCATT
This sequence comes from Channallabes apus, assembly GCA_030522415.1. Classification (NCBI taxonomy): domain Eukaryota; kingdom Metazoa; phylum Chordata; class Actinopteri; order Siluriformes; family Clariidae; genus Channallabes; species Channallabes apus. The sequence goes on from CM060111.1 coordinate 39,979,028, forward strand.
CATAAAAACGTTTCGGAAGTAAGCGCTCGACACTTTTGCCAGTGTTTTATAAACTCGTCCTATCCATCATTCTGTCCTACCCAAGCTTGTACAGTGCTTGCGCATACTAATAATCCATCCACTTATGCTTGATGATTAATATCGAAAGGCTTTTTTTAGCGTTCGTGTGGGGTTTTTTTTTTTTTGTTTTGGTACATTATTTTATTTGCATGGTTAATTTTACAGTCGTTTTTTGTGCCAGTGCCACAAACTTTGAATTTGAAATCGAAGCACAGATGTGGATTGTCCTCGTTTGCTCTTCAACTTGGATAAAACTAATTACTGGTAATCTGGAAAAAGCAGACACAGATTGAGAAAGGGAGATGTAATGGAGCGTGAATATAGTCTGCTCATGTGGATACGTCCCACTGGTCCTAATGGAGTTCTGTGTTAAAACAGTACTGTGTGTTTTGCAATAAATAATTATCATTATTCTGATAATATTAAGTCTATTGTGGCAAATTATGTACGAAGTGCTGATTCCATTAATTCAGTGTTTTTCTTTGTTTTTTTTGCTTTCACACGTGAAGGAAAACCTTGGCAATTAGTTTGAACGTTTTACATATTAAGCTAACAGAAGAAGAAAAAACAGATTTAGTTTGTGTTTAATGAATTAATTATTTGTTCACGAATAAACAGTTCTCATAAAAGGCAGCCTGGGAATTTGCTGCTCTTTGTGAGCTTGTGCAGCTGGAGAAAGATGGATAGACGCGCTGTAATTTTATTATCAAGCGTCAATAGTGAACTTGATTAAAATGAGTAAAACTATATTTTAAATATTAAAATATCATTGAGAGTTTACTATGGATGGAGACCTGGATGAACAAACCACTACAACAACAGGACGTGACATACCAGTCAAAAGTTTGGACACACCAATAAATTTATTCTTCTACATTCCAGAACTGGATTTTGATGTAACACATACGGGATTGGGTAATTTAGTAACAACAACATCAACAGTCAGTTGTTATTCTAAGACATGAAGTTCAGCTGCTCTGGAATAGTTCTTTCAAGAACAGCATTGAACTTAAGTGTGTTTGCAAAACCCATCAAGCTCCATGATGATGAAACGGTCTCTCATGAAGACCTTCCCAGAAAAGCGAGACCAAATCCTACCTCTGCTGCAGAGAAGTTGTTCATTTAGAGTCACCAGCCTCAGAAATCACCAATTAACCTCAAACAGCACCATTGCTGTACAGATCAGAAACATCTCAATATCAACTAATCGAAGGAGATTATTGTATATTATCGGACACCTTCAGTATTGTTTTATGATGTAGAAAGGAATAAAAATCAGGGAAGATCCTGACTGTCATTATAAGGCGTGTTTAAAATGTCTGATAAATGGCATTTAAACTATCTAGGACTATTTAGGAATAAGGAACAGGTTGCCTATAACCGATGCAGGCATCATTTAAGCATGATTTCGACCTTGGATTTAAGCCCATTTTTCTCATCTGCATGTCATCCCCGCAGGAGAAATTAATCACATTGTGTAATTACATACTAATTAGGAAACCAGGAAATAACCTACAAATGTAAATTGAAATTAAATAATCCTATTGACATTATACTTGTATTATGGAATTTGGCAGATGCCCTTATCCAGAGTGACTTACTGTACATTATCTCAATAAACATCTGAGCAAATGAGGGTTTAATGGCCTTGCTTAACTGCCAAGCACTGGCACCTTGGTGGTGGTGGGGTTTGAACTCCTGCCCCCATATACATAATCATATGTATTTAACATACATGCCTGAATGGTCCAAGGCTTCAGAAACTGCAGCAAGCCATTTCCCTTTGTTCAAGTTCGTTCTTGAAGAATATGTTCTATTCTACAGCTTCATGTCCATCTGCTACCAATTCATAAGTTCCATTTCTAGCTCCTGTTTCTTAATTTTTAAGCCATCCGTGTTCATTGGGTAATTAGCTTGGATTTGAGCCACTGACTCGAATACATTACTTGATTACCTGCAGGGTTGGGTAGAACAAAATATACACTTGATAGACTTGTGCTGAATGGCCTGAAATTAAATCAGGAGGAAGAAAGTTGGAGTCAGCGCCCCTTGTACACTATCACCATCACCACCAATTGACCCTGATTGGTCCCAACCTGTTAAATTAAGCTTGGCTGTGAACTTAAGGGGGAATAAGGCTAAAATGCTGGGATTAGCTAACATTAAATAAAGATTATGATGAATTATGTTAGGTACGACAAAATTGAAATGATCCTTAGAACGTGATCTAAACTTACCTGGAAAATGTATTTCTGGCATAGTGCATGATGCTGTCAAAGTCATAGACTTCCCCTAGCGAGTCCACTTCACCGGGCTCCATCTTCAAAAAGTTGTACTCCTGTCCTATGTAATAAAACAAAAACAAAAAACAACAAGAAAGAATCTTGACATAAGGCTTTGATGTTCCTGAAGTTCCACAGGAAATGATCTCAACAGGGAAGACTGTTGCTCACATATGCTGATGATTTCAGAGGTGCTGTATGTTTTGTTTGGCTCGTATTAATCAATCGGCTCCTTCGCGGGATGATCATCAAATCCCAGATTTCATTCTCATGTTTGGAAGGCATGGAAAGATAAGAAGATAAAAACCGGGCCCCAGAGACTCCAAACATTAATTTTAAGGGTGTGTTTAGCTTTGTGGCCAAGCAAGTCATAAATTTGCACTTAGTCCAAACCGAAATCACTCTGAAGGATTGCAGTTACAACTCTTCATGAGTTAGACACTCCTAAAAAGAAATCAGCTCACATGTAAGATTTAAAGTATAAACTTTTGTGAACACGCGAATTTTGTGAGCTGCTAGTGCATCATCGCCACAGTGAGAAGAATGCTACTGGGGCATGAAGGACAAGAGCAGAGATTACACCCAATCTTCTTAAATAAAATACATACATAAAATATGAACAAGTATTTGGCCAACTCAATTAATTATTAATCTTAATGCCTCAGCAGACCAAGACATCTTGGACAATGCTATGCTTTCAACTTTTGTTCCAACATGACTGACCCTCAGTGCACAAAGCAAGGACTATAATAAAGACATGGTTTGATGAGTTTGGTGTGGAAGAACTTGACTGGTCCAAACATAGAGCTCTGAGTCTCTGCAGTAAATATACATTCACATTATACATTATGTGACTGTGACCAGACCTAACTGCCATCTCTCCTCTTCTTCCCTTTCTCTCTCTTTGTCGAGCTACACATGTCATTCCTGAGCTGCCAGTGATCCAGACTCCCTCTGCCGTCCGGACCTGTCTGACCCATCCTGGTTCCCCACTTCTGCTTGGAGATGTCGTCACATGGATGCCCCGTGTGTCTCTTTGGGATGCGTCTGGTGTCTGGGGATGATTCTCTCTACCTAGAAGACGGTTCTGACCTTGACTGGCAACTGTTTCTCTGAGGACTTGACAGCTCGATAGTTCAGGATTGGAGCTTCCTACAAGTCTACCTGAGTCTCCAATAACTACCTGGACTCCATTCTAACATCAATTAACATCAACTATTATAGCTGAACTGCCTGCCACCTAACACACTGTATAAATGCAGATCATTTCCTGCTATCTGTTTCACCCAGATGAGGATGGGTTCCCTGTTGAGTCTGGTTCCTCTCAAGGTTTCTTCCTATTGCCATCTCAGGGAGTTTTTCCTTGCCACTGTCGCCCTCAGGCTTGCTCACCAGGGACTATCTGAACATTTTGATTCATACACATTCACATTCCATACAAACTTAAATAATTATTTTGATTACGTAAAGCTGCTTTGTGACAATGTCAATTGTTAAAAGGGCTATATAAATAAAATTGAATTGAATTGATTGACCTCAACCCCATCGAGCACCTTTGGGATGAAGTGGAACGGAGATTGAGAGCCAGGCCTTCTCGTCGAACATCAGTGCTTGACCTCTTAAATGCTCTACAGAATGAATGTTCACGAATTCCCACAGAAACATTCCAAAATCTTGTAGACAGCCTTCCAAGAAGAGTGGAAGCTGTTATAGCTGCAAAAAAGAGACCAACTCTATATTGTATTTGGACACAATGCCATTGCAGGATTGTCCAAATACTTTTGTCCATATAGGTGTAGGTCACCTAGTAACTGAGACTTTTTGTTCTAAATATAGAACAAATGCTTTCGTCTATCTTTGTGTATAATGCAATAATGATATTATAATAATAGATACAGTAGATGCAGCTTAAGCCTTTTTAAGGTTAATAAATGTTTTAATGCATTGGTTGTGAATGCACAAGAATAAACAGTTTTATGTTGAGTTTTGATACATGTATTGCTACACTTTCTGAGAAGACATTGAATATACAATTAAACATTTTTTTGCTTCAATCTATACCAGCTGATCCTTGTAAACCTTCATTAAATGTTTTGCTTGGTTAGACTCTAATGCAAATGCACGCTTAGTCGTGTTGGTCAACTTGATTTGTTGATTGATTAAAAGGTAATTTCTGAAGTATCTTACCAGGCTGGATGTTGTCCCGTATAATACTGACATGTTCGTCTCGGTCTGGCCGCGTGTGCTCATGCCAGAATCCGATCACATGACCGAGTTCGTGCACCACGATTCCAAACTTGTCACAGTTTTTCCCAATGGAAATTGCCTGGGGTCCTCCTCCCCTGCGACCCACATACGAGCAACACCTAGGGGAAAGAGATACACCGTTCAAAGTCGTCTTTCACAACACTCATTCAAAGTTGTGGCAGGTGATGCACTAATAACTGTTTTGTGTGCTATCATTAAAGTAACTTGCTGGGTCAGTCAAGTGTGAATGTAGACTGTAAGCATCAACCATCTTCTGGATAGGTGTGGTCAATTTGCAGAAGACTTGGAGTTGAGTCCATGGTGGAGTGTGATGGAGGTTTTCATTGATTGTGAGCTTTTCGACAGCCAGTATCTGATTACAAACTGAATCGTTTAAGCATATGTCTCTTTCATAACAGCATCTTTCCAACAGCACAATCAATGCATGTGTAAGGAATTTAAACACTTGGCTTGCGAGGTTCTTGACATCTTGAAGCACAATGACTGATTTTTAATTAACTAACTTCTTAGATAAGATGATCTCTGCAGGAAGATTCCTGAATCCAGTCCTACTCTTTCACTCATGCCTCCAACTACCACCCACGCCCTTACACCCACACCCTGGACACTTCACTGACAGCACACAGGCACTCATGGACAATCTCTTCACATATTTCTGTCACTTTTCCGCACATTGCAAATCCACAAAAGGGCACTAATACTCCTTTACTGCACACTTTATTTCCAGTCTGCTAAATCAGACCTCGTCTTCGCCAATATGTTCTACATATTTTGTCTGTATATCATATTCATAATTTACTCTTTCTTCTTCTCCTGTACCCTTATGTTCTTCTATATATTTTTGTATTGCAAGCTAAGGGTTACCCCAAGTCTCACAACCAGCATTTTAATCCATCGTCCCTGACATTTTACGCTTGAAACTAGATATTGAATCTTGAAAACAACCAGAATGAGATTACAAACAGGTGCTTGGGTTTATTTAGGAAGGTGCTACCTGGTGGTATCAACACCAGCTAAGCATCACTTGGTTATATCCCCCTTTGGCTTAGTAACAGAAGGTTAACACCAATATATTGGTGTTTGGCTTAATAACACCAGTGTGTTCCTAATTCTTATTCGAAATAGTATGCTGGTTCTGGACTACCCAATCCTGGTCCGGGACTACCCCTTGTACTGACCTGTAAATTTTAGCTTTGTTTCTGCTTTAACAATCCCGATCAAATTAATCGACAAGGAAAATCACTAAACCATGCATGATCTTCCTCAAGGACTCTGGGCTACCTCTAGGACTGTGGGTTCCTTTAGGGACCATGAGGTTACTCTATGATTGTGGGCTTCTCTCAGAATGGTGGGGCTTCTCAAGGACCTTGGGCTTCCCTTTTTTGCCGATGGGGGTTCCTCCAATAATGTGTGGTGTCCACCAGGAATGTGGGGTATCCTCCGGTGTCCTCCAGGACTAAAGGTTACTCCAAGACATGCGTGTTGTGGGATTGTAGTCTGTTGATTTGACAGACCAGTCAAGGTGACCCATTGAACATAACTCATAAAAAACATCAATGAGGTCCACACAACAACCTGATCATCCACTTTTATGATCAATTACACTTGCCCTGGTGAAGCCCTAAAAATGATATATAGCTGTGTGTGATGAACCAAAGCATGGGAAGAACTTCATTACTAATTATATTTCTAATATTCAGCTTACAAAGCATCTCCGAACTCTTGAATTGGTCTGAGGGATCAGCTTCAAATCTATTTTTAAATGAGGCTTGGGTGCATTTACACCTGCGGTTTTGATGCGTCTAAAACCGGTCCAGATCTAATCCTGATCCTGCAGACACAATAACGATGATATGTGATATAAACAGGCTTTAGTAACTCAAAACACTTTGTGTTGTTGTTGTGTCTGTGTTTATTCAGAGAACAAACACTAAACTGCTGACAGAAATAACATGACCCGACAATGCAGGAGGATCATACTGTATACACACAAACACACACGCATAAATGCAGACAAAACGCATACACACAAATGCAAACGAACACACAAGTATTGTTCTTTTAACAAAACACTCTAATTACTAATCATCCAGTATCTCACTCCAGACACTATGCCCTGAACACACACACTACGGTCTCCTAAATCTGAAAAAGAAGGGAAAGGAAAAAGTCCCTCTGTCTCACACACACACACGCACGCGCACGCGCACACGCACACGCACACGGCTGCACTTTAAGAAAAAGCCCCCTGTATCTCCCCGGAGCTAAATTCGTCTAGCTAGCTCTGAGGCGTTAAAACGGTGAGACGGAAAACACACTGCTGTACTTCATCACATCAGCCTCCAGATTCTCACTCGCTCTCCGAGCCATTAAACCTGCACGCTCCCACACTCACACACAATCCCACTGCTACAGAAAATAACACACCTTTATTATTAGCTGTGTGTGGTTCAAGTGCCAAGTCTGTTCTATTTCAGTTTTAATGCAGCTCAAAGAATTTAAATTTTTTTTTTTTATATATATATATATATATATAGATAACGAACAGGTGTAGATAATTAAACCCTGTAAGACTGTGATGTCGTTTAGTGTGAAATAAACAGACTGGAAAACATAGAGAAACTATCTGAAAATTGATAAACCTGTTAAATATTGTGCTCCATTGATAATAGTAATAATTGATCATTTTTAAGAAGCTGTTTCTGATATAGCCTCAATCTAAATTCAGCAGAGAGCCTATCACAAGCTATTTAAGGCTTCCGCAAAAATAGCAGGAGACACATAAACGTGTCCACAAATTGTGAAATAATTGGCCATTTCAGTCTTTCCTGTTCCATTTCCTTTACATGAAAAAAAAAATTCAAGAATCTGTAGGGGTGTTCAAGTCAAGCCGGGACGTGATGAAATTTCTGGTGAATGAAGATGTATAATCTACAGAAAACTTGACGCACAGTGCAGTGATGAGAATCTGAGGTAAAACATTTGTATGGTACAAATGCTATAAAGAAAGCAGTACGTCCATGAAGGACGATCCCAGGTGGTTCGGAGCCCACTGCACCCGTTTCTGTGAACTTAGTGGGAGCATATACAGGCTAAACATGAGGGGTGCAAGAATTGAGCCTTGTGGGACTCCGCATGTCATGGACGTCCACTTAGACTTATGCTCTCCTATACTCACATAATAACCTCTCCCTTCTAAGTATGACCTGAACCATTTGAGTACCATCCTAGAAAGCCAGACAGTTTTCCAGTCTTTCTATTAGTATGCTATGATCGACAGTGTCAAACACTTAAGCACTTAAGATCTAGCAGTACCAAGAAATAACTAATCGACAGATAACTCTACAAAAAATGCATCTGTCTGTGGGAACTGCACACACACTCATTCACCAACACCACTTGCACATTACAAGAACTCAGCTGGGACTCCTGACCTCGCTCCAAGCTATTTCCACATGTTTGGGCAATTCAAGGAGTTCCTGGGAGGCCAGCGTTTCAGATGTGAAGAAGGCAGTCTGTTCATAGGTCCAGTGTATTGATAAGACTTTCTACCTTTATAATATGCAAGCACTAGTGCAACACTGGGGTCAGTGCATTAGTGTAGCAGGAGATTATTTAGAGGAATAAAGGGAGTTTTTACTCTCGTAACAGTGTTCTGTTATTCTGCACAAATCAAAAATCCCTCTTTGATTAACGTCCAAACATTATCCATTCCACAATCCTCCCCTCTCTCTTTCCTAATCTTCACTATATATATATCTTACAACAAAAACAATTCTGTACACCTTAAACTCACTGACTGCACTTTTTCTTGAGTTGATCCTCAAGAATTTGCTTAAAACTAAATCCTGACTGTAGCAGAGTGCTATTAAACCTGCCTTAATTTGGAGTGAAAACCACATCCCTGGCGACTGTGTTATTAAAGCTGCGTTGGACTAGAGGCCGAAAGTTGTACTTGCTGACCTCCGACCAGGAAACGCCAAAGAAAGCGCCCACACAACTCAGAATTCCTACCCAGGAACTTGGGAACAAGTCAAAGTTCAGGAAGTCAAATCTTCAGCCCGTTCAACTAACTAAAGTGTGTTTATTTAACTGTATATACAAGGTTTTGCTTTAAAATCAACAACACAGACATATTTGTTTGCTAAATGTACAACACTGACTGTATTGTTTTGAGGTCGAAAAGTCGACAGTGCTAACCAATACGCCTCCGTGCTGCCAATCATCATGTACATGTACATAGAAACGGGATATTCTTATACTGTGTTGTGGGAGTCTTCGGACTGTGGGAGGAAACCGGAGTACCTGGAGGAAACCCACCATGCACAGGGAGAACATGCAAACTCAAATTTCAAATTTGTCACATATACAGTCATACACAGTACGATATGCAGTGAGATGCTTAGAGGAGACGTTCATTTAGAGTCACCAGCCTCAGAAATCGCAGATTAACCTCAAACAGCACCTCGGATTAGAGCCGTTATGAAGTCTTTACAGATCATAAGTAGCAGAAACATCTCAATATCAACTGTTCAAAGGAGATTATTGTATATTATCGGACGCCTTCAGTATTGTTTTATAATGTAGAAATATCTATATTTTTTTTAAACTCATGGAATTTGAAGGTGTGTCCACTAGTAGTGTTTGTCATTCCTGTCCCAAAGCAGCTTTATTAGTGCTTGTTGCAGTTTCTGTTTCAGTAAGAGCTCAATGAATGTGCTGGTGTTAGAATAAACTACAAATCAGCTTAAAATGTCTCAGGAAACTGAAAGTCTCTTTTATTATTTACAATTAAAATCAATTAAAGGATGAGTTTAACCTTCTCTCTTTACTTTCATTCGTTTCATCAGGTTTTCCTCCTTTCCTGCAATGGAAAAGTTTCTTTTGTGGAGATTTTATTGCTGGAGTTTGCAAACATATGGCCTGATGGCGATGAAGGTTATTATTTATGGCTAGGAATCATCACGCCAGGCCAGAGCAGCCGAACTCGAGGAAATAACGAGGCAGAGAGAAGCTTGACTGCACTCGGAGGAAAAAAGAAAAAAAATAACTCAAATTTGAACTTGTGACACATGGTGTGTGTGTGTGTGTGTGTGTGTGTGTGTGTGGTGTGTGTGTGTGTGTGTGGTGTGTGTGTGTGGTGTGTGTGTGTGGTGTGTGTGTGTGGTGTGGTGTGTGTGTGTGTGTGTGGTGTGTGTGTGTGGTGTGTGTGTGTGGTGTGGTGTGGTGTGTGTGTGTGTGTGTGTGTGTGTGTGTGTGTGTGTGTGTGTGTGTGTGTGTGTGTGGTGTGTGGAGCAGGGTTCAAATGCGAAGTTTGAGCAACAAAGTAGACAAACACACTTCGACACACACTTCGACACACACTCGTCCACTTCCCCACACACACACTCGTCCACTTCCCCACACACACACACACACTCGTCCACTTCCCCACACACACACACGTCCACTTCCCCACACACACACACTCGTCCACTTCCCCACACACACACACACTCGTCCACTTCCCCACACACACACACACTCGTCCACTTCCCCACACACACACTCGTCCACTTCCCCACACACACACACACTCGTCCACTTCCCCACACACACACACGTCCACTTCCCCACACACACACACTCGTCCACTTCCCCACACACACACACACTCGTCCACTTCCCCACACACACACTCGTCCACTTCCCCACACACACACACGTCCACTTCCCCACACACACACACTCGTCCACTTCCCCACACACACACACTCGTCCACTTCCCCCCACACACACACTCGTCCACTTCCCCACACACACACTCGTCCACTTCCCCACACACACACACTCGTCCACTTCCCCACACACACACACTCGTCCACTTCCCCACACACACACACTCGTCCACTTCCCCACACACACACACTCGTCCACTTCCCCACACACACACACTCGTCCACTTCCCCACACACACACACTCGTCCACTTCCCCACACACACACACACTCGTCCACTTCCCCACACACACACACTCGTCCACTTCCACACACACACTCGTCCACTTCCACACACACACTCGTCCACTTCCACACACACACTCGTCCACTTCCACACACACACTCGTCCACTTCCACACACACACTCGTCCACTTCCACACACACACTCGTCCACTTCCACACACACACTCCTCCACTTCCACACACACACTCCTCCACTTCCACACACCCACGTCTAGCACATAAGGAGAATGTGCATGAGGCAGAACAATGGCCATGTGGAATTGGATGGATGGAAAAGCACTTATGCGATAAATCAGGAAGAAGCGAGTGAAAAGGAAAGAAAAGTGAAAGGACGGTCGCCCACTGAGTGAGTGAGAACCATTTCTTCCTGAAAGAGTCAAAGGTTCCAGTACCCCTACTGTGCATATACCCACACTAACACACACACTAACACACACACACTAACACACACACACTTGTTTCCACACTCACCCACACGGCCGGTAGGTGAAGACGATGTAGCTGTCCTCTGTGGTTCTCTCGATGAACGTCACACACGTGTGTTTCTCCCAATGTCTCATCGCCTGCCGAAATATGGCCCTCTGACTACCTGCAGAACACAGACACACACACACACACACACTGGTGAGATATTTACACTTGGTCCTTATAAAGGAGAGAAGGATACTGAAATAAGAGAGCGATAGAGGAGAAAAGGAGAATGAAAAGAGAAGAAAAGAATGAGATGAGAAAAGAAAAGAATAAAGAAGAGGAGTGAGGAGAAGAGGAGAAAATAACGAAGAAAAGAAGAGATGAGAGAGATGAGATGAAAGAGAGAAGAACATAAGAAGAAGAAATAACAGGATAGAAGAAGACCAGAGACCTGCAGTTATCACTCCAAACACAAGTTACAGTCATACACACACACACACACACACACACACACACACACACACACACACACACACACACACCTTATTAACTCACTTACCACTGAAGTTGCCACTTATGACATAAGGGATGACACCCTCTGGCCACACCCTCTCAGGGCGGGATGTCGCCGCCCTCTTCCTGCGCCGCGAGACCTGCCGATTGGACCTGGCAGTATTCGGGTTCGTGTCATTGGCCAACATACCTGCTGTTCATTTCAGCACAAAAATAACAAAACAAAACAAAAAACAGGTTGACTAATGAAATTGTATTGATTTGTGACAATTTGTAGAAATCTGAGCTATAATTCAGGAAAAACAATAAATACTCCATAAGACTTGTTATTTTCTTCACCTGCTAAGCCTTTGTCGTGTGATGCAGCCTGAACAGCAGCCGAGTCACTATTCCTACCTGTCTAGTGTTTTTCTCCCTCCATACTAACAGCGCAGCTCTTTATTGTAACTGAAACCAAGCCATCCTATTTTTATGAACATCATGTCTCTTCTTCCTAGAGTTCAGAAGGCTTTAATTAACGCATTGGATAGGCTCCAGATCCCCGCGACCCTAAATACAGGATAAAGCGGTATAGAAGATGAATGAATGAATGAATGTAAAAAAAAAAAAAAAGAAGCCATTTCAATTTGTTCCCTATTGTGATCTCACATAAGGAGATCCCCTCCACCGGATTGTTGGTTCTTTCTGGCGGGCGTGGCTCAGCGGGCGTGGCTCAGCAGTATCTCATTTACCTAGACACTGAAATGACTTGTTTCGAACGTAGACTTTATAAAAAGAACAAACCCTCCGTGACATCACTCACCCATAGGTTTTTTCTGCAATGCAGCTGTCACACAAATCAGCCATGCTAATAATACACAATTTTGTGGCTTAAAATGATTTTGACTGATGAGTTACATAAAATTTCACTCCCCGTACATTAACGGGAAATCTCGTCATGGAGACCAAAACCATTCTTTTGTACCAGACTGAAAAATGGTTTTGTTGTTTATTTCTAAACGCGGTGGTCTATGGGGAGTGAATCGCCTTTGGAGCCCCCAGTGGACATTTAAGGAACTGCACATTTTGGAACCCGAGGTCGCAGATTGGTTTTTGAAATGAGTAAAACAAAGTTTAAAATAAACTATAAATGCATTGTCTGAAAAGTATTTCAGCTGGAGCTTTAACGAGCATGTTGAAGGAGATCTGAGACCTGTGTTAGCTTATTAAAGTAAAATATTGAACCTTTAGCTTGAACGCTTCCCACAAAAACAGAAATTCTAAGGCAGACGAGAGCCGTCTATGACTTTTATGATGTATAAAGCATGACTTTCCAAGACACTTTAAAGGCATCGCCCCGGACTTTAAACACACTCACCCGTGTCTGTGCGGTTGAGATTGATCACCGTTTTCTGGACGGCATCCACAATGCGGTCCACTTTAAACATCCGCATGTCCTCTTCGTCCAGCGCTATGTCCCCCAGATAGGCCACTGAAATAGACAAATAAGAATGTGTTTCATTTAACATTGCTTCTCTGAAACAACACTAGACTGCACGAAATGCAAACTTTTGATCGAACGTCCCTCAGAAAAATCGGACATGCTTCCGCACGCTCAGTCTCCCAGCAGGCGTCTGTTCCAAAATGAAACACAGATTAATGCACATACATTTGAATGTGTTGAATTTATCTCCTACTGCTGCGAGGCTGCTGCCGCAGTCCCGCACTGACCTTAATGAGAAGGTTTGTATAGCCTTTAATTAGCTCATCAGAGACTCATTTCATTAAATTATCTCTTAAAAAGCAGCTGAAAAGTAGACGCAAGTGTTCTGCAAACATCCTCTGGGCTTATTGGAAAATTATAGACACCAACTCTCATATTAAGACCGATGCAAGATGGATTGTGTATATACTGTACAAGGGGCGTTCGAGTCAAGCCGGGACATTTGATGAAATTTCTGGTGAATGAAGGTGTAAAAATTTAGCCGCAGCAAAACATTTAAATGGTGCAAAGTTTGTGAATCAGTCCACTGCAGTCGTACCCGTGAAACAATCAGCGGGTGAAAGTGAAATATCAACTTGTGGATGAGACATCTGTCTGTAGGAACACCGACTGCATGTTACAGGAACTCGACTGGGAGTTATCGCCAGTCCCGACCTCACTCCAAGCCATTTGCACATGTTTGGGCCATTGAAGGAGTTCCTGGGAGGCCAGCGTTTCAGGCATGAAGCTTGGAGTCTGGTCATGGCGCCCTGCATAACGAGTGAAAACTTTCTACCTTGATGGTGTCCAAGCAGTTTTCTGTTATCCTACACAATCAAAAGTCCCGCTTTGACCTGAACACCCCCGGGTATGTAAGGGAATTCCAAATTGAATATAGATTAATGCACATACATTTGAATGCACTGAATCTTCTACTGTTGCGGAGCTGCTGCCGAGTTCTCGCATTGACCCTAATGAGAAGGTTTATACAGTATACCTGTTAATTAGCTCATCAGAGACGAATTTCTGAAAAAAATCACTTAAAAAGTGTCCTGTACACTGTATCCTTTGGGCTTACTGTGAAATTATAGACACCAACTCTCATGTTAAGATTTGAGATGTATATACAGTAGTATTGTCATTTTTTTAACAACCAATAAGAAGTGAGAATCAGCATAATATATTAAATTCACCAGCATAATATACTGTATTAAATTTGGACTGCATATATGATAAGATAATTATTATTATTATTATTATTAATTTTTTTTTCAAATTTATTTATTTATTTTTTATTATTATTTTTTTTTATTATTATTATTATTTTTTGTTATTTTCGTTTCTATAATTATTATTATTATTATTTTATTTTATTATTATTTTTTTTATTATTATTATTATTTATTTATTTTTTTAATTAATTTATTTATTTTTTATTATTATTATTATTATTTTTTTTTTTTGTTAAATTTCTTTAATTTTTGTGAAGCTGCTTTGAGACAATGACCATTGTTAAAAGCGCTATATAAATAAAATTGAATTGAATTGAATGATAAGCTGTATGATTAAAGATAAACAAGAAAAATCTGTCATTACGGCTGAGGGATGTTCTTTGTTTTGTTTTGGGTTTTATTTCCGAGTGAATTAAGGAATTAGTTACATATTAATGTTTGGATGAAAGCTGCAGGTGGTAAATGTCCATGTAAAGCTGTTTTACTTCACTATTTACTTTAGCTTGTGCACTTTTTCCCCATCCAAATGCCTACAGTTTGTAAAACAAGAAGCTCTCTTATTTCCATCAACCCTCACACTCCAACGTCTGCTTTACAACGCCGCGCATACCGCCTGTAAATTTAACCCTAACGTTTTGTTTAACTTTGAATTATATTCGGATCCTGCAAAGACGACAAAAAAAAAAAAAAAAAAAAAAGCTTTTACGTGCCAAGATCTCAGATTCAGAAACAAGTCATTCTGCCGCAGGAAGCAGAGGATTAAATTCGGAGCTCAGCATAACAGAGACGCCCAGACAGAAGATAAAAAGGTCTTGGAATGAGAACGGTGTGCGAGTAAGGCTTTGGGTAGAGTACAGTTCTACAGATCATATAACAACAACACTTAATTCAGCCAGGCCTTGGACACATTTTCAACGTAGCACAACCAGGCCAAAGTGTGGTCAAAGTTTGTTTTGGCGCGCTCGTAAAAGTTTGTCGAGTGCAAATCCTGCCCTGGGTCTTGTCTAATTAAAAGAAAACAGAACGTTTCATCACGGATACGCCGAGACCTCGAAGGCCCAGAACCATTTGTTTCACAAGGTGACGTTCCGAACAGACAGGCTATTTGGATATCGTTCAGATCCAAAGTCCAAGTGTTCAAACAACAGCCACGAGATGATGAGCTGAACATTTAAACTATGGAACAATAGAAGGAGAAATGTGCTCTGATAACCAGGCCTTTTAATATTAAACATCTGGACAGATCTTTTTTTTTTCTTCTTCTTCTTCTTCTTTTCAGGGAGCCAAAAGGAGCTGCTGAACACATTCCTTTCTTCTGACCTTTTATCTTTTTTTTTTTAAAGATCAAGAATAGACTTAGAAACGCTCAAAACATTCACAAGCTCTAACAAAGAACAGAATGTACTTTGAAGAAGGTTCTGGTTATTGTTACTAAAATATCAGCAGGTTGCTGCAGGTTCGAGTATAAATTCAAGCGATGCTTCTTCCTTATTCCTGATCAATTCTTAATCCTGTTCAAATATACTGGTTCAGCGAGTTCTTCTTTTGTTCCCAGAAATTTAACTTACACCGAAGTCTCTAGTACAAGAGTCTTCTGGTTGGAATATTTGTGGTTAATGAATGGGAGCTGAATTCCTGAAGAATGAATTTGAGTCCTGGAATATAACCCGTGCCATCAGGGAAAGGACTTAAAATACTTCTGTGAAACTGATGTCATAACCTGATCATTCAGGACATTCACTTCATCAGCTTGCTGAGTCTAGACCTGACCGACTAAAGCAACCCCAGATCATAACATGGTCTCCAAAGGCTTGTACAGTGGACACTATGCATGACCTTCTTACCCTGATGCACCCATCGCTCTGGAATAGGGCCAATCTGAACTCAACCGACCGTATGACCGTTGGCTTTTTTCCATTGCTCCAAAGTCCACCAATCTCCATCATTACTTTCTTCTGAATAGCCATAAGAGCAAGTGGCTTTCTTATAGACAGACAGCTGTTTAGTCGCAATCACATTGTATTTGTAGCTCAGGGGTTAAAACTCCAGATCAGCCCCTTCTCCACTAAGCTGCCACTGGTTGAGTAAGGCCCTCAAACTATGTGCGATGTATCACTATCTAAGAATTAAGGTTCACACATTAGCCAACTTTAACCTCTACCTTGCTAAGCCAGTACTCGTTTTCTCAATCAGCAAAACAAACAGAAAGCCACGGTTTAAAGTCAGTATGTCGGCTAGGCTAGCCTAGTCTCGTTTATTTGCCGTTCTTAAAACCTAGTTAAAATGAGCCACCAGATCCTTTCAGTAATGGTTCCCAAACAAAAGATGGACTAGATAAATGAAACAAGATAAACAGTGTTTAGTCAGCAAATGCCTGGGAAATGGAACGCATTCCTGAACTTAATGAGGACGAGAAGGTGCAGATTACCGCTTTGTGAGCCGGAGAGGTAGTTATGAGGTGGTTTGGTAAACGTTGTATGCCAGTGGCAATGAGTGGGTGCAGGTAGCAGGATTTTCAGGAAGCTCGTTTCTTCTTTACAAGTTTTAACACCAACGTGCACGCAGAGTTTACTGCCTCCATGCTACAGGGGTTGGAATCTGCGTGTGCATGTTTGCGTGTGCACGCGTGTGCACACAGGCACCATTAGAAACCAGCTACAGCCCTTCCAACAACCCCCAGCCTGAGGGTGTAGCACAGCTCCTCTACTGTAAAAAAGAAAAAAGACCTTAACTGCAAATACCTGCTGTTAAACTCATCCGATCACACACACACACAATTCCTTTGCCCGTCATCAAATAAAAAATATGTAAAAAATTTAAAATAATAATAAAGTCTCTGGGAAGCTCATCTCCGAGTCTGCAAACCGACACTGCTTCACCGAGGTCTCCTTGAAGGCAAACCTTCACTAAAAATGGCTGAAAGGCCTGAAAATGACAGGGTTTCGCTTCTGCGAGGCTAGCGAGCGTGCCAAGAAAGACAGGCAGCGCGGCTCATGGCTAATCCCACTGTGGGCAGCCGGAAAGGTTTCCCGATTGCTCGTAATCTCAGGAGTGCTAAGATAGAAAGGTTTTAAGGATTTCAAGAATGAACGAGGGCAAGAGAAGAATATGGAAGGGAAAATAGGAGGCAGAAATAGGAGGCATCATGGCACCAAGGTTTCATACTGGGACTCAGAAAAAGTCCCAAAGGGTAGACCAGTAATTGAGAGCAGATGCTAAAACATGCAGGTTTCTTCCAGCAAGACCAGACATGTCACAGAGACACCTTTAAGCGTACACGGCAAACCAAAGCATCCTCACGTTTTTTAATAAAGAGTCAGAGAGAAAAAGAGAGACTATTAATAATTTAATCACGTAACGGTAAATAATTAGACGTCAGACATCAAAAGCACCTAATGTTGCAGAGAGACAAGTCAATAAAGACACCGATTATGGCATTAACCCCAGCCGGGGCAGATTTCTCCCTCTTTAATTCATCCAGCCCCTCCTAGCGCCACTCTGAGAGCAGCAGGATTGAAATAACAAGTGGCTGAAAAGCAGCAAAGATTCCCGCACGTCTGTAGCCGAACACAAGGGTAACACCACAGAAGGAAATTCCACAGATATTCCAAACTTATTTCACCCCAGAGAAATGTGACGAGGAAGGCGCTCATGACATCAAGGACACAATCCTGCGCCAGCTCCAAGAGGAAAATTTAATTCTGGATTTCCAGTCAAGCGTGCCGGCCCTGGATAATCCCTGAAACTGTATCCAAAGAATTCCTGCGAATGAGTATGTTAGTGTAAAAAGTTAATCCTTTAGATTTAATTAAAGCATTAACTCTGATAAATGCAAAGCGCAGTCAATTAATTCGGGTGCCAGAACTGGGGGAAAAAAATAAATAAATAAAAAAGCAACGCGTTGCACATCCTAGCAACGCGTTCGCCCCAAACACACACTTGCCAAAGTTCATCCCACCTGCTCAGTTCTTGTGAGTCTGAATGAGAGACATCTACAGATCCCAGGGTCAACGCCATTAGATAAGTGGCAAGAGAACCGAACATAATTATAAGGACAGAACGTACAACACAATCAAGATCCAGAACTCTCAAGGGAGCCTGAATCCCAAGAAGTGAGACCCTATAACGTATGGTCAGGCTCCTAATCTGGCATGTAATTGTTCTCAGTCCGGGGCCAAAACCCGAAAAAAACAAGTGCGCAAAAAAAACAAGCCGTCTTTCTGCGCAGTTGTCTTGACGATGCCATGGGTTTTTTTTTTTCTTTTCGTTAATCCCCTCAGCCACAGCCTTTGACCGTGGTTGGACCGTGGTTGACATTCCGTTACAAGAAAGATCAGACGTGTCCCTGCAAAAGGAAGCTGAGATGATTCACTGCCCCACTGAGCAACAAATCCAATCAGGGACATGAACTAATGAACTTAAATAAATACCTCCTAAAAGAAATGGGGGATGACGTGTTTTATGAAAGGGAGTGGAGCGGCAGATGGTCCGTTTGGTTGCTTTCCAGACAGATTCGTTACAAAACAACTCAACAGCTGCAGCTTAACCATCCATGGCACCCATGGATTTCATAATCGAGAGCACTATAGAACAAGGAACATTGCATTCTGATTGCCCAGGCATGCCAGTCTGGCTTCTAGACAGGTTTTACCTTCTTCCTAAAGCAACAAAACATACTTAGTAGGTACTCAAAAGGTACACAGTCATTCAGTAGATGGTGTGTATGATGATGACAGTTTGCATTAGCAAGCATTAACCAGTGTGCATCACCGCCAAGGAGGTCCTTTACAATATAAGCCACTTGTTTTGATCTGGATAATAGCATTTTGAAGCATTGAGTTGCATGAAGGGGGGAAAAAAAGTGCTTTGGGAACTTTGTTGGCGAGACACAAGGCAGAACACCTGATGTCTTTGGCAGCACTTCCCTTCACCTCGGGTTACGTTCTTTCCCTCTTTGGCCACGGTTAATTTCTCGACACAATCTCATCTGTCTCCTTCTTGGCTGCTTTAGAACAGAAACAAAAGCCAGCCACACACACCTTCAGAGTGGTTTACGTTACCCACGAGCATAACAGGAACAGTCTAGACAGGTACTTGAAGTTGCCGCCCGCCAAGCGAGAGGTTTCCTTTTACCCCCATTGGCGTCTTGGAGGTAGATTGCTGGGAAAGGGGGTGAAAGTATGTGGGGGGTGAACGGGTCAGACTGTAAGACAGATCCGAGTTAGACTACAAGCCCACTGCGCATGACAATACCGGTTGGTTGTGCTAAATACAAACGCGACGTTTGCATCTGAATGCTCACAGTGTATTATTAGGAGACGGAGGTGGGTCGGTCATCACGGATCACAAAAGAACCAGAAGCAGAGTTTGTATTTCAGCCATGACTAAATAAAGCCTGATGGTTTGTCAACGGCAACTCAAGGATCCTTGCTTGTGGGTTTTGCAATCTGGAGTTTTCTGTATACGTTAAATTTAGAACGCTTGAGGTTTTGACTCAAATCATCGGTAATTGCAGGCTCTCACACTGAAAATAGCCTTTCTTATTTTTGATTATGGTCCTTATCCATCGCTCTCCGTCATGAGGATGACTTCGTCTTTCGTCTTCGGCTCGTCTTGCAACTTCAGCTGCTCTTCTTTATTAAATACTGGCCCCAACAGCGCAGCCTGAACTATCGGAGCAGTACGAGCAGACGCATTTGGGGTGGGAATTATTCTGCAGCAAATACTGTGTGCCTTTAGGGCTTCTTGGGGCGACCCCCTGGGCAGAACTTGCGATGACACGCGTTCGGATTAAAGATGGCTGAACTAATAGCCTACCAGAGGGCTGGAAAAGATGTCTGCAGAAACTGCATTACCCTAGAGGCGTCTGTCATTTGGAAGTTGTTTGACAACTTCTTCCAATGCGGCGCAACGGCTGTCAAAAGGTTTTAAAAGTGACAGACAGACAGACTATCGAGGAAAGGACTTGGGACCGTTAGTGCCAATCTCTCTTTCGTTTGGGTTTCTGATAATATCTTAATTCACCACGTTGGCTTGTGTTTTTCCACACCACACACACTAATTGTTCTAACACATTACATATGCTCGAGAGCCACGAGGCGGGCGTATATAGCACGCTGACATAACATCGCGAGGCAGAGCCTCCTTCGCTTATGCTGGAACACACGCTCGTAAATGGAATCAGGTGTTGTGAAATCAGCAGGGGGTCAGAAAAGTGGCTGATGTCAGTCCAGACACAACACCCACCACCCCCCACCACCCCATTACTGCAGAACAGCCCAATTACTGCCAAAACAAAGAGCCATTGATTCGACACATCATCAAACCAGACTTAAACACACATGCAATTCTGTCTGCTCACCAAGATTTTAAATGTATTACATGTGTCATGAAATGAGCGCTAGCTACCTGGTTTTGTATTTCGATGCTTCAAGACACTTAAAATACTTATTGTTTACAGAATGTATGGATAGTTAGACTACTGGCATCTTTCACTAGTACTACAAAGTGGACCTTGAACGCTTTCGAGTCCGACATTACGCGGCACTTGTGTGAAAACAGACGAAGAAGCTAATCAGGATATTAATTTGCAGAAGGTTCATTTGTTATCATAGTGTGACGGCATACAAACATGTGATTCCTCCTGAATTTGGAATTTCTAGCATTAACCTTTGCGCTAGCTCTTTCCGTGCTTCTGGTGGAAATGAGACGATGCTGTGGAATACACTGTGCTTTACGCTTTATAAAATTATGTCCACTAATACCGACGTTTCAAGCTTTTTAGTCTAATACCCTGTTCTGGGGTTAAAGTCCAAATAGCGGACAATTTTAAGACGGTGCATGTGTATAATATATAACCCCTTGTTCCAGACACCAGGTAGTGCCCTTGATCAGGGGTTAGAGAGGGATTTGGGATTTAGCCTGGTGTTAGAAACGTGTTAGCTTTGTAACTCATGTTTTTCTGATGTTTTTTCTTTCTGTGCGTCCGGTTTTGTATGTGGGTTTTGGCACTGGATTCCGGTAAGTAACATCCCTTACGCTGTCCATGGTGGACGGACATTGTGACATCAGGCACAAAAGGTTTATAACTATGTACGGATAGACAGAAACTGGGGTCAAACCCGAGTCCCTACAGCTATAAGGCAACAACACTTTATGATGGAACACTGAGGGTTGCCATCACAATAAAGTCCATACAGTACATTTAGAGGCGACTTCTTTCACAGCTTAGGCTTCTGCTGGTGCAAATCAAAGCCCCTGTCAGTTTGCACACTAATTATTGGGCCTAATTAGCTGTAAAAGAGGTGAGTGAATGCATGCCGTCCTATGGCTTTCGGGGGTTGTTTCCTAACTGACAACAAAGCATGCTGTTCTTGTTAATGAACCACATGGCGCCTGTCTTTGTTTAGCCGGAAAATGCACCGCCGCCGCAATATTCCAAACCTTCACTGAAACACTGTTTCATTACGAGGTCAACTCTTTTCTGTCTGTGATGACGTGAACAGAAAGAAGAAAATCCTCAGGATTGCACTGCATACACCCAAAGCAAGGGAATTTACATAGTCTGAGAATTAGTCAGTGCAGAGTGTAAAGTGTCTGAACAAATCCCTTTTCCCACTTAGAAACCACATGGGTGGAAACTTTTGTACTGTAAGATATGCATATGTCTTTTTATTCTGTTTCAGCACCCTGTTGCTGGAGTAAGAAGTGGGGTAAAGGGGTAAACTTAAAGACAATCTGATTTGTCACTGGTCTATGCAGGCCAATGTCCTGACCAATGCTATATATATATATTTTCTTTTTAATCAAAGTTCAAAGTGTGCACTTGGATTCAGGATGTAAAAATAAGATTTGCAGACAAGCGTATTTACTCTGCATTACTAAACCATTCCCCAAGAACGTGTCATCATCAGAACATGCTCACTCTGACTCCTATGGATGGATGGATGGATGGATGGATGGACGGACAGTTTAATGGATGGATGGATGGATGGATGGACATGCAGGGTGTGCAAATATTGTTCCCACCCTGAAGCTGACTATATCAGCACATCCACAGCAATTTGAAGAAGAATCCAATTTTTCAATTATTAATAAACAGCATGCCGAGCTTTCATTTTTTCCAACCGTTTAAAGTTACACTTAATGTTGCATATCGCCTGTGAGACAAGTTAGTACCTGTTCTCACTTAGCAATCATTCCCTCACCAGCCTCTCTTTGTTTTCTCTCACTTCAAGACAGTTTGTCTTCTTGATTCGTCTGCCCTTAGGGTATACAAACTTTTGGAAGCAACTGTATTTATAAATGCTAACCCATGAGTGTCTCCAGTCCCAATCCTAGTTTCAAACTTTGGAGGGGGGAAGGGAAAAAAAAAAAAAAAAAAAAAAAAAAAAAACTGATCCCAGATCAGCTAGAGGGAGTCCCGGCAGTGTAAACAAGCTGTGGTGAGTCAGCCAAGAGAACCCTGAATGACCTGCTGTCACATCAGCCGGCAGACGAAGACACGGCTAGTCTCGGACCTCTAAACTGGCACACTCTGAATAAACCTACAGTCTGTAGATGTCTCCCATTTCACCTTCTCTTCTCTCAGCTTTTTCCCCTTTGCTTTATGCCGTGTATAGGGTATGAAATTGAAGTATGGAATAAAATAATGAAACAAAATAAATAGTGTGATGAAGCCCTTCTACTGTTTTCTGATAATCTGATAATAAAATGGCCCGAAGTGTTTTACTCCTCTTATACCTACTGTACCATGCAGAAGGACCGGTCTTGAGACCATCTCCGAAATTCATCCATCCATCCATCTAGGTACCTCTGTAGTCCAACTAGGGACTGCGTAGACCAGTGGTGACCATTCCCAATTTTACAATTGTAGTAGGACCTCCAATCAACATTCACACATGCATTCACACACTACCTGCAATTTGGGGACGCCAATTAGCCTAATCTGCATGTCTTGGACTGTGGGAGGAAACCGGAGTAACCGGAGGAAACTCACCAAGAACAGGGAGAACATGCAAACTCCATACACACAGACCCAAAGGGAGGAATCGAACCCGGACCCTGGTGGTGCAAGGCAACAGTGCTAGCCATTAAGCCACTGTATCTCCTGAAATATTCATAATAATAATAACAACAACAACATGAAGGTCCATTACCTTGTACTTCTTTGTGTTTATTGGCAGATCGCAAACTAACTAGGTGCATACTGCCACCTACTGCACCGGAGAGTGAAGATATGCAAGTTTCCTTGATAATGGAAAAACAATTACTGTGAAAGAAGAGGACGAGTCAAGCATGAAGAAGAGAAGAGAAGAGAACTGAAACCCATTTCCACAGTTTCTTAGACTTGGCTGCATGAAAGCATTATGTAAAGCACAAACAAACCCCAGCCTTGAATTAATCTTAATACCTGCAAGGAGAGCCAGATGTTGTGATGTCATACCCAAATGCATCTTCTTACTTCAGCTTTCAACAAACTGGCTTTTTTTGTTCTTATTTATAATCACAGCGTGGCCACTCATGGATCATTTTTATTCCCTGTCCAGGCGAAGCAACATTTACTGTAAAAGGCTTACATAACTACACCAGCTGTAGAATCTCTTGCGGAAACATCTAGTTAAACAGGAAATGCCCTTGCACAAGTGCCACGGCATGGTGGTGATTACGTCGCATCTCCCGCGAGTCCAGCAGATGCAAATGGACGATGAGTGTAAAAAAAAAAAAAAAAAAAAAAAAAAAAAAAAGGTTAGGAATTCAGGACCGGACCGATCGGAAACGGCACTCTGTGAACGAGTACCGCCCCAAAACAGGTGGTTCTGCTCAAATCCGATCACATCACATGGTGTTCGAGCAGCTGGAAACAAGGCGATGACGTCTCATGAGCAAGCAACAGTCCCCCGAGTGTTCATGGACGGAAGGATGGATGAGATAATATAAACACATGAGTTATTGTCTGGACGGTTCCAAAACAAATGGCAGAGGAATTATTATTATTATTATTATTATGATCTTCTGTTGAATGTTTGTTTGGTCAGAAAGTAAATAAGACGACTCACTGAGGCATTTTTGCAAAGGGGAGACACATAGTTGAAAGGAGTCTCCAGCGTCACTGACTGGTCATAGCTGCATAACGTAACTAAGAACCAAGGAGCAAACTCCGGTTCTGGAAAATGAAGCCAACAAGGAAGCACCAAAAAGTGCAGTTCCTTGAATGTCCACTGGGAGCAGCAAGTCAACTATTACAGTCACTCAAACACTACATGTTAAAATGTCCAAGTTTACAACAAAACCTTCCTGACGTGGGAATCGAACCAGAACCCTGGATGTGCAAGGAGACAATGTATCATCACACTGACTCCAAATTAAAATTTTAAATAATTTTTAATTTATACATAAAAATGTTGCCATTCCTCTATAATTGTGTAGGGATTATAGAGGAATGGCATCCCTAATATTCAGTAATATTATACCTAATATTTAGTTATGTTATGTTTTTAATTAATAGTAATAAATTGGGAACTTTCGACTATCAGTTTATGCACCAACCACATAAAAACTCAAAAGAAGAAAAAGCGATACTCATGTAAAATGCGAGTATTTGTGGAAGGTGAGGACGCTTTATATTTTCTGCAAAAGCTGCTATATATTTTGAAGAATTTTATCAGTTTAAAGGATTTAATGTTTGCGAATTATTTAAAAACATTTTTATTTCAAATTAAAGCGTGAATCGAAAACTGACTCGACCAACAAAAGTTGGTTTGAAATCGCGAGTCGGCTCTCTCTATGAAAGACAGTTCAGATAGAGGGAAACTTTTTTTCTTTTTAAAGTTCCAATAACATAATGAAAGCTGCTTATCCTACTTGATCTATAACGAGATCTACAACAATACATTCCATCCCGGAAACCTACTGTACAGTACATCAGTCACGATGTAAGACTTCATTTGCTGAGGTTTTACATAAAAAACAACTCGAATGAAATAACTGTGGTGCTTTGTATTGGACAAAAAGATGATGTAATTAAGGTTTCCGTTTGTTCTGTCTTTATCTCGCGGCTGACGGACAGATGAGCATGAAGGGAACAATAATTTCATACTTTCACTTTGCGAATGCTACCGCAATGAAAAAGGAAAGCTTACAATAACCTTTTCAATGGCTCGTCTCCCTACAGCGAATCCACACTGGGAGGCTACTTTCTCCTCCAACACACTCTAAACTCTGTGCATGAGCATAAACTGTCTCTGTTATTGTTTTCCTCTGGAATGTGTCTCTCTCTATGAATCTGGATAGGTGTCCGAGTCTCTTGGTCTCTCTTTCTGTCTATGTCTCGTGCATTAGAGTATCACTTTTCCTTTAACTTTCTCTTTCTTTTGCAGTCTCTCGTCTGTATTCGTCTGACCCCTTTTGGTCTTTTTCTGTCGTCTGTCTCATGCATGTGCCGTGTCTCAGTTCTTCTGACTCATGCTATGCGTCTGTCTCCCCCCGGTGTCTCCGCCTCACTCGATGTTGTGTGTTTATGTTATGCTTCATCTCCAACTCCATCTCTGTCTGTCTGTCCGTCTCTCTCTCTCTCCCCCTCCCTCCCCCTCCTTTGCCCGTCTGGCCCAGCAGGACATCTGTAAGACGGCATGATGCCACTCTCTCGGACTCTGGCACCAACCCCAAATGCTCACCCTTGTGGTTTTCCGCGCTTGTGCCCAAAGCATCTGGAAGAAAACCAACAAGAGGCTGAAATCCTTTTTTTATTTATTTATTTTTTGGTAAATGATGTAACGTGGCTTCAGGTCGAACTACCTCGTCCTGTATCCTATATTAAAAACCACACCAGGAAAGAGTGTATATGTGTCTGGAGAAGGAGGACAAGAAGGGACAAGAAGCATTGCAGTGAAATGTGTGTGTGCTGTTCGTGTGTTAAAGTGCCGTTTCCCCTCAAGTACTCGGAGGACATCTGCAAAACAGATGAAGGCAGGTCAGGATCTTTAAAACGGTAATAGCGCAGCTCTGACCTAACTAACGCTAACCTTAAATTATCTTTTTTTTTATGAATAGATTCCAGTCTCAAAAGCTTTAAGAAAAAAAAAAAAAAATGTAAAAAAAAATTTTTTATATGTTTAAAAAAAAATGTACAAAAAGATATAGTGATAGTTACCGTAAGGCTAGTATCAAAGTAAAATTCTCTCTCTCTCTCTCTCTCACTCGCATTCTTTAATCTCCCTCCCTCCCTCCGTGCATGTCTCCCTCACATCTCTCTCTCTCTCTCCCTCACATCTCTCTTTCTCTCTCTCTCCCTCACATCTCTCTTTCTCTCTCTCTCCCTCACATCTCTCTCTCGCTCTCTACTACATCAGGAAACCAGAAAATCCACATACTTTCTCAAAAGGCAATCAGACGACTGACCAACACCAGATCTTTTTTCCTGCAGCCTCTCAACAAACTCTCATTCTCTCTCTCTCTCTCTCTCTCTCTCTCTCTCACTCACTCACTGGTTTACTCAGCACCAAGTGCTTCACAAAAAACTCTTTCACTCTTCCCAGCGGCTGCGCCTCGCTCCGAATGCGCTCGTCGTGCCACGCAAGTGTGGATAGACCCTTCTGATTCTGAAGCCTGCGACCAGAAAAGTGCTCCAGACGAATATAACCCTGCGGCGAGACGTAAACAAGCCCGGTGGGACCATCGTCCACCACAGATCGCCATAGTAACCACAGCGAAACGGGGCAACTTGTGAATATCGTTATGGTCAAGTCAGGCTTTGGTACAATTCCCTAAATTTAGCAAATTTCCAACAAGGAACAACATGAGTCACAGCGAGAATGACGGCAGGATATGGGGTTCGAGTGCTTGTTTTGATTCCTGTGAAAACACAGGAACATTATTACACAAGCAGATCAATGAGTAGCAAGCGCAAAGACTGTTTGTCAAACAGGAGACGAGGAACTCGGGGCCGATCAACCCTGATTATGTGTGTGTGTGTGTGTATATAAACACGCCATCTGGGCTTCGATGTCCAAGGCACGCTGAGCAGCCCTGTTCTAACCTCCACCGTGGCACCGACACTCTCAAGCACTTTCCCATCAGCCCCCTGGGACAGAACCGACATGAAAGGACAGAATAACCTCGTATCCGAGCCGACCCGATGGTTCTGTCACAGAAAGCAAATTTCGAAAGAAATCTAAAATAAAATCAGTTGATTCTCTTCTGCCAAGTGTTTATTATACTACAGCGCTGTTAAAGTCTTGCATGTGTTCAGTCAGAGGGTGTCGATTAGTTTTCGATAACAACAGCTGAGACAGTTTTACTGACTGGAATTAAAACAATAGGATTATACTACTAATGCACAAAACATTTTCTTACTTTAAAAAAAAAAAGAAAAACACATAATTGTCATGCTTTGATAACTTAAAATTGATCATCGACAGCATAAAATATATGAATATAACAGAAAATGTGATTACAGGAAACATAACAACCTTCAGGAAGGTCTACACATCACAGCACCTGATATGAATAATCAGGTTAATGATTAATCTTCCGTCGATTCATTATTGCCAAGAATTCAGCTGATTAAAAACAATCTTTAACAGATGATGTTTGTTTTGCAGCATGTTTCGCTGTAGCTCGCCTGCTATTAACGTGTACACCACAAGAGGGCGCACTTAAAGTTAAAGTGATGCACAGTCCTGGATGTATTTTTAGCGACCTGGTTTTAGAACGCGGGTTTTCAACAGTCTCATGTTTTTATTCTATTTGTTTTTTGCAAATAACTGCTGTTTAAATAATAAGTACGCATCTTATTAATGATTAATTGTTTACGAGTAAAACTATGGATTAAGAAAATTGTACAAAATTGTCCAACCACAACCCTCGTTGGAATTTTTTTATTATTATTTTCCTATAATCGTATACCCTATCATAAAGTCAGTTATCATTGCGCATCATTGGTGCAGATTTGCCGATACAAGGTTCTGACATAGAATAGACATAGAAGAAGGGGGTGTTTATATATCAAAAATAAATAAATAAATAAAAAGTACATTTATACATCATACGCTTTTACCAGCCTTGCTGTCAGCTACTTCCTTGAAAGTGTTTACGTCTTACGAAGAACTAACGTACATTAAGTGTCAGCTAAAACATCACATCGATTTGTCTTTAGGGCACAAAGCCAAACACGGCTAGGAAAAGACTACATGTATACGCCCTGGATCTTCCAGCACCTAAGGAAACGCACACACAACCGCATCCAAATGCAATCCCAAGATGTTGCTCATCTGAAAGATCAATGTTTTCAGCGTGTCTGTGGGTCAAACTGACATCATGTGACCAGAATAGCAATTTGTCCCACAGCCACTCCACTTGTTGTCCTTTTCTTTTTCCTCCCCTTCCCAAGGGGTGAAAACGTAAAAATGAACAGCCAAGGGCCTCCATTGAGCTGCAAATGAGGACAAGGCAGAAAGCCGGGCCATGAAAGAGCGAAAGAGAGCAGGATGAAAGAGAGGGAGGGAAGGAAAGACGCAGAGAGGAGGACAGGAGCAGGAAAGTAGTTAATAGAGGCCGAGATCTCGGAGACGACTCAAGTCCGTGACCCTGTTGACGGGTGGTGGAAGTGGTAGTGGTTGGAGCCTATCAAGATAACAAAGTGACATCATCGACAAACTCGACACTAGGGAAAGAAACTAAAGCTTCATAAAGATGAAAGAACGGTGACGTGAACCTCAGGGAACTAAAGTTAATCACTACGCTTGCGCCCGAAGCCACCGTTTTGTGCTTAAATTGATATATTGAGGTTAATGAGCCAACATCGGTTCATCTTATGAGTAGAGATCTCATCAGCCGTGTTGAACTTGTAAGAAAGGAATTCTTTCCAAAGAAGCCCTTCTGGCTCAGTCTCCTCACAGGGGTTTGGTATGATATAGGAGACGATGTCATGCATCATACATGAAAGGTGAACGGAAGGGTCTGTCTACATGCCGCCCGGCACAGATGGAGATATTACCATCATTTATGTCTACGCCTGACTGCATCTTAGCACTTTCGGGTGAAGGAACTTGCTGTCCAATGTCGTGGCTCGTCCGGGGAACTTTCTGATCGGCAGTTCAACCCCTTAAGCGACATCATACATTAAACTAGGAAATAAACCCCAAATCCCAGCATCACCGGCTATAATCGATTCCTCAAGCAATCGCTCCTTTTCTCAGGGATGGAGGACGTTCTACTGTATATCAGGGCTGAAGGGCAACAAAGGAAAAAAAAAACCTGAGTAGATGTTGTGTCAATGCATGTCAAAGTTTCTCACAACAGTACCAAAGTGTCATGCTCTGACAGGCAGTTAGAAAATCAAAGAAAATATGATATCTGGAAAGTTTTTGTTTTTAGTTTTTTTTTTTTCCTTCTTCCAAAATCTATCACACACACACTCTCTCTCTCTCTCTCCACATCACCAAAAAAAACAGTGGGAAAAACTTCACGTGTCTAGTGTCTGATGCAAAATATGATGTTTGTTTTTTTTTCTTTACAAATTTTAAAGTAACATAAAACACATTCCGCTCGTGCGCACGAACACACCAGGGGTAGTGTTATCTCTTTTTTTATCTTTCATGCTTTTATCTCCGGCTGTCACTGCGGGCACTTACGCGCATAAGAGTGAGCGGAGGGAAAAACAAACAAACAAATAAGTAAGTAAATAAAACAAGCGCTCGCGGCTGATCCTCACCGGCTTTGCACGGGTCTTTGTAGTCGATCGCCTCTGGAGAACTCATCAGCGCGTCGTCGTAGTAGCTCGGCTCCGCCACCGCCGCGTCCCAGTCCGTGGCCGCGCGGGAAGCCGCGCCGAGGCTCGCGAGCAGCAACAAGCAGCGCGCCGCGAGCTCCATGGTCCGGGGAAGCAGCGCGGGGACGGCACGGTGAGGCGCGCACACGCACATACACACACACATGTATATATACACACACTCACACACTCCAGCAGCAGCAGCACAGCGCTGAGAGGGACAGACACTACTTGGGGAGACAGATGAGACAGTGGGGGAGGTTGTATCGGGAGGGAGGGACCGGGGACCGAGAGTCCTCTCGAGGGCGGGTTTTACTCCGTGATGTCCGTGATGACTCACTTCAGGGATTCGGTTCCCTTTTGAAGTGATTCGAACTCGACGAGGGTCGATACTTTAGTTTCAGACGTGTGTAAGAAAAATCTATCATTTCACTACTTTAGAGCAACATTTGTTCTGTGCCTATAGACTACTGAATACTGATATAAAAACTACTTATGGTAATATCGAAGACATCCTGGGTCTGAAATAAAAGGGAAAAAAAAAAAAAAAAAAAAAAAAAATATATATATATATATATATATATATATATATATATATATATATATATATATCATATTTAGCCTTGCACCTCCAGGGTCTGGGTTCGAGTCCCCGGCCAGGCTCGATTCCCGTCTCTGTGTGCATGGAGTTTGCATGTTCTCCCCGTGCTTGGTGGGTTTCCTCCGGGTACTCCGGTTTCCTCCCACAATCCAAAGATATGCAGATTAGGCTAATTGGCGTTCCTAAATTGCCCGTAGTGTGTGATTGGATGTGTGTGTGTGTATGTATGTATGTGTGTGTGCTCTGCGATGGATTGGCACCCTGTCCAGGGTGTACCCCGCCTAGTGCCCGAAGTCTCCTGGGATAGGCTCCAGGTCCCCCGCGACCCTGAACACAGGATTAAGCGGTATAGAAAATGAATGAATGAATGAATGAATGAATATATCATATTTCATAAACCAACAGCAAAAAAAAGTCTATGGATGCAGATTTTTTTTTCTTTTTTTTTTGCATTTATCTCTATATTTACTTTTCTGAACAACATTCATTCTGTAAACGTTGGTAAGAAAGTAAGTCCATTAGCATGTATGTAAATAATAAAGTGCATGTAAGTCAGCAAGTACATACATTCTATATGTACATTTGTAAGTAAGTCTGTAAGCATGTATGTAAATAAGTGCTTAAGTGCATAATGAACTAAGTACATGTATATGTATGTAAGTATTATATAAGGAGATTTGTAAGCATGTATATAAATAATTCATTCATTCATTCAGTTTCTATACCGCTTAATCCTGTGTTCAGGGTCGCGGGGGACCTGGAGCCTATCCCAGGAGACTCCGGGCACCAGGCGGGGCACCAGATGGGTGCCAACCCATCGCAGGGCACACACATACACACACTCACACACTACGGGCAATTTAGGAACGCCAATTAGCCTAACCTGCATATCTTTGGACTGTGGGAGGAAACCGGAGTACCCGGAGGAAACCCACCAAGCACGGGGAGAACATGCAAACTCCATGCACACAGAGACGGGAATCGAGCCTGGCCGGGGAATCGAACCCAGACCCTGGAGGTGCAAGGCGACAGTGCTAACCACTGCACCACCGCGCCGCCATATAAATAATTAACTTCATAAATAATATTTATTTATTATTAGAATTAGAATAATATTAGAAATGTATTATTCATAAATAATAAATAAATAACTTCATGATGAAGTATGTACAAGGTTGTATGTAAGTATATATGCAAGGCAGTGTATATGTAAGTAAGAAAGTACATAAGTAGGTATTTATGTAAGTAAGTACGTTTGTAAGTAAGTATGTAATCATGTATATAAATAATTAAGCTCCTGATGAAGTATGTACATGTATATGTCTGTATGTAAGTTATTAAGTAAGTATATAAGTAAGTCCATAAGTATGTATTTGAGTAAGTAAGTAAGAAAGTAAATCTGTAAGTAAGTATATAAGTAAGTAAGTATGTAAGTAGGTAAGTATATAAGTAAGTAAGGCTATACATTTTATATGTAGATAAGTAAGTTTGTAAGTCCATTAGCATGTATGTACATAATGAAGTTTATGTAAGTCAGTAAGTAAGCAAGTACATACATTTTATATGTAGAGAAATATGTTTGTAAGTAAGTCTGTAATCATGTATGTAAATAATTAAGTGCATAATGAAGTATGTACATGTATATGTATGTAAGTATTACACAAGTAAGTAAGGAGGTTTGTAAGCACGTACTGTATATAAATAAATAACTTCATGATGAAGTATGTACAAGGTTGTGCAGTTTTATAAGTAAAACAGCTGTTAGGTTTTACTGAGCTTGCTGGAGAAGATGAGTTCTTCTGGTAACTTTGTCACACTCGCTTCTTTCTATTTTTATGCAAATCCCAGGAGAAATATAGGTAGAAATATAGGTACATTAGGTTTTTTAGAGTTTCCATCTGAAAACTGGTCTGTCTTGTACTATATTTCTTTTTCTTTACAGCCATGCATATATTCTCCTGTAATGTTATTTATTCATTCATTTTTAAGTTATATATGGAAATACTGAATGATTTTGTACATAATTATGCAGACATGATGAACATAAATAAATAACAAAATTGGTACAACATATAATATGGTGCCTAAGACCTTTGAACAGTACTGTATATATATGTAAGTATATATGCAAGTCAGTCAGTAAGTAAGTACCTAAGTAATTAAGTAAATTAATTGTGTAAGTGTGGGTGTTAAAAAGTAAGTTTGCTAGTAAGTAGGTAAGCAAGTCTGTATGTATGTACGTATATATGTACAGTGGTGTGAAAAACTATTTGCCCCCCTCCTGATTTCTTATTCTTTTGCATTGTGACAAAATGTCACACAAAATGTTTCTGATCATCAAACACATTTAACTATTAGTCAAAGATAACACAAGTAAACACAAAATGCAGTTTTTAAATGAGGGGTTTTATTATTTAGGGAGAAAAAAAATCCAAACCTACATGGCCCTGTGTGAAAAAGTAATTGCCCCCTGAACCTAATAACTGGTTGGGCCACCCTTAGCAGCAATAACTGCAATCAAGCGTTTGCGATAACTTGCAACAAGTCTTTTACAGCGCTCTGGAGGAATTTTGGCCCACTCATCTTTGCAGAATTGTTGTAATTCAGCTTTATTTGCGGGTTTTCTAGCATGAACCGCCTTTTTAAGGTCATGCCACAACATTTCAATAGGATTCAGGTCAGGACTTTGACTAGGCCACTCCAAAGTCTTCATTTTGTTTTTCTTCAGCCATTCAGAGGTGGATTTGCTGGTGTGTTTTGGGTCATTGTCCTGCTGCAGCACGCAAGATCGCTTCAGCTTGAGTTGACGAACAGATGGCCGGACATTCTCCTTCAGGATTTTTTGGTAGACAGTAGAATTCATGGTTCCATCTATCACAGCAAGCCTTCCAGGTCCTGAAGCAGCAAAACAACCCCAGACCATCACACTACCACCACCATATTTTACTGTTGGTATGATGTTCTTTTTCTGAAATGCTGTGTTACTTTTACGCCAGATAGTTCAACTTTTGTCTCGTCGGTCCACAAGGTATTTTCCCCAAAGTCTTGGCAATCATTGAGATGTTTTTTAGCAAAATTGAGATGACCCTTAATGTTCTTTTGGCTTAAAAGTGGTTTGCGCCGTGGAAATCTGCCATGCAGGCCGTTTTTGCCCAGTCTCTTTCTTATGGTGGAGTCGTGAACACTGACCTTAATTGAGGCAAGTGAGGCCTGCAGTTCTTTAGATGGTGTCCTGGGGTCTTTTGTGGCCTCTCGGATGAGTTGTCTCTGCGCTCTTGGGGTAATTTTGGTCGGCCGGCCGCTCCTGGGAAGGTTCACCACTATTCCATGTTTTTGCCATTTGTGGATAATGGCTCTCACTGTGGTTCGCTGGAGTCCCAAAGCTTTAGAAATGGCTTTATAACCTTTACCAGACTGATAGATCTCAATTACTTTTGTTCTCATTTGTTCCTGAATTTCTTTGGATCTTGGCATGATGTCTAGCTTTTGAGGTGCTTTTGGTCTACTTCTCTGTGTCAGGTAGCTCCTATTTAAGTGATTTCTTGATTGAAACAGGTGTGGCAGTAATCAGGCCTGGGGGTGACTACAGAAATTGAACTCAGGTGTGATAAACCACAGTTAAGTTATTTTTTAACAAGGGGGGCAATCACTTTTTCACACAGGGCCATGTAGATTTGGAGTTTTTTTTTCTCCCTTAATAACGTAAACCTTAATTTAAAAACTGCATTTTGTGTTCAATTATGTTATCTTTGACTAATAGTTAATGGTTTTTGATGAGCAGAAACATTTAAGTGTGACAAACATGCAAAAGAATAAGAAATCAGGAAGGGGGCAAATAGTTTTTCACACCACTGTATGTATGTATGTATGTATGTATGTACGTATATATGTACGTATGTATGTATGTATGTATGTACGTATATATGTACGTATGTATGTATGTATGTACGTATATATGTATGTATGTAAATAAGTAAATCCATAAGTAAGTATGACTTACACATAATGACCATGACACCCTGCGGAGGAAACTCATTTCGGCCGCTTGTATTCACGATCTTGTTCTTTTGGTCACTACCCACAGCTCATGACCATAGGTGAGGGTAGGAACGTAGATCAACCGGAAAATTGAGAGCTTTGCCTTTTGGCTCAGCTCCTTCTTCACCACGACGGACCGATACAGAGCCCGCATAACCGCAGACGCTGCACCGATCCGCCTGTCGGTCTCCCATTCCATTTTACCCTCACTCGTGAACAAGACCCCGAGATACTTAAACTCCTCCACTTGGGGTTCCAGCCGCTTCACACTTGGCTGCAAACCTATCCAGTGAGAGCTGTAGGTCACAGGGTGATGAGGCCAACAGGACAACGTCATCTGCAAAAAGCAGTGACCCAATCCTGAGCCCACCAAACTGTACCCCCTCAACGCCCTGGCTGCGCCTAGAAATCCTGTCCATAAAAATTATGAACAGGATCGGTGACAAAGGGCAGCCCTGTCGGAGTCCTACTCTCACCGGAAACAGATCCGACTTACTACCGGCAATGCGGACCAAGCTCCGACACCGGTTGTACAGGGACCGGACAGCCCTTAACAGGGAATCCGATATCCCATACTCCCAGAGTACCCCCCACAGGACACCCCGAGGGACACGGTCGAATGCCTTCTCCAAGTCCACAAAGCACACGTAGACTGGTTGGGCAAACTCCCATGCCCCCTCCAGGACCCTGCTATGGGTGTAGAGCTGGTCCACTGCTCCTCCTGAATCCGAGGTTTGACTATCCGGCGGACCCTCCTTTCCAGGACCCCTGAATAGACTTTCCCGGGGAGGCTGAGAAGTGTGATCCCTCTGTAGTTGGAACACACTCTCCGGTCCCCCTTCTTGACGAGGGGGACCACCACCCCGGTTTGCCGGTCCAGAGGCACTGTCCCCGATGTCCATGCAATGTTGCAGAGACGTGTCAACCATGACAGCCCTACAACATCCAGAGCCTTGAGGAACTCCGGGCGGATCTCATCCACCCCCGGGGCCCCGCCACCATGGAGCTTTTTGACTACCTCATGTTAGTAAGTACATAAATGAATAAGTAAGCAAGTAAGTAAGTAATTAAATGTTTAATGTAGCACTTTCACACAGGAAAAAAAAACGTCCACGATGCATAAAGCTACACAGTTAAATGTAAAACAAGTCCAGTAACATAAAGCCAACTGACCACATTAATTCAAATGTCTGTCTAAATAAATGGGTTTTCAGGAATGTTTGAATTGAAGAGTCCATCCATCTGAACTCAATCAGTGTGGCACTTCAAAGTCTTGGTGTTACAGCCACAAAAGCCCGGGTTCAGTAAGTGTGTTACAGCTTGTGGATGGAATATTTATTATTAAATTCTATCCAAATGGCCTGAGGGACAGACTAACAGAATATGTATGAAGGAGGTCTATAATACAGCATAAATCTAACTAAATGCTGACAATAATGTTCCACAGAATCAGGACCTTTACTGCTGTTTTCTGTTTTTACTATAAGCAACACTCCACCGCTGACATTTGACTTTTCCGGTCCACTCAGAATCCCAATGAATATATTATTAAAGTTTTTGTGATGTGTTTGACAATGCTAGCAGTGAATGGCTTGAAGTGGCCAGGTGATGTCATGTAGGATCATATTTTTGACCACATGATCTTTCATGGTAGTATAATAACTCACTCCCAGTAATACACCTTCATGGAGTGTGTGTACTGTACCTTAAACAACGAGGAGAAATGGACTACAGTTACGCCTGTGCAGAGCTTAAATAAACCTGAAAAGAATGCATAATGTGCTGTTCCACCCCAAAACCATCAGATTTAGCATGGTTAGTGTTGCTCAGTCCTCTCCACGCCTGTCTGTTTGGTCTGAATTACAAAGTCGGGGTTCTTTATCAAAGGCAGACCATCTTCCCCGAAAGGCTCTGTTAAAAAACACTATGTTAAAAAGCTATGAGGCATAATTGCTGTGTAAGGGCCTATTGATCTCTTTGTAACTGGGATGGTGCTAATCTGGTGCTACACCGTGTGGCCTAAAGTTTGTGCACACCTGACCATCACAGCCAAACTGTTGCCAAGGACACAAACGTAGAATGTACTGTAGGATGTCTTTGTATGCAGGAACATTACGATTTCCCTTATCTGGAGATTTGTTTCAGCACGACCGTGTCCGTGTGCAGTCCATGAAGTCAACTCTATAAACACATGGTTCATCAAGGCTGATGAAGAAGAACTCGAGGGGGTCCGGCAAAGAGCCCTGACCTCAACCCCACATTATTTAATAATAATAAATTTCCATGAATTGTACCATCTGAAGGCGGCGCGGTGGTGTAGTGGTTAGCACTGTCGCCTTGCACCTCCAGGGTCCAAGTTCGATTCCCGGCCAGGCTCGATTCCCGTCTCTGTGTGCATGGAGTTTGCATGTTCTCCCCGTGCTTGGTGGGTTTCCTCCGGGTACTCCGGTTTCCTCCCACAGTCCAAAGATATGCAGGTTAGGCTAATTGCCGTTCCTAAATTGACCATAGTGTGTGATTGGGTGTGTGAGTGTGTGTATGTCTGTGTGCCCTGCGATGGATTGGCACCCTGTCCAGGGTGTACCCCGCCTAGTGCCCGAAGTCTCCTGGGATAGGCTCCAGGTCCCCCGCGACCCTGAACACAGGATTAAGCGGTATAGAAAATGAATGAATGAATGTACCATCTTAAGTGAATGATGAGTGAATGAGTGAGTGAGTGTACCATTGTTCAGAGTGGATTTTTTTTTTAAACAATAACCATGATTTTCACTTCCTCTGATTATTAATTTTCACTAATTAAAATTTTTATTGCAATTTTGCAATAACTAATCCATTACAAAAACTAATGCAATCCTTTACTGACTTCTATAAGCCTTTCTTCAAGTCAAACCAGGACTTGTGATGAAAGTCTATAAACATAGTATGCATTAATTTGTGTACAAATATACTGTATGTTAAAATGTGAAGCAAATTATTATCTCATGGACGGTTCGATTGATTGACTGATTGCAGTAAAAATATGTCCTGGAAAACATCGCTTTCTTGTTTCCTGTGTTAGATCATGATAGGGAAGTTGATTTCAAACATAGATGTAATTTATTGTAAAGTGAGTCAAATTTTTTTTTTTTTCACATTTTGTAGACGTCAACACTGACGGGAAATCCTGATGAATGTAACGAGGTTTTGTTTGTAATTTATGTTGTTACATAATGTCGACAAAAGAGTTTAGTAAGCTCTGTGAGTAATATGTTGTCCTAGTAAGCAGAGGCAAGCAGAATTATAATAATAATAATCTTGGCATTATTTATAAACTATCGCATCCTCTCGGTGAGTAATGAAGTCTTCGAGAGAAAGCTGGAGTGCTATTGGGAAAGCGTTCTGATAAAGACGTTACTGTTGAAATTTGGTTGAAGATCCCGTAAAGCTTCTACGTTTGATTTTTCTACTCCTAGAAAGATGCATGATTATATTTATGTTATTTTTAAAGACATTTATATAAAAAAAGTTAATATTAATATTATTAATATTATTGTTAAAATTATTAAATGTTAAAGGTTTAATTAAAGATTAATGCGCATGAATATACTTATTCCTGATTGTTTTATTAATGTAAAACTAGTAACTTTTACTGTTACTTATGTAAAAACTTCACTAAAGAAATAGTTTTCATTTCGAAGCTGATGAATTTATGGTTAATGTTCAATTATTCAAATTTTTGTTTGATTTTTGTTTTTTCACTGAAACCAAACAGCAGGATTTCAAGATCAAAAGATATCTTGTTTTATTTAACTAATATAAATGTAGCATGAAATATTAATAGTATGATTATTGATAACACAAACCGTAACCTTAAATTCCACTTGAAATAATTATCTTCAAACTTTTAACTTAATATCGACAGACTTTTGCCTACAATGTGTTCATTTGTATTTTATGATGGATTTTTTTTTTATTATACTGTATGTGGCACGAAGATTTAACTACAGTGACATCATGAAGACATTTTACTACTGCTTGATTTATTAGCTGCGTTCTCTTTACATCCACTATGAAGCAATGTCCACATGCACATGTCCATTTATTGACTTTGACACAAAATGTTCCAGGCTCAAAGTGACCTTGACCTGGTCTGAAACTGATTACTACAGCGACTGTAGTATCTCCTAAAACCTTGTAAAAACAGAGCTTTTTAAACACTTTTCAGAATGAAGAACTTTTCTTTTGGCATGAAAGTTGAGGTAGAATCAGCATGGAGACGAATCTGGATCTATATGCTTACCAGCAGTATACATGAGTAACAGTTTACATAAGTCTTAATGGTGATGTTACTGTTTATGCATATTTTTAGTGACTTTCTTAAGATGACCTTTACAGTCTAACTTTTATCTAATAACTTTTATAATGTACCTTTTACAAGCTTAACATATGGTATAATGATTATAAGGTAACACTTTTTGTAAATAACCTATATATTGTGTAACTTTTGTAAAATACTGTAAATAAATATTTTATAGTTTGATGTCTGTAAGATAACTTTTGTAACATAACTTGTATAATGTTTATCGAACACTCAAACTTTTTTCTGAAATGGTGTAACTTCTGTAAGATAACATTGATAGTATAACCTTTATATAACCTATATTTTTTTAATTGCTGTTCATAGTATAATTTTTAAAACATTATTTTTATAGTGTATAGTGTAGCTAAGATAATCTTTATAGTGTAGGTATTGTTCAGATAACATTTGTAGTATAGGAAAACCTTTATAAGATAAATTTTATGGCGTAACTTAAAACACAACATTAATAATGCAACCTTTATAGTGTATCTTTTGTAAAATAGTGTAACTTTTATAAGATAACCTTTATGTAATGTAATGTTTGTTCATTTGCAGTACAGTGAAACCTTTGTAGTATTAAGATTTAATAAAGCTCGTTGTAAAGAAGCTGCTGCCCCCGCGACCCGACCTCGGATAAGCGGAAGAAAATGGATGGATGGATGGATGGTAAAATATAACATTTGTAAGATAACATTTGTAATATAACCTTTATAACAGATTGTTTTAAGTTAGTGTTTATATTATAGTTTATGTAATATGAATGTCATAATGTAGTTTTGTTAAGATAATCTTTACATTATATCTTCTGTAACCCCTGTAACTTTTATAGGGTAACTATTGTAAGAGAACCTCCATGGCATAGTAAGACAAATTTTATGTTGTAACTTTTGTACAATATCTTTTTTTAGTATGACTTCTGTAAGCTAACTTTTTGTAAAATAGCCTTTGCATTGTAAAATAGTATAACATTTGCAGAGGTGGAAAGTAACGAATTACATTTACTCGCGTTACTGTAATTGAGTAGCTTTTTTGTGTATTTCTACTTTTTAAAGTAGTTTTAAAAATCTGTAATTTTACTTTTACTTAAGTACGTTTTGTTTGAAGTATTGTAATTCGCTACATTTTAAATCATATTCGCTACTGAGTAAAAAATTAATGAATGAAAATTATAAAATAATAAAAGATATTATTCTGTGTATAAATGCTCCGTTGCGCCGCGTGTGTGTATCATGTCCTGGTCGCGCGCCGCTCCAGACTCCACTCCAGGTTTTCTGACATCGGCATCTTCCTGACCTTCCACACGGTCGCTTCCACCCTGAGAGTGACATCAAGTTATGTATAAAATAA
The DNA here is from genome assembly GCA_030522415.1 of Channallabes apus. Lineage (NCBI taxonomy): Eukaryota > Metazoa > Chordata > Actinopteri > Siluriformes > Clariidae > Channallabes > Channallabes apus. Next base: position 40,019,353 of record CM060111.1, read on the forward strand.
ATCACATAAAAAAAACTATCAGAAATAATCACGTGTTGAAAATGGGTGCATCATAAAAATTAGATTTAAAAAAGTATAAGTTTATTTGAGGTTGTCTCACTATGAAATGTGGAAATAGTCAAAGGGAGTGAATACTTTTGCATTCTATTCAGTCTAAGCTGACTGAATATACTGTAGCAAAGGACCTTACTGTAAAGCTACGGTGTCATTCCAGCTCCTGTATAAAACAATAAGAAAACAATCCATCTCTTAAACATATTATAAATCCTGTTTTCCTGGACTGGATTCGAGGCTGATATAAAAACCCTTGACATACAAACACAGCAGTTTTATGTGTAGTGGAATATGCAGCACTCTCATTAAGAATACAAACAGCGGGATCCGCGGTAACGGTGCAGATTTGGCACACAGCAGGTTAAGTGCCTGATTAACGCCGTAGGATCCAAACCTGTTGAAAGCATTTTCGCCGTCCCCTCTCTTTCCGTCTCCCTAATTACGCTACAATCATGGCAGCGCTATTATAATCATGTAGCGCTGTTATCGCTGCTGTTATCCTAATCATCCTCATTATGATGATTCAAGGACAACTTCTGTTCCGCAGACAAGCAGTGACTCTGAATAAAAACTCAAGCTTGTACTCCAAATGATGCCACCGAATATATAAATACGTCTCTTTTTAAAGAAGACATTTTTAGATTCTCATTAAAAGGCATGAGATGGCTTAAACATCCAGCATGTGGACATCTGTTCCCGGCTCGGAAAAACGTTCCAGTTTCGGTATGACCTGATTCAAAACTTGCCATCCAATCGCTCCCCGCATATTCAACTTTCATTTTAGCTTTTCATGTATTAATCACGGTGTTTGAGGAAGGAAAAACAGTTCAACTTTAGACTGAACATTACAGTAATTTGACGTCAGGAAGCTTCGATTTATATTCTGTAACTGCGCCTCTGCAAATAGAGTCACAATTTTCAAAGTGTGATATGGAGATCATGGCTCGAATCCTAATGTCAGGAGTCTCCTGTGTCGGTGCTTATTAACGGACACACTGTAGAAGGTCTTCAGAGCAGTAGAGTTTCCCCGTAATACGACAAGCTGTGATTTTCTTTCTTGTATCAAATTAACTTCTCACAAGAGTGAGGAAAAATCAGGCTGGTGAAAGGGCGACTGATTATAGCCGATTATAATGTACAATTCCTTGCAAAAGTATTCATACCCCTTTGAGCTTTGTGGAGTGCACGACTAATAGATTCTCCCACCTCACCTCAGGATCTCTGCAGCTCCTCTAGAGTTACCAAGGGTCTCGAGTGCTTTTCTGGTCAGTGCTCTCCTTGTCCGGCCTGTCAGTTCGGGTGGATGACCACGTCTCGGTAGGTTCGCAGTTGTGCCGTACTCTTTCCATTTTCAGATAATTGATTGCACAGCGCTCTGTGAGATGTTCAAAGCTTGGGATATTTGTTATAACCTTTCCCTGCTTTAAACGTGTCCACAACTTTATCCCTGACCTGTCTGGTGCGTTCCATGGGTATCATGATGCTGTTTGCTCTCTAACTAACAGTGGCGGCTGGTCAATAAGGGGCGCTGGGCAGTTAGGCAGAGAAGAATACTACTTTAACATGTAATTATTTAACATAATTTTTTATTTTAATAAAAAAATAAAGGCATTTAGTCATAATGTTCCGTATTTCTTAATATAATTTATTTACAAAAAAAAGAAAAATCTAAACTGTATTACATTCATTTGTGTGGGGCCAGACAAACGAGTGTCTATGTAGGCAAGTAAATTTTAGTAAAGCATGTGACTTGAGCTCTAACTGGATTTTTTCAAATCATCCTTGTGGCTCAGCACTGTGGGCCCCGAACCCTCCCACTTTTGTTCTTAGCGAATCAATATTGTTTTTAAATATTTGGGCTCATGTGATTGGACCATTCTCAACGAGTCTTATTAACGGTCAGCAGATTGTTAGTTAACGTATTGAATAGTGATTGACGTGGAAGTAGCTAAATATGAGAGGAAATTCTGTAATTTCTTTGCTAAAATGCCCCTTCGCAAGGCGATCGGACAAAGAAAGAAAAAAAAAATTAAGGAGCTTGGACCCGATCTACCTGATCGTCTAAATAAGCAGCAGTCAAGTGATCATGGCCGAGCTTACACTTGGTGCTTTTCCAGCACTTCTTATGGCAAGGGGAGCTGCCTGACTGGATGCGATGTGAGTCATGACTTAATCACCTGATTCATGGCTATTTACAGGCGATTATTAAAAGTTTATTTTAAATTTAGTTTGAGCTCCCTCCAAACATTTTTTACACCAGCCGCCACTGCTAACAAACCTCTGAGGACTTTACAGAACAGCTGTATTTATACTGAGATTAAATGACACATAGCAGGACTCTATGGACTATGTATTAGGCGACTTCTGAAGGCAATTAGTTCCACGGGTTTTTAGTTAGGGGAGAGTAAAGGGGGCTAAATAGAAATGCACGCCACCCTTTTTTCAGATTCTGTAAACATTTTGAAATCCATTTATCATTTTCCTTCCACTCCACAATGATGTGCCACTTTGAGTTGGTCCATCACATAAAATCCCAATCAAATACATTTACGTTTCTGGTTGTGACGTGACAAAATGTGGAAAAGTTCAAGGGGTATAAATACTTTTGCAAGGCACTGGAAATGATAATGGGAACTATTTTGCAGTTTGCATCCGATTTAACAAACATGAATTCTGTTTCACTTTCAGATTATTTTCCACCAGTAGTATTTCCCCAAGTATTTTATTCCTTACAGAATTAACTTTAGGCTCGACGGTTATTACTGAAATCAACAGTTGAACAAAAATGAAAGATACATGGTCAATGATTTTTTTTCCCTCCCCAATGAATAATGATAGATTTGGGTAATTTCTTGTACTTTTCTGTTACCTTTTGTTATTTGAACCTACAAAGGATCAGAAAATTACAACTTTTATTACCTCTTTTGCTGATCCATTACAATAGGGGCAGGTTAAGGTGTTTGAAAGTTGCACTAATCAGGTGCTCAGGTGTATATATGCTGGAATTGTTTAACCTAATCATAAAGTAATGTCATTTAAAATGTCCTCCATTCATCCATCCCTCTAGGAACCTCTGTAGTCTAACTAGGGACCGTGGAGGCCAATGGTGACCATTGTATTTATTCCCATTTGTATGACCGTGAACATGCAAACTCCATGCACACACCCCTAGGCGGCAATCAAATCCTCGACCCTGGAGGTGCGAGGCGACAGTGCTAATTATTACACCACTGTGCTGACAAAAATTCCTCCGCATTATGGTTATTGTTAAATTAGCGGTTGTCAAAGTCTAGAGGGAAGACTGTAGGTCTTAACCCTAGTTAAGGCCATCGCAACTACAGATCAAGGAAAAGTTCCAAACTAGAATTACCTGGGATGAAATCAAGCCCAAGTCTTAAGCAGTGTTGGGTTAGAGTACTAGGATTACTTTTTTGATATAACGAGTAATTTAACGCGTTAGGTCCGCCATTTAAGTACTCAGTTGTTTAGTTACTTTTTCAAAACTGTAATCCGTTATTCAGACAATTTATGTAATCCGTGAGTCAGACAGCAGTCATTCTACAAGCCCCGCCCCCTCTGTTATTCCTGCTGTTATACCCCTATCTCACCTATGTGGTTTGACTATGCGAGGACCGACATGTGGAGAAAAATCTAATCACAGCACCAAAACTTGCGGTGAATCACGATGAACCGCACTTACGGCCACCGCGCGAAACCGCGTAGGTGAGATTGGGGTATTAGTAGTTAACAGATTATGGGCCAAACTTCGCTGAGGGATGATGATAGAATAATTATAATAGTCTTGACTAAAACAACATGCATGAGGAATCACAAAGGAGTTTTCATTTTCTGTAATGGAGAAGTACTCGAACTAGTTACTTTTATCAAAAAGTAACGCTGTAACAGAACTGATTACGTTTTAAAGACAGTAATTTTGTAATGTAATTAGTTACTTTAAAAAGTAACGTCCCCCAACACTGGTCTTACCAACTGAATGTGAGTTAGAGTCAAGATCAAGACCATTAAACCATCAAATTACCATTTGTGCACTGTGCCAGTTGTATTAGGCAGTTTTCATAGTGGTAGGAATTACATGTTGTAAATGTTGTACATGTTTAAAAGATGCCTTTATTTATTATTAATATTATTTTTGCAAACTCCTGATCGAGACTATTAGTCAGACCAATACCAGCACCACGTCCAAATACAAATGGCAAAAAAATTATAAATAAATAATAAAAAGTATTGAGACCAGACTCCAATTCTACAGCAATACTCATATCATATCAGTATTATCTAGGAGTAATTATAGCATTTAAAATACTCTATTAAAAATGTGGACACATGACCATCACATATGGGTTTGTAATGTTCTTCTTTCCTTCACTGGATCGTGTTACCTTAACAAGCTACATAAAGACATCTCGTGCTATACGAGACCTATAAGACCATGTACGGCACTGATCCGCTGATCGTCAGTCTACATATTTAATCATTCATCCATTCTTTACACCACTTCTCCGGTATGTCACAGGAGGCACGCACACACACTGGGTAATTTGGGAATGCCAATTAGCCTACTCTGCATGTCTTTGGACTGTGGGAGGAAATCAGAGGAACCCCAGCAAGCGTGACGAGAACATGAAAACTGCACACACTACACACACCGTCTTATGTATTACTGTATATTTTGCCATATGGTGCAACAGTCAGAGGTGGAAAGTAACTACAGTACAGTACTCGCGTTACTGTAATTGAGTAGATTTTTTGTGTATTTCTACTTTTTAAAGTAGTTTTAAAAATCTGTAATTTTACTTTTACTTAAGTACGTTTTGTTTGAAGTATTGTAATTCGCTACATTTTAAATCATATTCGCTACTGAGTAAAAAATAAATGAATGAAAATGATAAAATAATAAAAAATATTATGCTTTGTATAAATGCTCCGTTGCGCCGCGTGTGTATCATGTCCTGGTCGCGCGCCGCTCCAGACTCCACTCCAGGTTTTCTGACATCGGCATCTTCCTGACCTTCCACATGGTCGCTTCCACCCTGAGTGACGTCATCGACTAGCGCGATTATAGATACTGTAAACCGGAGAGAGACGCGGGAAAGACGAAAGAGATTATGATTTTGGCGTTTTGATATTTGGTTGTGTATTCCGGTTTTGACTTTTTGCCTCCCATTGACTTTGATTATTGCTTTGTCCCTTTGGTTTGGTTGGTCTTTGTATATATTTGTAGATAATTTCACTGTTTTTGGTTTAGGGAGTCCGGGAAGGTACCTGTATTTTTGATTTATTTATTTATTTTAAAAAAATTTTTGCAGGTAATCTAGCTACTAAATATAAATACCCTTTTGTTTATTATTTTGGCCTGGGTCCACCCTGAATCTGATCCTCCTCCTGTTGCGTGTGTGTGTGTGTGTGTGTGTATACAAACCTCATTATTTCATCAGTTAATGATTGGATCTAGTTCTTTCTGCCATATACCACCATTTCCATACAGTTTAAAATAGAACCCTGAACCATTCTTTTGCTGTATGACCCTAGACTGGGATGTAACACCATATTTAAGTGACCACTTTGATTTTCAAGCACAAGAAAGACAACAGGTGGCGCGGTGGTGTAGTGGTTAGCACTGTCGCCTTGCACCTCCAGGGTCTGGGTTCGATTCCCCGGCCAGGCTCGATTCCCGTCTCTGTGTGCATGGAGTTTGCATGTTCTCCCCGTGCTTGGTGGGTTTCCTCCGGGTACTCCGGTTTCCTCCCACAGTCCAAAGATATGCAGGTTAGGCTAATTGGCGTTCCTAAATTGCCCGTAGTGTGTGATTGGGTGTGTGAGCCCTGCGATGGATTGGCACCCTGTCCAGGGTGTACCCTGCCTAGTGCCCGAAGTCTCCTGGGATAGGCTCCAGGTCCCCCGCGACCCTGAACACAGGATTAAGCGGTATAGAAAATGAATGAAAGAAAGACAACAGCTTTATTATGTAAAGGTGTTCCTTCAGTTAAAAACAACTAGTTTGAGATTTACATCTGCTCATCTTTTTTGAACTACGCTAGAATGCCTCATCCCCCCCCCCCCCCCCCCACTTAATGAGCTACTTTTTACTTTTACTTGAGTATTTTTTTATTATGGTAACTTTACTTGTACTTAAGTAAAATTTCACTGAAGTAACAGTACTTGTACTTGAGTACAAAATTTTATTACTCTTTCCACCTCTGGCAACAGTTCATGTCGTTGACCACAGCGTCCTTATTTTATCATCAGCATTTATTTATAGATGCTTCATGATTTTATAATTTACTAATATAGATGTTAATTGTATTAGCGGACATCATAAAACTGTGAACTTCATAGCAGGGTGGAAATGTTAATAAAAAGGAAGGACAATAGAAGTGATATGGTAAAAACTGCCCTCGTAGTGGTTTCATTTTTACATATAAATATAATTTTAAAAAAATTTAATATATTTTTTAAGTGCATACGAGAATGGCTTTGGGTTACATGATGTTTTTAATCAGCACGTGTGCCAAGTAAATAAAAAAAATCAAAGTAAGAAAGGCTCAAAAGAGGATTTCAACTTCAGACAGAAACCCGACTTTATTGTTCCATCCACACAGTTTGCTCATGTGTACAGGATAATACATTTTTTAAGCTAGCTCAGGGAATCACAATGTCAGCATGGAGCAGTACTCATGGCTCGCTGACTGATCTTACACTCATTCAGGATCGAAATTTATGATAAAACACTGATTCATTTCCCTGGTGTTGGTGGTAAGCAGCACACAGAGTCCACAGCTGCTCCAAACTCCCTCACGGTGGTGAAGCGAGTCGATGAAAGCCGATCAGCCACGCGGTCAAGATATCAGCGTTTTCCCAGAGAGCCTCAGCACTCTGTTTACGAAATCAAGCCGTTCTGAGCGTCAAGAGCACTTCACGCAGAGTGAACCTTTCCCATGGACTTTCTGTTCACTGGAAGAGAAGTGCTGAACTGTTACTTGTGTCACAGTATTTGTTTCACTAAAGAAATCTATTTTTTAAATAAAGACAAATTACAGAGACCTTTTTAATATATATATATATTTTTTTATTTTATTTTTTTAAGTGTGCAATATAAGTAATGGCGATAAATAATAAACGATGGGGAAATTATTATTTGATCCCCTGCTGATTTTGTAAGTTTGTCCACTTACAAAGAAATGAAGGGTCTATAATTATAATCATATTCATTCATTCATCTTCTATACCGCTTTATCCTTCTATTCAGGGTCGCGGGGGACCTGGAGCCTATCCCAGGAGACTTCGGGCACCAGGCGGGGTACACCCTGGACAGGGTGCCAATCCATCGCAGGGCACACACACATACACACACTCACACACCCAATCACACACTACGGGCAATTTAGGAAAGCCAATTAGCCTAACCTGCATATCTTTGGACAGTGGGAGGAAACCGGAGTACCCGGAGGAAACCCACCAAGAACAGGGAGAACATGCAAACTCCATGCACACAGAGACGGGAATCGAGCCTGGCCGGGGAATCGAACCCAGACCCTGGAGGTGCAAGGCGACAGTGCTAACCACTACACCACCGTGCCGCCTATAATCATATTATTATATTTTAAAAGGTTAGAGACAGAATAAAAATTTTAAATCCCAGAAAAAAAAACACATGGTATAAATATTATAAATTAAGTACTGTATTACAAATACTGTACATCAGCCAAAGAAAGGTGTACACACTTCAGGAAAAGAAAAATGGTACAATGTATATTATATTATTATATAACGTATATATTTTTATCAAAAATGTATTTAGTGTTAAAATACTGAAATATTTATATATTTTTATATATTATATTTATTTATTTTTTATTTTTATATATTTTTTTTCTTCTTTGACTGATATATATGAAATCTCAATTTATAAAATGTATACAATGTTTTTTTTTTCTGTGATTTTTTAAAAATAGCTATTCTGTCACTATCCTTTATATGATTATAATTATAGACCCTTCATTTCTTTGTAAGTGGACAAACTTCACAAAACAAAATCTACATGGGATCAAATAATTATTTTCCCCACATTTAAATTATATATTATATACATATATACATATACAAGGATCCAAGTCATCTCTACTACAGAATTGATCATCAATCCTTTTATTATGTACAGTTTGTAATTGTTCATAAAAGTTTGTTGCCCGTTCCTGTTCCAATTATTTGTTCTGTCTCACAAACAACAACAACAACAAACTCCAACCTTCAAGGTCAACAAAAAAGCCAACCTTCAAGGTCAATTCCTAAATCAGGAAATAAGAAGTGAGAACGACTACCATATAATTAAAGGCATCATGCACACACTTCCGTCTCCTCTATGAATCCTGTCGTCTCTTTGCACCTGATATGTCCGACACTAATTGGTTTAAAAGAAAATTCTGTCAAAAGCTTAAAATTAAAATTAGTGTTTAAAATGAACCTTTGGGGGAAGAAAATAAATAAATAAATAAATAAAGTCACTGGGCATGTGCCACTCGGTTTGAAATGGGCATGTGTGTAATTAAACTTGTCAGCATTTTAATTAGCTAATTAGCTCTCCATTCCTCTGTGTGGTCATAGAGACTGTTCCTACAGCAACCACTCGAACGAAACCAATCAATTCCGATGCGGGAAAACGAAGGGGCCGTCACTGTGATCGAGTGTGGAGTGGAAATGTTTTAGAGGGGGGTAGAAAAGCAGCAGTATCAATAACGGCAGGGCTGATAAGTTTGAACGGGATGATAAGTGACAGGCAAGAGCTAAAGGATTTCACACAGCTGTACCAGCAGATAAAGAAATCTGTAACGTGGAGCATCCGTAGCGTCTCCTCCTACAGGACTCGGGATGTGTTGATGGTACGAGGAGCGTTCAAGTCAAACCGGGACTTGTGAATGAAGGCATGTGACAGATTGACATTTACAGAGGACTTTGAAAACCGTACGCCGTTGAGTCTCTTAGCTGCAGTGAAACATTCGAAGGGTGCAAACGTTTTTAAGACCATACATCTGTGAATGGTGATCCCGGCTGAGGTGGCTCGGAGCCCACTGCGGTCATTCTCATCAGTTTTTTTTACAGTTATATCAGTTATTCCCACATACCCTCTACAGTCCTGATCAAGCTGTTTGGGCCATTAAATGAGTTCCTGGGAGGCCGGCGTGAAACAGGCAGTCTGATCATGGATCGGCATGCCGAGAAACCTTCTACCATACGCATGTGTATTAGTGTTGCAGGGGATAATAGAGAGAAATAAAGGGAGTTTTTACTCTCATAACTGTGTTCAGTTATTCTGCACAAGAAAAGTCCCAGCTTCCATCCTTCATGAGAGCAGCTCTCTCTCTCCCATCATCCACTGGGTCTCTAGTTGAGGAAGGGACACTGGCTCACATTTCACACATCTAACCAATCATAGATGAGACTGAATTCTATTAACCAATCATATGCAGAAGGCGAGATTTATCGGGGGAAGCCTAACGTGACCTCAAAGCTGGAGAAGCAAACTTGTATATTTCCAGCAGATTAAACGCTTCACAGCGCGCATGCAAGATTTATTCTGATCAAATCCTTCCAGCATATACTGTAAACGCACATCTGATCGGATTACATCCACGTAAACAAGAGTGTCTAATTGGAATGGTTTCAGCAGGATTGAAAAAATATCTGTGTAAACACAGCAACATGGACATATTATTCTAGTTAATTCAAATTCCATTCCTTATTGTAAAACTCTGAAATGTGGAAAAGTTGAAGTGAGGTGAAGATGTCTGGAGGACACGGTATCTTGCAGTTGCACTAACAGGATATCAGCTAAAAGTCGCCCTTTTTATCAGGACTGATTTGTTTATGGATAATATGAGTTATTATGCAGTTAGTTCTGATCCACCGATTTGATTTGAGAGACATTCCATGAGCCGCTATGTTTTCAATAACCACCAACCGCCGTAACATTATGATGACCTGCCTAATCGTGCACAAGTCCTCCCTTTTGCCACCAAAACAGTGATGCACTGTGTGTTCGCACACCTTTCTATCAGAACCAGCGTGAACCTTTCCAGAAATTTCATCTACACTACCGCTTATATTGGATCAGACTACACGGGTCGACAGGTGACCGTTTTTCCGTCCTTGGGTGACTTTTGGTACGTCCTGACTACTGTAGACCAGAACATCCCGCACGAGCTGCGGTTTTGGAGTTTCTCTGACCCAGTTGTCTAGACATGACAATTTGGCTCTTCTCACAGTAGCTACATTTTCAATATCTTGTTACAATGGCGTCTGTAAGTGGGTGGGAAATATTAGGCAGCAAATGAACCTTTTTTTCCCCCCCGAGGTTGATGTGTTGTTGATGTGTTGATGTGTTGTTGACTTTGACAAGGGACAAATTATGACAGCTGGAGGACTGGGTCAAAGCAACTCCAAAATTCAGTTCAACTCAATTCAATTTTATTTGTATAGCACTTTTAACCATTGTCATTGTCACAAAGCAGCTTTACACAATCAAAGGAATTATTTAAGTTTGTATGGAATGTGAATGTGTAGGAATCAAAATGAGCAGATAGTCCCTGATGAGCTAGCCGAGGGCGACAATGGCAAGGAAAAACTCCCGAGATGGTAATAAGAAGAAACCTTGAGAGGAACCAGACTCAACAGGGAACTGAATCAGGAATTGGTAAGTAGACTTGTAGGAAATTCCAATCCTGAACTATCGAACGGTCAAGTCCTCAGAGAAACAGCTGCCAACACCAGTCGAGGTCAGAACCGTCTTCTAGGTAGAAAGAATCATCCCCAGACACCAGACGCATCCCAAGGAGACACACGGGGCATCCATGTGACGAGGTCTCCAACCAGAAGCGGGGCACCAGGATGGGTCAGACAGGTCCGGAGGGCAGAGGGAGTCTGGGTCACTGGCAGCTCAGGAAAATTGCAAGTCATGTGGGATGTTCCTGATCTGCAATGGTGAGAACCGACCAAAATTGGTGCAAGGAATTAATCAAAACTGGTCAACTGACAAAAGTGTCATGGGTGGTCAAGGCTCACTGATGCACATGGGGAGCGAAGGCTGGTCCATGAACACTAATCCAAAAGAGCAGCTGCTGTAGCGCTAATTGTTGAAAAAGTTAATGCTGGTCTCCATCAGAAGGTGTCAAAATACACAGAGCATCAAGGGAACTACTATGCTTACAATATTAAGCGGCTGCTCAGTGTATTACTGCATGAATCGCTCCATGTAAAACTTCAGTGTGAGACGGTTACTACAGTCTAAGTGGACATGGTGGAAATTATGCCTTTCACTGTACTATAAAGAGAACCTATTGCGTAATATTAACTTTTTTTTTTGTCATTTTAAAAAGAATTTAAGGAACAAAAAAAAAGCTACTCAGCAGTAGCAAAACAGGCACTGAAACATTGCATTTGGAAGATAAGATGAGTCTGAGGTATGGAAAAAAATGAGATTCTCACAGGAATATAGGGGCAATAACTAAATAAATATATATGGACTACCTAGATTGCATGGTTTGAAGTGAATCATGCCGGTATACACCATAACTGCGAGAGTCCTACCTGCTGCTCAGATGTGTTGTGTGGCGGCAGGACTGCTCCAGCATGGCCCAGAGCTGGAACGCGACCCGGCTGGCCTCGCAGTGTCACCGTGATGGTGGTGGGTGCTTTCAGACCTGCTTAACACACACACACACACACACTAGGTTTCAGCTTAAAACATGGCTGCCTTTCCCACAAGGTTAAAGCCTGGCCACTGATAAGAGCTTTGAAGTGGATGACAATACAACCAAACCTACACTGCTATCAAATTAACATAGAAATCTATATCTCTATCAAAGAGTGAAATCCACACGATACAAACCTGAGGATATACCTGAGGAGTTCTGAATGTAGAAGTGAACCAATAAGCTTCAAGTCAAACCGAAGTTTCTCGTGAATGAAGGTGTAAAACTGATGGGTGGGAATCTTAGCCGCAGTAAAACATTTCAACGGTGCACATATTTTAAAGAAGGCTGTACGTCCATGAATGACTAGGTGTCCCGGAGCGCACCGAGTCATTTCCCTGAACATCGACGGAGTGCAATCCTGATCCTTGAAAGTATGGATAACTCATCACCAACTTGCGCAAGAGACGCATATGTCTGTGGGAACTGCTGTACACATACCAACACCACTTGTATGTTACAGGAAATCGACTGGGAGTTATTGCCACATCTCACACCGTACAGTCCCGAACTCTCGCCAAGCCATTCCACCATGTTTGGGGAACTTTGAAGGAGTTCCCGAGAGGGCGGCATTTCAAACATGAAGGTACACTTACACACATTTCTTCCTGTGCATAAAAATGCTTTCATTCAAATAAACAGAGTATACAGTTAAGCCCAAAATTATTCATACCCCTGGCAAATTCTGACTTAAAAGTTGTTTTTATTCAGCCAGCAAGTTTTTTTTTTTTTTTTTTTACCAGAGATGACACCGGCGTCTCCCAAAAGATAATAAGACGATGTACAAGAGGCATCATTGTGGGAAAAAAAAATGTATTTCTCGGCTTTTATTTACATTTGACCAAAAAGTGGCATGTCCAAAATTATTTATACCCTTTGCAAACGGTCACAGTCTATGGGAGAATCCAAAGTTCTATCTTCTTTTTTTGTCTTTCGGCTGTTCCCTTTCAGGGGTCGCCACAGCGAATCATCTGCCTCCATCTAACCCTGTCCTCTGCATCAAGTTCTCTCACACCAACTAACTTCATGTCCTCTCTCACTGCATCCATAAATCTCCTCTTTGGTCTTCTTCTAGACCTCCTGCCTGGCAGCTCCAACCTCAGCATCCTTCTACCGATATATTCACACTCTCTCCTCTGAACATGTCCAAACCACCTCAATCTGGCCTCTCTGACTTTATCTCCAAAACATCTAACATGGGTTGTCCCTCTAATTAACTCATTCTTCATCCAATCCATCCTTATGACTCCTAAAGAGAACCTAAACATCTTCAGCTCTGCTACCTCTAGCTCTGCCGCCTGTCTTTTCTTCAGTGCCACTGTCTCTAAGCCGTAGAGCATCGCTGGTCTCACCACTGTCCTGTACACCTTTCATTTCATTCTCGCTGATACTCTTTTATCGCACAACACACCTGACACTTTCCTCCACCCATTCCAACCTGCCTGTACCCGCCTCTTCACCTCCTTTGAACACTCTCCGTTGCTCTCGACCGTTGACCCTAAGTACTTAAAATCCTGCACCTTCTTTACCTCTGCTCCCTGTATCCTCACCGTTCCTCTCATTCACACACATGTATTCCGTCTTGCTGCGGCTAACCTTCATTGCTCTGCTTTTCAGAGCGTACCTCCACCTCTCCAAATTTTCTTCCACCTGTTCCCTGCTCACGCTACAAAGCACAATGTCATCTGCAAACATCATAGTCCATGGAGACTCCTGTCTTACCTCATCTGTCATCCTGTCCATCACCAGAGCAAACAAAAAGGGGCTTAGAGCCGATCCTTGATGCAGACCCACCTCCACCTTGAACTCTTCTGTCACACCTACAGCACATCTCACCACTATCTTACAGCTCTTGTACATGTCCTGCACCACTCTAACATACTTCTCGGTCAATCCAGACTTCCTCATACAACACCACAGCTCCTCTCTCGGCACCCTGTTGTACGCTTTCTCTAAATCTACAAAGACACAATGCAACTCTTTATTACCTTCTCTGTACTTCTCCACCAGCATCCTCAAAGCAAATACTGCATCTGATGTACTCTTTCTAGGCATGAAACCATATTGCTGCTCACAAATGCTCACCACCTCTGCCCTTAACCTAGCTTCCACTACTCTTTCCCACAGCTTCATTGTATGGCTCATTAGCTTTATGCCTCTGTAATTGCCACAGCTCTGCACATCTCCCTTGTTCTTAGAAATCGGCACCAATACACTTCTCCTCCATTCCTCTGGAATCCTTTCACTCTCCAAGATATTGTTAAACAAACTAGTTAGAAACTCTACTGCCACTCTATTTCCACACCTCCACAGGTATTTCATCAATGGGAAAATCCAAAGTGCTATACCATTCCAAATCTTCCAGGCTGTTCTAACGCATCCTAATTACCCTGATTCATTGAGAACAGCTGTTTTAATCAACTCAACAGGTGAAAAGCATAAAAGGGCTAGAAGACCATATCTTGGTCCAGTGCAAAGTATTATTAAAAAACGTCTCGCACTGTGAGACTCGCACTCAGAGGACGTGGTCGGAAGCCAAAAGTGACACCTGTGCTGGGCAGGAGAATATGGAGAGATGTAAAAAAAATAATAATAAATAAATCAAAGGATCACCAACAAGGAGCCATCCTAATAAACCTGGGCTCTGCTGGTGGCAACATCTCAAGGCAGACAGTCCAACAGACACTGCACACCGCAGGGTTACGCGGATGCAGACCAAGGAGGACATCACTTCTCCAGGAACATAAAAGCCCGCTTGGTCTTTGCAAATGCTTATCTGGACAAAGAATAAAACTTCTGGTCTTCTGTTTTATGGTCATATGAAACAAAAATGTTATTATTTGGCCACAATGATGTAGCCTTCATTTGGCATAAAACAGAAGAAGCCTTCAACCCTAAGAAAATCATCCCCACTGTCAAACATGGTGGTGGGAAGCTATTGTTTTGGGGGTGTTTTTCAGCCGGTTGACTAAGGAACCTAATCACAGTAAACAGCAGCATGAAAAAGGAATCAACATTCTCAACAACATCAGGCAGTCTTGGCCTTGGGCACCATTGGACAATTCAGCATGACAACAACCCAAAACACAGCAAAGGTGGTGTAGAAATGGTTAAAACATTAATGTTTTGCAGTGGCCCAACCCGACTAAAATCCAATTGAGAATCTGTGGAGGGAGATAAAGATCAGGGTGACGGAAAGGAGACCCTGCAACCTGAAAGAGTTGGAGCTCATCGCTAAAGATGAATGGGCAAAAATACCAGTGGAGACTGGTAGCAATTATAGGAACCATTTGATTGTTGTAAAAGCCAATAAAGGATTTTCTATTGATTATTGAGAAGGGTATGAATAAGTTTGGACATGCCACTTTTTGTTAGAATGTAAGTAAAAGATGATTAATAATTCTTTCCACAAAGATGCCTCTTGTACATTGTTTTATTGTCTTCTGGGAGACGCTTGTCATTTCTAATGAAGGAAATACTTGCTGGTTGAATACAAGTAAGTTTAAATCAGACGTTGCCAGGGGTATGAATAATTTCGGGCTTGACTGTATATAGAGTATAAAATTATACAGTGAGCTCAAAATATCACTTTCTATCCATTTTCCCCATATTAAACTCATCATTTTGTAGAAGAGTGCCAATAACTGTAGACAGCACTGTAAATGGGACACTGATATTCTTAGCTACATTGGGATACAATGTAGGCCACAAATACATTGATAATCTTACTAATATTGACAAAATAATGGATTATTATACAATAACTTATGACGGTAATTTGGTAAATAAATATACCTTGTATCACGGCTGTGATGGAGAATGATGTAGCATTGGGTTGGATTATACGCCTGACTGTCAGACCGTACTAGGGAAATTAATGGAAAGGCAAAAGACATGTACAATGAACAAAAACTCGACCAGAATGAGAAGAAATAAAAAATAAAAAAAAAGTAAAAACATGAAAGAAAAAAAAAAAACAATTAAAAGTAGAAAGGAAAAATTTGTTAAGTTTGCTTGGGATTGATCTTATTGTCATTTCTTTATAAAAATGATTCTAAGTCATAAGGTGATTAGGTAATAAAATAAAGGTCGCTCAGCGCCCTCTGGTGAATGTGTGATGAGTTGCATTTGCAATCACAACAAATATGATCTTGTAATCTTCAAACAGATAAAAAAATAACACCCAAATCTGAAGTAAACTTTTTCAGAAATACTTACAGTAGTGGCCACCTGTGAGAAAAACAATACATACATAAGGGGGAGAAAAAAAACGGGGAAAAAAATGACAAAGCCTGGCATCAGTGATGCTGGTTTGCTGTTATTGTTTAATGAATGCATTTGTGAGTGGATGTCAAACAGTACATGGGTCAAAGCAAACAACACAAGAAAAATAATAAATGGACAAAACAAATAAGGAGATGAACATAATGAGAATGTGGAAACAGACAGAAACAGCCGGTAACATGAGAACTAGATCAACGTTAACTGTAATGTTCTTACAACCTCTATTTGGTAATTTGGTTTGTGTCTGAACTGGAACTCGATCTAGTCGGTATGTTGCTTTTCTCTTACAAAAGTAATCCTCGCTTATGGTACATATATACAAGAACAAATTTATACATCATCTTTTCTCTGGAACGCAACACGCTTTTATCCTCCTCTATCGATCAGTGAGCACTTCAGTTTCAGGTCATGTCAGTGCTTGACTGGTCTGGTCAATTCGCTAAGCTCAGTTACAGCCAGTAGTCACAGTAACATTTCCCTGAACCCTAACTCAGCGCGGTCGCCTCTGTTTGGAGGAGCGCGGTGTCGATAAGGACGTACCCGCGCTCTGATTGGCTACGTGGGCCAGTCCTGGCAGGCTATTGGCCAGCTTGGCCAGGCCTCCATTGGTGAGGAGATGATGGATGGCTGTGCTTTTGGTCATTCCGGAGCCGGTGGAGACGACGGGAACGGCGCGCACCAGGGTGCCACCTGCTGGACTGAGTGAGGTTAACATCTGCCCGTGAGCCTGAGCCTTCCCAACTGAAGCCTGATGGAGAAAGTGGTTTTAGAAAATGGCGACATCTGTATATACGGTAGAATGCGATGCAATGCAAAGCTGTGGAGAAAAAAAACTTCTGGGCTTGTACCTGAGTGCTGGAGGGCAGAACCGAGGGCTTGGACGTGATCTCCTGCAGGCTGAAGCTCAGGCCCTGCAACAGGCTACTGGCAGAGTTGACTAAAAAAAAAAAAAAAAAAAAAAAACATACAAAAACACAGAGAACAAGAAAAAGAGAGTCAGAAATGAACATCGCAACATTGCACAACAGCTTTATGCACTACCCCAAAGTGCAGGATCCTAAAGTCAACAAGGTGAAGTCCATTTTCTAACCCCTCCTTCCCAACTGGGGTCGAACCACAAACCCAGAGGGTTATACATCTCCTGCTACACTAAGACAACTCCAAGTGTTACCTTGTGTAGAAGTCTGGACCTGTGCTGGGCTGGCGGAGGAGCCGGATATCACGCCGCCCTGCAGGCTGTGGAAGGAAGCTCCTCCCGAGCTGAGACCACCAGAGACATCAGTCAAAGCCGCAGACCTATGAGGACAAATGGACCGAAAACAAGTCAGGACAATCATATTATAAATATATCTCCCTAAACATAATATTGAGTTTGGACCTTAATGTGAAATATTACAAGCGTACCGAATTAATCATACCAGTCAATAGTGGGAGAAGTACAGATTATTGACAAACTTTGAAGGAATGTTTTTAAGCATCCATAAGCAAATAAATAAATACTACTTAACAGGTCTTACAGACAAGATCACGGAAAAAATGCATTCCTTAACCATGCATCATCATACAACAAACAACATCAATCTTTTTTTATTTAAACTAAACTCTTCACACAAATCCAAACCTTCCTATGACTAATCCCACAATGACAACATAATGAGATCGACCTGAACGACAACACTCACAGTGAGACTATACAGATGCAGATGTGTGTAAAAGGTGTGTCAGAAAAGTTTCCACAAACCTTGCAGTCAATAGTCCAGAAAGGTCTTTGGCACCTGTTACGGTTTGGCCCATGGTGACTGTAAGGGGCTTTCCAGACAATCCTACTGTCGAGAGAGAAAAAAATTATTATTTTACCTCATGTGCATTTATTTACCATATCTTTACTTATTAAACATGTTCTGTTTCACACTTCCTGTGCGTTTACCTTCCTGGATGCCGGAAGGTACCGTGCCGCTGGCTGCGTCGCCGTGGGAGACGATGGTGACTTTGATCTTAGCCCGTTTGGAGGCTTTTGTAGGGATCGTGGGACTTGGCGCCTGTCTCCTCTTCAGATGGAGCCGCTGTTCGTTCTGCTCCAAACCTTCCACCTGTTCGCCGGACACGGGCACTGTGGCACACAAAGAGTCAAAGGTTAAACACAGGTTTTGATATTTACGATTTAGCAACGATGTGTTATGCGACACTCCCATTTCTTGCTCTCTCCCACCCCACGAGTCTCTGACTGCCAGGGCCAGATGAAGTGCAACACTTACATCTAATGAAAACTGAAAGTGTGTTCAAGTTAAACCAGGACTTGTGATTGTGCAGATTAACAGAACACAGTTATGAGAGTAAAAAACCCCCTTTCTTTCTCTGGATAATCCCCTGCTACACTAATGCACTTATCTCAGCGTTTCACTGGTACTTGGATACCATCAAGGTGGAAAGATTTCTCAGTACACCAGAGAAATATATTTCTGTAAATAGGAATCGTTTTTATGTTCTCATTCACCTGAAATTTCCTCACAAGTCCCGGATTGATTTGAACACTCTTGGTTTTTAATGTCTAGTCAGTTACACGGTGATACAAAGAAGCCTAAAACACGGACACCCAATGGTACAGGCGATACTCATAAAGGGTATCAGCCGTCCATCACGCATCCATCATATCCCATCACCAACCATTAAAAGTGGATTTATTTATATTTTGAATACAGGTCGTCCCTGACTTGCGTCCCAGAGTTCCGTACCGGGAGCATGTTCGTAAGTCCGAATTGTTCTTAAGTCCGACAAAGTGAGTCTGGTACACCTGACAAGAATATGCAATGTAAAGCATAACGATCCACTTGAGTAAATCTCTGTTCCCCAACACTGCCATCATTTGGCCAAAAACCGTAATCGTACCGAAGGAAATTGTGAAATGTAAAACGTATCAGTGTTGTCTCTGCACCTTTAAATTGTGGGGGGGGGGGGGAATCCCAGACACCATTTTGCCTCAGAGCCTAATGCTGAAATTAGGATTACTCTCCAAAAGGACATCCACTTTCTATCATCAAGCTCCTGGACTGATTCACTAAAACCGGTAAAGCTGACTCATTTCTCTCTCACACATACAATATACCAAACTTTAGACATTTTATACATTCACTTACACACTGAAAATATTCTATATAAATAAATATTGGTAACTGGTGCACTGTTGTGTCTATGTTTGTACAACACATGAGCTACTTCCGTGATTGAACCGGAAGAACCGTGGTCTGTTCATATCTCGAATGTTCCTAAGTCGGGGACTACCTGTATTGTCAAAAATTTACGACCCTGATGTTTAACAATAAGACCAACAAGTGCAAGTTTCCTCAAAAACAGTGGATTAGAATATGAAAAGGGTTAAAAAAAGAAAAAAGATTTAAGATGAATGATGCGGAGAGAGAAAGAGAGAGAGAGAGAAGAAGAAGAAGAAGGGAAACATACTCACCAAACAGACAGGAGGGGCTGCCAGGAGGAACGCTCTTCCTCACCAGCATGTTCTGTTTCATAAAGGCAGCGAACTGAGCTGCAGCGGACGGAAGACAAAGGTACACAGAATGAAGAGGGGGGGAAAAAAAGGAGAAAGAGAGGACAGGAAAGGAGGAAACACTCCCGCACACACGTCATGGGGAGGTGGAATGAGCTGAGGGAAGGTGACTGAATGCTTACAATGGATACTACTGACATCTAACACAACTACAATTCAACAACACAAACATGCAGAGATCATGCACCAGGAGACTGTGTGTGTGTTTGCATCGTTTAATGCTGTGCTTTTAGGGATGTGCACCTCCCCCCCCCCCCCCCCCCCCCACCACACACCTTGAGCTTGTTTGTGTGTGAGCACGGTTCCAGATCGCTGCATGTGTGTTTTGAGGAGCTGGGTGGCGGTGATGAGACTCGACTTCTGAGCTGGAGATAAAGTCGCGGTCTTGGTTTTGGGACTGGCTGTGGGACTGCTGCAAACACTGGACATGTCCTGCAGGGGGCGACAGCACCACAAAAATCCAACATCAGTACTTGTTTCCTACAGTAAGGTGCCAAAAACTTGCATCCCAAAATCCAAGATGTTTTCTGTAACAGCAGCTCTGACAAAACCGTTGACTATTAACACAGATCACGTGGTTGTCCTAATACGCCGTCGTTTCTATAGTAACGATAAGACGGGCGCTCGATGTGATCCGATAATAAACAGACAGGCTTCGGGAAAGGAACCGCACTTTCTGCACAAATTAGAAAAACAAACACCTGGTATTTATTCATTCAACTAACCTCTGACCCTGACGGCGAGATAGGAACCCTGATGGCTGGTGAGGAAGGTCGCGACCTTTCCGTATCGAAAGGCAACTCGCGACGCGGCTTCTTTTTCTTCTCCGCGTCAAGGTCCCGCGTTTCACCAGAGGTGAGACTGGAACTTTCTGCTCGCATCAAAATGCCCGTCAGGAAGTCTACGATCTCATCCTAAAGGAGACAAACGTAAAACCAAACAGATGGTCACCTTCTCAGGAAACTTGCCTTTTTTTTTTTTTTTTTTTTTAAGATTCTGGATTAATATTGCTTAAAAGTGTGAACCTGAATGCAGCGATCCACCATTGTCTGCGTCAGACCTTCTGACTTCATCTTGGAGGAACCGATCCTGCAACATGGCCAGAGACAAACATATGAGGAGGGGAAATCGTCTGCGGGGCGGAGCTCTGAGACAGGGCGATATCTTAATGTCATCTTATTGTACACCGTCTCGACGCACAGACGCTACCTGAGGTTGTCGTCCGCCCCTCCTACCACCACCAAGCTGTTGTCCGCTCGGATCTTCTCCCTCAACTCCTCCATGCTCTCGGCGCCGCACTGCAGCGCGTTCTGACCCACCACAAACAGCACGGGGGTCTTCATGTCCAACAAGGGGTCGTCCACGTCCTACACGGAAGGAAGTACATTTAAAAACTTTAAACTGCCTTACAATGTTACTTACTGCCGACAATAAACAATAGCAGGTTTGCCTTTCGGTATTTACCCCTCGGGGTCCGACGACTGTCTGCAGCGGGAAACCCAGACACACGACGGCAGTCACATGCTCCATAAGCGACACCTAGATAGAAATCGCAAAGATATTCAAATATTTCCTCAAACACACAGCGAAGTGAGCGCTTCACAAGTAACAAACTGACTCACGTGGCAAGCGATCAGTGCGCCTACGTTCCACCCCACCAGGACGATGGGCTTGTGAGGGAAGTGACTGTGAACCTGAAAACCAAACAACCCATTCATTTACTATTGCAAACTGAGCGCAGCTGAAGTGTTTCATCGATCAGAACTCTGGATCTTTACATCCTCCGCCTCGCTCACCTCGATGACTTTTCCCCTGACGGTGCCGATCAGGTGCTCCAGACACTGCGCGATGCCAATGTTCGCCCCGCTGCCCACGTGAGTGTTTATGGGGACGACCTGACAGATGGAAAGCACGTTGCTGGTTTAGTTTTGATACAAATGGTGGAAATGTGTTGGCGTGAATTTGTAGAAAACTGGAGAAAGAAAGGCAGAGGCAGAGAGAGACTTACTTTGCCTAAGCATGAGAGCTGTGATTGCCAGAATCTCATCCTGCGAGAGGTAGATAAGGTGGGCACGGTCGGCCCGGACGGGCAAAGCAGGATCAGAGGCGAACCGGGAAGTTTATTCTAAACACATTGAAAACATAGACACATCAAAAACAAACTACAAACCATTAATCAAACTAGCCTTCATTATGACGTCAGACGGTTTTTTGTAGATTTTTTCCCACATACCGGTTTGTTTTGAGACAGCACACCCACGGCCGGATCCCAGGGCCGCTTCAGGAGCAGGGAGAGCGCCTCAGCCCCCGCCCCTCCCAATTTAGTGGAGGTCGCCGGCAGCATGCGCTCGATCAGGGAGGGAACCTGACGAGTCACGGGAAGGCACGATGAGTCAACGTCTGTGCTGTGGATTCCGGGAGTCTTTAGAGAAGGGTTAAGCGTTCTCACCTTGCTTTTGAGCGTCTGCAGGACGTCCAGGTAGGCAGCCAGCATGGCCAGGCTCAGAGACTCTACCAGGGTGCTGTGGAGCCACTGAGTGAGCTTAGGATCCCAGTTCACGCTGGCCAGCGCGTGACGAACCTTACGGGCGCATTTATCCACCGCGATCCTGCGCAGGACGGGCTCGTTACACACCTGACGGAGGATTGCACAGGTTTAAATTCTCATAAAGAAGAAAAGATCCCGATAACCAGAGCAGATCTTTAGCATTCCTGATAAAATAATTAGCAGTAAAAAATTATGTAGATCCCATCCACCATAATGACTTCTACACTATTTGATAATTAGACTGTAATGTACATTTTCGAAGCGCACTACCCATGACAAGCATTTTCATTTCTGGTGGAAGCTGACTAGATTCATTATGTAATGCTGAAATTAAGGATTAGGCTGAATGAAAATAAAACTAAATAAATTAGTGTAGGTCTCTCACGCTTTCATTAGCCAGCCTGGCCAGTCTCTCCGCCTGCAGCGCCTTCAGGACTTTATTAAACAGCTTGTTTTGAGCCATCGTCCACCCGGTTCTAAAAGAAAAAACATTAACAACATCTTGTTATATGATGACATGATGTAAGGAATATTACTAGAAATACACCGATTGCAATTTTCCCTGTGATACAGTTTTCTGTCACAATTGTCTTTTCCAAGCATGCAAAAATATTGTTTTAAATCAATCCTATGTATAGCCTCAAACTTGAACTATTAAATTAATATGCTCTAAAATACTGGTCAGTACGGAGGGGAATCACGAGGGACCAGCCGACATGATATCATGATACCCGGGTACCGACACGATTTGTATTGTGATTCTGTTAGTATCACAAATTTATAAGTATATGGATTACATATATTTTTTTTTCCAGGTTTTGTTCAAATTAAACAAACCCAGCAAATGATTTGCTCAGACCAAACAGAACAGTGTGCTGCACACTAATGTGTGAATAGTTTAGAGTGTAGGATTAACAGAGGAACTGTAACATATTACCACCTCAAATGCAAACATTAAATTAAAAATATAGTTAAATAATTTTTATTTATTTTGGAGTCACTGTGGGGAGATACATGAACTGCATCACGATTATGTAACTGAATACATTTTCACACATCTTTACTCCAACTGAAAATTAAAATCCATCATGCGCCTCCTCTGAGACGAGCTCTCTCGAACTGCTGCGCACGCAATGTTAGAAGGGTGGGAATAGGGCCTCCGAGTGGCGCAGTTGTAAAGTGCTCGCCCTATCATCCGGAGAGCGCTGGTTCAATCCCCGGGTGATGCTGTAACCTCTCGCAGCCGGAGGTCTAGAGAGAGCTGATTGTCCGAGCTCTCTCAGAGGGGCGGGATGAGAGGTACTTAGTGCTTAGTGTGGGAGCCCCCTAGTGACGGGGAGGAATTGGCCACGACAAAATTAGGGAGAAAATCAGGGAAAAATAATATGGTCAGGGGTAGCTCACTGGTTAAGGCATTGGACTACGGTTCAGAAGATCCCAGGTTCAAACCCCACAACCACCAAGTTGCCACTGTTGGGCCCTTGAGAAAGGCCCTTAACCCTCAACTGCTCAGATGTGTAATGAGATAAAAAATGTAAGTCGCTCTGGATAAGAGCGTCTGCCAAATGCCTAAATGTAAATAATAAAAAAAAAGGCTATGATGATATGTCGATATGATTGACATTAACACAACATTAACCTGAATGAACTGTAACTATACATGGAGAAATATTACACAAAACATGTATTACTAATAACTATACCGATACCATTTTTCCCCTCCCGATACCGATTCCGATACTTGGGCTCAGGGTATCGGCCGATACCGAGTACTGATCCGATACCTGGGTGTGTATCTGTACAGTGTGTGTGTGGGTATATAGCATTTCTTTTTTTAAGTAAAATACTACTAGCCCTATGTAACGGGTTCGACCCTTAGTGCACGGGCGACACCATGACACACGGACACGAGACGAGGTCTTACAGGAAAAAGGGTAATTTATTTAGAAAAATGGGGAAGGAAAGGGTTAAAGGCTCACTGCGGCCTTTTCCACTTCGGCGGCAGGGATGCGAAGGCGGGCTCTACGCGGAAGTGAAGGTGCCACGGCAGCTCACGCAGCTCGTTCACGCGCTCCTCTCGCAGAGATCAAAGGCGCCCCCCTTTTTAAAGTCTCTGGGGCGCATCACATCGCCCCGCTCTTGTGCCACTGTCTCTCATAAAATCCACCGCGTCGCAAAGTCCAGCTTCCCAACAGTCAGACCCCGAGCTACACTCCCTGCTGTGTTTTATAGCGCCGGGATCATTAGCGGCGATAGCTCATGGGCCGTTGCCTGATTCTGCGGCTCTGCTCCTTCACATACCTAAAGAGGGGGGAGGCCGCCTAACTAGTGAGCGAGGAGCGATATCAATTTGGGCTAGGGCTGCAACAACTAATCGATAAAATCGATAATTATCGATAATGAAATTCGTTGTCAACGAATGCCGTTATCGATTAGTTGGGCTGCGCACGTTATTGAGGCGCGCGACCACAAGATGCAGAAATACACACACAGATACACAGTCGCTCGCGCAATGGAGGTTACAGAAGCGTTTGCAGGAAAAAGCGCGCGCCCCAAGTCCTCCAAGGTATGGGAGCAATTTACATTAAACACCTCTTATCGGGCGCTAAAAGCGAGCGGTTTTCTGCCGTTCGTAGTGTCCGGTGAGCGCGGATGAAGCGCCGAGGGTTTTCTACACATGTGGGAGCCCCTAGTGACCGGGAGGAATTGGCCATGACTAAAAAAAAAGGAGTCAGTGAGAGAGTTCACACGGGGTTTGGTGACGTGCGTTTGTCCGGCTGCGCGGTTATACGGGGTAAAAAAAAAAAAAAAAAAAAAGAACGTTGCATGCAGCTTTTTCTTGGTGTTCAAATCCCAACGAACAGAAGGAAAACACTTCTAGTGCGTTTTCTTCACGTTCAGTTTACACCTCGGACGACCGGATATACCCCATAATCCTACACGCTGTACAGGGGGAAATGCGGGAAAAGGGCAAAATAAACAGAGTGAACCCAGTAGCGGCCATTTGTTTCTCTCCCCACGCCGCCGTATTACGAGAACGTCTAGTATAGCAAAATGGTCTATATATATTAAAAAATATTTTTTTTATTTGTTGAGACAACAACAAAAAAGGATAAAATACCCGAGAGGATCGAAATAATGTATAAACCGTGACAAGGATGTAGCAAGAGACACTTTCATTAAAAATAATATCATAATAATCTAGAAGTCTATTATTATTCGTATTAAGTTTAATTAATTTAAGAGAATTTAAAATTGAGGTCATTCTTACCAACTGAATATGTCAGTGTATTTTTTAAACTACTGTGTGTGTGTATGTGTGTGTGTATATATATCTATATATATATATATATATATATATATATATATATATATATATATATATATATATGTAAACACACACACATACACCATATCAACACTGTTAACTTGCCATCTGCAATTATTGTTAAAAAAGAATTTTGATTTACATAAACTACATAAGGTTTAAATGTCAAAATTAAAGATCATTATACTCTATGTGGCTATTGCATTTTTTAAAGTTTACTTTTATACATAAATAATACCCTGATTTATGGTTTTATATTGTTAAGCAAAACAGCAAATTAAAGCGGTCACTTTTTATCCGATTAATCGATTAATCGAAAAAGAAATCGTCCAACTAATCGATTATCAAAATAATCGTTAGTTGCAGCCCTAATTTGGGCGCACGCCCATCACAGCCGCACGCCGTGACACTCTGTAAGTAAGCAAAGCTAGCGGGCATGAATAGGTTATGTTTAGGAAAATGGTATCGGATCGGTACGTGAACTCAAATACTCGCCCATTCCGATGCCAGCTTTTTTTGTGGTTTCGGCAGCATTTCCGATACCAGTATCGGAATCAGAACAACCCTACTAATAACGAATTGAGTCTTTGGGAAACACCTCAAAATGGTCACTGCTGATTAATTTTACTTTTATAACCAACCCTGGATCAGGTATCATTCCTACACACATTGGATCATGAAAGAAAAATTCTTACTTGTTAATATGATCTTCCCAGTCGTCTGGAGGCAGCGGGCCATCAGCAACGGTCCGAGCGAACAGAACATGGCGCTCACACTCGTTCATCACGCTCCGGGCTTTCTGGTTGTCGTACAGAGGCATGGGAGTGGGAGTGACCGTCTCAACATCGATGGACATCTCAGACTCCCTAGAAAAAGCATAAAAAAAAATAACTTGTCATATACTCTAATGGATGACCGGTCGACGTGATTATCTAGAAATAGTCTTAAACCAAATAAACGATCTAATCACTCACACAGAGGAGTCCTGTTGTCGACGTGGGGTGACGAATAGCATGCGGGTGGGCCGGGCACTGCTGGCGTCAGGGTGGGCGTTCCAGGGCTTGGCATAGCTGTGGTCCAGGAACACCAGGTCCAGTTCTCTCTCATGCACCGACAGCTGGAAGAGCAGAGACGTGCCCATGCGGCGGGCCGACGTCTGGAAGTCCCGCTCTCCACTGCCACGGTACATGGTTCTCTAAGGGCAATCGGGGGCGCTTAAGGTCCCAGGATAACGAAGCACCTTAACATGAGATCGACAGAGCTGCGGAGGAAAGATGAGAATTATCACCAAATCACAAACCAATTTATCTGTTAAATAAAAAGCATTTTTTTCCATCAACCTCATTTTGTTTTACTTATTGTATTCTGAAATGAATAAACAGTCAGTTTGAGTCTGAGGTTTGAAACCAAAGATAGTTTCCTTGCTTATGAATCTATTTTCTATCCTGAGGAATTCCTTTTACTTTAAGTGTCTTCACAAAGTTTTCCTTCTTATGTAATTTCATGTGATATGATATCAACTGATGACTTCTCTTTCCAGCCTGCATCAGTTACTTCCTCTTAAATGTGTTACATTTATGGCATTTTTCAGACACCCTTTGAAGCAAGTCTCCATCAATGTATCCTCAAAATTGTTTCAACATGTTATGCTAAGGGCGTTTTTTTCCACACTGGGCATGATTAATCTGTACCATACCTATGAACGTTTACAATATTTTTTGTCTCTCTATTCTCTTGGTACACTTGGAATTTTTTTTTTACAGCATGTGGCAGTACGCACCTATTTGTTTTGTGAACAACCATTAAACACTAAAGAAGAAATGAATAAGAAAGTTAACCTCAACGCTGTGCCCAATATTACTGATATTATGGGGGGGAAAAAATGTCAAGAGCAACACTCTTGCGTATCTTCCTATTTTATCAGCTACTAGAATGTACCTGATGCCTGTATGTTCATGCTTCATGCTGCTCTAATGTTTCATCAGCCCATAATTCTGCCTGTCGTATGCACTGCCTACAGTTACATTCAGTGTGACACACACAGTGTGACATAAAAGCTGATGATGACGCTGCCTACTGTTACATACAACACAACACGGAACGCCAGAACAAACCCCGCCCACAGACAGGCACAACCAGAGTTTTTGTTTTATATAGACGTCTTTACGCACCACAAATAAATTACAGTGAAATTATTTATTCTTCAAAATTCCTGCCATTGTTAGAGGGCTGGGATCAGAGCGCAGGGTCAGTTGGTATACAATAAGTGGAACTGAATATTTGCATTAGGAACTGAAATACTGCAAGAGATTTGTCCAGGAGCCGATTAAAATTCCTTTGCGTCAGTGGAAAGCCAAGTGAAGTGAGAGGACTTCTTTATTTTTAATTGTTCATTTTGTGCAAGACATAGCACCATGGGTCCCAAGAATGTTAGCAAGGACGACAACAAGAAGGAAACGGAAGTCACTTTCAATTTGTTTTTTAAAACAACCGGTGCCCTAGAAAAATCATAAAATAATTAAATGAGGTTTAAGACTATTTGTTTCAAATTTTATTTCAATTCCATTTTTTTTGTCTAAATGTTTTGAAGTTTTTATATGCAGATATGACAATATTTTTGGGTGGCTGGAATGAATTATCTGCATGTACATTATTTCCTATGGAAAAACGTGTTTCACAATACAAAAATCCACCTTAAGAACTCGCCTCCGGAACAGATTGAATTCGTATTCGAAGGTAGCGCTGGACAGTGACGTAATGGATTAAATGAGGTGTTTATTCATCACATACACAATCCTTCACGCTGAAATTCTTAAATCCCAGCTTTTTTTTTGTCATGAGGCTAGGATCAGAGCACAGGGTCCGTCATTATACACCGTCTATGGAGCAGACAGGGTTATGGGCACTGGTGGCTAAGTGGTAGGTGTTTCGCCTGTCATGTGGAAGGCCCGGGTTCGATTCCCAGCCAGTGCCCAAAACCCCAGCCAGTGGATGCAGTGCCAGTCCCAAGCCCGGATAAAATGGGAGGGTTGCATCAGGAAGGGCATCCGGCATACAACCTGTGTCAAGTTGTAGTGCGGACTGGAGACCCCTTGTCGGGACATCCGAAAGACCAACAACAACATGGAGCAGGGTTAAGGGGTTAAGGACATTGCTCAAGGGACTGGAACCGCAGACCATCAGATCAGTCATTTGTTGCAGGTTCGAATCTATGGTGTTGAGATCCGAGGGTTTGAATATTTAAGGTGAGAGTTGAGAAAAATGGTGCACAGGAAGTGCGCTTTGTGCATAAACCAGATGCCAAGAGATCCTCTGCTAAACCAGATCTACTTCAAGATGGGGGCTTAAACAGCTGAGGGACAGGATCCCATAACCATCTCCTGCAGATCAACAGATCCTGACAGCTTGGCTGATCTTAGGTTTAAAAGTTATGAAGTTAGAATAAGGAGATGTGCTGAATGAGCTACACTGATTGTGACCTCTCTGTTATTATATATAAAGGATATATTCCTGCTTTTGCACGGTTTAACCGCCTTTCCTGTGACGTCAAGTCGAAAATATCGCGATATTCCCCGATATCGCGAATCACGCGCACCTCCCCGCCCATTAACCGACACGTACACAACCACGCTCAGAATGCAAAATGTCATTTTTCTAACACTGCACATTTTATAACAAAACTCGAAATTCAACAATTCCACATAAAAACGCCCAATAATGCGGTCTCTGCGCACGCGAGCTAGCAAACAAGCTAGCATGTTGCTACAGAGACATTAGCATACATACCGAATCCGGCGCTGCTACGACGCGAGCCTTGACGTCATTGTTGGTTTTTCCTTTCCACACGTCATTAAGATGATAAAATAATTATATATAACACAGTTATAAACTAAGGGAAGCAACTTTTAATAGGAAATGTGGTGATGTTTTAACCTCGCGGGATGATTATGGCCGCCTCGCTTTTGTTTTGTCACCGCGCCTCACAGGGAGAAACCTAAAGCCCGGACCGGATCACTGAGGAGAACTGCGTAGTGAGGGATAAAACTCGGACTGCATCACTGAGGAGAACAGTGCAGTGAGATATAAAACCCGGACCGGATCATTGAGGCGAACAGCGTATCGATACATAAAGCACGGAATGGAGTTCCAAAACGCTGAGGAAGCAGATTAGCGTCACACAAAGCCACATATTTGTTGTATTATACATAACCTTTTATTCCTTATTTAACCTTTCCTGTGTTTGGATGATATGATTATAGCTTCATATACCTTAATGCTGTTGTATTCTCCAATCTAATTACTCAGAAAGTGCATTACTTTTCTTCAAACTGTTGTTCAAGTCAAACCGGGACTTGTGTTTAGTTGTTAAAAAAAGTAGAATTTACAGAAGACTTCACATGAATGACATCTGTGAATGACGATCGAGAATTAATGCGACACAAAGCCCAATGGAGTCGTTCCTATGAGAGCGTACCGGCTGGTTCTCTCGAAATTTGACAGATAAATTGTGGCCATTCCAAAGAGGACACATTGTACTGTTAAAATTGTACACACAATCATTCACTAACACCGCTTGCATGTTACAGGAACTTGGCTGCGAGTTATTGCCACATCCCGTACAGTCATGACCTCAATCCAAGCCATTTCCACTTGTTTGGCCCAGTAAAGGAGCTCCTGGGAGGTGAAGCACGCAGTCTGATTATGATTTCAACGTACTAAGAAAACTGTGCACAAGTGTTGCAACGGGATTATATAGACTACTGTGTGTAAGAGTTAAAATACGCCAATCAAAAATAAAATAATGGTTTTGTTCAGAAACCTGAAGGCCGGGCATGTCCATTGCCTAAGATGTTCTGCACAGCTACCGTACATAGAAATTTTGTCAGGATGTTGGGGTAAAGCCACTTATAAATATCTCATCCATATGAATGGTGTGTATGGTCTGAATCTACAGCTACCCAAGAATTCTTATCAGTAAATTAGAAAGCTTGTGTGTGTGACCAGCCCAGCCAGTACTTTTCATTTGGTTTTACTCTCCTAACTTTGTTATCATGCACAATCAAAAGTCCCGGTTTGACTATTTTGTATATCATCATTAAGATAAAGTGAAGGAAAATATTTTAATAGATGCACTAATATAATAATAATAATAAAGTATGACATCATTCATTACATAAACCAAAAATGTAATTGCTGTGGTGTTAAAGGAATAAAATATTTCATAATAAATATTTCAAACGTCACATAAACAACGGAGGTACGGAACATTAAATACATTAAAGCTCATATATTTACCGCACCACTGTGCTATCTTGAAATCAGTTTTCAATTTCAAAAGGTTTTTTTTGATTTGTGAATTTTTCATTTGATATAAATGCTACTGATGCATGGATAAAACTTATCAGTGTAACGGGCTGGTTTAATGGGTGTGGTATTATGAGTGCTTTTTTTGTAGCATATTTCAAGAAATGCAGCAAACACATTCTGGTGTAATAGGTATTTAATGATCCAGATAAAGTATAAATCGTTATCTGCAGTGACCTCGTTGGACTCAGGCTCTGGCATTAGCACGGTAGTGACGGATCATCTCTGCTCACGACTTTGGCCTGGCACGCCTCGTAGTCGTACGCCACGGTGCAGAGCTGAGGACTGGGGTTGTCCGGTGGTACAATTCTGAAAGCATACAGTACCATATGTAGTGTTGAACTCTCTTAAACAAATAATGTTAAAGAGTTTATAAATCATATTTCAGTAGTTACTTGAGGATTTAATTACAGGACTTATTAATTTCATTTTATGATGTAAATGAAAGTAAGAATGAAAGACAGTTATATGACTAATTTGATATACAAGTTTTATTTCTGTTCCAACAGTTTGGGAATTAAATAAAAAAAAACTTGCACGTTTGTAATGCTGAAAGTCTTATTCAATGTCATGAATATTTACTCGATGGTGTTTTGTACTTATTATTCTCTGAATGAGAAAATGGTGAGCTTACGTGTCACAGCAAGTCATGCCGATGGAAGAGCAGTGACATTTGTAGCACTGAGAGTTTGTCCATGTAGTATCCACATCATGCTGTTCCACGTCTGTTTTATCGATGCAGTTTGTTTGACCTGGAAAGAACTTATTTGTGATCCATCGTATCAAGTCGGGTTAATTTTGCACTATTTTGGCACAAAAAAAAAATTATAATTTTTTTTACATAATTAAGAATGCTTTAATCCTAAAAATAGTTTTAAGCACTTTAATGAACACCTTCCAACTTGTGATAGAAACATCATGCTTTTTTTTTTTTTGCTATAAAATTGCACCGCTGGTCAAGTTTTTATTCTTATAAAAAAAAAAACTGGATTTTTCCGAGGAACTTTCACTGGCCATATCTGAGGAACCGGATATGGTACAGTATTACAGTAAACTTGGTATCCAAATGGAGCTTATTGAACCAAGAATCTAAGAATATGCATAACTCAAATCCCCCAAAATGTGACTTAACACCTGACTTGATGTGAAGGTCTCATTTATTTATTAGCAAATGTTACTTGCTATAATATATTTATATTCATATTCATAATGTGATCATTCGAAAGAATGATGCATGTTTTTTTTTTTTTTTTTTTTTGTACCTGCGTCGAAAAATGTTGTTTCACAGTCTGGAAACTCTCCACTGATCAAAAGAGGAGCCAGACACACGACCACACCGAGGAGCAAACTCTTCTGCAAAGATGAAGATGAAGATTGACAGTAATGTTCAATATTAAGTTGTACAATAATAATGTTCAAATTACTCATAAGAACAGGGTTCAATATCGTTTAAAATCAACTCCTGCATCTTACCATGTTTTTTCGGTAGATCTCTCAAACCATGAGACGCGAACTGAGTTTAAATTGTTTAGTCTCAGCCCTTTATATTCAGCAGAAATGGACAAATAAAGGACTTGATAACTTAAGCAATCGGCTCTGCTTGTCGTTGCCTTATACAGGTCGTCTCATCTGACATGAAGAGATATGAGAAGAAAAACATGGGTGGTTCACGGATTGAGAACAACAAGAGTGTGATTATTTCCGTGGGTCTGATAAAGTAAAATACGAACAAACATTAGTGTAGTTTTATTTCCTTTTTAAATATTAATGGCACTTTCATATCGCTGATAATCTGGGCTGTGGCTTGACTTGTAATCAGTTTTAGGTTGAATATTAAATGACTCATATTGTGGGAAACTGGATTTCTGTTACTCTTTGCAAATAAAAGTTCAATGAGAAGTCGGTAACTTTTGCTTCAAAGCTTTTAGCTCTAAAATCTATTGTATAAAAATCTGCATTACCTTTTATAATGATAATAAAGTAATATAAATCCAATCAAATGTTGAAAATGTCTTAAATATTGTACATTATGGAATCTTTTTGATTGTTTAAAATACAAACCGGATTCCAAAAAAGTTGGGACACTAAACAAATTGTGAATAAAAACTGAATGCAATGATGTGGAGATGGCAAATGTCAATATTTTATTCAGAATAGAACATAGATGACAGATCAAAAGTTTAATCCGAGAAAATGTATCATTTTAAAGGAAAAATATGTTGATTCCAAATTTCACGGTGTCAACAAATCCCAAAAAAGTTGGGACAAGTAGCAATAAGAGGCTGGAAAAAGTAAATTTGAGCATAACGAAGAGCTGGAAGACCAATTAACAGTAATTAGGTTAATTGGCAACATGATTGGGTATAAAAAGAGCTTCTCAGAGGGGCAGTGTCTCTCAGAAGCCAAGATGGGTAGAGGATCACCAATTCCCACAATGTTGCGCAGAAAGATAGTGGAGCAATATCAGAAAGGTGTTACCCAGCGAAAAATTGCAAAGACTTTGCAGTTATCATCATTAACTGTGCATAATATCATCCGAAGATTCAGAGAATCTGGAACAATCTCTGTGCGTAAGGGTCAAGGGCGTAAAACCATACTGGATGCCCGTGATCTCCGGGCCCTTAAACGACACTGCACCACAAACAGGAATGCTACTGTAAAGGAAATCACAGAATGGGCTCAGGAATACTTCCAGAAACCATCGTCAGTGAACACAATCCACCGTGCCATCCGCCGTTGCCAGCTGAAACTCTACAGTGCAAAGAAGAAGCCATTTCTAAGCAAGATCCACAAGCACAGGCGTTTTCATTGGACCAGGGATCATTTAAAATGGAGTGTGGCAAAATGGAAGACTGTTCTGTGGTCAGACGAGTCACGATTCGAAGTTCTT
Organism: Channallabes apus; assembly: GCA_030522415.1. Lineage (NCBI taxonomy): Eukaryota > Metazoa > Chordata > Actinopteri > Siluriformes > Clariidae > Channallabes > Channallabes apus. Next base: position 40,053,145 of record CM060111.1, read on the forward strand.
GTTGGAAATGTGGGACGCCATGTCATCCGGACCAAAGAGGACAAGGACAACCCAAGTTGTTATCAACGCTCAGTTCAGAAGCCTGCATCTCTGATGGTATGGGGTTGCATGAGTGCGTGTGGCATGGGCAGCTTGCATGTCTGGAAAGGCACCATCAATGCAGAAAAATATATTCAGGTTCTAGAACAACATCTAGTCATCTCTTTCAGGGAGACCCTGCATTTTTCAACAAGATAATGCCAGACCACATTCTGCATCAATCACAACATCATGGCTGCGTAGGAGAAGGATCCGGGTACTGAAATGGCCAGTCTGCAGTCCAGATCTTTCCCCTATAGAGAACATTTGGCGCATCATAAAGAGGAAGGTGCGACAAAGAAGGCCCAAGACGATTGAACAGTTAGAGGCCTGTATTAGACAAGAATGGGAGATCATTCCTATTTCTAAACTTGAGAAACTGGTCTCCTCGGTCCCCAGACGTCTGTTGAGTGTTGTAAGAAGAAGGGGAGATGCCACACAGTGGTGAAAATGGCCTTGTCCCAACTTTTTTGGGATTTGTTGACATCATGACATTTTGATTCACCATATTTTCCCCTTAAAATTATAAATTTTCTCAGTTTAAACTTTTGATCTGTCATCTATGTTCTAATCTGAATAAAATATTGACATTTGCCATCTCCACATCATTGCATTCAGTTTTTATTCACAATTTGTTTAGTGTCCCAACTTTTTTGGAATCCGGTTTGTACACCCCCATTTATTCTGTCTTGGAACATATACATAAATACACAGCACAGTGCTGATAGTCATCTTATAGAACATCTGGATTTTCTTGAATCATTTAATGTGCACTGGACAAAAATAGGAAGCTTAATTCTTACACATTACGGAGTGTAACTAATAATTAGGCGGTGGCAGGTCAGATGGTTGGACCTTGGGGTACTGATTGACAAGACAGAGGTTTTGAGCAAGACCCTTAACCCTACACCCCATACCATTAACCCAGCCGCTGTATGCATTGCCGATCCCAAGCCTGGAAGTGTTGCGACAGGAAGGGTATCCGATATTCAAACCTTTGCCAGATCTTGTACGTCAAATGATCAGATGTCCTTTGATCCCTTTAGCAATGTGATTTATTGTTGAAGGCGTATTGCAATGGTGCTTAATCTGGCTTTTGATTTGGCTTCTCTAAGACTGTATGTAACGTAAATACAGTTTGCTGTTATTTGTCTGGCTTTTATCTGAAATATACTCCATATAATGATTCAATTGATTCATTTTCATTTGAGATTCATTTAAAATCATCAGAAAGCTTAGTTTGGTCTGTGCAATATAAAAGTGCAATGTTAAAACTACTTTAAGAGCTTACCCTATTCATAGTGCACACTTCTTTTATTGTTAACAGCCAGCTTCACTGCTCACCCAAATAGGTAGAGTTATAAATGCAGTAGGACTAAAAGCTCAATACTCACTCATTACATTTACATTTAGGCATTTGGCAGACACTCTTATCCAGAGCGACTTACAAAAAGTGCTTTAAAGTTTACATCACTGGATACATACTTACACTGGGTTAACTAGGTTAATAACTAAGTGCCATTAGTCCAACACAACTGGGAAGAGTTTTTTTTTTTTTTTTTTTTCAGGACCAGGGACAGCTCGAACCATCATCTATACCGCTTAATCCTGCGTATAAGATCGCGGGGACCTGGAGTACACCCTGGATGAGGTGCCAATCCATTGCAGGGCACTCACACACTCACTCACACACTCACAAATTCATTCACACACTACAGAATTTTTGGAACGCCAATTAGCCCAATCTGCATGTCTTTGGACCGTGGGAGGAAACCCGAGTACCCGGAGGAAACCCAGCAAGCACAAGGAGAACATGGAAACTCCATGCACACAGAGACGGGACTCGAACCCGGACCCTGGAGGTGCAAGGCGACAGTGCTAACCACCAAGCCGCCACTAAGCAATACTTGGAATCATTAATCTGCACAATGTTTGAGAAGTACTGGTAGAAATCATGCAATTATGCAACCAGGTAATCACAATGTGGCAACAAAACGCGTTCACAACAAATATCAGAAGAACACACCGTGGCCGTGTGTCCACAGAAGTGTTTCTGTGAGTGGACTATGTGTGGTAATAAGACTATAAGGCTCATTCCGGGGATGGGATGCTGTCATACTAGCCTCAGTTATAGCTGCTGTCTGGCTTTAGGTGGCACTACAGCGCTACACTCCCTGGACATTCCCATTCTTCTGCCTAAATAGTTTTATTTCTGTCTGTGTTGGAAAAGGAATGGAAAGTGTGGGGCTAAAGACTGAAAGACAGTGATGAACAATTACACACACACACAAACATACAGTACACATCCCTCCCCTCTCTCTCTCTCTCTCTCTCTCTCTTTTAGTAATGCTGAATAGAGAAACTGGGTCAGTGAGGTGCATGATTCCGTTCCCTACATGTCAGTGTATACATGTGTGCATTTGTGCAGGAAGAAAAAGTTCTTGTTGTTGTTTTGGTTTAGTTTTTTTCCAAGTAATTAATTCCATTAAAATGGCTCTCAGCTCACCATCCATCCTGGATCAAGGGATCTTCTGTTAAAATTGTTTAAATTGTGCATTTTTAAAAAAAAAAATTCTCTCATCTACTATCTAAGCGTCTATAAATGCTTCTGGAACTTTAAAGACGAACAAAACTCTTTTTAAGGATGCTTTAACCTGATCACTGGAATAGCTGCAGTGAAGAAGACATCACTCGGAGACACTTTGGGACTTACGGTTTGAGTTTTCCTTTGCTTGTCGTGTAGTGTTTTTTTCTCTCGCTCCGAGACCATGGCTCACACCAAGTGGAAGTGCTGGTGGATTGTGCTGTTGCTGTGTCTCTTGTTGGTATGGACTGCTGACGGGAATGTGGGTTTAACTCCAGATAAAGGAAAAGCAACGGCATCCTGCTATGGAGGCTTCGACCTCTACTTCGTCCTGGATAAGTAAGTGCAGCCCATGTGTTCTCTGTAAGTTACGATGGTGGAATATATCATAGACAGCATCCAGATCAAATCAGAGCATCAGACTACATTCATTTCTAAAAAGAATATTTACAGAATATTTGATGCAATTTATTGTAGAAGAGTTCAGCTTTAAGGACTGTAGTGATTTAGAGGCTTTTAAAGGCCATCTGTATATAGAGGTGGACGTACAGTACTGTACGTGTCATAGCATGCGAGCCCAGAATTTTGTGCAGACACCATCAACACTGAACCGAGTCAGCACGATCCTTAAACCTAGTATGCAGGACAAATGCATTATCTCATTCCTTTAGCGCCAACAACGTCCTGTTTGTTATATTTACTGCCTCCTAAAATGATGATGCCTTTTACGAGACATATCGTCATAGCGACTTTGCCGTGCTAGGGCCCCCTATGGCTGTGATACACTATGAAAATATCAACTTCTCCATGCAATAAAAGTGACCTCAAACCTGTAAGAGCCAGGAGGCAAATTATGAGTAAAATAAATTTAATAGGCCCCCTGAAACAGATGTTTGTAAAAGTGGAAAAAACTCCAGTTACAGATATAAGCCTCTTAGAGCCCTGGAGCATTTTTAATTGCTGACATGTTAACTGACATTTGGTCAATAATAGATAATATAATTAATAAATATAATCTGTTTGGACACTGTGGTTTGCGATGTCAAAATACATTTATTGACCCTCTGGGACTGGAATTTACATGCATTTTATTGAGGTTCCTCGGGTTCCTCACAGCTTATAGATTGTCTACAAACCAAATAGCTGATAAGTGTGATAGTATGAAGTTGTGATTTATGAATAATGCCCTCCGATGGATGTCTTACTGACTACTGACAGTGTATTCCTGGCTCAGACTCCAGTATACTCCAGATCCACTATAATCCTGACCTAGGTAAAGATCACTGATGATGAAGGTGATGATGATGGTGAGTAGGAGAAGGATGATGATGATGATGATGATGATGATGATGAGGAGGAGGAGGACAATGATGACAATTAGGACAAGTATGATGATGATGATGATGATAGTTAGGACAATGGAGATGATCATGATAGTGATTATTAGGACAATGATGATGATGATGATGATAATGAGGACGATGATGATGTTCTGTAGGGTATGTCACCTTTGGTTTTTATGATTCTTGTTCTGTGATGTGGCAGAGTGCATAAATCATTACCCAACTTTCACAAACCTACAGTATTAGATCTTTTTACTACTAGATAAATTCTAGTATCAGAAGCTACAGTATATAGTATAAAAGTATAAGAATATATATAGTATATAGTATATTGTATAAGAAACCTTACCATGGTACAGATACCACAACAGTCCAGTGGTACCTGTACCATGGTATTCGTGACAGTACCATTGTACTTATTTGCTGATACAGTATGAAGTGCTTTGGTGCTATAGTATAGTCTATGGTTCTTCCATGTGTACTAATTTGGTTTTATAGAAAATGTACCAGATTGTCTTCAAAAATATATATGTTATATAACCCATAATGGTAATATTTGTATAATGTGGTTACCTGTTTACCATGGTGTTTACCATACCATGGTACTTATTGGGTACCACAATTGCTACCAAAGTTCAGTATGTATCTAATGTGATATATTTGTACATACTGTACCATGTTAGAATACACTATTGGTATGGTATGGTATGGTATGGTATGGTATGGCATGGCATGGTATTGGTATGGTATGGTATGGTATGGTATGGTATGGCATGGCATGGCATGGTATGGTATTGGTATGGTATTGGTATGGTATGGTATGGCATGACATGGTATGGCATGGCATGGCATGGCATGGCATGGTATGGTATGGCATGGCATGGTATTGGTATGGTATGGTATGGTATGGTATGGCATGGTATGGTATGGTATGGTATGGTATGGTATGGCATGGTATGGTATGGTATGGCATGGTATGGCATGGTATGGTATTGGTATGGTATGGCATGGCATGGCATGGTATGGTATGGTATGGTATGGCATGGTATGGCATGGTATGGTATTGGTATGGTATGGTATGGCATGGCATGGCATGGTATGGTATGGCATGGCATGGTATAAGAGTATAAGGCATGGCACGCTCTGGATAAGAGCGTCTGCCAAATGCCTAAATGTAAATGTAAATGTAAATGTATGGTATGGTATTGGTATGGTATGGCATGGCATGGCATGGTATGGCATGGCATGGCATGGCATGGCATGGCATGGTACCATATTAGATACCTGCTGAACTTTAGTAGCCATTATAGAACCCTATAAGTACAATTGCATTCACTAAAATTGTGTAGAAACCTTTGGAAGGTACCCTAACAAGTAAAACTGCACTGCAGGGATTACAATATAAATATTACCAATATGAAGCGATACACCAAAGTATGTGCTATGGTAAAACCAAGTACCATAGTTTGGTATCATGTACTATGGTACTGTCAAAAATACCAGTAAAAAACTACCCTGGTCCTGGATCTTTGCTGTATATGAATGTTAACAGTATTCTAATTGAAAAATCAAAATCATAACATGATGCGATGATGAAAAATGCATTTCCCCGGTCATTTAATTTCAACCTAGCTTTATTTGTATAGACTGTTTAACAATAGATATTGCCAACAAAGCAGCTTTCATGAAATCCAGATGTGGATTTGCATCCGAGACCAAGCCAGAGTTGACACTGGCAAGGGAAGTAATCCCTGAGGAGGAAACCTAGAGACTGAAAATGGAACCCATCCCTGTTTTCATCCTGCGATTATACTGTAAATCATCATGCTTCTATAACAGAATAAAGTCAAACAGTATAAAGTGTGATGGAAGGATGTTCATTATAAACAGACTGTGAATAAGAGTCATGGAATGAGCACAGGGTAGTCTTTTATGATGACAGCAGTAGTAGTTTATAGGTATAGTCATGGCCAGATTTTAATGCAGTTTTTCAATACTTAAAGTTATGTTTCAGTAGGTTAAAATTATTGACCTGTAACAAGCAAAGAAAACTACATTAAAGTTAAAGTGATTGCAATTGGTTTAAGACCTGTCCAGGGCATTATTAAAGCATAGTGCTGAACCATCAACTGTATGGAAGAAATGTGGTTAGAAACACAATCATAAATGGAGATTGGACTTGAGTGATAGGAAAAGGTCATGTAGTCTGATGAGTTCAGATTGACCCTATTCTACTGTAAAGTAATGTGACTGTCACATGAAGCACATGAATTGATGCATTGTGTTATGGGGTTGCTTCAGTTGCTCAGGGCTAGATGGAAAGGAGTTCATATTACAATCTAACTTTAACTTTTTGAAAAGTTTCATGCTTTCATTTTATATGAAACTTGTAACACTTTCATTAAAGAATTTGTATTTATTTCGCTAGTATGTTATTGCCAGTGGTGTGTGAAGTACACAAATACTGTACTTAAGAAAAAGTAGAAATATAGTATCCTAGGTAAAACATTACTCAAGTAAAAGAACAAGTCCGCCAGGAACATTTCTATTACGAAAGTTCTTACTGTCAAAATGTACTTGAGTATCAAAATTCCTGAGCTTGTATTGGCTTACTGTAGCCTTTCAGGCCTAGAAATATATTGAGGCTTTGTCTCTTTTTCTAATTTAATTTTCTAATTTCAAACACCTGCTATGAGTTTTAAGCGTTTTACAGAGGGAAGGCAAATCACACAATTACATATAACAGTCAGCAGGTGGCGATATTACTGCTTCAAATGCTACACAACACTGTAGTTATGTAATGCAACGCCATGCAGAAATGTAGTGAAGTAAAAAGTACAGACATTTGTTTCTATGATGCAGTGGGTTAAAAGTAAAAAGCATCCACTTTTAAAACTACTGAAGGAAAATACAGGTAATACTTAAGAACAGTTATGAAGGAAATGCACTTAGTTACCTTCCACCCCTGATTATTGCTGTTGGGAAATAGAATCTAACAAATGCTCGTTGCATTCCACTAGACAGAACTGCTATTCTTTCTTTTTCATTTCTCTTCACACACTTCGTACAGTAACTCTAACAAAGAAAATATCTATTATCTTATTTAAAAAAAAATACTTGATGGATTAATTTCTTCATAGCTTGAGGTTTGGTAATATCATGCTGACTTGACATCTTGATTTCATTATAGGGTTGACTGTTAATTGCATAAGCACTCTAATATGGCCTGTTTTTGGCAATAAGAAAGCGAGGGATTAAAGCAAGGGACCGATCCAGGACCTGAGGCAGGCTGAATTAATGGATAGACAAATGGAACAGCATCTGGTTACAATTGCAGAAACTGCTTAGAGGCAGGCAGAGCTTTATGCTACAACACATTCATATGTGTATCAGAAATGAGCATATCACAATTCAACCTTGAGACTCATAAAATATTATATTTTACTATACAAATAAAATCGTATACAAAATGTATTGATTTAAAAAAAAAATACAGTTATGGTTTAAACCACAGGTTTATATTAATGCACTTGTTCTAATATGTTAAAGTTTATATACATATTTATGGTGGATGCTGCACAATTTTTTTTCTATGAGGCAACATTTTTAGTTTTTATTTAAGAAAGAGTCTCAAGCTGTTAAAAACTGTTTAAAAATCTGTTTCATTCCTTAAAAGTCCAACATTTTACTATTTTTAAAAATTTTTTTTAACCCAGATCTCTACACTATACCAGGGTCTATTAATGTTTCAGCTGAAAGACTCCTCAGATTATACAACTCCTTCTGTTTCACTCCTTTTCCAAATGCACAGATTTAGTGTCTATGTAAATGAGCCACACCCACTGCCAGGGGAGTGGGTCTTATTTTATGAGGTCACATTAGGGTGGAAATCTATTTGGCTTGTTAAAACCTCGGCCAATGCAAAAAAAAAAAAAAAAACGTGCAAAAATGCGTTAAAATTTGTTAAAAAGTGAATTTTGCATAATAGTTCTCATTTTAAAGGCTAAACTATGTACGGAAGCTTCTTATCTGAATAACCGGAGAAGCCACAATTGTTTAGTCATTTAGCAAGTCATTTAGTTAGCTTAGCATGTACACTACCGTTCAAAAGTTTTAAAATCACTTTCTAACTCCATGATGGTTCCTGATGTTTATTTCTTTCTACATTGTAAAGTTTTGCTGAATGCGTCCAAAACTGCATGAATCTCCTTTGAACAGTTGATATTGAGATGTTTCTGCTACTTCTGCTCTGTAAAGACTTCATAACGCCTCTAGTCTTAGGTGCTGTTAATTGGTCATTTTTCAGGCTGATAACTCTAAATGAACTTCTCGTCTGCAGCAGAGGTAGGTTTTGGTCTCGCCCTCCTGGGACGGCCTTCATGAGAGACAGTTTCATTATGGTGCTGGACGGATTTTGCAAATGCACTTGACACAATACTGTTCTTGCAGGAACTATTACAGAAAGGCCGACCTCTGTGTCTTACAATAACAACTAACTGCTGTTTTTCTGCTGGAATTTTCTTGTTGTTAATTCCGTATGTGTTATTTTATAGTTTTGAAATCCTCAGTATTGTTGTAGAATGTAGAAAATAAATCACTAAACAAAAACATAGAAATTTGCAAGTGATCTAAAACTTTTGAAGGTAGTGTATATGAAAATAAAAGCAGTCCAGAAAACACTACACTTAGTCCATGTCAGATATATCATCAAAATAACATGACTTGTAGCTCTGTAGGTGTTGATGCACATAATGGGTGTTACGCCCCCCAGCTGTAGAGTCCTCCAGCTTGGGATACCACCGGTGTCTGTATACAGTAGCTTTGTTCTGGAATCTTGAAATTGGTTTCTATTATATGCAAATTGGCCCAGTATGTGAACATGCATGTGTATGATGTCCTGCAATACGTTTGTGTCCCAATAAGAGCATGCCCGAGTGTCCCTGGGGTATAATTCAGATCCATTTCGATCTTGACAAGTATAAAGCACTGAAGGATGAATCAATGAGTGAATCAAAAATGTGATGAGCAGTATACAGTATAATAATATCCTGCAGCAGTATTTGCCAAAAGGTCTAGGATGCGGAGCAGTTAGGAGAGCTTTCAATGAGTGTAAAGTGAGACACTTTGTATTACGTCATAGACACAATAAAGTACTTGGTGATTTATGAGTAGAGCCCTCACAGAGGTTGGTGTGTTCATAATATTTCCTCTCTTGCTTTATCTTTATAAAACATACAGTATTTAACATCTACAACATCTCTTACCTTGCATTTCTTTGACATTTCCTACTGTATCATTCCTGCTCTTTTGCTTTTCTGCTTGTCTTGAACCCATTTCACCAGGAGATCCAGATGTTCCAATGTTTTGGCCCCTTTTTTTTTGCCAGCTGGCTCCGAATAGGGCCGTGTATCTTAGTAACAATGGGGGGGAAAAACACAAAGGGTTGAATGAGTTGGTACATCTGTTTGAAAAGATTTTGTCTTTTTTTTCCTAACCACATCAGTTTGTCCACACTCTGACCAAGCATTTTTAGGCTTTGTTGGTTAATTTGGACGTAGTGAGAAGAAGGCCTGCTGTTGCCAGGGAAACACAGTGGTGTATTACAGATCTGAAACATCTGAACAATAAAACAATCCATTGACCTACTTTTAAGTATGCATGCGTGTACAGGGTTCAGCATTCTTATTAGGTCAGTGTATAATGCATTGCACAACCCTAATGATCAATATTATATCATCATGACAAGCTTTTGCTGTGTGTAATGCATCATTTAAAAAAAATAAATGTCATCTCTGACCCAACCCGAGAAGTCGCCCATCCCTGAAAAAACATGATTTGGGTTAATTTAGTACATACAGTGGTGTGAAAAACTATTTGCCCCCCTCCTGATTTCTTATTCTTTTGCATGTTTGTCACACAAAATGTTTCTGATCATCAAACACATTTAACTATTAGTCAAAGATAACACAAGTAAACACAAAATGCAGTTTTTAAATGAGGGGTTTTATTATTTAGGGAGAAAAAAAATCCAAACCTACATGGCCCTGTGTGAAAAAGTAATTGCCCCTGAACCTAATAACTGGTTGGGCCACCCTTAGCAGCAATAACTGCAATCAAGCGTTTGCAATAACTTGCAATGAGTCTTTTACAGCGCTCTGGAGGAATTTTGGCCCACTCATCTTTGCAGAATTGTTGTAATTCAGCTTTATTTGAGGGTTTTCTAGCATGAACCGCCTTTTTAAGGTCATGCCACAACATCTCAATAGGATTCAGGTCAGGACTTTGACTAGGCCACTCCAAAGTCTTCATTTTGTTTTTCTTCAGCCATTCAGAGGTGGATTTGCTGGTGTGTTTTGGGTCATTGTCCTGCTGCAGCACCCAAGATCGCTTCAGCTTGAGTTGACGAACAGATGGCCGGACATTCTCCTTCAGGATTTTTTGGTAGACAGTAGTATTCATGGTTCCATCTATCACAGCAAGCCTTCCAGGTCCTGAAGCAGCAAAACAACCCCAGACCATCACACTACCACCACCATATTTTACTGTTGGTATGATGTTCTTTTTCTGAAATGCTGTGTTACTTTTACGCCAGATGTAACGGGACACGCACCTTCCAAAAAGTTCAACTTTTGTCTCGTCGGTCCACAAGGTATTTTCCCAAAAGTCTTGGCAATCATTGAGATGTTTTTTAGCAAAATTGAGACGAGCCTTAATGTTCTTTTTGCTTAAAAGTGGTTTGCGCCTTGGAAATCTGCCATGCAGGCCGTTTTTGCCCAGTCCCTTTCTTATGGTGGAGTCGTGAACACTGACCTTAATTGAGGCAAGTGAGGCCTGCAGTTCTTTAGATGTTGTCCTGGGGTCTTTTGTGGCCTCTCGGATGAGTTGTCTCTGCGCTCTTGGGGTAATTTTGGTCGGCCGGCCACTCCTGGGAAGGTTCACCACTGTTCCATGTTTTTGCCATTTGTGGATAATGGCTCTCACTGTGGTTCGCTGGAGTCCCAAAGCTTTAGAAATGGCTTTATAACCTTTACCAGACTGATAGATCTCAATTACTTTTGTTCTCATTTGTTCCTGAATTTCTTTGGATCTTGGCATGATGTCTAGCTTTTGAGGTGCTTTTGGTCTACTTCTCTGTGTCAGGTAGCTCCTATTTAAGTGATTTCTTGATTGAAACAGGTGTGGCAGTAATCAGGCCTGGGGGTGACTACAGAAATTGAACTCAGGTGTGATAAACCACAGTTAAGTTATTTTTTAACAAGGGGGGCAATCACTTTTTCACACAGGGCCATGTAGATTTTGAGTTTTTTTTCTCCCTTAATAACGTAAACCTTCATTTAAAAACTGCATTTTGTGTTCAATTATGTCATCTTTGACTAACAGTTAACTGTTTTTGATGAGCAGAAACATTTAAGTGTGACAAACATGCAAAAGAATAAGAAATCAGGAGGGGGGCAAATAGTTTTTCACACCACTGTAGATAAAAGACTCCAGAAACTACAGTATAGCTCTGTATCCTGTTGAATAAAGTAATCACTATACATTATTTTAGGATTAATACGAAATTTTATATGAATATAGTGATGATATTTCACTTTTTACTTGGACAGATGACAAGGTACACATTAGGTCTGAATGTCATGTGTGTAATATCATACTATATATCATACTATATGCTACACAGATCACATTTTAGGTTCACATCTGGCTCAGAAAACTTTCGGTTCCATTCACCGGCCTGACTTCAGTAATTACTATAAGGACAAAACATAAACCACAATAACGAGACTATGAAGTCATTCCATTCCCCCCCCCCCCCCCCCCCCCAAGCAAGTGACATTTAGCTCAGACAGTACAGCAACACAATTACTCAATATGGAGCAGACAGAAGGCTGAGAGTTGTGTTTAACATATGGTTGCATTACATCACATGCTGTCTGGATCATTTTAAAAGGTCATGTTTGAAAAGGGAGAAAATATGGATCGGGGGCTGTTTGCTTTGGTAGAAATGCTTGGCCCAAATATAAGTGGCCTACTTGGTGGAGAGCCAATGTCTTTTTCAGTAAGACTGGGATTCGGTGGTGAAGATTTATTGGTATTCAGAGATTCCTTGAGGACTTGAAAGGAGGAAAAATGCCAGTTGTTCCACATCAAAGCTAGAAAAGATGTCTAGACTGAGTGCTAGTACTATAGAAAATCAGAACATACAGTACAATGAAACTGCTAAATCACATGTTTCTGATTAGGTTAATAGATTACGAGCGGGATTCAAGTCAAACCGGGACTTTAGGTTGGACAGAATAAGAACACAGTTATGAGAATTAAAAACTCCCTTTATTTCTTCATTTAATCCCCTGATACATTAATCAAGTTAGCCACAAGTGATTAATCCCGGGGGAAATTATTGAGAATCAAAAATCCCGGTTTGACTTGAATGTCCCTCGTATTAACTTTATTATTATTATGATTATTATTAAATATTTATGTTTCAATATATTGCCTTAATAAAGCTCTCAATACTCTGGTCCTCTGTGCAGGTCTGGAAGTGTGCAGCATCACTGGACTGAGATCTTTAATTTTGTGGCACATCTGGCTTATAAGTTCATCAGGTAAGAAGATTTGTAGCACACGAACAGCATGAGCAGGTTTCACATGAGTGAATCGCATGATTGTTTGATTAGATGAGCTGCATGTTTGATTGTTTCCTTCAGCCCACAGCTTCGGATGTCCTTTATCGTGTTTTCCACCGAGGGTCAGATTCTCATGCCGTTGACAGAGGACAGGTGAGTGACCTTGCCACTAAGAGGTTTAATCATTTTTCTTAAAGTGGTGCAACAGATAACCTTCTTTAATAACAGTTTCTACCATACACTTAAAAGTTTTTTACTTTCACCCCAAGACCAGGGAGGCTAGAATTGTTGGGTCCTGTGTTAGCTTGCTAAACCTGCTAGTTCATGCAGGACATTACACTGGAAAATATTTTGGTGAATTTTTTTCCAGAAATGCTGTAGTATGTATATAAAATGTTTTATATATTTGTTTATTTTTTTACTGCAAATAAAAATGTATACGAATTAAAAAAGACTTTTTAAAATGTTGGACTACTAAAATCGATGTACATGTACTAACATGTACAGCATTCAATTCATCAGGGCTCCCTCCCTCATCTTCCTCTTCAAAATACCAAATAGATTCCCTATGGGGTTTAGGTTGGGCTGGTCTGGTCGAGCTGGAGTCAGTGCTTCAAGAGCCACCATACACAGACATACCCAGGACATGGGCTACAACTGTCGCATTCATTGTGTCAAGTCACTGTTGAACAAGAGGCAATGTCAGAGGCGTCTTACCTGTGGACAGGTAAGACGCCTCTGACGTCTTAACTGTCTGACGTCTTACCTTTTTTAAGGACAAAAAAGGAATGGACTGTTGCACGGTGGGACAAAGTTTTGTTCTTTTTAAACGAAAGTCAATTTTGCATTTCATTCGGACCACAAGGTCCCAGAGTCTGGAAGAAGAGAGGAGAAGCAGAGAATCCATGTTGCTTGAGGTCCGGTGTAAAGTTTTCACAGTCAGTGGTGGTTTGCAAAACCCTGTCGTCTGCTGATGTTGATCCACTGTGTTTTATCAGGTCCAAGGTCAACAGAGCCATCTACCAAGAGGTTTTAAAGAACTTCTTACTTCCCTTTGCTGACCAGCTTCATGGAGACGCTGGTTTCATTGTCCAGCAGGACTTGGCACCTGCCCAGACTGCCAAAAGTACAAATACCTAGTTTAAGGACCATGATATCCCTGTGTTTGACTGACCAGCAGACTCACCCAACCTAACCCCAACCTAAACCAGACCCGCCAATGCAGAAGAGCTGAATGCTGCTATCAGAGCAACCTGAGCTTCCATAACACCTCAACAGTGCCGCAGACTGATCGCCTCCATGCCACGACACATTGCTTTCAATTTGAGCTACACTAGCTCTTCTCTTGGATCAGACTACACATGCCAGCCTTCAGTCCCCATGTACATCAGTCATCCTTGACCACCCATTACCCTGTTGCACGTTTGGTTTTAGAGAAACTCTAAAACTGCAGTTCCTGGGATGTTCCTGGTCTGCAGTGGTCAGGACATACCAAAAGTGATCCAAGGAAGGAAAACTGAGCTGGCGACCTAGTCCTGGGTGGCCAATGCCATATGCTCTTACTCTCTGCAAGCTACGGTGTTATGGTATGTCTAGGAAAAGTCCGAAATGTTTACTGTCTTCCTGCTTTCCAGTTTCATACACGCCTGCCTTCCAGCTGCCTCTCTAGTTTCGACACCAACGGCATCTAGCAGCAGCGACATCTACAGCTACAGCCGCAGCTTCTCTTATCTGCAGACACCATTATGCATTTGCTTGGAGTTAAAGACACATAAGTTTTACAGACAACGGTTGATCCGCTAAAAGGGATAGCATGAGACTCAGTCGCATCCAGAGAGGAGCTCCTTTCCAAACCGAATGGCTGGAGACAGATTTTTGACTCTTTCGTCCAAATGCAATTTTATTAGGGAAGCTTTCCACACTTATCTGAGCCAAGCTGACGTGGCTCCTGAAGCTCAGTTTTGATTTGCAGCCAACGCATAGCCAAATTCTGCTGAGAGATGAACAGAATGTGTATAAGAATAAGAATTAAGTGGTTCATATAAAGAAATAAAAAAGTCTCCTATATATTGTACAGTTCTAAGAACTACACAAAGTGTTTGTGGGCTCGTCTCAGTTTTGATGAAGATGTAATGGTCTGGAGAATCTCAGACTCTTTGATAGTTGATATCTGATGCTTTATACTTTTTTTTCTTTACTGTGATGTGACTTTTCAACTCTAGGAAAAACCACTTAGCTAAGAAGATTTGTTGATGCACTGGACAATCTGCACAGCATCTTCGTGCCATCCATTTTAAGGGTGTAATTCCTGGGGTTTTTCTTTTGACAGAGATAAAATTCGTAAAGGTCTGGAGGAGCTCCAGAGGGTTCTGCCAGGAGGAGATACTTTCATGCATGAGGGGATCCAAAGGGTGAGTCAATGGTGCCATCCATCTTGGCTTAACTATAGTTGGATTTACATATCTGATTCATTGCTGTTGAAAATTTCACACCGTTCATCAACTTTATGGCGACTTCTGTCTTCTAGGCGAGTGAACAGATTTACTATGGGAACACGGAGGGTATGTTCATCATATTAATATTAGTATCCTCATATGAAATCCCTACAAAAGTTATGAAATTGATCATTATGATGTCATTACTAAACAGGGTACCGCACAGCGAGTGTCATCATCGCCCTCACAGATGGAGAACTGCACGAGGATCTTTTCTACTATGCTGAAAGAGAGGTATGCAAAAAAAATTATAAAAATCATTGAATATCCTGTTGACCTTGGTATACAATTCTGTCTTTATCAGATGTTTTCTGCATGCCTGAAGCACAGACTCTTTTTTTCCGATGTACACACATGAGGAAAGAAGAAAAACTAATGACAAAAACAATGAATCCGCTATGATCTAAACACCAATACAGCTGTCGTTCATCACCTGCTAAATACTTTGATGCCTTGTTTTGGACATGAGATAAAAAAGGCTGATCAATTTACGTTCCATTCGTCTGCCAAGCTTGCAATGAAACAAAAAAGGTACTTACTGCACATCTGCACAGACAGGAATTTATCTCAATGAGATCAGTCAAAACGGCTACGTTCAAGAGTGTAATTCGCAACACTAGAAACTAAATGAACAAAATTTTCTATCTTAGGTGGAGCTTGGATGAGAAAAAGAAAATATTGTAGCAAAAGTACATATAAAAAAAAAAAACGTATGTTTAAAGATGATTGGTAACAGTTTAGTATAACATCTATTCACTACTACTAAATACACTCAGCAAAAAAAGAAACGCCCCTTTTTCAGGACTGTGTATTTCAACAATAATGTTGTAAAAATCCAAATAACTTTACAGATCTTCATTATAAAGTGTTTAAACAATGTTGTCCATGCATGTTCAATTAACCATAATCAATTAATTAACATGCACCTGTGGAATGGTCGTTAAGACCTTAACAGCTTACAGAAAGTCGGCATTTAAGGTCACAGTTCTAAAAACGCAGGACACTAAAGAGACTCGTCTACCGACTGAGAAAAACACCCAAAGAAAGATGCCCAGGGTCGCTGCTCATCTGTGTGAACGTGCATTAGGCATGCTGCAGGGAGGCATGAGGACTGCTGATGTGGCTATAGGGCAATAAATCACCATGTCCGCACTGTGAGACGCCTAAGACGGCGCTACAGGGAGACAGGAAGGACAGCTGATCATCCTCGCAGTGGAAGACCACGTGTAACAACACCTGCACAGGATGGTACATCCGAATATCACACCTGCGTGACAGGTACAGGATGGCCACAACAACTGCCCGAGTCACACCAGGAACACACAATCCCTCCATCTCACAGCAAGAACTGACAAATCTGGTCCAGTCCATGAGGAGGAGATGCACTGCAGTACTTCAAGCAGCTGGTGGCCACCAGATACTGACTGGTACTGACTGATTTTGAGCCTCCCTTCATTCAGGGACACATTGGGAAACATTTTTACTTTATGTCTTATGGTGTTGACTCTTTTAGTGTTCATACAAATATTTACACAAAGTAAAAACAGTTGAAAGTCACAGGACGTTTCTTTTTTTGCTGAGTATATATATAAAAACAGGGTAATTACTATATTTAGTCATTTTTACTGAAATAGTTTCAGAAATCTTATAACCATTAGATTAATTTATAGTCTTCCATCAGGTTTTGACTTCACACCTCCCCAGCACCACCATTCTCCTGAGTACTAAAATACTTCAATAGCTCTTCCTCTTTATATAATGTACCTTAATGCGAAGTCAAAGTAACAAATTTTTGTTAGTCTTACATATGCTCATTATTTTTGTTTCATGCTTACATTGATTTTGTGTTTGACTTTTACCTTTCTTCCAAGCCTTCATTTATATTTCTGGCATTTGGCACAGACCCTCATCCAGAGCTTCTTACATTTATCTTAGTAATACAACTAATCAGATGAGGGTTAAGGGTGTTGATCAAGTGCCCAGCAATGACAGTTCTTTCGATCTGATCTCTTTCTCGTAAGTAGTCCGACGGCTTAACCACTGAGCTATCCACTGCCCCAATGCCGAACCTCCAAGACCTCCTTGTACAGGTCCTTCTCAAAAAATTAGCATACTGTGATAAAGTTCATTATTTTCTGTAATGTACTGATAAACATTAGACTTTCATATATTTTAGATTCATTACACACAAACTGAAGTAGTTCAAGCCTTTTATTGTTTTAATATTGATGATTGTGGCATACAGCTCATGAAAACCCAAAATCCCTATCTCAAAAAATTAGCATATCATGAAAAGGTTCTCTAAACGAGCTATTAACCTAATCATCTGAATCAACTAATTAACTCTAAACACCTGCAAAAGATTCCTGAGGCTTTTAAAAACTCCCAGCCTGGTTCATTACTCAAAACCACAATCATGGGTAAGACTGCCGACCTGACTGCTGTCCAGAAGGCCATCATTGACACCCTCAAGCAAGAGGGTAAGACACAGAAAGACATTTCTGAACGAATAGGCTGTTCCCAGAGTGCTGTATCAAGGCACCTCAGTGGGAAGTCTGTGGGAAGGAAAAAGTGTGGCAGAAAACGCTGCACAACGAGAAGAGGTGACCGGGCCCTGAGGAAGATTGTGGAGAAGGACCGATTCCAGACCTTGGGGGACCTGCGGAAGCAGTGGACTGAGTCTGGAGTAGAAACATCCAGAGCCACCGTGTACAGGCGTGTGCAGGAAATGGGCTACAGGTTGCAAATTTTGCATGTCATTCGGAAATCAAGGTGCCAGAGTCTAGAGGAAGACTGGGGAGAGGGAAATGCCAAAATGCCTGAAGTCCAGTGTCAAGTACCCACAGTCAGTGATGGTCTGGGGTGCCATGTCAGCTGCTGGTGTTGGTCCACTGTGTTTTATCAAGGGCAGGGTCAATGCAGCTAGCTATCAGGAGATTTTGGAGCACTTCATGCTTCCATCTGCTGAAAAGCTTTATGGAGATGAAGATTTCATTTTTCAGCACGACCTGGCACCTGCTCACAGTGCCAAAACCACTGGTAAATGGTTTACTGACCATGGTATTACTGTGCTCAATTGGCCTGCCAACTCTCCTGACCTGAACCCCATAGAGAATCTGTGCGATATTGTGAAGAGAAAGTTGAGAGACACAAGAATCTGCAAAAGGATTCCCGACCAAGTATTGAGTGCAGAACTGAACATAATTATTTGAAGGTTGACTGTTTTTGTATTCAAAACACTTTTCTTTTATTGGTCGGATGAAATATGCAAATTTTTTGAGATTTTGGGTTTTCATGAGCTGTATGCCACAATCATCAATATTAAAACAATAAAAGGCTTGAACTACTTCAGTTGTGTGTAATGAATCTAAAATATATGAAAGTCTAATGTTTATCAGAGCACTGTCGCCTTGCACCTCCAGGGTCTGGGTTCGATTCCCCGGCCAGGCTCGATTCCCGTCTCTGTGTGCATGGAGTTTGCATGTTCTCCCCGTGCTTGGTGGGTTTCCTCCGGGTACTCCGGTTTCCTCCCACAGTCCAAAGATATGCAGGTTAGGCTAATTGGCGTTCCTAAATTGCCCGTAGTGTGTGATTGAGTGTGTGTATGTGTGTGTGCCCTGCGATGGATTGGCACCCTGTCCAGGGTGTACCCCGCCTAGTGCCCGAAGTCTCCTGGGATAGGCTCCAGGTCCCCCGCGACCCTGAACACAGGATTAAGCGGTATAGAAGATGAATGAATGAATGAATGTTTATCAGTACATTACAGAAAATAATGAACTTTATCACAATATGCTAATTTTTTGAGAAGGACCTGTACCTCACAAAATCGGCCACCTGCCTAATACTGAGTAGGTCCTCCTTAAACCACCAAAACAGTAATGACCTATGTATTCTGACACCGTTTTATTGAAACCATGCATTATCCCTTTCCTCAATTTGAGCTACACTAGCTCTTTTATTGGATTGGACTACATGCCCCAGCCTTCAATCCTCAAGTACAATGACCCTTTCCCAACTCATAAACCTGCCAATGGTTTACTTGTTCACTTTTGGTAAGTCATGACCACTGCAGCCTGGAAACATCCAACAAGATTTTTGAGGTTGCTCTGACCCAGTGCTCTAGTCACCACAATTTGGTCCTGGTCACAAGAGGTACGTGTACAATATCTCAGGTTAGCCGCACTTGAAAGTGGGTGGGATATATCAGGCAAAAAGTGAATCCTTTTTCCTTAAGTTGGAAGCAGAAAAAAACAAGCCAATGTAATTATTTGATTGGCTTCGACAAGCCAAAATGTGATGTCTAGACGACTAGGACAGAGCAATTCCAAAACTATAGCTCTTGTTTGATGGTCCTGGTCTGCAATGGTCAAGACCTACTAAGAGATGTCCAAGGGTGAATAGGATCATGGCAAGCGAAGGCTTGGTTCCAAGAGAAAGGTGTCAGAACACAAAGTGCATCACTGTTTTGGCGACAAAAAGAGGACCTACTCAGTATTAGGCGGATGGTCATAATGTTATTTTACCTTCTGCCTCTTATACATGCTGATTCACAGTCACTGACTTTGTATTCCTTCCCACCAATCCTACTTTTGTGTTGCTTTGCCAGGCCAATCGTTCCCGAAGCCTGGGTGCCTCAGTCTATTGTGTCGGGGTGAAGGACTTCAATGAAACACAGGTTTGTGTTGATTCGCTGTCGATTAGAATAGACTTGAATTCATTCAGAAATTGAAAGCCTGCAAATGTGAGAGCCAAACATAAGACACAGCAGCTTGTTTTGCTACAGAATATGACTGTTTTTGTAATTTGGTTACAGCTTGCCAAGATTGCAGACAGCAAAGATCATGTTTTCCCAGTGAATGGTGGGTTTGAGGCTTTGCAGAGTGTGATCGATTCGGTAAGGGTTTCTGTACTGCATTACCAGTGACAAATGTACAAATGCATGAGCTATGACTTACAGTTGTTATTAAGGGAACTTCTACCAAATGCTTTGAAATTAGAAGGCACTGGCAGTGGCTTACAATGAACCAGCTTACACACATACTACACAAGAATTCTGAAGTCAGCATGCAATGGTTGTGATACATAGATAAAACAAAGGAAGAGGATTTAAGAAGATGGTGCAGTTAAATTTGTATCTGCTATTGAAGATGTGTAATAATACAAAGCACACTCAGTATCTATACTTCCATCTGTGTTCCTTTCAGATCCTGAGAAGATCCTGCATAGAGATCCTTGCAGCAGAACCTTCCAGTATTTGTGCTGGAGGTGAGCCATGTACTATGTGTCCAACTTCCATTCATACATCTATGTTTTTCACACACCATCTTAAGCTTCAAGACTAGACCATACACAGATTTTTAAACATCTGTGTTAAAAAAACAAAACAAAACTGTGCTGCCACCGTGTAAAGCTTAGTGGATAGCATGCTTGGTGGGTTTCCTCCGGGTACTCCGGTTTCCTCCCACAGTCCAAAGACATGCAGATTACTCAAATTCACATTCCCAAATTGCCCGTAGTGTGTGAATGTGTGTGTGTGCCTTGCATGGGATCGACACTTCCAGTCTAGGGTGTACCCCACCTCGTGCCCTGAGATCCAGGTCCCCTGCAACCTTGCATACAGGATTAAGCGATATAGACAATAAGCGAGTGAGTGAGTGTCGCTATACTGTATATGCCAGTCATGACCTGAGACAAGGTCTTGACGTGACCATCCGATGTGAATTTTGGGATCACTCAAAATCAAACACCAACTCACAGTTATATCAGTCGCAGTCACAGTTCTGGGACCAGATGAATAACTATGACTTCAGCTAAAGCTTACTGTCTGAAATGTCTCAGTGTTTATGTCTGTTGGAGACAATAAGCGCTTCACTGAAGTTGTCTGGCGAAGAATGTGCTTATGGCTTGAACTCTTAAAAGCAAGCTTGCGAGATAAAAGAAGCCTCAAGGATCCTTCTCTTTCAAGTCTGCAGAATAATGCTGAGTATGAAGAACAGAACTGAATCAAGGATTTTCAAGCAGAGACAGCTGGATAAAGTGAGCTGAGAGTGAAGAGTTTTTTATAGGCAGATTATTGGATTCTGCATGTCTCTTCGGTTTTCTAGCACTCTGGGCTAAGATAAGAGAGTAAATCAAAAACAAAATGTTGCCGTTCAATTCACGTCCTCAAATAGATCTGTGGAGTCAGCATTATGGAGAGCAGCTGCTCTCATTTCTTTTTTGATAATTGTCTGCAAATTGCACCCTCTTTTCAAGGTTTTGTGTCGTTTGGCTTTGGTTATGTTAAATTTCTTATGTCGTCAGAGGAGCTACAAACGTCGCTCGCCACAAAGTGCCTCTCAAAGGCTCTGGTGAAGCAGACTCTTTTTCAAAACCACAGTGGTCAGAATGGTGAGGTTTTCAGGGGATCGTACTAATGTTTCTGACCTTGAAGAATGCTGGAAATCTGGACTAAAAGCCAACACACAATCTAAAGTCCCAGACACTTATGCTGAAATCCAGTGATGGCTTGCTATGCAAAAAAAAAAGTCCTCATTCACGACTCTATACATCTTCATTACAGACAAATTCCAGCAAAACACCAACTACCTCTTTTGATTGAGCAACAAAACAGGTTTGTGGAAAATGCCACATGATTAAAAACCTGTTTCTCTAATTTGTGATGCAGTGACCAAGCTAGAGATGCACTGTATGGGCCAAAGTTCGGCCAAATCTGCAATAACATTGTATGCAAATACAGTACATACACTTCACTATGGAGTTGGTCCCTCTTTTGCAGCTATAACAGCTTCCATTCTTCTTGTAAGGCTGTCCACAAGATTCTGTGGAAATTTTTGCCCATTCATTCTGTAGAGCATTTATGAGGTCAAGCACTGATGACAAGAAGGCGTGGCTCAGAATCTCTGTTCCAGTTCATCCCACAGGTTCTCGATGGGGTTGCGGGCCAGTCAAGTTCTCTTTAAAGTCTTTGCTTTGTGCACTGGGACACAGAAACACCTAAATTCACAAAGTAACACATTTGGCCAAATACTTTTATCCATATAGTGTAACTATTGATTAAAACAGGAACTCCAAGTAGTAATAGGGTATTTGGGGCAGGAATCATGCTTGCCTATTCTAGAAGCACCAGAAACAAGGTTGCCAGGTTTTACCCCAAATTAAGCTAACTTGTCAACTAACCCTGGTTAATGATTTTTTTTAACACAGCTAAACAAAGGTACTGCCATACTCCTATGGTATAGCAGCCTATAGCATAAGTCAGGTGTGTGTTTGTTTGAGATTATGTCATCATTCATTTCATCCTGCGCCACCAGAATTTTGGGTCACATGCTACTGCTTATGACAATACCCAAATCCTTAGCATACATACCTATTTAACTACCATCATAATTTATGATACAGGACCAGACATATCAGACAAGATTTATCATCCTTTTTTTCCCCATATAAATTCTTGAAAAACTAATTCTGTAATGCCTTTGTTCCTCCTTCTTCCACAGAGTCATTCCAGGTTGTTGTGAGGGGGAATGGCTTCCTTCATGCCAGAAATGTGGATAAAGTCCTGTGCAGCTTCAGAATTAATGACACCCTCACCAGAAGTAAGTTTGATTGTTCCATGATAACTTTGCTAATGCTAATAATCTGATTAATAACGTCAAGAATATTTGATTAGAAATCAGTACCATGAAATTAGGTACCTACTTAATATTGTTATATCAAGTAATTATAGATTTGAATAAACTAACATGAAATTACCAAAATCTCTTGTTATGACTAGGAACAAATATTTTATAGGCTTGTTAGACATATTTTTTTATCACATATCAAAATATATACATGTATAAATGTATACATACTGTATGTTGTTGTTGGTCTTTTGGCTGCTCTCAGAATATCCAGTATGTATGCTTATAAAAGGGTTTAACTATAAGAATTCCATATGAACTTGCATGAAAAACATAAAAACCAAACATTACATCAATTTAAATTTATAATTCATATGAAAATCATTTATTACTGTTTCATTCATAGCTAGCAATTTTTTATGTTGTAGTGGGTTTTTTGTACTTCTATGTGGTTTTTCTAATGAACCCAGCTTTATAACATTAGGCAGTTCATTTAAACAATGTGTATACTACACATTAGCTTGTGATCACCAGTTACGCCAAAACTAAACATATTGTAGTGGTTAAAAATCTTACCAACTTGTCTATATTAGGTTCAATAGTAAACTTTTATTGGCCACATTGCTTTCTGCCACCTATGCATTCAAAAGCACTGTTGGTAAGTTTTTAGTCTGCTTTTCAATTTATTAAATAATTGTGAAATTAGCACATTTTAATAGCTTTTCTAGCTATCCTCTAGATGTCTAAGCCTGAATTTCCACTTTCATGACAAAACATATCATGTGATAACAAAGCATGGATTTAAGTGACAGCACAGAGTGCTCTCTGATGGTATCAATGGTAAATGAGCTCTCAGCACTTTGTCTGTCATTTTTGTTCAATGTGCATATTAATATCAGTACCATCTGTAAGTTTCATCTGCAAGTTAATGAAGAGTGGGACTGATTATTTACTAATACTAATTATTTTAATTCAGAGCATTTCCTGAAAGATATAAAGCACTGGTGGTTATCACAGATCTCTCCATAAAAATCTATAGACCCTTGTAGTGTACCTTAAAACTATTTTTAAGTAATGGTTTTTATTGTACTGTACCAAGGCATTTTCCATGCCTTTGCATATTGCCTTAGCTTTGCCTTAGTGCCTCGTTGCTGTGCAATACCTAATGACATCAGGGGATGTCAGAGCCATGGCAAGCATTGATATTTAAGCCATAGAGTTTGTTGCAAAAAGAAGGAGGTGGGCATAATGAGGCATGACTGTATTAAGCTTTGACTACTTCATTTTACTAAGCACGCATTGAATTGCTGAATAGTAGTAATTGCATAAAATTGGTTCAGTCAAGAGTAAAGACCAGTTCTGCATCTGTTCTCAATATTACCATCAAACACTAGCTTTAATGGCTGCTTCACTCTCCATTCTGCCTTCAAACAAAACAGTTTGTTAATCATTTGTAATCTCATCCTGTCATCCAGTCTCAAGTTAACCTTCCTAGCCTGAATTCTCCAAAACCACTTAGAATTTATTCAGCATATTTGTAAAGACACACACACACACACACACACACATATATATATATGATTCTGTCTGAACCTGGGTCATTCATGAAAAGCTGAAATCTGTGATGTCTTACATTGTCTAAAACTTTGCCTCTTCTTTTTTTCCATTTTAAACAGTTAATTGCTAAATACTCAATTCATCCTATTATTGAAATCGATACTTATTAATGGCCAAGCATGCATCAAAAAACTCTCACTGCCACCATTTGGACTCTTTGGTCCAACATCCTTCATCTCAGTGGCTGGAAATCAATTTGCCATTTTTAAAGAAGCACCTTTTTCAAAGGGCTCAAAGATGAGAGGAAACTTAAATTTTTTTTTGGGGGGGAGTACAATGCTCCATCTCCCACAAAACAAATTATGGGTAATTGTTCATTAATATGGACTTGCCAGTGGTGGCTCAGGCGCTTGAAGCTTTGGGTTGCTGATGGGAGGGTTAGGGGTTCAAGCCTCACCACTGCTGGGTTGCCACTATTGGGTGTTTGGGCCCTATGCCCATATACAGTATAATACCCAGGCACTGAGATGCAGGGCATACGTAGTGCCAGTCCTAATCCTGGAGAAATAGGTGGGTTGTGGCAGAAGAGGTATCCGGTATATGAAACCTGTGCAAAAAACAAATGATCCGATGTGGAAAAGGCTCGAAGAAAGGGGAAAAAAACAAGAACAAAACAATTCATTAATAAGAACCACATTTACAAAATTAATCATCTCTGGTTTAAAACAGTTGAATAAAATAAAATAAAAATAAAAAAATCCTGGACGGAATAGAATCTTGTTTTATGCTAAACCAGAAACATTTATCCACATGCAATAATGGGAATAAATCAAATTAAAGGAATCATACTCATCTGATAAACACATTTGTTCTCAAGTCCTCCTCTCAGTCTCTTTTTCATGTATTCACTTTCCAGTCCTTAAAAGGAGTCATTAAAAGGCAAGGAAGAGACTTTAACGAGGAGGCGCAATAAGACTAACGGGCAGCGCCTCTCTTCTGGGACTGTTGATTTTAGAAGTAGTCACCTGCAGCTCGTTTGTCATCAGGCGCTAGACGAATTTCTGTAAAACTCCGTTGTACATAATGAATGCATTCATAAAGAGATCATATCAATCAAAAAGGCGAAGTTTGCATTATCATGCTACTGACCTTCAGTTCACTTTGGCGCATCACTCGGTAAACAGACTGTGGCGAAATTTTGCCTTGTCATTTTCCTCAATAATATATCAAGAACGCTTGTGCACATGTTTTTCATTTCTAAGTAAAATAGGACATTCCTCTCTGTGCTATGAGTAAACAAGTCAACAAAGCAAAACAACACGTTGCAGGACCCAATGATCGAATCCTCTTGAAACCAGACTACACTCTGCATGAATACATGTTTTGCGACTTGACACTCAGACCCCCCATTACAATAATTGTTCCTTATACTGTAGCCAGTTCATGTGTGTGACAGAGGTGATGACCTTCAGAATGTAATATCTCAAACAATTTGTCTTGGCCCTCATGATCTCTTGGTTCCCCATATCTTTTTATTCTTTTCTCTCTGGAGCACTTTGCAGCATGATCACACAGGCGACGTGTCGTTTCCTCAGACGTGTGGTATGTCAAAGTCTGGCCAGAATAAACAGTCAAGTCCTGGCCTACAACACAGAGAGAATCATTTTCCATTACGATTATTAAGCTGAAAGCTACACAACAACTGCATCCACCACTATGACTAGATTATAAATATCCTCAAGCCTAAAGGTTCCATATAAGCAATTAATATTGTTAGTTTTACTCATTCCATGCTTTAAACACTTAACATTCTTCTACTTTTTTATTTTGCAGTGGAAAAGCCGTTAGTAGTGGAGGACACGTACCTGTTGTGTCCTGCTCCGGTACTTATAGAAGAAGGAACGTAAGTCAGTTTCTTTATAAACAAGATAATATATTGTTAAATTTAACATGATTTTTTTTTATCATCAAACCATATATAAAGGGTGTTCAAGTTAAACTGGGACTTGTGATGAAATCTCTTCTGATGAGACGGTGATGAGACGCTCAGTCACAGTAAATCATTTGAATGGTGCAAACGTTTTAAAGAAGACCATACGTCCATGAATGACCGTCCTGGCCGAGTTTGTTCAGAACCCACTGTAGTCGATCCTATTAACATTCAGAGAGTGAAAATCAACTGACCACTTCTTTGGCTGGGAGTTAGTGCCACATCCCTCCCATACAGTACAGTCCTGATCTCACTTCAAGCCATTTCCACATCTTTGGGCCATCAAAGGAGTTCCTGGGAGGCCAGCGTTTCAGACATGAACCAGTAATCAATCTGATCATGGTTCTTGGATCTTGATGGTATTCAAGCACTAGTGAAATTTTGGGATGAGTGCCTTGGTGTAGCAAGTGATCATTTACAGAAATAGTGTTATTTTATTAGAATACCAAAAGTCCCAGTTTGACTTGAACACCCACTGTAATTCTCTGAAGTAACATATGTTTTGTTCTAGGGTGGCTTCCCTTTATGTGAGCATGAACGAAGGTCTTAGCTTCATCTCAAGCTCTGTGACCATCACCACCGTGAGCTGTGTAAGTCATGTCTGCTTGAATGTACTTTGGAAATGCGGATCCTTTAAATGAGTTGAACAACAACTCGTTGAACAAACTATTCTTAAAATAGGTTACTATAGCCATTAGAACCGATTTTTGGGGGGTTTAATTAGACCAGATTTCTAAATTGAAGCTTGATGCAAATCAGCAAAACAAATCAATGTGTCTCTGATGATAATAATAATGCTTGTAAATCAGTTCCTTTCATGTGTTTTTGGAGAAGTACAAATGAAGAACTCCAAAATAAGCTCTGTTATGTCACAGGTCTCATCTCACCCATGTTTTTTCTTCTCGTAAACACTACCTTTCGCTAAGCTAGATGTCCCTCTGTTGTCTTTACAGTCTGATGGTACGATCCTGGCTATAGCGCTGCTGATTCTGATGCTCCTCCTGGTATTGGCTCTTCTCTGGTGGTTCTGGCCTCTTTGCTGCACTGTGGTATGGAATCTTGACCGTAGAAAATTGTATTTCTGAATTATTGTTTTCGGAAAATAGACCCCGATTTGTTGATGCCTATTGGTTTATCTGGGGTACTGGGTCGCCACAAGGCTAAAGCACATACAGGAAAGCTGCCAAATTAGAAAAAAGATGCACATATGTAGTAGAACAGTCCATCCATCCACGCTGTAGACCAACCAGAGACAGTGAAGGCCACTGGTGATCGCAATTGTGTTTATTTCCATTTTACAACCGTGGTAGGACCTCTGTTCAACATTTACACACACTACTGGCAATTTGGGAACGGCTGTGGGAGGAAACCTCAGTACCTGGAGAAAACCCACCAAGAACAATGAGAACATGCCATCTCCATGCACACAGACTGTATGTTCTCCCCGCGCTTGGTTGGTTTCCTCCCACAGTCCAAAGACATACAGATTGGACTAACTGACATTCCCAAATTGGTTGTAGTGTGTGAATAAGTCTCCTGGGTTGGGTTCCAGGCCGCCCGTGACCGTGTACAGGATAAGTGATATAGACAGATACACCATGTTAGGTGTTACACTGAGCTTCATTGGTGAGATGTCTGCACCTGATATTGGGCATCTCCTCAGGGATGTCTAAACTTTAAAACTAGTTTGTTGGGGCAAGAGGCAGGCATCAACTAGCCATCAAGGAGGCTTTGAATACAGCAAAGAAACCTGAGGTGATTTAGGCAAGGCTGCAGAATGAACACCAGATGTATACCATACAAACATCTGTCGAAGCAACAACCTACTAAGTTGAAGAACCAGAGAGTCATGGAGTTCCCTACAGGAAAACTTGTAGAAGAACAACCTCCCCCATGCCGGAGCCATCACCACCAATCTCACGACATGCAAATGCAAGAAGTTGCGAGATCCAGTGGCCACCACAGCAGCTTTACCTGCTCAGGAGAAAATTCCATCCTGACTCCAGCTGACGTAGAAATTGAAGAAGAAGCTGCACTGAGCAAAGGGAAATCAGGTTCTAGTAGTTAGTCATTGGCATATTACGACTTTAAACAATGTCAGGTGCCAAATGCTTAACTGATTTAATCCAGGTTTGTTTTGGTCTTGCCATGGCGCAAGGCCTGAATTCTGCTCAACTGAATTGCTATGAGCTTCACCAAAGTGAAATGAGACCCAATTTCATGGCTTTTTTACATTTAAACGGGTTGTTAAACCACCACTGAGTCAATTTGACTGATACACAGGCTGGCGAGTGACAATTCCTGGTGTGTCATGGATTATTTTAACCTTTGAATAGTCAAGGTTGTTGAGGTCACAGTCAAAGAGAATGTGGAGCTGCTTTTGCAGTTTGCTATTTTAGGAGCATGGAAACTGAAGAGAAAACTGAATGCAGAGGTGAAAATTTCTCAGAATTAGTTTCGAAATTGTACACCTAAAAAATAAGCTGAATATATGAAAGTAACTGAAAGTAACTAGAGCATGTCTAAAATACAGGTGTATTTTATGGAGTTTGCATGTTCTTGGAGTTTGCATGAATGGAGTGTTGTATGGAGTTTGCATGTTCTTTCCGTGAAATCCATGCGATGGACTGGCATCCCGTTCAGGGTGTACCCCACCTCGTGCCCTGGGATAGGATCCAGGGCCACTTCATCATGTATACACGATAGAGCGGTATACAATAGATGATGAGTGAGTGAGTCTGAATGCTTTTCTTCGACTCGTTTTGAAATCCCATTCCCAATCTGCTGATAATGTTTATTCACGCGGTAGCTTAAGCTGAGATCGAACCAGTTTGGAATGCGTGTCTGGAAAGATAAGATGTTTGAGAAAGTGTTTAGTTCTTTGGTAATACAACTTGGAAATTAGCTAAGAGTTTTTAGAGCAAAGTTCACACACGGCCATAGAACCGAAAAGCCACATGTTTGAATTCCCAAAGCTGCTCTTTAAAAGCAGGAAAACACATTCCGTGTTGCACGCTTCTCCACTAGGCTTTTACAGAAGCTCATCTCTACTTATTATATACAGGTAGAAGTAATCATGTTTTGTTTTTCTTTTCTTTTTAAAAAAAATGATTTTCCCCCCTTCTGCCACTGGAATCCTTTCCATTTGTTTGAAGGCAGCGTGATTTGCTTAGCACTGTTTCGGAAAGTTGTGTTTTAGCTTTTGGAAGGATTGGAAGGAAAATATTTCTTAGTCCGTTTTTTCACATTCACGGATATTTATTCCATTGGCAAGCACCAGCTGGCTCGGATGCCATGAGCGTAACCTTAGCGTTAGCAAACCGTGCGACTCAGGAGACATCTCAACATGTATAAGAAAGCCTTTGAAGATTCGAAACTCGCAAAAACACGGCCTGGTACTTAAACGAGTATTTGTTGAATGATACAGCCTGAGAGATCTCAGTAAATATGTCAATTAGTCAAAATAACTTGCTTTCAAAGTCGAGTGGAAAAACACAGAGCAGACGGCCTTCTGTCACCATAACATGTTTTCGAAAAAACGTCTGATTCTCTGAATCGTTGCTCAAGTGTGATTCTCTGAAGTCCTCCAAAACAAAAGCAGATTGGTTAAACCCACACAGGTATCATGTGATTTGCTCACAACAGAGCTTCGCGTGCGGAAGAATTCAATCCCAACCCCCATCTCTTACCTCACTACCAGTCTCCGGCTTTACTGAATGTCTGGCACACACATTTCTGGGTTACTCCAACTTTCAACTTGTAAATAATCTAAAGAAACAAAACCACACACACACACACACACACGCAGACAGGAATTCTTCATCCATGTGTTTTGTGCAGTCCGGTTTCCTGGCACATACCGAACACATTACTCCTGATATGTTGGTGCAAAAAGATATAAAGTGTGTTTTGCCTTCAGGGGAACATGTGGTCTGGCATGGCATTGCATGACCATTCACGTGAGGTTGTTTATCTCCCTCATGTCTCACCCATTCCTTTATGTTTCTTCTCTCCTCTTTACCTTGTCTGGCTCTCCAGATTATCCATGAACCCCCACCACCTCCAAAGGAGGACAGTTCGGTAAGTCCCTCATGTCAGTCTCTTGTGATTATTTAAAATGTACACTGTATAGTCTTTCCTCAACAGGAACGTCTTCAGGATAGTAGACATGGTGTTCTCTAATTCCCTAGTAAAATGACCAGCTGTAGGTTTAGTTTTTTTATCTGATTACCGGTATGAGAAGGGCAAAGAACAGAGGTTTATAATGGAACAGATGTTTCTAGCTGCTTTAAAGGGCACCTGTTATAATTTTTTTTTTGTCATTGTTAGACATTCAGTCTCCAGCGTGCATATACAGACAAAATGGAATTACAAGAAAGTCTTTTTGTCCTTTTTCCATTTTAATATTGACTGTGGTTTAAACAAGCCAGTTAGATTTTCCCCTATTATGACCTCATATAAGAACATTCTCTCCCCAAGCTTGTTGCTCAGAAGGAGTATGAGGTATGACAAAATGCATTAATCCAGAGTTATTTCAGCCAGATCATTACCACTCCCATCCTTTAAAGGAGCTCTGTGACCTGCGTTCAATTATTAAAGAAGTACTAAAATATGGGGGCGGCGCTGAAGACTCCCATCTCCAGGGTTGAGGATTTGATTACCGGCTCGGGGTCTGTGTGCATGGAGTTTGCATGTTCTCCCCGTGCTCTGTGGGATGCCTCCGAGTACTGCGGTTTTTTTCATGGCCCATTGGCGTTAACAAAGGGTATGCATCGTGATACAGTAGATTGGCACCCTGTCCATTGTGTGCACAGGCTTTGGTTTGATGTCAACTCTCGAAACCCTGTTTGAAAATTGAAAAGTCTTGTACTCTTACTGTGTGGTTTGTCTTCAATGCAGATGTTCCCTTCATTAAACTTCTTCTTTTCAAAAAGGATTTGGGTTCAGTGATATAGACGATGTTGTATAGCGGAAGAGTTACTCTACCAAGAAGTGCAGTTAGAATGGCCTATGTCAGTTTTGCATTACTTTCATTATTATTATTATTAATGGTAAATAACTTAAATAGAGAGGCGGCGCGGTGGTGTAGTGGTTAGCACTGTCGCCTTGCACCTCCAGGGTCTGGGATGGATTTCCCCGGCCAGGCTCGATTCCCGTCTCTGTGTGCATGGAGTTTGCATGTTCTCCCCGTGCCTGGTGGGTTTCCTCCGGGTACTCCGGTTTCCTCCCACAGTCCAAAGATATGCAGGTTAGGCTAATTGGCGTTCCTAAATTGCCCGTAGTGTGTGATTGGGGGTGTGAGTGTGTGTATGTGTGTGTGCCCTGCGATGGATTGGCACGCTGTCCAGGGTGTACCCCGCCTAGTGCCCGAAGTCTCCTGGGATAGGCTCCAGGTCCCCCGCGACCCTGAACACAGGATTAAGCGGTATAGAAGATGAATGAATGAATGAATGAATGAATATCATAAAATGGCCATGAGAATATTTTTCGGTGTCCAGCTTTTATTTTTTATACCCACACATCCAGTAATATATTTCACATAAGCAAATCATGTGAGAAGGTTACATATGATTAAGCTTAGGCTGCAGATTAGTGTTTACTTTTAATGGAATCCTACACGTGGGATCCATGTCTGTTTTTAATCTCATTTCTGCAAGAATAATGGAAGGTGACATTTAGAAAACTACTGATTTCGCCCTGGAACTAGGTGTATTTCGGACATTTGGAAAAGATTTGCACATTCTTCCTCATCTAAGGCAGTCGAGTTAAAGAGATGTTATGCAGTGAGGTATGTTGAATATCCCAGCTTATTGTTAGTAGGCTGGGGTCAGACATTATACAGCATCCCTGGAGTAGACAGGGTTAAGGGTCTTCCTCAAGGGCCCAACTTGGTGGAGCCGCCAACCTCCAGTCTCACCACTTCGCCTTTTATCCTGTAAACGTGTAATGTTGATAAATTGCCATAGAGCACAATCCTGCATTTCATAATTGCCATCTGTAAAGTCATGTGACACACTGTATTTGCCACCACTTAGAACTATGATTAAAAAAAAAAACAGTTAGCCCTACACTGTCCTCAATGCACAGTAAAGCATCATAACAAACAAGCGATTCAGGTTTCTTGTAAAAGGATTTAATTAACAGCTTCAGTTCATGACCATGTGGTTTGGAGTTTTATTGAACAAAGATGACCGGCTTTCTCCTCACATGAAACAAATTTATGAGGCTCTTTGAATGGATATGGACTAAAGATGAAATTAGGAAAAGAGAAACGTCTTTTTATCTGATCTGTATACAAGTAGAGGTTGTGACAAAAAATAAAGCGTACTGTAAAAGGGTTGTTGTTTGTTTGTATGTTTTTACGTTGGATGGATCGTAGAGATTTAGTAATTAAACGTATTATGTTTAATATTGAAAGTAGGAGCATTTTCAAATGCACACAATGTGGTGGGGACTCATAGGATTGGGACGAAACAGCTGTGGTTCCATAAGAAAACCACTTGTTAGTGAGACTAATCAGAAAAAGGGCTTCAGTTTGCTACAGAGCATGAAGCTCAGTCAGGGTAAGGAGGGAAGCGTATGAACTTGATGCACCCATCATGCATAGTGTCCACCGTACAAGCCTCTGGAGGCAGTGTTGTGATCTGGGGTTGCTTCAGTTGCTCAGGTCTAGACTCAGAAACATTATGCGGCAAAAGTGCAAAGTCAGCTGATGACCTTAATGTACTGAATGACCAGGTTATCACATCTGTGGAGTTTTTTTCTTTCTTTCGCTCAATTAAGTCATTGGACTTTGGTTTGGAAGGTCCCAGGTTCAAACCAATACAACCACCAAGTTCCCATTGTTGGGGCCTTAACCCTCAACTGATCAGATATAATAAGACATCAGGTATAATAATAAAAAAAAATTTTGTTTCTCTGAATAAGGGCATCTGTCAAATGCCTAAATATACGTAATAAAAAATAGTTTTAATAAAAACTAAAGGCTAGTGAATTTAATCTTAGCATGTATCGTTGCTAGATGATAGCAAGACGTTCAGTGTTAGACATTTAGACAGACTAGTGAGTTTTATTTTTTGTGAGGAAATGACTGTTATATAACAGGAATAAACTGGTTTTGTGGAAGTTTCATTAAATGTAACCCAAAACAATAAAATGTAATTAGTCATTACTTCAGGAACTTGCTGTTTCTGGAAAGTGATCAACTTCGGGGTGGTAATAGTGACTCTGCTTCACTTGAAGTTCTACTGTAGTCCATAAATTGCAGAATAAAGTCTGTAAATATATAATACTGTAAATCACTTGGCAGGATGCATTAACTTAGTATCTAACTTTATGGGCTTCATTGCAGCTTTGTATTACAGATACGAACTCTGTAGAGAAATGTTCTAAGTTGAGAACGTTCGGGGAAAATGTTCTGATTTCTGCACGGTCCGAGTTGGCTTTTAAGACAGGAGATTGTTTACAGTAAGTCTGGTTTAAACCGTTACAATAAGAGAGAGAATGAAAAATAAGTATATCTTTTAGCTTTAAGAAACAATAGAAGAATATACTTATTTTGAAAGGATAAATAAAAGATGTAAGGCTGGGTGGCCAGGTGGAGCCTGTGGAGGGAAAGGGAAAAGGGTTAAAACGGATGAAAGGACGTAAAGGATGAAATTTCATATGAGGCACAAATGGAAGAACGAAGCCTGTTAAACACTGGAAAAAATGATGTCATGATTTGGGCGAGTCATGTCGAGTTGCAGTTACCGCATTAAGGAGGGAGAGCAGAGGGCCGTGTGGCTCGACATCCGTATAAAAGGCTAACAAATGAAAATGTCAAAGAGAGTCACACCTCATTTCTGGCAACATGCTGGGGCCATTTTGTGTAAAGAACCCAAAAAACATAAATAGAGCGCCATAAAATCCCACGCTGGCACAAAAAGTGTTTCCATTGTCTTGGAATCATTGTCTTTTGCACAAACAATAAGTTGACTAGTTATTTCATTCTTGCAGGATGACGAGGATGATGGCGTGCCGAAGAAGAAGTGGCCGACAGTAGACGCTTCTTACTATGGAGGGCGTGGAGTCGGGGGGATTAAAAGGATGGAGGTGAGAACACGTGATTATGCAATATGAAAAAGAAATACTATACATTGTACACACACATGTGCCCCCCGCCCCCCACCCCAATTTCCCCCCTCCCCCCCAACCCAACTTAACTTTTCTTGCTTCCCGGTAAATTAATCTGAGCAACTGTATAACCAAGAGCAATTTCCCTCTGGGATTAATAAAGTTCTTTGAATCTTGAATGCCGATTTACTGTACATACTTTTAAACTATTGGAAGCAACCCTGACTTCAAAGCACTATTCACACCCAAGTGCTAAAATCTAACTTATTCCAATGCAGACATAAAACCTCTATTTACAATGCAAACTTCAAAAAGTACATATGAAATATCCAGCTGCTTTCACCCAGATGTGTACCCAAAACTTGCAGCCCAAGAAAATAATATTACCACGCATAATTTACAGTAATGGCAAATGACCAAGTAGACATTGTGTAATGCTGTGACACCATAACGTCTCTTTCTACAAGCACATAGTCAGCATCCACTCTTCTTGGAAGGCTGTCCACAATATTTTGGAGAGTTGCTGTGGGAATTCATGTCTATTCATTCTGTAGAGCATTTACAGACACAAGAAGATCTGGCTCACAATCTCCATTCAAGTTCATCCCAAAGGTGCTCGATGAGGTTGAGGTCAGGGTTCTGTGTTAGGCCCAGTCAAGTTCTTCCACACGAAACTCATCAAACCATGTCTTTATAGTCCTTGCCATGTGCACTGGGGCTCAGTCAGGTTGGAATAGAAAAAGGCCTTCCCCAAACTGTTGCCTAAAATTGGAAGCATAGGGTTGTCAAAGATGTCTTGGTCTACTGAAGGATTAAGATTGTCCTTCACTGAGGATAAGGGGCCTGATTGAAACACCTGAATTTAATAATTAACAGGTTTGTCCAAATACGTTTGTCCAGCTAGTGTAAGTATTAGGGCTGGGACTCGATTAAAAAAAAAAAATCTAATTAATTAGAGGCTTTGTAATTAATTAATCGAAATTAATCGCATAAAAATATTTGACCTTATTTTATATCATCCTAGGTGATACTTGTGCTGCGATGATATGCGAATTCCTTGTTGCATAGCTTGCACACAACCATGCTCTTATCGACGCTTCCATCCATTCGTTTTTTATAACAAAATTTCCCATCCACATTGTAATATATTTGAGTTTGATGTTAATTCACTGGCGGGCCACCAGGGGGAAATATGGCGCTGTATACCATATGTGTCTTGTGCACTGAATGCAGTAAAAGAAGAATACCGTTTTCTCCATGCTTCCATTTCTGTTCCTCTGGTTGTCTCACACAAAAAGCAAGTAATATTATCCATGTTAGTTGTGCATATTGATGCAAACATAACAGACAGGGCCAACCAAAGCGGTCTCATCAGCTTCTTTGTCCATGTTCACTGTGGTTTGTTTTTGTTTGTATGCTAGTTGGTGCTCCAGTATAATCGGTCCGCCGAAACTCATCCAGTGTGAAACATTCCGCGGTGCAAAAATAAGTGCGATAAAAATGCGTTAAAAGAATTTACCCGTTATTTTTGTGTAATTAATTAATCTAAATTAACGCGTTAAAGTCCCGGCCCTAGTAAGTATCTTTGTCTTCCAGGTACGCTGGGGTGAGAAGGGATCAACTGAAGAGGGCGCTAAACTGGAAAAAGCAAAGAATGCCAGGGTGAAGATGCCAGAACAAGAGTTTGACGAGCCACAGACCCGGGTCCTGAACAATGGCATGCATAAATCCATGGGTCGTCGAAAGTGGTACTCTCCAATTAAGGTAGGCATGGTTTTTGTTTTTTTCCAGTTAAATAGGATGCCCCAAGGTGACATGGTGGCTCCCGGGATTTGATCATGAGATTGGGTTACAGCCTTTGCTGGGAGATTTCTATGTTCTTGCTGTCTTCTCAAGAGCATCCTCAAGGTTATTTGGTTTTGTCCCATTTCCAAATCCACAACAAGGGTTGCTTCTAATCGGCGACTTCAAATTATCCCCCTGTTGTAAGGCTCATATTGTGCCTTTTCATGGACAAACCTTAACCTGGATTATGGCACCAATGACCCCGATCAGGATAAGGTGCTTCCTGAAGAATAAATAGGGGGAAAAATGAAATAAGGAAAAGGAAGAAGGAAGAAGAATGCTACACCTTCTTCCAATGGCCTGCCTGTGATGGTTAGGTGTTCACATACATTTAGCATATTGTGATGATATGTGTTGTCCATCACTCTGTGTAACAAGTGCATTTTATGGATAATTAAAAAAAAAACCTTTGTAGGGGCATTGGTGGCTCAGTGGTAGGTCTTTCACCTGCCATGCAGAAGGCTTGGGTTTAATTCCCAGCCAATGCCCAAACCCCTTCCAGTTCTGGATAAAAGCCTGGATAAAATCATAGGGTTGCATCAAGAAGGCCATCCGGGATAAACCCTATGCCTAGTTTTCTGCGGATCAAATGGTCCGCTGTGGTGACCCCTTATCAGAAGCAGCTGAAAGATTAACAACATATAAAACCATAATGAACACATCCTTATCATCTAAACCTGCCGAATTTCACTAGAATCTTTGTGAATAAGATTTTGGATCCTGCTTGCGTTTCTTTCCTCTGTGCTTTTCTTTCACTAATCAGCCTTAGTCCACTGTTTGACCCGCTGTTTGTGCAGACAGGATATGGTGTGTAAATATTTGGGAATAAATGGTGGATCTAGTCAAGCAATTGACACGATCGAGGGCTTTTTCTGGTTATGCTTACAAAATAGTCAAAATAGTGTTTAGATGTTTCTCGTGTTGTGTCCCAGATTTTTTCACGTGATCATCCTTTTGTGTCTATTCTACGGAGCACCTAAAGTAACACAAAAGAAAGAGGGAAAGTAGAAGAGGTTCTTCATGACGAGAACAAGTTTTCATAACCAAAAATCATAACACAAAAGGCGGGATTTCTTAACCACACACAAGCTGACAGTTTTGCAATCATCATTATTATAAAGGTGGTACAATGGCGTAGTGGTTAGCACTGTCACCTTGCACTTCTAGGGTCCAGGTTCAATTCCTGCCTCGGGGTCTGTGTGCACGGAGTTTGCATGTTCTCCCCATGCTTGGTGGGTTTCCTCTGGGTACTCCGGTTTCCTCCCACAGTACAAAGACCTGCAGATTAGGCTACTTGGTGTTCCCAGATTGCCTATTGTGTGTTAATGCGATGGATTGGCTCCCTGTCCAGGATGTACCCTCCCTCCTACCCTAAGTCTAATGGGATAGGTTCCAGCCCCCCCTGCGACTATGTATACAGGTGAAGTGATATAGAACATGAGTGAGTAAGTGATCATTATTATTGATAAATCACTCGCTTATACTGTACATAAATGGACAGATATTTAGCAATTAATAAATATTGTGCTAAACTGTGCTAAAAACACAATGATTTAAATCCTGCATTCACGTTCGAGGTTTCAAGGCAGGAATTCTTAATCTCACACCAAGGCTTACAATTTTGCTATATACGCTACTTTACAAAGAAATCAATAAAACATAAGTTTACAATCTCGGGAGGTTTTTTTCCTTTGTATTTTTTCCCTGTAATGTCTCACTTGTCTTTCTTGTCCGTTAAGGGGCTTAGTAATATTCCATATACATGACATCTAATTTTATTTTTAATATATTATTCACACGATACATGCCACATGTCAACTTAAGTTCACATGAGTTACTTCAGGGACATGTCAGACATTTCCATGTTACTCACATAAACAGTTGTCTGACATGAGTCCCAGCTGACAGACATAGCGTACGACAAGCTGTCCCGAATTTCCTTCACCTTTTTTTACCGCATGACCTAAACTGCACATGTGGTGAAAGGAATTTACATTATTCCATATGCTTGCTTCCAACCGGTGGGGGTCGTTATAACTTCCAGGAGAGCAAGACAGCCAAGCCAAAGAACTGGGGCTCTCTAAATTATGCAATGGTTGTCTTTTTTCGATGCCTACATTACACTTTCTCTAAATATTGATGATTTTTGACTTCTTGCCATCATGTTTTCATAAAACTTTAGAAGGACTAACCAAAGGAAGAAAGAGACATGAGTTCTGTTCTATTATGAGTTTGCATTGCAAAAGGGTAAACTGATACATGGACATGTTTCTCCTACATCTTGGACACCTTGGAGTGGTTCTTATTAAGGGTTTGTTCTAATTTTTGGATTCAAATTTGGTGGGTATTTTGTTTGGCCTTTCATCTAGGACAAAGTATGTTGTTCTTATGACAAAGTGCAAATCCATCCATCCATCCATCCATTAAGGAACCACTGTAGTCCAACTAGAGACCGTGAAGACCAAAGGAGACCATTGTATTTATTCTTATTTTTAGGACCTCCGTTCAACATTTGCACAATACAGGTAATTTATGAATGCAAATTACCTTAATCTGCATGTCTTTGAACTGCGAGAGGAAACTGAAGGTGCAAGTCCACAGAGCTAATCACTAAGCCATCATGTCGCCTAAGTGCTAATGCTTCCCTAAATAATGCCTACCGTAAAATCAGATTTTCACATAAAATGCCATGAGATCCTTTTCCTGCACTCTGGCCTAATCCCATGTATATATTTTGTGTTTTTCCAGGGTAAACTGGATGCCCTGTGGGTACTGCTGAAGAAAGGCTATGACAGGGTGTCTATCATGAGACCACACCCAGGAGACAAGGTAAGGACCTTAAAAACAAACTAGTAATTGTCAAAGTTATAGAAATATATAACCAATTTGAAATTTTTTAAAAAGATATGTGCACTAATTGGAAAATCATAACATGTGACATGTTCAGTGATGCCACAGCTATGCAGGTTTTATCAGCTTGTTCCTTTTAATCAATAGATGAAATATAATAGCCCATTTTTGGATGCCATGCCTTTCAGCCAGAACAAAAGTAATAGATATAGGAAAAAGTTTAGGCTCTAAAACTGAGCCTTGTGGCACACCAAACTTTTTTTTTTTTTTTTTTTTTGCAAAGAGATGCCTCAAATTTGTTAGAGAGGATCTTTGCAAAATTACCTGCATTTTTGGATTGATTGAATTATATCTGGGAAAACATTATGCAGCAGTTATGCAAAAACAAAAAGGTACCTAAATATAGCTTACTGTACTGTATATCTGCAACCCATATGTCATCTAAACCAACATTTTCCTCCTGGAAATACTTTACAAATTAACCAGTCTACACATCTTGCAGCAATTGAGGATTTTAGAAAAAACTACTATAGATACAAAATGAAATCCATTTTATATTCATCGATGTAAATATTCTGTCAGCAAAGGGAAAAAACTTTTTTAAAGTGGGTTAATCTATTCATTCTGCCCCTTACACTATAAAACTGTCAGTCACCGCCATAAGACTTGGCGTCATTAAGTCTTTGTGGGGCCAGATGAAAGCAGAGGAACTCAGCAACATCCTACAGCTAGAGGGGAAATGAATACCAGATTCCCCCAGCACAGAAACACTCGCATGTATATCATAGGATAGATCTAAGGGATTATCAACGCACACAGCTTATATAACATATTCTCTATAGTATATTCAGCATGATAAGATGTTTGAAAATTTGTGAGATGTTCATGATGACTTCCATTTATACTTAGTTCTAGATATAAAACATTTGGCATGGGGGCTGTACTGTTAATGTTAAGGCAGAATATGCAGAATATGTTTGCCATTTAATGTTTGTGTCTTGAACGTGAAATTTACATGAAACAATTGCTTATAGGTTATATATTATCATCTAAAATTAATCAAGACTCAAGTTATAGAAAAATACAACAACTTTACTTGTAACACATTACTCATTAAACAATATTAGAATTAAAATCCAAAACTTTCAAATTTGAAAATTAATGCCATGGACAGGAAACGACTTAAAGAATTTGCTTCTGATGATGATTACATTTGCTTTGCAAAGCTTAATCTATGTGTAAATTCGAACAAATCGTCTAATGTCCAGTATATTGTATATATGTGTGTGTGTGTGTGTGTGTATATGTGTTTGAGGATGTGGGATAAATGAGTCGGCCTCATCGGCTTCAATGAATCAGTGCAGGAGCACGATGATAGTAAATGTATGTGGAATCTGGGGTTCCCCTCGAGATTCAAAAGCACAGAGACAAGAATGTTACATGTCACACGTGTGAGATTTATTTCCTTAGGTGCGGTTACAGTGTGGGGAAAGGGGACAGAGATTTAGTCAAGTGGATTGGTATGATTTACATTGTTCGTGTCAAAAGCATATAATTCTCACTTTGTTGAACTTAAGAACAAATCCGACTTATGAACATGCTCCCGGAATGTAACTAACAGATGCTGTGAGTAGTTTCTAACTTAAACTACAAAACCATGTCACAAGATGCAACCCATAGTCATGGAAAAGATGACAAATTATTGGCTTGCCTAATGCAAAGACAAAGACATGCAAAAACTAAGGAGATTGCTGGGATTATTGGAGCTGGGTTGATAACAGTGCAACATGATTTTTTTTCCTGGATAAAATTCCACGCGCTGCTAAAAAAAAATCTTTTTTGTTGTATCATGTACAGTTTTAATGGAAATTATGGGTTTTTGACATCATACAGTAGATAAGGAATTCTCAACCCTAATCCTGGAGGACCACTGCCTTAAATATTTAAAGTTTTCTTGCTTTCTAGGTATTTTAAGTATTTTCCCTCCTCTAACACACTAAGAAAAGACTGTTAATTACTGTAATTGGATGTTGATTAGAGCAGCGCCGGATACTGACTATAAGCTGAAATCTATGACAAAATGTTTTAGATAGCATTTAACTGTAACCTGCTGACTAAATTAGGCTACTGTGTAAATACATAATGCTGTTGTCTCTTGCAAACCCCATGCGATAGAAGAGTTCTCATTCCCAACATGTTTAGCAAGTAAAATTAAACCAAAAGACGCAGTTTTACTTTCAAGAAATCCTAAAATCCTTTGAAAGCCTGTTCCCTGGGTGTTATTAAAACCTTTGTGCTCAACCGTCAAGAAGAATCGTAGTTGCAAAAGAATCATGGAAGATTATGATTGGAGATCACTTGAAGTTGCATCGTATAAATCTAAATGCACTGTGTTGAATGACATGACATGCACTCTATGTAAATATCTTTTAATATTTTTTTTGTTACATTATAAATGCTATAAATGTATTTATTCTGAAATAACAAACAGACTATAAACCAGTGTCTTGTGTAACGCTTTAAATGAGGTATGTGGGTAAGCCGGTCTCAGGGCATGTGCTTGTCTTTGCCAGCTTGTTCTTAAACATCTCTCTATCCGTATCCAAAGATAAACATCCAATGGACTTTCACATGCCAAGCTTCGTTTCCCAGGCCAAGATACATAATAGAAAATAGTATTCGTTTGCTAATGCCAGTGTCAGTAATGGCAGCCATTAAAGACATGGTTCATTTGGCGGATATGAATTTTTGCTTGCGTTATACTGTAGTTCTGGCTCACAGCATGGATTGGCAAGGAGATAAAGACGCAATCACAGCTGAGTTGAACTTTATATTAAAGAGATGCAACATCTTCCAAAACGTGTGCATCAGTTTCCACTCTGTAATTTGGACCTGTATAGAAAGGAGGGGGAGAAAATACCACCCCGTGACGGTCTCGGGCCATGTAATTTGGCATCAAATGAACGTAATCTGTGGTCACGTTGTGCAATCTCAAAAGAGATTGATTTGAGAAAAAAGTCAGAAAGCCACTGTGTGTCACGTTTCTTCCCCTTACTGTGTCTGTGTCGGCCGTGTTTGTGAGGCATGATCGCGGAGGCAAGCTGACGGTTTCATAAAAGTCCTTTATTTTTTGTTCTTCCAAATTAAACACAAGTAAACACAAGTATCCCAACACAAACTAAACTTACTGTAACGGTTGCTAGACGCCTGACTGGAGTCCAGCCAGGCTATTTATAACTAAACTAAAACATAATTACCTCGTTAATCTTCCCTCGGTTCAGGTGAGCTTCTACGTCACCTGACCGAGGGGCAATCTGGGAACTGAAGTCAAAATGCAACTTAAAACAAACTACAACACAAAAACTCAAGAACGGGCGTTAGGCGCCCTCTAGTGGGTAACCGTTACATAACCCCCCCTCTAAAAAATGCTCCTCCCGGAGCATCACCGGAGGCCCCGGACACCCACCCCAATGTTCTACCTTACGCCTCCTGTCCAGGAGGCTGGGTGACGGGGCTGGAGGTATGCTCAGCGGCTGCTGAGCTGAAGACGTGTTCGGCGACTGCCGACCTGGAGACGTGCTCGGCGGCTGCCGACGCGCTGGAGATGTGCTCGGCGGCTGCAGAGCTGGAGATGTGCTCGGCGGCTGCAGAGCTGGAGATGTGCTCGGCGGCTGCAGAGCTGGAGATGTGCTCGGCGGCTGCAGAACTGGAGACGTGCTCGGCGCAGGCGTAGGAGCGGTCACTGTGCTCGACGCAGGCGTTGGAGCGTTCACTGCGCTCGACGCAGGCGTTGGAGCGGTCACTACGCTCGAGGCTGGCGTTGGAGCGGTCACTGCGCTCGACGCGGGCGTTGGAGCGGTCACTGCGCTCGTAGACGGCGTGGAAGCGGTCTCTGCGCTCGTAGACGGCGTGGGAGCGGTCATTGCGCTCGTAGATGGCGTGGGAGCGGACCTTGCGCTGGACGACGGCGTTGGAGCGGTTACTGCGCTCGACGCAGGCATCATTGCGCTCGACGACGGCGTGGGAGCGGACACTGCGCTCGTAGACGGCGTGGGAGCGGTCACTGCGCTCGTAGACGGCGTGGGAGCGGTCACTGCGCTCGTAGACAGCGTGGGAGCGGTCACTGCGCTCGTAGACGGCGTGAGAGCGGGCACTGCGCTCGTAGACGGCGTGGGAACGGTCACTGCGCTCGTAGAGGGCGTTGGAGCACACTCGGCGCTCGACGACGACTCTGGAGCGTGCCGTGCATTCGCCAGTTCAACGTCGTCCTCAAAGCCGGGAGGCGGCGGCAGAACAGGTGCATGGGACAGAGGCTGCTGGCGTGCTAGCTCGCTATCCTCGAAGCCGGGAGGCGGCGGCAGAACAGATGCATGGGACAGCGGCTGCTGGCGTGCTAGCTCGCTATCCTCGAAGCCGGGAGGCGGCGGCAGAACAGGTGCATGGGACAGAGGCTGCTGGCGTGCTAGCTCGCTATCCTCGAAGCCGGGAGGCGGCGGCAGAACAGATGCATGGGACAGCGGCTGCTGGCGTGCTAGCTCGCTATCCTCGAAGCCGGGAGGCGGCGGCAGAACAGGTGCAT
Organism: Channallabes apus; assembly: GCA_030522415.1. Lineage (NCBI taxonomy): Eukaryota > Metazoa > Chordata > Actinopteri > Siluriformes > Clariidae > Channallabes > Channallabes apus. The sequence continues at coordinate 40,096,833 of CM060111.1, forward strand.
GGGACAGCGGCTGCTGGCGTGCTAGCTCGCTATCCTCGAAGCCGGGAGGCAACGGCAGAACAGGTGCATGGGACAGCGGCTGCTGGCGTGCTAGCTCGCTATCCTCGAAGCCGGGAGGCGGCGGCAGAACAGATGCATGGGACAGCGGCTGCTGGCGTGCTCGCTCGCTATCCTCGAAGCCGGGAGGCGGCGATGGAGCGTGCACGACACTCTCCTGCAGTGTTGGAGCGTGCACTGCGCTCGACTGCAGCGTGGAAGCGTGCACTGCGCTTGACGATGACGTTGGAGCCTGTGCAGAGCTCGACGACGAGTTTGGAGCTTGAGCAGGGCTCCACAGCGGCGTTGGAGCGTGCACTGCGCTCGACGACGACGTTGGAGCTTTGGCAGAGCTCAACAGCGGCGTTGGAGCGTGCACTGCGCTCGACGACGACGTTGGAGCTTTTGCAGAGCTCACCAGCAGCGTTGGAGCGTGCACTGCGCTCGACGACGACGTGGGAGCTTCGGCAGAGCTCAACAGCGGCGTTGGAGCGCGCCCTGCGCTCGACGACGACGTTGGAGCTTTTGCAGAGCTCACCAGCGGCGTTGGAGCGTTCACTGTGCTTGACTGCAGCGTGGGAGCGTGCACTGCGCTTAACTGCAGCGTTGGAGCGTGCACTGCGCTCGACGACGGCGTGGGAGCTTTGGCAGAGCTCAACAGCGGCGTTGGAGCGCTCACTGCGCTCGACGACGACGTTGGAGCTTTTGCAGAGCTCACCAGCGGCGTTGGAGCGTTCACTGCGCTCGACTGCAGCGTGGGAGCGTGCACTGCGCTTAACTGCAGCGTTGGAGCGTGCACTGCGCTCGACGACGGCGTGGGAGCTTTGGCAGAGCTCAACAGCGGCGTTGGAGCGCTCACTGCGCTCGACGACGACGTTGGAGCTTTTGCAGAGCTCACCAGCGGCGTTGGAGCGTTCACTGCGCTCGACTGCAGCGTGGGAGCGTGCACTGCGCTTAACTGCAGCGTGGGAGCGTGCACTGCGCTCGACGACGGCGTGGGAGCTTTGGCAGAGCTCAACAGCGGCGTTGGAGCGCTCACTGCGCTCGACGACGACGTTGGAGCTTTTGCAGAGCTCACCAGCGGCGTTGGAGCGTTCACTGCGCTCGACTGCAGCGTGGGAGCGTGCACTGCGCTTAACTGCAGCGTGGGAGCGTGCACTGCGCTCGACGACGGCGTGGGAGCTTTGGCAGAGCTCAACAGCGGCGTTGGAGCGCTCACTGCGCTCGACGACGACGTTGGAGCTTTTGCAGAGCTCACCAGCAGCGTTGGAGCGTCCACTGCGCTCGACTGCAGCGTGGGAGCGTGCACTGCGCCCAACTGCAGCGTTGGAGCGTGCACTGCGCTCGACGACGGCGTGGGAGCTTTGGCAGAGCTCAACAGCGGCGTTGGAGCGCTCACTGCGCTCGACGACGGCGTGGGAGCGTGCACTGCGCTTAACTGCAGCGTGGGAGCGTGCACTGCGCTCGACGACGGCGTGGGAGCTTTGGCAGAGCTCAACAGCGGCGTTGGAGCGCTCACTGCGCTCGACGACGACGTTGGAGCTTTTGCAGAGCTCACCAGCAGCGTTGGAGCGTGCACAGCGCTCTCCTGCAGCGTTGGAGCATGCACAGCGCTCTCCTGCAGCGTTGGCGCATGCACAGCGCTTTCCTGCAGCGTTGGAGCGTGCACAGCGCTCTCCTGCAGCGTTGGCGCATGCACAGCGCTTTCCTGCAGCGTTGGAGCGTGCACGGCGCTCTCCTGCAGCGTTGGCGCATGCACAGTGCTTCCCTGCAGCGTTGGAGCGTGCACAGCGCTCTCCTGCAGCGTTGGAGCATGCACAGCGCTCTCCTGCAGCGTTGGCGCATGCACAGCGCTTTCCTGCAGCGTTGGAGCGTGCACAGCGCTCTCCTGCAGTGTTGGAGCATGCACAGCGCTCTCCTGCAGCGTTGGAGCGTGCACAGCGCTCTCCTGCAGTGTTGGAGCATGCACAGCGCTCTCCTGCAGCGTTGGAGCGTGCACAGCGCTCTCCTGCAGTGTTGGAGCGTGCACGGCGCCTTCTTGCAGCCTTGGAGCGTGCACAGCGCTCTCCTGCAGTGTTGGAGCATGCACAGCGCTTTCCTGCAGCCTTGGAGCATGCACAGCGCTTTCCGGCAGCGTTGGAGCGTGCACAGCGCTCTCCTGCAGCGTTGGAGCGTGCACAGCGCTCTCCTGCAGCGTTGGAGCGTGCACAGCGCTCTCCTGCAGCGTTGGAGCATGCACAGCGCTCTCCTGCAGCGTTGGAGCGTGCACGGCGCTCTCCTGCAGCGTTGGCGAGGGAGGAAAAAGCTCCGAGCCTGCTTCGCGGTTGTCCTGGAAGTGGAGGATCATGCGCTGCATCTCCTCCACCTGCTCCCGTATTTCTCGCACTTGCTCCGGCTCTGGAAACCACCACCTGAGCTCCTTTTGCTGCTGCTCTGCCTGAGGTTCTCTCTTCCCCGCGTCACCGCCGTACTTGGGCTTCCTCGCCCTTCTCTTCCGGCCGGTGCGGGGAACCACGTGACCCCGCGTTGCGTCGCTACCAAATGGCGTCCGCCGAATGGCGAGCCTGCAGCCCTCCCAGCTTTGTGGTGTCTCTCTCTCTCTCCTCTCGCTGCTCTCTCCCAGGTGCTCCCGCTCCTGCTTTACCAGCTGGTTGTAATTCCAGCTCCTGAGCAGATCCACCTCGCCGTTCTCCAACCAGCAGTAATCCCACTCGCCATACTCCTCTTCCTCGCTGTTCTCCTGCCAATCCGCCAGCTCGGGCGAGATGGCTATCGCACCCCCCCCAAAAAACTTCAGGAGGGGATCCTCCGCCATGCCACTTGTTAGGTCTAGCAATCTGTCACGTTTCTTCCCCTTACTGTGTCTGTGTCGGCCGTGTTTGTGAGGCATGATCGCGGAGGCAAGCTGACGGTTTCATAAAAGTCCTTTATTTTTTGTTCTTCCAAATTAAACACAAGTAAACACAAGTATCCCAACACAAACTAAACTTACTGTAACGGTTGCTAGACGCCTGACTGGAGTCCAGCCAGGCTATTTATAACTAAACTAAAACATAATTACCTCGTTAATCTTCCCTCGGTTCAGGTGAGCTTCTACGTCACCTGACCGAGGGGCAATCTGGGAACTGAAGTCAAAATGCAACTTAAAACAAACTACAACACAAAAACTCAAGAACGGGCGTTAGGCGCCCTCTAGTGGGTAACCGTTACACTGTGAGCTAATATAGATTCGATTTAGATTTAAATTGTCTGCTGCATTACTGAGAAAACCAGTGCACTGATTCTACACAATGCAACAATACGCTATGAAGTGATCTGCTACGGACAGAAATGCAGAAAAAATGAACGGCTTTATTGGTTAAATAAAGCCGCAATCGGTGCCAAAGCCACAAGGGACCAGTTTGAACAAAGAGACGCACCCTTTAAGGAGTGTGCTGGACGAGCTGTCATTGTTATTACAAAATGCACACACACCCACACTTTCTCCAGAGAGTCAGTGCTTGGTTTCAAATCCGAGCCTTGCTGTGAGTCAGGATTGGCCTCAGCTGTAGGCTTAACCAGTGGCCATTCTTCTGTTACGAAGCGATTCCACTGAGATTTCCAAATTTCATCGACGTATTTGTGTTGGACTCCATGCCTGAGACCATCCTTTGTTTTCACAATGTCATTGTAGAGTAACTAGGCATCAAGGACAACCGGCTTTAGATTATTACTCATAAATGTAAACATAAAATGTTGATTCATTCATTCTTTCATCTTCTGCACCGCTTACCCCATACAGGGTCATAGGGTTCGTGGAGCCTGTTCAAGGACACTCTGGGCACGAGGTGGGGTACACCCACGACAGGATGTCAAACCTTCACAGAGAACACGTTGAATTTATTAGTGTGAATTTGGTGGAATCTTGGTCACATTCAGTCAGGTTCTGATATCTGTGTTAAGGGATCAGGGGTAGCACAGTCGTTACCGTCCCAGGTACAAAACCCATTTCCCAATTTTTGGAAGGAGTCGTTATCGGTTTGTAGTATCAACACTGCTTCCAGCTCTTATCAGGTAAGCATCTTGCTTCCTGGATGTTCTGTAACATTAACATAGCTGTAAATGGATAAACGTATGATTTGTCATCGGGTGCGTTCCGATCGGCTTGAAGTTCACACAGGGTGCGCAGCGAGTTCAGCCATGTTAAGTGCGATTGCAAACCGCAGGTCGCGAAATTACTCAGTTCAAAGGGAATCGTGAATGGTGTAGGGAACAACTAAACAACAGGTCTTTACTTCAAGAAAGATTTCCTACCAGCCACTGCGCCTCACTGGAGCACGAAAAAAATGGAAGTTGAAAAGTCATTTATATATTTATTATCATTATTATACAGGATGAAGTATCGTCATAAGAAACGTTGTACACATTTCAATAGTATACATTCCAGCAGCAGGTATCCGATGTGCCCAAGTTACCAGGGTAACAGGTTACCAGGGAGGAAGTGACGTCTGTGCTAGTGATGTATGAGATGATGATTAGATGATGAATTTTGTCCAGAAAAGTTCCCCTAACCGACATTCCCTGCACAGGGAGTAGGGCGCACTGTTTGAAATACACTGTGGAACGGAACACAGCCATTATTAAGATTATTATTTGTAATGTTAAAGGAAAATAATCTGTGGTATAACAATATCAGGCGGCACGGTGGTGTAGTGGTTAGCACTGTCGCCTTGCACCTCCAGGGTCCGGGTTCGATTCCCGGCCAGGCTCGATTCCCGTCTCTGTGTGCATGGAGTTTGCATGTTCTCCCCGTGCTTGGTGGGTTTCCTCCGGGTACTCCGGTTTCCTTCCACAGTCCAAAGACATGCAGATTAGGCTAATTGGAGTGTGTGTGTGTGTGTGTGTGCTCTGCGATGGATTGGCTGTGTACCCTGCCTCGTGCCCTGAGTCTCCTGGGATAGGCTCCAGGTCCCCGCGACCCTAAATACAGGATAAAGCGGTATAGAAGATGAATGAATGAATGACAATATCAAAGCAGAAACTCAAACATTGAATGAGTATTGTAATATAGTTGTAACAATGATGTACAGTAATTATGTCCACTGTATAGTGCACATCCATGATCCCTTAGGTTTCTAACAGGGTTAAGAATTCCGATTAGAGATGGACCCAACAGCTTCCCACGCACATTGTGTGTAACACGTGTCACACATCTCTTAGTGTTGTGATGATCTTAATGTCTTCTATTAAGATCTTGGTACATCTTTGTCTTCATTGAACAAGTCTTCATTAGTCTTCTGATGTCTTCAAACAACATTCCTTCCTAAGTCTTCAATTCTAATCAATGAGCCTTTGGTTTCAATCCATAAGTCTCATCAAGACTTCATAAGTCTTCCCCTTCAATGAAGAAGACTTCATTCTGATGAGCTACAAAGACTTATTAACGCTTACAAAGACTTGTTGCTTAAAGACATAGACATATGAAGACTTGATGAATGAAAAAGACTTATTGCTTGAAGACATTAACTTAGGGGCTTTGGTGACTTGGTGGTAAGTATCTCACCAAATATGAAGTATGAAGTACCTGTCATGCAAAAGGCATGAATTCAATTCCGAGCCGATGCCCAAAATCCAGCCACTTGATGTGGTGACGGTTCCAAGCCAGGATAAAATGGGAGGGTTGCGTCAGAAAGGACATCCGGTGTAAAATCTTGTGTGCGGATCAGATGGTCCGCTGTGGTGACCACGACGGGAGCAACTGAAAGATCAACAACAACATTGCTTGAAGACAAAGACTTACAAAGACCTGAGAAGACTGATTGAAATGGAAGATCTATGTTTCATTTTCTTTCAAAAATATTACCATGAGTAGCATCTTAGCTCTCAAATCACTGTACTGTAAGTTGTCTAAACTGAATCACATCTTATACAGAAATCATGTAAACAGTATACACCCTATCCAGTGATCCAGTGGTAAGCAGGAAACACTCTCACAGAAGCAACCGGAGTCCGACTCAGACCATCGGTTTGGTATTAGCTTTGTTTTGAGGTTGTTTTTGCAATGTTGTGTCAGAGGTATTATCCTTTTGTCATAAAGTCGATGTTGTTTTTCCGACGTAATTTCATCAAAGTAATTCTAACGTTCAAAAACAGCCGAATACCGACACTCTCTGAATATCATAGCATTGCCAAAGTAACATCACCACAAAGTTTTGACAGACAAAAATACCTCTGCTTTGTGTTAGGCCACCTGACTCTTGATTATTTTCCTATACCTGCACATCTATATACATTCTGCCCATCAGTATGTTAAATACCTCTGATGTTCCAGAGTGTGTTAATTCAAGTGAGCAATGATGGTCTGTTGCTCCCTTGGAGTTTCATAGGTTAAATTATGAAACAGGGTTGTTGATCTAGGCTAGAAACAGCTGTGAGCTTTTACACACACACACACACACGCTTGTACAGATGTGCTGTGAGGCATCTGTTCTGTGTTGGCATTTGGATCTCTTTCAATACATAGAGTGCACAGAATGTAAGCACTTCACTCACGGACTGTCCAGGAAAACCAGTACCGAGGTCCTCTTCGAGCAGTTTGCTCCAGTGTGAGGGGGGTTTCACTAAAACATTAATACACACCCCCTGCTAATTAGCTGCAAGAAATGAGTAGAAATAAGTCTAGATTTTGCATTTGGCTCAAAATGAATACTTTATTCAGAAACTTTATTCACAAAACAAGGGCCTAGTCAGCAGTTTAAGAGACCTGGACTCGGTTTCGGAATATGATGCGTGTAGATTTTTTTTTTACAAATCATCGAGCCTGACCCAGATTCCAAACATCAGCGAGCAGTTGTGTATCTCAGTCGGTTTACACGAAGCAGCTGTGCTCGTGCATGGTTTTAAACATGTAGGGAGATTATCTAATTTTTGAAAATTGCTGCCTGTGAATGCGACCATATGGCTGTCTGTGCCATGCGTGACACTGACAACGTGTTTCACTTTAACGTTTCCCGAAGTGAATTTGTTTTTCACATTTGAGGAATATATATTTACACTGCGTTCCAAATTATTATGCAAATAATATCTCTCTCTGATTTCCATAATTAGTCAGTCAGTATAATTTTCCAGTCATCAACTATTAGGGTATAATTTGAATTTTATTGAACAAACCTCCTAATGATAATATTTATTTTAAAAATAAAAAACTGAAAACGTACTGTTCCAAATTATTCTGCACAACAGAGTTAAAACATTTTATAGGTTGTAAAGAACTGAAAATGGGCTCTTGTTGAATTTGCAGCATTAGGAGGTCATATTGACTGAAATCAAAAACTATTTCAATCAAAAACATCCTAACAGGGCTACATGTTACATCTTAACATATGACCCCTTTTTTGACATCACCTTCACAATTCTTGCATCCATTGAACTTGTGAGTTTTTGGACAGTTTCTGCTTGAATTTCTTTGCAGGATGTCAGAATAGCCTCTCAGAGCTGCTGTTTTGAATCAAACTGCCTCCCTCCCTCATAGATCTTTAGAGGATGCTCCAAAGTTTCTCAATGGGGTTGAGGTCAGGGGAGGATGGTGGCCGCACCATGAGTTTCTCTTCTTATATTCCCATAGCAGCCAATGACACAGAGGTATTCTTTGCAGCATGAGATGGTGCATTGTCGTGCATGAAAATGATTTTATTACGGAAGCCACGGTTCTTCTTTTTGTACCATGGAAGAAAGTGGTCAGTCAGTATACTTTGCAGAGGTCATTTTCACACCTTCAGGGACCCTACAGTGGCCGACCAGCTCTCTCCCCATGATTCTGGCCCAAAACATGACTCCGGCACCTCCTTGTTGACGTCGCAGCCTTGTTGGGACATGGTGGCCATCCAACAACCATCCACTACTCCATCCACCTGGACCATCCAGGGTTGCACTACACTCATTAGTAAACAAGACTGTTTAAAAACTTGTCTTCATGTATGCCTGGGCCCACTGCAACCGTTTCTGCTTGTGAGCATTGATTAGGGGCCGAATAGTAGGTTTATGCACAACTGCAAGCCTCTAAAGGATCCTACACCTTGAGGTTCGCGGGATTCCAGAGGCACCAGCAGCTTCAAATACCTGTTTGCTGCTTTGTAATGGCATTTCAGCAGCTGCTCTCTTAATCTGATGAATTTGTCTTGCAGAAACCTTCTTCATTCTGCCTTTATCTGCACGAACCTGTCTGTGCTCTGAATCATAAAATATCTTCATAAAATATCTAATGTTTTTATACCTTGTCCAAGGCATTGCAATATTTGATGCTTTTCGGGAGCAGAGATCCTTATTCTTTCCCATATTGCTTGAAACCTGCGGCCTGCTTAATAATGTGGAACAACCTTCTTCAGTACTTTTCCTTTAATTGGGCTCATCTGGCAAACTAATTATCACACGTGTCTGAGATTCATTTCAGTGATCCAAAGAGCCCTGAGACACAACACCATCCATGAGTTTAATTTCAAATCAAATTAAAATTTTATTCGTCACATACACAGTCATACACAGTACGATATGCAGTGAGATGCTTATACGACCACCAGTGACCTTAAAAAGAGAATTAAAGCTTATAATAAGAAATAAATATGAATAAAAGAAATACGATAGAAAATTAATTTAACTAGGATAAAAATAGAAATATACTGTACAATAGAACATTTAAGAAATTTTTTAATTTGTTTAAGAAATATGGTGTGTACATACGCATAAAAAAAAGTGACTTACTAAGGTGCGTTATTAAAGTGTCTTTGTGCAATAGTCCAGAATGTAAACATAAACATGTAAGTGTAGATATGCGTGGATTTGTCCATAGTGTCCATGGATGTTAAAAGATTCTGTTAGTTCTGTATGGTGGTGTGGTTGAGAGACCTTATCGCCTGCGGGAAGAAGCTCCTCCTCAGTCTCTCTGTGTTGGCCTTCAGGGAGCGGAATCTCTTTCCAGACCGCAACAGAGAGAACAGTCCATTGTTGGGATGGCTGAGGTCCTTCACGATCTTCCTGGCCTTGGTCCAGCACCGCTTGCTGTAGATGGAGTGCAGGTCAGGGAGCTCAGTGCGGATGATGCGCTCAGCTGATCGCACCACCCTCTGTAGAGCTCGTCTGTCCTGCATGGTGCTGTTCCCGAACCAGGTCGTGATGTTTCTCGTCAGGATGCTCTCTATGGTGCAGGAGTAGAAGTTCCTGAGCACCTTGGAGGGCAGTCTGAAGTCTCTCCAGCGTCTGAGGTGGTAGAGACGCTGTGGGGCCTTTTTCACCACGCTGTTCATGTGACAGGACCATGACAGGCCCGGCATGATCTGTCTTACTGACGTTCAGGAGGAGATTTTGGCCTCCCAGTGTTTCAGATGTCTGTACCTTTATTAGCCCAAATATGGAGAAATGGCCTGGAGCGAGGTCAGGTTTGTACAGGGGATGTGGCAATAACCCTTAGCCGAGTTCCTGTAACGTGCAAGTGGTGTTGGTGAATGATTGTGTGTACAGTTCACACAGACTGCGGCGACTGTTCCGCAAGTCACAACAAGTTATCCATCATTTTTCAAAGATTAGGCCTAACCCTTTACTGAACATTCAGGGGAAAGACTACAATGTCCTCCGAACCAACTTGGTCAGGATCGTCATTCACAGACGTAGACTACAACTCATCCCACAAGTTTGGGATGACTTTCTAACTCCATGGTCGTTTTTATTTCCTTCTACACTGTAAAACGATGCTGAAGTCATCCAAAATATACAGTGCTCTCCTTGATATCTTCTTGATATCTTGATGTTTCTGCTACTTCTGCTCTGTAAATCCTTCATAATGGCTCTAATCTGAGGTGCGGTTTGTTAATTGGTGATTTCTGAGGCTGGTGAAACTAAATGAGTTTTGAAAATGCACTTAAAAATATTGTTCTTGCAAGAACTGTTACACAAAGGGTGACCTCAATGTCTTAAAATAACAACTGACTGTTTTTGTTGTTTTTACATAATTACCTAATACCATATGTGTTATTTCATAGTTTCGAAATTGTTGTAGAACGTAGAAAATAAATCACTTAAAGAAATTAAATCTCAACCCAAACTTTTGAGCGGTAGAGTTCGGTATGTCCTTCTTTAAAACCTTTGCACCATTCAAATGTTTTACTGCGGCTATGAGCCTCATCAACCGATTTATTCATATATATGTATTGCATATTGATATATTGATAAAATGATGAAACATTGTTCACTTGTTCCCGCTGTTCTAGCTTTTAAACTGAGCAGGTTGGACTTCACAGGGGACGACTATCCAATCAGAATGCAGTCTTTGTCTCTTCAAAAACACTTACCGTGTACTGACATAAGTATAAGTCATAATTTCTCCATGCTTGGGGTTTTAGTTAGTCTTGACCCTCCCTGGTCCATCCTTTTCATCATCTGTTCATCTTGAGTCAGGTAGAAACGGTAAAAAGGTCTCAGTTGAAGGCAAGGTTTCCATCGGGATACACACTGAGACTGGAGGATGAAACCAGTGGAAGGACACGTCCCTCGTTATTATATAACTCCTGAAATGAACCAGGGAGGAATCTAGAATTCAGAAACAGTATGAAGGGAAACTGTGAGTCTCTGAGACTGAGAGCCAGAGACAAAAAAAAAATGGCCTGAAGGTTGGAAAATAGAAAAACAGAGGCTGAAATGAATAATTGCTAGGAATATCAGAGATGTAGTGCAAAGGCAGAAGTGATGGACAGAATTCCTGTTGCTTATAAACAAATGCCCTTATTTGTATTATTACTGTTCCTGCATCATTAACATCTAGTGGAGTTTGAGACTGAATGAAGACTTCAGGCTTTGAACCCGTTTTGGGGTTCTGCTCTGCATAAACTTCTTCATTATCTTCCGGGAAAGCCGTGCTCTGTAATTTGCCTCCAGTGTTTCGGGAAACCAACAAGCCACCTCTTCCTGTCGGTGTGATTAAAACCAAGCTTAGGCCTGGCTTGTTCAGGGTAATTAGTGTCAGCAGCGCAGCAGGAGGCTCTGCTTCAGACCCATACCATCGAATACCTTTAGGCTAATAACAAAATCTCGCGTGTGTGTTGCTGTTGGAGCACCCTTTTTACACTCGATGAGGGCGCCATGAGCGTGCTGGACGTTCACATGAAGTCACTTGGATCAGAGGATTTGTTATTCCTGTTTCAAAAGTGCGGTTATTTGATTGCAGGTGTCTGTACCTTTTATATAAAACCAGTGGTTAGCATTGTGGCCTCACACCGTCTGGGCCGAGGGTTTAATTCCACCTCGGGCATGAGGCATGGTACACCCTGGACGGAATGGTACCCCACTTAGGTACCCCACCTTGTCCCCTAGGATAGGCTCCAGCAAAATGTTTGGATTGAAATTATTTATTGGGATTTAACACTTTTCCCATTGTCTTCCAGGGCCGCTGTATGAACATCTCCCGCATCAAGTCAAGCTCGTCTCCGCATTACCCAGCGTACAACCGCCAAACCCCAATCTACACCCCCCAGCAAAGCTGCTCCACTCCTCCTCCTCCTCCACAGAGTCAGCTACCCCCTCCTCCTCTCCCCACCAATCCGTCTCCACCCATCACGCCTCCTCCATCATACACCCCTCCGTCGGCCTGGTCCTCTTCTTCATCATCATCATCATCGCCTGTTTTCTTTGCTTCGCCTTCCCCTCCCGCCTCACCTACAGCACCGTTGCCTCCTCCCCCACTTGCCGCACCTCCGTGCCGGGCCCCTCCTCCTGACCGCCCTCCACCACGCCCTTCCCTCTAGAGCTACGGAGGTGAGTGAAGAATGAGGAAGTCAGTCTGAGTCAGTCAGTCTGTCCTTCACCCTGTTGCGTGTGGCTTTTGACAATAAAAACTGAACGACTGGCCCACCAGTGGGAACAAACACGAGGGGACGCAATAGATTCAGCTGCGAAACTACAGGAAGCACAACATTATAGACCACACTGAACATCAGGCACAAAGCAGGCTTTCGCAACAGACCACTACTACTTAACCCCATGTGTCCAAACGACAGGATGGATGTTCATCTGATGCCATTTGCTGTGCAGTAGAAAAAAAACTAAAAAAATCCATAATGGACCGGTGAATGTTCCATTTAAAGAGTCTATTTAAGGGGAAAAGTTGCAATATGCACACATTTCTTAATTAACACAGCTAATATGCATTTGTGGGTCATTGCTTTTTAAATGAGGAATCATACGTAATATATAATACATAATCATAATCGTACATCAGGCTAAGAAACTTCAGATTAAAAAAATGCTAATTGCTGTAATCTGATATTAGGCATATTTACAAATAACGTAATAACGACTGTGTGATTTTTAAAGAAAATATGATCATCAGATGATACGAGTCAGCAGGAAGCAAATGTAAGACATGTTGCACATGCGGTTACGTCACTGTTAATTAAGGCAAACCCACAGAACAGACTAATATGTGTTATTTTGCTTATTTGAGTTACGCAATCACCTTCACACCCTGTTGACGTTTTGTTTTTATAGGTTTTATTAAAATTTGCACATAGACTTTTAGCAAAACCAGGCGCACAGGCTTTTATTTGACAATGTTAGTCATAATGTATTTCAAATGTTATAGGTTTAGGTTTATTGTTGTTTGATTTTTTTTTTTTTTAATGTTTCACTAAGTATAGGTATTGCGTATTTTCTTTAGTCTTTCATTTAGTCTAGAAATATTGTAATATTACATGCTGGAGTTTATTTCTTGGCACACTTGTTAAGACAAGCGCAGAACCACCGTATGACGAGGGGTGTTCAAGTCAAACCGGGACTTGTGATGGAAGTTATAAAAGCGATTGATTTTTACAGATGGCTTCAGTCGCAGTACGGTGATGCCGAAGTGAAACATTTGACCGGTGCAAATGTTTTAAAGAAGGCCGTACGTCCGTGGACGACAATTTCGGCCAAGGTGGCTCGGAGCCGACTGCAGCTGCTCCTGTGAACTTTCAACAAGTGGAACCCCCGATCCTTAAAAAAACTAAGGATAACTAGTGGAGGAGTTCCTAGGAGGCCAGTGTTTCAGACATGACGCAGGCAGACTGATCATGCCTTCAACTTTCTACCCTGATGGGATACAAGCACTAGTGAGGCCAGGGGTAGCTCAGTGGTTAAGGCATTGGACTACGGTTCGGAAGATCCCAGGTTCAAACCCCACAAGCACCAAGTTGCCACTGTTGGGCCCTTGAGCAAGGCCCTTAACCCTCAACTGCTCAGATGTGTAATGAGATAAAAATGTAAGTCGCTCTGGATAAGAGCATCTGCCAAATGCCGAAATGTAAATGTAAATGTAGTGAAACTCTGGAATAAGTGCATTAGTGTAGCAGGAGATATAAAGTAAGTTTTTTTTACTCTCATTGTGTTGTGTTATTCAAAAGTCCTGCTTTGACTTGAACGCCCCTTGTACATGTTTTTTTTTTTTCATTTGTTATCTTAGCACCACATTAAATCCTGATTTCATTCTTGGCTAGAGTACAATAAGCTTTCTAACTACCCTTAATGCTAAACATCTTCCTTCAGAAACCTGACCCAGATTTATCCACAAGAAGGTGGTGATGGAAATCCTTGTTTCTTGCCAAAAAAAAAGGGAAAGCGATCAGTGTGCCAAAAGTGTGTTTGAAGGATGCTTGTTTTCTCTCTGTATCTGTTGTATATACTTCGTGTCGTTGCGGTATGATCTGTGCATTCAGGTTTGGCTTTCAGCGAATTCGGCTTCTAAATTATTACAGAACGTGTTATGGGCGTGTGCGCGTCTAATACAGGACTGTGTGTGGAATGGTCCTAATACAGAAGACAAAACAAACAAAATGATGATTGAACTGGTTTTGTCGCACATTTTCCTTTTTTTGTTTTTGACACATTTGTTCTGTATCAGTGATAAATAAGAGTTTGTTTTGCATGTGTATTCCTCGAGTGCTGCGGTTGAATTTAGAGAGGATGGAAATCGAAAACCTCATATCAGTGAGTGGAAAAGGACGAGATCGTCTTTTTCAAAGCAGATGTGAAGCACTTTGCAGGGACACGAATACTGAAAATGTATCAGCTGGTACATGTGTGTAGGTGTATATATATATATGTGTGTATATACTGTAGGATACATGTGCTTGTGTGTGTGTTTCTCTTTTTATAAATGCATTTGATAAACTGGTTGCTTTTTTCAGTGTCTAATGCACCACCCTAAAAAAAAAATAAAAAAAAAGTTACCTTTGGGATTTGGCGCTGCATACTGTACTGTAACTCAGGGTTTTGTCAGCACCTGAGCTCTGGTTGGCTCGTGAACAGCCCGGCAGAAGCGTGACCGGAGCTCCAGCACTGCAGCGGCAGCCGACAGCCCTCAGGATCCTGCTCTCTCTCTCATTTCAGGAAGGATTGAATGAACTTCTGGAGACCTTCTCTGCAGCTGGTGTCAGTCCACTCCCTTATACGAGTCAGATTGCGCAACATTCGAGCCATCTCCTACCCAATCCGTGACTGCACTGGTTAGATTTAACATCGCCTGAAGCTCATAGTAACAACACTGCTAACTTGTAACACATGCTGAAGAGGAGCACCGCGCTGCAAGAATAACTAACCTTAATACACAGGAGCTGTTTAGTGCCCTCGTGTTCGACTTTATATCCGAATACACCACATTCTGTTGCTCCGGCTGTTCCTCAACCTCAGCTACATCGGGCTTCTCTACATATATAGATGACAAAAAAGAAGAATGATGAAGTAAGGCTGGTGTTCGAGAGCGTTTGAGTTTTGGACGCTCTTCTGGGTGTGAGCTTTTAGTCTGTAGTTTGTCTGATATGGGTGTTTTTGGGTTTGGGATGGAGCCGTGTACAAATACATAAAGACTCATTTAAATTAGGCAGAAAGACATAGTCTAGCTAAGAAAGAAAGAAAAAAGAAGGAATTAAAGAAAGACAAAACCTACGTACAGTAACAGAAAGAAAGAAAGAAAGAAAGAAAAAAGAAGGAATTAAAGAAGGGCAAAATCTACAGTAACTGAAAGAAAAAGAAAAGCAAAGAAAGAAAAAAGAAGGAATTAAAGAAAGGGAAAATCTACAGTAACAGAAAGAAAAGCAAAGAAAGAAAGAAGAAGGAATTAAAGAAAGGCAAAATCTACAGTAACAGAAAGAAAAAGAAAAGCAAATAAAGAAAAAAGAAGGAATTAAAGAAAGGGAAAATCTACAGTAACAGAAAGAAAAGCAAAGAAAGAAAGAAAAAAGAAGGAATTAAAGAAAGGGAAAATCTACAGTAACAGAAAGAAAAAGAAAAGCAAATAAAGAAAAAAGGAGGAATTAAAGAAAGGCAAAATCTACAGTAACAGAAAGAAAAAGAAAAGCAAATAAAGAAATGAAAAATCAGTGAAGAAAGGAAGAAAAGTAGCTAAGAATGATGGAAGGAAATTAAACAAGAAAAAAAAAGAAATAGTAGCAAAGAAAGAAAGGAACATAGATAATCCAGCTGAGAAAGAGATGGAAGGAAAGAAAGAAAGCAGGAAAAAGCAGCTAAGAAAGAGACACATCTAGCCAAGTAAAGAGACAGTCTAGAGCAAAAATTACGTTAAAAAAAAAAAAACAATGTCTAAGAAAGAAAGACAGTCGAGCTAAGAAAGGAGTAAACAAAAAAAAATGAAACCTACTGTATATACAGTAATGTAGAAAGACAGAAAGAAATTTACAGCTAAAAGAGAAACAGACTAAGAAAGAATGTCACAAGCTCATAGTTGGTCTGAACTAAGGGACTGAGCAGGACTGCTTTTTTCTTCTCCCACTCGTCTGTTCACTTCAGTTTCCTCAACAATATAAACACACTCATCGCCTAATTTAAACCCTGTGACCCTGACCAGCCTTTTTTTTCACCTTAATGAGAGAACACACACACACCAGTAAATCTTGCACTATTTTTATTGCATCCTGACGCACACCTCGTGTCCCACCATGGGGGCGACGTTTTTCTTAATAACACCAGATTAAAAATGCAGCACCTCGTTTATTCGACCCAGGAGTCTCAGACCCAGGAGGCCAACCAAACTCCAACACACTCCAACACCATCCTCACATCATCATCTGTTCTTCCCCTACATCTCAGGATATCTCTACTGTAGATGTTGCTCAACAAAAATGTCCATGAAGTGCTTCCCACATGGAAATAGCCTATATAAACATACATGTTTCAATATAGGTTTTGATATAGGTTTTTAATATATGTGACGTATATAAAATTGCCCGTTTTCCTATATTATATGTACATATATGCGTACATATATAGGTACATGTATGCACGTATATATGTATGCATATGTCCACATTACTAAAATCTAGGTAAACATAGGTGCATATATGCACATGTATACGTACATGTATGCACGTTTATATGTGTGCATATGTGCACCTATATGTTTACCTAGATATTAGTAAAATTACAAGAATCCATATGCTAGACAACAAAGAAAAGCCCAAAATGTAGAAATTAATCATTTTTATTTTCTTAAGAACAATCACATAGCATAAACAAAAATATAGTACAAGAACAAAAATAAGACAAAAAACTGAACGGAAAGAAAAAAAATATTTTGAGGACCTTCTCAGCTCCGTGAGCTTTGAATTGATAGATGTGCCTATCTGCCTTCGGGTGGCTGCCGGCCACTTCTTCAATGTAGCATCTAGAGAAGACAAAAATAACAAGACAGTATAATAATAATAAATGATTATTTATTAAAACTTCAGACAACAACAATTAGTGCCACGAGGTTATTTGCAACACTATATATTCTACAAAATAGAGGACTACACACCCTACAGCGCAATATAATGTGGCTTTAGAAGAGGAAAGGTAGGATTAAGAAGTGAGCAAGTGATGAATTAATATTACAGGTACCAAGCAGATACAGTAACAATAATGGGTGCTCTACCTTATGCAGTCTCCATTGATGGCTAATAAACATTGATACAAGTAGGCTATGGTTAAAGTGGTGAACTTATAAAGTCTTAAATATTTTGTTTTCCCTTCTCAACGCATTATGCATTTACTCACCAATAATGGCTACCTTTTTAATTTGGTCAAGTCTCCAAGTCGAAGGTGCCCAGCAGCAGATTCCGTACCATGGCAGTAGCAGAGGTGGCAAGGCGGGCTGCTCTCCACGCTTCTGCCTGGCAAAACACCCCAGAGCCCTTTATAACTTCAATCTGAAAAATTATTTCACATCACAATATTAATTTATTGGCAACTTTTAGAAACTTTT
Organism: Channallabes apus; assembly: GCA_030522415.1. Taxonomy (NCBI): domain Eukaryota; kingdom Metazoa; phylum Chordata; class Actinopteri; order Siluriformes; family Clariidae; genus Channallabes; species Channallabes apus. The sequence continues at coordinate 40,114,123 of CM060111.1, forward strand.
CATGTTTCATACTGATTCTCATGTTTAGCTTCCCAATAGTTAATAGGATTTTATGTATAAATGCAGATTAATGATAAAGATACATGCAGGGTAAAACTGCAACAGGAACAGTACAAAATAAAAACTGAAAAAAGACGGACATTCAGAGTAAAACAGTGCAAGATAAAAAAAAAAAACTGTACAAAACATACATGCAGGGTAAGCATTGGTGGAAGCAATGTCCAAGCAGTGTAGAGAAATATTTCTGTACGACTTCATTGTTTTGTGCTGTGTAGTATAGTATTGTAATAGCTGATCAGAGTGATCAACTCCCCATGTGCTGGTTGTACGCAGTCACAGGACATGGAAATGTCCTACATAAGGCAGTATTTTAGCCACCTGGAACTAGCTTGTTTGTGCTAAATAACATTACCGATAGCAGTGTTATAAGCTAACCAAAATGGAGCCAAATACACATTAGCAACCATAATCTAAAGCTATCCAAAACAAGGTGAATATAAACATCTGTAAACTCCATAAGGCATTAGCTTAGCCACCGGGAAATATCATGTTTGTGCTACATGAGGCAGCATGTTAGCATGATTTAACTAAACTATATAAATGGCATTGAAAGCCAATGTGTCACACAAGCTGACAAGAGCTAGCTGTAGTGAGGAAAATATTTACTAATATTAGTTTAATATTATCAGAATAAGAGTTATATAAGACTTAATAACTTACCCAGTGTAGCATGGGTCTATTCTCTGTTCAAAATGCTCCTGTTCGGCGTCGGAGTCACACAGTCTTCTTCTGAGGTAAATGTAAACTCCTCCTACTTTCCAGAACATTCTGAAGGGTTTACTCGGATGTGTAAGCGCGTGCCATCTTCCAAAACGTGCAGAAAACTCACTGAATCGGAGTATTTTCAAACCTGTCTCTCTGTGTTCGTTTTTCATGCCGGTGTCCGGGGGCGTGGTCTAGTATGTAAATTACCCGGACTGATTTCCGTGTGATTGGCTTGTGGGCGGGTCCTGCCTCGGGTCATTAGCATATAAGTGCGACAGAAATTCTGTGCCTCTCCTGGGTTTATACGGATTACATAAACTGAGAATATTTGTTTTCAATGTGACTTGCATCATTTAAAAGTAGACACTTTAAGCTTTCTATAGATATATTTCTCATTTCAGTTAATTTTAGTGACGTGTTTCAAAAAGATTTTCACGGAGACTGAGGTTTCATATATGTGCATATATCCTCATATACTGTATGTGGGCAATTAGGATACCAATTTCATGTGTTCGCACGTAAGTTTTTTGCATTTTTTGTTTGTTAGTTCTTAGTTATTGCCTTGATAATAGAAAATATGAGCTAGGCATCATGTATGACAGTTGCCAAAGTGAGATATGAGCAAAAATGACCAGATCCTGCCATAGGAGACATATCTTGTATGTACATATAGGGCTTATATGTGGATATAAAGAAGCAATACAGGAGACCTATATGGCCTGTATATACACATATATGCACTTCAATGTTGCCTACATGTGGCATATATACGCATATATGCAGCATATATATTATCATATATATGCATATATACTGCATATTGGTTTCATATATGCGCATATGTACTCATACTGTATAGGTTCTTTCCATGTGGGAATTGGAGCAAAACTGGAACGTTTTCCAAGTTTGTCCACAAAAAATATGCTAAAAACCTTTGACTGTCCAAGACCAAAGCTTCCAAAACGTGAACCTGATAACAGAAAGAGAGTGTGTTTTCAGTTTTAATCTCACTTAAACAATGTTGAATTGACGTTACAGTGAAACTCAGTCCAGTTCTTTCACAACTCGCTCCAATAAACTTCCACATAACTGTTGACACGAGCGTTTACTGAGTCCACTTTATTCCGGTAACTCCACGTGCATGAGACCCTCCAGACCTGTGTTTATAAATCCTGTCTGCTTTCCTTCTCTAACAGTCTCAACTCCATTAACAAGCTCTTCATGTGTCAGAGACAGGAAGTGGACTAAATGAGCGGAGGAGCCCACAGATAACAAACCAACTTACACTGAAGTGCAAATGTGTGTCTGTGGAATGATGTTATTCTGTGGAACACCGGTTTAGAAAGCAACATAGTGTAAATAGAAGGAAAAAAATACTTCTAAGTTTAAAAAACAAATAAGTAAATAAATAACCAATCCTGGGAGAGAGAAAAAAAACTGAAAGAGAGAAAGACTTACCTTAGGAAGAATAACTAAGAAGGAAAGAAAGAAGGAAAGAAAGAAAATATAGTTAAGGAAGAAATAAAGAAAGAAAAAGAAAGCAAAGGTAAGACAGAAAGATAAAAAAAGAAAAAATATAGCTAAGAAATAAAGAAAGAAAGAAAAAGAAAAAAAGAACGAAAGAACGAACAGGAAGAAAAAAGAAAGAGACAAAGTTATGACAAAAATTTAGCAAGAAATAAGGAAAAATATAACAAAGAAAGAAAGAAAAAAGAAAGAAGGAAAGGAAATATTGTTAAGAAATAAAGAAAGAAAGAAAAAAAAGAATGAAAGAACGTACAGGAAGAAAAAAGAGAGACAAAGTTATGACAAAAATTTTGCAAGAATTAAAATAAAAATATAACTAAGAAAGAAAGAAAGAAAGAAAATGTAGTTAAGTAAGAAAGAAAGAAAGAAAGAAAGAAAGAAAGAAAAAGAAAGAAAAAGTAAGACAGAAAGACAAAAAAGAAAAATATAGCCAAGAAAGAAAAGGAAGGGAAAAAAAGACAAAGGCAAAGAAAGAAAAATGTAGCAAGCAAGAAAGAAAAATCTAACTAATAAAGAAAGAAAATGAAAGACTGGAAGAAAGAAAAATGTAGCTAAATAGAAAAAAAGAAAGAAAAGGGAAGACTGAAAAAAGAAAGAAAGAAAGAAAGAAAGAAAATATAGTTAAGGAAGAAATAAAGAAAGAAAAAGAAAGAAAAGGTAAGACAGAAAGGCAAAAAATAAAAATATAGCTAAGAAAGAAAGAAAAAGGGAGAAAAAAGGCAGAAAGAAAAATGTAGCAAGCAAGAAAGAAAAATCTAAAAAAGAAAGAAAAGGGAAGACTGAAAAAAGAAAGAAAGAAAGAAAGAAAGAAAGAAAGGGAAGAAAAAAGACAGAAAGACAAAGAAAAATTTATCAAGAAAGAAAGAAAGAAATTTGAATAATCTGAGATCTAATTTTGGCAATTAATAACTAAAAAGAAAGAAAGTAAAAAGGGAAAAGGAGAAGTGATGAAAGGAAGAAAGAATGTAGTGGAGGTTTTGCAGAGATACTGAGACGTGAATGTAGGCCACATGAAGCTCAGAAACAATTAGAGCAGCTGTTGTTAAAAATGAAAAAAATGTTAAAGATGACAGTTGAGGTCATGATACATGTGTGTGTGTGTGTGCGCGTGTGTGTGTATAAAACTCTCAGTAATAACAGCTGTAAGGACAATGACATGGCCATTATGTAATTTAAACACTCCTTACTGAAGCTTGAAGGTTTTCCTGCAGCTGCACAGGCATGTTACTGGGTAAACTGGTGTAAAACTATTTGAACCCCTCTCCCTGTATGTCTCTGGCGTCCCATGCGTGTGATGCACTGGCACGTCCTCGAGATTCCTATTAAAGACGAGACTTGCCAAGGAAAAGCTACATGACCTTACTGAAGAGTAACAGACCCAGTTAACAGCGTTAAAGGATCTTTATAATACGGAGAGCCGGACCGCTGCGTAAAGTTTTCTCCAGCACATCCCAAAGATTCTCAATGGGGTCCAAGTCTGGAAAATGAGGTCTCACGCTCATGAACCACTTTTTCACGATTTGTGCCTGATGGATCTTGGCAATGTTATCTTTGTACTGAATGACCAGGTTTTTCCATCAGTGGATTTGTTCTTCCCTGATGTCATGGATATATTCATTCAGGTTGTCAGCATTATTGGCACTGTAGAGTCGTGGGCTCTGGCCACGAGGCGGGGGACTCTGGACAGGGTGCCAGTGCATCACTGCGGACAATTTGGGACCGCCAATTAGTCTAATGCATGTCTTTGGACTGTGGGTGGAAACCGGAGAGCTAGATTTTTGTCAAGCACGGGGAGAACGTGCAAACTCTACATACATGCTTACCCGAGGTGGGAATTGAACCCGGACCCTGGAGGTGCAAGACGACTATGCTACCGTGGGGTCGACCTCATTTTGTCGTCACATGGTGTTGCTGAGCCAAGGCCTGACCAACAAAGGCAACCCCAGATCATAACCGTGTCAGTAGTGTCGTCTCCCTGAACATTCTGTAGCACAATGGGAAACCACTTTTTTTTTTTTTTGTCACAGTCGATGATGTCGTCTTCATCTGCATAATGTTTTACAACAACAACAAAAAAAAACACATATTTTGTCCTGACAGTTACAGCAGCCATGTGGTTGTCTGGGCTTTTTCCTTCAAACCCCTTCTTTGTTGATCCCAATTTCAGCTGACTGGACAACAAAAACGGGTCTGTCGTCGATTTGTCACATCAGCCGACTGTTCTGCATAAACCCAGGCTGGACAAAAAAAAACCCACAAAACTATGAGTTTGAGTCAAACAACAACGATCTTTGAACCCATTACCCTCAAGATGAACAACTCAGCTGTTCCCACACTCTTACAGTGTGTGTGCGGTGGACACTATGAACACCAAGTCATGTGGCAGTAAGAAAAAAGAAAATCTGTTGCTAATAACAAAGAAAAATAAGTAAACAACGAAGGAGATTAATGAAACTGCCAAAATTAGGTTAAGAACTGAAAAGCAAATTATTAAAACCGGGAAGGATGATGGTGAACTAGAAACTTCAAGGAAGGGACGTGATCAGAAAAACCTCCCGAATGAGCGTGATGCGAGTTCACTTAAATGCTTAGTGAAAAAGAAGAAAGAAAAAACAAAACGAGTAGAAAACTCCGCACAGTGTAAAGAGAACTCTAGAGAATGGACTGTGGAGCATTGGGGGAAAAAAGGTCATGTAGTCTGATGAGTCCAGATTTACCCTTTTCCAGAGTGATAAAAAGTGAGGCAGATGAAGCGATGCACCCATCATGTATAGTGTCCACTCTACAAATCTGTGGAGGCAGTGTTATAATCTGGGGTTGCTTCAGTTGCTTACTGTACGTCTAGGCTGCGGAAAATGAAATGAGGTCAGCTGATGACCTGAATGTACCGAATGACCAGGTTTTTCCATCAATGGATTTTTTTTACTCTTCCCTGATGACATGATCCAAAATAACAATGCCAGGATTCATAGCCAAAGAGTGGTTCAGGGAGCATGAGACATCATTTTCACACATGGATTGGCCACCACAGAATCCAGACCTTAACCCTATTATAATCTTTAGAATGTGCTGGAGAAGGAAGGGACAATTTAGCTAGCTATTACTTATAAAACAAATAAAAACAGCAAATAATGGGGGGGGGGGGGGGGGAAGAAAAGAACAGGATGTCTGGATGCTGTAGCGTTGCATTTTCTTTGCATTGGAACTAGAAGAGGCTCAGACCTGCTCCAGCATCACAGTGCCAATGTGCAAAGCTCCACCAAGACCTGTGGGACTAGAAGAACTCGAGTGCCCCTGACCTCAACCCCACTGAACACCTTTTCAGGGCCCCAGCTCGCTAATACCCTTGTTGCGTAATGGGCACAAATCCCCATAGCTCCACTCCCAATTCCAGTGGAAAGAAGAGTGAAGGTGATTATAAGAGTAAACATCTGGAATCGGCATTGGTCGTATACCGTATATAGTATATTACATAAATAAATAAATAGAAGCAAACTCTCAGTACTGTGATCACAACACTGTCTAGCCTTTGGAATATTATGGACCGTATTTGGGAACGAGGATAAAAATGTCCTGATCTTGAAATAACTAAACAAATGACAGCATTATTACAGAGTGATCGATGCTGAGGAAAAGTACTCCGCAGAAAACAGTTGTCAGCAACACGAGTTAACTGAAATGTTGATTACTGTTTGGCAGCTGGAGTCCGGTTTCTACACAACAGGGCAGTAAATCTCTCTGTGTTTGCACGGCTGTCTAAACGCCCTACCGAAGATGACCGAGAAGTGCTTTTCTCGAGAATGAAACATCGATTAGCTTAAGAAAAAGAAATAGTGGTTAATTTATTTTTCAGAAGAACTAATACAGATGTTTATCAGCTTTGAAAAGCATTCAACTTAGGAATGGTGTGTAAAAGCCTAGCGCCAAAGTTGTCCAAGAGTTTAGGAATCCAGCAGGCAACACTACCTTATGCTACTGCTAAAAACAACAGTGATAAAATAAAGAAAAAAGGTTTGAAAACAAGTGCCGATTCTTCCCGTCACCATGTCTACAATGACCTGCTGAGCATCAAGTAAACAGGCCACTAAATTCTCAGTGAGCTTCCAAGATTTTCCCAGAAAGAGTAAGATGTTAAAAAGATCTCCTAGTTACTCAAAGATACTGATCCTCTTGTATAGCAAAACAGCGAGAGAGAAACTGCTCCAGAAAGCTTATAATTGAAACTAGTCTTTTTCTTGGAACTCAAGAAAGCACCACCTTCTCCCCAGTTCCAGCAGCAGCTCCCCAAATTCAGGTTCCATCCAAAATATGCACGGAGAAAAACAAAAAAAAGAAGAAAAAGAAGTGCTGCCACTTGCCACCTCCCTCTCACATGCATCATCTTGACAGACAGCATCGGATGTGCAGGAGTAATATTCGAGTTCTAGTAATGCAGTTTTATGTGCATTTTGAAGTCTACTGTAACTTAAATCATAGTTTCGGTCATGGAGCACACCAGGCTGAATAAACAGTGCCAAGTTCTATTTTTTTTTGTGATTGATTGTGTGATATAAATGTGTCAAGTAACAACATACAAATACTCCATTATAGTACTTAAGTATTTGTTTTAGACTTAAGTATGTTTCATAAACAGAAATGACATTTTGAAAGTACGGATTGTTTAGTGCACCAAAGTGATTGATGGTTACCAGGGCAACTGGAACCTTTGGAAAAAAACTTCCACCTGGTCTCTGGGCCGTAGATTCTTGATTTTTAAGCCTCACAAACAGGCGCATTAAGCTTAGGTGTTAAGTAGCTAAGCGGCGAACATACCAAGCAAAGGAGATGCAAACTCTCAATTGGTTTGTATTTTCCACCAGTAACAATGTTGGTTTTTTATTTCCTAAAACATATTTCCTTATGAGGTCACATTAGGGGGAAAATGGAAAAAGAATTCGAAGGAAGTCAAAAAGTATCTGATTGTGAAATGACTAAAAAGTTAATTCTGCCTAATAGGTGCCATTTAGAGGTTGCATGGATAGTTAATGGTTTCAGCTTTCCACTCTGAAAAGGAAAACGTTTTACCAAACAAAAATATCAGTACAGATTTATTTATTTATGAATATAATTTGAAGATTGGGCCCACTGAAACCTGAATGATACTTTCTAGTCAAGTGACCAGTAGAAAGCTAATACCTATTATGAACTTAGTCAACACGAGGGCTGTCCTGAAACTTACTTTTATTAACTCATAGATTATAATTTAAACAACCTGTGTTCGTTAATGAAAAAAAAAAGAAAGGTTATGCACACTTTTGCATTACTTTTGGTAAAGCCCTCTTATAATAACCTTGATAATGCTGGATTTGCCCACTGAAACAAAAAATAAATAAATAAAATCACAAACTGCACTTTGGGAGAAAAAGAAAAAAAAAAAACTTTCAAACTGAAATTATTTAAAAACAGACAAGAAAACAATCAAAGGATTATAGATCATTTTATTGCAACTACTCGGATTGTAAATAAAATCCCATAACCACATTCAAAACACCACGGCTGGATATGGCGGTGTCATCTCAATCAGGAAAGTAAGGCTCTAAAACTCTGTTACAAGAGACTTAGCAGCATTTATTAACAAGTATTGTTTCCCTATTAGGTTCTAATCCCATAAATGTATGGTTTCGCCCTTCGGTCTGCCTGCCCGAATAAACGAGCCGGCTCTAAAAGAAGGGAATTTAAACGACTAACAATAAATAGAAAATGTTTGGTTTTCATTTAGATTCTGACGAAATGAGAGCGTGCAGTATGTTCAGTATGAGAAACTCCCACAAAGAGCCCGAGAAGTCTGATAAACCCGCAGGTTACGTGCAAGTACCTCAGCATTAAACCTGCCTGATCCTTCTTAACAAATCACTCAAAAAAATTATTATCGATAATAAAATAATAATGATGATAAATGATAAAAAAAAATAATAAGATGAGATTTTTACACTTGGGTATATATAGGCATTACAGTAATAAAGAATATCATTTAAAAAAAATAGTAATAAACATTAATAAAGAACATGAGAAGAAGAACCCAAGAACTAAAGCACATGTATAAAGCATATGGTCCCATCATGGTAACATTCAAAGACGAGGAAGGTGGCAAGGTACGGATTAGCTGTGTACACACATTTAACACAAAAAAAGAAAGAAAAAAAACATTTATCATATTACTTCATGTTTTCTGTGATTTTGTACTTCCATTGGCAGTCATACAATGTAAACCTGAAAATCATATTCTTTAAAGTAAAAGCAGAACAAAAAAAAGTAAACAAATAAAAAGAAAAATACTTCTAAATAATTATTATGAAGCCAGGCTCATAATTTAGCACATCAGCCCTGATTCTGTAAAGCGAATTTATGAAGTGCAGAAATGGGGCGAGGGTAGCTGAGTGGTTAAGGTGTTACAGACTATTGATCGGAAGATCGCAGGTTTAAGCCCCCAGCACCTGGGCACCACCTTGAGCAAGGCCCTTAACCCTCAACTGCGCATATGTTTAATGAGATAAAAATTTAAATGTCCTGAACTCTTTCTTCCCCATTTTGGTGGAGGGAAGAAACAAAAAAAAAAAAAAAAGAAAGAAACCTGACTGTTAAAAAAGTGCTGACTGTGGAGACGTAAACATTCAAACTGTTCATTTTCTTTTCACTCGGATGTCGCTGTGCACAATCTAAAGACGAATGATGAACAGAAAATTGATCCACGGCTTCAGATTCAGACGACGCTGTGGCATGAACAGGTGTAGGTCTGAGGAGCTTAAAATAAGTTAAACAACTATGATCATGAAACGAATAAGATGATGCGCGCGCGCACACACACACACACACCAGGTAACAGTTAAAGACAGTAACGGTACGATAAATATCTGCAGCAAGATTTAAATTCAAGTAAATACAGAAAGATTTCAGTAACAAGTTGAGAACGTGTGCCAGATAAGGCACCGAATGGCACGAGGAGCGCGTGATTAAGTTCTGATTTCTCCACTATGAGTATGTCGAGGTATTAAATCAGTCTGTCTGGATGTAGAACACACGCTGAAACAAACTCAAAACTCCAAACTGGAAAAGATTAACGTCAAGCTGCGAATGAGAAAGGGACGATCTCTAAACAAATTAGCTAGCACGACTAAAAAAAAAAAAATAATACAAGGTTTCGATTTTTGGTGTCCGTGTCAGATTACTTGCTGTTACTGTAAAAGAAAACAAAAACAAAATCAAAGCATAATTATTATTAAAGCCACGCATTATAGAGGAGGAAGTGTGTTAAAGACAGCCGCTCTGCACCCTGCCACCACCAACGATAAAGGACGATACAATCGACAGCTGCTACTTCTCACGTCGAGGATCGGGAGGAAACAGGGTTGAGACTGAAATCATGTAGAAAAGCTTTTTCTTTTTAAATTCCAGTATTTGTATGCATATCTGTATGTGTGTGTGTGGGTTTTTTTTTTTTTTTTTAAAGGTCACATTCTGAAGGTGTACACAAGGGAGGTGTTACTCCACTGTGACTGACTTCGCCAAGTTCCTTGGACAGTCCACCTGCATCGAGAAAACAAATGGGAATATATAATTAATAAATTAATAAATAAATACATTTGGTTAAATTCAGCATTTGGCGTGGCCGTCTGCAGGAAAATATGTTGGACAGTTATTAAGACATCATGGGATCGTTTTTAAACAGTCAATGCTGAACAATAACCGAAGAAAGAAACCTCAATAGCTACAGGATGCGTCGTTCCCTCGACAGGGGAAGGGGAAAAAAAAAAAAAAAAAGGTCAATCATTTTGAAACAAAAAAATTATAATAAATTATATACAGTGGTGTGAAAAACTATTTGCCCCCTTCCTGATTTCTTATTCTTTTGCATGTTTGTCACACTTAAATGTTTCTGCTCATCAAAAAACATTAACTATTAGTCAAAGATAACATAATTGAACACAAAATGCAGTTTTTAAATGAAGGTTTACGTTATTAAGGGAGAAAAAAAACTCCAAATCTACATGGCCCTGTGTGAAAAAGTGATTGCCCCCCTTGTTAAAAAATAACTTAACTGTGGTTTATCACACCTGAGTTCAATTTCTGTAGTCACCCCCAGGCCTGATTACTGCCACACCTGTTTCAATCAAGAAATCACTTAAATAGGAGCTACCTGACACAGAGAAGTAGACCAAAAGCACCTCAAAAGCTAGACATCATGCCAAGATCCAAAGAAATTCAGGAACAAATGAGAACAAAAGTAATTGAGATCTATCAGTCTGGTAAAGGTTATAAAGCCATTTCTAAAGCATTGGGACTCCAGCGAACCACAGTGAGAGCCATTATCCACAAATGGCAAAAACATGGAACAGTGGTGAACCTTCCCAGGAGTGGCCGGCCGACCAAAATTACCCCAAGAGCGCAGAGACAACTCATCCGAGAGGCCACAAAAGACCCCAGGACAACATCTAAAGAACTGCAGGCCTCACTTGCCTCAGTTAAGGTCAGTGTTCACGACTCCACCATAAGAAAGAGACTGGGCAAAAACGGCCTGCATGGCAGATTTCCAAGGCGCAAACCACTTTTAAGCAAAAAGAACATTAAGGCTCGTCTCAATATTGCTAAAAAACATCTCAATGATTGCCAAGACTTGAGACAAAAGTTGAACTTTTTGGAAGGTGCGTGTCCCGTTACATCTGGCGTAAAAGTAACACAGCATTTCAGAAAAAGAACATCATACCAACAGTAAAATATGGTGGTGGTAGTGTGATGGTCTGGGGTTGTTTTGCTGCTTCAGGACCTGGAAGGCTTGCTGTGATAGATGGAACCATGAATTCTACTGTCTACCAAAAAATCCTGAAGGAGAATGTCCGGTCAACTCAAGCTGAAGCGATCTTGGGTGCTGCAGCAGGACAATGACCCAAAACACACCAGCAAATCCACCTCTGAATGGCTGAAGAAAAACAAAATGAAGACTTTGGAGTGGCCTAGTCAAAGTCCTGAACTGAATCCTATTGAGATGTTGTGGCATGACCTTAAAAAGGTGGTTCATGCTAGAAAACCCTCAAATAAAGCTGAATTACAACAATTCTGCAAAGATGAGTGGGCCAAAATTCCTCCAGAGCGCTGTAAAAGACTCGTTGCAAGTTATCGCAAACGCTTGATTGCAGTTATTGCTGCTAAGGGTGGCCCAACCAGTTATTAGGTTCAGGGGGCAATTACTTTTTCACACAGGGCCATGTAGGTTTGAATTTTTTTTCTCCCTAAATAATAAAACCCCTCATTTAAAAACTGCATTTTGTGTTTACTTGTGTTATCTTTGACTAATAGTTAAATGTGTTTGATGATCAGAAACATTTTGTGTGACAAACATGCAAAAGAATAAGAAATCAGGAGGGGGGCAAATAGTTTTTCACACCACTGTATATATACATAAACAGATATTATATACAATTAAAAAATAAATAAAAGTGCAAAATAAAATAAAAAGAGAACTGGGTGTTCATAATACATTTCTGCTCCAATACAACATGAAAAAAAAAAATGTTATTCTTACATCGTATCCTCTGAGCACGGCCAGGTGGAAGGACAGCAGCTGGAGCGGGATGACGCTGAGGATCCCCTGCAGACAGTCCACGCAGTGCGGCACTTTAATAGTACGGCTCGAGCTCTTTACGGTCTCGTAGTCGTCCTTGTCGCAGATCACTATGGGACGACCCTGAAGGCACGACACGACAATTTACACCCCCGCGCAAAAACTGACCAGCAAAGATGAAGAACATAAAGAAGTGGTGGGAACTGCAAACAAACTCCTAAGAAAAAAACGTATTGTGTGGCTTATTCAATTGGGTAAAAACAATTGGGTTATAAAATTTTTTTAAGTAGAATAAATACTGGCCTCCCAGGAACTCATTTAATTGCCCTAACATGTGTAAATGATTTGGAAATGAGGTCAGGACTGAACAGGGGATGTGGTAATAACTCACACCTGAGCTCCTGTAAGGTCTGACATTGTCGTGCAAAAACAGACCACTTTTGGTGATTAAACCAGGCTGTTCCCAATCCCCCCCCCCCCTTTAGGCAGCATTAAAAGGAGTTCCTGGACGGCGAGATCAAAAGTCCGGCGAGATCACAAGATCAAAAGTCCCGGTTTGACTCGAACGCCTCAGTAATACGAATTAAATCGCTCGTTGGCGTCCCTGTACACAACACGACTAATACTAAGAGAGTGTGTACTGTGTTTGAGGTTAGAGTGACACTAAGCTGTAGGAATATTGCTTATTCCCTGTAATAATACTTACACATCAAGTGGAAGGTCCTGACATGGACAGTAAACCAAGTGTGTGTGTACTTGTGTGTGTGTGTGTGTGTGTGTGTGTGTGTGTGTGTGTGTGTACCTGTCGTGCCACCACTTGTTGCAGAGCGTTCTGGCACTTGACGTACGTGTGGTCCCTCATGATGATCATTATAACAGGCATGAGCTTGTCTACCAAAGCCAGAGGCCCGTGCTTCAGCTCTCCTGCCAGGATGCCCTCTGAGTGCATGTAGGTGATCTCTTTAATTTTCTGAAACAACGTACACACACACACACATACATACATGTTAAGTGCCGTTTTACACTCGCATCATAGTTGCGCTAAAATTCTAAATGTGTGCTGTAATAATAATCGTGATGCGGTGAGGAAGTGTCACTCAGATTCAGTACACAAATTATACAACTTAACACATCTTACATTCTGATTTCAACACTGTTCCTATGAGCCTTATCCTAATTATCAGCTCACCTTTCGAACCCAAACACAGAGGAAGCCTAACAGGTCTAAAGTGGTGTGTTGTGTAACTTATAAAGGACTGGGATGTCACACGAGAGGGGAGTCACGAGTTGTTTTTGGGCCGGACGACGCATTTTTGTGGGATGACTTGCCTAATGAGCGCGTGCACGGCGCTCGACTTCGCTGCAGCATCGTTCTCTGTGCTGGAACCGAACACACACTGCTGCGTGCAATTCATTAAGAAAAATCTATAATGATATGATTTGTTACTAAAATTAATAAAGATTCAAGATTCAAAGAACTTCATTAATGCATGAATAAACTACTTATAAAGTATTAAAAGACTGAGCTTCTCTCTGTAAGCGTAGCATCACAACTGAAATTAATTACACGGGGGAAAACTTCTCCACGAGGGAATTTGGGGAGTCGTCGGTTTTTCTGTCCGGGTTAGTGTGAGAAGGACAAGCTGTCTGTTTGGTCATTGATACTAAACAAGAATGAAGAAGACGAGAATATGTCCAGGATATAGTGAATAAGAGAGAGAGAAATGAGTTAAAGGTGCAGTCAGTCTCACCAGCGCCCCCTCCAGGCAGGTGGCGTAGTGGTAGCCTCGCCCCATGATCAGCACACTCTTCTGCTGATAGAGCTCAGCGGCCAGCTTCTGGATCTCCTCGTCCAGGCTCAGCACCTCCTTTATCAGATCTACACAGAGAAGGGGAAGGAAAAAAATTTGTGATTTAAACTTAGCTTTTTTTTTATATTTGTTTTTTTTGGAAGCCACAAAAAAAAATAATAATAATATAAATTAAAATAAATGTATACATTCATACCATCCCCCTAAAAATATATCTACGTTAGAATTATATAAAGGTAATGTTTATTATTTCCGTTTTGCCAAAAGACTATAAAGAATTTATTAGCAAAATATAAAGTCGGAAAACCAGCTTTTATAATTAAAAACAAATAAAGTAGATAAATTTTTTATACATTTGTTTCAAATTCACAATTCACCTCGATCTAAGAAAATAAGCACTTTATATGTATATAAGCAATACACTATATACATACAGTGGTGTGAAAAACTATTTGCCCCCTTCCTGATTTCTTATTCTTTTGCATGTTTGTCACACTTAAATGTTTCTGCTCATCAAAAACCGTTAACTATTAGTCAAAGATAACATAATTGTACACAAAATGCAGTTTTTAAATGAAGGTTTGCGTTATTAAGGGAGAAAAAAAACCTCCAAATCTACATGGCCCTGTGTGAAAAAGTGATTGCCCCCCTTGTTAAAAAATAACTTAACTGTGGTTTATCACACCTGATTCAATTTCTGTAGTCACCCCCAGGCCTGATTACTGCCACACCTGTTTCAATCAAGAAATCACTTAAATAGGAGCTACCTGACACAGAGAAGTAGACCAAAAGCACCTCAAAAGCTAGACATCATGCCAAGATCCAAAGAAATTCAGGAACAAATGAGAACAAAAGTAATTGAGATCTATCAGTCTGGTAAAGGTTATAAAGCCATTTCTAAAGCTTTGGGACTCCAGCGAACCACAGTGAGAGCCATTATCCACAAATGGCAAAAACATGGAACAGTGGTGAACCTTCCCAGGAGTGGCCGGCCGACCAAATTTACCCCAAGAGCGCAGAGACAACTCATCCGAGAGGCCACAAAAGACCCCAGGACAACATCTAAAGAACTGCAGGCCTCACTTGCCTCAATTAAGGTCAGTGTTCACGACTCCACCATAAGAAAGAGACTGGGCAAAAACGGCCTGCATGGCAGATTTCCAAGGCGCAAACCACTTTTAAGCAAAAAGAACATTAAGGCTCGTCTCAATTTTGCTAAAAAACATCTCAATGATTGCCAAGACTTTTGGGACAATACCTTGTGCACCAACGAGACAAAAGTTGAACTTTTTGGAAGGTGCGTGTCCCGTTACATCTGGCGTAAAAGTAACACAGCATTTCAGAAAAAGAACATCATACCAACAGTAAAATATGGTGGTGGTAGTGTGATGGTCTGGGGTTGTTTTGCTGCTTCAGGACCTGGAAGGCTTGCTGTGATAGATGGAACCATGAATTCTACTGTCTACCAAAAAATCCTGAAGGAGAATGTCCGGCCATCTGTTCGTCAACTCAAGCTGAAGCGATCTTGGGTGCTGCAGCAGGACAATGACCCAAAACACAGCAGCAAATCCACCTCTGAATGGCTGAAGAAAAACAAAATGAAGACTTTGGTGTGGCCTAGTCAAAGTCCTGACCTGAATCGTATTGAGATGTTGTGGCATGACCTTAAAAAGGCGGTTCATGCTAGAAAACCCTCAAATAAAGCTGAATTACAACAATTCTGCAAAGATGAGTGGGCCAAAATTCCTCCAGAGCGCTGTAAAAGACTCGTTGCAAGTTATCGCAAGCGCTTGATTGCAGTTATTGCTGCTAAGGGTGGCCCAACCAGTTATTAGGTTCAGGGAGCAATTACTTTTTCACACAGGGCCATGTAGGTTTGGATTTTTTTTCTCCCTAAATAATAAAACCCCTCATTTAAAAACTGCATTTTGTGTTTACTTGTGTTATCTTTGACTAATAGTTAAATGTGTTTGATGATCAGAAACATTTTGTGTGACAAACATGCAAAAGAATAAGAAATCAGGAGGGGGGGGGAGGGGGGGCAAATAGTTTTTCACACCACTGTATGTATTTTATATTGCTTTATATATATATAAAATGTTAAATTAAGTTTTGCAGTATATAAAACCACTCCTATGAGAAACGAGAGAAGGAAAATAATTTTGCATATAAACAAAAAAATGTGTTTAAAAAAAAAAGAATAGAAAAAATACTTTATATTAAAATGTCCAAATTCTTTATTTTAATATTAAGATTTTCTTTTTTAAAAATGAAAGAAAAAACACAGAAGCTAAAGAACGTCTTAATTAGAAATTATTTACGGTATACACACACATATTAGGGCTGCACGATATTAGGGAAATATGTGATATTGTTGTTGAATACTGCGATAACGATATTTCTTGCGATATAACATTTCCCTAGAGAAATGCATTTTTTTATTATTATTGCCTTTTTTTTATTATTTATATGTAATGATCATACTAAAATAAACAGGTAATAGATATTCATCTGATGTAATTAAATCTAATTCAGGCTAAAAAGAAACTATATGTCAAGGAAGTTGCAAATATTTAGACTTCAAAACACTATGAATGACTTAAACCCCTCAGCAGATATTCTGACTTCTGGTTTGCTGTTACTATAAACCTGCCAACACAATATGAATTACTTTCAAACATTACTGTTTATTTACGTGTAACCACACACTCATCAATAGTGTCTTAAAACAAGAGCATCTTTTAAACTAAATATTCTCTTTGGCTTGCCTGTTTTTTTGTTTCTTCTTTAAATAAAAAAAAATATTATTAAACAAAAATTTAATAAAAAAAATACTTTTTGTCACACACACACACACACACTCGCTCCGCGACCGGCACTAGGACCCAGAAGTAATGCGGTCGTGAACCAGGAAGTACAAGAGGGGTAAACAAACCACCTCATAGAGCTTAGTCACTGAGTTCACCATGTCGGTTCAGATTGTTTACTTTCTGATTCGAGTGTGTGTTTATAGGATGCAGGTTAAATTTGTGTTTTTCCGTTGCTCCCCTTCTGTGAGAGTCCTTGGACTAATTCGCGTGGTTATTCTGCCTACTTGCTTGCTTCCGTGTTTGGGTTTACCGTCCACGCTACAAAGGGCTAACGGCTAATCGCTAAGTCTTCTGATCATCCCGGGTTAGTTCGCGACAGAATTAAGTATATATATATATATATATATATATATATATATATATATATATATATATATATATATATATATAAGTAGGTATAGACACAGTAAGGGCCCCATCTGATTGGTCAAATTTGGACACACAAATGCTTGGCAGATAAATTATTTATTGCAACTCTTTGCGATATATGGATATCGCGTATACCATAATCGCGATAACGATATTTTTTTGATATATCGTGCAGCCCTAATATATATATATATATATATATATATATATATATAT
The DNA here is from genome assembly GCA_030522415.1 of Channallabes apus. NCBI lineage: Eukaryota > Metazoa > Chordata > Actinopteri > Siluriformes > Clariidae > Channallabes > Channallabes apus. The sequence goes on from CM060111.1 coordinate 40,131,276, forward strand.
ATATATATATATATATATATATATTTATTTATTTTATGTTGGTTTATATCTGCCAGTCACCCACTCTTCAAATACAAGAATGACTTTGGTAGAAATTTCTATAAAGTTATATTTTTAGAGAGGGAGGTGGGGGAGGGGCAGAGGATAAAACTAAATAATTAAAAACTGAACAAAAAGATTTATGATCTGGTCATACAGTGAAATATACTTTTTTTTTTGGTGTATCTTCTCACCAGGACTGTGATTCAAACCACACTTGCATGTGACTCCCAAATCCAAATAACATTGGATTGTGACTCAGTCTGACCAATCAAGTGCTTCAGATTTCCCTGCGGTTAGTTTCGGTCATTCGCTCAACATAAACACATGAGGACGACATCAGGTCAGGTGAAGAGAGTAGAGGGAGCTGGAGAGACGATGACGTGTCTCGTCCCGTTGTTTAAACACATGTGACCTGCTCGTACACCGCAAAGACAATTCCCAAACTCTCCCGAAATACTGTGTGTTTACAGCTGTGCCGTTACCATGGCAACCAATATAGGGCCAGAAAGTGTGACCACATAACTGTCACTCTGGCACTTGTGACTGAAAACAGTGTGTGTGAGGGCTTGTTATATTTTCCCGCTCGGTGGCTGAAACACAAAACCTCACACAATGGCATTGAGAACCGCCGTCGAAAAAGTTCCCATGATCTTCTCATGGATTGGATTTTCCCATTAGAAATTATGAGTGCTGCAAGTTGCCAATGACAAGAACTCTGGAAAAAAAGAGAGAGAAAAAAAAAAAGAGCCAAGAATGCCGCCTCGCTTTGTTCCCATCCGTTCCATCTAATGCTAATGCGTAAAGTAACCGTGTACTGAGCCACAAAGCCACACTCAAACTCCAACACTCGTCTCAGATGAAACTCTGAGCATTTGTCCTTTTGATAGTCGAGAAGAAGGACTGAAGTACAGCAGCCGTGCCAAAGTAAACACACACAAATGATATTGAAAGTCATAAGAAGCCAAAACACAAACACGCACAAACACAGACAGCTGTTATTGACAACATCAGCAGTTTTGAGTCTAATGAGAGGAGTGAGCTACAGTGTAGGAGGAGCGCAACGCTGCCAACACATTCCTGAAACTGAGAGAGAAGAGACAGTAAGAGAGACAGAATGAGGACGATATAAAGAGGAAGCTAAAATAAGAGAAAGAAATAAACAGAGAGAGAATGTGAGACAAAGAAAGACAAAGCGAGAGAAGAGACAGAGACAGTAAGAGAGACAGCAAAAGAGGAGGATAGAAAGAGGAAGCTACAATAAGAGAGAGAGAGAGAGAAAAAGAGAATGTGAGACAAAGCAAGAAAAAAGTGAGAGAAGAGACAGTAAGAGAGAGAGAGCAAGAGGAAGATATAAAGAGGAAGCTACAATGAAAGACAAAAAGAGAGAATGTGTGACAAAGAAAGAAAGTGAGAGAGAAGAGACAGAGACAGGAAGATATAAAGAGGAAGCTACAATAAAATATACAAAGAAAAATAGGAAGAGAGAGACAGACAGAAAGAGAGACAGCCAGAGGAAGCTACAATACAAGACACACAGAGAGAAAGAAATAAACAGAGTGACATTGGGGGGGGGGGGGCACTGAAGTCTTCCCATCAGTTACTTGAGGTCCAGTAGAGGATTCCAGCAGTGATGGTCAATGCTGTACACACACACACACACACACACACACACACACAGAGTTCCTCGAGGACAGATAACGACCTATCAGCAGCATGAGGTCACAGTGTCCTGATATCACCCCGGCGCTCATAACCGAAAGAAAAGCTTTTATTTATTTTTTTTATGACATTTTTCTCAAATAAAAGCCAAATGTTGACTTGATCATTACATGGTTTTGGAATGCAGAAACCTTGGGGAAGTTTAACTCTCATAAAGGGATAGACATAAATATAAACTGCATGCCCGAACGCGCACACACAAACACACACCTACACTATAAATCTTTAATCCTTTAATGACAGCAGTAACGTGGAGTACGGGATCAGTTTAACTCCACTAACGTGCCGATCCGTTTTATCAAGGTGTCAGGTTTTTAATCTAACATTACAGGATGTCAGTAGGAGTGTGAGGTTAAACCTAACCCATCCCACATGCAGGACAAATGGCGGTGCGTCAAATGCGGTAGTCGAGACTCGTGTCCTCAGGGTCCGCCATGCAGGGATGACGAGCTGTGTGCTAGTGGGGTTGAAGAAAACTCTAGATGTCATGAAAAGCACTATGTGTTATAGCGAATACGAAGCCACGGAGATATGAAGACAACTCGATGATTCTTTGAACACACCTACTGCTGTCTGACTTGCACTTTATTCTTCTTATTTCTTAAGTTGCATTGTCTTCAGTAGTTGGTTAGCTGGATTTCTGTTAACATCGTCTATCTTTCATCTATTAAGTGCTACATAAATAAAAGCAAACTACAAAGGACGCTCAAGTCAAACTGGGACTCGTGATGACATTTCTCATGAATTAAAAAAAAAAAAAAAAAACGATTAACATTTCCAGAAAACCTCAGGCACGGTGACAAATCCTGGCTCGGAGTCCACTGTGGTCATTCTCGTGAACATTCATTGAGTTAAACACCCGGGAAATAAATAAATAAATAAATAAAATCGACGGATAACTTGTTGCCAACTTGCTAGGGATGTAACGGTATTGTAAATACCGTCGTACCGCAATAACACTTTATTTCGATCACACCGTGGTCGCATGACGGTAAAACTATAGGTCTTCTGAGAAAAGTTTGCCCGTTACCTCCCGTTCGCTCCATTCGCCTGAGCAAACTTTTCTCAGAAGACCTATAGTTTTATCGAGTCATTTCGGTTTCTCTCTGAAAAGTAACGAGAAAGGGAAAAAAAAATCCTGTCTCTGTCTGAATAAGTGAGTGAATGAGGTGAGTGTCTCAAATACTCATTCAGCACATGAGTTTTCAAGAATACTAAATTGAAACTTTTTTTTTTACATGGTTTAATAATTTTTTGTTATTAAAATTGAAAAATTTAAGTTTATGTTTCAAAGTTTACAGATAGATGGCTAATTTGTCTGCCATTGATATGTTCAGTGTTCATGTATACTGTTTAATAAACACTTCTGGCACTTTTTTCGAGTCTCTTCTTTAGTTTTGTTTTTCATGTAAATGATTCAATAAATACCGTACCGTGTGCCATTCATACCGAGGTATTACCGTACCGTCAAGTTTTGACACCGTTACATCCCTACAACTTGCACTTTACAGGAACTCAGCTGGTAGTTAATGCCACATCCACCTTTACAGTCCTGACCTCAATCCAAGCCATTTCCACATGTTTGGGACATTTAAGGAGTTCCTGGGAGGCCAGTGCTTCCGACGTAAAGCGGAATATATCCAAGCGTGAAGTTATCCAAACACTAGTGAAACGCTGGGATAAGAGCATTAGTTTAGCACAGTTTTGATTTTCTGTTTTTTATCTGTTTTATATTCTGCCCAATCAAAAGTCCCACTTTGGCTTGAACGACTGCGTAAATTGGATTTGGGGTGCAAACTTGTACATAAATTTTTTTTTTCTTTTCAATCAAAATGGAGACGTTCACACCGAGCAGATCAGTGAAAAACATCAGGAGTGAAACCATCGGCCGTCTCTAACCGCTCAGAATGATGTGTGTGTTTTTAGACGAAAGACAGAAACAATGTGTGTGAGACACAAGTGTGTACCTGGTAGCACTCTGAGACCCTGAATGATCTCCCGCCTCCTGGGCTGCATGGAGATCCTGTCCGAGCACATGAGCAGGGCGAACATGATGAGCGCCACGAACTGACTGGTGTACGCCTGCAAAAATACACACAGCGACCGATTAAGTAAACATATTCACGTACAAGCATGCGTCTAACAGGCATACTAAATTAATAAATAGCCTGGTTTTGTATTTGTTTTATTTTGTAGCCAAATCTGATTCACTGTCTCCCTCTTTCTCTCTCACACACACACTATTGATGAAAACCAGACCAAGAGAAATCCTGGATATTGAAGCGATGAACGATGGGGTGGACATTACTGGTACCAGTGGAGCCGGTAAAAAAGATACAATACAGTGTACACTCCTGAAGATTTTCATATGGCTGATACTCAAGACTCCATTCATAAATGTCATCCAATGTCATAAATGTCAAAAATCCTCTTAGGAAGAATTCCACACACACACACACGTTTAATAGAAAGCATCATTCGTGCCTGTAGACTTCCATTATGATCTCAAATATTTTTTGTCATTTCTTAACATCGTGTTGAGATTCTTGTCTTAGGGAACCACATATGCTATAGATAGAGAGAGAGAGAGAGAGAGAGAGAGAGAGAGCGCTGTTAAAAGTTAAAGTTTTGCACAATCCTTCTAGCCCACGTTAACATATGCCTTGGCTATCATCTTCCTCCTACTCGTCATCTTCGGTCCTCAGGGGTCTTCCTTTTTTCTGTCATGCAGAGATGGACATATTTCATGCTTTTTCTGATTTTACCATTTTTTTCTATTCGGTTATTGTTTTAATGCAATCATGCAGGAAAAGGAAAGGAAAAACAGTTTGACATCGGTGGAAGTCTGCTATGAGTTATCACTGAAAATAGCAGTCTTTCTTCTCAGTAAATCGATATAGTAAACTGAATTAACGCACATTATGAAGTCTCACACATTAATCAAAGTCTTCAAGAAGCTGCCAAGACAGACGTGCGATTCAGCCTTTGCTTTCTATCAACGTAAAAGGAAAATGTTTTATGTATTGGTTACTGTATTTAAGAAATAAACACAATATTTTTCCTCAGTCACATGAACTCTCTCTACTACAAAACCTTTTTTTTGTGTGTTTTTTTTTTCCTTTACTTGAACTGAACTGACCTCACCAATTGCAAGGAACCAGAGAGCAAGTAAGCTACAAGCTACATCCCATGCACACTTTAATAGCTTTCACAGGCTTAATCTGGCAACCTGACTAGCTCGAAGCTAAGATCTTTGGGTGGGAGGATGACGGATAAACGGATTTATTCTCTCCAGGAAAGCGAGATGAGACAGTCGGCGTATACGATCCTCAGACGTCCAGGTAGAGGAGGCACTTTTATAATTGATGACTATTACAGATTCACTGCTCTTGTAACCACCTTGTGAGAAAGCTGTTGGAGTTTTTTTGTTTCTGTAAATTAGCCTAGTACATACAGTGCTGTGAAAAAGTATTTGCCCCTCAATCCCCCCCCCCCCCCCTCATCTATTCCAGAAATATTTAGATCGTGATGTGATGTGTTGATCTTTTAGTGTGCTTCACTTTGTCAGACAGGCTCTAGTTAAGTGATTTCTTGATTCAACAGGTCTGACATTCATCAGGCCATTTAAGTACTCAGTTATTTAGTTACTTTTTCAAAAATGTAACCCATTATTCAGACAATTTATGTAATCCGTGAGCCAGACAGCAGTCATTCCCAATACAGTAGTGTGTGTCTGTGAAAGTCGCCCTACAAGCCCTGCCCCCGATACCCCCCCCCCCTCTGTTAGTCCTGTTGTTATACCCCTCTCACCTATGTGGTTTGGCTATGCGAGGACCAACGCACAGAACGATGGAAACCTAATCACAGCACCAAAACTCGCGGTGAATCATGATGAACCGTACTTATGGCCACTGCGCGAAACCGTGTAGGTGAGATAGGGGTAGGGCTGGGCGATATGGCAAAAAAGTAATCTCGATCATTTTTGGCCCATATTGAATGATAACGATATATATTCGATATAAGCTGTTAATGCTGCCAGCTTTAAAAGAGAATCCCAACAATGACTGAAGCCACAAAAATTAAAGGGTTCATTAAATTACATTTTAAAGTATAGTTTATTAACAAAAACAGATGACAGATTTGGCCTTAAAAATTAAGATACTATAGGCACATGCTCAGAATCTTTACAAGGCAAAGATTTTTATAAAAAAAAAAAAAAAAAAAAAAAAAACACTTGTTTGTGATGATAAAAAGTATCTTGTGATGATATATTACAATGTTTTGAGATTTTTAAACAATAATGAGAAAACATTTAGACCACACACACTAGGGCTGTCTTTATCCCACAATTCAGAGTTAAATGAAGGCTATTTCACACTGACCCAATAAACTGACATAATGGCTTAAGCATGCAATGACAACAAACATGGAATGAATTATGAGAAATTATCAGGTTATTTATGTAGAACAGATGCATTACTCACTTTTTAAAACTTTAACGGCATGTAACATGCTTAATATATATATATGCATATTTATTAAATAGCGTCAAGCAGGTCTAGACGATCATTTATTTATTTATATCTGCCTTTACAGCGCACAACCACACGCAAATTGGTGTTTGTTAGGTCAGTGTGAATACAACAGTATTTTCTAAATTATGCAGTCAAACGTGATCGCCTTAAATGCTGTGAAATCGTAGGATATGTTATAAATCCTCATAAGCTGTTTTAGCACTGAAAACTTTAACTTTAGTAGATGCTTAACTTACCGATGGCTAGATGCAGCTATCAATCTGGGCCAGGACAATTTCACTTTTACTATATAGTCGGGGACTGCTAGGTGTTATATAGTTCATATTTGCTTGGCCAGAATGGTTTAAGCCACCAAAATAAGGTTTTATTGATAAACTGCGCAGCTTTCGCCAACGTGAACACTCCTGTTAGTACCGAGGCGAATAAGGAGCTAAACTTCAGCCGCAGAATGAGACGCTGCGCAATAAGAAGCCAAACGAATCGGAAGCTGCGAATAAGGAGCTAACTTCAGCCTCGTGTGCTTAGGGGCATCATATCTTTCGCTAGAAAGTTAGAAACGGCCCTGGTTATATCCTTCTCCTTTAGGACACCTTTCATAAGGTGTAATGGCCACGAAAGACGACACGAGCGATATCCGCTTTGGTACAGCCCCACTGCTAGCCCTGCTAGTTGACGGAGTAGCATCTTCATGCTCTCAGTGTGGTTTTTTTGGGTGATGCGTTCATATAACTGAATTCGTGCTACCTTGTTTGTCGACAATTTGAACATCTTTGGATAATAACTCGAGGTTAGATTCACTTTCGTCGCTGCTTCCACTCATTTTCTTTTTGTCGTCCTGGAGTTTGCTTCGCAAAGTGTGGTAGGAAATTAACTTTGACCTGCACGGCACGCGCAAGCTGCACGCTGATTGGCTGTTGTCGTACTGTGTGATTGGCTCTTAGATTAATCCATATCGAGCAAAAAATTACTAGAGCTTATCATCGTTATTAAAATCAAATAAATCGCGCTTCAATATGATATCGTTTATCGGTCCAGCCCTAGATAGGGGGATGATGATAGAATAATTATAAAGGTCTTGACTAAAACAACATGCATGAGGAATCACAAAGAAGTTTTCATTTTCTGCACTAAAGTACTCGAACTAGTTACTTTAATCAGAAAGTAACGCTGTAACGTAACTGATTACTTTTTAAAGACAGTAATTGTGTAATGTAATTAGTAACTTTAAAAAGTAACGTCCCCCAACACTGGTAATTACATATTAGATTTACGCCCTCCATTAAATTCGAATATGATTAAGGAATGTGTTTTATTCTTTAGCAAAAGCCAAATGCTTAACGACATGGACATGAATGCGACTACATCGGAGGAGAACAAAGGAGTCAGAAAAGAAACCGAAAGCTACAGAGAACTTGTTTTGTTCCACAACCTTTAGAAAGTTTTTTTCTCTTTCGCTTATTAAACATACTGTATTTAACTCCACCTTCACATAATGGGAGCCAGATATCACAGCAGCAGATTAAATTCAGTTACACACACCATACGCGCGCTAGTCAAAGCAAACACGGCCTCATACCTGCTCTCTGACACACTTTTTAACATGGGCGCTTATGAAATGCGTCCCATGTGGTCAGCGCTGTATCGTGTATATCGCAGCTGCTCGATCGCTCGAGGTCCTCAATAAATCGAGCTTTATCGCTCACGCTTGATCCGACATTAATGAGGGCATCCGATAAATTCTCAACAGCTGAAGCGTGTCCTGAGTTCACTTGAGTAGAAACTGTTTGTTACAATCTACTACAAGAGGCATTTAAGTCAAACTGGGTATTTTTTTTTCAGTTTCTCTATTTTCATATTCCGATGCCAGTTTCACACCTTCTGCTTTCAGAGAAATTTCCTCACGAGTCCCAGTTTGACTTGAACAGCCCTCATATATTATGCCTTTTTATTAGTTTAATTAAACACATAAAATTTTATAACTCCAGATGCATTTTGTTTATGTAGCAGTGTGCGTAGTGAGTGTACACCAGTGTGATCAATCTGTGAAAAAACAAACAAACAAACACGGATTCCCACATGAACTAAAGTACAGCTGGTACGATGGTCAATCGTCAGCCAATGAAATCGCTCCGTACAAAAAGGACTGATTTTTGTTTACTTCCTCAGGTTCCATCGAGTCACCAAAAAACGTTCGGTTTGTTCTTTTGCTCGTTCATAAATTTCTAGCAAAATTTTTATTCTTAAGGTAAAGATTTGCACAGGAGGGTATTCGTATGCCAAGGTTCCACTGTGTGTGTGTGTGTGTGTGTGTGTGTGTATTTTTGCAGAGTCATGAAAATGAATATGCAAACATTCACTTAATTAATTCCGGATTAAAGTCCGGATGTCCATGATGTCTGTAACATCAGCTCATTTATTTATTGTGGGATTAATTGTTTTAAGAAAAAAAACTAATGTTTAAAAGTATGTATAATTTATACAGTGGGTGCACAGGCAGTATGCGACTTCTACCGTCGCAGCGTATGGCGTCAGCATTTGGGTTTGTGCGTTTGCTGGCTTTTACCACTGAGTGGCGCTATATAACTATAGACTGACGCCTCAGGCATCAGCTCGTTCTCTCCAGGCTTAATGAGGCGCAGGTCGTCCACAGCTGCACGTCGTTGCAGATAAAATAAAGTGAAACATTGTAAATAAACGAATTCATAATCACAGTAGTAACATTACAGTACAAATTTATAATTAAAATTAAATTCAGTTTTTTAGGATCGAATTTAAGCAACGTAAACGTTGTAAACTGTGTAATTATAGTAGAAAGGCTACGTGTAGGGTCTTGTGTCATCTTGGAGCTTTCATAAGACTCATAAGACTCTACTTTTATTTAGGTGCACACACAATGACGAAAAACTTTATGATTTTGTTAAATAAATAAAGTAAACGGGGTTCTGTATTGATTTTGGTGCGTCAGAAAATGAACCCAAGCTCCGTGTATACTCGCCTCACAGACGTGAAAAATATATACTTATAGAAAGAGAAATATCTGCTTTAATATAAACTAATGAAAAAAAAAATTAGATTATGTCATTCGTATGAGAAGTGAATTATAGGCGCGCTCACTGACGACGAGATGACATGATCAGCACAGCCGTAACCAAAGAAATCACTACCTTATCAATGAATTATTAAAATGGTCAGAGTGAATTTCCCCCGCTGTTTTAACAAATATTTGAAGTAGATAACAGTAGCCCACATTTATAAAAGCATTTTTATTTATATAAAACTATAAATAAAAATAATAATAATAATCCGGCATTTATTATTAGGTGTGCCCGCTGCCAAAGTTCTTCAGTAACAAACCTATAAAACATGTACATCTGTATGAATAAATTGTTTAAATGTGATCAGTGATTTATGTAAATGACTCAGTTTAGATGTAAGTAAATGCTAGGGACTGACATCGGCGTGCGTTTCTCCCAGCGCCGCATAGCGCTTATTTAACACCATTAATATGTGTTTGCTGAAAGAGATATCTAATCTCTCATATCGGCGCGCGCGTTCATCTGACTTTAGATCAAAACTCGGCAAAGACTCTACTTTTATTTAGGTGCACTCACAATGACGAAAAAACTTTATGATTTTGTTAAATAAATAAAGTAAACGGGGTTCTGTATTGATTTTGGTGAACTTGAGCGCGTCAGAAAATGAACCCAAACTCCGTGTATACTCGCCTCACAGATGTGAAAAATATATACTTATAGAAAGAGAAATATCTGCTTTAATATAAACTAATGAAAAAAAAAATATTAGATTATGTAATTCGTATGAGAAGTGAATTACTGTATAGGCGCGCTCACTGACGACGAGATGACATGATCAGCACAGCCATAACCAAAGGAATCACGATCTTATCAATGAATTATTAAAATGGTCAGAGTGAGTTTCCAGCCTGTTTAACAAATATTTGAAGTAGATAACAGTAGCCCACATTTATAAAAACATTTTTTATTTATATAAAACTATATAAAAAAATAATCCTGCGTTTATTTTTAGGTGTGCCCGCTGCCATAGTTCTTCAGTAACAAACCTATAAAACATGTACATCTGTATGAATAAATTGTTTAAATGTGATCAGTAAATGCTCCTTGCTACTGTAGTGACTGACATCGGCGTGCTGAAAGATCTAATCTCTCATATCGGCGCGCGCGTTCATCTGACTTATTATTTCAATTCATACTGTACAGCTGTTAGAATTGGGGCAATCATAACGAATCAAGAGCCTGTGATTATATTGCATAAATATTATTTTGTACAGACAAATATCTGAATTTTTATTTATTTATTTTTTAGATTTTTTTTTAAAACAAATCTCTCAAAAATAGTAAGGTGTATTTTGGTTTTATACTGCAAACGAAAAACGAATCCAGGGTCTTGTGTCATCTTATATTTTGTGTTCTTTAAATTTGTAGTAGATTTATTAAATGAAATAAATTACACTAAACGGGGTTCTGTATTGTTTTCGGTGAACTTGAGCGCGTCAGAAAATGAACCCAAACTCCGTGTATACTCGCCTCACAGACGTGAAATATAAGTACTGAAGTACTGTAGATAACAGCCCACATTTATAAAAGCATTTTTTATTTATATAAAACTATAAAAAAAATAATAATCCTGCGTTTATTTTTAGGTGTGCCCGCTGCCACAGTTCTTCAGTAACAAACCTATAAAACATGTACATCTGTATGAATAAATTGTTTAAATGTGATCAGTGATTTTGTTTAGATATAAGTAAATGCTCCTTGCTATAGGGACTGACATCGGCGTGCTGAAAGATCTAATCTCTCATATCGGCGCGCGCGCGTTCATCTGACTTTAGATCAAAGTTAAAGGCGCACACGCAGGATCATGCAAACGTTTCCCCTCCTCTTTCATAAAAAATGAACAATCCGACACGAGCAGATTTGTTTCAGTCAGAATATTTATCAATCATAAAGAGAGGCGACATATACTTGCTGATTAAACACTGCATTTTTAAAGTGAAAGCGCGCGATGTGAGCAGCTTTAATTATTGATAATTAAATCATTATTAAATGGTGGACATAAAAAGCAAAAAGAATAATAATATTATTTTGATTATTATTATCATGTTCTTTTGCTGTTTGAGCGTCTGTGGATTCCAAAATTGACATTTTTACCGTTTTTTAATCACTGAAATGGAAGAGATACTGTACTGTAGAAAGGTTCCTTATCATAACGTGCCTTGTATTGTTTTTTAATCACTCGATACACGACCCATCATTTTTAATGCTATTTTACAAAGGGTAAATACACATGGAATAATTTTATTTGGTTTGTTTATTTATAAATAAAATTAAAAGTAATTAAAAACAGTGTAGAGTGATTAATAACACTACATGTTATGGTAAGAAAAATCTCATTCTTGCTCATTCTAGTTTCTCCGAGTGTATACTGTAGGTGAGAACAGCTATTCAGTATCATTTGCATTTGTATGTGTCTGACTTTGCAAAGCACACCTGTAAAACCTGTTTAACAGGTAAATGCTCCTCGCTGCGCTGTTTGGGGGAGGGGCACGCTAATGACGATTTGGTCAGCTGTGTGAACGCTCGCCCTTTAGATGTTGCGCGCGCACTACACGGCGAAAAATATGTTAGTATATCATGACTGAAATCATGACTGAAATATATGTTAGTATATCATGACTGAAAAAAGTTTATGTAATTTGTATAAAACGTGGATTACTACAGCGCATCCACTCACAGCCGAAACAAAAGACATCAACGGCTCTGCCTATTCAGAGGCTCTGCCTATTCAGTAAAGAAAAACACTACTGTTATTATTTCAACTCATACTGTACAGCTGTTAGAATTGGGGCAGGGATATTATGCCAATATTAAATATTATATACGATATTAAATTTCAAGTGAGTTGGGAGTTTGCAAGGCAGAGAAGGATGCTCTTCGGAGTGAGTTGCGAGTTTGATGAGACGGCATAAATATTTAATACAGCAAATTAAATATTTTGGTTTATATTTTGGTTTATATTATATGGTTAATGTATTTTGGTTTATATTGCAAACGAATAACGAATCAAGAGCCTGTGATTATATTGCATAAATATTATTTTGTACAGACAAATATCTGAATTTTTATTTATTTATTTTTTAGATTTTTTTTTAAAACAAATCTCTCAAAAATAGTAAGATGTATTTTGGTTTCATACTGCAAACGAAAAACGAATCCAGGGTCTTGTGTCATCTTATATTTTGTGTTCTTTAAATTTGTAGTAGATTTATTAAATGAAATAAATTACACTAAACGGGGTTCTGTATTGTTTTCGGTGAACTTGAGCGCGTCAGAAAATGAACCCAAACTCCGTGTATACTCGCCTCACAGATGTGAAATATAAGTACTGAAGTACTGTAGATAACAGCCCACATTTATAAAAGCATTTTTTATTTATATAAAACTATTAAAAAAATAATAATCCTGCGTTTATTTTTAGGTGTGCCCGCTGCCACAGTTCTTCAGTAACAAACCTATAAAACATGTACATCTGTATGAATAAATTGTTTAAATGTGATCAGTGATTTTGTTTAGATATAAGTAAATGCTCCTTGCTATAGGGACTGACATCGGCGTGCTGAAAGATCTAATCTCTCATATCGGCGCGCGCGTTCATCTGACTTTAGATCAAAGTTAAAGGCGCACACGCAGGATCATGCAAACGTTTCCCCTCCTCTTTCATAAAAAATGAACAATCCGACACGAGCAGATTTGTTTCAGTCAGAATATTTATCAATCATAAAGAGAGGCGACATATACTTGCTGATTAAACACTGCATTTTTAAAGTGAAAGCGCGCGATGTGAGCAGCTTTAATTATTGATAATTAAATCATTATTAAATGGTGGACATAAAAAGCAAAAAGAATAATAATATTATTTTGATTATTATTATCATGTTCTTTTGCTGTTTGAGCGTCTGTGGATTCCAAAATTGACATTTTTACCGTTTTTTAATCACTGAAATGGAAGAGATACTGTACTGTAGAAAGGTTCCTTATCATAACGTGCCTTGTATTGTTTTTTAATCACTCGATACACGACCCATCATTTTTAATGCTATTTTACAAAGGGTAAATACACATGGAATAATTTTATTTGGTTTGTTTATTTATAAATAAAATTAAAAGTAATTAAAAACAGTGTAGAGTGATTAATAACACTACATGTTATGGTAAGAAAAATCTCATTCTTGCTCATTCTAGTTTCTCCGAGTGTATACTGTAGGTGAGAACAGCTATTCAGTATCATTTGCATTTGTATGTGTCTGACTTTGCAAAGCACACCTGTAAAACCTGTTTAACAGGTAAATGCTCCTCGCTGCGCTGTTTGGGGGAGGGGCACGCAGAATGACGATTTGGTCAGCTGTGTGAACGCTCGCCCTTTAGATGTTGCGCGCGCACTACACGGCGAAAAATATGTTAGTATATCATGACTGAAATCATGACTGAAATATATGTTAGTATATCATGACTGAAAAAAGTTTATGTAATTTGTATAAAACGTGGATTACTACAGCGCATCCACTCACAGCCGAAACAAAAGACATCAACGGCTCCGCCTATTCAGAGGCTCTGCCTATTCAGTAAAGAAAAACACTACTGTTATTATTTCAACTCATACTGTACAGCTGTTAGAATTGGGGCAGGGATATTATGCCAATATTAAATATTATATACGATATTAAATTTCAAGTGAGTTGGGAGTTTGCAAGGCAGAGAAGGATGCTCTTCGGAGTGAGTTGCGAGTTTGATGAGACGGCATAAATATTTAATACAGCAAATTAAATATTTTGGTTTATATTTTGGTTTATATTATATGGTTAATGTATTTTGGTTTATATTGCAAACGAATAACGAATCAAGAGCCTGTGATTATATTGCATAAATATTATTTTGTACAGACAAATATCTGAATTTTTATTTATTTATTTTTTAGATTTTTTTAAAAGCAAATCTCTCAAAAATAGTAAGATGTATTTTGGTTTCATACTGCAAACGAAAAACGACCTATAAAACATGTACATCTGTATGAATAAATTGTTTAAATGTGATCAGTAAATGCTCCTTGCTAGTGACTGACATCGGCGTGCTGAAAGATCTAATCTCTCATATCGGCGCGCGCGTTCATCTGACTTAACGTTTCAGCCATTCATACATGCATTGTGCTGTTGTTTGTACACACTTACACACTTACACACTGGTTGTATAGCGCACTTATGGAATGAATACGATGAGATGACAGAGTGGAGGTTTAATACATCTATCTCACACGCGGGGCCATAAGTGCGGTTCATTATGATTCGGTGCGAGTTTTGGTGCTGTTATTACGTTTCCATCTTACCACGCAAAAAAATAAACATGTTTAACATGCGGAAGATCTTCGCGGAATTTTTCACGCGGAAGCATGGAAACGTAATCACAGCGCAAAGACTCGGGGTGAATCATGATCAAGCCTACGGTCACAGCGCGAGACCGAGCAGGTGCGATAGGGGTATAACACACCGCATCTCACAGCGAGTCAAACCGCATACAGTAAGTGAATACTGTAGGGGTATTAAACATTACAATCACACAGAAACATGAATGGATGCGGGGTTTGAAACTCCCATGGTTATTTTCTCATTTAACTAAATCAAATTTCATAAAAATAAAACGTGTCAAAAGAAAAACCCATAAAGTTATGGATAATGGCTAATGATGAATGAAACATATTTTAAACAAAAAGCAGCGAGCAGCTGGACATCGGGACGGGGAGTGTAAGTACGACGCACGCGCAGGTCTGAGCAGCTCAAGAAGCTCCATAATCTGTTGCCTTGGAAGGCAAAACTTTTATTTATATATATTTTTTAATAACGACCACGGGGAAAATATGAAAAGGGCTGAAGTTTTAGCTTCAAATCTTCAAGTTTTAGCTTTTAACTTCAAATATTTGAAGTAGATAACAGTAGCCCAAACCTGTAACTTTCCATGTAAAACAGGTACATCTGTATGAATAAATTGTTTAAATGTGATCATCTGACTTTACAGTAGATCAAAACTCGGCAAAGCGCACTCTTTTCCATTCACACACAGCTGTTTGTTTATCTTTCATAAAAAATGCTCCCGATATGAGCCGACACGAGCAGCTTTAATTATTGATAATTAAAACATTATTAAATGGTGGAAATAAACAGCAAAAAGATTAATATTATTCTTTTGATTATTATTATCATGTTCTTTTGCGTCTGTGGATTCCAAAATTCCAAAAAACAGAGAGTCTGTCTAAACAAAATAAAACCAATGTTTTCTAACTCATATTTTTTTTTATATACAGTAAACATACAGTAAAACATCATTCATCATTAAAACATCACACAACTGAATCGCAGAAAAAAATCAGCAAAAATATTATTTAGTACAAGGCAATCTTTGGATCCTTGATGAGACGGCATAAATATTTAATACAGCAAATTAAATATTTTGGTTTATATTTTGGTTTATATTATATGGTTAATGTATTTTGGTTTATATTGCAAACGAATAACGAATCAAGAGCCCGTGATTATATTGCATAAATATTATTTTGTACAGACAAATATCTGAAAAAAAAAATAGTTTTTTTTACGACGAATCTCTCAAAAATAGTAAGATGTATTTTGGTTTTATACTGCAAACGAAAAACGAATCCAGAGCCTGTAATTATATTTATATTTAATTATGTCATAACTATTATTTTGCACAAATACTGTAAATCTCTGAATAAAACAATGATATTTTATTCACAAATGTAAGACAATATTAGCTCGCACTTCGTCTGGCACTGAACCAAAATATAATGTAATGAGAGGCCCCGATTATACTGCATACATCTTTTTTATTGATTTATTTTTTATTATCTATTCTGGAAGTTTGCTCTATTTGTTTTAGTTATTTCTATATTTAAATCTTGATGTCTTAAACTCTAACAACTGTAAGTATTGTCGAAATAATTTTTTTGAAAGCCCTAGTGCTGTTGTTTGCGCTGTTTTCTTTAATAATAACACTAAACAGATAAAAACAGAGAGTCTGTCTAAACAAAATAAAACCAATGTTTTCTAACTCATATTTTTTATATTTATAGTTTTACATGTTTGTTGGATGTGTAAATTATCATAATTGTAGTATTACTTTGCTACAACATATTGTTTTGACTTTATTATGACTTAAGCTCTGAATATATTTAAAAACCGATACGACGGAAAATGTCAATTTGCGCCACCTGGCGGTCATTTCACGAATTATTTTGAAATGCTCCTGGTTTATTTCGGCCGCTGCCGCGTTTCCACGGCGGTGAGTGCGACGGTAATGAGCAGTCTGGTTGTCACACCACTGTACAAGTTACAATTACATTTTGTCACCCACCCCTTTACTACTTTTTGTGTCAATAAAGTACATCTATCTATCTATCTATCTATGTGCGTTCCTCAGACCCATAGTTGTGATTTGAAGAATGAATCGCTGTGTATACCGTATATGAAACGCGTGTGAATGAGTGTTGAGTGTGTTTGTCTCACCTTAGTGCTGGCCACTCCGATTTCGGGTCCGGCGTTGATGTGGACGCCGCAGTCGGTCTCGCGGGAGATGGAGCTGCCCACGGTGTTGGTGATGCCCACGGTGAGGGCGCCGCGCTCCTTACAGTACCGCAGTGCCAGCAGGCTGTCTGCTGTCTCGCCTGAACAGTAAAAGGACAAGAGCAGAGGATTAGACACTAAACCCTATTAACACACAACATGCATTCATAGTCCTGTTAATCTGCCATAAAAACCTTCCTTTAAAATGTAATGCCTTTTCGTAAAACATTTGTACTACAGTAGTGTGGAGCGTATTAGAGCATCATTTCCCCAGGTTTTAAGGGTCAGAACAGGAAATAAAATATATATATATATTATATACGAACAGTGACATTAAATAAGAAGACCTTGGATTGGACATGTTCCTCACCTGACTGGCTAATGAAGAAGCAGACATCATCCCTGAAGACCGGTGTGTTGCGATCCAGGAAGTCGCTCGCCAGTTCCACCATGACGGGCAGCTCGGTTAACTCCTCCAACACCTGACGTGTCTGAGAGAGAAACAAAATAAAAATCCTGTCTTATACATCTTTGTTACTGATGAGAATACATCATTCGGCGTGATAAGATTGATCGTGTGTGTGTGTATACGCACTGCCACTCCTGCATGATAGCTGGTACCGCACGCAATAAGGATGAGCCTCCGACATCTCTGGATCTCCTTAATGTGATCTTTCAATCCTCCTAATGTCACTACAAACACACATACACAAACATCACAGGGGTGTAAAATCATCAGTCTGGTAATCCATCAAGTCCATCCTTCATCGTGAATCATCCTCCACACCGTCTCACCCGTGTTGTCATTGAAGTTCACTCTGCCCCTCATGGTGTTGACGACAGACTCGGGCTGCTCGAAGATCTCCTTCTGCATGAAGGAGCTGAAATTACCTGCGAAAAGGTGAGAACAGAAAGAGACGTTAAGGCGACTGAGGCACACATGGTTCAGAGTTCGCGGCCTCAGTCCTTCGTGGATTTTTCCTTAGAACCCGATTGTTCGCTGAAACCCCTGCAATTGCGCAGACACCGCAAATATCCTCCACAGTTTTTTATCGTGGCAATATATACCTTTTCATTCGTTTTAAGGCTAAACTATTAAAAACAATATAATTTACTAATTTGTTTATAAAATATATATTAACGTAAATTCAGCAACATTTGAATTATTATACTGTAATACTGTATAATTATTTAGTAGTACTGTAGAGAGAACCGAAGAGGAAAACGCGGCTTGGGAGGGTGAATTATTAACGTATTTACAATACAGTACTCATACCAAAGAAAACGCGCTTGCATTTCATGAATTTCAGTAACATCTGTATTTTACATTCTAGCACTGAGGGAGACACAGCAGTACTGTACAGTATACGGGTTTATCTTTACATTCTTTGATTTATTTTTAAGGGTAATGAGTTTGAAATGAGATTAAATAGTTTTAGGAGCAAATTTGGGATTTAAACTATAAAAACAGCCAATTATAGGCATGTTTGGATCAGATTCAAAATTCACTTTTTTTTAGGAACGTAACCAATTTCAAGGGTCGACTGTACAGGGAAAAGCTATGTTCAGTGGTGGGTTACGCAGCTGATGTGCTGGGCTGCCTACATTTGGTTTAAACCTTTGAGATTATAGATTTTGCCCAAAACCTGGGGGGATAGAAAATATGGACTGAAGAAGGAAAATGTTAAATGTCACATCAAAATAAAAATAATACAGTGTGACTGAAAAAAAAAAAAAAATCAAATAAGAGTTTAGTGTATTATTTATAGTAGTAATGATCACACTGCTCACACTGATCATTATTCCATTATTCCAACTTATAAAACAGCACTTGATCCAGCACATCAATCGCTTACAGACTTTAAAATCTTTAAGTCTGTAAGCTAGTTCAAGGTCATAGAAATGTAACGATGGTTATGCCGAGGTTAATAAATAATAATAATAAAAAAAAGAATAACAAAGAAAAAAAAAAAGGAAAAAAATTATATACACACACACATACATACACACACACACACACACACACACACATATATACACACACACACTCACTTCTTTTAACACCAAGATCAGAACCTTGCATGCCTTTGTTTCAAGAAGGGCAAGAACTACCTGAGTGGCAACACTGAGGTCTTACTATGGATATTTTCACACAACTTCATCAGAAGACATAACTGGAATACAAAAGCATATTTGGGCGCTTGTATGAGAACGCTAAAGTATCGCTAAATATCCCCTGCAGGCAATATAAACTGGACTGACAGCCTGGCGGTCGCATCTGATCTCTGTGCCAGGGAACGATCTCAGTCCTTAACAACGAGTCACTCCCTCCCCCCCCCCCCCCCTTTTGTTCGAGAACCTAGGAACTCCCAAACAGAACAATAACATGAGGCAGTGTGTCTATATGCGCGTTTGTGTGCATGAGAGCAACTGCAATCTGATTCGTTGTGTCCTGGTTTTGAAGCCATTTGGATGAGCTTATTTAAAAGCTCATATTCTCCAGGGTGAGATTTCTACCAGCTGCTCGAGGCAGCAGCGTGACACTGAGGCGTGATAAAGAGGTTAGTTTTCTGCTCATTAGGGGAATGATTGACGAAGGCGAGTGGAAAGCGTTCAGACTGAGAAATGGTGTGAGCGCAGCCACACAAGCCTGTTGCATCAGAAATGTAGGTCATGAGGATTTCTGATAATGGAAAGAAAGAGACAAGGTGGGGAAAAAAAATATAGAATTGTAGTGCTGCCCCCTGGTGGCAAACAAATATTCTGAGTTTAAAAAGATTGAAATATTTCTGATGTGTTTAGAATAATTTTGGTTTAATGTTTTGATTTGACCAGTTTATACGAGCAGGTGTTGCGCCATACACTCTTTAAATTACTTCCTGAATTTCTTCGGTTCAGCTTCCATCGTCTGGTATTTTTTTTAACTAATTTGTAATGAATACCTCTATATGGATCGTATGAGAAACCTAACCAAAGGAGCTTAGCATAGCCCAAAACCCCAAACAATAACTAATATACTGTATGCTCAAACTTTTTTTTTTTTTAGAAAGCATATAGAAACCACACATAGAATATAGAAATACCACACAGTGCCTCCTTATAATCTCAAAACATAGTCTTAAACAACCTAAAGTGAGCACCTCCTACACCAGCCTGGACTGTTAATAGTTAGGTTGGGTCCATGATTTTACTGCATAAATGTGTACAGGTGTTCCTAAAAAAAGTGTGACACCAACATTACCACCAGGAAATGGATAACATCAAATCCAGAAGTCCTTTAATCCTCCTACTACACAGTAATTATCTTAACACTACATCTTATGAACCAAAAGAAAAATAAATCAACATCTTCTGACCAATCAGAAACGAGATTTCAACTGCAGTTTGGTACAAAAACCAGTAATAAGACTATCAACCCTGCCTGAATGCAGTTTAGTCCTCTGGGTCCTAGTGCCTGCTCTGTTTTGTCTTACCCTTCATGATCTGCTGCAGCTCCATCTGCAGGGTCTGGATGGCGCGAGCCGGATGATCTCCTGCCCTCCGTTTGATCCGGTGGATGGACAGACGGCCGTCAGACACAGCGGCGATGTCGTCGTCTTCCAGGAAGATGACTCGGTTTGTGTGCTCTATCACGGCGCTGTCGCCGGTCCAGAAGGAGAGAGAAAAGGGGTAAACACGTATGTTCGGATCGAGACATTTCGCAAAAAAAAAAAAAAAAAAAAAAGATGAGGAAAACAGGATGACTGTGATACACACACAAGACATGCCAGGACTCAAAAAACACACACACATACATTACATCATGATTTACTTGAAACATCTGTTTCTACAATAATCCTCCCAAATATTTTGCTTGATTATTATGCAATTTCTCAGCCATTTGTTTTAGGAAGTAAATATTTTTATATCAAAATCAAAACAAGCTCGATCCGTGGGACTCTTAAGGCACACAATGCACTTTTGTCAGAAATATTGTAAATATATTTTTTTATAACATTCGAAAACTGATTAGAAGCAGCTGATTTAATATTTAAATAAGAACTAGAACATAGTTTTAAATAGTTACCAATTTAACTTTAAATATTAATAAATGTTTTAAATTACTGTCTTTGACTCCTAATGGAGAAACTAAAAACCGAATAGCACTTTGGCTTTAGTAGTGAGTGCACACACTGACACTGAACCGTAAGCGGAGACTGAGGCGTAGGTGACGGACAGACCTGGCGTCAGACGCGAAGTAGTACTCGACCGCCTTCTCATCCACAGGAAACAGGCAGGTGTCCTCATCCGTCCTGGGTAGAGAGCCACCACAGCCCTTCTTGTCCGTCGCTAAAGCAAATAAGGAGATACAAGTTAAAAATGTTCACATCTTTAAAAAAATTAATAAATTCTAATATAATTACACATAGGTTCATGTGATATTAAAATACATTTACATTGAGACACGTGGCTTTTTCCAAAACGACTTACATAAGTGCTTTAATGTTTCAATCAATAAACACATTCCTAAACTGGCTCAACTAGGTTACAACGAGAATTACCTTCATTATCGGTTTCTATGATAACAACTCGTTCCCAGGACTTACCATTGTGAACACATTACATAATCAGTGTTTATATATGACCAGATTTCCATTTAAAATGTTGCTGTTTAACAAGGAAAAATATCTAACAGGACATAACGTGCTTTTACAAATTCATAGAAGGAGTCTCCAGTGATCTGTAACAGTTTGTATGATGGCTACATTTTTCGCATTTTCTTAATAACTCCAAAATAGAGAACGAGAGAAAAGTTTAGTGAAGGAGCAACTTGTTTTGCACAACGTTAATATACCTGCAGGTGTGCACTGTATATGTAAGGACAAATCACTTGATGCTGGTAAAGGAAAATAATCATAGCAGAGTGGTGTGATGTGGCACCAAGCAAAACTGGTTTACTCTTACCACACTGAAACTCATTATTTACCTGAACTGTTTTCTTTCTTTTACAGCACGGCAAATTCCCAATTGTTCGGATTTTTTCAAATTAATTAAAGAAAGAAGTTATCATCAATTAATAATAATTAATAATATTAAATTATTAATTTTAAACATGATAGAAATACAGGTAGTCCCAGATTTACCAACATTCGAGTTACAACTTTCCACAGATATGAACAAACCGAGGTTCTACTTCCGGTTCAATCACTGAAGCAGCTCACGTATATTGTACAAAAAATAGCAGTGCAGTGAATCAAATGCCAATATTTACAATTATGTATTTTCAGTGTGGAAGTGATAGTATAAAAGCTCTAAAGTGCGGTACATTGTAAAACCGCTTAAAATGGAGGGAAAACTGAGAAGAAATGACATTTGGGGTTTCCCTCACCATTTAAAGGTGCAGAGACAACATTTCACTGAGATTCACTTCCTTTGGTATCATTACAGTTTTTGGCCACATGATGGCAGTGTCGGGAAAGGGGACAGAGATCTAGCAAAGTGGATCGTATGCTTTACATTGTATACTGTATTAGCCTCGAAGGCGTATAAGACTCTCATTGTCGGACTTAAGAATAAATCTGACTTACAAACATGCTCCGAGAAAGGAACTCGTTTGTAAGTAGGAAACTACCTGTATACAAAAAAATAAAAAAGTTGTGTTGGACTAATGGCACTTAGGTTATTAACTTAGTTAACCCAGTGTAAGTATGCATCCAGTGATGTAAACTTTAAAGCACTTTTGTAAGTCGCTCTGGATAAGAGTAATGTAAATGTATACCTTTTCATAGTTAAATGTAATGTTGTGCCATACTAGTCACTTGTTTAATTAGCTCTCTCTTTCTCGATCTTGAAGTTAATGAGAAATGCTGCAATGACAGGAACCTTCCTAACTGTTACAGATAACCGACACTGGAGACTCCATTGGATGAGATGCTCACCTGAGCGGTAGAGGATGGGAATGTGATCTGTCGAGAGCTTGTGGTCGCTCTTCACACCCATCAGCAGTGGACTTCCTCTCCTGTAAGCACACAAAATGCGGATCTAAACATCATCCTGTGGCTGATTCTCAACATCATCTCATCAAAATGACCCAAAAGTGCGACGTGTTCACTTTATTAAAATTAATCACAGGCGCAGGTCTTCGGAGAAGGTACCTTGTTCCCACAGCCTCTCCCGGAAAGTGTACGCTCTTGAACACCAGTGCGAAAGCTCCCTCCTGAGCACACACACACAAAAATACACCAGAAGATTATTTTTTTAAGGAACTTGAATTAATGCACACGCACACACTCGTACCTCTGAAGACAAAAAGGTGAAAGGTTAAACGCTCACCAGTTGCAGGGTGACCTGTTCGACGAGCGTGGCGAAGCTGACTTCGTTGTTCTCGCGGTTGTCGTACATGTACTTCACCAGTTTAGCGATGCTCTCTGTGTCAGTCTCGGACTCAAACTCATAGCCTTTACTCTCCTGACAGGGCAAAAAAATAAAAAAGACTTAAAGTCTATACTCCATGATATACATGTGACCAATGAAAGTAATAAAAGATCATGTGACTTTAAGGGGAAGTGCAACAGTTTGTTCAAAGCGCTAAGCTGTGCTCAAACGACCCTAAATCAATCGTGGCCTTAATCACCAGGGCCCGGTTTCTCGATAACGCACACTATTCGCGCGCTAAGAAGACTCTTAAGATATATCTTACATTAAGTGATAACTTTTCTAAGTGTATTTCTCGAACTTTCTCTTAGGAGTCTTCTTAAGTCGCTGCCTCTTACGTCCGACGTTACAAGGCGCTGTCTACAGTGAAGGTCCTGAATTAGCGGACATCGGTGGCTCAGGAATCGATTTTTCACTCCTTTTTCGTGACAGTGTTAAGAAAGACGGCACTTTTTATGCAAATTAAACATTGCACTAAATTCTTTACTAAACGTAATCACAGCGCAAAAACTCGGGGTGAATCATGATGAACCCTGCTTACGACCACAGCGCGAGCCGGCGCAGGTGAGATAGGGGTATAACACCGCATCACACAGCGAGTCAAACCGCATTAAGTGAATACTGTAGGGGTATTAAGCATTACAATCACTCAGAAAAATGAATGGATGCGGGGAAACTCCCAATGTTATTTTCTCATTTAACTAAATCAAATTTCATTTAAAAAAACGTGTCAAAAGAAAAGCCCATAAAGTTATGGATAATGGCTAATGATCAATGAAACCTATTTTAAACAAAAAGCAGAGCGCAGCTGCACTGTAAATAATCTGACCTAGGGTTTACTCAAAAAAATTATGGCAACAAAGTGACACCTAATATATTTAAGTAAATTTTACTACTATAATAATGAGTAAGAAACATAGAATTAATTATTTAAATGTAAGACAATATATATATAATTGTAAATTAAATCAAGTCTTTTATTGTGTTGGATTTAATATTAACTGTCAAAAATA
Organism: Channallabes apus; assembly: GCA_030522415.1. NCBI lineage: Eukaryota > Metazoa > Chordata > Actinopteri > Siluriformes > Clariidae > Channallabes > Channallabes apus. The sequence goes on from CM060111.1 coordinate 40,155,665, forward strand.
TAATGTATTCAGCATAAATATTTTAAGCTAAATTAAATCATTTTAAGGAAAACAGTTTTACGTTTACTAAAAAGATGTGTTCCATTCAATGAATATCTGAGAGAAATCTGGAAGAGATTTATTTTTATTGAATATTTGAGAGAAATTGAGAAGAGAAAAGAGAGAAAAGTCACTCTATTAGTTCTGATATCAAATAAAATAACATTCTTAAACAGGTCTACAGTATATTCCATCATTAATACGACTTTGATAACGTGCCATAATGTGCTTCCATACACCGCTGGTTTATAGACTGCTGCTCAGTGGTGGCGACTAGCGTCTTGAGCTGAAACTACGCCAGTGGTTCTCAAACTTTTTCTGTCATTCCCCACTTAAGGGGGTGAGCGAATTTTCAAGCCCCACTTGTCAACAAAATAATAACGAAATCGGCCAAGTTTATATTTATTGAAATATCAATTTCTAAACCAATACGATCAAACACCACCAAGTTAAAAAAAGATAAAATACACGTGCAATTGTTATACAAGGCTTACGTTGTCACTTATCTTTGCATAATTGACCCCATGTTTATTAGCTGCTCAGCAATCATTAGTAGTTTTTTTGCACTGGCCAATTCTGTATGTAACTTTGAATGAAGCCATTTGTGCTTTGCTGTCCACTGATTCAGATGTTACCATGCGATTCTCCTGCTGTCTGTATTCTGCCAGCTTTCTTTCAAAGACGCCAGTGGCTTATTAACGTGACTGGAGTGTGTTGTCTCTAAGTGTCTTCCTAATTTGTTGGGTCTCATGCGGTCTGCTGCCAGCGGTATAAGACACAAAACACACTCGTCTCTCTTCTGCCCCCACCATCACCACCATGAATCCAAGCTCAAGATAGGCTTCATTAGTGGTGGGTGATATTACCAAAATCTTCTATCACGGTAGAAGCAATTTTCTAACTCAATAACGATATATATCACAATATAGCAATGTGTATCTGAAAATGCATAAATAAAAATGAAAACACAAAGAAACTGTTTTACATAATTTTATTTTTTTACGTAATTTTATTTAAACTGTGAATTGCTGAGGTTTGCAGCATTTTTTTTTTACTTTGGCCATATTCGTTTGGATTCTTGGATTTCAGATGATAGAAAAGGTTTGACGTGTTTCCACCACTTGTTAAAACAGTTACCTTGTGTACCTTGCAAATCACGTTCGTCTCATTCGTATCACTTTTCTTATACCCAAACCAATTCCACACCACAGACGTTGCACTTTTTTTTCTTTACAATCTCCTCGTTGTTGGTTTCGTCACATGTAAGGAAACTCACTGCTGCTGCACCGTCTTCTTCCATTGTCGAAGTGTATGTGAAGCCAAACACATCAAAAGTGGGACGAAACCGCGGCACCCGATTGAACCAAATATCTGCGCAAATACAGCGCAGCGCGACTATCTGGATAGCGCAGTGATGATCTGGTTTATTTGCGCAGCCCGGTGGATCACGCAGCGCCGCTCGAATCACAAACCTGCGCGACTCACTGTGTTTTATTTAAAAACAATTTATTTAAAATGTCAGGACTGTTTAATATTGTTTCCGCCTTGCCATGCCTGGATTGTACGTGCGCATCCCAGCGGGGTAAAATGTATTTTGATGGTCGGCGCGGTTTATTTCTGTCAGAGTCGCGCAGCGCTGCCCAGTGGCTCGCGCAGGTTTGTGATTCGAGCAGCGCAGCTCAAGTTTGTCCGACGTTAAACCATTATTGCTCCACTATGGTTCCACTTTTTCTCCCGGCCCCCAACTGATGTTATTTTAAATTTACTTGTACTAATGATCCATTTATTTGTGTGTGATTGATTAGTTTTGAGAGTACACTCTTCATTATCAATAAAGAAAAGCATGAATTAGAATAGGTACTTTCCTGTTATTTTCCACTAATTTCCTCCCGTTCATTGCGCCCCACCTGTCATGTCTGTATTCCCCACTAGTGGGACCCCACACTTTGAGAACCACTGAACTACGCTAAGTATGAGTTAAGGTTGGTCCAGACCAACCTTACGAACGTGTGACTTAGCTAAGAGATACTTAGCGTAAGAACGTTTCGGGAAATGCGCCATAAGGTTAAGAGAGAGGTTAAGGTACAACTTAAGAACTACTTAGCGATAAGAAGCTTTCGAGAAACCGGGCCCATAACTTGATGCTCTATGGATACGTGTTAATATCTTAATTGTTACAGCAATCAAAATTATTTTTAAATGGCTATAGAAACTAGGGTTGGGTATCGATTGGGTTTTTTTCGATACCGGTGCCAAATCGATACTTTGAAAACGGTACCGGTGCCAAAACAGTGCCTGAACCGATACTTTTAAGCCAAAAAATTATAGTGGATGAATCAAGAATGAATTTTTATTGAACAAAAAATTTTATGCTTAAAATTTAACAATATATTAAAAGTTTAAAGTATATATGAATATGTAAGCTTCAAATTTGAGCAATTCTTTTGCAGAAATTTCACCATATTTGCCTTTTCTGTCAAAATACGACTCCTTTCCTGACTTATTGCCCTGCACAGGACATGTATAGCCTTCTTTACAATGGTAAATGGGGTGAGTGTTGTAGTACTACTAGTACAGGCTGGAAAGCCATAATTATAAACAGAATCCATGTTACATTAGTTTTTTACAAATAGTTCGACTATTTGTTAGCATGAATGCAAGATTTGCATTTTGCTATTAACATTACATTATCCTACTACTAACCTGCGGAAAGTCTGCTGACGTCATCATAATCGGCGACTCCTTTTTGCTACGGTTGGTGTGACTGGGACTGAGGGTCGTCCACACTGATAGCGCCAGCTGTTGTCCACAAGCTGTTAAACACGGTGCCTCCGTAGGCTTTAAACTTTATTCCGTCTGCCCTCGAATGTTTCATTAGATTTGGCGTTTTTCCGCCTTTACACGCAACTGCTGTAAGACATTCGCTGCACGTCGCGGTGCCGGAATCCTTTCTTGTTAAATACAGCCACACTTTCGACTGTTTAGTTTTAGGCATTTTAACGAGAGTTGTTTACTTTAGCATGCTAAGCTATCGGTAGACCGCCTGCTGCCGTCAGAGTGAGTGTAACGTTAGTTACTGCATTCACGCGCATGTCGGATGGTCTCTCATTTCCGGATGATTTGTGCTTTTAATTTCTTTATTTAATCTAATAAACGATTAATCTACAAAAATATATGAATCTAGAGAACAAATATTTCAATCGACAGTTCAGGCATTTAAGTGGCACCGAAATGAGGCACCGAAATTCGCGTTCTGCTTCGGTCCGGTACATACCGGTTCTATAGGTACCGGTGCTGTATTAGCACCGGGTTTCGGTACACAACCCTAATAGAAACAGGACTCCATTTAGCTCTAAAGAGATTTTTATACCTTATCGTCAACAATTTATTTAAACCTTAAAGCTTTGTAAAATGTTAGGATTTTACTAATGTGGATTTTTCCTGATTTCATTTGACTGCTCAAAGCTGAGGCCTGTTCAAACGTCTATACATCAAATTTACGGTTAACACACAGTGTTATGAAAGAGGCAGACGTAAATAAATAAATTAGGGACTGCCAATAGGGGCGCTAACTTTTAAACTTGCTAAGAAACACCAGTTGCTGACTATAATATTTAGGCCACATGTTAAATACCATTAAATAAACATAGAATTCTGTAGTAAACTGCAAAAACTAAGAACGCTAAGAGGTGAAAACTTTTGCACTCATCTCTAAAAGGAAATGAGGTGTGTGTTTTAACTTTTAAAAATCTTAACTCACCAGGAACTTCCTCAGGTCTTTGTAGTTGGTAATGATTCCGTTATGAATAACGATGAACTCTGTTGAAAAGAGTATTTTAGATTTCAGGGGTTATAATAGACTATAATCATTATTATTAGTAGTTTTTATAATAACAGTAACAGCTAGTACAGTTAGCTTGTACTAGTTAGGGCTTAGGAGTAATGACATCGTAGTAACACAATGTGACCCTTTTTACAGCCTATTACATCGTTAGTGTCTGAAGGAGTGATATCGAAGGTCTTTTCTCCCTGCTGCTATCAGACTGTACAATCAGAGCTGCTCCCAGTGAACCAGTCACAGCAACACACACACACACACACACACACAGTCATTACTGTTATATACTGTTGTTACTATATATTAAAATTTCACAATATATTTACAATAGTTACGGAATCCTAAGTATAGCTACATTATCTCACAATATACAGTAGTTACAATATATAAATTTTTTTTACAATAGCAATTAAATATATTATAATTTGATTGAAAGTGTAACTACTGTATTGTTTTTTCCCTTTCTTTTGTATTTATACACTGTATTGTGTATAAATATTTTTTTTTTCTTTTCTTTTGTATTAATACACAGTATTGAGGAAAAGTAAGTCAAGTACAGCTACTCCGAGTGCTGTTCAAGTCAAAGCAGGACTTTTGATCTAATTTGATTATGAGAGTTAAAAACTCCCTGTATTTCTCTGTATAATCCCTTACTACACTAAAGCCTTGGAGAGAAAGTTTCCTCAGTACGCCGGAGATGCCCCATGTGGTTAAGTGTCAAGACATGCACCGTGACCCACCGTTGTGTTTGTCAGATCTCTGTGGGTGGCTGTTGACAGGACTGGGAGCACCGTGTGTGGCCCAGCGTGTGTGTGCGATACCAAGGTGGACGTCAAACTCGACATCTAGATCAATGTCCTGCTGTTCTGTAAGAGTCACACACACACAAACACACATTCTTAGCTAGAAAAATTCAACACATACATCTAGGTTTTAATCAGACAAGAAAACCATCATCTCACTGTGGATCTCCTCGTCCAGGACCTTGACTTTGCCTCTCTGTTTGATCAGCTGGATGGACTTAGAATTGTTCTCCCAGTCCTTATTGTTTCCTCCATCGATGCCGACTCCTGCAGAGCCAACAAGCAAACAAAACAGTGTCGGCATACCATCGGCACTAAACTCCACAACTGTTGCCTGTTCACAAAAGGTGTGTTCATGCAAATTCTCGTTCCGTGTTCACGATTAAGGTTTGTTTACCCGCCGAGTCGTATCCGCGGTACTCCAGCCGCTGCAGCCCTTTGAGCAGGATCTCTAGGATCTCACGCCGGGTGCGCGGGACGTGATAATTGAGGTACGCAAATATTCCTGTAGAGAGAGGGAGGACAAAGAACTTATGAATAAATTTATGTGGGCCATCACCACTCCTATTACTCTCAAATCTACCTTAAATATTAATATTGGAGACCATGAAACACTGCTTTGTGCCTACAGTACGTCTTAATAAATTCTTTATTAATTTTAAATGACACGGTTTTTGATAGCGGGTGACTACAGACATTTTGGACACTTTTTTTTGGACACAGCCCTGAAGCATAAAAATAACCCCAAACCTAAACAGATATTCTACCAGGAACAGATTCTGCCAAAGGTCTTTCTAGGTCAAGATACACGCCGACCTCGTACATATCAATTCCATATCAGGATCTGCTTAGGATGCCTAGACAATACAATCAGAGACTTAACCATCAACCCACACACACACTATCTCTGGTGTGGGAGTATGGGGGGGGGGGGGGGGAGTCTTTAAGCATAATAATAGTAAGAGTGGAGATAATATATAAGCTTTGTCTCACAGAGAAGGAAACAGAGGTAAAGAAAGAAAAAAAAAGCGCAAGGAGAACTGGTTTCATTCCTACAGTCTCCTGCCGAGTGGAGGAGTGCGAGACTGAAATATTAGCAGCAGTGTTCAGGCTTAAGGTATTACTTTCTAACATAATTACAAAGTTTTGGTTAAAAATTATACTACTTGCTCAAACATTTAAAACCCAGTGCATTTCTAATGATCATTTAGATCAAAATGGGCTCAATGAGTGGGAAATAAATAAATAAAACAACAAATAATAATAATAACCATCACAATTTGGCCCTTCCTCAAACCCTTACGTTTGCCCGTTTTTTTCTGCTTACGACACATCAACTTCAGGGACCGAATGTTCACATGATACAGCAGATCTCACCACCCGCCCTCCCCTCTACACACACACACACACACACTTCCAGGCGCCATTGTAACAAGATAATCAACTTTATCCACGTCACCTATCAGTGATGATAAATGTTATGGATGATCGGTGTACGTTCGGGATGAAAAGTAATTAGATCGAGACAAGATGTGTTATCACACAGAGCTCTAGAAAGCGACTGAAATGGCCGCCGAATGTTTTTATTTTGCAACAAGTTATATCAAGGGAGGTGACAGTGGTGATCGCCCCGAAAACTAAATAATGCAGAGATCTTTAATGCTGTAAAAGACTCTCTCTCATCTCTGCAGGATGAAGTGCACTGATAAGCGGCTGGGAAACAACAGAAGGGATTCATTTTTCACTTAATTTGGTAGTGTTTTCTAAGAATTTATTTATATATGCTCTGTTAACTAATTGGCATGACGCAGCTTAGCTGACTAGCTAAACAAACTTAGCTAATGTTGATCAAGGAACATCGACTTTTTTTCGCTTACTCCATGTCCGAACCCTGCATCCTCTACACCATGCGCCATCAATAAAAAAAAAACTGAGTCGGGCAGTGAAAGCTCTCAGGTACAACTGAGTCAGAATCCAGTCATGATTATTATATAGTGCTAGCAAGACGCAACTAACCAAGTATAAATCAGTGTGGCTACATGAGTTCACCAGGTAGCATTCTGAAAACGTTTTGGCTCCTAAATATTTAGGTTTAGACAAGATTACACAAGTGTCTAAGCCTGTAATAATTAATCTAAATGTGTGATATTTTAATTTACTGTATTAAAGCATTTTTTTCAGCATTCTGGCTTTGAACTGACTGCATCCCTTATCTGGTGCTGATTTTCTTAAACATGTCTCTATGATGATAAATAACAAGTCATGAGAAGTACAGGTAGTGATAAAAATCTGATGATTAGGCACTTGGCTCTTTGTTTGAGTTCATTCTTCATGGACAAAAACTAGAGCAGCCTTTATGTCCAAAAATAAAGTTTTCATTTTGGATGGAACATCTATAATTAAAACTATTCGAGCCGATACAATCCTGCTCACAGGAGGTGTGCACTAACTCCTCTGCTTTGTATATGCATGTAAACATGTCAAGAGAACATAAAGACGATCACCAGACTTGAATAACAGCATTATTCCTAGCAGCTAGGCTAGAATCTTTGTTAAACAAAGACAATTATCATAACTTTGTCGATTTATTTTAGTCTGCGTGAATGCATTTCATTGCCACTGTCACATTGCCATCTTCCAAGTAACCAAAACAAACAAACAAGCTAATTAATAAATAAATTAATTAATTAATAAAAAAAAAAAAATAAAAAAAACGGATTTTTTACTTCTTTTACGTAAATAACATTAAGTAGAAATGTGGACAAATTGGCTGGTGAGCGTACGCACGTCCCGGTGTATGGAAAGACCTAAACAGAAGAAGCATTCAGGGCTGAAGGGTACACACTGATGTATGTGTGTACGTGTTTGTGTGAGTGTGTGTGTAAGATGCACAAGGCTCATCTTTGTATCAGACAAGGACAAACCTTTAGGTTTTTTTTTTTTTACATCAAGCAATTTTAAGCAAAAAGGTTGTGCATTAAATCTATGCATAAAATCATGGAAATAAATGTTTATCTTTTAATTTAAGTATAGATCCTATTCTCAATTTTTTCCTATATATTTTAAAGCACCACTTTTAAAGCGGACATGAATGAGAAATAAATGTTCATCCTTTAATTTATATATAAATCAAGCTCCCACGTATACCTGTTTCCTTTCATCGTTTTATTATAAGAAGAAATTAAAATCTGAAAATGTTTTGCCAGGCTTATAAAAAGTCTCCTTCATTTAAAAAATAAAAAGCACCACTTCTAAAACAGACATAAATGAGAAATAAAATGTCGTCCTTTCATTTAATTATAAATCCAGCTCGCATGTTATATCTATTTCCTCTAATCATCATTTTATAATAACATTAAATTTTTTACAATAAAGAAATTAGCACAAGTTCTAAACCAGAAATGAATGTGATCAGTCACATCCGGGTATTGAGTGATGACTGACTAAATGAATGAATAAGCGAATGTCGGCGGCTGTGCTCCAAATAGCTCACCAGTCCCCTAGTTATGCGCACTACATCGTGCCGCGATAGAACTGCTGCTATACATTCTGGAGTGTCCTAGAAACCCGGAAGGGTGATTTGGGATGGAGCTTGGGAGGGAAAATAGCGTTTTAAGGGTTGTAAAGCAAAGGTGAAGGATGGAGGATAATTTTTTATTTTATTATTATTATTCTTGGGTTTAAAAATTTAACTATGCAGATAGTAATAAATACATATTTTATAAAGTGTATACAATGATTAAGTAAATAGCCAAAACAGTCGAATAGTCACTTATGAACGTTATATATTTCTTTGCTCCGTATCATCATCACTAGTATTATTATAATTCTCGGCTTGCCGAAATTAAACTAAATGTAACTAGAAACACATTTTCTCCTAACAAGAATTATCTCCCGTCACATGCGCGCGCATCTATCGTTAACGTTAAACGCAATGCTAACATGCTAACGCGCCTTCATCCAATGTACCATTTTTTACTGCTATTAATATAACAAATTGCTCCACATAAATCATTCCTAATGTGAATATGGATGTATTGGTTTATGTAATGTTATTATACAAATAAAACCTATGTACATTTGTAACCCTAGACTCACCACACATGACTTCAGTTCGGTGTCCAAACTACTGTTTAGTTTCTTCCTGCGCCGGAATCGGTGTCAGGGGAATGCCCCTCCTCATGAATCCTATTGGGTGACGTCGAGGCGTTCCCTGCGTCGCTGCGTCTGATTGGTCGAATTCGCTGTCACTCGTACGCCCTTGCCAACAGAGGCAGCTTAGACGTGGCAGCACGCAGGATGCGTCCATGATGTGCGCGCGCGCGCACCTGGTCTGGTCTGCCCCCTGAGAAATGTTTACCTGCCTTCACTCTGTCAGCAGGATATATATGACAAGTTCCGTGTACACAGTGGACCACACCTGAAGATCACAGAGTGCAGACAGTGTGAACCCCCCCCCCACACACACACACACACACAAGAGGTGGCAATCATGCGGCCCTGTTGGATTCAGCACATTCTGTATACATCAGATTGACTTAGTTGGAGTATCTATTTAAATAAAAGGAAGATTTTGTTTGTACATTAGTCAGAATTTGCTCTTTCAATGATTTATCTTCAGGTATTGTCTCTTTGCACTCATTCTGGACATTCATGGACACTTACGGACACGGCACTCCTGCACATTCATGCACATTTATATATTTCTATTTCATTTCATAGCTCATTGCACACAAGTCACTTTAAATAAGACACCTTCATGCATATTTATCCCCCCCACACACACACAGTCATTTTTTTTTATTATTTAAAGTAAAAATTCCTATATTGAACGGAATTGCATCAGCCGAGGACAGGACCATCTTCGTGGAACAGTGGAACCGTCCCCAGTCACCACACGCATCCCAGGGAAGAGAGAACAGGAGAGGGGAGAGCAGAAGAGGAGAGATAACAGTTAGGTATGGTCACAGTCACATAATGTATAATGTGAATGTATATTTACTGTAGCGTGCAAGCAGGGACTCCGGCAGGACTAACTATAACAGCATAACTAAAAGGGAGAGCCAGAAGGAAACACAAACATGAGGGGGAACTGAGATGTAAAGCAAACAATCACCTCACCATCAACAAACCTGAGTGATCAATGAGAGTGAGGAAGGCAGCATCTAAACATACCAGTTCACCGTAATACTCTACGTCCATGAGTCCCCCAGATCTGCTCCTTTACCTAAAATGTATTCTTTACTTTTATTCTATAGATATATTATTGTTATCCTACCTAAATTAATTTTCTGTTGTATTTCATTTTTATCAATATTTATTTCCTATTAATAATCTTTTTGTTTAAGGTCACGGGTGGTTGACTGTGTATGTGACAAATAAAATTAGAATTTGATTTAAATGCATTTTAGGATCCGAAACCAGTCTCAGAAAACATTCTGCCTGTATGTACAATATGAATGTATCTACTGTATGTCTGCATTTCTGTCTGTTTATTTGGATTTGTCTGTCTGTCTATCTGTATTTATGTCTGTCTGTTTGTCTGTCTGTCTGTCTGTCCAGCCAGATTATGTCACAGCAGCATCTTTTTTAAGACAAAATGTCATCTTTATCCGATCTACTTTTTCCGATTTCTCGTCTGTGATTCGCTGTCCGATTAAGAAACATGGAGTGTACTGTATTTGTGCGATGACGTTAAACAAGCGTAAAACAAGGCGTAACTTAGCGTAAACAAGGCGTAAACAAAAACTTGTTCTATATCCTCTCTTTGCCATTGATTGTAATAAGATGTGAAAATAAGAAATAACAGAATCTTGCCGTGAACTAAGTCCATTTGTACAATTTGCTAATATTTAGCCACTCGTCCAATGGCTAATTTATCTTCAAATAACATTTAAAGATGCATAAATATAATTCTGTGACCTAAAAAATAATGTAAATAGCACCATTTGTTGTTTGTAAGTGGCCCCACCTCCCCCTCCACATACCCGTCCATACAGGATAAACCTGTACAGTACGTCACTCCAGTTACAGTTTCAAGTCTTCTGCGATCATCAGCTATGCACATACGGTGTGTATACTGATATTTCAGCCCCCATTCCTCCTGAAAAACCTGTCCCAAGCTCACAAATACTTTATTAGTTTACTTTTACTTTTACTTTGTATCTTTATACCAGAGATATTTAATCAATTCAATTGAAAAAGCTTTACTCCTATGACTGCTCTCTATTTAGTTCTCTATTTATTTCCACTCACCTTAATGAAAAACACTAGATCACTACAGGTTCTCAAACCTGATATTCAAAGCCCTGGATCTGATTCCTATTTGAGGTCAAAGGTCCTGCACCCCAAATTCCACGTAGTGTGTTAGTGTGAGTGTGTGCGTGCCCGCCGTGTGACGGATCGGCACCACGTCCTGGCTGTACCCTGAGTCCCATGGGATAGACTCCAGGGCTCGTATTCACAAAGCTTCTTAAAATTCTCTTAGAGAGCTCCTATCTTAGCTTAAGAAGTCCTAGCTGGGAGTCCTAGACTAAAAGTGATTTAGGAAACTTCTCAGAGCTACTCTGAGTAAGGAAAGTGCGAAAACCTTTATCTTAGTGAGGAGGCGTGGTTAACCCCGTTGCTAGGGATGATGCAGAAATTCAAGGACTGTGATTGGTTAATAAAAAATAACCTCTGACCTCTGTAAAGGTCTTGAAATGCGCTGTTTGTGAAAATAGAATATATGATAATAGAACAGACAGTGAAATCATAATGTTTGTACATAAAGAAATTGTATAATCATGACTACAGGCTACTTTATGCAAAGTTTCTGTTATAGGCTAAATATCTTAAAGATAATTAAACATGTATACTACTTTTAAGTTCTTACATTTATTTATCATAATGATTTTATTACTTTTAATCTATTTCAGATTGATGGGAGCAAAATGGCTCAGCTTTTATTAATTTACATGATTACAGGACAGTCTGTTTAAGTTGCACTTTTGGATGGTATGTACTGTAGCCAACTACATACAAGAGAGATGAAAGGAAGTAAAACAAGATTTTACAGAAGAGCAGTGTTTACTTTTAGCTTTACGTTCAGTGTTTGCTCTGCTGTAGAAACTCTTAAGCCTCTTAAAAGTCCTCCTCTCTACTCTTAACCATTTTGACCTTAGGAGCTGTTTTTAGGGCTAAGATATTTTGTGAATCATTTTTATCTTTACTAAGATTTAGTCCTACATTTAAGGGGAAATGCTAAGAAAATGTCATAATTCTAAGAATTTTCTTAGAATTTCATGACTAGGAGCAACTTTTAGGCTTAAGAAGCTTTGTGAATACGAGCCCAGACCTTCAGTGACCCTGCACAGGATCAGCACTATAGAGAATGAATGAGTGAATAAATACACACTGCGTTCCAAATTATTACACAAATGATATCTTTCTCTGATTTCCATAATCAGTCAATGCAAATGACAGTCCGTATAATTTTCCAGTCACCAACTATTAGGGTATAATTTGGATTTTATTGAACAAACCTCCTAATGATAATATTTATTTAAAAAATAAAAAACTGAAAACGTACTGTTCCAAATTATTATGCACAACAGAGTTAAAACATTTTATAGGTTATAAAGAACTGAAAATAGGCTTTTGTTGAATTTGCAGCATTAGGAGGTCATATTTAAAGAAATCAAAAACTATTTCAATCAAAAACATCCTAACAGGGCTACATGTTACATCTTAACATAGGACACCTTCTTTGATATCACCTTCACAATTCTTGCATCCATTGAACTTGTGAGTTTTTGGACAGTTTCTGCTTGAATTTCTTTGCAGGATGTCAGAATAAAATGAATAACTGAAAACATAAAATGAAAACTGCCTCCCACCCTCTTAGATCTTTAGAGGATGCTCCAAAGGTTTTAAATGGGGTTGAGGTCAGGGGAGGATGGTGGCCACACCATGAGTTTCTCATCTTTTATGCCCATAGCAGCCAATGACACAGAGGTATTCTTTGCAGCATGAGATGGTGCATTGTTGTGCATGAAGATGATTTTGTTATGGAAGGCACGGTTCTTCTTTTTGTACCATGGAAGAAAGTGGTCAGTCAATATACTTTGCAGAGGTCATTTTCACACCTTCAGGGCCTACCAGCTCTCTCCCCATGATTCCGGCCCAAAACATGACTCCGGCACCTCCTTGTTGACGTCGCAGCCTTGTTGGGACATGGTGGCCATCCACCAACCATCCACTACTCCATCCATCTGGACCAATCCAGGGTTGCATCAGTAAACAAGACTGTTTAAAAACTTGTCTTCATGTATGCCTGGGCCCACTGCAACCGTTTCTGCTTGTGAGCATTGATTAGGGGCCGAATAGTAGGTTTATGTACAACTGCAAGCCTTTAAAGGATCCTACACCTTGAGGTTCGCGGGACTCCAGAGGCACCAGCAGCTTCAAATACCTGTTTGCTGCTTTGTAATGGCATTTCAGCAGCTGCTCTCTTAATCCAATGAATTTGTCTTGCAGAAACCTTCTTCATTCTGCCTTTATCTGCACGATCCTGTCTGTGCTCTGAATCAGCCACAAATGTCTTCACAGTACGATGATCACGCTTAAGTTTTCATGAAATATCTAATGTTTTTATACCTTCTCCAAGGCATTGCAATATTTGACGCTTTTCGGCAGCAGAGATCCTTTTTCTTTCCCATATTGCTTGAAACCTGTGGCCTGCTTAATAATGAGGAACAACCTTCTTCAGTACTTTTCCTTTAATTGGGCTCATCTGGCAAACTAATTATCACACGTGTCTGAGATTCATTTCAGTGATCCAAAGAGCCCTGAGACACGACACCATCCATGAGTTTAATTTAAAAACCAAACATTTAATGTTTATGACACTTACATCCAATTTTCATAATAATTTGGAACGCGGTGTATTAACCGCACACTAGTACGGAGCGGCCAAAGGACCAAAAAGTGTAAATATTTTTGTCTTGTGGTCTAAGACAGGTTTAAAGTCACGCTGGGCTTTCACATAAAAACAGCTCAGCTATTTAGTATTTACATTGTGAAACTGATTTAAAAAAAGTAAAAACGAAACTCTAGTACATTTTAAATGTTTTTATTTAGATTTTTAAGTCAAATTTACATGCACAGTATACACAGAGACAAAAAAAGAAACCTTCAGAGAAAAGAAAAATATCCGGGTTTGTGTGGCGGGTTGTAGCGGGTGACGTTGGGCAGGAAATGAAAATGCTATAAATATCATAAGTGCATGATGTGGTCAGGATCTAAGGCGAGGTCACTCAACTTAAACCTACAGTCCAGTGCAATAAACACAAATCAGTTTAATAATAAAAATAAAACATTCATATTAAAGCAGGGGGTCACACTTTGATTCGGGACAAAACCAAAGACAAAGATCGAGATCGGCTTTAGTGTAACCGTTTCAGTTGCTTCCATCAAAACGGGAAAACTCCACAACAGTTCCACGATTGGTGTCACCTTCCAACATCACCCCCCCACAGGAGGAGCATTGTTCAGATCCAGATTAGCTCTCATCCCTGGGTGTGCTGTTTTACTCCCTCGTCCTCGTCCTTCACCTGAGAGAAAAGCAGAAAGATCAGGACATCACACACAACTAATACACCACTTTAGGTGTCCTATACATGTATAACCAGTTCCTTATTGTGTTCCTCACTCAACTTTCACACTCCTAAGTTTGTGAAGACACCGAGCTTAAGCTCCAAGTTTCTAAATTTTCTTGGTTAAAATTCCTTAATTAGGCAATGATTAAGCAAAGAGCTGCACTATAACCTCGACGGTGGTATGGCTTCAATACAAGAGTGCCGCAAACACCATTTATTATCAACAGATGATCATTTGTTTATTTATTTAACCAGATATTTTGCTACGCCAACGCATATCCTTCTATGACTGGAGAAACTAACTGGTGGAGCTGGTGACTGACAGTTAACTTACAGTGGTGTTCAAAATAATAGCAGTGTGTTGAAAAAAGTGAGTAAAGCTCCATATTCATATAATAACTTTTAATTTAAATCACATAAATGCATTGGACACCCTGCACATTCTATTCTGAATCGCAATATGAAGAAAAATGTGCTAAATTTATTATTAGTTTAATGTAAGTGAAGAAAAACAAATATTGGCCTGTTCACACACTGCTATTATTTTGAACACCACTGTAATTGCCAGTGGTTTTAGTGGTTAACAGCTTTAAATTCTTTTCAACACTGTTTTCAACACTTTTCAACGTGTTATTTAAGATGATGTAACATTATCAGATGTGTTTGCGTGCTGAAAGTGCTTCCAATGTGGGTTTTGGCAGGCAGCTGCTCTCTCCTCAGTACTACCGTACAGATCTACTTTCAGCATTGCTGTGTGACTCGTTACTATAGAAACTAGACACAAATTTATTCCAGCGCCTTCGACCAATAGCAATCGAGAATTCAAGTTGAAGAACAAGACACACGATGCTAATTCATTTCCGTTTTTGAATGAAACACGATTTCACCTGTTCCACCCGTTCCACCTCGGGGACGTAAAACTGCAGCATGTTCTGGATGCCGGTCTTGAGCGTGACGACAGAACTGGGACAGCTGGTGCACGAGCCCTGGAGCTGCAGCTTCACCACGCCGTTCTCGAAACCCCGATAGACCACATCGCCCCCGTCCTCCTGCACCGTGGGCCTGGGAAAGGGGTGGGGGGAAACCCGCTCTTATAGGAACCGTGCAATAAAACATGAGCGGAGAGAGAGGAAGAAGCAGAGGGCGCGACAGCACCTGATCCGCGTGTCAAGCAGCTCTTTGATGATGGCGACGACCTCGTCGTCCTCGTCCGAGGGTGCTAATGGAGACGAGAGGAGGGCTACGTTAAGGTGCTGGGATTAAGATTCGCCTCTTGTAACTAAGCATTAGAGAATAACTACAAAGTGAAAATCATCATCACTATCAGGGCGCTGTACCGTACCGGTGTCTGAACGTGGAGCTGCATCTTCGTTCAAGACAGGAAGGCCGGATGTGAAGAAGTCCATAATGGTGGCAAAGATGTCAGGATTAATCACCTTCCACTCTGTATTTGAATCAGCCTGGCAACAAGAAAAGCTCCACAGTTATGCATGTGGATGACTATTATTATTTTATTAATTACATTTCTTAAATTTAATTACCTTTGTGACGGTTATGAAGTCCGGCCCTAAGAAGACGCTCTTGACTCCATCAATTCTGAAAAGCTGCCTGGAAAAATCAATTCACACAAAACTCAGAGCATTAACCAGGACGACATGCTAATAATTTATACCTGTACACTGTCTCAGCAAAAAAGTTTGTGTGTGAAAATGATTCCTCATGCTCCCAGAACCACAGAATTAATATAGCATCACATCAGGGAAGAAGACAAAACTCCACAGATGTGATAATCTGATCTTTCAGTATATTCAGGTCGTCGGGTGACTTCATTTTATTGCCATATAACATTACAGCGTCTAGACCTGAGCAACTGAAGCAACCCCAGATCCAAAGGCTTGTGAGTTTTTAACCCAATTCCACTCATTTCAAATCTCCTTATAGTTGTTTTCTTTGCTTGATGGAGCCCAATAATTCGACCCTACTGTGTATTTACATCAATACCTGGCCAGTGGAGAGCAAAAAGCATCTCTGGCAGCGACAAAGTCCATAGTGCCCGAATCTAACACTGTCCGTCCGGGGAGAAACTTCAAACTGTTTGGGTTCGGAGTGTCTTGAGTCTGAATGAACATGTTTCTCACTAGACAGAAAAAAAAAAAAAAAAAAAAAAAAAAACTAAGTTTACAGAAAGTTAAATAAATGAATGGATTTCTGGGTTGTACTTTCAACGCTCACCAAACATGGCTGCGGGACATCCTGGCAACGTTCTCACGTTGAAGAAAAGTTTGCCGAGTGCTGCTCCACTGTGATCTTTACATGCAGGAGTTCTTCTAGAAATGGAGAAATAAATCAGATCTCATCTACCTCTTGCATGTTAGTCTTAGAAAGTCATAAACGTGCCGGATCATGTCAAACGGTTCTGTGTCAGATTTGCGCAGTTTCACGCAGAATTTCATATTCGCACTTTGTTCTACCTTGCTGTGGATGATGAAGTGGCAGCGCATGGAATCAGAATAGCACCTAAAACTAGTCTCAAAACCTCATATTAACAATGTATATTATCGTTGCTATGGTTACGGCTCATTCATGATCTGTAGAGAAAATATCTAGAAAGGGAAATAAATATGTTATGCTTTCTGCAAAAAAAGACAGAAGGAGTCTCCAGTGTCAGGAGGTTTCGTGAAAGTCTTCAGGACGGAGGAGTTTGTGCTTTCTGGTTTCGCTGTATCGTCACAAGATGCATTTTTCGTCTGATTAGCTGAAAGTTTGTTCGAAGCCAAGTTCAACAACATTAACTAGAGATTAATAAAAAACTTTCCAGATGACTGATATTTATTAATAGCTGCTATATCGTATATTACAGGAGGCACTTGTAACCTTGTGGATATTTCACAGCATTAAATATAACCAGAAACAGATTTAAAACATATATAAACAGATTTAAAACATATAAACAGCCTCTCCTCTCATCACTGCATCACTCACTCAGACCTTGACAGTGATGGAGAGTGACGCTGCACAATATTTACGCAAATAAATCAGCATTTTATGAGTTGTTATATATCTAAAACTAAAACATTTAC
The DNA here is from genome assembly GCA_030522415.1 of Channallabes apus. Lineage (NCBI taxonomy): Eukaryota > Metazoa > Chordata > Actinopteri > Siluriformes > Clariidae > Channallabes > Channallabes apus. Next base: position 40,173,063 of record CM060111.1, read on the forward strand.
CCAGAAACGTCTATAAATATTTTATAAAATTATTACGACTTACGCTCCTGTGAAAAACGAAAAGAAATTCCGAGTAACTCCAGCAGCCCTGTGCGCCGCCATGTTGCTCTGCGTGAAATCGCGTCACTTCCGTTAGCCGCCTCCAGGGTGAAACAATCACTTCCGGTTTAAACCGACACAGCCGCTAGATGTCGCGCGAGGATTTCTTTGGATATATTGTGCAGAAGCTAAAAGGCTACATTTTTTGTGAGTGAAAATTTTAGAACCTTCATGTTATTTTTTTTTTCAACAAAAATGAATTAAGTAAACGAATATATAAATAAACAAACAAAAATGAGTAAAAAGTTAAACCACATCTGAGGTATTTTTAGATTAGAAAGAACCCTTTAGTGTGTTTAATAATAGCTAACAGTCTTTGGTCCTGGTAAAAAGAGAGGATTTTTTTTTTGTTGTCAAACTCAAACCTTCAGTTCATCTTTATTTATGAGTAGAAAAAAAACAACAAGGCCAAAATGTACACTTATAACCTTCACTTAACCCTCTTATAACCCTCACTTAAATATAGGCCTCTTCTTTCAGATGATCCCGTTGGGGTCACCACAGCAGACCATTTTGCGGAACACATCTCTCCTTTCCACTCCAACCTCCTGCATATCTTCTCTCACCACATCCATAAACCTCCGCTCGGTCCTTCCTCTTCTCATCCTGCATGGCAGCTCCATCTCTTCTCCCGATATATACCCCTAATTCCTCCTGAACCACCTTAATCTGGCCTCTCTAACTTTGTCCCCAAACCGTCCCTATAATATACGTATTACTAATCCTGTCCATTCTTAACACTCCCCAAGCAAATCGCTCGTCATACAAATATAAAATGTTGGCTTTACAGTTCTTATTTTTAGTCCTGATACGTGTTCCATAGTACCATACTACTGTACAGTACATACTGTATACCCTTACCAAAGTAAGTACCATGGTAGAATCATATACCATAGTGTCATAGTATGGTACTATATCAGCTAAAATACCATAGTACAGGTATACCATGGTAAAATGTCTTATGGGACAGGATGATGCAATTAAGGCACATTTGGTGATTGCGTTGTTAGCTGTGCACAACGAACAAGTAATGGAAGCTACTGTAAGCGTACCATTACACAGTGTATGGTTATAAAGTCATTAATAGAAATGGATTCATTAATTTTTTGGGGGTTGGTGGTGGTGGTGGGTGGTCCTAGTCCACATTTAGTCTCTAAAATAAATAACGAATCAGGAAATGTTTCCACTAAAAGTGAGTGTAAAATGAGGGTCTCCATATTGATGGAAGGAGTCTCCAGTGTCAGTACCTTGTTATAGTCATCAAAGATCAAGCTTCACTTCTTCCTTGCCATTCTTTAATGAATGATGCAAGTGTCAGCAGATGACTGTGGTATAAAAGGAATAAAATATGTGACACAATAATTAACTCATGATTGTTTATTTATTTTTTGCAATAACAGCATGCCCAGTCATATTGTATTCCTGATATAAATCACAAGATGCAGCACACATACACCCTTTTGCATTATTGTGAAAAATATATATATATTAATACACAACTCCTAATTTCTTTTATTGGTACACAACAAACTGTGATGGACATCGTCCGGTCCGACGAGTGCTTTGGAAAACATGAGTATTTCAAACAAGTGCCTTCATGATTACTGAAACGCCACACGCTGCATTTCAGGTGCTGAATGTTCACAATCCCCAAACACACACATACTCATTTCATAATCACTGAATACCTCAAGATCATTATAAACATACATAACGCTCTATATATACACACACAGACCCACATACAGTACACACCCTCCAACACATTGTTATTGTCCCAAAAGGGAGTGTCAGTAATATACCAAAGGCAAGGTCATTGCATTTAAGGTGTATACACACAGCGAAAAAGATAGACAGACAGGAAGAGAGGTAAAAAGAAAGTAATCTAGACAGACAGCTAAGAATGGTATTTGGATCAGCTAAGCATTTGTATTAAATTCAAGAACCCTGGAGAAATACAGCACTGGATGTAAATATGCAATATGTGTTCAAGTTATACGCCGCACAATACTCTAGAGCTTAATGTCCAAATGCAAAGTGGACCATCAGCAGGAGTGTGAATATTCGTCAGATTTCAATGATCGTCGTTATACAATCCTCAATAGCTTAATTACTGTTGTTAAGACAAGATGACACTGTCAGTTTTAATCATATTCTACATGTCTACATGGTTCTGTGCAGCAAGATCCAGCATATTAATGAGCCTCCAGAGAACTACCCTGAAATTGCATCACAATCTGGTGTTATTGGGTTTTCTGGTTTCCTCATACATCCTGAAAACATTCTCTAGTTCTAAGTGGACTGGGGACAACAAATTGCCTGAACATGATGTGTTCCTGCACCCAGGGCTCCCTGGCATCACTCCGGATCACGCCCCTGATCAGGATAAATCTCTTTCTGAAGACCACGCATTCATGGTTGTGCTTAAGCAAAGTTGATATCGAGGCTCAGGAAACCGAAAACCAGCCAAACATTTACTAAAATAAAGGAAGCGAGATTTAAACCCTTGGATCGGTCTAAATAACGATATTAGTGCTCTCGTGTCGACTTGGAGTGAAAGTGGAGAGCAATACCAAGTTCAGATGAGAACTTCTCCAATGATGGGGATTTTCCATCACCAGTGCAAAGAGGAGACAGTAAATGAGTGCATCGATATGGGAATAAGTGTACGGTTCATTGAGGATGTGCCATTCCAGGCTAAAGTGTCAAAAAAACAAAAAAAACCCTAAAATTAGAGATTCTCTCAGCATTGGAATTAACTGAGGTAGGCATAGAACACAGACATTTGGGTTTGCATTGGTCAATCCAGGTAAAGACTAGTCTCAGCAAGTATGTGCTTCGTTCCTGCATACGGTTTCTTGTTTTCACATAAAGGTACTACATTTTCTCCACAAATATTCTCTCTCAGCCTCCTTTCATCAAAGAATTGTTGCAAATGAAAGGATGCAGAGAGTACTCAGTCCACCTTAGTGCTTTTCCTGAGGTCCTTTCCGATGAAAAGGCGCGGAGAGAAACGGATCATCAGAGTTAACGACGTCAGGTCCCTCGTAATGTCTGGAGTACTTTGCTAAAGCCTGAGGTCGAAAAGGCAAAGGCGCCACTTGATCAAGGACGCTCTGCTCATGGCTTCCGGAAGCCACCATACCGGAACGTTGCATTCCAGTCTGCGGGACTGGATGAGTGTAAACTGTTCCCCATGTTTCCGTCTTCTTTCCAAATGGCGCCTGGAGGAAGACGTCTGGTGGTTGAGACGAAGTCTGTTGACGAGGAAACGGAGCTTTGGCGAACACGTCAACGTCAGTTTCCTGCACAGCCCGAAAAGGGGCTTTGGAGAAGACATCGGAGTCGTGCTCAGAAGGTTGGACTACGTGGTTCTTTGAGTGCTGATGGGTAATCAGAGAGGACTGTGGGACGTCAGAGGGTTCGAAACTCGAGGTGGTCTGGAGGTTTCCTGAAGCACCCAGTTCTTGTTCTTCGTCCTCGTCAAAGTCTTGCAACAAAGGTCTGGAGCCGCTGCAGTCGAGGCTTGAGGATTCGCTCGGTCTGGCGTCACCCGTCTGGTCGTCTTCGTCGCTGGAATGCATCCAGTCTTCAGTTGGGTCTTCAGCTTCGTCACCTTCTAAAAGCGAGCCACAGCCATTAGTCTTCCCCTGGGGTTCTGGAGAAGAACAGAGAGACAAGAAAAGAAAAGATGACATCAGCAACTATTGAACATTAGTGAGTACTGGAGTGCTCACAGTCTTGTAGTAGAGGACAAATTAGAATGTGAGGTAACTTCTTGCATACTTCATGTGATTACTATAGTGCATGTGGTGCCAAATTGCTGATTCAACCTCATAGACGTGGTCGATCAGATGAGACATGTTGGATGTTTGCTAACTACATTACGTACATGCAATGGAAGTCAATGTCACACAATATTACTGTCGCTTCTTGCGATAATATTTGAAATCCACTTGCTTTTTAAAACGCACTCTGATGTTTGACAGCCAAATTGCGTGTTTGCATCAGTAGAAAGCCAAGCGAGTTTACTAATTTTGCGATTTTTTTTTTTCAGTCAGCGAAAGTTGTTTCGAAAGAGTCAACCCACCACATCAACATTGCCTTTGATATTCTTTCAAAAGCTTTTTTGTTGTAATATTGGTAATATTTTGGAACGGTTTATCTGCATTCACATTATTTCTCATGGGAAAACTGAGATCAATATGAATTTTCCCCTTAAGAACTCGCATCCAGAGCAAATTAAATTCGTATGCTGAGGTTCCGCTGTATTGCAATCTATGATCATGAATAAAATTTCATAAACACGAAAAAAACATGGATCACGGTATCAAAAAGTTGACATAGCTTAAATATTTGCAAATAATAAAGATTTTGCAGATTTTTTTTAAGGCATTGTGAACAAGAACCTGTGAAGCTGTTGTACAAAATAAATGTTAGTTAAGAATTAAGAAAAAAAAGTGACCTGTTTAAATAAACATTTCTATTTAATGATAAACTTCCATTACTTGTTAGTAAAGTTTGTAGTACAACGCTCAAAGCGCACAACATGTTTTGACTGGTCGAGCCTAATATTGTGTGCATCTTATTTCGTGGTCGAACAATCCTTTAAATCCTTAAGTTTTTAACTTTCATTATGAGAGATATACAAAGTAAAAGACACAAACACAGACTAGGAGACCAAACAAATAAATGAAAAATAAACCCACAAATACATTCACAACACTATGGATGAACACCACATTTCTACAACATGACCAGATTCCACCCCACAAACACCAGCTACCACAGAAAGAAAGACTGCAGCCTTGTTTCCACATATTGTAAAAGTTGTATAAAATAAAAATTTTAAAAAGTATATCATGGTCTTACAAGGGAGAAGAAAAAAATGATAAAAAGGTTTATGTAGTTTAGTGAACATGGGAAACGTGTGAACTGAAGAGAAACTCATGGAAACAAGGAAGGCAAAATCAGACGAGATACAGATACAGAGACGGAGCAGAACTCTTACCTTCAGACTGTGGACAGAGGCATGGAGGAAAGGTTAATATATCAGTAGACTACAACTCTAGAAATCATAATGTCCAAGTGAGAACTGTACAAATTTCCAGCCTGTATCTTGTCCACGCCTTTACGCTGCCCCTAACCCACACCCACTGCTGCTCTTTTGCGAGAGGTGAAAAATACATTTACAAATAAATACATTTAAAAAAAAAAATTTTAACCTGTAAATTTGAAATGATTCAAAGTTAAGAAATTTGATGCATACAAAGATCTGATTAAAACAGAGCAGATTATCACATGAGTGATTATCATATAATTATTAATATTCTCATAATTATGACTTACTCTCTCATAATTATCAATGATTATGACTTACTATCTCATAGTTATCAATTTTCTCATAATTATGATTTACTAACTAACTACATTACCTGTGCTGAAAAATAAAGAAAAAAATATTTTTTTTAAAGAACTTTTTATTAAAATTAATTTAAGAAAATTAATTTGCATATGTAATAAAGAAATGCAGGGATGCAATAAACTCCTTACATAAAATAAATAACATAAGGAGTGTGTTGCAAATAAGCAAGTAGGTAAATAAGTAAATAAATAAATAAAAATGCAATAAAACTATTAACAGCAATAAAAATTATTTATGACCATTTTTTAAATGACTAAATTCTTCACAGTTTTAACTTCACATTTTATGAGAGGAATGCATTCTGTCCAACCTTATTCTACCACCTGATATTCATTTAATAATGAATGGCAATATAACGATAAACGTGGCTCATGGTTACAAAAATATGCACCGTTGTATCAAATCATCTTTAGGTGTACACGTTTACACCTTCATTTATTTATTTATTATTATTTATTTATTTTTTCATCCTCTATACCTATTGTGGAGACAAAATTCCTAAAAAATTATTGGTTGGAATCAAAAATTTCTATACTGATGGGCGTGGTCCCTTTAGGATGACCCCGCCCCATTACATAGCAGAAGGGCTTATAAAAGAAACCACACCAAGACGTCTTAGCACTTGTCACCTCTGTATACGCTCATCCATAATACTGGGTTACCCTTCATGATTTTATTGGTGTTTCTACGGAACCTATGGACACTAAAAAGGGTGTACAAAGTAAATGGTGAGCATCAGGAAGACTGAAAAGAGAGGAAAAAGAAAATAAATTAGGGTAAGTGGAAAAGGGAGGTGAGGACAAGCAGGGCAATATATATATATTGTTTTTTAATAAAACAACATTTTATGTAATGGAATGATAGAAGTCTTCGTTGCTCTCTCTATGTGGATAAACTAATTATATAAAATAACTTTTAATAACATAACACAAGAAGTAACAGGAGAGGAAGAGTGCGATGACTGATCACATCTGCGACTATTTTTATTCCGCTGAACCCGACACCGACAAACTGCACAAGACATTATGGAATTCTGTTCCCATAAACATGTTTATTTGCCGTTATTATGGAATTCATTTATTCATCATCTCAGAAAATAGAAGGAAAGGAACACACTTACAGATAATACATCTTTCAACCTTTTCCAGCTGAGAAAATGCCTACAGTCGCGTATAGGTCATATGTTACACTGACCGTAAGGAGTGAGCTGTGCTATACTGTACACTGCGACACAAAACGCTGGACTTTCAGCGATGCTAACCTGCTTAGCATTTAGTCACGGTGCGATACGCGTCTGGGTGCGTGCATGTGTTTGGGGATCTGCGAATAAGATTGCATAGATCAGCCACGTTACAGCCGGACGGTACGACAGGGACGAGGACTGCGAGAATACATCGACTATGAATATATACATAATTACACGACCATTGCATTTGCACTGCTTGGAAATTAAAACAAAACAAAAATTTTAAATAAACATTTTCATTTTAAATGCCTAACCTTAATTTCAAGTACACACAAGCACTGACGTCTCGATGGACATGATTCCACGCCCCAGTAGTGCTTAATTAAAGAATAGAGAGCAGGTCTTAATAACACCCGTGAACACCAGCACTCTGGATTTTACCTTCAGTCACAATGCTTTATGTATATAGCAAGAGGGACGTTCATGTCAAACCGGGACTTTTCTGGTCAACGATGACACTTCAAGCTCAGTGCGGTGATGAGACTCTTTGCAGCAATAAAAACATTTAGATTTTACGTACTTTAAAACTTTACGTACAAACGTAAAGAAGGCCATACGTCCATAAATGACGTCCTCCCAGCTGAGGTGGCTCAGAGCTAGAACGCCTGATCCTTGAAAATTGACAAAGAACTGTATACACATTCACCAACACCACTCGTACATTATAGGAACTGGAAGTTACTGCCACGTCAGTCCTGGACTTACTTTTCCATACATCTGAGCCATTAAGGGAGTTCCTGGGAGACTAGGGTTTTAGATGTGCAGCAGGCAGTCTGATCATGCAGCAGGGGATTATAAAGAGAAATAAAGGGAGATTTTACTCATAATCGACAGATTCGAAAGTTCCAGTTTGACTTGAACACCCCTCGTATAATTATCGACGAGTGGGGCTCGTCGTTCCACTGGGAAAATTGAGAGCTCTCTGAAAGTGGTACTCAGGCCCTGCTCCTGATCTCAGCATCTTCATCTGTGTAGTATTTATCATACAGGGACAGAAATGTACAACAACAGACGGATAGACCGTACTCGTTCTCTGGTACTGCAGCATGAGGCAGATGATGTGTGAAACAAGGCTGTGACCTCAGGAAATTAATTTCCATCATAAGCCCGGGTAAAGACAAGGAAACAGAAAGTCTTTACAAGATCTTTAAATATTGAATGAAAACGATTGCAACTATTAAAGGGACTGTTTTTTTTTTAAGTTAAGCTGACATAATTAAATTAAATTTTTTTTAACATCATTTGGCTGATGATTTTATCCAACATTACTTATAGCACAATTAAGACAGCATATACAAAAAAAAAAAAAACTCTTTTTCTCAAGAACCCAACATGGCAGCGCTGGGATTTGAACTCATAACCTCTTATGTAGTGAGTAACCCCGAGTTTTAACTCCTGAGCCACCGCTTACACCACATGTATCCTAGATATTCCTTATGATATATGCCAGGCCCTGTGTTCTGGCAGGGGGCGAAGCTTATTTCTGGGTCAGAAGAATTGAAACAGAAGTTTAAAGTCAGAAAGATGAAAGTAGCCACGCCCACTCAGTGAACTGCATGCCTGCGAATCACATTTTATCTCATGTGTCTTTAACATTACATGATTACACTTGGTCTGAATGACGCTTAAATATTACAAACCGCCCCTTTAAAGTCTTCAGCCTGTTTTCAGCTCGTCTCTCGGCCAACAGATTTAAAACTCATTTTGTAGAAGAAATAATAATAAAATGATTATTAGCGGCGCACTGATTCACAGCAAAGCGTAAGAAACGCCGTTCACAGAAGTCACTCTTACAGTACAGCAGAGGAAGAAAAGTCCTTTGACCTTCAGATGTACATAAAAACACACTTCAGACACTGTAATAAACACGATAAGAATAATGGAGGTTGTGTGCACATGTTCTTCATACATTCATAAACAATAAGACTTATTTATTTGAGACTTTTCCACTGAGTAATACACTAACTACATGTTCCGAATGAGAGATACGTCTTTTAACTTTTATCGAACATTAACGATGCAGTGCACATTAACCAAAAAGGGTCAAATTAACTGAAACCAAAAATCTGAAAGCTTAAATAAATAATGAACAAAATAAATCTCGAGGTGGGGGAACACACACAGGCAGGAAACGATAATGTGCGCACACGACATGTCCTGAGAAGAGCAGTAAAGCCGAGTTCCTAATCTCTGGTCGTTTCGAAGGTCGAAGCGCATACACAGCAGTGTGGATACAGTACATGGAGTGACACGATTTTTCGATTTCGTGAGCTAATAACGATATTTATGATATGCTCTTATAACTGATATCGCACATGCAAGAGCTTGGGGGGGGGGGGGGGGGTTTGGAGGAACCGCGGTCGCACCTACACTGACCGCGACTATGTGTATAGAAGCACGGAAGGTGTATACGGAGCAGAAACGTGCACTCGGGGGAGGGACTTCTCGTACACTGCCCTCCCTCAGCTTGTTGTGTCTCGGTAAGGCTGGAATGTCAATATCACGCAGTACGACAGAAGACAAGCTGAAATCTCAGCATTCCTCTTTTAGCAGATGCTGAGAAGGAGATTTGCAGCATTGCACTCGTCTGTGTACTTTTGTTTTTTTTTTTTTTTATGTCCCAGTCTATTTTAGTTCTCATGAACTGGCAGAACTCGATCCAGGTTAAACAAAGCATTCGAGTGGTTTCAACCAAGCACTCAATATAATACTATAGTTGATCTGTTCATCGGAATGACAAACGGCTACAATTCAGTGACCTTTTCTTTACTAAACATGAACCAGATCGGCTTCTGAATCAGATCACTTCTGTCAAGTCTAAATTCTGAGGCTGAAGACGTCTCGTCGGACCAGAGACCAGCTATGTAAAATGCGGACGATAAAAATAGAATGTTGAAAGGCAAACGCCAGAGAAATTAGTCTTTTTATTTCCTTGCTAGCTTGGGATGTCATCTTGTCCAACTCCATGGCGCTTAGTTAAAAGTCGTAACATGAAGCGCCACTATGAAACAAAACCACGACTGCTTTGAACTGTTGTAAAACTATTGCGGTTTAATCCAGTAAACGGTTTTCTGTGATTCATGCCACTCACTGCGGGGAAAGAATTTCATGTGGCTTATCCTTTAAAGTTTTCCCATCCATCCATCTAGGAACCTCTGTAGTTCCTAACTAGGGACCGTGGAGGCCAGTGGTGATCACCGTTGTATTTATTCCCGTTTTAACGAATGTGGCAAGACCCCCGGTCAACAGGAACGCCAGTTAGATCTACAGTACATGTCTTTGGATTGAAGCAAACCCACCAAGCACAGGGAGAACTTACAAACTCCATGCACACAGACCCTGAGGCGGGAATCGAACCTGCTCCCTGGAGGTGTGATGCGACAGTGCTAACCACTACACCGCCCCTTTAAAGTTTTAGCTGGCATATATTCTGTTCATGTATACAGTATGCGTCAACCTACAAGTCTGTGTGGGCACCTTAAAAACCTGAACAAAAAACATTTTGGAAATTCTTGTTGTTGCGCCAAAGAATAATCAGTTCAAGAGCGAATGAGGTATGAGATACGCATTTACACAACTTGAATTGCTCGATTTACAAAGCAATTCAAGGATAGTGACAAGAAAGCGAGGTGAATGAAAATCTGGAGGAGAGCATGGAGGGAAAAATAAAACTGTGACTAAATTTGAAACCATAGCATGTATTTAATAAAGTTTCAAACAAATTTATTGGATTATTAATATTATCAGCGGTCCATTGTGGCACACCTGCAGTACATTCACGGCCCACTAGGGGCAGAGTCACATCCTTTGGGAAACACTGATGTAGACGGTAAATAAACCTCTTCATCACATAAGTTTTATGTTTCGTCTTATATCCCTTCGCTCTTCTAAAGTGGCACATGACTCTCTGTTCACTGTTCTTTATTTTTACGGCTTGGTACGTGCAGCACTGCCCCCTAGTGGCCAGGTCCACATTTTACTCTTGTCCAAGCAGACTGCTCTGGAAACATCTGGTTCGCAATACGTCTAATTTGGCCCCAATTAAAGTGGCAGCTTTTCACTGTATAATCTACCCGCACTGGATTATGGATTACAGATAGCTAGATGTATCTTTGGACAAAGAGCACTGATGCGAGTTCCTGTCCATGCCAGTGGGAGCTATCGATCTGTATGTCCTGCGTCAGACTTCGAAAGAACGGTTTACAGTTCAGTTTTTGGAACGATTGAAAGGATTGCTTTTTGAGTTTGTAAAACATTTCATCACGGTGAGCGACTGTGGTTCTCGTACCGTCCCTTAGCGTAGAACAGATTTAACGCTGACCAGGTGCAAATACAGCATGATGGATTTTTTTGTTTAAATGATTGTGCAACAGAAGAAAAAACAAACGAAAAAAAACAACAACTTTAAGATGAATGACAGAGACATGGGAGGAGGAGGAGGACCCAGTATATATAATATTATCCTGATGACATTCATAACCTAAACTATAGCCTTGTTTATGAATTGCACATTTTTCCCTGCATGTTTTTATTTCTTTTTTTCATCCCTCTATCTCTCTCTCTCTCTCTGTGTCTTCTACAAGTCGATGAGCTGGTCCACCAGCAGCAGGGAGCAGGTCAGATTGGGCAGACTGGTCTCTGAGCTGCCACTGTTGCTACCACCTAGAGCATGCCAGAGAGAGAGAGAGAGAGATATGGAGAGAGAGAGTCAGAGCAAGAGAGAGGAAAAAGTGGAATGAGAAAGGGAAAGTAAATAGAAAGATGGAAGACAGAAGTGTGTGTGCAAAATATGATCAAAGCAAACAGCAAAATAGCGAGCATGCAAACAGTAAAGGAACCAAATAAAAAAATAAATCAATACAAAGTAAAAAAAAAAAAAAAAAGAGAGAAGGGTGTGATGTGCAATGCAACAAAGGATTATGGAGGAAAGTATGGTGGGAGAAAAATAAAGAGAAAAGTAAGTGGTGGTTCCTTTCAGAGATGAAAATCAGGACTTCATGTTGCACTCCAGAGCCAGAGACAAAGTCTGGAACATTCGTCTGCCTAAACACGTCTTAGGAGTATTATTATCGTGACCACTATGGAATAATGTGGCGAAATAATCCACTGCACGATTGTTAATATCTTTGCTGAAGGAAAGTTAATGTCTGGCAAAATAAATCGCTCTCTGTTTATTACATCATTTAATTCCTCTCTGAAATTGAAAAAAAGAAACATTCTAAAGATAACAAGACAACCTAACCTTGAGCTATGACTGATAATGTTGCACCATATTCATCTATTCACGAGTGGTGTTCAAGTCAAACCCGGACTTTAGATTTCCAAAAAAAACAACTGTTGAATGATGGCGTAAACCCACAGTACAGTTAAACCTCGGATTGCAAGTAACGCGGTTTGCGAGTGTTCCACAAGACGAGCAAAGGTGTTTACTAAATTTTGACTTGGAAAACGAACAAGTCTAGGTTTACAAGTACGGAGTATCAGGTATCACACATGCGCTTTTTGCTTTGACGCTGAGCGTCACGTGATCACAACTGAGTCAACGGTTTTTCTCCCTCTTGTGCTGTGGAATTGTGGGTAATCGTCTCCCCTGCTGGGTCTTAGTGTGCGTCTCTTACTGGTATAATTAACATCTGTGCACGCGTGTACTGTTTACTATAACACTTTGACCGTGTGTGTGTGTGTGTGTGTGTGTGTGTGAAAAACATTTAATTTTGTCTCTATATGCGTGTGTGTACAGCGCGTGTGTAAGTCTCATTAGAGAGGTTAAAGATCCATTTTCTCTCTCTGTATCAGCCAACTCTTTGTGTGCGTCATTGGACATCGTTCCTCACACACACACACTTTCTCTTTGCTCTACACAGAAACACTGCACTGTTGCGATTCTTTTCAAAGCGAAAGTGCAGGTTGATTTGTTTTATTTTTACTTTACAGCAGTAGGTGTGTCGCTCAACCGAGTGTCATTAGAGAGATTCCTTGTTTATTTTTCCGATAAACAAGCAGTGTTTTCGTTGTGTGCGCGCATGTGTGTGTGAAAAGAGTGGAGGAAGGGTAACTATGTAAGACGAGAAGGGGGAGAGGGGGAGCTTACTTTAGATTCACACACCGTGCATGCGTGCACAAATGTGAACACTTATATGTCTGGATTTATTTACTTTTTTTAAAGTTAAAGTGCAGGTTAATTTTTTTATTTTTACTTAATATTTTGTGTTTAATTATTTTTATGTATTTATTTTTGGGGATGTGGAACAAATAATTTGAGTTTCCATTATTCCTTATGGGAAATTTTTATTTGGTTTACGAGTGTTTTGAAATACGAGCCCACTTCCGGAACAAATTATGCTCGTAATCCGAGGTTCCACTGTACAGTCTTGAGACTCTTAGCCGCATTAAAACATTTCAATGGCACAAGTGCTTTAAAAAAGTCCGCATGTCGTTGAATGATGATCCCGGACAAGGAGGCTCAGAGACCACTGCAGTCTGTGACCTGTGAACATTCAGTTCAAGCCTGATCCTTGAAAATCTGTCTGTTGGAGCTGTTCACACAATCGTTCACCAACACCACTTGCACTTTACAGGAACTTGTCTGGGAGTTATTACCACGTCCCGCATACAGTCCTGACCTCGCTCCAAGATATTTCCACATGTTTCGGATATTAAAGGAATTCCTGGGAGGCCGGGATTTCAGACGTGAAGCAGGCGGTCCGATCATGGCTTTGTCGTACTGAGAAAACCTGATGGTATCCAAGTGCATTAGTGTAGCAGGGGATTATATAGAGAAATAAAGGGAGTTTTAACTCTCATAACTGTGTTCTGTTATTCTGTACAATCAAAAGTCCCCGTTTGACTTGAACGCCGTTCATATTTCATTTATCATCATAAGTAACCTCCTGTCTGTTTTTGTTTTTTTTTGTTTTTGGGTTTGTTTGTTTTAGATGCCTGTTTGTTGGAACATGGTCAGGGGTCATGTGTTCAGGAGGGGCATTCCTGAATCTCCTTACCTTGGTTGGGGGTTTTGGAGATGAGCACTGGAATGGGGTCAAACTGGCTGTCTGGGTTTTGATCCGAAGCTGGAGAGGATACAGGGTGAGCCGAGCGAGTCAGACAGGCGGCGCGGCCCAGGAAAAGTGAAGCAAGAGACAGAGAAAGAGAGAAAGCATAAATGAAAGAGACATGTAGAGAGATGCAGAAACAAGAAGTACAAGATCAGCCAGAATGCAAAAGTTGCAATAGGTAGCTTTGAACCTGCTGCATTCCTCATTGGGTAGTCCTGTTCCACTTTACAAGCAGGAACTCCTGCCTTTTACAGTTTAATAAACAGGAGATTGGTGTATTGCTCCAACACAGCAGCAACCTTTTCAGTACACACTTTATTCGGCTCAAAGCCGTGGAGGTGTCGGCGATGCTAATCAGAAAATCTTATCTAGAAAAAAAATAATGCAGAAAAACTCATCTCTGTGAAATAACTGCTAATTTTATGATGTACTTTATTTTTTTCTAAGATGTGGTTCAAGAAATAGGAAAAAAAAACATTAGTTTTAGTAAGCATTGTTGTACAGAAAGAAAGTCCCGCCTACTTGTTTTTGATTGGCTCTCAAGCATGATATTTGTGAATTCAAAGGACAGTAAATCTAGATAGTCAGAGCAAAGTTAAAGTAATCATTACTGGGCCCAATCACTCTTTTCCACTCACTCATCTACTGCTTTTTCCTGTATTCAGGGTCGCAGGGGACTGGACCCTATACCAGGAGGCTTAGGGCACGAGGCGGGGTACACCCTGAACAGGGTGCCAATCCATTGCAGTGCACACACACGTACACGCAATCATTCACACACTACGGGCAATTTGGAAACGTCAATGAACCTAACCTGCATATCTTTGGACTGTGGGAGGAAAAGCACGGGGAGAACATGCAAACTCCATGCACACAGAGACGGGAATCGAGCCTGGCCGGGAATCGAACCAGGACCCTGGAGGTGCAAGGCGACAGTGTTAACCACTACACCACTGTGCCGCCTCATCTTCCTTTGCGAGACCCCTAGAACCAAAATGAAAAAATTTTCAATTTTGCTTTCTGGACCCCTGGCACTATGAAGATTCTTTGAACCCATTTCATCCTCCGCTTTCCTTGGTTTTTTGATAGAAGAGCGCTCGCTGGTGGGTGGAAACTAGCCAATACCATATTTGGGAACACCTGCAGAATTCTTTAGGTTTTTACATGGATACACATCATGCACACGAGTTCTCATCGGGAACACCAGCACAGCGCTCATTCAAAGGTGTTCTCGCTCGCACTGCATTCCACCACAACCCTTTCATGAGCGTTCGTCTTACCCGACTGGAGCTGTGCGCCGGCCAGCGGAGCTGGAACGAACTGCTCCAGAGGCTGAGCCGGGGTGGAGGATATCGGGGAAGGCAGAACCTGGACTCCCGATGGGGAATGAGACAGCAGGGGGCCACCGAGTAGAGATTCTCCTCCACCCAGGGCGTCTGGACGCCAACAACAGGAGGGAACAGGAACGGCAGAGGAGGGATAGAAAGGAAACGGATTAAATGTAAAGCCAAAGCGGGACAGATAAAATGTGTCGGGATGAAACGTGAGCAGTTTGAGAGAAAGGAGATGGGAAAGAATGGAAACGGGTGTGAGATGATTGGGAAAGCCGATTTATCTGGCTGAGGAATTGCGTAATGCACAAAAAAAAAAAAAAAAAAGGATAAGAATGCTGTAAGGTTTTAGGAGCCAATCTGAATGAACAGTACCAAACAGTAAGATTTCGACTATGCGTAGTGTTGCACCCCTCCATGTGGTGTCGTCACCGCTGACCAGCGCACAAGCGTTAATTGATGAGCAGTGACAGGAAGCATGATCAGTAAGAGCCAGCCTACTCAAAAGATGCCCACTTTCGAATCACGGAAATTATTAATCCTGGAGTGATCCGAGTTTTAAAGATTTTACAGCCCCGCCCTGATCGAGCTTGTGATTTAAAAAAAAAAAAAAAGTGTAGTTACCGTTCAACCAGGACATGAGTGGAGCGCTTTAGGGATCATCGTTTCAATGGAAAGAAACCTGATAGTGTGAGAGGGAGTTTTGCACTGACCTGGCAACACTGGATCGGTGTGTAGAGACTCCAGCCCAGGAATAAGTGTGTCCGTCACAGCTGTGTACGAAGAGAACAACGAAAACATGATCGGTGAAAAGATCTTTTCATTTTCACTCTATTTTTAGTTATTAAATGAAATGAGTCGGTCGTGAGGAAACAGACAGATGGGATGAGAGATAAGTTGGAGGTGACGCTCGAGGCTGGCGCGGAGAACGAGAGACAGAGAGCCGGGCATGGAACGAGAGGCCAACAGATGGATGAGCGGCCTTTGCTTCTCCGAGGAAAAAATAATTGCGTCTGCAGGGTATGACAGAGGATTGATGAGGAGAAGAAGAAGAGAGGAAGAGAAAGGGAGCAGAGTGAGAGTGGAGGAAAAAGCAGAGGTGGTTTACCATGGCTGGAGTCTGCAGGACTAAAGGGGTTGTTCAAAGGGAGGTCAGGGATCAGCAGGGAGGAAGAGGAGGAGGAGGAAGGTTCGGGAGACTTCAAACCCTCTATCAACTTCTCTAATCGGCAGAGAGGAGAAGGAAAGTAAAAGAAGGAAAATAAGAAGTGAGTCATAATATGAGAGAAGAAGAAAAAAAGAACTGAGAAAAAAATGAGAACACAAGAGAATGATGAGAAGAAGAAGAGATGAGAAGAAGAGAGGAGACGAAATGGTAAGAAGAGAAAAAGGAGTAAGAACAGAAGAGAAATAAAAATAAAATAGAAGACATGAAGACATGAGAAGAGAAGAGAAAAAATGGATTAAAAAAAAGATTTAAAAAGAAGAGTCTGAAGAAAATAAAAGAGGAGACATGAGAAAAGAGAAGAGATTAAAAGATAAGATTTATAAAAGAGAAGAGATTAAAAGATAAGACGTAATATGGGCGAAGAACAGAGCAGAATAAAAAGAGACGAGAACACATGAGAACAGGAGAAGATGGGGGAAGAGAAGGAAAAAGAAGAGATGTGAGAAGAGAAAAGAGATGACATGAGAAGAGAATACAGGAAGAGAAGACTTAAGAGAAAAAATGAGAAGATGTGAGGAACACAGAAAAGGGAAGACATGAGAGACATGGAGAGCAGACAAAAGAGGAGTAGAAAAGACGTGATAAGTGAGACGAAGAGAAGACAAGGAGAGTAGACGTATGAAGAGAAAAAGCAAGAAGAAAAGAGAAGACGAGACTTGAGAAGAGAAGAAAAGATGTAAGAAACGAGAACAGTAGACGTAAGAAGAGAAGACACTCACACAACCCTCAGAAACAGAGGTTGTTGCGTCTATTACAGATTTATTAAAACATTCCTGCAGGCGTTTCATCAGGACTGCGTGAACACACCATGCACAAGACGAGTCCTCGGAGAGAAACTCGGACGTGTTTAGTGAAGAACGAGAACGCAGACACAACAGAGTCCTCATTAGACAGCTGAACTCAGTTTCCAGAACACACAGTGTTAGAACAAGTCACAACCTACTGTACTGTACAAGACTCATCTGATGTGAGGGGAGAAACAACACACACCAGGCTCTCGTCATCCTCGACTCTACGTGATCGTGCATCAGACGAGCAGCCGCAGTGTTAAGAGCAGGAGTGAGGATCTGTACAGTACAAGCCGAGTAGTGCAGCCATGACAGGAACCAGCCGCTAGTGTGAGCGCTGATAGCTCGGGGTCCGTCCCAGCCGGGCGCATGCGTGTCAGTACAGAGTCACAGCTGTAGAGAAGTGACCCCGGGTCACCTTAAGGTTAAAGTTCCTCAAACCTCAGCATTAACAGTGTATGGACACGAAGATGCACAGAATTACAGAAGCCCTGAACTGCAGGGGGGTGAGGGGGGGGGGGGGAGTGTTCGAGTGCTATTTTGTTATTTAAATTTGTAACGTCTTATGATCGTAGAATTCTTATATATATTTTTTTATCATCATTTAACATTATAATGAAAGTTGCATTTAAGAAAAGAAAGTTTAGCGAAATAATTTTTACATTTGTAAATCAATTTTGAATTGAAAATTGACACATCGATTCAATTAACTGAATCTCCGAACAAAAGATCAAATGAATGGCATAATCGATTAAAATCGCAAAGCTCTAGTGTAGAATCACTGCCGTCGTTTCCGCACATCTTTTCCATCTGCTGCTTTTACTGTAACGCAGAACATGTAACACGCTCGGAGGAAAGCGCTATCCACCCTCTTCTGCATACACAAGCTCAAAGAAGCCTACGAATGGCCAGTGTTGCTGATACTGACAGCGGAGGGACAATGACATCTCTCTCACCGAGATCATTTTGCTTGCGTGGCTGCCGGACATGAACGGCATCGTCAGGATTTAAAAGGTCCCATAGTGTTTATTTCTTTAATAAGTTAACACAGGTCTTGGAGGACCATCAAAGTATGTCTGTTAATGCTGCAGCTGAAATAACCCTCAGATAATGTACGGTACGCGCCAAAATACACAGTACTGAACTTCGTGCATTTGTGTCTTTGTAAACGGGGCATAACTGCAGACACACGGGTCCCCGGTAGTGATGGTAGTGGAAGTTGTTGTTGGAAATGGGTCCCTAGACAGAGGGAAAAGTACTCATTGTCGAGTATTATTTCTGCTTGTACGGAAGTGGTTTTGGTCGGGGATGGTTTTTTTGTTTGTTTGTATTTGGGTTTATTGCCATATCAGCTTCTCAGGCTATTTCATGGCAAGATTCACATCAAATATTATGCTAATTTATGATGTTATAAAAATGTAAGTGATTTAGAGCGTTGTGAGAGTTAAAAGGATATAATAATAATAAGATAAGATAATAGCATGGTCTTGGTCAGAAGGACAGGGTTTTACATTTGGTTCTTTACGTGTACTTTAGACAGAAATTGTAAGAGTTTTCCTGGTTTTGCCTTGCAGAATATGTTTTTTAAATCTTGTTCCGGTAGAAATTGTTTTCTTATGGTTGTAAAACTTGGGCAGTCCAAAAGTATGTGTTTTATGGTTAGGGTCGTTCTGCAGCGCTGACATTTTGGGGCTTCTTCATCCTTCAATAAATAAGCATGGGTAATGTGTGTATGGCCGATACGGCACCTTGTATATACTACCTGGTCGTGTCTTGATTCGAATGAGTGAAAATTTCTTTTTCCTACCACTGGGTTTATTTCGAATAATTTGTTGTTTTTGTAATGTTCCCATTCTGCTTGCCATTTATTGGATATATATTGATTTATCAATGGTTTAAGGTCAGAGGGTGGGATTTGGCATACGCTAATAGTTTCTTTAAGAGCTTGTCTTGCTGCCATGTCAGCTTGTTCATTTCCCATTATTCCACTATGTCCTGGAATCCAGTAGAAGATAATATTGTGATGGTTCTTCTGTAGTTGGTTTGCCTTGATTAATACTTCAGTGATAATTGGGTGATTTGTTTTCAGAGATTCCAAGGCTTGTAGACAGGATTTTGAATCGGTGAATACTAAGGCGTTTAGTTCCCTTTCTTTTTCAATATGTTCCAAAGCAAGTAACAGAGCCCGGGCTTCTGCTGTAAAGGTGGAACTTTGGTCTGGGATACGAATTCCGTAATGGTGTTGGTCCGTTATTGCTGCTGCCGAAACGTGGTTTATGGAACGATATCGCGGACAATATTCAAATGCAATTGCAAATAGCATTTGCAATTGCGTTTCCCATATGTGGACGCACAAACTGTGCCATAATTCAAATGCAATTGCAAACTTTGCATTACCGTTTGCTGATTCGCCTTCGCGAGCGCACACTGACTGCCAAATTTCAAATGAAAAAACAAAGTCCATTTGCATTTGTATTTCCCAGGTCTTACACGTCATGAACCTGTCATATTTAAATAGCAAAATCAATCACCACGTTTGCTTTTTCACTTTCTCTGCGCCGCGCGTCAAGCCGGCCAAAATTCAAACGCAATCGCTAATCCATTTGCAATTGCATTTCCAACACGTTACACAGAAACCTGTCAATCAGCGTCAGGGGCGGGTCTATACTGTGGGGCGGGATTGTATGGGGAGTGACGTCACTCGCACTCGCCGACCAAGAGGGGGATATTTGAGCACTGGAGGTGAACCGAGATTATCTCATTGTTTATCAAGAAATAAACACACAAAAATGACAAATCGCATATTTTCTTGCTCCGGAGTGGACAGAGAAGTTTTTACAAATAAAAATATTTTTAGATCTTCTCCTGTTACAGCCTGCTGGAGCTAAATCTTTCAGAAACGCTGCGTACCGGTGTTATGCGCTAAAATGCCCCCTGCCACTGATTGCACCCCCACAAAATCTCTGTCAAATATATGAGGACATCACAATCAAATATTCATATTATTATTATCAAATATAATATATGAGTATTATCACGAAGCAATTTTTATTATAAATAAGAAATATAAAAATATACATGTACAACCCCTGGCAAAAATTCTGGAATCACCCCTCTCAGAAGATGTTCATTCAAATGTTTAATTGTGTAGAAAAAAAAAACAAGCACATACATGCCACAAAACTATTTTCACTCAACAATCCAAACTTCTGGCTGTATAAAACACTTTTAAAAAAACAAAGAAAGATAACTATAGTCAACGACAACTGTTTTAACAGCTCAAACAGAGGAAAAAAATATGGAATCACCATGCACTTTGCATTTCTACAACTGCTAATTAGTCTACAGTTAAAAAAGAGTGCTTGCACACATTAGGGATGTGTTGAACCAAGATGATTGACATAACTCATAGCTCCAACACGAGAGATGTCAGTTGATTGGTTGTTCCCAGTCAGCTGTGTCTAAAATCTGGACCAAGTACAAATCAAATGGAAAAGTTGTAAAAGGGAAGCGTACTGGTAGACCAAGAAAGACATCAAAGCGCCAAGACAGAAAACTTAAAGCAATATGACTTGAAAACAGAAAATGCACAACAAAACAAATGAGGAACAAATGGGCAGAAAGTGGAGTCAATGTCTGTGACCGGACAGTAAGAAATCGCCTAAAAGAAATGGGATTTACATACAGAAAAGCCAAAAGAAAACCATCATTAACATCTAAACAGAAAAAAACAAGGGTTCAGTGGGCTAAAGAAAGACAATCTTGGACTGCGGATGACTGGATGAGAGTTAGAGTCAGTGATGAATCACGAATCTGCATTGCGCAGGGTGATGATGCTGGAACTTTTGTTTGGTGCCGTTCCAATGAAATTAATAAAGACAACTGCCTGAAGAAAACATGCAAATTTCCACAATCATTATTGATATGGGGTTGTATGTCAGGTAAAGGTATGGGAGACATGACAGTCATTACATCTTCTATAAATGCACAAGTTTATGTTGAGATTTTGGACACTTTTCTTATTCCATCAATTGAAAGGATGTTTGGTGATGGTAGCATCATTTTTCAGGATGATAATGCATCGTGCCATAGGGCAAAATCTGTGAAAACATTCCTACAGGAAATACATATAATGTCAATGGCATGGCCTGCAAATAGTCCGGACCTTAATCCAATTGAAAATCTGTGGTGGAAATGAAAGAAAATGGTCCAGGACAAGGCTCCAACCTGCAAAGCTGATCTGGCAACTGCAATAAGACAAAGCTAGAGACAGACTGATGAAGTCTACTGTTGGACATTAGTTAAATCCAGGCCTCAGAGAATTCAAGCTGTTATAAAAGCCAGAGGTGCTGCAACAAAGTACAAGTAGTGTTTTTATTTGGTGAGTCCACACAATTAAACATTTGAATGAACATCTTCTGAGAGGGTGATTCCAGAATTTTTGCCAGGGGTTGTACATGTATATTTTTATATTTCTTATTTATAATAAAAATCGCTTCGTGATAATACTCATATATTATATTTGATAATAATAATATGAATATTTGATTGTGATGTCCTCATATATTTGACAGAGATTTTGTGGGGGTGCAATCAGTGGCAGGGGGCATTTTAGCGCATAACACCGGTACGCAGCGTTTCTGAAAGATTTAGCTCCAGCAGGCTGTAACAGGAGAAGATCTAAAAATATTTTTATTTGTAAAAACTTCTCTGTCCACTCCGGAGCAAGAAAATATGCGATTTGTCATTTTTGTTTGTTTATTTCTTGATAAACAAATGAGATAATCTCGGTTCACCTCCAGTGCTCAAATATCCCCCTCTTGGTCGGCGAGTGCGAGTGACGTCACTCCCCATACAATCCCGCCCCACAGTATAGACCCGCCCCTGACGCTGATTGACAGGTTTCTGTGTAACGTGTTGGAAATGCAATCGCAAATGGATTAGCGATTGCGTTTGAATTTTGGCCGGCTTGACGCGCGGCGCAGAGAAAGTGAAAAAGCAAATGTGGTGATTGATTTTGCTATTTAAATATGACAGGTTCATGACGTGTAAGACCTGGGAAATACAAATGCAAATGGACTTTGTTTTTTCATTTGAAATTTGGCAGTCAGTGTGCGCTCGCAAAGGCGAATCAGCAAACGGTAATGCAAAGTTTGCAATTGCATTTGAATTATGGCTCACTTTGTGCGTCCACGTATGGGAAACGCAATTGCAAATGCTATTTGCAATTGCATTTGAATATTGTCCGCGATATCGTTCCATAGTGGTTGTCCATTTTTGACCCGTCCGTGTATATGGGTTTATGGTTGGGAAAGATGCTTTTTATTTCGAGGACTTGTTGACGGAATATATACGGATGAGTTTCAGCTTTCTTATTATAAGTCAGTTCCAGATTTATTTTAAGCTTTTCCAAGCTCCAAGGAGGTATTGGGCAAAAGTGTGTCTGACTTAGGATGTCCAGATTTATGCCCAAGTTTTCCATGTGAGGTCTGGCGCGTATACCGAAAGGTTTGATGTAGTTTGGTCTGGCCTCATACAGATGCAAATATTGTGGGAAGAAGGTCGGATTGTAAGATGGATTTTGTGGATTTGTTTTTATCTTTGTTGCATACTGAAGAGCTAGTTTCAAGCGTCTAATATGAAGAGGTGGTTCATTTGCTTCTGTGTATAGGCTTTGAACTGGTGAGGTCCTGAAAGCTCCCAATGCGAGTCTCAGTCCTTGGTGGTGGACAGTATCTAGCATTTGCAGGTATGATTTTCTGGCGGATCCATAGACGATACTTCCATAATCCAGCCTGGATCGAACCAGTAGTCTGTACAGTCGTAGTAAAACTGTGTAATCCGAGCCCCATTTAGTCTTTGCTAGTGACTTAATGATGTTCAAAACTTTTAGGCATCTGTTTCTTAGGGACTTAATATGAGGGATGAAGGTCATTTTGTTATCCCAGAGCAGTCCTAAGAATTTAGCTTCTTTGGCGACTTTAATTGGTTCTTTGTCGATGAATAGTTCTGGTTCATGATGCAGGGTTCGCAGGAGACAAAAGTGGATACAGACGGTTTTTGTCTTAGAGAACCTGAACCCATTTTCTACTGACCATTCATGGATTCTGTTTATGCATAACTGTAGGTGTCTTTCGATTGTGCTCATGTTTTTCCCCCTGTAACATATACAGACATCATCAACATAGAGACTACACAGTATATTTGGACCAATAGTATTTACAATGCTATTTATTTTTATCATGAACAGTGTGACAGAGAGGATGCTGCCCTGGGGGACTCCTTGTTCTTGAGAACACAAGTCTGACATAGAGTTTCCTATTTGGACACGAAAGCTTCTGTTAGATAGGAAACTGGATATGAAGGTGGGTAGGTTGCCTCTGAAACCCATTTTATGTAGATCTTTTAAGATCCCGTATTTCCAGGTGGTATCATATGCTTTTTCTAAGTCGAAAAGGACGGCTACCACATGGTCCTTTTTAATGAAACCATCACGGACATATTGCTCAAGTCTTATGAGATGGTCTAGAGTGCTCCTTCCTTTTCTAAAACCACACTGGAAGTCACTTATTTGGTGGTCGGATTCCAGTTTCCAGATGAGTCGATTGTTTACCATCCTTTCCATGGTTTTGCACATACAACTAGTTAGTGCTATAGGTCGATAGTTGTTTGGGTCTGTATGGTCCTTATTTGGTTTAGGTATAGGTATAACTGTTGCCTCTAGCCAAGATGGTGGGATACTACCAGTTCTCCAGATTTTATTAAAGTTTCCCAATAGAATAGACAATATGTTTTGGGGTAAGTGTTTCAAAAATTGGTAATGGACTTTGTCTGGTCCTACTGCAGTGTCATGGCAGCATTTTAAGGAAACCGATAGTTCTTCCATAGTAAAGGGTTGGTTATACGTTTCTAAATTTTCAGTATGGAAGTTTAATTCAATTCTTTCTTGTGTTTCCTGGAGTCTCCGAAATTTTGGGTGGTAATTTTCTGCTGAGGAGTTTCTTTCAAATGTTTTTGCTAAACTGTTTGCTATTTCTTGTTTCTGAGTTAGAAGGGTACCTAGCTCATTTATATGTTTTACTTGTGATCCACCTCCTTTTCCTTTCATTCTTCTTATCACATTCCATATTTTCTTTGTAGGTGTGTTTCTTGTCAGGCTTGATACAAATAGATTCCAGCTTCGTTTCTTTGCTTCGTTTATGTATCTTCGTGCTTGTGCTCGGCTGATTTTTACGTTGGTGAGGTTTTCAACTGTTGGATGTTTATTGAATGTTCTTACCGCTTTTTTCCGTGCCTGTATAAGTTGTTTGCATTTATCGTCAAACCATGGGTTGTGTCTTTTGAATTGTTTGGTGGATGATTTTGGGATGGTTTCATCTGCTGCTGTAATAAGTGTGTTTGTGAACCACTTCATGGAGTCCTCATGGTCCTGACAGTTCTCGATAATTCTCTCTTGGCAGGCGGTTCGAAATGCATGCCAATTTGCTTTTTGTAATTTCCATTTTGGGGGGGATTGCTGTATTTCAGTTACTGTTAGAGTTATAATCAGTGGGAAGTGGTCACTTCCACAAGGGTCATCCCATACAAGCCATGAAAAATCGGTCAACAATTCGGGGGTGCAAATAGTTAAGTCGATGGCAGAGAAGGTTCCATGGCCTGGATGTAAATAGGTATGTGAACCATCGTTTAGTAGGCACAAGTCATTTTCAATTATGAGTTTTTCAATTCTTTTTCCTTTTGCGTCAAGGTGCTTTCCTCCCCACAAAGGATTGTGGCTATTTAAGTCACCCATGAGGATATAAGGTGTTGGTAGTTGTCCTATCAGTCTTTCCAATTCTTGGTATGTTACGGTGTTATCCGGAGGTATATAGATGGAACACAATGTAATTGCTTTTTGTAATGTCAGCCGGACTGCTACTGCTTGTATGTTGGTGTTTATTTTGATGCGACTGTGAATGACATCATTCCTTACTAATATAGTTGTGCCACCTGATGGACGTTGAATGTTTGGGCCATATGTGTTTAGAAAAGTAAACTGTTTCAGGGACATTGTGCAATTTGGGGAGAGGTAAGTTTCCTGGAGGCAAAAAGCAAGAGGGTTGAGTACTGCAGTTAGGCGTTGTAATTCAGCAAAGTTGGCTTTCAGTCCACGACAGTTCCACTGTATTATGTGTCTATCCAGTTTCAAGTGGGTAGGACAAGGGGGTGTCCCTTACTCCGAACGTTTGGAGAGGGACTCCGGCTTCGAGAGGATGTGTCCTCTGTCATTTCGATGTCTTTAGTGGGGTCAGTCTTCTTTTCTTTGCTTAATTTATGCGAGGATGATTTCTTATGGCTCTTATTGCTTGTTTGGTTTTTGTCGGTCAAAGAATTGTCTTTTTGGTTCGTTTGTGTCTGTTGTGTTGTTGTCTGTCTTTGGCTACTTTGGGTCTTGTTCTTGGTCTCCTCTATCTTTTGTGCTTTATCACTTATCCAAGTAATTTCTGTTTGGGTTTCAACAGTTCGTAGTTGTGGTTTTACTACAGCTGCAAAGGTTCTCTCTAATCTGAAGGTGTGGGCACCTTCAACTAATCTTCGAGCTTCCATATAGTTCACTTTCTTGGTTATTTTTAACTTTAGTATTTCTTTCTCTTTGATCCAGGAGGGGCAGGTTTTTGAAGAAGCTGGGTGGTTCCCTGCACAGTTATTGCACTTTGGCGGTCTGTTGCAGTCTTCTCCATGCTTCTCCTCTCCGCAGTTACAGCAGATGTGTCTATTTTTGCAACTAGCTGAACCATGTCCGAATTTGTGGCAAGTGAAGCATCTCAGTGGGTTTGGTAAAAACATATCAACTGGGACACTTAAGTACCCTAGTTGAATCTTTTCTGGGTGTTGGGGTTTGTTGAAGGTTAAAATGTAGGTGCCGGTCTTGATAATGCGGCCTTCTTTCTTGATTGTGATTCTCTTTACATCTATCACATCTTGAGACTTCAATTCTGCAGTTATTTCATTCTCTTCCATATTTTCCAATTCCCTGGTACGAATTACTCCTTTACTGTTATTTAGTGTCGGATGATTAAAAGCCTTTATAGCTACGCCAGCAAGCACATTTGTGTGTAGTAAGTTCTCAGCTTGGATTTTTTTCCTGCATTCTACTAGAATCTGGCCAGATCTTAGCTTCTTTACATTATTCACTGTCCCAGCTATACCAGCAATACCTCTCTGTATAGCAAATGGGGATAGTTTGGAGAGCGGAGCATCGGGAGACAGGGACTCCAATAGTATATATCTTAGCATGTTGTCGTTTTTAGGGGGAAAGTTGTAGCTATTCCCTAAATCGTAGGTCGAGTCTTGATCCGATAATCGTCGTTTTGTGGTTTGAGTTTTTGCCATGTTGATTAATTTTATGTTTCGTCATCTCTACTCTTCACCCACCTCGGAGCCCAACAAGGGGATGCACAGAGCCGCGGATTTCCACCGGATATGCATCAAAGATATAGGGATGATATACTTGAGAAAGTAAAAACAAATGTTTTCATAACTCAATTGACCCTTAGCCAACGCCTTCTGGTAAGCTGTGGTATATCCAGGGCAAGTCTTGACCAGCCGATTGATTGGAATGGGCCATTCCAACCTCCCGTCTGAATGAAATTGGAGCCAAAGTATTGTGTTGGAGCTGAGACATCCGCAGTATGTCACATTCCTCAAATACCAGGATCTCGGCATCCACTGACACGGGTCGCAACTCACGGCTTAACAAGTTGCCCCATTTGTCGCCTCTTACGATCAGCAAGGGGGTGCTAGGGACCTATTCTACCCCGGGTCCCCACGGGGGGGTCGGGGATGGAGTTAAAAAGGTGGCAGAACACGGTCCTCCCCATACCCGTCCCATTTCCCCGGTCTTACACCACCTGACGCCAACTTGTGGTCAATGTTAGAGGAGAGTGTGTTCAACTGTGAAGATCCGTCAAGAAAATGTTTTCATTTCAATACTCTATATTTTTGCGCATACTGTATTTTCAAACCTCAAACTCAATCTGATTCTCGAAGGTACTGTTTCAGTGTCTATGTAAATGAGTTACTGCTGAGACACGTCCCCAGGCAAAGAACAGCAGGCCAGGGGCCAGGGCTCTTCTTATATGAGGTCACATTAGGAGGGTTGATATATCTAACTGGCTTGTTATACCCTGGCCAATAGAAAAATAGAAAAAGTATCAAAAGCAGGAAAATGTTAAGAAGTTTAAAGGGCAGAGCCATTTGAATGTCGAAAATGACTAAAAAGATTATATTTTGCACCATAGCTTCATTCTCAAATGAAACACTTTTCTATTGCACCATATGGACATCGCTGGAACTGGACGAGTTCTTTCATGAAAAACAGCAGATGAACAAATTCACATTTGTTGAAGAAAAACGAACGTGAGAACGTCTTTACAAACCTTACACTCCTGCAACATCAAAGAACATTTAAAATTGCAGCTAAAGCGTTGAGTTCTAACCTTTAGATCAACAGAATTGCATAATGAGGTCTTATGAGGTCTATATATATATATATATATATATATATATATATATATATATATATATATATATATATATATATAATAAAATAACAGCGGATACCAGTGGAAATAACAACATAGCTCGTAAAAAACGTGGCGGTTCAGGGCTTGCTGTACATTGCATGCTTCCATCCTGTAAATGTAACTTCAGCTCAAATGTGAGAAGTGTGAGAAGTTAGCAGATCTCTCTCTCTCTCTCTCTCTCTCTCTCTCTCTCTCCTACAGCAGCTCTGTTAAGCTGTACCACTGTGTACTACCTATACTCACAGGACTTTTAAGGGACAGGACGGGGTGGGACGGGTCCTGGTGCTCAGGATACAGAGCAGCACACCCGCTGCTTTGTCCTTTTTACTGGGAGTGGAGGGAAAAAAATAAACAAATCAAAAGTTCACTCTTTGAGAACCAGTATCTCCTCATCATCATCAGGCATCGTCAAGATAAAAACATGGACATGGAAATATTAAAAACATTTAAAATCCGGTGAGCCTTCAGAGAAAGCACAGGTCCTTCCTTACAGTATACAAGTATCCGGAGAGTCCGGCTGTATTCAAACAGAATAAACAAATTCTCCTGGTAAATGAAGACGTCTGGTGAGCACGCCGATGTTTTAAACATGATGGGTGTGTGTGTGTGTGTAAGTGACGCAGGTGACTTTCCCAGGCCCCAGTGTACACAGAAAGCTATTCTAAGTAGTTTGAATCCGGCTACCGAGGCCTTAATTACACAAAGAAACAAATCCCGCCACTCAGTGTGTGTGTGTGTGTGTGTGTGTGTGTGTGTGTCATTAGATCCAGAGAGGATCAGCCAAACCCTGATTATGCAACAACTACAGGGATTAAACAATCCTCTCTCTCCTATGAATATAACCCTGGCAGCATTCACCGCACCTTTCTCCTTCTTTTGACTACTCGACTGTTCCCTCTCTCTCTCTCTTTTTCCGTCAAGCTACCTGTACACGTGACGTGGCACTCACGAGTCTCCAGTCCTCTCTGACGCTTCCTGGTGGCCCACTTCTGGTTGGAGTTCTCGTCACCTCTGGTCTGCTTGGTATGTGTGTGTTTATGTGTGTGGTGACTGAGAACGGTTCCACTCAATGACCAAGAGGTCCTTGGACCCGACTGATGCAAGCAGGTTTTCTGTGATGGCTTGTCACGAAATAGTATTCCAGGGACTGATTTATGCTTGTTCTATGCGATCTCACCCAAATCTTTTAATTCTTTGTAACAATGACCACTGATGAAGGTGCTATAGTGGTAAGTCCCCTACGTACAAACATTTGAGTTACAAACTTTCGAAGATACAAATACGTTCGTGCATGTTAAATTAAATCTCAGCAGTTAGATCACTTGTCCGATGCCCTCTACAAGTGGAAGTACAAACCCAGGATGTCTGAAAGCAAGTGTAAAAGCAGCAGCGATGAAGCTGGCCAGCACTGCTACGATGCGCCAAGCAATAATGATGGAGACAATTAGGTCACTATTATGTCACTAGTTGTGACTTACGAACAAATTTAACTTACGAACAAGCTTTTGGAACAGAACTCGTATGTAGGGAACTTATAACTTATACAGTCTGTGTGTAAATATACTGTATGTATATATATATATATATATATATATATATATATATATATATATATATATATATATATAAATAATCTCAAGTCAAAATTATTCATACCCCTGGCAAATTCTGACTTAAAGGTACTTTTATTCAACCAGCAAGTTTTTTTCTTGATTAGAAAATGACACCGGTGTCTCCCAGAAGATACTAACACGATGTACAGTACAAGAGGAATCATTGTGAAAATTTTTTTTACTCATCTTTTATTTACATTTGAAAAAAAAGTGGCATGTCCAAAATTATTCATACCCTTCTCAGTATTCAATAGAAATTGTTGTGTATTGTATTGGCTATTACAGCAATCAAACGATTCCGATAACTGAGATAACAGAGATATATTTTTTTCCACAACGAAGCCTGTGTCATTTCCGATCCAAAAAAAAAAAAACTTGCTGGTTGAATCAAAGTAATTTTAAGTCAGAATTTGCCAGGGGTATGAATAATTTTGGGCATGACTATATATTTTCAATTTTAGATCCTGGCAATGACCAAACATGTTCTCTTCAGTCATACAGTATAAGACATACGATACTTTATAAGCCATGTTCAACCTTCACATGGTCAACAAAAACAAAACGGCTGCTTGTGACTGCCTTGTTCCATCTCGGTGACCAGGAAGTGGTACAAATCAACATGTCAGAATGAAGGTCACATAGTTTTACCGTAGTATTTCTATTTCCAGATCGTGATGTAAACTTACTTAACAAAACGGAAATGCAAAACCTTGAATTTACACTGTATATGAGAAAAAGACCATGACAATAGAAAGAAAGAAAGAACCAGGATGAGACAGGACAGGAGCATGAACTTTCCCAAAGATAAAGATGGAGAGTACGGTAAAGGATATGCGTGTAATACCTGTGCACTGAGGAAAGGCTGTAGGTTGTAAACCTGAAATCAGGTTCTCTGTGGAGGTTTTCTCTGGTGGTTTTGCTGTAAACACACACACACACACACATACATACAACTTGATCTACCATTAATTTTTTCATCCATCTTTGCTATCAAAACCTCACTGATCTCACCATCCAGTTTGGCAAAGTCCTTGTTCAGCAGCTCTTCAGCTGTCAGTTTGGAGAAGTTGTCATCACCAAACGGGTTCCAGGAAGGCTGCGCCCCCGCGTCTGCCTTAGGGGCAGCAGGCTGGGTACCGACCTCACCCGCGGGGTACACGCTCTGCTGAGAGGAGCGCGGCGAGCCGGAAGGGGTGGTGCTCGCTGATCTGGAGCAGAAACACAAAGCTAGCTCAGCTCGGTTGTGGTCAGATAATTTCCTAAAGACTGATTCCATGGTAGGAAAAAACGCCAGTGCTTTAACATTCATGTGTGCAAGATGCTGTAGGAAATGTTCTGCAGACTGATCAATAGATGGATGGATGGAGCTCACTTGGACTTGTTGAGACCGGCTTCGGCAGCAGCTGCCTGCAGGAGCTGTGTCGACTTGCTAACAGGAACTCCAAATATGGTGCTGTGCGTGACGTCACTCAGAATGCGCCGGTGACCTCCGCGAGGAGCCACCTTAGGAGATGAGGGCGGAGTCAAGGAGCCCACTTTATGGCCCGAGCGCCCACCTGCAAAAGGCTAGACAGAGAAAACACTTCCTTTTAGTAGAGATATCTGGACGACATATCGGTGACGCGAGAAATCTGGAAACGAAAGAGGAGTTAATCAGTTCAGGAAGACGCGTAAACGTATATGTTTATGATTAGAAGGTTGAGGAAGGGAGATGAACCACAACAAACCAACCAGGAAACCTACTAAAGAACCACTGCTGTCATTAATTCATTCATAGATCATGACAGAAACAGAAGGAACCCAGAGTATAAATGAATAGTTGAAAAGTTGAAGCTTTTAAATGTTATTCATTTAACAGTTCAAATGTTTGTATGGATAGTAAAGGTCGAAGTGCAGCCATGAAACGTCAGAAGGAACTGTTCCACTCGAGTTGTGTACCCAAACACGCCTTTCTCCGTTACTAGCATCTATAATAAAACTTTAGCGCCTTCAGAACTAGCCGAGACATGATGCTATCCCGAAAACCCGAAGACGACAGGCACACAACTCCAGGGACGAACAAACTCAGGGGAAAAAAAAGATCACGTCCAGCAGTTCTTGAATTACCATCTGCTCAGAACTCGGCTCAGGATCTGCTGCCCCCTGTAGGACTGGAGGAGGAGGAGCAGACGATGTAAACGTCAGAGGGCTAGGAGCGAGAAGATTAGCCACCAGTGGCTGCTGCTGGATTGGTGGAGGAGGAGGAGGAGGAGGAGCCATGGCTTTAATTTTTGTGAATATGAGTGCGGTTTGGGAGTTCTGCACAGGAGGGGGAGGGGCCATGGCTTTGGTTCTGGTCTGCACCGGGGCTGATGGAGGACCCTGTTGAGAAGGAGTAGGAGTAGGAGGAGGAGGAGCCTTGGCTTTAGTTCTTGGAGCAGGTGAGGTGGTGCACTGATCAAGACGCGGGTAGAGATTCTGCACTTGGGGTGGCGACTAAAACAAGTAAATCAGGTCAAAACACAAGGTTAAAAGTCGATCAAATGATAAACTGTGTGCGCGGGTTACTTTTCCAAAATAACAAAAAACCCTGAAGTCTTTTATTCCTCTTATTCCACATCATTAAACTCCATTTACGTCAACAATAACACGTTTCTCAGCAACACAACACGAACTGTATGATCTGTTACTGTACCTGCTGCTGAGGCGGGTAGAAACCCGGAGCTTGCGGCTGAATGAAAAGCTGCGCCTGCTGGGGCGTGGCTTGAGGAGGAGTGGGCGTGGCCTGCAGGGACGCCGGCGTGGCGTGCTGCTGAGCAACAGGAACGGGCTGCTGGGGCTTCTGAGGCTGAGAGGCAACGCTCACGTCTGTAAAGCGACACATTTAGATGTGTTTAATTAAGGGAAACACTGAGAAAACTTTTGTCAGTGCAAAAGTTTGTGGACGCCTGAACAAGCATCAACCAATGCTTTAAAAAATAAATAAATAAATAAAAAATGATAAAAAACAGCAAACCCTTCAACCCTGTGTGATTCGTACTTCCCCTGTATTTACACTGTAAGCGAGCAGCCTGTGAGCTCTAATGAACTGATGAAACGTGATCAAAGTCAAATGGCATCTCAGCAGGATCTGGCCTATTAAAGCTCAATATCTGGAGAATATTATTAACCAGGATTTTAAAAAAGCCCTCATTAGATGGTGCGTATAAAAAAAGAAAAAAGAAGAAGAAGAAAAAAAAAAAAAAAAAAAAAGACACATTGATTAAACCTACAAGACTGTTAGAGTCGATCAATTCAATTCAAACTAGAAGGAGGTTCCTGTGATGTTCTTTAATGGCTTTAAAGTAGCTGCTTCACCCTCCTCCAAATCCTCTGCTCAGCATGTTTGTGCCAGATGATGCTGTGACCATTTGACTAAATTTGTTTCTGACTAAATGTGATCTACACACACACACACACACACACACACACACACACACACACACAAATGTGGATTATCTTTGGAACTTGACCCTGTGTATAATTGTTTCCAAAATCTCGAAAACTCACTCATAGGCTGCGCGGGTCCCACTGGGGCGTTGGCTCTCTTCCGGGGCGTGAGGGCGGGCTGTATGGGCAGCATGCCCGTGACCGCTTGAGGCTGGCCCGCTTTGGGTCGTTGCCGTGGCGCTATGGAGGTTTCCAAGGTCGGGATTGGATCAGTGAGTCTAAGGCAAAAAAAAAAAAAAAAAAAAAAAATATATATATATAATTATTATTGTTATATCTTGAATTGTTTATTCACATAGGACAAACATCTCAGTATAGGTATACAGTGTGAGGGGCATTCAAGTCAAACCGGGACTAGTGATAAATAAATATATATATCTATATTTTTTATGTGAATGAAGGCGACTGACATTTAAAGGAGGACTTTTTGTACGTCTATGGACCGTGCGATCCCACTGCAGTCAATCCTGTTAATATTCAGAGATTGAAATGCCTGATCCTTGAAAATGGATCGATGGGTAATTTGCGTAAGAGACGCATCTGTCTGTGTGAACTGTACACCCAATCATACACCAGCACCACTTGCACGTTACAGGAACTCGTCTGGGAGTTACTGCCACATCACCTGTACAGTCCTGACCTCGCTCCAAGCCATTTCCACATGTTTGGGCCATTAAAGGAGTTCCTGGGAGGCCGGCGTCTCAGACAGACAGACCTGAGAAAACTTTCTACCTTGATGGTGTCCAAGCACTAGTGAAACACTGGGATAAGTGGATTAGTGTAGCAGCGGATTATATAGAGAAATATAATCTTATAAAAATATACATTTCCGAGGGTTAAGAGTTGAATAAAAAGTCCCGGTTTGACTTGAACACCTCTCATATACTGTATGTACTCTCTGTATGTGCGCTCTCTCACCTGGCTTTAGTCTGACTCTTTTTGGCAACAGCTTCGCTCGCTCTGATTGGCTCAGGAAGCTTCGTGGGAATCTGAGAATTCTGGTCACAATAACAAAGATCAGTTATTAATCAATTATTCAATTCTTAAAGAACATCATTAATAAGAACGGAATTACAGTAGTATATATTAGATGTTTTACTTAAAGCAGTCAAATCTGAGTTTATGAATTTAACAAAAAATAAATTAAATAAAATCTACAGGTCGAGTCGAATAATTTATTTTATTTATTTATTTATTTTTTTAACAGCATCCTACATTACCCACAATTCTGTTCAAACTGAAGCTCACAGTGGTGCAGTAGGACTGCAGTCTTTTTAAACAGATCATCGGCATCAGCTTTCACTCTAGTACTTATATTCACGCTCATCATCTTGCAAATCGCTACTTAGCGGAGTACGACTGCAGGGTTCAGCCGCATTGCATTCTGGGACTCGACAGCTCCACTATTTCTACACTACAGGTCTAGATAACGGTGACTGAAATAAGTGGAGCTCATATTTTAAATGGATAAAGTGTTATTCTTTATATGCCTTCTATTAAACAAATTATACAACGTTTCTCCATAAAGTCTCTCCAACATGAAGCACAAAAACATTCTAACTAAAGCCTGTTCTGTACCGGCGTAAGAGACACCACCGGGGCAGAGGTCACCGAAACACAACAATAGCTGCGTCCCAGTGTTTTTCAGACCCCACGTGCTGCCGTCAATGCCACTCTGCAGCTTCGCCGTCCCTAACGTGCCGACTCAATGCACACATTATAGCGTCGACACAACAGCGTGCCACTGGATCGCAGCCAAGACGCAGCTGGCAGCGGAAACTTACTTCCTCCGACTTCCCCTGACGATGCGCGTGGAATAAATCTAACAGGAAACGGCTTTCGCGGTTTCGCAGCACAACATGGGTCGTTGAAGAGAAAAGAGCAAACGCAGAGCACTGGCTGGCGATCGAACCCTTCGGGGGCTTCGAAATAATAAACAACGTGGCACGAAGCCGACTTCATGGTGCTGCAGGGGTTATACGCTTTGTAAGAAAGAAATTCATTAAAAAACAAAAAAACAAAAAAATTCAGCTTACATGGACGTTCTGTACTGGACAGTCCTTGCGTGCAAGCTTGAAGGCGAAATGAGACACCTGGTAGATATCAGGCCTTATGTCGGGGTCTGGCTCCAGCATGTAACCTGGAGACAGATAAGAGATGTTAAAAAAAGGAAAGAAAAAGAAACAGGAAACAGACAGGTGTGAGTTACAAATGAAAAGGAAATAGACAGATAAAGACAGAAACACACGCATGAGATGAAATGGCAGCCATGGTTTAGACAGACAGACAGACAGACAGACAGACAGACAAGGCAAATAGATATAGGAGTATGATGCAGACCTGTGACAGACAGACAGACATCAAACAGGCATAGACAGACAGCCCTGAGACACACAGACATGATATAGACATCAGATGAATAGACAGACATGAGACAGATGGACAAACGAACATAACAGACATGATACTAAACTGAGACAGATGGCAAGACAAACATGACCCAGGGAGACAAGGGATAAGGGACAAACAGGCACACACAGACAGACAGGCACGAAATACATAAAGATAGGAAGACGGATATGAGATATACAAACATGAGACAGACAGACAGACTGATATGATACAGAACCATATGAGACAGACAAACAAATATCAAACATACAGACATATACAGTATGAGAAAGACACACTGACAGATGAATAGCTGAACATTAAATACTCCGAAATGGGCAGACATACTGCATGAGAGACAGATATGAGACAAACAGATATGAGCTAGACAGACTGAGAAATTAATAGCTCTGCATTAAATACTCAGATATAGGCAGACATATGAGACCGATGGATATGACAGACAAAAGTGTGAAAGACAGATGAGACAGACAGACATAAGAGACAGATATGAGACAGACAGGCTGATACGAGACAGACAGGCTGATATGAGATGGAAAGACGAGGCAGACAGACAGATATGCGCTAGAAAGACTGATATGAGACAGGCAGACACAAGACTGAAATGAGACAGACGGATACGAGACTGAAATGAGACAGAAAGACACGAGACTGAAATGAGACCGACAGATACGAGACAGATATGAGATGGACAGACGAGACAAACATATGACAGACAGATATGAGACAGAAATCAGATAGACATATACAGTATGAGACAAGCAGACAAATATGACACAGACAGGACGATATGAGATAGACAGACAGATACGAGACAGAAATGAGACAGACATATACAAGACTGAAATGAGAGACAGACAGACAAATGACACAGACAGGCCGATACAAGATAGACAGATGAGACACAGACAAACAGATATGAGCCACACACACGAGACAGACGGACAGACTGACATATGACTACATGACTTATACAGACAGAGACCTGCGACTATGACAGACATGAAATAAACAGAGAGACAGTGTGACAGACAGACACACACACTGGGGATGAATAGGTAATTGGGTAGACAGATGCACAGACGGACAAACAGATACAAGACAGCCAGACAGAAGAGACAGACAGGTACGAGACTGACAGACAGACGGATGGAGAAGGAGACAGACAGGTGCAAGCTGTGTAAATCAGTAGCATGTGACTGAGGCTGGTTAATACGGCACGGATGAGTGAGACGTGTGACTCACGTATGAGGCAGTGCATGTCGTGCGAGTAGCGCGAGTTGTCCGGGATGGTGAAGCTGCCGTCGCAGATGGCCACCTGACTCTCTCCGAACGGCAGGGTGAAGAAACACAGCTTATACAGCAAGCAGCCGAGAGCCTGTGGGGAGACACACACACACACACACACACACACGCACACACACAAAATTAAATCAACCACATCAACAGTCTGTGACATCAATTTTAACTCTACACAGTCCTCACCCAGGTATCAGCTTTGGTGCTAACGACTTTCCCGCTGTACAGATTGACCATCTCTGGAGCTCTGTAGGACAGCGTGGTGTACCTGCACAGCGTCGAAGGGGGGACACGTGCGCACACACACACACACACACACACACACACACAAACACGTTACAACACACATCATCTGAGAGACAACAAACAAGTAAAATGACGAAATGGGGGAAAAAAAACCAAAAAAAAAAAAACCCAGAGAGCACTTTTTAATCTCCTCCTCTACGACGGCCGGCCCGACGGCCTGAGGGTCCTGGAACCTGTCGGTGGCGCTGCCGAAGTCACACAGGACGTAATGACCACGGTCGTGCAGGAGGATGTTCTCCACCTGAGACACGGGGACAAAGACAGACAGCAATAGAAACCATTAGTTGGGTCAAAACAAATAATTAATTACCCGATCTTGCTGTTACTCTACATATAGTTGATACTACAGGACGCGCCGTGCTCTGGGATTGGAATCATTACAGTTTTGTCCGTCTTAGCACGCTTAGGGGCGTGTCTTAAAAACCCCACCCCCCATCTCAAGCCTCTTTTGACATAGAGACAGTTTTTCTTCCATCCATCGCCTCCTTAACTCCTTCATTTTCTCTAAAGAAAAGCATCTACAAAACATCATGGTACCACCACCATGCTTCACTGGTAGGGGGATGGGGATGATGAGTTCAGGTTTTTGGCTTTATCACACTTCTCGCATGTTTCTCCACGATCTGTTCGTGGTTTCTCCAAAACTACAGTGCAAATCATTTCTGCAGGTTCTCCGTGCTCGCCCACGCGGGGGTGCGGTGTGTTTCGAACGCCAACGTCTTCCGTGCAAACACACCAATCGGCTCGAACACATCTGGACTTAAGTCAACAAACCTAATCGAGTCGCGCACTCCCGGGGCGTTTAATCCTGTTTCGTAACTTGGTGTCGACGTGCAGTCGGCCCGGTCCTGCGGCGGCAGCTCTAATCTCACGACTGATCACATTTAAGTTAATTATGAAATTAAGGCGACGTTCGCTTTGCTCTAGCGATACTGTAGCGATTAAAGGTCCCATGTCTCATTATGTCTTTGCAGGAGCTCCGAGACGACCTGCGGTAAAGTGTGTGTGTGCTAATGTTCTAACGAAAACACTACACAGATAAAGCATTTTTTTTTATACCTCCAACTGTTTCACTTCCTCCTCCGAATCTGCTATTTCAGTGTTTATGGAAATGAGCTACTGATAGGCCACGCCCCTCCAGCAGAGCTGAGCAACAAGATAGGGTAAGGGAACTTCTTATATGAGGTCACATGAGGAGGAAAATCGAAGACCTGACTGATACAACAATGAGAAAAGGAGGAAAATCAGAGAATGATGTTTTTTTCCCCCTTTTATTTCTCTTTTTTTGTCACACACTGGAGCCTCGGCTTAATGTCTAAAAATGCATTAATATAATAAGTATAACAGGTATAATAATAGGTGACCTTCAAAAGTGCGGATGTGTGCGTGATCGCCGGAGTTTGATATAATTGTATCACCTACAATAACGATCTAAGGAAAGTTGTTGAATTGGTTAAGTAAGTAAAAATTTGTTTAGAATTTTTAAGTATATTATTTTTCTTTTATAAAACATTGAAATAATTCCCTCGTTAAAGCTACAACAGACCTTTAATGTTGTAAATCTTGTCCTTATACCTCCATAACTGCCGCCGATCAGCCTAAAAACTAGGGACGGGAGTGACCAGGGTCGACCCGATAAGTTATCATCACAATACGTAGGTGCCGATTCAATTTGTATTGCGATTCTGTATCCCGAATTTATAAATATCCTGATTTGTTTTTTGGAAAGTCGTCATAATTCTAAATAAACTTACATAATTTGCTCCTACCACACAGGACGCTGTGCTGCCTTACCAATGTGTGAATAGTTTAGTGTACACCACCTGCAGGATTATAGTGGAACTGCAACGTTTTACCAGAATTCAGATTAGGAATTTTTTTCGACACGTGTGAGAATCGTGATTGGAAACCAAATGGATTTTCTTTCTTTCTTTCTGTCTCTACTAAACAAATATCCTGCTCGTTTCCTGGTTTGGAAAAACTTCAAGTGGTATTTCCACAAACACACTACACATGCACGAGACAAACTCTGCACTGCAAACGCAGTGGACGGTTTGAGGAAAGGGGCGGAGCCTTCGAGTCGCTCGTACTTTGAGATCCCGATGGACGATGGGAATTTTGCGCTGGTGTAGCCGCGCGACGGCTTCGCACGTGTCGCAGAAGATCTGCAGGACTTCCGGCTCGCTGAAGCCCGTCTGCAGACGCTGGTTCATCAGATTGACCACCTGACCACCTACACACACAGAGAGGAAGTCATGTTGAATGATTAAAACAAGGAAAGGAATATTTG
The DNA here is from genome assembly GCA_030522415.1 of Channallabes apus. Taxonomy (NCBI): domain Eukaryota; kingdom Metazoa; phylum Chordata; class Actinopteri; order Siluriformes; family Clariidae; genus Channallabes; species Channallabes apus. Next base: position 40,212,188 of record CM060111.1, read on the forward strand.
TGTGTGTGTGAGACAGACAGACAGACAGATAGAGAGTGAATGAGACGCAAGTGCTGACCTCTACAGAAGTCCATTAGTATCAGAACTTCCCAGACGTCTCCCGACCCCACGGCCGTGACGCTGGAGTCCAGGTAGCCGACTATATTCTTGTTTCCCACCAGATCCCTCTGTAAACAAGCACACACACATACACACACAACAATCAGGATGATGAGCTCAAACAGCTGTCCGCTCACGTTAAAGACCTTGAGTCGGGGCCGGATGAGACGTGGGCGGCTGAAAGTCTCGAGTCAACACTGCGGCTTTATCATTAATGTGCTGTCTAAGGACTAAAGGCGGTAAACAATGGCTGTGATGGCGTTCATAATTCCGCCTCAATCACCCGCTCTCTCTCTCTCTCTCTCTCTATAGTTAATTACACATTCTCATTGTGAATGCGGATCGTTACAGCACAACGTGGTCAGAAGGTTTTATTATTAATAAACAGCTGCCGTTCGTCACCCTGACGACCATTTGATCGTCAATAATTCACATTATCTGAGTCGGAACTGGTGCCATTCCTATATGATGAGAGGCGGGGACGTCACCTGATCGATCAGGATCCTTTATATTCTGTCTTATAAGAGAGGATCAGAGCGCGAGTGTGTTCAATATTTTAATTAAGAAGAAAGGGGTTTTCCTTTCGCTGGCAAACTGTTGGCGTGTTTATTTATTCCAATCGATATTGCGGCTGTCTCGTAAAGAACGTACCGTCATTGTGGATTAAGTTAAAAAGTTATTTAATCCAATGAGATAATGATCATTCGTTTAGACAGAACGTGTTCTTTTATTCACTGAATTCGATATAAACTAGTGGCGTGTCAATCGACTAAAATGGTTAATCTAATTAATCTCAGTCATGGTCCGTGATTAATCACGATTAATCGCATTCAGATTTACTTGCAGAGAAACACACGATATTAGGAAAATATGCGATATTGTTGTTGAATATTGCGATAACGATATTTCTTGCATTTCTTGCATTCTCCCTAGAGAAATGCATTTTTTTATTATTATTATTGGCTATTTAAAAAAATCTTTTATATGTAATGATCATACTAAAATAAACAGGTAATAGATATTCGTCTGATGTAACTAAATCTAATTCAGGCTAAAAAGAAACTATATGTCAAGGAAGTTGCAAATATTTAGACTTCAAAACACTATGAATGACTTAAACCCCTCAGCAGATATTCTGACTTCTGGTTTGCTGTTACTATAAACCTGCCAACACAATATGAATTACTTTCAAACATGACTTTTTATTTACATGTAACCATACACTCATCAATAGTGTCTTAAAACAAGAGCATCTTTTAAACTAAATATTCTCTTTGGCTTGCCTGTTTTCTTTTAAATAAAAATAAATATTAAACAAAAATAAAATAAAATACTACCGCGACCGGCACTAGGACCCGGAAGTACTACAGTCACAACACAGGAAGCATAAAAGGAAACAAGATGGCGCATCACATCGCTCAGTCATTGAGTTCGCCCATGTGGGTCCAGACTGTTCATCTGCCATTTCGTGAGTACTCACTTTCTTGGGTTAGTTTCTGATTCGAGTGTGTGTTTATAGGACGCGGGTTAAATTTGTGTTTTTCCGTTGCTCCCCTTCTGTGAGAGTCCTTAAACTAATTCGCGTGGTTATCCTGCCTACTCGCTTGCTTCCGCCTTTGGGTTTACCGTCCACGCTACAAAAGGCTAACGGCTAATCGCTAAGTCTTCTGATCATCCCGGGTTAGTTCGCGACAGAATGAAGTAAAAAGATATAAGTATAAAGATATAAGCGGGTATAAAGATAGTAAGGGCCCATCTTGATTGACCAAATTTGGACACACAAATGCTTGGCACATATTATTGTATAATTTCATTTATCGCAAATATAATTTCATTTATCGCAACTATTTGCGATACGGATATCGCGTATACCATTATCACGATAATGATAATTTCGATATATATCGTGCAGCCCTAAATCGCACAAACATTTAAATCTCTCTCTCCAAGTAGTAGAGGGCGTGGCAACCCACCAACAGTGGGCCATCCTCAGATCCATCTTAGAGACACATCCACCTGAGAAACCACTCCCACATCTTACATTTAATGTGTCCTTGTAAAGACAGTTCTCCTTGAAGGACGCTCGAGGACACACAACTTTGTCGTTTCTTATCCAAACTTCCATCTAGAAGCTTTTCATAATGAACCGCCATTATGGGACGCAATTAGATTAATACTGATTAATTTGTGATATTTTATTATTTTTTTATTTCTAGATTAAAATCACATGCACTGGCCTCCCAGGAACTCCTTTAATGCCCTAAACATGTGGAAATGATTGAATAATTCCCAGCAGAGTTCCTGTAATGTGCAAGTGGTGCTGGTTGTTTTGTCACAGACAGATGTGTCTCTTCCGTAAAAAAAAAAAAAAAAAAAAAAAGATTTTTTGTCAAGTTTTGATCGGTTTTCAGGGATCAGATGTTCCACTCGCTGAACGTTCACGGGAACGACTGCAGCGGGCTGGGACGGTCAATCATAGACGAAATTTCCATGTTTTTTTGTTTGTTTTAAAGTCTTGTGAAGCGCAGCGTGGACGGACTTCAGATACACTGCCGCCTCTCCTGTCCTCGCTGTAAATAAGGGCAGAGGTGAAGGGAAGCGACACGAGAGCTCGGGTTCGGCGTTGTAAATAAAAGTGTGTAAGAGAAGGAGGCTTCTTCACTACAGAGGAGACGGAGTCACCAGATGCGGCACATTTACACACCGAACAACGAGCTCTTTCTCTGGCTTCTGACTGGAGCTGATTCTGGAGTCTGTGAATAGTCTCTCTCTCTCTCTCTCTCTCTGTCTCTCTTTCAGTAACACAGAGCACTTCATTCAGCTGGCGTAATCACACTCGTAGCTCCTCGCTGTGTCAAGGTTCTTGGGAATAAATCTCACATTTTAAACAGAGACCTTGAAATCTGATGGGACTTTTTTTTCCCCACTTCTTTTTTTTTTCTTTCAGTCAGATCTGCAGACGTGAACCTGAAGCCTCAGTGTTCCTCTAGACGACTGAACATTGAGACTGAAGAAGACAAACGGTTTTCTTAATAAAGAACGCAAGCTCTGTGTAGATTGTGGGCGGGGCTTAACATGAAAACACTAAAGAGATGAGTTGTGTCGCAGCTACGTTCCAACAAAATCAATCGAGAACTATGAATCATAGCTAAACCGGAAATTCTAATCAATTCGTTGTGAGTTTTTTATTTGTGAATGTTAACGTCTGATTTGTCTCAAGCGGTTTGATTTCAAACTACTCCAGGTATCTAATAAACACTGAAAAACTTGTGTTGTTGACTGTTTAAACGCGTGCGATGCTTCTGCCTGACACTCCGGGTGACCACTAGGCGGCGGTATGGCACAGACCGCACGTTAAACTCAAAAGAAGAAGAAATTATTTTTAGCATTTGTGAAATATACAAATGCACACTTTTTTTTCTATAAAAGCTGTGATGTTTGTATTTTAGAGCATTTTACATCATTTAAAAAAGTAAATCAATTTAATTTATCAAATCCACAAAGAAAAAAAATCTAACTCGAATACAGTTATTTAATAAAATTCTAATAAAATCGCTCCATTCGTACAGCTCTGTAGTGAAGACTGGAGCGAGCAGCCTTCGCTTCATCTTCATCATCCTCGATGAAGTCATGATCAGGTGTCTGGGGTCGAGACGTACTGTACACACCCGGCACACACTACAGCTACAAACACCGCGTGCAGTACGCTTCATCACCCGCGCACGAGGGATGAGAACGCTGCCTGAGAGGGGGACGCTCGAGTGGAAGCGCTCACCATGATCTGAATCTCTCTCTTGCAGACGTCAAGGTCGTGCTCGTTGTTCACGTACATCCTCTTCAGAGCGCAACGAACGCCTTGGTGTGTGCGCACGAGGAACACGATGGCGAAACCACCTGAGAGAGAGAGAGAGAGAAACATATAATAATAATAAAGACTCAGGAACAGACAAAATTAACAAAGACAATTAGAATAAACCAAATTACACAAACGACACTAAAAACTATCTGAACTATTCGGAAACACAAACTAAACTAAACACCCTGGCGAGCACCGTTTGGATGTAGAGATGAGACGAGACATAGACGGAGAGAGAAGTTGAGAGACAGAGAGCTGCACGTCCTCACCGAATGTCCGAAACATCACCAAATTCAATAAAATCAGCCACACATCCCCGTGTGTGTGTGTGTGTGTTTGTGTGTACGATTAGGTCACCGTCTGACCCCACAGAACCCAACTTCGATTAGGTCACCGTCTGACCCCACAGAACTCGATCAGGCGACTGAATATTTAGACTCGACATTTCGTTGTACCTTAGATAATGTAGCTCCAGCTAAAACGAAAATTATTAGAGATAAGAAACTCGCTCCCTGGTATAACGACCACACGCGCACTTTAAAACAGACCGCTCGGAAATTAGAGCGTAAATGGCATCAAACTAAATTGTTAGTATTTCAAATAGCATGGAAAGAGAGCATCCTGAACTATAGGAAAGCTCTTAGTGTAGGTAGATCAACGTATCTCTCCACTCTTATAGAAGAAAATAAAAATAATCCTAGATTTTTATTTAATACCGTAGCCAAATTAACCAGAAATAAGACCACTACAGAAATCTCCACAACAACATCATGCAATAGTGAGGACTTCATGGACTTATGAATAATAAAATTGTAAATATCAAGCATAAAATTGAGGCTTTGAAACTGAACAGTGTAATTGATGCAGATATTAACCTAGTCATGTCAAACCTAGAATACTTTACTCCCCTTGAAGAGAATGAACTAATTTCACTCATCTCTTCTGCAAATTCATCAACCTGTATATTAGATCCTATACCGACACATTTTCTTAAACAGATAGTACCAGTAATAACAGAACCGCTGTTGAGAATAATTAATTCCTCACTCAGCATTGGTTATGTTCCAAAATCTTTTAAATTAGCAGTTATCAAACCAATAATTAAGAAACCTGACCTCGACCCCTGTCAGCTGTCCAATTACAGGCCAATATCAAACCTCCCCTTTATCTCTAAGATTCTGGAAAAGATAGTAGCGGAGCAGCTATGCTCATATCTACATAGAAATGGCATACATGAACTGTATCAGTCAGGATTTCGGCCTCATCACAGCACAGAAACAGCACTCGTTAAAGTAGTAAATGACCTCCTATTGGCCTCTGATCAGGGTTGTGTAACTATTACTCGACCTCAGTGCAGCTTTTGACACTATTGATCATGCTATTCTTCTTCACAGATTAGAAAATGTAGTAGGAATTAAGGGTACAGCCCTCTCCTGGCTCAGATCCTATTTGACCGATCGTTATCAGTATGTAGACTTAAATGGTGATTATTCTGCATGTTCTCTAGTGGAGTTTGGCGTTCCGCAGGGTTCAGTTTTAGGCCCACTGCTTTTTTCCCTTTACATGCTTCCTCTGGGCAACATAATCCGTAAGCATGGTATTAGTTTTCATTGTTATGCTGACGACACACAGCTATACGTCTCAACAAAACCTGATGAGAAAAACCATCTTACTAAAGTTGAGCAATGTGTGCAGGACATAAGAAATTGGATGCTAATTAACTTCCTTCTGCTTAATCCGGATAAGACAGAAGTTCTAGTCATAGGACCGCATACAGCTAGAAGTAAAATCTTAGATCACACCGTAACATTAGATGGCCTTTCTGTTCCATCAAGTGCAACAGTAAAAGACCTCGGCGTGATTATAGATTCCAGCCTTTCATTTGAAGCTCATGTAGATAATATCACCAGGATAGCATTCTTTCACCTCAGAAATATTGCCAAGATAAGAAATATATTGTCGCTAAACGATGCAGAAAAACTAGTTCATGCTTTTATCACCTCTAGGTTGGACTATTGTAATGCCTTACTGTCTGGTTGTTCAGTTAGGTGCATAAACAAGCTTCAGCTAGTCCAGAATGCAGCAGCGAGAGTCCTCACTAGAACCAGAAGATATGAGCACATCACCCCTATCCTATCTTCACTGCATTGGCTCCCTGTGAAATTTCGCATTGATTTTAAAATACTACTCTTGACATATAAAGCATTAAATGGTCTCGCGCCGCAGTATCTGAGCGAACTGCTAGTGTCTTACGATCCGCCACGCCGACTTCGGTCAAAGGATGCAGGCTGCTTGTCAGTACCGCGTATTATGAAAACTACAGCTGGGGGCAGAGCTTTTTCTTACAAAGCCCCAAAATTATGGAATAGTCTTCCAAATAGTGTTCGGGACTCAGACACAGTCTCAGTGTTTAAGTCTAGGCTCAAAACCTATTTATTTAGCCAAGCATTTTTATAAATAGATTTGCCATAGGTAAAGGAGCAGATCTGGGGGACTCATGGACGTAGAGTATTATGGTGAACTGGTATGTTTAGATGCTGTCTTCCTCACTCTCATTTGATCACTCAGGTTTGTTGACGGTGAGGTGATTGTTTGCTTTACATCTCGGGGAGCCCTCATGTTTGTGTTTCCTTCTGGCTCTCCCTTTTAGTTATGCTGTCATAGTTAGTCCTGCCGGAGTCCCTGCTTGCACTCTACAGTAAATATACATTCACATTAGACATTATGTGACTGTGACCATACCTAACTGCCATCTCTCCTCCTCTTCTCTTCCTCCTCCTCTTCTCTTCCTCCCCCTCTTTCTCTTTCCTCTCTCCCCCTGTCTCCCCCTTTCACTCTTTCTCTCTCTCTGTCGAGCTACACATGTCATTCCTGAGCTGCCAGTGATCCAGACTCCCTCTGCCCTCCGGACCTGTCTGATCCATCCTGGTGCCCCGTTTCTGGTTGGAGATCTCGTCGCATGGATGCCCTGTGTGTCTCTTTGGGATGCGTCTGGTGTCTGGGGATGATTCTCTCTACTTAGAAGACGGTTCTGGCATCGACTGGTGTTGTCAGCTGTTTCTCTGAGGACTTGACAATTCGATAGTTCAGGACTGGAACTTTCTACAAGTCTATCTGAGTCTCCAATAACTACCTGGACTCCATTTTAACATCAATTAACATCAACTATTATAGCTGAACTGTCTGCCACCTAACACACTGTATAAATGCAGATCATTTCCTGCTATCTGTTTCACCCAGATGAGGATGGGTTCCCTGTCGTGTCCCTTGGTTCCTCTCAAGGTTTCTTCCTATTACCATCTCAGGGAGTTTTTCCTTGCCACTGTCGCCCTCGGCTTGCTCACCAGGGAATATCTGACCATTTTGATTCATACACATTCACATTCCATACAAACTCAAATAATTATTTTGATTGTGTAAAGCTGTTTTGAGACAATGTCAATTGTTAAAAGCGCTATACAAATCAAATTGAATTGAATTGTGTGTGTGTGTAAGTGTAAGGCTTGATCAAACCACACACCATCAGCATCATTCTCTGGGTTTAATTACAGCCTGCTGAATCAAATGTTGTGTGTGACTTGCTTTAGTACCTTCCACTCACTAGCACTCAGTAATTCAGTGAAGGTTATCCAGGTATGCACTCTCTCTCTCTCTCTCTCTCTCTCTCTCTCTCTCACACACACACACACACACACACACACACACACACACACACACACACACACACACACACACACACACACACACACATTGAAAGAAAGTATCTAGCGTGCAGTGTTTGCAGTACGGTGCAGCCTTGGGCAAAGTTGAGTCACGCTGTGATGTGACTCAGCCTGATGTGCTTTTAAAAACACAAACACACGCACAATAGTGTAAAGTAAATCTGTCACTGCGCTGTAACACACTCTATAAATATCAGCGTGGTCTGTTGTAGCGCGGCTCGATGGACGCTCGAGGAAGCGCAGCATCACTTGACGTGCGTCTGAAGAACCATCGCTAGCGGATGAAACACGACGCTGGTCTGAAATAAAGTGAAAGTAGAGCGCGAGATCCGCGCGGCACTGCGGCGGTGCGAGAGGGGACACAGGGGACAGCGCAGGACGCACTTCATCAGGAACGGGATGCTGCGCTTCATTACACCACGACCATGATGATGTTTATAGGAAGAATATAATAAACACACACACAAACACACACACACACACACATACACACACATACGGCACTAAGCAATGCAGCTTAATTTCAACTGCTGTTCTATCTGGAGAGGAGCTTCACTTCCTTCCTTTCTTTCTCTCTCTCTTTCTGTCGCTCTCTCTCTTTCTGCCTTTCGTTCTCTCTGTCCCTGTCTAGCTCACTTTGTCTCCCTCTCTCTCTGCCCATGTCTCTCTGTGTCTACTTCTTTCTGTCGCGTCACCGTCTATCGTTTCTCTTCAGCCGCAGCTCTCACACACACCGACGCGGCTTCTTTCTTACAGGGTTTGAAGAATTAAAGTAACTTTTTTGAATTAGTTCAATGAGAAGTCAAACCAGTTCATGAATTGTTGTTATTGACATTTTTTATTGTTTATATTAATGTATGATTTAGATTGTTGATTTCTAATCCAGTTTAGTTTACTGTGCAGTTGACCAACGATCACTTTGTTGTGTTTGTTTACAAGGTAGAACGATCGGACGGGATGATTCTCGTCTGAAACGCCGGCCTCCCAGGAACTCCTGTACATGTAGAAACGACTTGGAGCGAGGTCAGGACCGTACGGCGAGGACGTGGCGATAACTCCCTGCCGAGTTTCAGTAGTACGCGAGTGGTGTTGGTGAATGATCGCGTGTACAGGTCACATGACTGCAGTGGGGTCCGACTCACAACCATACGGCTCTCTGCACCGTTCAAATGTTTTACTGCGACTAAGAATCTCATCACTATATATACCGTGACTTTTATACTTAAAGTCTCCAAAATCTTTTGTTTTCTAATAATAATAATAAGAATATTAATAATAAGAAGAATATTAATAATAAGAAGACGACGACGAAGAATTTATTGTCCATTTATTGTATTATTACATTAATAAAATAATAATGCTCCGGACACAAACACACACCTGACTCACGGACTGATGAATAAATTACAGGTCGAGCATCTATTATTTACACGCAGGCCTTGCGTTCTTTTAACGCCTTTGAACGATTCGAACTTATACCTGAAGATCTCGATTTCTGATCTCTAGATTCATTCCCAGTTTTCCAGAACAAGTGGGCTGAGATCACGTCATGTCCTGCGTGTCCTCCTGTACCAGAAGCACTGCTGCAGCTCCTCAGTGTGTGAAGTGGAGCGAGACGGGTCAGAGCGAACAGAGTACACACTGACCTGCACCACACGACGGCTTTAAATACAGGACGGACAGCAGGCCTGGGGCTAGAGCGGGACCAGAGAGACAAGGACAGGGACGACCAGGACACGTCTAACTCTCTCTACAACGGATCGTTATTTCATTGCGGCTCCACAGGATTTTACCCAGACACTGTCTGCATTCTTCACAAAAGACACAAACCCAGTCGGGAGCGAGTGTAATTAAAAGTGCGCTGACGGAGCGTTTAGCTAATCATGTGACACGAGGCCAACAACTGCAAAGCAGCTGCTTCGGACAAGGAGGGTTTTATAATGTGTCCATAATGTGAGTGAAGATGAACCAGAGGTGCACAATAAAATAATTGTTGAATAAAATAATATATACAGTAGTCATTAAAAGTAAGCCAAATTCAATACACTAACATGAATTTATGACTTTTCACTCATTACTTAATTTTTTATAAAAAAAACTTTTTTTATAAAAATTTTTTTTTTTTTTAAAAAACACTACTTTTTATACAATTGCATGATTTTTTTTGTTGTTTATTCTAATTAATGAATAAATATATAAAATTCCATATAATTTCTTTTTCCATTTTTTTTTGTTATTATTTCATCTATCTATAAAACTTAATAAAGCTGGCGCGTCTATACATTGCAGATATTTTCGGAAAGATTATTTTGGGGGACGCACGATAAGCAATAGAACACATTCAGATGTTTTTGCAACCTGTTTGTTTGTTTGTTTGTTTGTGCACACACCACGAAAACAAAAATACTAAAGATATGCTACTTTAAAATTTAAATGGAAAACGGCCTTATATCATAAAATAAATGAATAAACCTTGAAAAGAAAAATCATTAGTTCATCACAAAATTCAACGGATGGAGCTGTAACATTTTAAATACGTGCTTACGAGTGTGAAATCAAATTCTACGCAAATGCATTTGTGGGCACATCTAGATTAATAAATAAAATGTTATAAAATGCAATAAAATAAATAAAATATAATCATAATTAGAATAAAGTCAAATGTAATATATTGTAATTTTTGTAAATGTACAAAAGATAAGACAATTTGATAATTAATAACTTTACTAATTACCTTACTTATATTAATTAACTAATACAAATATTACATTAATAATTAATTAAATATTTTAAAATTAAATTAAAATAAATTTAAATTTTATACTTTTTTTTTTACTATTGTCAGGTCCGTAGTTCATAGTTCATCCAGTTCATAGATTTTCTCCTCAAAGTAAAGTGAATCTTATACGGTGTCGCGGTCAGAGCTGCTCATAACAAGAGACTAATTGATATCTAAATAATAATAAAAAAAAAACGAATCTTTAAAATGATGCTGCTTGTAGTGACAGAAAACCGAATGACTTTAGTGTAAAAACTAAAGAAAGAAAAATACAGATAAAAACATAATAATAATTATCTGACAAACCTTCACATAAACTGTTAAACAGTACTTAAACAGTTATTATATAATTTATTTAGTTATTTATTACTTTCTGTTGTGTTTTATTGACTTTTCTAGCAAATTCCTATCTAATTGTGCAATTTTACCACACCCTCTCTCGAGTGACATCACTTCCTGTCTGGCTCCGTTATCGCAAACGCCTTTAAACAGATATGAGAAGGGAGGTCTCCTACATCCTGTGTGCGCGTTCACTTGGAAGAGGAAAGAACGACCAAACTCTCTGGCGAAAACGACCTACAGCACACCACACACACCACGACTGTCAGTACCACTATAGACAGGCACTACAGTAGGTGTTAGTTAATAAAGATGTCATAAGGCAAGATAAGAGCTATGTGTATATAAAAGAAGAAACTACAGGGATGTCAGCTGGTGCCATAAAAACAAGGCCGGACGATCTCCGTTTCGGGTCACGGGCCGAGTGACTTACGATCGCTATTTATAGCGCATCCTGACCTCGGCATAACACGATGTAGCGCAAAGGTATACATGAAACAAAGCCGAGTCCAATTTCCTCTTAACAAGCACGACGGCTCTGGAGCGAACATCCGTCCTGCCTCACAAACACAAAGTCGATTTATTCATCCAACAGAAGCTCTGGAGATTTTTCTGTCTGCAAATCGAATCAAGGTTTATATCATATGCGCTCGATTTTAGTAACTTAACGATAGAAAGTTACTTGTACAGCAAGTCCCTGACATACAAACATTCGAGTTACGATTTTCCGCGGATATGAACATTTGTAGATGTGAACAAATCACGGAGGTACCTCACATGTATCGTATCGTACAAAAAATAGACACTGCAGTTCACCAGATACTAATATTTACAATTATATATGATGCGTGTGTGTGTGTGTGGGGTTTGTGTGTGTGTGCGCGCGTGCGGGGGCGGTGCTGGAGAAATGAGTCAGCTTCACCGGTTTAAATGAATCAGTCCGACAGCACAATGATAGAAAATGTCTGTCCTGTGAAGTTGAACAATCCTAATTCTGGAATAAAATCCTCAACAAAACAGTTCACAGTCCAATACAGTGGAAAACAGCTCTGAGACAAAATGCCATCCGGGATTCCCCTCGCGATTTAAAGGCGCAGAGACAACGTTGTTACGTTTGACTTGTGTGAGATTCATGTCCATAGGCGCGATTACAGTTTTCGGCCACATGACGGCAGTGTGGGGAAAGGAGACAGAGATTTAGTCAAGTGGATTGGTGTGCTTTACATTGTATATTCGTATCAAAGGCGTATAAGACTCACATGTCAGACTTAAAAACATGTCCGACTTACAAACATGCGCCCGTAACTAGAGGACAACCTGTGTAGGAAAACTATTCATTAACAGAAACCATTTAATTATTTATTAGGACCGTCAATCACCAGGGACGACCCGATATTATATCATGATACCTAGGTGCCGATTCGATTAATAAGTTTCATTAATAAATTTTTATAAACATCCGGTTCCATGCTTTTCCAAATATCTTCTCCAAATTATTTTCTCCTACCACACGGGGCGCTGTGCTGCCCGCCAGTGTGTAATTAGCTCAAAGGGCACCACCTGCAGGATTACAGAGGAACTGCATAAATTCACCATCTCAAATGCAAACATATACAATTAAAAGTGAATTTTTTTTTACATTTAAATTGATTTTGAAGTCAGTGCGGCACAGAAAAAGAATCACAATAGGCAAGTAAATAAATGTTTCTCCTGTCTTTACTTAATTATGAAGTTATTTTATAGTTATATATTATGATTGAGTTGCTACTTAAGAAAGAAAAAAAAATAACCAGGTGATGTGAGAAAAATATCACAATATCACTGTGATTTTTTATTTTTGTAATGAATAATCTTTAGAATTTTACAATGAAAGAAAGGATTTGTAATTAAAGTTACAATTTTAAAAAGATAAAAAAATCTTCAGCTGCTTTATTCCAGATTGTAATTTTTTTAATTAACATTTTAAATAAACAAAAATTTATTTAAGCAACTTTTACGTTTCATAAAAAGTGTTCTCGGAAAATCATGCTGTGAGTTTTTTTATTTTAATGACATTGTGATTGATATCTCACCACCCAGCCCTGTAAAATGGTGGTTTCTCATAAAAAGATGTTTCTTATGATTTTATGGAAGGAGTCTCCAATGTCAGCGCTTTATAACCTACTAGAACACGAGCTAAAACCTAACAAAGACTACCTTGTTCTGCAGATGCTTCACAACATTAAATGTAAGTGCAAACACTTACCGTTCGTTATTAAATGCTGTGGTATAAGAGGAATAAAACACTACTATTAGAAAAAATAATGGACTGCACATCACATGAGCTGGTAGATTATTTTCCTATCTCAGCACAACCCTGTGTGCTTGACTCTTTATATGCCTGAATAAAGGTCTATAAAGCATGTGAGGAAAGTTTAATGGTTAGCTCTCAGCCGCTTCTCCGTACCGTCGTCCTGCCGGTTAGAGTTTTACACAAACTCTCTGTTGTCTCACAGGAGGATCACGAGGAGATGACTCACCTCACTTTCTGTGCAACAAGGTCAATAGTCCAGCCAGGCGAAGTGTAGTTTAGCTCACAGCAGTGTTCATAATGCTACTAATCACCATGCACAGCTAAAGCTCAGATAGGGGCGGGGTGTGCCAGCTAAAGCAGACAGATTTTTTATTTATTTTTTTTTTAAATAGGGAGCATTTAGAAATAAAAATGCATGAATGTGCTTTGTGATCACTTTTGAAAGCAACATAGCCTCCACCTGGAGGAACACACTGACAGGAACGACCGCTAAGAATCACAATAGATATGGCACATGGGGGCCGTTCAAGTGAAACCAAGACTTGGTAAGCCATTGTTTGTTATTGCCGATCCTGGGCCGAGATGAACATTCAACTCCTGATCCATGAGGAAAATTGAGGTATAACTTACCACCAACTTGCGGGAGAGACGCGTCTGTCCGTGTGAACTGTACACACACTCATTCACCAACACCACTTGCACATTACAGGAAACTCAGCTGGTAGTTATTATCGAATGCATCCCCCGTACAGTCCTGAACTCGCTTCAAGATATTTCCACATATTTGCCGCATTAAAGGAGTTCCTGGGAGGCCGGCGTTTCAGACGTGAAGCCTGAAAGAAGCCTTATAGAAAAGTTTTACCTTGATGGTGTCCAAGCACGAGTGAAACACTGGGATAAATAAGTGCATGAGGTTTTTACTTTCCGTTATTCTGCACAGTCAAAAGTCCCATTTCTGACTTGAACACCCTTGTAGAATCATTCGAATACCTGAATATTTAAACCATGATCCAAATATATTCTTTTGTTTAACGCATGTGTATAACATGACAAATTGTAGTAATAATAATAAAAAAATACTTTTTAATACGCAAATTTTTCACAAACGTTTCCGGAAGACATAGTCACATGACCTTTGAAAGGAAAGAGATGAAAGCAAGCGGTAAGAGATACAAATGTAACATACCAATAAAAAAAAAAAAATCATTTTAAAAAGTGCAGATAGGACATTAGTGTGTAAGATCATGAGAGATTTTTATGTGCTTCACATAATTCTGCATAAATGAATCTAGCAGTCTGGTGCAAACTCTGCAAGTGTGTGTGGTATTTATTTCACAGCTCTATAGACCCAGAAAGCGTATTTCATGTATCAGAGTGTCAAAACTTTTCTATAACCCGACTACATCTGTAAATAAGCAACCGCTGTGAGCGAGGCGTGTTCCTCATTCAAAAGAAAAATAAACAAAATAAAGACTTAAATAAAATCCTATCATTTCCTTGCTGTTAATGGATTGTGGAGGGCCGCGCTCACACCTGCTATTAACAGCTGTCTCGAGCGATCCTATCACAAGCGGACAGCCGAGACGTGCAGACGCTCGCGTCTGGCATGAACAACGCGTCTCCCGGGGACCACTAGTGTTCGGATTTCATAAACCATTTCGACTGGATGAAGGATATCTCGCACACGTTTGATACAAACAGTCTGGAAAGGGTGATGACGGTGTCGAGTAAATAACTGATCCCTAATAGAGACACGTGGAAATAGTGTCCCGCTTCACATCCAAATGCTGTCCTTCGTGGTCGTATGTGACCCTGCGCACACTCGTACATAGAGCTGAAGACTTGCCGTTCACGCAGGCTGCACATCACATCACATCACATCACATGTAACACATACTCTATAAAAGACTCTGGGGCATGCTGTTACAGGAAAATAATCAACAGTGCAGTGGTGAGATAAACCTAAAGTGAAGGAGAGTTAGTGTCCCCACCCTGAAGGTGATCATTTTTTAATACAAATAAACAGTTTTAGTGTCATCTACACTAATATACACTATAAATGTGACAAGAAGCACTTGTATATAAATACAAGTTAAATAAATCTTATCTACTTTAATAATATTCAGTAGTCTGTAACGTGGAAGTCAGAGCTTTATAAACATGTGCACTTCAGGGCTTGAATAAAACCACTATCGCTGCCCTCAGCCAGGGCATGAACTCTGTATACACACACCGTTTTAATCAACTGTTAAGTCACGTGGGACAAGAATGAGGAAAAAGAAAAGACAAAAAATTAAGGAACACAAAAAGGAAGTGAGATGAAAAAGAAGGAAATGAAAAGGGAGGTGATGGAAAGAACCAGGAATGAGGAAGACAAAGGAAAGTGTTGGGAGGCGAGGGCAAGAAAGGGAGGCGAGGGCAATAAGTTAGAGTGATGAAAAGAAGAGGAAGTAAAAGAAACAGAGAAACAAAGAAAAGAAGGTGACGTGAGAAAACGAACAGTGGCAAAAACTAAAGGAAGGTAAAGTGTCGGAAAAAGCCAAAGGGAAGGAAAAAATAAATGTACTGAAGGTAAGAATGGGAAGTGAGGGAAGGTAAAGGAATAAAAGGAAATAAAAGAAAGTGAGGAGAATAAAAGGAATAAAGGGAAGAGAGGGAAATAAAGGGAAGAGAGGGAAATAAAAGGAAGTGAGGAAAATAAAAGGCAATAAAAGGAAATAAACGGAAATAAAAGGAAGTGAGGAGAATAAAAAGCAACAAAAGGAAGTGAGGAGAATAAGAGGAGAATAAAAGAAAGTGAGGAAAATAAAAGGAAATAAAAGGCAACAAAAGGAAGTGAGGAGAATAAAAGGAAATAAAAGGAAGTGATGAGAATAAAAGGAAGTGGGGAAAATAAAAAGAAGTGAGGAGAATAAGAGGAGAATAAAAAGAAGTGAGGAGAATAAAAGGAGAATAAAAGACAATAAAAGGAAGTGATGAGAATGAAAGGAGGTGAGGAAAATAAAAGGAAATGAGAATAAAAGGGAATAAAAGGAAATGAGGGGAATAAGAGGAGAATAAAAGGAAGTGATGAGAATAGAAGGAAATAAAAGGAAGTGATGAGAAATAAAATAAAAGGAAAATAGAAGGAAGTGAGGAAAATAAAAGGAAGTGAGTGAAATAAAAGGGAATAAAAGGAAGTGAGTGAGAATAAAAGGAAGTGAGTGAGAATAAAAGGAAATAAAAGGAAGTGAGTGAGAATAAAAGGGAATAAAAGGAAGTGAGTGAAATAAAAGGGAATAAAAGGAAGTGAGGAAAATAAAAGGAAGTGAGTGAAATAAAAGGAACTGAGTGAAATAAAAGGAAGTGAGTGAAATAAAAGGGAATAAAAGGAAGTGAGTGAAATAAAAGGGAATAAAAGGAAGTGAGTGAAATAAAAGGAAGTGAGTGAAATAAAAGGGAATAAAAGGAAGTGAGTGAAATAAAAGGGAATAAAAGGAAGTGAGTGAAATAAAAGGAAGTGAGTGAAATAAAAGGGAATAAAAGGAACTGAGTGAAATAAAAGGGAATAAAAGGAAGTGAGTGAAATAAAAGGAAGTGAGTGAAATAAAAGGGAATAAAAGGAAGTGAGTGAAATAAAAGGGAATAAAAGGAAGTGAGTGAAATAAAAGGAAGTGAGTGAAATAAAAGGGAATAAAAGGAAGTGAGTGAAATAAAAGGGAATAAAAGGAAGTGAGTGAAATAAAAGGGAATAAAAGGAACTGAGTGAAATAAAAGGGAATAAAAGGAACTGAGTGAAATAAAAGGAAGTGAGTGAAATAAAAGGGAATAAAAGGAAGTGAGTGAAATAAAAGGGAATAAAAGGAAGTGAGTGAAATAAAAGGAAGTGAGTGAAATAAAAGGGAATAAAAGGAAGTGAGTGAAATAAAAGGGAATAAAAGGAAGTGAGTGAAATGAAAGGAAGTGAGTGAAATAAAAGGAAGTGAGTGAAATAAAAGGAAGTGAGTGAAATAAAAGGAAGTGAGGAAAATAAAAGGAAGAGAGGGAAATAAAAGGAAGTGAGGAAAATAAAAGGAAGTGAGGGAAATAAAAGGAAGTGAGGGAAATAAAAGGAAGTGAGGAAAATAAAAGGAAGAGAGGGAAATAAAAGGGAATAAAAGGAAGTGAGTGAAATAAAAGGGAATAAAAGGAAGTGAGGAAAATAAAAGGAAGTGAGTGAAATAAAAGGGAATAAAAGGAAGTGAGTGAAATAAAAGGGAATAAAAGGAAGTGAGTGAAATAAAAGGAAGTGAGTGAAATAAAAGGGAATAAAAGGAAGTGAGTGAAATAAAAGGGAATAAAAGGAAGTGAGTGAAATGAAAGGAAGTGAGTGAAATAAAAGGAAGTGAGTGAAATAAAAGGAAGTGAGTGAAATAAAAGGGAATAAAAGGAAGTGAGTGAAATGAAAGGAAGTGAGTGAAATAAAAGGAAGTGAGTGAAATAAAAGGAAGTGAGTGAAATAAAAGGGAATAAAAGGAAGTGAGTGAAATAAAAGGGAATAAAAGGAAGTGAGTGAAATAAAAGGGAATAAAAGGAAGTGAGTGAAATAAAAGGAAGTGAGTGAAATAAAAGGGAATAAAAGGAAGTGAGTGAAATAAAAGGGAATAAAAGGAAGTGAGTGAAATGAAAGGAAGTGAGTGAAATAAAAGGAAGTGAGTGAAATAAAAGGAAGTGAGTGAAATAAAAGGGAATAAAAGGAAGTGAGTGAAATGAAAGGAAGTGAGTGAAATAAAAGGAAGTGAGTGAAATAAAAGGAAGTGAGTGAAATAAAAGGGAATAAAAGGAAGTGAGTGAAATAAAAGGGAATAAAAGGAAGTGAGTGAAATGAAAGGAAGTGAGTGAAATAAAAGGAAGTGAGTGAAATAAAAGGAAGTGAGTGAAATAAAAGGGAATAAAAGGAAGTGAGTGAAATAAAAGGGAATAAAAGGAAGTGAGTGAAATAAAAGGAAGTGAGTGAAATAAAAGGAAGTGAGTGAAATAAAAGGGAATAAAAGGAAGTGAGTGAAATAAAAGGGAATAAAAGGAAGTGAGTGAAATGAAAGGAAGTGAGTGAAATAAAAGGAAGTGAGTGAAATAAAAGGAAGTGAGTGAAATAAAAGGAAGTGAGGAAAATAAAAGGAAGAGAGGGAAATAAAAGGAAGTGAGGAAAATAAAAGGAAGAGAGGGAAATAAAAGGAAGTGAGGAAAATAAAAGGAAGTGAGGAAAATAAAAGGAAGAGAGGGAAATAAAAGGGAATAAAAGGAAGTGATGAGAATAAAAGGAAATAAAAGGAAGTGAGTGAAATAAAAGGGAATAAAAGGAAGTGAGTGAAATAAAAGGAAGTGAGTGAAATAAAAGGAAGTGAGGAAAATAAAAGGAAGAGAGGGAAATAAAAGGAAGTGAGGAAAATAAAAGGAAGAGAGGGAAATAAAAGGAAGTGAGGAAAATAAAAGGAAGTGAGGAAAATAAAAGGAAGAGAGGGAAATAAAAGGGAATAAAAGGAAGTGAGTGAAATAAAAGGGAATAAAAGGAAGTGAGTGAAATGAAAGGAAGTGAGTGAAATGAAAGGAAGTGAGTGAAATAAAAGGAAGTGAGTGAAATAAAAGGAAGTGAGTGAAATAAAAGGGAATAAAAGGAAGTGAGTGAAATAAAAGGAAGTGAGTGAAATAAAAGGAAGTGAGTGAAATAAAAGGAAGTGAGTGAAATAAAAGGAAGTGAGTGAAATAAAAGGAAGTGAGGAAAATAAAAGGAAGAGAGGGAAATAAAAGGAAGTGAGGGAAATAAAAGGAAGTGAGGAAAATAAAAGGAAGAGAGGGAAATAAAAGGAAGTGAGGAAAATAAAAGGAAGTGAGGAAAATAAAAGGAAGAGAGGGAAATAAAAGGGAATAAAAGGAAGTGATGAGAATAAAAGGAAATAAAAGGAAGTGAGTGAAATAAAAGGAAGTGAGTGAAATAAAAGGAAGTGAGTGAAATAAAAGGAAGTGAGGAAAATAAAAGGAAGAGAGGGAAATAAAAGGAAGTGAGGAAAATAAAAGGAAGTGAGGGAAATAAAAGG